>JAWPNB010000009.1:120000-1370000 GCA_033996785.1 Trichosanthes truncata | reverse complement strand
TACATTGCTAGCATCGTGGCGAGGAGCATGATTTTGTACGCAGCTTATTGCTACAGTTTTAGTGCTGTTGTATGCAAGTGCTGTTATTTATTTTTTTTTTCTAACAAAAAAAAACTTAATTTGTAAAATTTAAAAAAATTTGAAAAACCTTTAGTTAATATATCAATAAATTTTATGATTTTTTTTAATAATATTATAATAGTTAGATTATAATTTAAATGTTAAATAAAAAAAATTTAGTTCAACAAAATATATATAGTAAGAGTTCGAATTTTTGATCTTTTAGTAGAAGGTCTTTAAGCTACATTCAAATTAGCAAATAACTATCATTTTTACTTTTAAGATTTTATAAAAGCTATAATTACAAATTTTTTTCTTTATTTAAAAATAGTCACTATTATTAAAAAAAAAAACTAGAATTAATATTACAATAGTTAAATTATAACTTAAATACTAAAATTACACCTAAAAAAACGAAAATAACAATCACCTTTTTTATACTATTCATAAGTAGGAGCAGAAAAAACTAATAAATAATTAATATTAGTGCTAGGAAACTCCAATCAAATCCTTCATAAACTTTGACAAATTTGTCAAAGAAAATGATGACAATGAACATACTTGCAATAACGCTAAAATAAATTCTCCCAATTGTTGATTAGTCGCTTCATTTTCATATATAAAACCCTCCTTAGAAAGAGATAATATATTTATTACATTCGTTGATAATCATTAGATTTTTAAAAAAAAATTAAACTTATAAATGCTACTCCCACCAATAGTTTTTTTTATTATTATTATTGTTTTGTTATCTATTTTTTTACTTATATTTTCAAAAATTAAGCCGTTTGAAAACTAAAAAAAAAAAAAAGTCATTTTTAGACGGATCCAAAATTTTATGTTGGAGGCACAAATAATTTGAACTCATTAATATATATATATAGTCATATTAATTTGTTGAATAAAAATATGACTGATTTTTCAACCATTATATAAAAAAAATGAACCCGACTTGAATTAACAAGTATATGCATATAAAAGTATAAAATAAGTTTTTTTAAAAACAATAAATAATTTTGTTAAAATCTTCATATAAATATAATATGAACTAATAGTAGAAAAGTGTACAAAACCGTAAATATGTACAAAAGTGTTGAATTGTGTAAAGAAAATATGCATATAAAAGTCTAAACTTGTAATGAAGTATTTAAAGCATAATTAGGACTGTTTCAGTTTTAGTAATTAGTTGTGGATTCATTAGGGCTGAGATTGATCGAAGCAGTTTTTTATATTAATTTCTTTGTGTAAACTTGAATTTAGATATACTCAAATTTGGAAAATATAACTCAGTTTTTTAACTATTTTTTTTGTTTTAAATATTTAACTGAACCATTAAGAGCATTTTTTTTTCTTAATTAAAATCTAAGCCGGCCCATTTTTTTTTTTCACACGATTTTCATATAGACACTGTAGTACAGATCTAAAATAATCTCTATTGATTTTTTGTAGTTTAAGATACTTCTGATATGTCTATATGCAAGTCAAAAATTTATGCATTACTCATTCATACATGCTAGGAAATATTAAAATTTTGCCAACTCAGTGGTTTGTTTTTCTCTCTCTCTAATAAAACTAACGTTAAAAATGTAGAGAGACCTCACAATTTATAAGATACATGAACTACTTTTCTCATTGCCAATTGATTTTGAGATGGAACCTCATGTATTATAATAGACTTAATTTTGTTTATGAAAATTTATGCCCATTTGATATCTATTTAGTTTTTTATTTTTGAAAATTAAGCCTATAAACACTATGAGTTTCCATGTTTTCTTAGGTAAAGTATGTTTTCAAATGTTTTGAAAAATAAAAAATGTAGTTTTCAAACACTTGTTTTTGGAATTTGGAATTTGGCTAAAAAATTAATTGTTTCTTAAGAAATATAGAAACTATGGTAGAGAGGATGAAAACAATTGTAGAGAAATTGTGAGAAAACAGCACAATTTTCAAAAACTAAAAATAAAAAATCCAATAGTTATCAAATGAGACCTTATTTTTTAGTTTGTGTTTCAGTTAATTGTAGATAGTCATTTAACAACTATTCTCATTTTCCGTAAAATATATATATATATATATATATATATATATATATATATATATATATATATATATATATATATATTTTTTCAAATCTCCTCGGATTTTATAATCTACCTTTCTATTCCAACACATATTTATTTAAATGAACCATTTGGAAGAAGTTAAACTTAAATATTTAAATTGATAATAAATAAAAAGAAGTACACATTACATGATAACTAAAAACGAAATTACATTATTATAAAATGACAAAGCCATATCATCTGTTGAGATAATTCTATCCACTTGAATCTTCAATATGAAACTTTGCATCATATATTTCAATCAATGATCGCCACTTCAATCTTCAATATATAACTCGGAATCATATTTCAATGAATGATAGAACTTTTATCGAGCTTCAGACAACATTCTCTAGTTGATCATTTGTCTCAACAATACGGTCCCAAGAAATATAAGAAATCAAGTCACTAATACAAAATAAGATAAATATGTATTGAAATCCATCATCAAAATTAAGATTAATATACAATGTCATATTGACAGCACTTGACATAGATATTATATTCAAAAAACATTTATTGTTACCAAAAAATATTTGATTTGACCAGATCGTCAATATAATTAAAAAAAAGGAAAATCCCATGGATAGTGAATATTTCATGGTATAGCAGATTGGCCGTATCTTGTGTATGAAAGGGATATAAGGTAGGCCTAAGTAAAGAATCAAGATTAGTACCGAGGTTAAGGACACTCCGATCAACCACAATAAACTAACTGTTGGCTTACCTTGATCTATATTGCAAAGAATGATCACCAAAGTTCTCACTATTCCCTCATAAATATGGATTGCAAATGAATTATAGGGGTGGCCAAATGTTTGCAGAAAAACACTAAAAAAATCAGTATTAAATAAAAGAAATTTTGCTAGAGAAAAAACAAACACACTTGTGATTGCATCAAAAATAAGGTCTCCTATAGAAGGTGGATTAGTATCTTCTTCATTTTCAAGTGTAGAAAAAGATAAATCAAAGTGGAGTTGGGACGAGTTTTCTCGACTTGGATCAATCTCCCCCATAATTATGAGTTGACAACTCATTGAAAGAGCCCTAATTATGGTTTAAATACTTAAAATATCAATTTTTTTATCTTTTTTTAATTTTGACTCAACAAAATATTATTTTAAATTTCAAATTAGGATGAATGCAGTTTGGATTCACTTTTGTTATCTTTTTCTCTAAATCTCATTCCCACTCCCCTCTTTTTCTCAACTGTCTTCCTGTTTACTCTCTCTTTTTTTGTTTCAATAAGATAGATTTTTTTAATCGTAAAAACAATATTAGATTCCTTCTTTGAAATGGTCAAAACCAGATTAGATTGCAGCTAATTGTTTTCAAGTAGACTTTAATTTGATCTGTTACCAAAATTTGATCCTACAAACAATTCTAGAAATAGGAACAAAAAAATATTTTAAAATAGACTGCCGAAATTTTGTGAAGAATGACGTTTCTGTCTGTGAAAAGTTCACTCTAATATGTAAAGAAAAAGCCATTAGTAGTATAATTAGAAGGAATTCATTGTCAATTAGAACATAGTTAGTCGATAAGACATAAATTATTATTTTAAAGATTGATGAGACAATCTCCGTTAGGAACGAATCTACGTTGGGTCACAGGGGGATGTGCCCCCTCGAATTTTGCATGATAACTATTTTGTTCATTGGTTGGGTGGCACAAATAAATGTCTTTGACTGGTGGATCCCAGCTTCAAGTCTAGGCAACGCAGTTGGTATTATTTTATTTTCAATTTTTCTTTATAGATTATTTTCATTTTTAGTAGATCCCAGTTTCGAATCCTAGGCAACCAAATTATTCTTTTTTTTTTTTCTTTTTAACTTTTTTTTTTAATTTTCTTTATATATTATTTTCCTTTTTAGTGGATCCCAGTTTCGAGTCCAAGGCAACGCAGGTTGCTCTTTCAACTTTTTTTTTTTCATTTTTGTTTATAAATTATTTTAATTTTAGTGCAATAGGTTTTAATTAATTTATAGTATTTAATCTAAATATTATATCAATGCATTTAAAATTATATTTATTTGATGTCTAATAGATCTATGAACTTTCAATATTGAATCTAATAGGTCTTAGACGTATTAAATTTTTTTAAATTAATTATTTTATTAGACATAAAATTGAATTTTGTATCTAATTGAATCTTAAACTTTTAATTTGTAATTAATAGATACATTAATTTTTAAAAATATCCAATAGAGACATATTAGATACAAAATTAAATTTTATGTCTAATATAACATTTAATTTTTAAAAATTTCAAATATGTAAGAGACCTATTGAATATAAAATTAAAATTTCAGGATTTATTAGACACAAAATTGAAAATTTAGAGACCTATTAAACATTTTTTAAAGTTTAAAGACCATATAAACTCAAATCTAAAAGTTCATGGACTAAACTTATTTAATCGATATGAACTTGTGCCCCTCTAATCATAAAGTCTCGGATCCGCCACTGATCTCCGTCCCGATAATGGTTTAAAGAACTCATTTTTATTTTTTATTTTTTTTTAGTACAATAGAGGTTGGGGGATTCGAACCACAGACCTCGTGGTCGTTAACACATTCAATATGTCAGTTGAGTTATGCTCTCTTTGACAACTCATTTTTAATTGACTTTAAAAACATCGTCCCATTAATTGTCTATAAAGAACTCATCTCTAATTGTTTTAAAACAAATCTCATATCTAATTTAATAAATATATTAACTTTTAAATTAAAACGTCTGTCTTTTTCTATTGTTTGTTTTTTTTTGGGTTTTTTTTTAAAACTATTTTTATAGTTTTTAAAACTCAATGCAAAGACAAATTTTAAGTTTGATTGAAAGTACATAGATTAAATTTAAACATTTGAAAGTATATAGACTAAATTTAAACATTTGAAAGTATATTTTTTTCGTTAAATTTATGGACGAAAAATGACATATTTGCACATGTTTTGATTTTTTTTTCAATGTATATGTTCAAATATGTTTACATAAGCAACAATATAAATTTAAAAACATCATTTTTCGTCCATGAATTTAATGAAAAAATTGTTTTGAAACAAAGTTCAAAGTTCAATGGTTAAAATAAAAAATTTCAAAGTTCAGGAGTATGATTGAAACCAACTCCATAGTTCAAGGGTATTTTTGATAATTTAACAAAGAATAAACTCTAAAGCTTCCTTCATTCGGATCACCCCCAAGAATTTTGGGTAAAATAGAGAGTTTTTTGGCCAAATGCTCCAACATTGCCAGAATTTCAGGACATAGAGAGAGAGGAGAATAAAAATGGTCCCAATTCCATCAATATTGATTTTAATGGCAATTGCCATTTGCCTGTGTAGGAGGACTCCAATCACTAGATATTCGATCCCTAATTTGCACTTAATTTGCTAATGGTTATCCAAACGGGCTTAATAAATATATTATCCTGAAATTCCAATCACGGCTGGTATATTTGTAGTGATTCACCACCGCCTCCTCTGCCGTGCCTCGATCGAAACCCCTTCCTCCGTGAATCACGTCCAACAGAAAATGGAGAAGATAATGGATGGTGGCAGAACTAACCGAAATAAACAAACACCCAATTTTTACCATTATATTAGTTAAAGAGTTTAATTTTTTTAATTAAACGTTTTTAGACCACTTTTTACCGTTAAAGGATTTAATTTTTATCATTAAAAGTTAAGGATTCAATTGCAACAACCACTATATTTTAAGTGGTTAATGTAATTTACTCCATACTTTTTAACTTTATAACTTTATTATATATATAACTTTTTAAGTTTCTCTATGTATTAAAAGTGTTTAAAATTTCAATTTTGCATTAAATATGTACCGACATATTAAATGTTTTTCAAAATTAAATTTTGGATTTATTTAGGACCTAGATCACTTATTATGATGAAAGTTTTGCTAAATTTCATTTCCATTAATTTTAACAATTTTAAACTAAAAAGTCTCTCAAAATTCATTAATTTCGACATTAAAATTTTCTTCGCTAACCGATGTATTTTTGTATTCTTTGGTTTTTTATGTTCTTATATGTGTTTCTTTTTCCCTTTTTTTTTT
Source organism: Trichosanthes truncata (assembly GCA_033996785.1). Classification (NCBI taxonomy): domain Eukaryota; kingdom Viridiplantae; phylum Streptophyta; class Magnoliopsida; order Cucurbitales; family Cucurbitaceae; genus Trichosanthes; species Trichosanthes truncata. Next base: position 1,363,773 of record JAWPNB010000009.1, on the reverse strand, counting down.
CATCCCCCTTCCCGCAGGCCTTTTGTATGTTTGTTTTTTCTTTATGTTTGTTTTTTCTATTTCTATTTTTTTTTTTTTTTTGTCTCTTTCTGCAGTCGCTGTTTTTGGCCTCTTTCCTTTTGTAGATGGGTTAAATTATAAAAAATATTTCTGAATTTTATACTCTATTTCAAAAATATCTTTAAACTTTCAAAAGTTTCATTAATACTTTTAAACTTTCAAAAAAAAAAAAGTTCAAAATACTCTTACTGTTAGTTTTAGATGAAAACCATTAATACTTTGTTTCAAAAATATCTCTAAATTTTTAAAAAGTTTCATTAATACCCTTAAACTTTAAAAAAAAAAGTTAAAAAATACCTCTATCGTTAATAAATGGACAAAAATTATTAGTACCTCATTTTTAAAATACCCCTAAACTTTTCTCTTTGCTTCAATATATGTCCTAACACTTTTTTATTTTTTCTCTTTTGTTTCCCTTTCTTTTTCAATACCCTATTACTTTCTTCTTCCATTTTTCAATTTCTCTCATTTCTCTCATCTTCTTAAATAAACAGAATGAGCTCTCTCATTTCTAAGCATGCCCAAACATAAATATAAGAAATTTCAACACGCAAATTAATCAATGTTTTTGAAGTTATATTGAGTTAGAAAATAACCAATATAAAAACAATTCATGTAGATACTCTCATTTTTCCTCCATTTGTCCAACTATCAATCATGGGGACCTTCTTAACTAACCATATCAAATAGACTAATGTGAACTGCAAAAAGGATTAATAAAATATTCTTCATTCGCTACAAATTTGGTAATGCATATATTTTCTTTCTTTTCCCTTCCACTAGATATCCTCAAAATTATGACCAAAATTCTCAACATGTCACTCTTTTTGTGTATTAAACCTAAATTACTTACTAACTCAAATTACTAACGTACAACACATTGTTAAAGTATTTAAGTCCTAAGACCCCCTTGGTGGTTCCATTATTCTTCTTTCTTCTTGTTATAGTCTATATATCTTGGTTGAAAGGGGTAGTTTTAGAGATTACAAAATGGAAGAAGAGAGTAAGAGGGTATTGAAAAAGAAAGGAAAAAAAAAAGGAGAAAAAATAGAAAAGTGTTAGATCATAGATTGAAGTAAATCAGGAGAAAGAGGAGATAGAAGATGGGGTAATTGGGTGTAGATAAAACCCAACGAGAGAAAAGGGCCATCTTCAACCCATGATCAGCCAGATTTGAGAATGAATTCCAGACTTGAGACTTAGATTTGAGGTGGATTGGCGCCAGCATACATGAAAGGGAAGAAGAAGGTTGAAAATGGCAGTCTGCAAGAAGAAGGTTGAAGATGAGTTGCAGAATGCCTCTTGCTCTTGTTGGATTTTTCTCGTACTCCTTCTTTCGCTCAATAAGGTTTGACTCTGACTTTCGTTGGGTTTTATCGTACTCTCGCTCTCGGTCAAGGTCAAGAAGGTTGAAGATGACTCTAGCTCTCATTAGATTTTATCGCACTCTCTCTCTCTCGGTGACGTCAGCAAAAGGTTATCAATTGTTATTTTGAAACACCAAGTCATCCATCGTTTTGGCTTGAAAAAAGTTCATTGATACCAATAATCCTCTGTATACGCAGACATTTGTTTTTTTTCAGGCCTACAAAAATGGACAGACCTACTAAAATTTGTTTCCCTAATCAAACCCCCATTCCCGTTTTATGGAGCCATTTTTTTATTCCTCGTTTCTTTGCTTATTTATTTATCTTTATTTTACACAGGTTAATGATGGGGAGTTTAAATTTGATATTATTACACTTGCTACCTTGTTGTATGCTTTATATTAACTTTAATCGCTTTTGAAAAATGACCATTTATAGATTGTAATTCTTGGTAATGAAATTGAGAGCATGAAATGCTCCAAAATGGTTAATTAATTGATATATATTCTCAATCAAATATGAACATATAATGCTCCATTTGATAACTATTTGATTTTTAGTTTTTAGTTTTTGAAAATTGTGTTTGTTTTCTCACAATTTCTCTACAATCGTTTTTATCTTGTCTATAGTGGTATCCATTTTTCTTAAGGAAACATTTGAGTTTCTAACTAAATTCTCAAAACAAAAACAAGTTTTTGAAACTATTTTTTTTTTTAGTTTTTAAAACTCTGCTTGGTTTTTAAAAACATATATAAAAAGTAGATAAGAAAACATGAAAATCCATAGGTGGAAGTAGTATTTATAGATTTAATTTTTAAAAATCAAAAACTAAAAATCAAATAGTTATCAAAGAAGGTCTAAATGTTTATTTTTTTTTTCTTCTTTTTTTTAGTGTTTACTGTTTGTTTGTTTTTTTGTTTTTTTTTTACATATTATGACTATTATTGGTTTTTTTTTAACATCTTAGGGATATAATTATAGGTTTTTTTTACATATTATGGCTCGTATGTGTAATTTTGTTGGCGTTCATATTTCTTGGTTTCTGTTATTATGGATACTATGTTAAAGCATAATTATAAAGTGGTTTTTTTCTTTAGGCTTCTATTATTTTTTCTTTTAATAAAACTAATTATTTTTTTGTTTGGTTCCCTCATTTTCATTACAGTAAATAAAAATTAGATGCATATAGAACACCACACACCAATCCATATGGCTCTTCCAAAAAAAAAAAAAACATATGGGGTAATTAGCCGCCACCCATGAACTTGCCAATAAAAATGAGGTTTAAAATTATTATTTATTATTTTTAGAATGATCTATTTATTGGATAATAACCATTATTAATTAAATATTTATTCAGACACTCATTACTGGTTGATTAGAAATTTAGAACATATATTATATTGTTGTTTAGGTTATATGTTGAGGGCTAGTATTATTTAATTGCCTTTTAAAGTTTTCGTTTGTCTTTTTCGATGCTTAAAATAGAAAAACAAATTCTTCATTGGTCCATCGTCATATCAAACCTTCTTGCATTGTCTCCTCATGCTTCCTAACACTCTCTCTTCACAATTGCACTTTGTCTCACTCTCTACTGTTGTTGCTTAGCCCGTTTTCATTTTTCTTCCACTAATCTCTTTTGTATCGATTATTTCTATTTGGATCAGATCATTTAGTTTGGCAATATTTCTTGATATTTGTGTTCTTTCAAATCTTTTTCCATTTTATTATCATGGTATTGCACTTTTGAGAAAGTTTTAGGGAGAAAGATTGAATATTTTATTTTTGTCAAGCTTGAAATTAGAAATATTTTTTCCATCCTGATTTTCACGGGATTTTTAATTGACATCTCTTATTTTTGGGGCTGAAGGCAAGATTGAAAATCCTCGCTACAATTTTAATTAAGAAATAAAAATATTAGAACTTGAGAAAATGTAATATATTAAATACATGTTCTTAAATACATATCCTCCAAAAAGCATTAAACATGTGTTGCTTCTTCCATAACTTCAATTTCTTATTTATTCGAACTAAAAAAAATTATTTATTCCATCTTCATAGAAAAGCTCCTTATGTATAGAAAAAAAAAAAAAAAAAAAGACTTATTTCAAGGAAGATATTATAAAAATAATTTAATAACCAGTTAGAAGTTATCTTATTTTCTTGAAAGAAACAAAAGACTCATACATACATACATACATAAATTTCATTTGATTTATTTAATTGTAAATTTAATACAAAATAATTTAACTATAACATATTTAAAAAATAATAATAATAATTTAAACAAGTTAAATTATCAAAATACCCTTGAACTATGGGGTTGGTTTCAATTATACCCCCAAACTTTGAAAATTTTCATTTTAACCTTTGAACTTTGATATTTGTTTTAAAAATACTCTTGAAGGCTTTTTTCATTAAATTCATGGTCGAAAAATGATATTTTTGCATTTGTATTGTTGCTTATGTGAACATATTTGAACCTATACTTTGAAAAAAAATTAAAATATATGCAAATACGTTATTTTTCGTCCATAAATTTAACGAAAAAAATCTTCCAGGGTTGTTTTGAAACAAACTTCAAAGTTCAAGAGTTAAAATGAAAATTTTCAAAGTTTAGGGATATAATTGAAACCAACTCCATAGTTCAGAGGTATTTTTGATAAGAGCAAAATGCACTTTTGGTCCATGAGGTTTGAGGTTGATGTCTATTTGGTCCATGAGGTTTCAAAAGATACATTTTAGTCCCTGAAGTTTAGGAAATGATTCTAAATGGTCCCTGAAGTTAGTTTGACCGTTAGTTGACTAACGAAAAATGATGTGGCATGTTGATGTGGCAAATTTTGAATGAGGTTGAAAATTTTATTACTTTTATATTATTGTTATAAAATGGCAAGACATATCTTAAGGTTTAAGTGGGGGCATTTAAGTAGTTTTGGTACAAAGGGCATTTTGAAATTTACAAAATCTTCTTTCTCTTAGGGCTGCCTTCTTCTTCGTGAAACACACAGCAGAGAGGGGAGAGAGACATACAGCAGCTGCAATACACAGTCCAGAAATTGAAGAAGAAGATTCGCAGCCGTGGGTCTTGATTCTTGCTGTCTTTTGACTGATTTTCGATAACAGAGGAGTTCGCCGGTCACCGTTTGCGTGGGTCTTCAGAGCGAGACAAAGTTCGTCGGCGTGCGTGTCCGAAAATAACAATTGTTTTTAAAAGATTACATGGCTTGACTCGTTTGATCAGCTGGCTGTTTGCTTTGAAGGGTTATTAAGCACCTGAAATCCTTAATTAGCAGTGTTAAGTTAACTTAACACTACAAACAAAAAAAAAACCCAGAAAAAGTAGAAGGTAAATAAAGAAAAACCCAAAGCCATATTGACTATTGAAATTGTAAATGATAGATTTATTAAAGGGGGTTGTTTTTGTTTGAAACACACACTGATTAAGGAAAAGAAATTTACTGAAAGGTTAAAAATAAATCCCAAAGGCTCTGTGTCCAATTTCCAGGTACTGTTTTTGGCCCTTCAACCTCTCTCTCTCTTGTCCCATCTTCCTCCATTTCCGTTTCTCTCCCCCTACTTTCTGTTTCTTCTCTTGTTCAAATTTCCCCCAATTTGTAGTCGGTATAAAGTGGGAAAAAAGTGAAGAAAAAAAATTACATGGCTTTTTTCTACTTACAGAAATATCCAACGGTGCAAAAATTAAAAGAAAAAAAGCCAAATAATCTTTTAAAAATAATATAAAATTAATAAAATTTTCCACCTCGTTCAAAATTTGCCACATCAACATTCCACATCATTTTCCGTTAGTCAACTAACGGTCAAACTAACTTCAGGGACCATTTAGAATCTTTTCCCAAACCCCAGGGACTAAAATGTATCTTTTGAAACCTCAGGGACCAAATAGACATCAACCTCAAACCTCAATGACCAAAAGTGTATTTTGCCCTTTTGATAATTTAACCATTTAAATATAATGTGTTTAAAAATTCGTTTCTTCTTTTATCCTTTCGTATTGATGATGATGGCTCGAGCTGTCAATCGGTTTATTTGGCCTAACAGACGGTTTGCACCAGGTGGCCGGCATTTTTTATATTTATTTTTAAATTAATGTTTATTTACTTTTTAACCTTTTATAGGGTCTATCGTACTCCTCATTATAGTCCTCCTAAAATCAATAGCATTTCGTCGGAATACATCCTATCTTTTATATATATATATATATATATATATATATATATATATATATATATATATATATATATATATATATATATATATATATATATATATATCAAAAATACCTTCACATTTAAATTACATTTCACATCAAATCAAATTATATAATTTCCAAATTTCTTCCGAATCCTATCACAATGGTCGACATTTTACGACATTTCAACGAAATATTGATAGCTGTCATAATTTTTTTTTTACGAAGAACAAAGCCTAAGCCCCACTCCTTGAAGGCCCAGCAAAATACATAAGTTGGTGAGAGATGCTAGAAGGACAGTGAGCATTTATATAGATAGTTTCTCCCTTCTCTCCTCTCAATTACTGATGTGGGACTAACTCTCAATAGGTTTTTTTTTTCTTCCAATTCTTCTTGCTGCATCTCTTCCTCTCCTTTTAATTTACTAGTTTTTTTTACCACGTGCAATGCACGTTTATATATCAAATTATGCATATTTTTTCTTATAACTAATAAAACAATTTTGTATAAAATACAAAGGATAGATTAATTACTAATATAATATAATATAATCTATAAGTTATTATACTAAAAGAATTATGATTTTGTAAATAATTATAAGTTTATGGTAAAGAATTATAATTTTATAAATAATTTAAATTAATTTATGTAATTTTTATTCATAAATTTGTTAATAATTTATATTAACATACCTATTATTTTGTTATTTAAAAGTCACATGTATATTTTATAATTTTTTATGTATAATAAGTTATATTTTAGAAATAAAAACAATTTCTTAAAAATCTTCATTATAATAAAAGCTATTATATTGAAAGTAATAAATTTGATAGTGGTTTGTTAGAAAATCTAATGGACTCAATACTAAAAAAATTTAATGCTTCATTTTGAGCTAAAATAACTTTTATCTAATATATTCTCAAATATTATATATGTTATTTAAAAAAATAATTCAAATAATATATATGAATTATTATAATAAAGAAAATAATATAATATAATGAACATGCTAAATTTCTCATAAATTTTAAATCTAGATTAGGATGTTGTGAGTTATCAAATTTAAATTAAAGAAGCTACTATGAGCATAGCTCAACATTGAATAATTTACTTTAATGCACTTAAATTTGATATTGGAGTTATATATTTTAAATTAATATAAATGATGTCTAAATCTATTAATTTATTAGGACTAAAAGAGGGAAGATGGTTGTTGAACTCAAAAAAAAAAAAAAAGTTACATGTAAATGATATATAAGAATAAAAGAGATAAAATGGTCTAAATAAAAATGGTACATTTGTAATCTAACAAAAACTAAAGGTATAAAATAAACTAAAAATGTTTTAAAAGATCCTTGCTTTTTAATAGAGTATAGATATATAAATTATAGAATTGTAGAATTGTAGATATAGATTATAGTGTAAATCCATTACCCAAACAAAACTTATATATTTTTTTAGAAAAAAAATTTGTTATATATATATATATTTTTTTTTTTTTGGAAAGAGAAAAAAATTGTTATAAAATTAGTAGGAAACAATATAATAAACATATTAAATTTCTTATAGAATTTGAATCTACTGAAAATTAAATTAATAAATTCAAAAAAAAACACAAGTATTCCAAATAAAAAAAACAAAATAACAGTAATTACAAAATAACCAAAAAAAAAAAGTAATGAAGAAAAGAAAATGAAGATACGTCAATACACAACTTCCTTAAAATTAATTTACATTTTACTTAATAATAGTAAAAATCAAAGATCATATAATTCATCAAACTAAGAATTGAAAATATGGGTATGGTTCGCATCCGACACGTGCATTTCATACTCTCTAAATGAATCTTGTAACATTTGGAAGTATTTTCAAGATTGAAGTGATTTAAAAAGCAACGAAAGTGAACTAAAAGTACCGAAAAAAACACAAAAATAGTAATAATAATTAAAAACAACAAACAAAAGTAAATTAAAGTTGTTGCAATTTTTGTCTACTTCAAGTTGAAGAACCGTTTGCAGAAGCTCTTGAAAAAATCTTCCATCCATTCCATCTTCTAATGCCATCGAAGCAAGCAAGTTGACGACCTCATTTTTCTATCTCTATTTGGAGTTGAGTCACACACAACTAAAAAAGAGCTTTAGGTTGGTAATGAAAAAAATGGTGAAAGAAACTCTATTTTTATAGTTGAAGGTGATGGAAACGTTACAAAAACTTTTAAAATTCCGAAAGCATTAAATTTTAGAATTAATTATAATTAAAATCCAAACTTTAAATGTTATAGAAAATGAAAAGATAAAACCTTAGGGGGCGTTTGGCCCACGGATAAGTTTTGGGGGGAGTTGGATGGGTTATTTTAACCCTCGTTTGGCCCACTGGTAATAAAAGTCCATATTTTTGTTAAACAAAACACGGACTTCAACAGTGTTTACTGTTGAAGTCCGCACGCTATCCAACGAAACCCTTCGACTGATGGCTTCTCTCTTCACGATGCTCTCTCTTCTCTCTCTCAGGTCTGTCTCCCGTACTCTCATCTTCTCCAACTCTCATCCGTTCATCTTCTCCTCGTCTTCTTCGATCGTTCTTCCGTTTGGTTGACAATCGCCGTGGATCACCGAACGTCTTTGATTTATCTTCCGTTAGCGTTTTTTTTTCTGTTTGAGAATGGAAAACCCTAACTCCAAAAGATTGAATCTGTGATCCACGGTAGATTCGAATGCCCTAAACTTACTTCCATCGCCGATTATGTACCCATGCATGTTCCTTTTAACCACATTCGAACATCGAAGGCCAGTTGTTGACTTCCTTTTTTTTTTTTTTCCAGACCCGAAACCCTAACCGAAACCCCTCTCCACTTCAGCCCAAACAGCCCTTGTCGCCATATCTGTTACCCCTTTATCGACAACAACCTCCTGTTTGGGGTTGGTAGGTAGGCTTGGTAGGGGCTTTTGACGGAATGAAGCTTGGTGGGGGGAGGGGGGGTGGAGGCCTTCTCCAACAGGTATGATTTCTCAATCTCATGCCAATGATGATCACCCTTCATTTTTTTTTTTCCTTTTTTTTTTTTTACAAGTCTTTTGATATGTATGTTTGATTTGGAGTTGTTGCTGTTAATTCGTTCAAATTTTTTAGTCGATATCTGTTCTGCTTCATGCTATTTTTGTTAATTTGTTCATCGTTACATGCGCAAGCTTTTGTTAAATTCATGTATGGAGTTCTCTGTGTACATCGTTTACATGTGCAATCGATTTGTTACTTTTGCTTCTTCTTCTCTGTTTTTCTATTTCATCGTTTACAACCCTAATAAATTTGTTACTTTTGATTCTTCTTATTCGTTTCTCTGTTACATTGTTACTTTTGAGACCAATTTTTAATATAGTCCCATTCTGTTTGTGCTTAATGAATCTTGATTCTCATTTGGCATTTCCTGTATGATACATTTCGATTACGAATTTTGATTTTGATGGGTGAATTTTAGTTTTGTAAATTAATAACAATGGGTTCTTGTGGATTTTAATATGAATTTTTATTTGTATATTCTATTTTGATATGTTGTTGATATTATGTTTTCCTTGATGTGTTGTCCCCGATGCCACAACTTCTTCTTTGAATGCCTTGTTTAATAATTAATTGCACACTGATATCTCCAAACGAGCATCTGTCTTCTGCTTTGAATGCCCTGTTTACTCATTCATTGTGGCTGTACTTTCACTACCATTCTCTCTGTTCGGTTGGTGTGGTATTGAATGATATATATATTAGACTTTTTGATGTATTTGGGTGTTGTTCCTGAGGCCAGCTCTTATTCCTTAGATGCACTTGTTTTACATATACCTGCTATTTACTGATATCTCCAAACGAGTCTTCTGCTTTGAATGCCCCGTTGAATCATTCATTGTGGTTGTACTGTCACTACCAATCTCTCTGTTGGGTTGGTGTGGTATTGAATGATATTTATATTATACTTTTTTTTATGTATTTGGGTGTTGTTCCTGAGGCCAACTCTTATTCCTTAAATGCACTTGTTTGACATATACCTGCTATTTAATAAACAATGGTAGGTGCACTTATTACAATAAGTGCACCTAACTACTCCACTAATAGCATTTGGTTGGTTTATTGAATGAGACTCCCTCTATATATACACAATTTGACACTTCCAAATCCTTTGAGCACAACTCCAAAGCCTTATCACATCTCAGCAATCGTGAGTTTCGACTTCTTCCTTACTTCTCTATCTTATACATATGTTATGAAAATACTATTTTTTGTTCAATTATCACCTTTTATTCTTCATATGATATATAGTGTTCCCAGTGTCGGTTTCCAGCCACAATTTTCATCCTTTACCCGAATCCTGTAGACAGGTGCTCGTTCCTTCCTTTGTTTCATTTCTTTTTACTGTAAGTTGACATTGGTATACTAACATACTTTTTGTTTTTACTATTTGTAGGGTGTTACCATCTAGGGCATATACCATAGTGTGAGGTTCGGAATATTTTCCTTTACTATGTACTTCGTATTGAACTTTGAACACTTTTTTAAGACATTCTTCTTTGTTATGTAAACTATTCGCAATTCTAACACTGTTTACTTTGGTTCTTAATGTATGTTATTATAGTACACATGTAAGTTGACACGTTTTATATTAATGGAATGTTATATTTTTTTTTTCTATAATCGTACTTCGTAACGTCAATATACTTACTAAGTTAATGTAATTCAATTTATTTTAGAAAGGATTAGTTCACATAAAGCCAAATAATATGTTAAAAAGTCAAACATGTAATCCTATTATTTGAAAAAAAAAGTGGTAAGTAAACTAGACAAGTTTTTATTAGGAGGAATAATTGTTGATTTATAAAACTTACAACAAAAAAATAGCATTATTTCATACACTTTGGACATATGTTGGTTGAATTCAAAGCGGAAAAAAAAACATAGTGTTGAAATGAAATTTAAAAAAAAAGGAAGTTGTTGTACTATAAACAGTGGAAAAAATCTTGGGTAAACAAAGTCATTGCTTTTTAAAATATCCCGAAAAAATGAAAAAAAAAAGTCATTATTCTCGTAAACAAAGTCTTTGTTTTTTTTTTTTTTTTTTTTTGTAATAACTGAAATGTTTGAACCATATATTTTGTACTCAAATTATTGAAATGTATGAAATGTATTATTCTCATAAACAAATTCAATTATTTTGTACTCATTAAATTACAATTCAATTGTATGAAATGTATAAAAATTAGTTTTTCCTTCTTTAATAAAACCCTAAAAACAAAAGCCTTAACCCATAAACCATAACCCACTAAACCCTAAAAAAATGCTAACCCCTAAAAACCCTAAAATCAAAAGCCTTAACCCTAAAGCCATAACCACTAACTCCTAACAAACCATACTCCCTTAAAACCCTAAAATAACTTAACCCCTAATTTAACCTAACCCCTAATTTAACCTAATCCCTAATTTAATCTAACCCCTAAAATAACCTAACCCCTAATTTAACCTAACCCCTAAAATATCCTAAACTATTAAAACCCCTAAAATAACCTAACCCCTAAAATATCCTAAAATATTAAAACCCCTAAAATAACCTAACCCCTAAAATAACCTAACCCCTAATTTAACCTAACCCCTAAAATACCCTAACCCCTAAAATACCCTAAACCCTTAAATAACCTAATCACTAACCAATATCATGTTAATGACTTGTAGCAGTACTAAGTGAAACCCATGAGATATGTAATCATGGACTGAAATGAATAACAAATGACAACTTTTGTGTTTCAGGAAACAAACATTCGTGTATCCATCATAATATGGATACTCACGAACTAATCACCGTTTTGTCAGTTATTACAGCCACCCAACGTCAAACATTACTGTTGTTAGAACTTCTACTTAATGACCATCGTAGGATAGAACACCATTCGCCTTATTTTAGACATCAAATTAGGCAACTAACTTTCTTCCGCCTGATCTATGAAAGTGACCTGAGTTGTCGAGAGAGTACGAGGATGGATAGAAGATGTTTTACCATCCTCTGTAGTATGTTAAGAACAACAGGCGGTTTAGTAGGGACCGAATACGTAGATGTCGAGGAGATGGTCGCAATGTTTTTGCATATCCTAGCCCATGATGTTAAGAATCGAATAATACGTACACAGTTCGCAAGGTCCGGTGAGACTGTATCTGATAGCACTCAATATGTGCTATCTTTAGGCTTCATTTTATGCTAGTTTTGAGACGTAAAAACATGCTTTTCACGTTCATAATTGTTTATTTTGTAGAAATTGAGCATTTGGAGCAAAATGAAGATTTTAGAAGAAATATGGTGATAAATGTGCTAATTCAGCAACCAATTTTGGGGACAATTTTTGGAGAAGAAAAATATTCCTAATTTAATTAGATTATGGATTCCTAATTTAATTAGGTTATGGATTCCTAATTTGATTAGATTTGGATTCTTAATTAAATAATGAATTCCTAATTAGATTAGGATATGGATTAACCCATTATAAATACCCACATTCTCTTCACTTCAAGGCATTCAACTTTGGAGAGCACAACTCTAAATTTCTACATACGAGAGTGAGAAGAGACCTGAGGGAAATATTCAAGGCCAAGTTGTGGAGATCATACGGAGACGGAAAATCGACACACCAGCATAGTTTTTCTCTTCCTTCTTTTTATTTAGTATTTAAATGTTGTTTAAGAGTTTAGATTTTGTGATAGTGAACATGAGTGGCTAAACTCTTTTCTTATTCTAGGGATTGATGTAGCCATTAGACCTTATGTTTTAATTATTTAAATTCCATGATTGATTGTCATTAATTTCATTCATGCTTTTATATTCTTAATGCTTTTAATCTTTTGATCACGGATTAAATGTTATGTTGGTCTAAATTCACACTTGAGAAAGGTAATTTAGATTAGATCCTAATTGCATGACTAAAGGTAGTTCTAACTTGATAATGATTAGGCTCCTTTCGAAGTTGTTAATGAAGGAACTTAATGCTATGCATAACGTTAAAAATCATCAGAGATGTAGGTTTTGCCTTATTGCATAAGAATTGTTTGTCCTCGAGAGAGTCATTCATGATAAAAGACTTCTAGACTTATGAAATATTTGTTTGATCAATCTTGGATGTTTAAGTAATTTATTTATTTAAGTCTAATAGGTGAAATCAACCTCCCTAGGATATTCTCTCCTCTGATTGTTTCAATTTTTATTATAATTGTTTTATTTAATCTTGCATATTCCATCATTCAATTCTATTCTCTAAATAAAATTGGGCGATAATATTCATAGTACTTAAGTGAATTAGAAAACCAATCCTGAGGACGATACTCGAACACTCTTTCACTATATTAAAACTTGACCCGTACACTTGCGGTATTGCGCAAAAATTACGCAACAAGTTTTTGGCGCCGTTGCCGGGGATTGGCAACTATTTAATTCACTTAATATTGTGAAGAAATCACTTGGTCTTAATTTAGAGTTTTATTATTATTATATTTTACTAATTTTTGTTTAATTTTCTTCTTTTTAGATTTAGGGTTGTTTATGCGAAGAAACAAGGAAATCGTCCCATTTGATCCTGAGATAGAAAGAACGTGCAGAAAAATTCGAAAGGAAAAAAGAGACCAGTCTAAATCCATGGCTGAGCAGGAAGAGCCAAAGGCCATAAGAGACTACTTCCAACCTGTGTTCCCTGCAGAACACTCTGGAATAGAATATGGACCAATAAATGCCAACAACTTTGAGCTTAAGACAGGACTCATTCAAATGGCTAGAGACAGTGCTTTTAAAGGATATCCTTTAGAAGATCCACACTCTCACCTTAGATCTTTTCTTGAAATTTGTGGAACTGTAAAGATAAATGGTGTTTCTGCTGATGCAATTCGCTTACGTCTTTTTCCTTTTTCTTTGCAGGATAAAGCTAAGGATTGGCTTGAGTCTTTATCACCTGGGAGCATTACCACATGGGAAGAATTAGCTCAGGCATTCCTTACAAAGTTTTTCCCACCTGCCAAAACAACTAGGCTCAGAACAGAAATTGGCACATTTAGACAACATGATGGTGAGCAGTTGTTTGAGGCATGGGAACGCTACAAGGAAATGTTAAGAAAGTGCCCTCAGCATGGATATCCAAACTGGCTCCAAATTCAACTTTTCTACAATGGTTTGACTAGTAACACTAAAACCATCTTAGATGCTGCAGCTGGGGGTAACTTCTTAGCTAAAACTGTTGAGGATGCCCGTACATTATTGGAAGAGATGGCAACTACAAGCTACCAATGGCCTTTCGAACGTTCCACTTCTAGAACAGTTGCTGGTTTATATGAGGTTGATGAGGTAAGTTCCCTGAAGGCTCAAATGACTTCTTTGACTCATGCTTTAAATAAACTTGCAGGAATAGGGAACTCCCAATCAATTGCATCAATTGCAGCTGCCAACAATCCTCAATTATATGAGGAGCCTGATATTGAGCAAGCCCAATATATAAACAATCACAATTTTGGCTACAAGAGCAATCAGATGCAGAATTCTTTGCCCACCCACTATCACCCAGGTTTGAGAAACCATGAAAATTTTTCTTATGCTAATAATAAAATGTTTTACAGCCTCCTCCAGGATATGCATCTACTTCACAACAGCAAGAGAAAAAGCCATCATTAGAAGACCTATTGGGAGCATTTATTATTGAATCCAGAAATAGAACCACCCAACTGGAAAATACGGTAAGTGGACATGGAGCTGCTATAAAAAATATGGAAGTCCAACTTAGTCAGATGGCATCTTCCATGAATGCCATGCAGAAAGGTAAGTTTCCTAGTGACACTGAGGTAAATCCTAGAGAACACTGCAAGGCTATGACCTTAAGAAGTGGAAAGCAACTAAAGGAGTTTGAAAAGAGACCAGTTGAGGAACCAAACATTATTAAAAATCAGGAAACAACAAAAGAAGTAGAGCAGGAGGCAACATTTTTGCCTACAACAGAGAAGCTTTCTAACTCTACTAATTATATTATTCCTAACTCTATTCCTTATCCTCAACGATTTCAAAAGAAAAAGCTTGATTCTCAATTTTCTAAATTTTTGGATATATTTAAGAAACTTCATATTAATATTCCTTTTGCAGATGCCTTAGAACAAATGCCAAATTATGTGAAGTTTATGAAGGAAATGCTATCAAAGAAGAAAAAATTTGAAAATTTTGAGACTGTCAACATGACTGAGGAATGCAGTGCAATACTTCAGAAGAAACTACCTCAGAAATTAAAAGATCCAGGGAGTTTTACTATTCCTTGTACTATTGGTAGTATTTCTATTGACAAAGCTTTATGTGATCTTGGGGCAAGTATTAATTTAATGCCTCTTTCTGTCTACAGGAAACTTGGTTTAGGGGAAGTACAGCCTACCACCATCTCTCTTCAATTAGCTGATCGCTCTCTGACTTATCCAAGAGGTATTGTTGAAGATGTGTTGGTTAAAGTTGATAAGTTTATTTTTCCTGTAGATTTTGTGGTCCTAGACATGGAAGAAGACTCTGAGATCCCGATCATCCTGGGGAGACCCTTTTTAGCCACTGGACAGGCTGAAATTAGTGTACATAAAGGTAAATTGACTCTGCAAGTGAATGATGAAAAGGTAGAGTTCAACATATTTGATTCTATAAATTCTTCAGACGAGGTTAGTAAATGTCATAGGATTGATGTTGTTGATACTACTATTAATAAGTTTAATGAGAAAATTGTACCTGTTGAACCTCTAAAAAACTGCATGTTTAATTTAGACGTTGAGAATCTAGAGTTAATGGATCAAATAAAATATGTTAATTCTGATAATCTAAATAACCTTCCTATAGGACACTCTAGTGATGAAAAAATGGTGGATTTATTTGTAAATGATTTTACGCATGACGAAGTATCCTTAATTGAACTGAATCATATGTTTGTGCACCTTAGAAATTTTATTTTGGAAGACTCTTCTGCTTATCATAAGCTTTTTTCAGTTATATTGAGTAAAATAGATGAGGTGAATTTGTTAAAAGATGATACAGGCAAAGAAGTTGATGTTAGACTACATGAGTTTCAACCACCTTGACGCATACACACCATTCAGTCTAGCTAGAGACGTTAAACCAAGCGCTTCTTGGGAGGCAACCCATTTTTCTTCATTTTTTAGTTTTTCATTTTTTTTTTTTTTGTATCTTTGTTATCATGTCTCTGTTGATTCTTTTGTAGGTACTTGACCACCATTGCCATAGTCTTCTTCCTCTACATTGGTGAACATGATGATTCTCTCAATTACCAGGACAGTATTGTTCACTCTCTTATTATTATTTTTTTTTTTGTCCTTATGCATGCTTAACTTTAGTGGATAATTTATACATTGAGGACAATGCATGTTTTCAAGTTTGGGGGTGGGGAATAATGCTGCTAAGCCCTGAACATGAACATTTTAATATTTTTTTTAAGCATGATTTATATGAGGAACCAGTTGCATTGATATGATTAAGACAGCCTAGGATAAGTTTTAAATAATGATGTTTGCAATTGTTTGAAATATGACAGCATATCCCTGAATTGAGTAAATTTTAAATTTTTTCTTTGATTCTCTTGCACTTTTAGAGCACATAGTCTTCCTATTTATGGTTTTGAAGGCTTAGAATTGGGTTATATGATCTGGATATTGTTGTCACCTCGAAAGGCTTTAAGAACTAATTAGAGAGTTAACTTGCATGATGGTTAATAATGTTACACTTAGGAGAAAATTCTTTTCTATTTACTTGCCTATTTGCTTTCACTGTATCACTATTCATTCAAGGAAAACTAAAATAACTTGTTCTAAAAAAAATAATAATAATAAAAAAAAAAAAAAAAAGGACAAAAAGAGCTACCTTTGCTGTGATCAGTTAGGACCACCTGTGAGTTAATGGGTAAGGGTCCCTACAGTGAATGTGTGAAAGCTAGTGTCCACCAAACAAAAAATAAAATAAAATAATAATAATAAAAAATATATATATAAAATCAAGTTTGGGGGAGGCCTACCCCAGTTTTCAGGCACCCTAGTGGCATATTACTTTCTTGAGTGTAGGGAAACTTAATAATTGGAACTTAGGGCCAGAGTAGAGGGAAAACAAGTTGATGATTGTATAAAACTATTCCGGGCCTATAAAAACTGAGATAGGAAAGGCTAAGCACACACACACGCAAGGGATAAAGAGAATTAAATTTAAATTTCTTGAAGATATGATATGCTTGATTAAATTATGCTATTGTGCATTATTTGTTATTTAGAACATTGAGGCTCGAGTCGCTTACATGCAATTGTTGATTCATAAAGTGGTTTTGTTTTATTTTGCTCGAGGACTAGCAAAAGCTTAAGTTTGGGGGTATTTGATAGCACTCAATATGTGCTATCTTTAGGCTTCATTTTATGCTAGTTTTGAGACGTAAAAACATGCTTTTCACGTTCATAATTGTTTATTTTGTAGAAATTGAGCATTTGGAGCAAAATGAAGATTTTAGAAGAAATATGGTGATAAATGTGCTAATTCAGCAACCAATTTTGGGGACAATTTTTGGAGAAGAAAAATATTCCTAATTTAATTAGATTATGGATTCCTAATTTAATTAGGTTATGGATTCCTAATTTGATTAGATTTTGGATTCTTAATTAAATAATGAATTCCTAATTAGATTAGGATATGGATTAACCCATTATAAATACCCACATTCTCTTCACTTCAAGGCATTCAACTTTGGAGAGCACAACTCTAAATTTCTACATACGAGAGTGAGAAGAGACCTGAGGGAAATATTCAAGGCCAAGTTGTGGAGATCATACGGAGACGGAAAATCGACACACCAGCATAGTTTTTCTCTTCCTTCTTTTTATTTAGTATTTAAATGTTGTTTAAGAGTTTAGATTTTGTGACAGTGAACATGAGTGGCTAAACTCTTTTCTTATTCTAGGGATTGATGTAGCCATTAGACCTTATGTTTTAATTATTTAAATTCCATGATTGATTGTCATTAATTTCATTCATGCTTTTATATTCTTAATGCTTTTAATCTTTTGATCACGGATTAAATGTTATGTTGGTCTAAATTCACGCTTGAGAAAGGTAATTTAGATTAGATCCTAATTGCATGACTAAAGGTAGTTCTAACTTGATAATGATTAGGCTCCTTTCGAAGTTGTTAATGAAGGAACTTAATGCTATGCATAACGTTAAAAATCATCAGAGATGTAGGTTTTGCCTTATTGCATAAGAATTGTTTGTCCTCGAGAGAGTCATTCATGATAAAAGACTTCTAGACTTATGAAATATTTGTTTGATCAATCTTGGATGTTTAAGTAATTTATTTATTTAAGTCTAATAGGTGAAATCAACCTCCCTAGGATATTCTCTCCTCTGATTGTTTCAATTTTTATTATAATTGTTTTATTTAATCTTGCATATTCCATCATTCAATTCTATTCTCTAAATAAAATTGGGCGATAATATTCATAGTACTTAAGTGAATTAGAAAACCAATCCTGAGGACGATACTCGAACACTCTTTCACTATATTAAAACTTGACCCGTACACTTGCTGTATTGCGCAAAAATTACGCAACAGTATCTAGGCACTTCAACTCTGTACTTAGCACAGTATTGCGACTCCATGAGATTTTACTGAAGAAACCAGAGCCAATCACGAACTCTTGTACTGATGCAAAGTGGAAATGGTTTGAGGTATACATATTTTTAACGCCCCTCCATTATATGGTGATGATCGTTTTAGGATGATATACATAACTCCGTACCATTGCCCTTTCCAATACAGAATAGTTTGGGTGCATTGGATGGCACATACATCAAAGTTAATGTTAGTGCCACTGATCGCCCAAGATATAGGACAAGGAAGGGTGAAATCGCAACAAACGTGCTTGTTGTTTGTTCGCCCAGTGGAGAGTTCATATTCGTTATGCCTGGGTGGGAAGGGTCTGCAGCTGATTCACGAGTTCTTAAGGATGCAATATCAAGACCTAATGGGTTGAAGGTCCCCAAGGGTAATAAAACAAAACATTAAACCCCCGATACATTCAATTCTTTTAACTGCACCACTAACACGAGCATGTGTTCAATGGTTCACATTCAACAGGATATTATTACCTATGTGATGCTGGGTACCCAAATGCGGAGGGATTCTTGGCACCTTATAGAGGGGAGCGATACCATCTCTCTGATTGGCTTGGATTAGGGAATGCACCGACTACTCCGAAGGAATTTTTTAACATGAAGCATTCCTCTGCACTGAACATAATAGAGAGGGAATTCGGTGTGTTGAAAGGGAGATGGGCCATTCTGCGGGGTAAATCATTCTACTCTGTTCGGACGCAATGTCGAACAATTACTGCATGCTGCCTCATCCATAATCTCATCAGTCAGGAGATGGATTCTAGTATAGGGTATGAAGAATGGGGAGATGAAAACACATCGTCTACTCCCTTAAGTGAAGATAATATAAGTTTTATTGAAAGTTCTGACGAATGGGGCCACAAGCGGGACGAAATGGCTGAACGAATGTTTTCTGAATGGACACAAGCATGATCATGGATGATGACAATTATTATTATATTATGAACTAAACTCGATCATTTGTACTTTCTATTAAGTAGTTAATGTACTTATGTTGCATGTGAACTTTTGCACCAAACTTTTTAACTTATTTTATTTATCCTATTTTATTCCATTTACGATTGTACATACTTATTGCTATAAGACCCAACAAAGCTAATTCCGAGGTAATGTGTATAAACATGTAGACAAATGGCAGGTACTGAAAGAATTAGAAAGCACTGCTGGTCTAAGTTCGAGGATGCCAAGCTGGTGGAGTGCCTCGTTCATATGGTCCATGAAGGAGGTTGGAGGTCAGACAATGGCACCTTCAGGCCCGGCTACCTAGCGCATCTACTGCGAATGTTGAAAGGAAAAATACAGAACTGTAGTGTTGAATCAGCAAACACAATAGATTGCAGGGTTAAGACCCTGAAGCGACAATACACAGCCATTGCTGAGATGCTAGGATCTGGGTGTAGTGGCTTTGGATGGAATGAAGAATTCAAGTGCGTAGATGTGGAGAGGGACATCTTTGACTCATGGGTCAAGGTAAGCCAACATATTAAAATCATGCATATTAGTTACACTACTAACTAGGAATAAAAATATATTTGTTTGGGAATGTAGAGTCATCCTAGTGCTAAGGGACTCCGAAATAAGCCTTTCCCCCATTTTGATGAGTTGGCGTTCGTATTCGGTAAGGATCGTGCGACGGGTGCAGGTGCAGAGACTCCTGGTGACATGGCATCCAATGATGTCGAGCCACTGGATGCAGACGTAGAGATGGGAGTATCCCAAGAACATTATGTACCAGAACCCCCAATCTTCGATGGAGCGGCCAATCCGAATGAGGAAGAAAATCCAGGGACACCGACTAGCAGGCTTCAAAGATCAGCCACGATGTCGCATGGAAGCAAAAGGAAACGTTCGTCATATCAGTCTGAAATGTTAGACATCTTTCGCTCAGCAATGGACATGCAGAACACCCAGCTAGAGCGGATTGTATCTTGGCCTCAATCGAACTTCACTCTGGATGATAGCCGGCGCACGAATGTATCAGACACTCTAAAACAATTGACACCACCGTTGTCACAACAAGAACGAATAACGCTAATGGACATCATATTCACAAATCCAATGAAGACATCCAGTTTTTTGTCCGTCCCGATGGAAGACAAACGAGATTACTGCATGTTCCTTCTAGGAAGAAGGGAATGACCTATCTTACTTCACCCTATTTTGTGCTCCAATGAATATCGTTGTTATATCGTTTACCACGCTTGTTATTTGTAATTAACAGTCTTGATCGGTCTTAGGAAACGTGTTTAACTCCTTGGCCACTAACTATTATTTTTGTTGTAACCATGAACTTGGCCTTTATTGGCCATTAACTATATTTTTGTTGTAACCATGAATGTGGCTTTTATTGACCACTCACTATTCTTTTGTTGAAACAATTAAATTTACCATTGTTGCCATATAAATTCTGTAATGTTCGATTATATTTGTGTAATGTTATTAATGTCATACATCTAACTTATGTTGGCCCTTAAAAAAAAATTGACATTAATGTGAGGGATATTGAAAACATAATATAAGGTTTTTTAGTGTAAGTAATTTTTTTATTATCCAAATAAATTTATGAATGAAACATACAATAAGGTGCACACATTAATTTCCCAAATCCAAACTAACTATTTTTTTTCCATTTGAAAAAACTGACATTAATGTGAAAATATTGAAACATAATAAAAGGTTTTATTTGAAAGTTTATTTTCTCTTCTTCAAACAAATTTTTGAAGGATACATACAATAAGAAGCAAAAATTTTATTATTAGGATTCATATAAAGAGGTCCCTAATAATGAAATTGTGAAAAGTTATAGAAAAAAATTGTTAAAAAAAAAAAAACAGCTATCTGCACTCCAAACTCAGACTTCAGAACTCCAGACTAAACAACTCTGCACCCCAAACACAGACTTCTTAACTCCAGACTAAACAACTCTGCACCCCAAACACAGACTTCTTAACTCCAGACTAAACAATTCTGCACCCCAAACACAGACTTCCTAACTCCCCACACTATTTAACTCCTCAGACATATTAACTCCAGACTTCCTAACTCCTACTCCCTGCGCCAAACAGCCCCTTAGGGTTTTTTTAATTCCATATATTTATTACAATTTTAATAATGTTTGCTACTATTTTTAGTATGATGATGATTAACATATCCCTAAATTATTATTAAAAACAACACACATCCCCTAAATATTTATCTAAAAAATATATCTATAAATTTTATTATATAAACTGTCAAAGATTAAAAAAAATGTCATATTGTTTAAAATAATATTTTAAATTTGACATACTAAATTTAATTAAGAAATAAATTTGAAATTTTTTTTGTACAAAATACATTTGCAATTAATTGAAAAGAAATTACACTTTTAACATTTAAATAATAAATAATAAAATAATTGTATTTAAAAAAATAAATAAATAGATAAAATAATTATTGATCTTGAGTGTTAATGACATGTTTAATTTGTAAATGTAGGAATTAAAGTAAGGGTACAATAGTCGAAAAATATTTTTAATAGATTATAGATTATAGATATATTTTAGATTTATTTCTTACTTTTCTTTTAGACTTTTACTTATTTAGTATATTTTAAATTTGTAATTAAATAACTTAATTTCTTTTTTTTATTATTACTATTCTCATGTATTCTTTGATTACAATAGTGATACGAACAAAACTAGAGTTCATTTTATATAAATGTCAACAAAATATCAATTTTGGCATATTACCATACAAATTTGAACAATAAACTAAAGTAAGAACTAATTTTAAGATTTATTGAAATTATATCAACTAAAATAGAAATCTCAAAGTATAGAGACCAAAATAGTATTTTAATATATTTTTTCTAGTACTTTTTATCACCTATAAATACCCATTCCATTTTTTTTATCCACACCCCAATCTCAAATTTTCAATTCTCTTTATACAATGATCCATTATAGTTTAATCAAGTCATAATTAAAGTTTAGTTTAATAATTCAAACAATTTTCAGAATTTTACCAATATTTTCATTGACATCTATATTTCAAAATATATTTTATATATTTGTAGATATGATAATTGAAAATAGTCCATTATAGTTTAATTAAGCAACAATTAAAGTTTCATTTAATATTTTAAACCATTTTCATAAATTTCTAAATAAAAATTCAAAATTTTTGTTAGCATCGACATTTTCATCCATATATATATATTAGATATTTTTTTAGATATTATGATTTAAAATGGTAAATTATAGTATAATTAAGCCACAATTAAAGTTTTATTTATTAATTCAAACATTTTTCATCAATTTTTATGAATTTCATAAATTTTTTCGAAATTTTCATAGACATTTCCATAAAATATGAATATCGACATTTCAAACATCGATAAGAAGAAGATTAATAAATAAAAATAAAAACAGAGAACAGAGAACAAGCGCGCGCACTAACTGAGAGGACAAGATACGGAAATCAGAGGATGGAGGAGGAGAGTTTGTGCAGATGGCAGTGCTCAACATTTTTTTTTTTTTTCTTTTCTTCATAGAGCGATAATGGACGTCAATAATCCTCAATTCATCTATCTTTCTCTCTATGTGTTTTGTTGGAGAGAGAATAAAAATAAAAATAAAAATGATACAGTTACCTCTTATGCCATTGCCTCCATCTCCGTCAGGTTACTCGAACTTCAAAGCTACAAATCATGAAATGAAATGAAAACAATTTCAAGTTTTTGAGAAAGCTAAGGCAGCAGATTATAGCTATGGAAGAAAGAGTGATTGTCTGCCATGTTTTGGGGAAGAGGATATGATTTGAAATCATTTCACGCTTAGATTAAAAAAAAAAAAAAGCGAGGGATTTGAACTCTGTTATAATTTCAAACCTTGTTTTTTTTTTTAATTTCTTTTTGTTTCAAATAGGTTGAATTTGGTAAAATCTGTTTTCAATTTTATCCCACCTCATACGATAGTTTTCTCTATTCAACTTGATATTTCTTCTATATTCAGATTCAAAGCCATTAAAACAAACTCAAGATTATGATTCTATTTTGTTATTTTTAAAAAATTGATAACAATAATTTCAATATTTCAAATGCAGCTTTTACATTTTTAATAAGTTTTTTTTTTTTAATAGACAAGCAACTAGAAGTGGGTTTTTTTTTTTTTTTTGGCTTTGTTCATCTTCTTAAACTTTTTTTTATTTATTGATATATAAGAATAATATGTTTTTTTGTTCCTTTTTATATATATTGATTCAAACAATTTTTTTTCCTGTATATTTTTTTTAGTTCTGTGTTTTCATATATTGGGTTAAAGAAGAAATCAACAAAAAAAAAATGATTCTTTTGATTTTTTTTCTCAACAAAATAAATCAAATCTCTTTTGATGAATTTTGTTTAGATTCGACTAGGTTCAATCTCTTTTTTTTTCTCATTTAAATTAAGACATTTGTAATTTTTTATTTCATTTTTAACAATAATAATAACATTTATAAATTTTAATTTAATAAGTTGATTTTTTTTATTATTGGTATGTTTTTATATGTATTTGATAATGTTATTTAATATTAAAATAATTTGTTATTAATTAAAATAATCTCCTACAAAATCCATAAGGACATAACAGTAAAATGTTATACTTTCTTTTCATTTCTCGTGTGAGCATCCAAACAAAAAAATTTAATTTCGGTGATTTCAAATCAGTTTAGTTTCAAACGTAAATAAGAATTCGAAATCATTTCCATCTTTTAACAGTCAGATTGAGGCAAAAAAATATCTTCCCTAAAAAAAAAGGCAACCAGCTTTCATGGAATCCCCGGTAAACTACGACAGTCACTGTAAATTCTGAAATTTAAAATCATTTTTTACCAAATTCATTTGCCAAACAAAGCATTAAAGCTTTTTTTTCCCTTCCTTTATTATTTAAAAAAAACTAATAGTAATAAATTTTTGGTTAAATATTTTTTTTTATCCCTACAACCTAGGGAGTTGTGTCAAATATCTCCATCAAGTTTTTAAATGCCTAATATTTTCTTTTAACCTTCAATTTTGTTTCTAATCCATTCTACACTTTAAATTTTAAGTCTAATATATTCCCATTCACAAACAAACTGAAATTTAAATTTTAGGCTCCTATTAAATATAATATTCTGCTATTACTAAATTCAAGTTTTTAATTTTGAAAAATATTGAATTTGTCCAACACATATTAAACACAAAAATTGGAACACTTTAAAAAATAAACCTAAACCTAAACTTTTTAGTAGACTAAACTTGTAATTTTACGTATAATGTGTTTGCAAATCATACTTTTCAACTAGGTTTAGAACCATTTTTATTTATTTGTTTATTTATTATTACAACGTAACTATAAACTATGATTGACTATTTTATATCATCATATTAAAAAATATAAGTAATATTTATATAAATTGTTAATGTTGGTCGAAATAATTTTCAAAAAATTAAGAAAATTAGTTAGACATTTTTCAACTTTCAATTAGTAAATAAGTCTTCTCTCATATTTCTAATTGCCAATTATCATATACAAAAATATATATCAAATATTGATAATTAGTTACAAAATTGAAGTTGATATAAAAGGAGGAGGAGATAGGGATTCTTTTGTTTCTTTTTTACGTATAAAGATTAAGTAACTAGTTACAAAAATTAATTTATCTTGTTTTAGAGAGCTGGTTCAACGGTTAAAATTGAAGTATAAACAAAAATAAATACTTCAAATTCATATATTCTTGCCATAGGAACATCTAGAAACACCTTCTCTTTCTTGCAGGAAAATAAAGATTAAAAAAAAACCCCAACTAAAATATACATTTAAAAAAAGAACTAAAATTCTTTAAAAAAAAAAAAAAAAAAACAGGCCTTCTTCACTCAGGTCTCTGTGATTTTCGGCAGCTCTATGAGGTCATCTTTCATACAATCTCCCCTCAGCCAGCTCTGATCGTGCAGGTCCACGTTCATGAAGGCTCTTCATCTTCTTGTAATATGATTTGAGGAGTATTACTAAAAATCCATAACCACAAACCACAAGTCCCTAGGGCCCCGTTTGATAACGTTCTCGTTTTTTGTTTTATGTTTATGTTTCTCGTTTCTTGTTTCTATTTCTTAAAAACTAAAAACATAAACATGTTTGATAATTATTTATGTTTCTTGTTTCTTGTTTTTTTGGTAAAAATAAAATTTAGTACATATACTATAATAAAACATATAATATGCATTAAATAATTATGTTGAATGATAAATTTCGGCCAATCACACAATGCCACGTCATTAATTTAAATTAATGATAAAATAAATTTGGAACTAATTACAAATTTACATGTGTCCTCAAATTAAATTAAAAGACATGAAAAATTGGCAAATCAAATAATGCCACATGTCTAGTATTGATCCATTGGATGACTTAAGTCAATCCAATCAAATTATACCACATGGCAATTGGGCCCAAAACTAGTTTAGTCCGAGATCATTAAAAAAGAAATTGGGCTAAATTCAAATAATCCAAGTCTATTAAAAAAGATTGGATTAAGTCCAAATAAGCCCAAGCCTAAATGTTGGGCCCAAAGTCAATAATGCCCAAGCTCATACAAGGTCCACCAAGCTCTATAAATAGAGGAGACCACCCTTCATTTGAAGGCATTCAGAAGAGTCAGAATCCAGAGCATTCAGCTAGAGAGTTCAGAGTCTTCAAGAGTCAGATTTCAGAAGCCTCAAGCCCAGTCAGAAATTCAGAGAATTCAGAAGATTCAAGATTCAGAATTCAGAAGATTCAACGACTGGAAGGCTTCGACAAATTGATCGTCTCTTCACCAACTACAGATCGAAGATTCAATCTCCCTCTATCTGAGAACAAGCTCGCCAACCCTCAGATCAGAGTCTACATTTCGAGAGAAAGCATCAAAGGATTATATATTAGAGACTGTAACACTACTCCAAATTTAA
Organism: Trichosanthes truncata; assembly: GCA_033996785.1. Lineage (NCBI taxonomy): Eukaryota > Viridiplantae > Streptophyta > Magnoliopsida > Cucurbitales > Cucurbitaceae > Trichosanthes > Trichosanthes truncata. Next base: position 1,337,494 of record JAWPNB010000009.1, on the reverse strand, counting down.
TAAAATCAAGTTCATTCCACGAATCAAATTTCTCCGGAAATCTCGTGCGAACAAATTGGCACGCCCAGTGGGACAATCTCTACCTCTCATCTCTTTCTCTCTCTTCAAGAAAGCATGACATCCAAATAAGTTTCTTCAAAGACTGCTGCTTCAAGTAACTCCTATATATATGTGGCCAATCACACGCAGTCGCTCTAGAGAAATCCAACATGAAGAAAGTCAAACACCTATCATTACAAACAAAATGCTGAGACGCATGACAACATCTGCTCAAGCTGATGCTTCCCTTGTAGAAAATCTTATGTTTGACAAAATCACTTTTCCTTCCCTTCAAGCAAGCGAAACATCAAATCCTGACTTGATGTCCGTTATGATGATTGATGCGGCCACTAGTGAGGAAAGGATGGTTGAAATTGAAAAGAAGCTCAACATGTTGTTAAAAGTTATAGAAGAAAAAGACTACGAAATCGCTTCCCTTAAGAATCAGATCAAAAATCGGGATGTTGCTGATTCAAGTAAAACATCTTCCATCAAGGACAAAGGAAAGATTACTATACAAGAAGACCAGTCACAACATTCCACTTCGATTGGTTCACTGTCTGTCCAGCAGCTCCAAGATATGATCATGAATTCTATCAGAGCACAATATGGTGGACCTACTCAGAACTCACTCTTGTACTCCAAGCCATATACCAAGAGGATCGACAATTTGAGAATGCCTAATGGATATCAGCCACCAAAGTTTCAACACTTTGATGGGAAAGGCAATCCCAAGCAACACATTGCTCACTTCGTCGAGACATGTGAAAATGCTGGTACCCGAGGGGATCTACTAGTCAAGCAATTTGTTCGGACACTAAAAGGAAACGCTTTCGACTGGTACACTGATTTAGAGCCTGAGACTATTGACAGTTGGGAGCAATTTGAAAAGCAGTTCCTCAACCGCTTCTACAGCACAAGAAGAATCGTCAGCATGCTCGAACTCACCAAAACTAGACAACAGAAAGGTGAACTGGTTGTTGAATACATAAATCGATGGAGAGCTTTAAGTCTTACTCACTGAGCTATCTGCTGTTGAAATGTGCACTCAAGGCATGCACTGGGGACTACTCTACATCCTCCAAGGTATAAAACCTCGCACGTTTGAAGAACTAGCAACTCGCGCCCACGACATGGAGCTAAGTATTGCTAGTCGAGGAGACAAAAACCTTATAGTCCCTAACTTAAGGGAAGAAAGAAATAACATTGAGTTACCTTCAGAAGAGTCTATGGTTGTCAATACAACTCTTTTCAAGTCATCTTCAAAAGGAAAAGGCAAGTGGATTGAGAAGCAACAAGGAAATGAGAAGCGTCGCATAACTTTGAGAGAAAGGCAAGAAAAAGTTTATCCTTTTCCTGATTCTGACATTCCTGATATGTTGGAACAACTTTTAAAGATGCAATTGATTGAACTGCCAGAGTGTAAACGACCGGAAGATATGAAAAAAATTGATGATCTCAATTACTGCAAGTACCATCGAGTCATCAGTCATCCGGTGGAAAAATGTTTTGTCCTAAAAGAATTAATTTTGAAGTTGGCTCAAGAAGGGAAGATTGAGTTGGATCTCGATGAAGTAGCTCAATCAGCGAAAAATAGCAGTTATAATGAAAATTCTCCTTATCGTAAGAGCCTAAACTGCATGATGCTCCTAACCCACATGAGCTTAAAAGGTGAATGGTAAAAAAACAAAACAAAACAAAACAAAACAAAAAACAAAACAAAAAAAAAAAAAGCAAAAAAAAAAAATCAATGAACTACGTTATGACTTGATCCTGTCTATTGAAGGGTACGTAGGCAACTTAAAGAAAAGTTTAAGTTCAGTCTCTCCAAACAAAAAAAAATGTATGTCATAACTATTGAAGCATGACATTACAAATTGAAGATGAACTCTCTACTGGGGGCAACAAAACAAACTGAAGATGCTCAATACTATTGATGGTAACGACATTGCAGATTGAAGGCGTTGTATCATTGTAAACATAATGCTACAAGTTGAATCCATGCGAGACGGTTGCGTGACATCTTCAAATTTCGAGCTTCTTTCCTCTTCAAGTTTGAAGGATTCATCGTCGCTTCATCTCCAAGTCTGGAGGCTTCATCATTGATCTATCTTCAAGTTCGGCGGCTTCGTCATCGCTTAATCTTCAAGTCAAGAGACTTCGCCGTCATTTCATCTTCAAAGTCAAGGTTACAACTTCAAAGTAAAGCTTTATTGCTTCATCTTTAAAGTTTGATGGCTTCGCTTCATCTTCAAAATCAAGGTTGCAATTTCAAAGTCGTGGTTGTTGCTCTCTCTCCTAAGTCGAGGTTGCCGCTCTCTCTTCCAAGTCGAGGTTGCCGCTCTCTCTTCCAAGTCGAGGTTGCCGCTCTCTCTTCCAAGTCGAGGTTGTCGCTCTCTCTTCCAAGTCGAGGTTGCCGCTCTCTCTTCCAAGTCGAGGTTGCCACTCTCTCTTCCCAAGTCGAGGTTGCCGCTCTCTCTCCCAAGTCTAGGTTGCCGCTCTCTCTCCCAAGTCGAGGGTGCCGCTCTCTCTTCCAAGTCAAGGGTGTCGCTTCATCTTCCAAGTCGAGGGTGTCGCTTCATCTTCAAAGTATGACGACTTTGCTCTGTCTTCAAAGTCTGACGGCTCCCGCTCTGTCTTCAAAGTCTGACGGCTCCCGCTCTGTCTTCAAAGTCTGATGGTATTCGTTCTATCTTCAAAGTTTGACGGCTATAGAATGGCTAAAAAAAATATGATTAACAAAAGAAAAGAAATAGTTAAAAAGTTTGTCAAAAAAAAAATGATTGAAAAAAAAAAGAAGAAAAAAAAACATGGAGAAGAAAACATACTTAAAAAAAAAAAAAAAAAAAAAAATCTCTTCATGGTGACATGCTTGTCTGCCACACATTAAATGAAAGGATGAGACATTCTCTCTCTTATAATAGCCTTGCTCCCATTAAAAAAAAAAAAAAAATTGCCTTTTTTTTTTTTTTTCTTCTTCTCCAACTTCTTCTTCACGAAAGCTTCTTCCTTTAGCCAACTCATTTTGAAGACACCTCAAATACTCATCACAGTAAACTAATGGCGGCCAACGACAACCCACGTTCCAGCGAGATCCACGAACTTAGCACGACCCATTGGCTTTAAATCCAAACTTGCAAACGAAGCCAGCCCATTGTTGATGCTCGTAATCGCGAACCGACGAGGCCAACGAACTGACGGCGACACTCCGGTGAACTCTCGGTACTAACCGGTGAGGGACATGCAAAGCAAAATCATTCGAGATATCTTCGATAGCAGTCGGAAGATGACTCTGAAGGCTTTACTTGATAAAGACCCATATTTTGGGTTTATATAGAAGCTTTGGAGTGTAAAGATTTTAGTGGGAATGATAAAAAATAAAAATAAAAATAAAAATAAAAAAATAAAAAAATAAAAAAAAATCATCCCAAATCTTGATAAATCTCTTTAAATTTCATCCCAGATTTTACTGGGAGTCTTGGTGAATTAGGCTTAAATTTGGGTAAAATCTCTTTAATGAAGACAAAATCTTCATGTTTCCTTCAATAGATTTTTTTTTTTTTTCGCATAATCAAAAGTTTCTTCCAAATTAAAATTTCATCAAGATCTCAAATCTAAATTTTATTCCAATCTAAATTTTGGATGGAGTGGGTCAAAATTCGGTTCAAATTCAAATTCATTCCATATTCAAGCCAAGATTCAAATCAATTTGGCCAACTTTCTCAAATCAAAGTTTGGGTATAATCCAAAATTTCTCCCAAATCAAAATTTGATATACTCCAAATTTTCTCTCAAATCAAAATTTGAGTAAGTCTCAAATTCAAATTCTATTCCAAATTCAAGTCAAGATCCGAATAATTTTGACGAAATTTCTCATATCAAAATTTGGACATACTCCAAATTTTCTCTCAAATCAAAATTTGAGTAAGGCTCAAATCCAAATTCCATTCCAATTTCAAGCCAAGATCTATATAATTTTGGCAAAATTTCTCAAATCAGAATTTGGGCATACTCCAGATTTTCACCAAAATCAAAATTTGAGTATCAAGTTCAAATTCCAATCTAAATTCAAGCCAAAATCCATATAATTTTGGCAAAATTTCTCAAATCAAAATTTGAACATACTCCAATTTTCTCCAAGTCAAAATTTGAATAAAATTCAAATTCAAATTTCATTCCAAACTCAAACCAAAATTCAGGGACATCCTAAATTTCATTCAAGGAAGTCAAAATCATTACATATTCTAAAATATCTTTTTCGAGATCCATCCACTGCATACTTGTGTATAAATCTCGAAAAAGGGGCATTTGTTGAATGAGAAATTTCGGCCAATCACACAATGCCACATCATTAATTTAAATTAATGATAAAATAAATTTGGAACTAATTACAAATTTACGTGTGTCCTCAAATTAAATTAAAAGACATAAAAAATTGGCAAATCAAATAATGCCACATGTCTAGTATTGATCCATTGGATGACTTAAGTCAATCCAATCAAATTATACCACATGGCAATTGGGCCCAAAACTAGTTTAGTCCGAGATCATTAAAAAAGAAATTGGGCTAAATTCAAATAATCCAAGTCTATTAAAAAAGATTGGATTAAGTCCAAATAAGCCCAAGCCTAAATGTTGGGCCCAAAGTCAACAATGCCCAAGCCCATACAAGGTCCACCAAGCTCTATAAATAGAGGAGACCACCCTTCATTTGAAGGCATTCAGAAGAGTCAGAATCCAGAGTATTCAGCCAGAGAGTTCAGAGTCTTCAAGAGTCAGATTTCAGAAGCCTCAAGCCCAGTCAGAAATTCAGAGAATTCAGAAGATTCAAGATTCAGAATTCAGAAGATTCAACGACTGGAAGGCTTCGACAAGTTGATCGTCTCTTCCCAACTACAGATCGAAGATTCAATCTCCCTCCATCTGAGAACAAGCTCGCCAACCCTCATATCAGAGTCTACATTTCGAGAGAAAGCATCAGAGGATTATATATTAGAGACTGTAACACTACTCCAAATTTAATAAAATCAAGCTCATTCCACGAATCAAATTTCTCCGAAAATCTCGTGCGAACAAATTATAAAACAATTATAAAGAGGTTATAGTATTTTTTTTAAGGCCCAACACCTAATTAATTTGATTTGCAATGTTATTTCTCACTTCAATCAATTCACCTTGAACGATTTTGACTTATAAGAGTTGATTCAATTAGACGAATTTGTAAATTGTAAATTGTCTAAGGTCAGACAATCAAACATACTCACATTTCTTTAATTTAATAATAAACTTTATTTTTATTTTTCTTTAAAAATGCATTAGCCAATAATACATACAAGTAAAATCAGAAAAAGAGAGAGAATGTATTTATTTTTTTACATTTAATGGTAAACATGAAATACATTATTAGTTTATTTATTTAATAAAAAAATAAAATCGTACCAAAAGGAAAAATAATAGAGAATTAAATAGAAAATAATAACCATAAGCTCGTTAATGTAAACTAAAAGAAAATAAGAGAGAAGAGAAAAAGATAAACGAAAAGAGAAAAATAAAAAGAAAAAAAGAAAAAATAATAATGAACTATTAAAAGAAAAAAAATATGATGAAAAAGAGAAAACAAATAGAAAGAAATAAATCAAAAAATAAAAATAAAAAAGAAGAAAAAAAGGATTAAAATAAAAAAATAGAATGGAAGAGAGAGATGGGATTAAAAGAAAAATAGGAATACAGTCATGAAATCTAAAAGAAAAAAATAGAAATAGAATTTGAAAAATTATTTTTTGAAGTTTCTATCTTTTTTTTAGAAACGTTTCTAAAAAATTTAGAAATAAGAAACATAATAGTTTATCCTGATGGTTTTTAAAAACAATTATTTGGTCTTTTCTCTCTACTTTCACCACGAAAATAAGGGCCAAAAGCCACCTTCAATGCCATAGGGAGCGAAAAATCAGGGTCCTTGAGATTGGCCACAATATTTAAAAAATAAAAATAGTATGAGTTTGAAAGATCAAACAAAGGCACAACTTGACATGCACTTATCTCCATGCAACTCCTTGAAAATATACAATAAAGAAATTTTACTTTATAAAAAAAAGTGGGCTGCATGAAGATGGGTGCAACTTTAGCTGTACTCGAGTTTTTTCTTAAATAAAACAATTCATATGTCAAATAATAAAACAATCCATAAGTAAAAAATTTATGCATTACACACTCATACATGCTAAGAAATATTAAACTCAGTGCTTTTTTTCTCTCTCCAATAAAATTAGTTTCTACTTTGCAATTTAGGTTGGAACATAATTGCCATGTAACATTCTTATTTAATATTAGAATGATAATTTATGCAATTCGACTTAATTTTTTTTATAGATTTTTTTTAGTTCGTTGTTTCAGTTAATTGTCAATAGTCATTTAACAACTATTCTCATTTTGCTCAAAAAAAAAATTTTTTGCTCTTATTTTTTTTAAAATCTCCTCGGATTTTATAATATACCTTTCGAAAAAAAAAATCCAAAATTTATCAATGTTTGAAAGATTTAGAATTCTTTCAATTATATATATTTTTATTTCAGTGCATATTTATTTAAATGGACCATTTGGAAGAAGTTAAACTTAAATATTTAAATTGATAATAAAATAAAAGGTACACATTACATGATAACTAAAAACGAAATTACATTATTATAAAATGACCTATAATTTGTTGAGATAATTCTATCCACTTGAAAATCTTCAATATGAAACTTTGCATCATGTATTCCAATCAATGATCGCCACTTCAATCTTCAATATATAACTCTGAATCATATTCCAATGAATGATAGAACTTTTATCGAGCTTCAGACAACATTCTCTAGTTGATCATTTGTCTCAACATTACGGTCCCAAGAAATATAAGCAATCAAGTCACTAATACAAAATAAGATAAATATGTATTGAAATCCATCATCAAAATTAAGATTAATATACAACGTCATATTGACAGCTCTCGACATAGATATTATATTCAAAAAAATTTTATTGTTACCCAACATCATTTGATATGACCAAATCGTCAATATAATTAAAAGAAAGTAAAACCCTACGGTTAGTGAATTTTTCATGGTATAGCATATTAGTGGTATATTGTGTATGATATGGATATCAGGTAGCCCTAAGTAAAGAATCAAGATTAGTACCGAGGTTAAGGAAACTCCGATGAACCACAATAAACTAACTGCTGGCTTGCCTTCTATAGTGCAAAGCCCGATCACCAAAGTTCTCACTATCCCCTCATAAATATAGATTGCAAATAAATTATGGGGGTGGCCAAATGTTTGCAGAAAAACACTAAAAAAATCAGTATTGCATAAAAGAAATTTTGCTAGAGAAAAAACAAACACACTTGTGATTGCATCAAAAATAAGGTCTCCTATAGAAGGTGGATTAGTATCTTCTTCATTTTCAAGTGTAGAAAAGAGAAATCAAAGTGGAGCTGGGACGAGTTTTCTCGACTTCGATCAATCTCTGCCATAATTATGAGTTGACAACTCACTGAAACAGCCCTAATTATGGTTTAAATACTTAATTAGAAGTTTTAAAATATCAATTTTTTTTTATCTTTTTTTAATTTTGACTCAACAAAATATTATTTTAAATTTCAAATTAGGAAGAATACAGTTTGGATTCACTTTTGTTATCTTTTTCTCTAAATCTCATTCCCACTCCCCCTCTTTTTCTCAACCGTCTTCCTGTTTACTCTCTTTTCTTTTTTTTTTTGTTTCAATAAGATAGATTTTTGTAATCGTAAAAACAATATTAGATTCCTTCTTTGAAATGGTCAAAACAAGATTAGATTGCAGCTAATTGTTTTCAAGTAGACTTTAATTTGATCTGTTACCAAAATTTGATCCTACAAATAATTCTAGAAATAACAGAATACAGTTTGGATCCTTAGTATTCTTATTATGTGGCCAAAAGTCGTCCTTTTATTTATAGAAGACTATGAATACAGAAAAATAATTAATAGAAATAACAGAAAGCCCAACTAAGCCCAAACGATCTTATCAGAGAGTTGGTATTACAAACTGAAATATCAAACAATTAATGGGCTTTCTTTACACTAGGCAACCAGATTGTTCTTTTTTTTTCTTTTTTTTTTTCGTTTTTTTACTTTATTTTTTAATTTTCTTTATATATTATTTCGTTTTTAGTGGATCCCAGTTTCGAGTCCAAGGCAGGTTGCTCTTTCAACTTTTTTTTTAATAATTTTATAAATTATTTTAATTTTATAAACCTAATTGTAATAGTTAAATTATAATTTAAATACTAAAATTACACCTAAAATAACTAAAATAACAATCACCTTTTTTATATTGTTCATAAGTAGGAGCAGAAAAACTAATAAATAATTAATATTAGTGCTAGGGAAACTCCAATCAAATCCTTCATAGACTTCGACAAATTTGTCAAAGAAAATGATGATCAATGAACATACTTGCAATAACGCTAAAATAAGTTCTCCCAATTGTTCATTAGTTGCTTCATTTTCATATATAAACCCGCCTTAGAAAGGGATAATATATTTATTAAGTTCGGTTGGATAATGATCAGGTTTTTTTGAAAATTAACTTATAAACGCTACTTCCACCAATATATTTTTTTATTGTCTTGTTATCTACTTTTTACTTGTGTTTCAAAAATTTATGCATTACTCATTCATACATGTTAGGAAATATTAAAATTTTGCCAACTCAGTGGTTTTTTTCCTCTCTCTCTAATAAAACTAACATTAAAATATCTCTACTTTGTAATTTAGGTTGGAACATAATTGCCATGTAACATTCTTATTTAATATTATAATGATAATTTATGCAATTCAACTTAATTTTGTTTATGAAAATTTATGTCCCGTTCAAAAACAGATTTTTGTTTTTGGAATTTGACTAGAAAATTAATTGTTTCCTAAGAAATATGGAAACCATTGTAGAGATGATGAAAACAAGTGTAGAGAAATTGTGATAAAACAAGTATAATTTTCAAAAACTAAAAATAAAAAATCAAATGATTATCAAACGATGCATTATTTTTTAGTTTGTGTTTCAGTTAATTGTAGATAGTCATTTAACAACTATTCTCTTTTTTAAAATATATTTTTTGCTCTTTTTAAAAAAAAAAAAAAAATCTCCTCGGATTTTATAATCTACCTTTCGAAAAAAAATCCAAAATCTGTCAATGTTTGAAAGATTTAGAATTCTTTCAATTATATATATTTTTATTTCAGTGCATATTTATTTAAATGGACCATTTGGAAAAAGCTAAACTTAAATATTTAAATTGATAATAAATAAAAAGAAGTACACATTACATGATAACTAAAAACGAAATTACATTATTATAAAAGGACAAAGCCCTATCATATGTTGAGATAATTCTATCAAATTTTTTTTTTATCTTTTTTTAATTTCGACTCAACAAAATATTATTTTAAATTTCAAATTAGGAAGAATACAGTTAGGATTCACTTTTGTTATCTTTTTCTCTAAATCTCATTCCCACGCCCCTCTTTTTCTCAACTGTCTTCTTCAACTCTCAATAAGATAGATTTTTTTAATCGTAAAAACAATATTAGATTCCTTCTTTGAAATGGTCAAAACAAGACTAGATTGTTGTTTTCAAGTAGACTTTAATTTGATCGGTTGCCAAAATTTGATCCTACAAATAATTCTAGAAATAGGAACAAAAAAATATTTTAAAAAATACTGCCAAAATTTTGTGAAGAATGACGTTTTTGTATGTGAAAAGTTCACTCTAATATGTAAATCAAACGCCCATGGTATAGTATAATTAGAAGGAATTTACTGCCAATTCGAATATAGCTAGTAAATAAGACATAAATTACCAACTTAAATATTGATAGTCCAATGTTCGTTAGAATCCACATTGGGGCCACGGGGGTATTGGATTTTACATATATGTTTATATATATGTTCATTCTATTTAGCATGATAACTATTTGATTCATTGGTTAGGTGGCACAAATAAATGTCTTTGACCTAACAGAAAGTCCAACTAAACCTAAACTATCTTAACAGAGAGTTGGTATTACAAATTGGAATATCAAACAATTAATGGGCTTTTTTTACACTAGGCAACCAGAATGCTCTTTTTTTTACTTTTTTTTTTCTTTTTTACTTTATTTTTTAATTTTCTTTATATATTTTTTTGGTTTTTAGTGGATCCCAGTTTCGATTCCAAGGCAGGTTGCTCTTTCAACTTTTTTTTTTATAATTTTGTTTATAAATTATTTTAATTTTAATGCAATAGGTTTTAATTAATTTATAGTACTTAATCTAAATATTATATCAATGCATTTAAAATTATATTTATATGAGAGCTAAAGTATAGTCTCTAAATTTTTAAATGTGTGTTTAATAGGTCCTTAAACTTTCAATTTTATGTCTAATACGTTTTTTAAAAATATCTAAAAGTTCTATGGATTTTCAATCTTGAATTTAATAGGTGATTTTATTTTTACAAAGGAGAATTCAGTAAAGCCAACCACCAGAGTTAAAAGACAATAAATCCTCTTGAATAGCCGAACCAGCTTCAACGAGAAGAGACAAAGGATGGACGAATTGGTAATTCCTGAAATCTCTTGTTCTGTTTGTAGGTTTGAGGCCTTTCTGTCTGCTCATTTTGGTTGCCACAAAAACAGAAGAAAAAAAAAATTCATCAATTTTTTCTCAAACTTTTGTAAAAATAAAGAACTTCATTTCACAAACAAAAAAACTAAATGCTCCCTGCACAAATTCCTTTTAAAGGCCGACAATGTGCCCTCTTTTTTTTTCTTCTTCTCATGTTTATGTAAGAATAGGAAGAAGATTTGAAATGATCTCCATTATAAATGCTCCATTATATTTCATTCATACAAGAGAGAGCCTTTTGTATACATTAGAGGGGTTAAAGCAGTGAGTTTTTTTTTTTTTTTTTTTTTTTTTGAATTGGAATACCAAAGGTTGCATTCTACTTTTGTTATATCTCATTTTTGGCATGGTTTCAAATTGTAAAATTAGCCAATAAAAGGGTTACCAAGTGTAGAAATGGTTTGGGGCTTTTTATACCCCTCTTTCTCTTCTTCAAAGAGGATCATCCACGGGACACAAAAAGATATCTCTAGCTTAGTTGGAGGTTGCATTTGGTAGGACTTTGTCCTCAGGATTTGCACCTCAAACAACAAGCGGGTTTAGTGTTCTTGATTCCAACTATTAGATCTTCATCTCTTTCTCAAATGCCCTGAAAAGTAGTAATAGAGTAAGTTTACTAATATTGTTGTTTCTTACATCTCTTCCTACGTCTTTTTTTTTTTTTTAATTTCGATGTGAGCTTTTTTTACTATCTTTATATACTTTGTGCTTTAGATCTTTTATTATAGTGTTTGGTGCTACTGTTTTTTTTCTCTTACCCTTTATCTCTCCTACCATGTCTTTGGTTTTCTTTTCTAGTCTTATTTACCCAAAAAAGAAAAAAGAAAAAAAAAGCTTTTGCTTCCGTTTCTAAAAAAACAGCAAAGATTCGATAGAAGTTGTAAAAGAAAAAGAAAAAAAAAAAAAAAAAAAAAGAATGAGAGTTTAGAAAAAGAAAAATATTTGGGTGCAACCTACTTTACAATCACAAATTTTTTTATAATTGTAAAATAAAAAAATTTGGGTGGACTACACCCAAATCTTGTCCTGCTCAATTTATAACCATAAAAAACTTTTAAAAAAAATTATAATTGTAAAGTGAGCAACACCGAAGTTGTCCTGAGCTGCAAACACTTCAGTAGACTGCACTTAAGTTGTCTTGTTAGAGAAGAGAAAAGAGGGAGAAGAAAGACGAAGAAAAGAGGGAAAAGGGAAGAAAAAAACGTAGAGAGCATTTGTTTTAAAAAACAAATAAAAAAAATAATAAATTTAAAATATTGCGTCGCCACTGACGCACGAAAAGATGCGGCCGCCCATTCCATGCCCATCTCTTTTTTCTTTTTTCTTTTAATTTTATTATTATTTTGTTTAGTTTATCTTTTTTAGGTTATTCTATGTTGTTTCTTTTGTGTTGTAATTTATTCTATTTTGTCCTTCTGTACTTCTTTTATTTATTTTTGGTTACTTCTTAATTTTGTATTTTACTTTTCTGTTTATTCTTTTTTGCTATCTCATAATTCTTTTATTTACATTTATTCATTTACTCTTTTAATTTAATGGTTGCATTCTTTTTTAACATGTTCACTAATATTGTCAAAGTTCGATATGTGTGTTATTTTATAGAGTATATTTGTACTAATTTTGTTTTAATCCATACACGCTTTTCATGAAAAATAGTCAATGATGGAATCTAAAAATATTTGGGAGTTCAATTTTCTAATTTTTTAGAGTCGAATTTTTGGAACTCCGAGATCAGTTCCAATATGTTTCCTAATTTTTTTAACATACTTGTATTATGTGTTTGCTTCCTTATTTGCTTTGAATAATTTATTACGCCAACATGATCTATCTTTAAATTAAATTACATTTGTTTATTATGCTTGACTTATGTTTTCTTGATTGTCTTGAGTGGTTTTAAATCCATTTAACTTTATTTTTTCCTTTTATAAAATTATTTTTATATCCTTTAAATTACTCTTTTGAGGTTATAAAAGTTTTTATAACCAAAGTGTTATTTTCAAACTTTTGTAATCTTTTTTTAAAGTGATTTTTAAAGTATGTTTCTCTTAAAAATTCCTGGAATCTAGAAATATATGGGAATCCAATTTTCTAGAATTTGAGGTGAGAGATCATAATCTTTGTGAGTTAGAGATTTTTATCCCAAGACAAAATAATTTTTTTTTAAAAAAAACTTTTTTTTATGAAATGTTATCTTATGACGGAGTTGAGAAATTTTAAAATTTTCTCCTTTTCTTGAAATGATAATATTTCCTATAGTCTTGAAAATAATTTCAATAGCCAAATTAATAGATTTTTCCCTTATTATGTAGTATCATGACTCCAAATATTGGAGAAATGAAGGCTAAAATAAGGCATTATTTTAAAATCTTTTTTTTCCTAAATAATAACTAAATAAAACTAGTTATAAACCTAGTTGAAAAGTATGATTTGCAAACACATTTTAAGTTAAATTACAAGTTTAATCCGCTAAAACTTTTAAATTTAGGTTTATGTTTAGTTTAAAAGTGTTCTATTAAGTCCTCAAGGTTTCCATTTTTGTGTCTAATATATGTCAGACAAATTCAACATTTTTTTAAAAATAAAGATTTAAATTTAGTAATATAATAAAATATTGCATTTAATAGGAACCTAAAATTTAAATGTGGGTTCGTTTGTGAATGAGAATACATTAATCTTAAAATTTAAAGTTTAGAATGGATTAGAAACAAAATTAAAAGTTAAAAGAAAATATTAGGCATTTAAAAACTTGATGGAGATATTTGGCACAGCTCCGTAAGTTTTAGGGATTAAAAAAATATTTAAACCAAAATTTATTATTATCAGTTTTTTTTAATAATAAAGGAAGAAAAAAAAACAATTTAAGAGTAAAACTGGAAGCAAAAGAAAAGTCATATCCTATTCCTCCAAAAACATGCTAGACAAATGTTTTCTTCCATAACTATGCCTGCTTCTGTTGCCTTAGCTTTCTCCAAAACTTGAAATTGTTTTCATTTCTAGCTTTGACGTAGGGATAACCAGACGGAGATTTATTTATCAATCTTCTTCCTATATATATATATATATATATATATATACACCTTTATATTTTATGGGTTTTCTTCTCTTCATTCTATTTTCAAGAGTTCTTAGTGTTTTCTTGTGCTCCTCCTCAATTTCTTTCATTTTGTTTGTTTTGTTTGTGTTCTAATCGTTTTTATTTTTCAAATATGGAGCTAGCATGTGGTGATCTGCTTTTATCTATGATTTTATGGATGGTTGATTTTCTTGTTTTATTTTCTCCTTTAGTCAAATACATAGTTTCACTTTTAATCTATATATCATGTGTGATGAGAGATGGATTTGTTTTTTTTTTTTTGTGATGTTTTATGTGTCGTTATCGATACTAGGTTCATAGATTTTTGGGTTGTTTTGTTCAATCTTTCCATCGTTTATTATTTTTATTTTTTGAATGTAGTTGTCAATCTTGATAGCTCCAATTTTTTTTTCCCATTGTATTCATCTAGGTGGCCTTCACTATACTTGTAATGAAAGTAGGGATAAAATATCAATGGAGCCTTGTGGTTTGTGTTTTTGGAATTTTAATCTTCTTCCTCAAGGCCCCAAAGGATTTGGTATTTTTACGCTGCATTCGTTACAAAAATCATAGTGAAAGCCACTTTGACGAATAGAATAGGGAGAGGAAAATTTTGGAGGATTGACAACTACATTCAAAAAATAAAAATAATAAGCGTTTGAAAGATTAAACAGAACGATCCAAAAATCTATGAACCTAGTATCGATCAGCGACACATAAACACATCATGAAAGTCACAAAGAATAAAACAAATTCATCTCGGATAACACATGTTATAGTTAAATTATTTTGTGTTAAATTTGTAATTAAATAAATCACATGAAATTTATATATATATATATATAGTCTTTTGTTTCTTCAAGGAAAAGAAGATAACTTCCAACTCCTTATTATTTAGATTATTTTTATAATATCTTCCTTTGAAATAAGTCTTTTCTTTTATTTTCTTTCTTTCTTTTTCTACATAAGAAGCTTTGCTTTGCAGATGGCATAAAATTAGAAATTAAAGTTATGGAAGAAGCAACACGTGTTTAATGATTTTTGGAGGATATCTTTCAAATATGGTTTAAATACTTAATCAGAAGTTTTTAAAATATCAAATTTATTTTAAATTTTGTGTCAACAAAATATTATTTTAAATTTAAAAATATGGAATTTATGTTTTTTCAATGTATCGGCCCGCTTTATCTGTATTTGGATCGACTCCTAGGCCGAGCTAGAAGTCCGATCCAATAATATATATATATAGTAATAACAATAATTATTAAAATTAAAATGTGTAAATTATTGTCATTTTTATTCCAATCATCTCTTTTTTGGATTAAATTTATGCGATTTTTTTTATAAATTATCATGTGTGAATGAGATTGAGAAGAAATTTAAAATTTGAGTTGCAAAAGAAGGAAAAATATCCTAATGAAAGAGATGATTATATGTTCGTGGTGTGAATGAGAGAAATTAGGAATTTAGGAGAGGGTTGAAAAGTGGAAAATATCAAAAGAATCATTCTATTATTATCCCACATTGAAAGTTTTGAAAGATGGAGAGGAAGAGGGTGGCCAACCCAAACTCGATCAAAATGCCAATCTAAGCCCGATCCAATTTTATCCCATTGAGCTAGGCCCATGGATTGGGCTATGGGCCTATGTTTTAGAGGATGAGCTGGCCAAGCCCAGTCCAAACAGTGTTGAAGCCCATTGGGCTTGGACTTGGGCCAAGCTTGGACCCTTAATTATTTGGGCTGGGCCGGAGGCTGAAACTGATTCATTTTTGTCCCACTCGCCCCTCTTTTTCTCAACTCTCTTCCTATTTACTCTCTTTTTTTTAACTCTCTTCCTATTTACTCTCTCTATTTTTAGTCAATAAGTCTATTTACTCTGTTTCAAAAAAAAAAAAAAAAAAAAAGTCTATTTACTCTTTTGCCCAATAAATTTTCATTTTTAATTGTAAAAGCAATATTAGATTGTTTTTTTTTAAATGGTACAAAAAGATTAGATCGGCAGTTTCAAAAAATAAATAAGTAAATAAAAATTGTGGCTAATTACTTTGAGGTAGACTAATTTTATCTGTTACCAAAATGTGATCCTACAAATAATTCTAGAAATAGGAATAAAAAATATTATAAACCAAAATTTTGAAAACAAAAATTGACATTTTTGTTTGTGAGAATCCCAATGTAATACAATATTACAAAGAACTCATGTCTAATTGCTTAAAAAAACTCATGTCTAATTTAATAAACATTAAAATTTTAATTAAAACGTCTATTTGCATTTCTCTATTGTTAAATTAAAGTTTTTTTTTTTTTAAAAAAAAAAACTTGGTTTCTTTTTAACTTTGTATAGAAATGGTAGTACAGGTCTAAAAGAATCTTTATTGATTATTTTTTAATGTAAGTCTCAAATGTATGCATTTACTCACACACTAGAAATGTTTGAATTTTGCCAACTTAGTGTTTTCTTTTTAACGTTTCTTTTTTTTTCTTTTAATAATTGTGCGGTAACATTCTCTAATTTGATTGAAATATTTTTTTTCTTTTATTTTTTATTTTTTTGTTTTGAGTTCAATCTAATTTTTTATAATAGAGATGTCCTTTTAAGTCACACTCATATTAGTGTTTGAATATTAACTATTGTATCAAATCTTTAAACACAAGTTATTTATTGTACAAAACAACACAAGTTATTTATTTATTTTAAAAAACAATAAAGGAATTATGTTGAAGTGGCAATCCTTAAGGTAAAAAAAATTATATTCTACTCTTTTCTTTGAACAAAAGATATAATCTCTACCCCATATTTGAGGTGTCACATTTGTTATATTAAAAAAAGTACCATACAAATTAAATTAGAAGGATTAAATTGAATGATCGTGGTCAGATGACTCAAATTTAACCACGTAGAATCAAATTTGTAATCAAATTTTCATAGTTTTTTTTTCCAGCTTTTTTTCTTCCCCGTAATTGGACCCTACAAAAGGATAAAAAGCTATGAAAGTGAAACCAAAAAGAAAAGGAAAAAGAAAAAAAAAAAAAAGGAAAACTGATCGCTTTGGCGCCAATTCCTCCAAAATCAAAAGCAGAAATTGGTATAAAATCAGCCGTCTTTCAACCGTCCAGATTCTCTGATTCTTTGACGCGCGCCATTCCCACTCAAAACCGCTTTTTGTTTGCGCCATTACTGCCCCCACACGAGCTTTATACGCTGCTCGAGTATATTTCGTCTTTCTACAACAATGGAACCTCCGATAAGGTACTCAACAAGTACTTATGCGCGTTTAGAATTGAGAATTTACATATTCTTTTCTAAATGGCCCCAAAGGAAGATGTAGTCCTCAAGATCGACAGTTTCGGAAATGGAGGCGACAAGAAGTTCCAGTGTTTATCAGAGAGATCGGCACAAACCATGAGACGAAGAGGTAAAGAGTTTTTAGAGCCGGAAACTAGCCGGCCGTCGTCGGGTTCCGGCGGAGGCGAGGTTCTCCGTTGCAGTTCCAACGCTTCATTTCGTGGAAGTTCATGGAGCTCACCGATTAGCAAGAAGTCTCGGTTGATGGATCCTCCTGAGGAAGATTCTTCTCAAAAGCTGGAAACCGCCGTGAAAGATGAAGGTAACAACAACAATCAGGACGGCACCGAAGATATGCCTGAAGAATACGATCAACTGAAGTTAAGCCCCTTCTTTGTTTTTCAGTTGGGGGTTTTTGTTTTTGTTATTGTGGGTTTGATTTGTAATCGATGGATTTCAATCTTGAAGAGGAAGACGGTTTGGGGTCTTCCGTTGTGGAAATGGGAATTGACTGTTCTAGCGGTAATCTGTGGACATTTGGTTTCGATTTTGGCTGTTCGATTGATGGTGAAAATCATCGAGATGAATGTTCTGTTGAGGAAACGGGTTCTGTACTTCGTTTATAGGTTAAGGAATGCTGTACAAAATTGTCTGTGGGTGTCTCTGATTTTGCTTGTTTGGCATTTCATCTTCAACGACAAGGTTCAGAGAGAGACGCAGAGTAAGATTTTACCTTATGTAACCAAGATTTTGATCTGTTTTCTCGTGGGTGCATCTATATGGCTTCTGAAAACGCTTGTCATTAAGATTCTGGCTTCGTTGTTCCACGTTAATAACTACTTTGAAAGGCTTAAGGAGGCTTTATTCAGTCAACATGTGATTGTGACGCTCTCTGGTTTGCCATTGTTCGAGAGGCCCAATACTAAAGATGTGATGAAGGAAGATCAGAATGCAGATGGAAGAGAAGAAAGTCCCAAAAGTGGGAGAGTTATATGCAGTGGGAGACTCGTAAATTGCAATGGGTCGAGACCTTTGAAGCCAGAATCAATTAAATAAGATGAGGAAATCCCAGTTGATCAGTTAAATAAACTGAACCAGAAGAATATATCTGCTTGGAATATGAGGAGAATGATTAATATTGTAAGCAATGGAGCTTTGTTAACTCTTGATGAGAAGATATTGTCAAAAACGAGTGAAGAATCTTTGTTGCAGATTAGGAGCGAACGGCAGGCGAAAGAGGTAGCTGGGAAGATTTTCCGGCGAGTGGTCCAACGTGGGTCAGAGTAAGTTCTTTGTTTTGACTTCGTTTTTGACTTCTTTTCATGAATATTCAACTTCATTACATGATACAGTAACCTGTTTTGTTGCAGCTGTATTTATCTGGAAGATGTAATGCGATTTATGAATAAGGAGGAAGCTCTAACGACCATGAGTTTATTTGGAACAACCGCTGAAACTCAATGCATTGACGAGTCCTCTTTTAGAGAGTGGATGGTAAGGCCATGCTCGCCTTGCCCTGTTTTGCTGTGTAAGGAAGATGATATTTTCGGAGGTTGAATTACCATTTGGTCCTTCAAATTTGATTTGGTTTCTTGTTTTTAAAGTTTCATTATTGTCGTTATGTTTTAATTAAAGCTTATTAGATGTTTCTATCCATGTCAAAGTTATGAAAGTCCAACTTGGTAAGTAGTTTTTGGACGTGACATATGTCCCTTTTCAATCAGAAATAAAGTCCTCAAGCATGCTTGACGCTTCAACTTCAATTCTTTAATTCTAGAGAATAAAACATTTATGTGTATATATAGTATTCTTAACCTAAACAGTAATGTAGAGGTTTGTGTTTTTCTTGGATGCGTTTCAGGTAAATGCATTTAAGCAGAGAAAAGCTCTTGTATTATCTCTCAATGATGCAAATACAGCTGTTGATGATCTTCACAACTTGCTAAACATCTTTGTAGCTATAACAATTTTGGTAATCTGGCTTATCATATTAGGAACTCCCATCCTGCACTTCCTCATCTTCATAACTTCACAGCTTCTTCTGCTGGTTTTTATTTTTGGCAACACATGTAAGACAGTCTTTGAAGCTATCATTTTCTTGTTTGTGATGCACCCATTCGACGTCGGCGATTGCTGCGAAGTGGACGGCGTCCAGGTAAAGAACTCTTCAGCCAAAGATTTTGTTTCACTCTTACTGATACATTCTTAACTTCTTTGGTTTTACAGATGATTGTTGAAGAGATGAAGATATTAACAACAGTTTTCCTGAGATATGATAACCAGAAGATCACTTACCCCAACAGTGTGCTGGCTACCAAAGCCATTGGCAATTACTACCGCAGTCCAGACATGGGAGAGGGAGTTGATTTCTATGTCCACATCTCAACTCCATGGGAGAAAGTTGCCCTTTTGAAAGAACGGATAACAAGGTATGCTTTCTGTTGGAATAGAATGGCATTACATATAAGCTTTTGAAGACATCTCTTGTGCGTTTGGCTGTCTCTAATTTGTACTTAGCATAGAAATTGCCTGTGTCCGAGCATCCATTAATGGTTCTTCTAATCTTCTCTTGGTTGTGGTATACTGGTATTACCATGATAGTGATTTTGAAGGTCTATTAGATTCTGTCACCAATGTTTTAGAAAATGGGATTTTTTTTTTCAAGTAAAACTAAAAATGTCCTCGACATAAAGTCTGGCTCAATAGTTAGTTCATAGAAGAGAAATCAGCCTTAAGAGTTTCGAGTTTGAAAACTTAAAATGTGTTTGTAAATCCTTTTAGCACAAACTCCTTCTTTATAAGCATTTTAGTAGTTTAGTAGCAAATCAAT
Organism: Trichosanthes truncata; assembly: GCA_033996785.1. Classification (NCBI taxonomy): domain Eukaryota; kingdom Viridiplantae; phylum Streptophyta; class Magnoliopsida; order Cucurbitales; family Cucurbitaceae; genus Trichosanthes; species Trichosanthes truncata. The sequence goes on along the minus strand of JAWPNB010000009.1, from coordinate 1,317,580 downwards.
TTGATGTTTAGTTATACCCTCTCGAAAGTACTTTTTGAAATCCATTCAATCTATCAAACAGTTTATAATTGCTTTTTCATAGAGCACTTTAAATGCTTGATTTTTTCCACAACATATTACCTCTAAACATGATGTTTTTGAGTGGATGGAAAAAAACTCTCCTAAATAGCCTCGAAGGACATTGAAAATTTTGTTGCCTTCCAAAGTTGGTTCTAGCGTGGGTCATGAGCATAATGTAAGGATTTAAAAGAACCATGTAGAGAAATCAAATTGAATTTGCAGCAAGTGTTGTGGGTTTGATGAATTAATTTACAGATACGTAGAGAGCATGAGCGAGCAATGGCATCCAGATCCACAGATTATGATGAAAGATGTTGAAGATCTGGACAAGGTGAAAATGTCAGTGTGTCTTACGCACAAAATAAACCACCAAGACATGAAAGAGAGATGGAACAGGAGAGCTGCGCTGGTCGAAGAGATTGTCACAATTTTGGAGTCAACTTGACGACGAACATTAACATCCACGAATATTGCCGGTGGAGGAGAATGTTTAATTAAAACTTGCCGCCTTCTGTTGGAATTGAACCTCTTCTTATGATAAGGCCATAAGCTCCGTTTGTGTATATTGCTGTGTTTTTAGGAAATGATTTTAGCTATTTCGTACATTATTATGTGAAATTAAAATCGGTGGAGGTAAGAATGTATCATAATAGAAAATTTTATTAATTAATAGAAACCTTAACTTTATTAGATTCGTGAACATTGATTGAAGTTTTGATTGAGGTTTTTTTCCAGCATTGAATGGTCGATTTTTTTTAATTACAACATTTGCCCCTACCTATTGGATGCACAATCAAAACATAAATTTTAATTTCTATCATGCATCCAATCCAACCATATAATATTCAATTGCATTGTTCACCTTGTCCTCTTAATCTATTCAATTGTCTGAGTTATGTTTGTTGTTTATGTTTTGTGAATAATATAATTGCATTAGTATGTTATATTACTAACCTATACTCAAATTGTTGTTTAATTACTTGTATATGCTGTTTGTGTTGATCATATCATGATTTAAACCTATCAAGTCAATAATCCTAAAAATTTATAGGGTGAATTTATAATTAAAAGGATGTGTCTAGTGTGTTTGGAATAACTTTTGAAAAATTATTTTTTAAATAAAATTGGTTTTCCTAAAGTGCCTTTAAAAAATTATTAATTTAAAATGTGTTTAGAGTATGTTTGGGAATGATTTTGGTATGGTTAAAATCACTTTTGTTATTGCCAAAATCATTTCCATTTGAAAATAATGATGTTAGGCAAGGTGCATAAATGATTTTTTCAAAAATACAAAATCATTTTGAAGTAATTCTCGGTCAATCACTTGCGAGGTGAATATTATACAAGTGATATTGAAAATCACACCAGAAAATAACAATTATTTTTTATTTTTAAAATATTGAGGATTATGGAAATATCTTTGTATTAAACAATTCGTTTCATAAACAAGAAATTGGGGTTGGTTTGGTTGGCTTTTGTGTTTTAGTCCCCTTGAAGTTGTTGCAGAAGATTTGGGTATGAATTCTGCTAACACTCAATGTGTAGAGTATTACAATTTGTTTTTAAAATTTTCTATTGATTTTTTAATATCAAATATAAATGAAAATAAATTTTAAAACTTTGGAAAAATTTTAAAAACTAATTTCTTCTTCAAATTTAACTAAAATTTTAAAACCTTTTAAAAAAATATATAAATAAAACATAAATATAAATAATATTGGTAAAGTATTTTTTTCCGACAATATAAATAATATTTGATAAACTTAATGTTAAAGAACCAGAAACAAAAAATGTATATTATAATTAAATAGGACTTTTTAATGCTTGAATTTTTCATAAATAATTATTTTACATAAAATTTTGTAAAAATATTTAGAAAATAAAGAAAATAAAAAATAAATTGATAAAAATAGATATTTTAAAATAATAAATTAATTGTAATAGTATTAATTATAATAATAATGAAATAAAATTAGTTCTTAAAAAATTGGATTAATTAAAAAAAAAGATTTTTTTGAAAAAACACTATGAATTATTATCCAAAAATGACGTAGGGTGTTTATAAAGGGTATTTTTTTATTAATATTGTAGTTTTTTAAAGTTATTATAAAAATATTATTGTTTTGAAAGTATTTATAAGAATATTGTTGTTTTAATTAGCTGGCGGATGGTCGTCTCTTCAAGAGACGACCATGTACACGCGTTCGAGATGGTCGTCTCTTGAACCATCTCCCACGTTTTCGTTTAAAAAAAAAACGCGTAGATGGTCGTCTCTTGATGAGACGACCATCCCAGAAGTTTTAATAATTATGTCAGTTGGCATATTGGTCAGCTGCATACTCTAATATATAAGAGGCCTAGGTTCGAGGATTGTGGAACGTAGTTTTCAACTATTTATTTCTTTTTTTCCTCCGCTTTCTCTCTTTCTTTTTTTCCTTCCGTTTTTTTTTTCTCTTTTTCTTTCTTTTATTTGTTTTATTTAAATCAAATAAGATATCTTCCATTTTTTTAATATTTGAAGTAAATTGAATATTCTATTGTAATTTATTCTTTTTTTAAGAAATTGAAATTTATTTTAAGTATTAATTATTTAAATATTTTCTTTTCTAATATGAGTGATTTTTCATTCTCTCGTATTTCTTTATTTTTATTTATTTATTTAGAAAAAATTACATGATAATTTTGAATAACGTGATCATTTTATTTAAAATCAACTCAAAATGACGTAAACGAAGTTGTTCTTCTCCCAAAGTCGATTGCAATATAATATTTAAATAGTTAATGCTTAAAATAAATTTCAATTTCTTAAAAAAAGAATAAATTACAATAGAATATTCAATTTACTTGAAAAAATTACATGATAATTTTGAATAACGTGATCATTTTATTTAAAATCAACTCAAAATGACGTAAACGAAGTTGTTCTTCTCCCAAAGTCGATTGCAATATAATATTTAAATAATTAATACTTAAAATAAATTTCAATTTCTTAAAAAAAGAATAAATTACAATAGAATATTCAATTTACTTCAAATATTAAAAAAAATAGAAGATATCTTATTTGATTTAAATAAAACAAATAAAAGAAAGAAAAAGAGAAAGAAAGAAAAAACGGAAGGAAAAAAAGAAAGAGAGAAAGCGGAGGAAAAAAAGAAATAAATAGTTGAAAACTGCATTCCACAATGCTCGAACCTAGGCCCCTTATGTATTAGAATATGCAGCTGACCAATATGCCAACTGGCATAATTATTAAAACTTTTGGGATGGTCGTCTCTTGAAGAGACGACCATCCGCCAGCTAATTAAAACAACAATATTCTTATAAATACTTTCAAAACAACAATATTTTTATAATAACTTTAAAAAACTACAATATTAATAAAAAAATACCCGTTTATAAAAGCTTCAATATGTAGTAAGAAATAAAAATATCTTTATAAATAACAGAACCACTCTTGAATAAATTTATTATTTAAAACACTTTTGAAAAAAAATATAAAATATAATAACATTTTTATTGAAAATATTTTTTTCAAAATTACTTGAAACTAGATGATATTTCAAATCCATCCTCCTTGGAGCCCAAATAAATATCAACAACTGAAAGAAGAGCGCGACTGAAACAAAATCGTCTGCAAATTTCAGTTGAGTTGAAGTTAGAGTAGGGATGAAGGAGGACGGAGATGAAACAATGAAATCCAGCAGTAAAGAAGAAGAGAATGTGGTAGCTTACCACAGCAACAATGTGAAGAAAGTTAGGTTAAATTCAACTCTCGCTGCTCTGCTCGACGATCCTATTCTCGCCGATGTCCCCAAGAATCCGACCTTATCGGACGTCGATACGCTTATCAGCCTCGAATTGGGCAGCGCCATGCGCATCTCCGTCCTTAAGCTCGACGGCACCTCCATTGGTACGCACACTTCTCGAATGTTCCTCCTCTTTCTCTGTCTCGCATTTTCACAAACACTTTGTTGTATGAACTACTGAAACTCGATTCTCGATCTTGTTCCTGCTGAAGATGTGGCGATGATGAATTCCGCGACACTGAAGGACTTGAAGCTTGCGATCAAGAAGAAAGTAAACGAGATGGAGCAATCCAAGATGGGGCATCGTCACATTTCATGGTACTCTTTCTTGATCCTTGGTAAATTCAACCATAAAAGATGACTAGTTGATAACTTTCTGAGCTAGTTGTTCATTGATTAGAAGTCTCTCTTATGGATTTGCAGGAAGCATGTGTGGGCAAATTTTTGCTTAGCACACCACAACGAGAAGCTTCTTGATGATAGCTCTGCGCTTCAGGATTTTGGAATCCGCAATAATTCTCAGGTTATTTGCCAGACCTTTTATGATCTGATTGATTTTTTTACCAGCAGAAATCATTTCTGAGTATTACAAGTTTTATCCAAGCTGAAAATTCAGTCAATAATAGACTGAAAACAACAACTTGTTGTAGGTGCATTTTGTCCCATACGTCATGTCAAAGAATTCCAAAAGGCATTCTAGAAGGAGAAAACACCGTTTCTTTCACGGTCTCAACAAATGCGCCTGAACAGACTCTTTGGGGGATGTTTCTCGAACACAAATTCAGTAAGCTGGAGTTCACATAACAATTCTTGTAACTGGATTTGAACTGTATAAGTGAATGAGTTATATGAATTTGAGCTTATGTCCTATATGTATTATGATATGTAAAAATGTGTAGCTTGCAGGATGAATGTCTATATGATTATCAAATTTATTTTTGTTTTTAGACTTAGAAACCTAAATCCTATAACTTGGACTCAATTTCAGAATCTTAGATTACATAGACTTGAACAACTCATAAACAAAACCAAATGGCAGAGCGGAAGCATTTACTCCCTACGTTCACTAGTGAAGTAATTTGGCTAACCTCTCATGACTCAAGTAATCATCATTTTGATATAAGCTAAAATTGAATCAAGGTATTACATAATTGAAACAAACAAACTTCAGATTGAAATTGCAGAGTAGATGCTCCCAAGCCCAACAAAAGGGCAAATTCGGAAGCAGTCAAAATGGAATGTCACTTCCCCTTCAGAGAGGCAGCAAGGATTCAAGTGAATGCCTTTTGGCTGAATTGGATTGCAGAAGTTCTTGTCGCTCCCATAGGCATTCTAATGATCATGACAAGACACTGTTGATGAAAGACTTTGACAACCCCATTCTTATGTTCTTATTTATATGTGATCAATTGTTTCTAATATTCACTCCTTTGCTACTGTACCTTAGTTTATTTCTTTTTAACCATGTTTGTTGATATTTTAATATTGCAGCACATGAGATAGAAGAAGTCATAGAACATGAGATAGTTTATTTCTTTTTAACCATCTTCTCTCAAGCTCATTTTAGTTGGCTTCCTCACTTTCGGATGGAATTCATAGAACATCTGATGCCTTTTTTTAGATTTGAAGGGTCTAATGGACGTTCTTTTCAAAAGCATAGAAAAATATCTCACCATCCCATGGTGAAGAAGAAACAAAAACACACTTAAAGAGGCACATCTCTTTGGCATTTGAAAGCTGAAAGTTTCAACATTCTTGACATTTGTCAAGGTAAATGGTTTAAAGCAGCATAGTATGCCAGTTCCAAGAGTGAACTTTTAGTGTGTAGCAGCAGTGGTTGTAAAACTTGTGGCCAAGCACTTCGGATATAAGAACCTATGATTTGCCATGTAAAGTTAGGAGGATATGATACAAAGTTTATATATCATATAACTTTAGCAGAGCCCAAAAAAAACCTAAAACTGCTGAATTCTCTTCCTCCTCTGCTACTCTCCATGTTTTGAATAGTTAGCTGCATGAATATCAGTTGCCTGCCTCATTTTCTCCTTGTACTCTTTCAACTCTCTCTTGTATCTTTCCTTGTCTTTCAGCCCAATGTTTTGATAAACCTATAGAAGCAAAAACACCCATTTGATCAAACCCACAAAAACTTTATAACTGTTGGAATTTTGAGAAAAAGCTTGACAGACAATACCATCCTTTCTTCAGGGCCGAGTTTGTTCCAAGACTCTCCAATCATCTTAGTGAACTCCCTCTCTCTGTTTGGGTAGAGAGATTTGAGCTTGTAATGCTTCTCTGCAAAGAAGAAATTATACCCACTTCTGTTTGGTTTCGGGTGGTTCGGGTCTCCCTTTCTCCGGTTTCTCCGGTGCCGTCGACCAGAATGTTGATGTCTGCCACCGGTGTAAGGTACAATGGCATTAGTTGACTCGGGTCGTAGGTCGGATGGGGCTGGCTGCTCTGGATGGTAAAGCACTCCTCTCAGAACCTCAGAGCCCAATTTCACAGTCACCAAGTAACCACAGTCGAATTTCCCATCAATTGTTCCAGTAACTGAAAAACATCAAGTGATTTACACACAAAAAACAACCTCCACTTCGTCAAAAAGACCACAGATTTTCAAGAGATGAAACGTGGGAATGGGACAAAAGTACATGAAAAACCAACAAAGACCCACAAAAAACACACACACACACAAAAGGGAGAATTTATTTGGTGTAGCCACTCGGCTCTATTGTAGTTTAACTCAGTTACAATGTGATGGTCACTCCGAAATAATTTCTCAGTCAGTTATATAGAAGCCATTGGTGGTAACTGTTTCACTTTTATTGCTTGACCCCACGAAGAAAAGAAAGGAATTAAAAGAGGTGGAATGTAAAAGGTTGTCACCTTCAGCAGGCGGACCAGGCGAAAACGACGTTGTTTTGGGAGTATATTCCACCAGAGCCAATTCGTTTTCACTCGTAGGGCTACCAAAAGAGAATGGCGCTGTAGTAGTAGGAGAAGAAGACAAAACCCAACTCAGATTTGCAGCAAAACCCGATGTGGGAATAAAACGGATAAAGTAAAAAAAAAAAAATGGAAGGAGAGAACAAAAAGGCACCTTGAGGGGCACAGATGGGGCCCTGCCGGCCGAACAAGTAAACTTGCTCGTAATGGTACAGAAGACTTAGATAATGTTTTCTCAATACAAACGAAGCACTCGTCGTCGTAGGAGAAAACTTAAAGACACTTCCAACTTCCCTCCATTTCTTCTCTGCAACAACCTAAACCGCCATGAAAATGGAGTTTACAGCTTAAAAAATAATCACTCCATTTCTCAAACTAAAAGCTTCGTTCTTGAAAATGGAAGACGAAGGGCCAAAACTTACCTTTTCATGGCCGCCCCTTCTTGTGACCTCTGAATATAAAACATGCAAGTCTAGCTCCTTCCCTCCAATCACAGGAATCCTTTAAAATATTCAAGGAAAGAAAGAAAAAAAAAAAGTTAAAAACACACCCATTAGGAAACCGACTTATATATTTTATTTCTTCATTCTTTTTTCTTTTTTTTTTTTACTGGAAAAAGATTGAAGCTGAGAAATCAGAGGAAGGAAAAGTGTAAAAGTGTGGTGTCTTTTGGTTGTGGAGCCGCCATTAATAGCATCAAGCTATTTTATTTCATTTACAAAGTCAAAAAGAAAAGGAGAAGAAGAAAAGTCTCTCACATGAACTTTGTGTTCATCATAAAATGGAAACGCCTCAAAGTGTCCCAAAAAACAATGGGGTCGGAAATGACTTCATCATGGGTGGCCAGCGCCGGTGGATAATGCTTATCCCCGCCGCCGTTCCAGCTCTTGGTCCTCGCCGGCGGTGACATGACCGGTCAACAGAGAAGAAAAGAAAGCTCAGGTAAAAAGAAGAAGAAGAAGAAAGAGAGAGAGAGAGAAAGAACAGTAGTAGAGAAAGAAAGAAAGAAAGAGAAAGAGAAAGAGTAATGATAATATTAAAAAACATATGATTTCCAAGATAAAAGTAATTAAATTAAAAGAGGGAAGCTGGAATTAAAGAAGATGGTTGGAAGCGTGAAAGGCAACTGTTATGCAGAATTGGCTTTTTCTGCGAGATTTGAAAAGAAAGGGCCAGGGCAAAGACCACTGAACTAAAAAAAAAAACTCCTAATGAGAGAAATTAAATATTTATTATTATTTTTTTTGTGTAGACTGTAGGGTAATTAATCTTCTGTGTGTGTGAGTCGTGTCATTCGAAGTGTGCAGATTGTAAAGGGGTCTGTCTGCAACCAAACGTTGACATGCACCTGGTACTCCTTTTTGGGTTTCTGAAGCATATCTCTGGTAGAAGATATTTGAAACACACTTTTTGGGGCTACGAGTTGACTCACTGCACTTTACTTTACTGAGCCGAGTTACAGAATCGCTATTCTGTAGGATTTTAATGCAAAATAAGATAAAAAGGTTTTGTTTTGTTTTGTTTTGTTTTTGATGGGTCCCTTTTCCTCTCTGCCTTAGCTTTCCCTATCCACTCGCTGTGACTTTCAAACGTGTTTCCTCCCTCCATGCATTACCTGCACTGAGTGGTCTGTATTGCAATCTCCTTCACCTCTCTCTCATTTTTATTGTTGCTCTCCTACTTTATTTTCGCCATCTTCTCTATTTTTTTCCTTGTTTCCTTGCTTGTTTAATGGATTCCAATTTCCAACCTCGATGGGTGTTTCTTTTTCTTTTCTTGTATTTTTCCGACCTCACCATAATTCAAATCGTCAAAATTGTTAAAACAAGTTTGTATGATTTTTTTTTTTTAGTACAACAAATGTGGGTTATGTAGGGTATATGAATTTGAGTATCTTATTTGAAGGGAATTAGTACATGTCGATTACTATTCAGCTATGCTCATTCTGATATGATATTGTTTATTTTGGATGTAAGCTTATATTACTTTGCTTTTTTTATTAATGGAATGTTATTCTCATTCAAATATTGCACTTTTTATTCTTTTCTAGTCGGTGTAAAATAATGTCAACTTAAACATAGTTTAACTAGCCAAAACTACTTTTAACTAATAAGTCAAAAATTTGAATCTCATGGCACTACATGTTGAACTAACAAAAAAACAATAGTCCCATTGTATTCAAAATCTATATCTCTTAATTCAAAAAAAAAACACGTTTATATATACATTTCACCTGTAGGTTGAATTTATTTTTCGTACTTGAGTTTGTTTGTCCTACTTGCATTGTTGTGTGCATGATAAGCAATTTTACGTACTCATTGCCTGGGCTAAATTTAAAATACTGAGGCAGGAAATTTAAAATACTGATGCAGGAAATTTTTTATTAACTATTTCTTTTTTTGTATATTGGTAACTGTTTGATGAATTTGTGTGCACCTTGAGTATTTATTTTTTTTTTGCTAAAATACTATTTTAAGTCATGTATTTTGAGTTTCATTTCATTTTAGTCATATACTTTTAATAAAGCTTAAAATTGGTCCATGTTAGTTTATTGTTATCTTTTCTAAAATAAGTTTGTCTCTATTAGTCTTATTTTTATAAATGTTAAAATACCTTTTTTTTTTTTTGGATGTCTGGCAAATTAGTATAACTTGCAATTAAGTATCTCATTTTTTTATAGACATGAAGTAGGAACATATGAAAAAAATTTGACATCCTTTATGTCATGCCTATTAACTTGAATGTTCTGGCATTGATACTTGTGGATGAAACTTGGTCTTTTTAGTTGTTCAAATATATGGTTTTATTTTTAAAACAATAGGCTTAGACTTTCGAAACTCATTTTATTATTATTTTTTTTTTACAAATTATGAATTCAAATTTGAGCCTCGAAGAAAATACTACCATTCAGAATGGTAAATATCTTCGGCTCCGCTTCAAATTCTCCTTACCAGCTAATGGACAACAAGAACAAGTCATTCCAACTAGCAAATTTTTATCATAATCGAATCCAACGAACTAGATAAAATAAAATTGACTGAAATTGTTTCTATTTTCAATTATATGAACCTGAACTTACACTTAAATTCAATAATAGTCCAATAATTTCATTCATTTTAGCTTGTATATCTAATATATGTAAATCACATCCAACAATAGACAAAAAACAAAATGTAATGATCAAAGTGAATATAGCTTAGCGGTAATTTGCATGTACTCTCGATCAAGAGGCTAGAGATTCAAATCTCCCAACTTCAAATATTGTTGAACTATATAAAAAAAATGTAATGCATAGAAGTGTCACAAAACTATTGTCTCCTGTTTCATTAATATATTAATTTCTTTTTCATTATGAAACTATAAATAAAAATAAATTTTGCTAGGAGTAACTGCTGACAACTTAGGCAACTCTCATCATTTCGGTAACCATTATTAATTCAAATTCAAATTGTAAGTAACCGTTAGCATGAGGTCATTCTCCATGTACTGCAAACTTCAAATACTTCAACCGTTCTCTTCAATTTCCAGCCATGAAATCCCACGTGGCATTATTAAACAGAAAATAATTGTATTTAAAATATATTTCATTAATATCAACAGGGGCATTTGGTCTAGTGGTATGATTCTCGCTTTGGGTGCGAGAGGTCCCGAGTTCGATTCTCGGAATGCCCCTTTTTTTATCTATCTATTTTTACCATTCTAGAGTTTTATACCTGGCAGGAACTTAATAAAAACTGGGCCACCACTTCAAAGAAGTTCCATTATGACAAAAACACCCTGCTGCTTCTTTTTCTTTTTCTTTTTTCTTTTTAGATAAATTACAAGTATAGTCATAAACTTTCATGTTTGTCTATTTGGTCCTTAAATCTGAAGTGTCTAATCAATTTTTAAACTTTTAATTTTATGTCTAATAAGTTATTAAACTTAAAAAAATTTCTAATAGGTTCTTAAACTTTCAATTTTATGTCCAATAGGTCTTTGAATTTTTTATTGTGTGTCTAATAGGTCATTTACCTATACATGAATCTACTAGACACGAAATTTCAAGTTTAGGGTCCCATTAGACATAAAATTTAATTTTATATCTAATAGATTAATTAATTTTAAATAAATTCGAATATGTCATAGGTCTACTAAACACAAAATTAAAAGTTTAAGTACATATTTGATATTTTAAATTCAACTACTTATTAGCTACAAAATTAAAAATAAAGACTAATTAGACACTTTTTAAAGTTTAGATATCAAATACTTGATTGTTATTGTTTTTTTTAAGTAACATCCAATTCCCAAAAGAAAATCTATCCTTTTCTCGGGGCTCTCTTAGTAAATGCATTTTTCTGACATGCGTAATTATCATTAATACTCTTATTTTAATTATTATGGGAAATAAAATACACATTAAATGAAAATAAATGACTGACCTTCCACGCAGAAGAATTACACTTCAAATTTTAAAAGCCCCATTTCTTTCAATAAAATCATGGTGTTAGATTGAAGGATATTATTTACTTTCTTTTCCAGGGCAAAGAAACCCTATTTATTTTTCTCACCATTACAAACTAATAAAATTAAACCTAGAAGTTTTTTTTTTTTTTAGTACACCTGAAACTCAGAAGTTGTTACTCATTGTGACTCGTTGTCAATACAAGTAATATTAATTTTTTTTAGTTCAACAATAAATAAGGGTGGGAGACTCGAACATGCACACGCTTTATGCCAATTGAGCTATGCTCAATTTGGCCAATACACATAATAATGATTGAGGAATTAAAATTTGTATTGAACTATTTTTTTTTTTTGTTCAACAACATCTGAATTGATTGATAGTATATGTTAATTATCGTTGAGCTATGCTCTATCTATTAATTCATACATATTTATAGCATGCGTTGTAGTTTTTCTAAAATTTAATAAAAGGGTTTTGAAATTATATATTATTATTACTTATATGAAATATAATTTAATTTAACAATGTTATTATATATTATATATTTTTGTTATCAAATGCTGGATGTTAAGTTTGTATATTATACTGATAAAAAGAGTTTGTACATTATAGTGTGTTAACAATCCAATCAACATTTAACTGTCACGTGCCACATAATTTTAAAAAATAATGACAAGTGCAAGCATTCAGTCAACTTTAAACTTTCACAAGTAAATCAATTTAGATCATGTTAGGACATATCTGAGAGTGATTTTAGAATGACCAAAATTAAAAGTGTATACTCAAACGTTAAAATGATTATATGAAACACTTTTAATAAATCTCCTATAAAAAAAAATTATTTTTGCTAAAACCACTGTTCTATAACCACCCTTCTTTATTTATACCTATTTTTAATTGATTCTATTCAAAATCAACTCAAATCACATATATTTAGTCATTCTCGTACAAAAATCCTAATAGTGTAACAAGAAAAATTTTCACGTAATTTTTCCTAAATAAGTAGAGGAAAACAAAGGAAGAAACAAAGATAAAAATAATTGTTCATAATAATAAATTCTATTATTATCCATTCTAACACTTGTCTCTAATAATAATTTTTTTGTGAGTTCCCTATAATATTATATTAATTTTTTATTTAATTTAATAAATTTTTTATCCAATTTCATCTATAGTGGGTAGAAAAAAAAGTAAAAAAAAAAAAACCAAATTTAATGAAAAACTTTAAAATTAATAAAGATTATATACATGATAAACAATTAAATACTTCATATTTGCCATTATTTAACTTTTGAATACTTTATAGATAATTTTAAACATGTGAAAAGAAATAGGATTCGCTGTTTAAAGTTACCGAATATAAGGTTCTGAATTATTTTAAAAATGGAGGCCATATTCACGTTGGTATCGGAGTTGGTAAACTTGAAAGAAATTGTTGATTTAGAACTTCAATATTTAGTTTATATATATATATATATATATATATATATATATATATATATATATATATATATATATATATATATATATATATATATATATATATATTTTTGTTAAAATATCATTTTGGTCCCTATACATTAAAATTTATTCTATTTTAATTCATGTATTTTTAAATGTCTACTTTTAGTCTTCGTACTTACAATAAATACTAAAATTAGTCCATACGTTAGTTCATGCCTCATGGTTAATTTTTCTAAAAAATAATTAGTTTCTATCGAGCTTTCCTCTAAGCATATTTACATGTGATTTGTACTTTTTTTATCTTAATGAAAATTATTATTATTATTTTGTAAAGTTAGACAAAAATTAATTTCAAACTAACCATGAAAACTAATTTTAAAATTTATTAAAAATACATAGACTAAAATGAAATATACCGCAAAATATGAAAACCAAAATGGTATTTTAAGTCATTATTTTTTAAAAAATTAAGGAAAAAATAATAAACAATATGTTTTAATAAAATTAAAAGAAAGAAAAGAAGAAGAAGAAGAAAAAAACTACGTGCATCCACCGGCATAAATGGCACTACTTCGACTACTAAAAACAAATCTAATTGTTTATGAACAATATGAAACTCCAAAGAAAATGACAAATTTTACTTAACTGAGACTTTCTTTATAAATTTTATTTCAAGTCCGAAAAATCATTTTATTTCAAGAAAGAAATTTCATTTTCTTCTCTTGTTGGTTTTTTTGATCACTGATTCAATCGGAACAATTAATAATAATACAGTGCAATTATTCATATCGAAACGATCCACAAACGCAATCCCCCAGTTAGCAAGGATTTGGAGTAACCCAAATCGGTGGAAGTACACGCCGCTGGTAATGGGAGCCGCCGGAATAATACGGCAACGGCTCGACGCTTCCGTCACACAATCGGAAAATCCCCATATCCGGTTCTTCACCCTCTCCCTGGTAATCGTTATCAGAGTAATCATCCGTATAATATATACAATTTCCTGAAATTTCAGTAAAATCAGCGGCAGAGAAAGCCATCGAAGAATTTTCCCCTACAAACAGCGCCATTTCCTCCAAGCTTTCGACCTTCTCCCATCGCGGCCCTTCCCACACCATTCGAAACACTTCAAATCGCACCGTCCGATAGATTACGGATATCAGTTCGTCATCCATGGCGTCGTTCACGATATCCAAATACCGAGTCACCAGCAGCAATTCCTGCCCTAATTTCACCAGATATTGTATATCGCCGGCCAATTGCCACGCCGTCGAAACGATCGAGACTTGAGAGCACGAACCGCGTAGATCCATCACTGAAACGACGCCGTACTTATCCACCGCGTAGAACAGCCCATCGGAGTATATAACATCTTCGCAATCGGACGGTGCGTCGTCTTCAAAAGTCCACGATCCATCGCCGCTCTGGCAAAACGCCAAATCGCCTGTATGATTCAGAATCGCTACGGCGGAGAAATCGGTTTGATTAGACGGACTTGAGGACAGAACGATTTTCTTGACAAAAGAATCGCGCATCTGGCGCAAATTTCGGCTGTAGATGTGCCCTGTGGGTGTACGGATCAGGTATTCTCGGCCAACTCTAGAGTAATCGAAAGAGACGATGTTGGGGAACGTGGAGAGCGGAGGAAGACGGAGCTTGGCCCTGGTTAAGGGGTTGAGAAGGAGGATCGTCGGACTTTCGTCGAGGATGGCGAGCCAGCCGAGAGAAGAACCACAGCGGCGCTTGCCGAGAGAAGCCTCAGGGAGGTGGAGGAAGTGGATTTTGTTGTCGGAGAAGTTGAAAAGGCCACAGCGGGAGTTGTGGTACAGAGGAATAATGAGCCATGGGAGCTGCGGAGGAAGACGGCGAGGGATTTTGGAGACCGATGATCGCCAGCTCTGACAGACGGCTCGAAATCGGAGATAGTAGGAGTAGACGGTGAGGTGATCGGAGATGACTTGCAGGAGATCAGGCGGAAGTTTGGTCCAGTCGGCCATTTTCGATGGCTTCTTCGTTGAGGAGATATTTGTTGTCGTGAAATATGAGCTGATGAGGCTTTTATTTTCTTAGCAGGCTGCACCAAGTTTTTTCCTTATTTTCTCTCCGAATTAAAAGAGACGTTATTATTGTTTCTTTGAAATAAAAAGTCAAGTAATAGTTGATTGATTTTTTCTCTAAAAAAATAATTGATTTTTTGGGGAAAAAAATCAGTTTGTAATCGTACCCTAAACTTTAGGAGTTGAATTATTTATGTACTCAAAAAAAAAAAAATCTGGTGTTTCTGGTGTTTAAATTATAAATTTGGTCCCTATAGTAGAAAGCTAGAATTTAGTTTATAGTTTTAAAAATTAAGATTTCATTCTTAGGGACTATTTATGAAAGTTTTATAACCATAGAGACTAATTTAACCTTTAAAATGAGACTAAATTTTAACTTTTTCAAAATTATAGGGATCAAATTTATAATTTAACCTTTTTTTTTTATAGCTTTTTATGGTTGTTTAGTGCTGGGGACATCCAAATTCCAAAAATTATATATAACAAGCAAATGTACAAGAAAGAAAGAGCCCTAAGAGACCTACTAACTAACTGATAAAATCCATTAATTAGTACAAGCAGATTTAATAGAAACTATATTTTAAAAAAATAGATACAACATAAACTTATTGATTAAATGGTCCACAAACAAAGTTTTCAAATATATACTTATTACTCTGTCTTTACCAAATATATATATCTAGAATTCATCATATAATACAATGTTTCATTAGCAATCTTAATTGTTTCTTTAACTATTATCAAAACCTGTAATTTGATTAACCCGGCTGCATTCAAGAACCTTGTACTAAATTTTGTCAAATGAGACATTTTCAAGTTTGAACTCTAAATAACATCTCTTTGATTTACGGTACACCAAGTTCTTGATCTCTCCTTCAAACGATTCGTGGGGTCGACCACTTCTTAAGTTATTCGACCACCAAGGATTTAACAATCAGAATGTGCCCCCCTCTCTACATCAACAAGCTCGAGAGCACAAGCCAATTGAAGGGAAAATACAAGTACCATTCTTTTTCTCAAGTAAATCTAAGCTGAAGGCAATGAATAACAGCAGAAATTATTCAATGTAACCATTGTAGTAGGGCTATCACAAGGATCATAAGATAACCATTAGATGCATGGACCAAAAATATGTTCAAATTCCTCTTTCGTACATCTAATATTGTAAAGGTGACAACTACATTGTGTCAGTCATATTAAAAAAATTTCTCGGACAGATAAGAACCCTTGCAGGGGTATATAAGAACAACATGACTCAGAGATAGTAATCAGAAATTAACATGACTGATGGATTTGCCTCATTTTCTTAATCAAAATTTATGCATAATCTGATTACAAAGTAAACATGAAACAGGCACTAAAGCATCAAAAATAATTTTTTTTCGATAAAAGCATCCAAATGGCAAGTTAAAGCGAAGGTGGAAGAAGACCTTTTAAGTTTCAGTTGGTGTCTCCATGTCAACAGTTGTGTTCCAAGCATTATCTGCAACCTCGTCAACAACACGTAAATCTGGATAATTGCGATGGTTTAGAGAATGCAACCACAAGGCAACAGCTCCCTCTTTGTGCTCTGTGGAAGCAATATGAGAATATATTTGCTTCATTTTGAAATCTTCTGCTACTTCTTCGTACGCTTTCATAGATACCTCTTCATGACTGTCTTTCCACTTCTGATTATATGATGTGAATAGACACTCATCCAAGTACAGCCCAACCTCAGGTGCAGTGGGAACATTGATGTTTACATCCCTGTGTTTGAATTTTGATTACCAAAAGTTGATGGAATCCAATTCAATTCAATTAACAAATGAAAATCAAATCAAATCAGAACAAATAGTAGTTGTAAATGGCAATTACTTACTTTTGCAAAGCCTTCTCAATCAATGACTCTGGAGCACAGTTCCTCATGATTGCCACAGCAAGACCCATCATCTTCCGGATCTGATGAAGCATGAAGCTCTGCCCAATAATTTCACATTTCACAAATTCAATGCCTTCAACCACGACGGTGGTAGCCGCATCAAATGAAACAATGAAGCGTCGAGCAGCAGGGTCCTCTGCTTTCGTTCTGGTAGTGAAGTTATGGAAGTTATGAGTTCCTACATAATTCTTCAAAATCCTATTGAACCTAGTCTTCTCCTCCTCGCCATACTTGAAGCTCCCCGAAGGTTTCTCGTTCCCATTAACGCTCTCTTTGCTTACAACAATCTCTGAATCATTCCCTAATCCTGACATTTCGCAACCTTCACTTTTGGCAGTACCTTCGCTTCCAACATTGAGTTCAGTTTCACTATTTTCGACTAAAACGCCAGTTTGTTGGTTAGAATCAGAGGTTGTGGCCTTGTCCCCCAAAACCCCATTCACCTGAACTTCAGAAACTTCAATGGCGTTTCCAGTGTTCGACGAAATGTCTGACTCAGTTACCGCAGTTTTTACTTCAAAATTGCGCTTGCCCATCAAGCCTTCGACCTTGCGTCCTCGTTCAGAGCACTCTAAGCACTTCACAAGCTCGTTATTAGACCCTAAACTAGCCTTCACACTTTCTCTATCACGATGGCAATTAGGATCGAGAGCGAAGACAGGAATTAGGTATACATACCTTCTCCGATCGCAGAACTTTTTCGCATTAAATGACGCTGTGACGCGCTTGTACCCGAAAATTCGTATCTGAGGCGAGAGATTCGAATTGAGACGATCAACAAAACCTGGTGGATCGATGTAGAAGCGGCCGGAAACAACCTGACCCACGGCGCTCACGCCCTTATCAGTGCGAGCCGAGCGGGCCCAATCGTAGCGCTTCGAGAGTCCTCGGTCCTGCTCCGGGACTGCTCCGGCGAGATATAGGGCTTCTTCGAGGTCGGCTTCGATGGTTTTGGCGCCCGGATTCTTCTGCATCCCTTGGTAACCGACGCCACAGTAGGCAAAGAAAATAGCGATCTTGCGGCGCTTGTACCTTTGTTTCTTCGGTGCCGCGGAATTGGAATTGACATCTTCGTCGTCGGAGGTGGTGGTTGTGGATGACATTTTGAGCTTCTTTGGATCTGGTTCTTCGATCGACGGTTGTGGCGGTGATCTTCTGGTTTCCGTTGGCGGTTTTTCTTCCATTTTACTCACTGAAGTATCTCCATTAGGGTTTTAGAGTTCGTCCGACAGATTTTAGTAGTTGCAAAATTGCAACTCTAACTCTCTCTTCAAAATAAAAAAATTGCTGTTGTAAAATGAGAGGCGAAACCGGGCACCAAAACTTTACCAAAATATATAATAATAATAATATATAATAATAATAATACAAGTATTAAAATATAAATGGATTATATATAGATAATATAAATAAAAGAAAATGGAGATTTATGGCAAATTAAATAAACAAATAAATTAGTGGAAGAGAAAAGAGAGGATTGGAGAGTTTTTTACCAAAAATGCATATCTCATTTATCCAAAATCAACCACTATTTATAGGCAATTTGGAGAGCATGATGTGGTCAATTTGGACACCAATCTATGGCCTTTGTTGGACACATGGAGGACACTTTGGCTATGGAGAAAAAGCCACTTGGCATGGATATAAATGGGCATGTGGAATGGGCATTTACTTGTTATATTTACAATACTCCCCCTTAAATGCTCATTTATATAAAATATGCCTCGTTAAAACCTTACTAGGGAAAAACCCAATGGGAAGAAAAACCCTAGTGAAGGAAAAAGAGTACATATTTTATATAGTTTACTATAATACATTCACTCCCCCTCATGGAGACATCACTTAAAGTCTTTGAATCGCCGCATTCCAATGCTATATACTAATTTATCGAAGGTTGCAGTTGGTAATGCCTTCGTAAATAAGTCAGCCAAGTTATCTTTCGAACAAATTTGTTGTACAGTGATATCGCCATTTTCTTCAAGATCATGAGTATAGAAGAGTTTTGGTGAGATATGCTTTGTTCTATCTCCTTTGATATATCCTCCCTTGATTTGAGCTATACATGCTGTATTATCTTCGTATAACATCGTTGGAAGAGGTTTACTTGAAGATAAGCCACATGCCTCATGAATGTGTTGTGTCATCGATCTTAGCCATACACATTCTCGACTTGCTTCATGAATAGCGAGGATTTCAGCATGATTTGAAGAAGTGGCCGTTATAGTCTGTTTCACTGATCGCCACGATATAGCAGTTCCTCCACATGTGAATAGATAACATGTCTGAGATCTAGCTTTGTGTGGATCAGATAGATAACCAGAATCTGCATAACCAACTAGATCATATTTTGATTTGTTAGAATAAAATAAACCCATATCAATTGTCCCTCGAAGATATCGGAGTACATGCTTAACTCCGTTCCAATGTCTTTTTGTAGGATATGAACTATATCTAGCTAATAAATTTACTGAAAATGCAATATCTGGTCTTGTGTTATTAGCCAAATACAAAAGTGCACCAATTGCACTAAGATATGGTACTTCAGGACCAAGTAGTTCTTCACTGTCATCTCTAGGTCGAAATATATCTTTCTTTACATCCAGTGAACGAACTTCCATTGGAATGTTCAATGGATGTGTTTTATCCATATAGAATCTTTTTAAGATTTTCTCTGTATAAGTTGATTGATGAACAAATATCCCATCTGCTAAATGTTCAATTTGCAAACCAAGGCAAAATTTTGTTTTTCCAAGATCTTTCATCTCGAATTCTTTCTTAAGATATTCTATTGCCTTGGATAACTCTTCAGGAGTTCCGATTATATTTAAGTCATCAACATATACAGTTATAATAGCAAATCCTAACTGAGATTTCTTTATAAAAACGCACGGCCATATTGGATTATTTTGGTATCCTTCTTTCAACAGATATTCACTCAGGCGATTATACCACATTCGTCCTGATTGTTTTAATCCATATAATGATCTCTGTAACTTTATTGAATACAATTCCCGAGAACTTGATTCATATGTTTCTGGTATTTTAAATCCTTCTGGGATTTTCATATAAATGTCATTATCCAGAGATCCATATAAATACGCCGTGACTACATCCATTAGATGCATATCAAGCTTTTCATATACAGTCAGACCAATCAAATATCTTAGCGTTATTGCATCCACCACAGGTAGGGGTGTTCACGGTCCGGTTCGGTCCGGTTTTGGACAAAACCATGGACCGAACCGAACAGGTCGGTTTTGAAGATGTCTAAACCGACCAAAACCGAAGGTTCTCGGTTTCGGTTTCCGAACCGAACCGACCAAAACCGGTTCGGTTCGGTTCGGTTCGGTTTTTTTTTTTTTTTTTTTTTTTTTTTTTTTTTTTTTTTTTTTTTTTTTTTTTGTTTAACCAGCCATTTTTCCGCCTAAAAAGTTGCAGCTCAACCCAGCACAACATTACCTAACCTCATCCATGCAAAATCTAATTAAAATTTCTTTAAAATCCAAACATAATCACATATTCTATATATAATATTGAGCTTGGGCTTTTCACATGAAATGAATTCATGAAATTAGGATATTGGGCTTGGGCTTTTCACATGAAAGAAATTGGGCTGCTGAAATTCAAAACAACATTTTTAATTTCTAAATATATAATAATAATAATTACTATTCGGTTTTTTTCGGTTTTGTTTGGGTTTTTCTGGTCTTGAACCGAGAACCGAACCGAAATACTCGGTTTCCTAAATATCTGAACCGAAAAACCATTTTTTAAAATAAAAACCGAACCGAACCAGTCGGTTCGGTTCGGTTCGGTTCGGTTCTTCGGTTTTTTCGGTTTTGTGCACACCCCTAACCACAGGAGAATATGTCTCCTCATAATCAATACCAGGCCTTTGCGAGAATCCTTGTGCAACAAGTCTCGCTTTATATCTTGTGATTTCATTCTTTTCATTTCTTTTCCTTACAAATACCCATTTATATCCCACAGGTTTGACGTTTTTCGGTGTTGGGACTACTGGTCCAAAAACCTCACGTTTTGAAAGTGAGTTCAACTCTGCTTAAATTGCATCTTTCCACTTCGGCCAATCCTTTCTACGTTGACATTCTTTGATAGATTTTGGGTCAAAATCGTCACTTTCATGAATAATATCGTGAGCAACATTATAAGAAAAAATGTTGTCAATAATGATATCATTTCGGTTCCATCTCTTTCCTGTTATAACATAGTTTATAGAAATTTCATTATTATCTTCAGGCGTTTGATTTTCACCAATACTCTTTTGAGTAGTTGTATTCTGGATTTCTTCTGGAACATCCATACCTTTTATTGAATCATTTTGATTCTCAACTACTTTTCTTTTTCGAGGATTTTTATGTTTAGAACCTATTGGTCTACCACGCTTCTGGCGTGCTCCAGACTCATTATTGACAACTTGTTCCTTTGGGATATCAACTTTTGATGGAGCATTTGCAGCTGGTATATATGATTTAGTCACACTTTTAGTATCTGTGAATGCATCTGGTAGTTGATTTGCTATATTTTGCAAATGAATTATCTTTTGAACTTCAAGTTCACATTGATTTCTACGAGAATCAAAATGAGATAATAACGATGCATTCCATGTAATTTCTTTTTCCAACTTCTTAATTCCTCCCCCTAATGTTGGAAAATTTGTCTCATTAAAATGACAATCAGCAAATCGTGCAGTAAATACATCACCCGTCAGGGGTTCAAGATATTTAATAATTGATGGGGAATCAAAACCAACATATATTCCTAACCTCCTTTGAGGACCCATCTTAGTACGTTGTGGTGGAGCAATTGGTACATATACTGCACATCCAAAAATTCTTAGATGGGAAATATTTGGCTGCTGGCCATAAGCTAATTGCATTGGGGAGTATTTATTATAAGCTACTGGCCTAATACGTGCCAGTGATGCAGCATGCAAAATAGCATGACCCCATACTGATGTAGGAAGTTTAGCTCTCATAAGCAATGGTCTTGCAATTAGTTGCAGACGTTTTATAAATGATTCTGCTAGACCATTTTGTGTATGAACGTGAGCTACAGGATGTTCAACACTTATCCCAATTGACATACAATAATTATTAAAAGTTTGGGATGTAAATTCACCAGCATTATCAAGTCGAATGGTCTTAATTGTATTATCAGGAAATTGTGCTTTTAACTTAATTATTTGAGCAAGTAATCTTGCAAATGCAAGGTTTCGACTTGATAATAAGCATACATGTGACCATCTGCTGGATGCGTCAATTAATACCATAAAATATCTAAATGGACCACTTGGTGGGTTAATAAGTCCACAAATATCACCTTGAATTCGCTCTAAAAATGCAGGTGATTCAATCCCCACTTTAGCTGGTGATGGTCTAATAATTAATTTTCCTTGAGAACAAGCATCACATGACAACTCATTGGATTGAAGAATCTTCTGGCTCTTTAAAGGATGTCCATGTGAATTCTCAATAATTTTTCTCATCATTATTGACCCTGGATGACCCAATCGATCATGCCAAACACTGAATATTTCTGGATTCATGAACTTCGGGTTCATTATTGCATAACTTTCGATTACTCGTATATGAGTATAGTATAATCCAGAAGAAAAAGCAGGCAGTGTTTCTAATATACATTTTTCATGTGAAACAATAGATGTTATATAGAGACATTCTATATTATTTTTACAATCAGTTTCAACATGATAATTATTTTCACGTATATCTTTAAAACTTAATAAGTTTCTTTTCGATTTGCTAGAGAACAGAGCATTATTAATTGTAAATCTTGTTCCTCTAGGCAAAATAAAGTTTGCTTTTCCAAAACCTTCAATCAGATTTGCAGAACCTGATATAGTATTGACTTTTGCTTCCAGCATTGTCAATCTAGTAAAATATTTTCTATTTATGAGTATCGTGTGCGTAGTTGCGTAGTCTGCCAGACATAAATCCTCATTGCTCATTTTCGAGTTACTCAACATATTGAAATTGTTCATATTTCTTCATTGAAAAAAAAAAACGATTACAAAGAGTCTTAAATATATATACAAACAAAACAACAACAAAAACATACTAAACAGTACTTAATTATATATTTTCATACAAATCATCCTCTACTTGTTTGATTGCATCAATTCTCTCTCCAGGAGATTCAAAATAATCAGCTACATCAAGATGCATCATATTGGAGGGGTCAAACACATCATCTTCTTGAATGGCAAGATTTACCTCCACATTCTTTCCTTTTCCTTTTTCCTTCAGGGAAGCTTGATAGAGATCAACAAGGTGTTTTGATGTACGACGGGTACGTGACCAGTGCCCAGTCATTCCGCACCGGAAACATTTATGTTCATCACCTTTCGAACTTCTATCTTGTGGAGCCTTTCCTTTATGATCATCACTTCGTGTGGGTTTCTTAAAATTATAATGTCCACCACGAAAATAGGTATTTCTTCCTCTACCGCGGTCCCAACCTCGACCACGACCACGACCTCGACCACGGTTATTAAAATTCACAGCATTCACTTCAGGGAATGGTGTTGCTCCAGTTGGTCGGGATTCGTGATTTTTCATCAATAACTCGTTATTTTGTTCAGCAACGAGAAGACATGAGATAAGTTCAGAATATTTTGCAAAACCCTTCTCTCGATATTGCTGCTGCAGGAGCATATTCGAGACATGAAAAGTGGAAAATGTCTTCTCTAACATATCAACATCAGTAATCTTTTCTCCTCATAATTTTAATTTTGAACTAATTCTGAAGAGTGCGGAATTATACTAACTTACTGATTTAAAGTCCTGCAACCTCAGGTGCATCCAATCATAACGAGCTTTTGGAAGAATAACTATTTTTTGATGATCGTACCTTTCTTTCAAACCTTGCCATAGAACGTAGGGATTTTTTATTGTAAGATATTCCATTTTCAATCCCTCGTGAAGATGATGGCGAAGGAAGATCAGGACTTTTGCTTTTTCTTGATTTGATGCATCATTTCCTTCTTTAATTGTTTCTCCAAGATTCATAGAATCTAAATGGATCTCAGCGTCAAGGACCCATGACAAGTAGTTATTTCCATTAATATCCAGGGCCGCAAATTCTAGCTTTGTAAGGTTTGCCATAATAACACTATCAAAATAATAATATATATTTATATTAGAAATTTAACATAAACCAAATGTGTAAAAAAAAACTTACCCATAAGACTTACATTTAGCGGGAAAAATGATAGAGTCTCGTGCTGATAACGTGTTGTAAAATGAGAGGCGAAACCGGGCACCAAAACTTTACCAAAATATATAATAATAATAATATATAATAATAATAATAATAATACAAGTATTAAAATATAAATGGATTATATATAGATAATATAAATAAAAGAAAATGGAGATTTATGGCAAATTAAATAAACAAATAAATTAGTGGAAGAGAAAAGAGAGGATTGGAGAGTTTTTTACCAAAAATGCATATCTCATTTATCCAAAATGAACCACTATTTATAGGCAATTTGGAGAGCATGATGTGGTCAATTTTGACACCAATCTATGGCCTTTGTTGGACACATAGAGGACACTTTGGCTATGGAGAAAAAGCCACTTGGCATGGATATAAATGGGCATGTGGAATGGGCATTTACTTGTCATATTTACAATAATTGCAACTTTTTTGTTTTTTGACAAAATATAATAATTGCAATTCTAAATTAAATTATTATTATTTTAATTTCACAATTTACCATTTTTCTATTTTTTTAAAAATTTAAATACCATCCCTTTGATGGGTGAAGATCGAACCATCGATTTGGGATATAATTGGTGTCTTATCTCTTAAGCGTTCTAAAATTTCATTTATAATTTTATATTTTATTTTCATAAAAAAAATCAAACTCAAGACAAACACGTAACACCATCCGTCAACCTCTGGTCAAGACATTAGAGCCCCAACAAAAAGTTAAAGAAAAAACACGTACAAATAAACACAAAATTTGAGCATAGTTCAATTAGACAGAGTATTTTAGAATCTCTTGAACAAAAAAAATGTTGCCACATAAATCACATTACTATTTGATAAATGGTGATTAGTTTGATACATCACATTAAATAAACTAGTTTTTTAACACCTACAATTGCACGTGATATTTTCATTTTATATAATAGTTATAATATGTGATTTTTCGATACAATTAGATGATGATATGTATCAAAGTAGTCATACATAATTTTATTTAGATTATTTTAATATATCATTTATGCTTACACATTATTTAGGATTATTTTTTTATATCTTCTTATAATGTTATTATTTTTAATTAGTTATTTTATATCTTAACTACTAAATTATGTTAGCATTTTACATATTTTATTTAGTTAGTTGAATACTTTTATTTCACATATTCTATCTTACGAATTTAATTTTAATATGTAACTAATTTAAGTATTATTTTGAATTTATTACTTTTTTATAGAATATAACATTATAATTGTGATCATGATAATAAGAATTTGAATTATGAGCAAAATAATTTTTTATGCTTCAACTGAACTTTTAAAATTTTAATAATTGAAATTAATCTGTAAAAAGAAAACTTATGAATTAGCTTTCAAATAATAAATTGAGACATGTTTGTTTAATGTATAGAACTCATAGTTAGTAAAATAATATATGTTGAGAATATATGTGAGGATGGTTAATGTATTGTAGAATTTATATAAGTTTTAATTTTAGTTTATTTACCGGAGAAGTTAACAACTTGCCTAATTTATGAATGGAAGAAGATATAAAATCATATATGTCAATTTGAGAGAAATTGTTAATTTTGTTTTAAATTTTTAGGAGAAATTAATTTAATCGCTTAATCAAGTTTTGTGTTTGGGTTTTAAAAATAAATAATATATGTTTTTTAATATTTAAACTTTGGCTATAGCTTTAAAAAAAAATAAATAAAAGTTAAAATATGTTAATAAATAAACATCAAGTTTAAAAACAAAAAAAATAATAATACAAGCATAATTTTGAAATGTTTAGAATTATTTTATAAACAACTTTGGTCAAATAGGTTTTGAAATTTCTAAAATTATTGCTTTTAATTTATATTTATGTAATTGTTTTGTAGTTCTTATACAATTACAAAACATGGTAATTGAAATAGAAACTTTGATGTGTATTTGGTTTTTGACATTTTTTTTTATAAAATGTAGTTTCAAAAGTTTTTAAAATGTTATATTTTGTGCGTTGTTTAGACTTTTCTAATGATCATCTAATTTTTTTTCTTTCTAAAAAATAACTTAACTCTAATATTGCCATTAATGAACCAAATTGAACCGAGTGAGCTTAGTCATTTAATTATGTCAGTCTATTCAAATTGAATTGAATCATTCAATACTACATTGAGTGACTAATCTGATTTTTATTATTCTTTAAATTTTTTAGAAACTTATTATTAATAATGAAATATGATAATAAATTGAAAAGACAATAATAATAAATTTTAATTATTTTAGTGGTATTTTAGTCATTCAGGAGCAAGGAGCAAGTTGTGTGCTTTCTCAAAAATTAACAAAAAATAAGAAAGAAAACTTAAGGAAATTTTTGTAAATGTCAACTAATAAATTTTCAAACCCCCTAAAAATTCATACCTTTTCTTATGTACATCTCACTTCATGAAATGCCCATCATTCTTTTTCACTTTGACAAACGCCTGTCATTCTCTCTCTTGTCTTCTTCTCCTATTAATACATGATCTACAAGGTAATATTAAACTTGTGTGCACAATTTGAAAATGGGCAAATTGCTTGTTAAAAAATAATAATAATAAAAATAAATGTGAATAGTAATGTATTCTAAAATCTATACAATTTATTTTTCTTTTGATTTTTTTTAGCATACATGAAAAAGCATAAGTAAACTTTAGAAAATGGGTAGTAAAACATAAGTCATCCATGAAGGGTAGTCCTGCATCCAGATTTTCCTTCTTCACACATGGCTAGCTATCTCATGTGTACTTCAGTTGATTTTGGAACCTTTTGGATCAATCCACCTCGTTGCTTTTTATGAATAGAGTCTACGATGCTTGTAATTCATTTGCAAAATGATCTTTTTCCGTCAATAAGTTCCATCCGTTCAGAGGGTATGTAGTTCCACCTCTATTATATATAAATATATATATATATATGAGTAGTAAAGAAGTAAAATTGTGAGCATACCTTATTAGCTTTGTCTTATTCACTAACTGGTGACTATTAGATTTTGGGGGTTTGTTTCCCTTTTTAGGCTATTCTATTTATATATTGATATGAAATTTGAATAGTTGTCCCTTTTTATTTTAATAATAATGACAATGAAAGTAAATTTGTAACTTCCATTATTTACTACTAAGAGAGAACTACCATTATTTGTTACTATAAACAAATTGCTATTATTTATTATTAAAAAACCATTATGTAAACTAATTATTTTTAATGTGCTACAAATTGTCAGTTATAGAATGTTTATTTTCGTTCAATTCTTATTCGAATTTAAAGCATTCTAGAAATAAATTATTAATTATTAGGAGTAAAAAGATATTGGATAGTTAAATAAAAATGGTCTACTTGTAATTCATGCAAAACTTAAAAGATAAGATGGTATTAAAGAAATGGTAGATTTGTAATTCACTAAAAATAAAAAGGGTAAAGTGGTCTAAAAATATTTTTCATTGGTTCAATCATCAATGAGTATGTTGTACATTATTTAATCTCAATGTTAATAACAGATGCTACATATAACCACAATTTAAAGTTGACGTCTATTATTGTTAACTTTTTAAAGCATAACTAAATTGACATAAATTTTGTAGTTGGTTAGATTGGGAGTTTGGTTTTCATAGGTTAGTTTTATTTCAAATTAGATCACATGCACGGTTTAAAAAGTTTCAATTTGGTTTTTATGCGTTAGGTTTAGTTTCATTTTCAGTCCATTTGACTAAAAATTCCAAACTGGTCTATATGAGTTTAGTCTCCCTATTGAATACATATGTTATGGGTGAAGTTGGATCATAAGGACAATTATGAAATGCAAATGAATCAAAGGAGAAATAGGGCAAAAAAGTCCAACGACACGGACGCAATTGGACTGAAACATGAAAGGAATCGGCCACCAAACCAAAGGAAAAGGGGAGAAGCCCAAGTTTCTGGTCGGCCTCATAGGGCACGTGCCCACCATGGACCTGGTTCATGTAATCTCGATCTAGCCCAATCCTGTCCTCTTTACCTAATCTGAAAAGGAGTCAAAGAAAAAGTGTCATATTAAATACCTTTATTCAACCTGAAAGAAGGTAAGTTATTCCTCATTCTCTAAATTCTTGCTACATAAAATTGCTTCTAACTAACTTAAGTATCGGAGCCTGTGTGGCAAGCACCACACCGATGTGCAGATTCTTCTCCTTTTGCAGGTCACCTTCTTCCTCTCTCAAACAAATTTTACCGTTGTTGTCACGTGAATGTCTGGTGCGTTACTCTATCCAAATCTTAGCAACAACATGTGTTATGTTATTTATTTATTTATTTATTCGACAATAAATCAGATTTTATATTTTGTTGAGTGTGTTAATTGACTAAGATATAATTTGGGATTGAGTAAGAGATATAAAAAGAAAAATAAGTTTTGTGTTAGTAAAAAATGATATAGAGATCACTATCAGACTTGACCAAAGCATAGAATAATAATTTTTTTAAAAAAAAAAACTTAAAACTAAGCCTAAATAATCAAATTAAAACTTTTAAAATCATATAATACCAAATTCAAACTAAAGTAAATGAGGAGATTAGTAATTTAACCCAAACAAAATTCCATCAAAATTAGAAAATTTGAAGATTCTACCCATGCATGACAGAAAAAAAGAAAAATAGAAAAATGAAAAAAATACCCTCTAAAAAAAGAAAATAACCCCCCTCTAAACTTTGCTATTACAATCACATTTCAAACTTCAATTAATCTTGTGAAATTGTTATAATTAAACTCTTAAATATTACTAATCATACCAATCACATTTTAAACTTTCAACTAAACTTGTGAAATTGTTATAATTAAACTCTTAAATATTACAAATCATAACAACCATGAACATGAAACTATTATGATCAAATCTAAGTTATTGACATTAATTTTTTATTTTCTTAAATTGGGGTTGGCAGCTTAAATCTAAAACCAAATTATTTAGGCCTGTTTGATAACAATTTGGTTTTTGAAAATTGTGTTTGTTTTCTCATAATATCTCTATAATTGCTTTCATTTTCTTTAAAAAAAAAACATTTGAATTCTTAGCCAAATTTCAAAAATAAAAACAAAATTTTGAAAATTATTTTTTTTTTTTTAGTTTTCAAATTATGGATTGGCTTTTGAAAATATATGTAAAAAGTAGATAGTAAGAAGTTCATAGGTGAAAGTAGTATTTATAGGCTTAATTTTCAAACACAAAAAACCAAATGGTTATCAAACGAGGGGTTGATGATTAATAGAGTATAGCTCAAATTAAAGTATATAACATCGACCAGAGGAATATATGTCAAAGTCAGTTTTAACAGTAATTAACTTGTACTTCTACATTTGAGTTCGGACATTCAAATTTCTATAATCCACATTTGTTGAAGTAAAAAAGGTTAATTTTTTTTTTTGACAACATGTGAGATAAGAGATTTGAATCTCTAAAATGAAGATACTTAATTTATGTCAGTTGAACTGTCCAAGTTGGCCCATCCATTATAAAGCAGTTTGTTTGACATTCTCAAATAAACATTAAATCGGAAAAAGTTTTAAAATACCCCCACCCAACAAAAAAAAAAAACACAAAAGAGAGAAAACGACAAATTACTAGTTGCTGCAAATGGGGAACGCCAATCTGCAACTTAGCATACGTTTAATCGGACGTTCCACGGTTAGTATTTCATGAAACCGACAGTTGCTTAGCGCTTAAGCCACTGCAAAATGGTTAACGGCGGAACACACAGGCCAAGGTCCGCATCCCACTCCCGTTCGATCGGTTTTAGCCAAGAATCTCGAGCCCACGCGTCTGCAGATAAGAGATGGCCTTGAATTTCTGAGACCAATCATTTGATTGCAAATGGCAAACCAGAGAACATCCGATTCCCTGAACCATCGAAACCAGAAACGTCGAAGCGTGTAGTGTTCTTGAACATGAAACTCATTGAGGTCATCGTTTAAAACGCCAATTCCTTCCTTGTTCATTCTTGCGAGATTCTCACCAGTCGGAGTTACTTCTTGGTAGCGGTTCTCATTATTTGCGAAGTAATTTCATTCATCGCTTTATCTTCTTACGGGGTCGAATTACGGAAATCTAATCGCATGACTTAGCGCAGCATTTTGGTTGTATGGCTATTTGTCCATTGATTATGTATACATGATGAATCACTCTGAAAGCATCTTTTATTGCATTTGCGTTTTTCTTCGTAGATTTTTTTCTTCTATGCCATCTGAATTCAAGATTTCTGCTAAAAGAAGCACTGTTTATTTAGTTATATACCTTATATCATCTCTTTCTTTTTTTCTTTTTTCTTTTTTTAAATTTATTTTATCGCTGTTAATGTTTTCGCGCCAATCTGAAGCTTGTAATTTTCAGCTGATTAATTCGTATTTTCAAGGTTGATCGCATCTGCTGGTTGTTAGTTTAAACCGATGAAGAAGTTGATTTTTGGACAGGCTCAAAAGTGTTAATGTTTTATCCAATTTCAAATTGAGGAATAGATTCTCAAAATGAAGCAGGTTGTTGATTACCGCTTACAGAATTAAGCTAGAGCCATGAATTGTCCCTACCACGTCACTAACTACCCTGTTATGATTCTAGCTCGTTCCTTTAGTTTCCTTTTCCTTGTTCGAGTGGGCATAATGAAGTAGTTATGACCAGACAATATGAGAGAGCTTACACTTTACAGGTGTGATGCTTTTTTCATCTTTGATTGTGGTTGCTTTTTTCATCTTTGATTGTGGTTGCAGGACATCCCTATTTTCTGCAACTAAGACGTCAAGGTTTTTACAAGTTTCTCCCGAGTATTATGGGTGACTACGATAATGTATGCTTCTAATTTAATCCATCTTTCCCATAGGATTTTGGACGGATTATTTATGCACGTGGACAGACATATTAGCTTAATTTCGCAATATTTTCCTTGATAATTTTTTTTCTTTTTTTGAATACTATCATATGCTTTTAGTCACAAATTTGTTAAAACTTACATTATAATATACAAATTACTTATTTATGTTGGAATTCAGGGTTTTGATGACAGCTACGAGCAGACCGATACTGGTACGGCCGTCTTTTGTTTGTTTTGACATTAAATTTCACATCATGATATGCTCACGTTAATCTTAAATGTTTGTCAAAAGATCATATCTCTGTTGGAAATGACTTCAAGTTCTAATACATGTATTGGGACCTAGCTAACCAATAGGAATGTTCGATGATGCCGAAAATAGGGATAAGAGATTTAAAAAGACATTATATGCTTGTTAAGTATGAGTACGTTGAGCAATATTTGATTTTACAATAAAACTTTTGGTTTATGGAAAGGATATGTACACATACGCTTGATATTAGAGTTGGTTTTCTGCTACGTAGAGTTTTTATTTTTTTAAAAAAAATTATCTAATCATTTTAAATTATTAAGGTCTTTTTTTTTGGTTACATGTAGGGGCAGTGATACGCAATGGAAGAGAGATCCTTTTCCAGGTAGAGGTTACAATTTTAGCTTTCTGGTTTTTCTGTAGAGCAGAGGTCAGCAGGAAGGTATTTTATTGCTCTTAATTGGGGCGAAGTCTCAAAAACAAAAAAGAAAAGAAAAGAAAAGATGTTTGGCTTTTGAAATTCAACCTGGATGTTGTATCTTTTAATGTAAATCAGTTTGGAGTCGAGCTGGGAGGACTTCACTACTGTCAATGTTTTAGATCAAATCTCCAAGTCATTTAAACTTAGAGAAATTCAGCGCTTATAGTTTAATTGTAATTACAGGCTTTCAACTGGGAATCTCATAAATGTGATTGGTGGAGAAATCTAGAGTGTAAAGTTCCTAATATTGCAAAATGTGGATTTACGTCTGTATGGTTGCCACCTCCAACTCATTCCGTCGCTCCGGAAGGTCAAAGGAACATATTTACTTGAATTTTTGTGTGTGCATTATAACTCTTGGTATTCTTTTTACAATTTCAGGTTACCTCCCTCAGAACCTGTACTCCCTAAACTCTCCATATGGTTCTGAGGACATGCTGAAAGCTTTGCTTCAGAAAATGAAGCAATGCAAGGTTAGAGCAATTGCTGACATAGTCATCAATCATCGTGTTGGGACTATTCAAGGACATGGAGGAACGCATAATCGTTTTGATGGAATACCATTACCATGGAATGAGTGTGCTGTTACCTCTTGCTCCGGTGGCCTGGTATTTTTTTGTTGCAAATTCCAAGTGAGCCCATAATTATCAGAATACCTTTGATCTTTAATCTGCGGTATCTGTTATAGGGTAATCGTAGCACTGGGGACAACTTCCCTGGGGTTCCAAACATTGATCATAGCCAACCTTTTGTCCGTAGAGATATCATAGCATGGCTGAAGTGGCTGCGCAGTAGCGTTGGATTTCAGGATTTTCGTTTTGATTTTGCAAGGGGGTAATATTTTCCTTCTCTGTTCGTTTATATATCTATATATATTTTAGGGGGGGTGGGGGGTTGCGAGGTTCAAGAATAAACTATTCGGTTTTACTGATTGTGTAAAATTTCCATTTCTGAAAATGACAAGATCGCTCTTCTTTGTTTCAAATCTTCATTCTCTATCATCTCACATTTCATCTTGCCTTTTCTTGTAAGGAGTTCTTCAATTGGTTCATATACATTTGCCTTTTTCTTTTATCTTTGATGTTTTAACTCAGTTATTCAGCAAAATTCGTGAAAGAATACATTGAAGCAGCAAAGCCAATGTTTTCTATTGGAGAATATTGGGATTCTTGTAACTATAATGGCCATGACTTGGACTATAATCAAGGTAAGATGATGAATCTTTTTGTTCTTCGTATGTACTGTGTTGATAAATTGGAATCATGTTTTATGCAATATCCCTAACAGTTTATTGGAAGTTTCTGGATTTTTAGTTTATTTGAATGGTTAGTGCTTGTGGATAATATCCTCTGTTCTTTTTCTCAATTTGTGTATTCTATTGTAATGATCACAACTCTTAATGCAGATAGACACAGACAACGGATAATAAATTGGATTGATAGCACAGGACAACTTTCATCTGCTTTTGATTTTACAACCAAGGGAATTCTTCAGGTATCAGCGTTGTATGTGAGGCCATTGCTAACCCTCCTTAAATAGAAAGGGTCAGACGACCATAATGTCATGGATTTTTCATTTCCCTATAGATCAGTAGATCTGCAACGTTTGGCTTTTCATAACTTCTTCTATTTGCTTATTTGCTCCTTTCGTATTAAGTGAAATTTGGGTTGTATTAATATTTGCTTTTGTTAGTACAATGGTTAGCTAACATGCGTTTGTCTCCTTGTTTACTGCTTGATAAACATAATTTAATTAATTTGGCTTGTAGGAAGCTGTTAAAGGACAATTATGGCGTCTGCGTGACTGTCGAGGAAAGCCACCAGGTGTGATGGGATGGTGGTCTTCAAGGGCCGTGACATTCTTAGATAACCATGATACTGGTTCAACACAGGTACCACATCTTCATAACTACTTGTGAAATTATTGGTTGACTGTTTGGAATGGATTAAAATTTCAACATTTGTGTTTCAAGCTCATTATGCGTGATAAAATGATCTCAATTTGACCGTATTTCTTGCTAGCCATTATCCTTTTATTTGGATTAATATTTGAAGGCACGTGTTTGGAACTTGGAAGTCATGCCTTGTTGTGCGGATTGAGTGTGACCACACCATACATGAAAATGTCTTAGAAAACAATGGAGAAGAGCATTATTGATGTATACCTGAATAAAGTTAAAATATCTGGTTGTCCTGCGACTTTTATATGGCCAAATATGCTGCCAACAGAACAGCTACTGGATTCATTCCATTTGCTAGTGTTGATTTCGTATTATTTCAAGAGGGTATTATCTTTCGTAAGATGTGTACGCATTTTTGCATTGCAACAACATATCACTGAGATGTATCATGTATGAGGCTAAACTCAAAGTATATTTGAGGCTTTTAATGTACTTTTTTCTTTCATAGATCTGTTTGAATTCGAATTCATTAAATATGAATAGTACTAGCAATCCAACTCAGCATCTTCAAGAGTAGATAGTTTTGGATTATTATTTGGAAACTCATAGATAATTTTTTTTTTCTAGTTTCTAAATTGGTCGTTGTATGATGCATATTGTATTTGGTTGCATTTTTCAGTGATGTAGGGTTAAGGTTGAAAGCAAGCATCAGGCGTGCTTTCACTTATAGCAATGGGTTAAGCAGATCATGACTATTAATGCAGCTCTAGTTGCTTGGCAACTGCACCTATATAATTCTTATGTATTTTCTGGAAATATATTAGAAGCGGAATTATACCACTAGAATATTAGTGACTTTACTAAGCATGCAATTGTTCTTTGCAGGCCCATTGGCCCTTTCCTGCCAACCATATCATGGAGGTATGCAAGCTGCATCATCATTGCATTTGCAATCTCTCTTTCTTGCTTGCAGTCTAATTCTATCTGCGCTGTGGCTTTCTTTCATGCTATGCCTGTCCTGGTTTTATAGTAAATTCTAAATACCTAATCACATGTTCATCATCATCCGTTGTGGTTTTTGGAAACTCTCAATTGTTTGGTCCAATTAATCCTGTTACAACTCCAACCCCATTTTCCTACATTGGATGTTTTTAAGCAAGTTATTCTCGGAGATTTTACTACATTTTAAGTTCGTTTCCAACTTTTAACTGCAAATTTTAAGAGTATAACCGTTTAGCATGCTGAGTGATCAATCTTTGTTGTTTCTGGGTTATATTTATTTCTAGTCGTACAGTTGCTACCACAACTACTTTGATGCTCGACCTAGAGTCGTGTCTTGTCTTCCAATAAAAAATATCATCATGCATCTAATTCTGCTTCCTCGAGCTTTGGTTTATTAGTCCATAATTCCCTGCAGGGTTATGCATATATTCTCACGCACCCAGGGATACCAACCGTATTTTATGACCACTTTTATGATTGGGGTGACTCGGTGCACAGCGAGATAGTAAAATTAGTATGTTGCATGATTAATGCTTTTATTGAGTTTGCTATCCTCTCTTCAAGCAAACTCTTCATGGTACTTAATTCTATTTTTCTTACAGATAGACATTCGAAAACGTCAAGATATCAACAGTCGATCATCTGTGAAGATCCTTGAGGCACGATCAGATCTTTATTCTGCAATAATTGGGGAGAAATTGTGCATGAAAATCGGAGATGGTTCTTGGTGCCCTTCTGGTACGGAATGGACTCTTGCAACCTCAGGCCGCAGATATGCAGTATGGCAGAAATAAGGTTTGAAAGTTTGACCTTTCTTTCCCCAACCTTCTTTGTATCTATTTGTGCCATCGGGGACTACGTGTAAACTGTTAAAGTTACATAATAAGTTGGCTACTCATAGTATATAATCATAAAAAGAGTCGTTGTGGATGAAATTAATGCATTTTCACATAATCAAGATTATAATGTCACATCGCCTATTTTGCTGACTCTTGCGGAACTTTAAATACACCACATAGTCAAGTATGATAAGTGATAATTGAAAAGATTATTCTCTTCAAGCAAACCAACCTTCCCTATGTGGAGCTTTTGAGTGTTATATATGGTGGAGTGACTCTCTTATCAAATTTTAATGTACTTGGATGATAGTTATTCATAATTTGAATTGTGTAGATACTTGCTCAATGTCTCTTTATTTATAGATTCGCCCGAGCTTTTATTAATGTAGAGTAGATGGTAAAATAGTGCTCATCATGATTCATGAAACTGTTCGATAACATTACTAAAGTTCATTGTCATGGAGATGTATGCTACTTGGAGGAGTACGATGATCTTTGAACTTATAGTTGGAATATAATGAAAAGAACCAATTTGAAGTTCACTATGAGAATGAGATGATGTGTGGAATGGAACGAAGAAGTTTTAGGACCTACGTAGGAAACAACCATTAGTTAGTGCTAGAAGGAAGCAATATATGAAGTTGTCTTATTCTTGTTTGGGAGCTATTCTCAAAAGAATCTTTTAGAACCAAATCTAGTGAAATCACATTCTTTTCTTTTTTTAAATCCTCACGCATGATTTTTTTTTTAACAAATAAAATGATTTACTACAAATTACAAACTTGTAAATAATGGTTTCAAACCTTCAATTGTACAATATAATCTTTATGGGTCATTCTATCATAAATTTTGGAATATTTTTGAAAAAGAAATAGAAAACCAGGGTATGGGAGCACTTGTCTTTTAATTGATACCTCAACCAGTTATTACAACCCACCTGGTCCTTGTTAGGGTGCATTTCCTATCATATGTAGGACTCTCCCTTCAGGAGTAATGATGTGTATTGATTGGATGACTTCGGTACGGATGGGGTTTGGACATCCATTATGAAGTGCCGAACATGAGAGAAGTAGGGAGAGAGTTTAGGCGTGGAAGCTAAAAAATCAACCATGGTTTGATCGGTTCAGTTTTATTTAGTTGGTAGATTCAATTCCATTTTAATCAGTTTGATAGTTAGATTATGAATTGTGATATATCTGATATCTCAAAAAGTTTGTTTCGGTATCAGACCAGTTTGACATTAATTTTGACCATAAATCGAGTCGAACAGACCTGTTTGCACTCTTAAAGTGTGTGCCACATTGCAGAAGAGCAGGAAAGAGACAACCCAGCATATCATCACAATACCATGGTCAATGCTCTCATCATTTTTGCTTTGAAACTACAAAAGATTCACAGAACAACACCACACCCTTCCACGGATTCCCTTTAACCCCAATCTCCAACCTTCATCGTGTATATGTATGTATTAGTTGGGCCAACAATGTTTATCTACAGTGAATCTCTATAATTCTTGTAATTTTTCTCTTTCTGAATTTCTGGAGTTAGCTAACCGTGTACCGTGTGGACACTACCTTGTCCCAGTCATCAAACTTGGGCAACTTTGTTTTACCCTCCACTTGATTATTGGATAGACTGATTAATTTATTCTCCAGAGGTACTAATTAATCACAGCTAGCTAGTTTGCTTTTTATAGATTTGACAAGCATATATTCATGATTCATCTACCAACAGCACCACTGGCACATTCTATATGCCTATTGGAAAATTATGAGTTTTTTATTCAGGAAGAAATTCAAACTACTGTTCGACGAAGCAGTCAGCCAAAAAGAAAAGGGAGTTTGCCATTCATGTGACTGAATATTAGCTACCAGCAACAGGGCTGATTGCAGCAAACTGAGTCCCTTCCCCCTTTTTTTTTTTATACCAAGCACTCATCTTTTTGTTCTCTAACTGCCTTTTCAGATTCTCTACAAGGAGGATTGTAAAGTAGATTTGCTGAGGACTCCAAATGCCAGCAGGCGATGAACACCTCTCTCTGACGTCCACCGCCGGACCATAATTGGGGATTCTCAGGTCAAGTTAAAAAAAATTGTTGATTTTTATTGGCTTTGAGACATTTTCATTACGGCGGATATCCACTTTTTAACCACAACGGCTCGCAATCATTGAAAACAGTGAGAAACCCATCTACCGAGCTGTGCGGTAAGCAAAAGTGTAAGGCCCACTTGAACAATAATAAAATGTTGTTAGTCTTGCTGCTTGCTTGCGGCCTGTTTCTGTAAATGATATTCAACTTGTTTGGGTCAACCATTCTGAATTTTAGTTAAGATCTAAGAAATTAGCTGCTTATAGGCATGCGTTAGTGAATTTTCTAGTGGTCGTCCTTACAATGGCATACACGTTTCCCTAAGGAAAATGGTAATTGTTGGAGTTGCACCAAGGCCAAGGAACGAACCACATGAAAGTCCTTTCTTAGATGTAAGACCTTATGAACATTAGCTAAGAAAAATATTTGGCTAGATACTAGTGTGTAAGAATCTCCCTAGTCCTACCATTAAATTGTTGACAATAAAGAGAGATAAAACACAGTTAGGAGAGAGAAATGTGAGAAATATTATCTCTCTTTATTGAAAGTTTGACTCATGCAGGTATTTAGGGTGTGAGGTTAACATTTTAGGCTAGAAAATGTTTAGCCTTGATGTTTAAGTGGAGGGTTTAGAAATTTGCATTAGAGGTGTGATGTAAGTTTGTGAAGTTTACATGTATTTCTGCGTGAAAAAATGGTTTGAAAAAAATGTTTGGAGTACTACTGTCAGTCATAAGCCATTAGTTTGTCCAACAAACTCTATGCTTGAGAAATCCAAGCAGAGTTCTATATCTTAAGCCAAATATGTTTAAACATTGGCCCAAACTCTCATCCCAAACGTCCAAATAGTGTTTATAACATCACTTTGTATCTCCAACGGTTTAGAGTTTAGAAACTTCAAATTATGTAGAGAAATATTTTATAAAAACGAGAGATTATATAGTTTTTAGGATTAATAAAATCATAATCTAGAATAAACAAACGTTGACCCACGTGTGAAGACTTTGTATTGAGAGTGCTTTTTTGTGGTTAATAACATTTTTTTTTTTTTTTGAGTTCAACAACATTTGAGGGTGAGAAGATTTGAACTTATGACATCTTGATCACAAATCCATATTTTATGCATGTTAAGCTATGTTCTTGTTGGCAATGACATCTACCGAGTTGTGCGGTAAGCAAAAAAAAAAAATATTTTTCTTTCAAAATTATATTGTTTAAAATTTACATAAAAACGCTTTTGGAAAAGGTAAAGAAACAGTGAGAGTGTTTTATGAGGAAGCTAACAAAGTAATTTATTATTCAACACGTTTTTTTTCCTTATTAAATTACTTATAATTAAAAGTAGTTTTGTTGAAGGCACATATTCCGTGTTTCTTTAAATTTTGCGACTTTGCTCCAAGTGTTCAAAGTTTAGCAATGATTTGGTCTAAATATAAGATAATGCTTACGTGTATTACAATGATGTTGAACAAATTTTCTTGCAAGACTCGAAGAATAGTTAATTCCACCATCTGGCATGGAAAAACCAATTTTTTAATATTAAAAAAGTTGAAAACAAATAATAATTTGTGGAATATTATCACTTTAGCTAGCGACCAAGAAAAAGCATGGCGTTTTATTATATATTTATATATTTGACAATTATTATATACTTAAAATGATTATTTAAATATTCTTGATTTTTGTTTTTTGAAAACCAGATATTACTTTTTAAAAAAATATTTGATTGTATATATTTTAATTAAACTTTGGCTCCAATGAATATAAATCAATTATTAAAAGCAACTCTACATGATTGAAGTCAAGTGATATAGACGTTAATATCCCCCACCTTATTTAGAAACACGTAATATATAATTATGTTAAAATATTGTATCTTCTTAGCATTAAACTAAAAAAAAAAAAAACAATTTCAAACTTTGGATTATAATTCTATGTAGTTTATTTTGTTAATGGGATGCTAATGTGGCATGATTCCTAGTTTGTCTAGTTATCTACCATTTTAAGTCACTTCTATTTAAAGTTATACTATGGATAATGTTGGTTAGCATTTCATTAATAGTATTAACAACTAATAATAAATAGAATAAATGTTATCAAAACTCTTTGACATTACTTAATAGATATAAATTGTGTTTAGGAGAGTATGTAAGAATTATAATTCTATGTAGTTTATTTTGTTAATGGGATGCTAATGTGGCATGATTCCTAGTTTGTCTAGTTATCTACCATTTTAAGTCACTTCTATTTAAAGTTATACTATGGATAATGTTGGTTAGCATTTCATTAATAGTATTAACAACTAATAATAAATAGAATAAATGTTATCAAAACGCTTTGACATTACTTAATAGATATAAATTGTGTTTAGGAGAGTATGTAAGAATAGTGCTTTAGCTTTAGCATGAGAACTCTAGTAAAAAAAAAAAATACTTAGCAACACATCACTTTGCTTGATTTTACATTCTTAAAAATGTTTTTGAAGTGTTTTCTTGTCAAACACTTGGAACCAAAAGTATATTAGAAGTGTTTTCTTCTAAAATATTTAAAAATGATTATAAACTTTTTGAAAAGCAGTCTTGTGATATACTTCCAAACATGATAATTTTAAGTGAAAAGTGTTATGTGATCAAGTGAAGTATACTTTTAGTCAAGTCAAATACATTCTTATCATGTACACGTGATAATTTTAAGTGAAAAGTACTTTTGGCTATGTTAAAACACTCTGTGTGTGTGTGTGTGTGTGTGGAGTGTAGGAATTTATTAAATTGATGTAGTATAGAATTGTTATAGGATAGAGTGAAGGGGGAGAGAATAAAATCGGGCGTGGTGATAATAAGATCTGGGCAGCAATCTTGAGACAAGATGGGCTTAGGAAGGGGATGATAATAGGGCAGTGTCCTGAACGGTGGGAAAGAGAAAGGCAAAGGGAACTGGAAGGAGAAGTGCAAGAAGCAAAGGGAATCTGACTTAATCAATCACACACTATTTTGTATTTGCCATTTGGGTTGGGGCTTGGGGCCATCCTCTTCCCCGTGATTCAATCATGGCTTCTGTCAGTGACTACAGCACATCTCTTCCCTGTATTTCTCTGTGCCGTGTGGCATCAGACAAAACCAAACCGAATTCCAACAAAACAACAGAGTCTAAAAAGAAAAACCCATTCCATATTTTCATTCCTCTTTCCATGATTATTTTGAAACTGCTGAATTCAATGCGAGTCGTTGGGGGTAGATTTCAAGCCATTAAAAACTCTCAGAGATGGAAAGAGAAATGGGGATGTTGGTTGCTTTCATAAATGCAGGCGTACAGACACACACTTATACATATTGGTGGGAGTTTTGTTTTTTTTCTCAAAATTGCTTCCCCCTTCCTTTTCATTGGTATAACTGTAAGGTTTTTCATTAAACTGTTGCTTCTCATGACTGCGACCTTTCACTCGACAAAATGGACCATTTACCTCTTTTCTCTTTTACTGTGCCTCCTCTCTTTCTCTCTCTTTCTTTAACCAACCATCCCACTGTAACTTTGAATTGTTGACCTTGGATATTCATGGAGAGGGAAACAGACTGCCTCCCCCTTCTTCAATTCGTCCCAGACTTCCTCTTTGGTTTTTTCTTTGCCTTTGACTACTCCAAGTTTCCTTTCATTTTTTTACTTTGTCAATTTGAACCCTGTTCGAAGTCCTACAAAGTGGTTTAGTATGCGTCGCTTTCTTTTTTATAGTGGGTAGGTTTGAATTTTATTTTCCTTATTTGTAATATAGTACTTTGAAACAGATGACTATCTGACGATAATGAATAATGAATTTTATCAAATGATAAACTTGTTCTAATTCATGAGTGGAACTGCAACATTTTTCTTTTTTTGAGATTAGCAGTTAATGGTTTATATTCTTATATAATTGGATGAAACTATTTTTATAGAGACCAATGTTGTGATTCGGTTCTTATTTCTTGTAAGATAGGATAATTACTATTGGTTTAGTTGCTTGTTTGGTTATTTGTTGCTAGTTGGACATGATTTTGGATTCACACTTTTAAATGATTGTTCTTTTTTCTCTTTATAGTTCAACGTGATTGAATATTTAAAATAGGTAATATGTGTCTTATTTACCAAGTTATTTCTTTTAAACTCATAGTTAGTGTAGAATGATAAATATATATATATTTTTGAGTTCAATAATATAAGAGAATTCAAATATCTAATATCTTAGTTGAGAATATATACCTCAATCAATTCAACTATGCTAAGGTAAAAAATGATTTATAAAATTGTGTGAGAATATTGTGATTTGGACATTGTAACTAAACTAAGCAATATGAAAAAGTTTAAAAGTTTTTCTAAAAAAAACAAAGGAAAAAGTTTAAAGTATTTTTAATTAGTTAAAAGATACTTTTTACTGTTTTAAAATGATGACAAATCCAGCTTTTAATTAGACAATTTATTTAATTAAGGAGATAGCTGAAATGGAATCACCCAAGTGGATGCAGAGAAATTCACATACTGACTTACCTTTCATATTCCCCCTTTTGTTGTATGTGAAAACACAAGAAGTCAGAACAGAAGGGGGGAATTGCAGTTTGAAAATGCTTTGTGAAACGAACCTAAGATGCCACGCTGGCCATTCCTACAAAGTGGGACCCACCCAACAGCGACATGGCTCCCTAATTCCCATTTCTCATTTCATCAACCAAACACGTTGCCCCCTTTTTCCTTTTCTTTTAGTCTTCTCCTTTTGCTTAATCTATTTAACAATCATTTTCTCATTGACAAATTCATAATCCTCATATAAGAAAAAATATATTCGTATGTGTGGTTCTTAAGCCTCGTCTTATTAATGAGACAAAATATTATTAATACATCAACATTTCTATTGAATTTCTTTTTTTATAAACTTAGAAGTTTGGAATCCATATTAAAAACCAATCATTGTTATTGATGAAATGTTAAAAATCTTCAACAAAAATATCATATGTATGAATATAAATATTTATAATAAGAGACTTATAACTATTTTTAACAAATTTTGATACTTATTTATTAATTGAAATAGTTTTTAAAAGTTTGTTTTATTTTTATAATTTTTAAGAGTATTTGTCAGTATCGATATTTTATCAATGTTTTCATTCATATTTTCATAAAATTAAGATTTTGTTGTTTATATAAAATTGAGACTTCAATAGGTCTATATGAACATTTTAGCTAATCTGAACATAATCCAACTAGTTAAGACATGAATGAGTAAAGAATTTATTCCTCCAATTTCACATATTGTTGAACTAAAAAAGTGAACACTTTAATTTTTATTTACCATATTTTAAGAATTTAACCTTCTAGAACTTGACTAAGGATGTTGATTAAAAGTATCATCATTAATTCCTTTTTTACTACGTTACTGATCCAATTTGAATGGAATATTGGGGAGCCATTGCCAATAAAGCAGTGCGCCCTTTGGCACGCTGGTTTTTCCCAATAGTCAGATGCTTGCGCAACTTATGTTGACACCCATTAGATGGTCTCTTTGAAAGTAACTTACTAATCTTTATTTGTCAATGCCCAATGGTCTTGAAATTTAACGACAATGAGAGGGAAACCTTGAGGAATTTTTTATTCCCAAGTTTGAAAATTTTGAATAATATAGTAACGTGATTGGAAAATTTTGAATTTGCAAGACTAGATTCCAAAACCCATAATTTAAGCTAATGCATAGCCAAGAAAATATTTGAGTCTTAGAAGTTGATAGGGTGTTTTGCTATCAGATTTTGGTTTTGTACAAGTTTTTTAGCCGCGCCATGGTTCTTCACGGTCTTAGATTTTTGGCTCTTCTCTTCATGCCTCAGGCATCAAAGGCACTCTAATTGGCACCTAGGCGCCATCCTCTCGGGTGACTAGCATATGAAACTCTTGTATGATCCTCAATACTCACTTAGACCCTGGTTCCTCTCTAGAAGTTCTTTCATTTCTCTTTGATGTATAACACTTGAAAATAATTGGTCAAGTGCATAATTTTGGTATGAATAACACGAAAACTAATGAAAACCATGCTATAAAATGGTATAAAATAGCGTACAAAGTGTGCTACTACTCACCAATAAGTTCAAAAGCTAGCTTGAAATCAGCGCACCTATAAATTAAACACTAGTTTGGGTATAAAAGTCAATTCATTAACTTAAATCCTAAAAATGTTACTTTTCCTAAAAGGAGGAAAAAAAAACTTTTATCTTATCAAGTGCTTTTAAAGATGATTTTGGGCTGTTCTGAAACTAGTGTATATGAAATGGTTCCATGCTCTCCAATGAAAATCGTAGGGAATGTGTTCTGATTCCATTAGGCAAATGGAGGGTGGGTTGTGTGCTTGTGTAAAAGTGGTTTTTTATTTTTATTTTTATTTTTTTCTTGCACAAGTAAATAACTTTATAGAGATACGGTATTGAGTTTGGTGTGAAGTTAATAATTTCTTTTGACATACCCGTTGAAAACCATTAATCAGGCGCGGAGGGATATGACCTACAAAACAATGCAATGCCATCATTTCTCTTCTTTTTCCATTCCACTATTCACACTCAATTTAAGGGTTCTTTTTTTTTTCTTCAAACATTTTTCTGTTTTTGCTCTTCATATTGTTTTTTCTTTTAATATATTCAATTCGTGTACTCAAAAAAAAAAAAAAAAATCAATTCGATGATTTTTTGAATTGATATTTATATCGACATTGAAACATATTTACAAATTTGTAACTTTTTTTAAAAAAATTATGAGTTATAAACTAGATAATATACATATTTCTCAACATTGTTATAAAGTTAAATTATAAAATTAGCCATTAAATTTTTAGATTCGTGTTTAATAAGTCCCTACACATTAAGAATGTCTAATAGATTTATGCACTTTTAATTTTGTGTCTAATTTAAACTAAATAAATCTCTAAACTTTTAATAGACACTTCTTAAAATTTTGAAACTAAACTAAATTTTAAACAAAAAAAAGTTATGGACCAATTCAATTTAGTTATAGGCTTGGGCATGAAAATGCTTGAATTTATATGAAAAATGTGTTTTCTACGCACTCGTATTTGTTTAGTTAGTTTATGTTTAATTGGTTGGTTCATGACTTGTAAAAGTTAACATAAAACTTGATTTTTAATAAACTAACTTGAATTGATGTAATTAAGTCATGAGTTTCATAAATTTCAAGAGAAACAAATCTCTGCACACCAAGTAGATGGGTTTGATTTTCTAGTCTCAAATCTCTACAAACTCAACTCATGAGTTCAATTTTTTAAATCACAAACTAAACAAACTTAACTCGGGAGCAATGTGGACTAATAATCAAAAGTAACTACATTTGTAGGAATATATCAAACGAAACTGGTTGCTAGTTGGAGCAGCCCAGTGCCCATAATAATTTTGTTAAGAGAGAGAGAGATTCAAAAAACTAGCAATGGAGAAGAAAAGACAGATTGATGGAGGAGTGTTGGGTTTGTTTGTTCATCGATCAGTGAGAGAGAGAGAGAGAAAGAAAGAAGAAACAGAGGCAGAAAGTGACCAAAACCCTCATCATTATTTCT
The DNA here is from genome assembly GCA_033996785.1 of Trichosanthes truncata. Taxonomy (NCBI): domain Eukaryota; kingdom Viridiplantae; phylum Streptophyta; class Magnoliopsida; order Cucurbitales; family Cucurbitaceae; genus Trichosanthes; species Trichosanthes truncata. Next base: position 1,272,631 of record JAWPNB010000009.1, on the reverse strand, counting down.
TTGATCCTTCTCAATTTGCACCTCAAAGCCACCAATCAAAATCATCCTTTCCCATTAACAAACAACCCCTCCTCCTCCTCTCTCTCTCTCATCCCTCATGCATCTCTCTCATATTAATTAATAGCTCTCTCTCTCTCTCCCTTTATTTCTCTCTCTTAATTACTGTATATTCACTTCTTTTCCCATCTTAAATACAACCCCATTTTCTTCACTTTGCCTATAATTTTTCACATCTATTTGTCTCTCTCTCTCGTTTGGGTTCATGGGGTTTTCTTGGTTGTTGTCTTAGATCTCTTCTATGGAAGATTCAGATGTATGAAGTTCAGCAGGCAAAGTCAAGCCCTAATTTCATGTGGGTTTGTTTAGCAAAGGATTTCCTACAGAGTTTATTGGCATTCTGTCCACCTCCCCTTTCAATGTTTGATTCAATTTTCTTTTTTGATTTTTCTTTATTTGTTTGTTTGTTTCTTTTATATGGGGGAGGTGGGCAAACTGCCAATTGAGCTCTGTTGGATTCTCTTTGTAAGAGCCCTCATGATGCCTCTCTCTCTCTCTCTCTTCATTTCTCTTTCTTTTTTTTGGAGAAATAATTTCAAAGGTAAATAAACCCATCATTATTATTTTTTGTTTATTATTCTCTTTTGCTTCTGAAGATTTTTCATCATGCTGTTTTTCCAGTGCCCACGATCATGGAGGTTTCTTTCTTCTCAGGTTTGATTTGATCGCCACTCTCTCTCTCTCTCTCTCTCTCTCTCTCTCTCTCTCTCTCTCATTTCTTTTGTAATTCCCTAATAAAAGAGATGGAGATGGCGATTTAGGGTTTTTTTTTGCTCCCTCTCTCTATTGGCTCGATCTTTTAGGGTTTTCTTTTTTATTGAACGGGAAAAAAAGAAACCCAAAAAGTTTTAATCAAGGCTTACTAGGTTTGAAGAAACATTGGGTCAAATCCCAAATCTCGAAATCTCAAATCTCCAATCTCAAAACCCTACATTTTTTTTTTATGAGTGAGTGGAAAAGTAGTGTAGAAATGAAGTGATTGTTTCTTTTTTGCCTTTTTTTTTGCAGCTCATGGGGCCAAAACCAAAATGATGAAGGTAAGGTATGTTATATGAGATGAAAAAACATGCAGTGCAAATCGATGAAAAAAAAATGAATAAATGAATTAGCTTTTCAACTTTTTCAACTGATTTCTGTGAAAAAAAAAAATTTGTGGTTTTTGCGAGAATGATTTGTTATTATAAGGCCAACAATATTTAGTAAAGATTTTTTTTCAGCTCATTATCAGTGTGTTCATGGCCTTCATGCATGCTTTGTCTGTCCCCCAATTTTTAATTTCACTTTCAATGTTGCTTTAATTGTTATCATTATGTTTAGTTAAATCGCTTGGTTCTTTTTTTTTTTCTTTTTCACATTAACTGTTCAAAGGCTCTCTTGAAAATAATCTGATTTTACCCAATTTCCCAAGCCTTGAATACTACGCAGCCCTCATCATTGTCCACTGACAAAAGAGTTGAAGCTTTTTCAATGCCAGCCAAAGATGCTTCCATTATTACCCTCTCCTCACGGTGGCGCGTGTGTTTTCCAGTTGGTGGTTCGCGGCGGCGATTGGAGACCACGTGCTAGTTTCGTCTCTGAGACGGCCGCCGCCGGCTGCCAAAAGGATGGGTGGGTTTTGATTCTTTTGAAGCTGTGTATATTTTCTTGGTTTATTTTGTTTTGGAATTTGAGCCTATGAAGATCTGGTATGATCTTCTTCAAGCTTTGGAGCTAGGGTTTGGCGTTATAATTCTCTGCAGAATGACAGTCGTAGGGAATGTATTCTCGGTCCATTTTTCCTTTTCTTTTTTTAGAAAAATCATTTTTTTAATATAATTTAGAAAAAAACATTAAAGAGTTTATCACGTAAAATTCCAAACTAATTATATGAATTAAATTTCTAAATTTGAATCAAACTTCTTAGAATTGTCTTGAAATCATTAATGTATAACTTTTGCACATGTTGAAAAGAATTTTTTTCCTTTAACAAAACATTAGTTTAAATTACTACTATAGTCTGAATGGTTTTCAACTTATGTCAACTTATTACTTGGTTTTAATTTTGTTTAAAGTTTTCAATTTAACTTTGTGATTGGGTTTTAATTTAGTTAATATAATTTTAGATTAGCTTTGTGATTTTATTATGTGCAAGTATTCTTAACATGGTCCACAGTTGATATTTATATGTAATGCTTAATTTTTTTTTTCTAGATGTAACTCGATTGTATTAGCCATGGTGGAGAAAGTGATGAGTTTGTACTAAGTTAAATTGCCTAATATTTGATAAATTTAGAGATGCTTGGAGAGATTTAGTTTAATTAGGATTTTTAAAATTATTGACTTTTTATTTATTTATTTAAGTTTAAGAACGTGTGAGGTGAGGGAATTCGAATTTAACATAGTGGTCGAGGGTATATGTTAAGTTAGGCTCAAATTTGCAAATTTTTTATAATAAATTAAAATGAAGAGAGATTGAAATGGTAATTTTGCTCCAAGTACCTAAAAGCTTTTGCAAAATTTTTTATTTTAGCCATGTAATTAACAAGTTAATCCTCTCTACTTTTGGCTCGTTGTATATCATTAATTAATTTGGTTTGGTTAAATTCTAAATTTGGTTCTTCTAAATTTTTCTCTAAGAATTGATAAAACTCTCATAAATAGGCACTATTGTTAAAACTATAGGGATTAAATTAAAACTTTGTTCAAACTACACAGTAAATTTGTAATTTAACTATTTTGTTTTTATTTATAAAATAAATAAATAAATTTAAAAAATGGGTATGGGAAAATTTTCTGTAAAGAGATTTCTATGTAATTATCGAGAAATAGAGTGTGAAGATGGAAAGTATGGCTTTATAAATGATTGTCAAAAATAAGGAGGGCATCTCAATTCTCGAGGCTACTTTACTTTGATTTAGCATTTTGACTCGACATAATTTAATTGATTAAGTTAGAAATCCTTTTTTTTTTTTTTTTTTTTGTCCTGTAAAAGTGTTAGAAATCATTTTAGAAGTATCTATAATTGTCTTTAGAACTTTAATATATTAATATGAATTATTGTTTGGTACTAATGTTTAATTTTAAGGAAGTACTAGCAGAAATTTACCAAAGAGGCAAGCATAGTCTTGTGAAAAAGATGTTTTGTTCAAAATAAACGTGTATTGAAAATTTGAAATGGCCAAAAAATTCGCCACCAGCCAATTAAGAAAATATTTTATTTCCAATAATTAAAATATCACTTCTAAAGATAAACAAAGGTTTTTATTTAAAAAAAAAATCAAAAAAATCATTTAGTTACACCCTACATTATTCACACCTTATTTTTAATCTATTTATATTATATTTAATGCATATAGAAAGTCTACTATAAATTTTTATTTTACCATCATTCTTTTTAGAATATTACCTTAAAAAAAGGTAAGAATCCAAAGTACTTTAATGATTGAATTTGTTTTGGGTAAGAAATAGTAAATAATAAATCCTAGACTTTATTCATTAGTAATTTTTTTAAAAGAAACATACTAATTATTAAAACTATCAGTGCTATTTTCACATACTTTTGTTAAGAGGCCTCTACAAATATTCTTACTTATTATTTAATTTCAAATATGATCTTTTTTTAGTTTTGTACTATTTGTCCTTCCAAAAGTATTTTGAACATGTCAAAAATATTCTCAAACATAACATCATGTGAAAATAGAAAATCTTTGTTAGTGAGAAATGTTTTAACTATCCATGTTTGTATTTTGGGTTTGATTTTTAATAGTGAATTATTAAAAGCCAATAGCATAGGTCATCACTTAAAAATCTCCCCTAAAATAGTTATAGATTTGAAAGGGAAGGAAGAAAAAACGAACAAGAAAACCTGAAATAATTGGAGATTTGAAATTGAATTTTTTTTGGAATGCACCAATTCTCCGGTGACGATTTTGAGAATCTAAAGTCATAAAACTTTGTCAGCTTGTTTGCCTTTTCATCTATTTTAGTCACATAGGGAGTGCCAACGAGCTTGAAACAGCTATAAAGTACGGTGGCTAATTCGAGCATATTTTATTAGATAAGCCATCAATTATCATTTTAAAATTTGATAATTTGACTTTCCAATTCTGCAATTATTGAACAAAAAAAAAAAAAGTACAGTGTTATCAAGTATTTCCTGATTTTTGTTTTTAATGAGTTTAATATTTGTGGGATTGGAAATCGAACCATAGACTTTAAAGATGGTAATAAATGCTTTATACACTAAACTATGCTTAGATTAACAAGTATCTCTCGATTTGAAGGGTCTACTTCTTGAGCTGTAAATATTTTCTATCCTTGGAACTTTGTGAACTTTTTTTTTTTTTTTTTTAATTTAGTTTTGACTTTTAGGAGTAATATTCCATATAGGGCTACCATTTCAGTAGTGCTTATGGTGTTACATGGTTACTTTAGTCAATGCATTGTTCCTTTGTTGGATTACAATCTGACTTTGACATTCCTATAGTGCGGTAGAGACTTACACCAAGAAAAAAGCAAAGTCATGGGACATTGGATGGTAATCAATGAACTTTGCACAAACATGGCCACTTTACAGACTAGAAATGTCAATAGTATGGAGGTTGAGCGGAGATGCCTTCCCCATCCCAATCTCCAAGGGATGTCAATTTTTCTAGCAAGGATGGGATCATGGGCTTCGTGAGGAAGCAACTCTAATGGATGAAAAATTCCCGATTTGACTGGATATGATGACTGTGATGAAGATTTAATTTTGGAATGGAGGGGGAGAGGAGTTTTTATTTCAATTTTAATTTGCATAAACTTTAATGCTTATAAGTTCATAAACTTTATTAGCTATTTGTATAAGATCAATTACTAAAAGAAAAAAAAAATCTAGTAAACTAATCTTCCCTCAATTTTTTTTTCTAAAATATGTATTTTCTTTGAACAAGCTAATTAATGGTTTTGCATATGAGAATTAAAATTTCCATAGAGATCGGGATGTGGAAGGCATCTCAACCCAACCTCTGTATAATTGACATTCCTAGTCTGTAAAGTGGCCATCTATACATAATTGATGTTTGTGTAAAGTTTCTTGATTACAATTTACATGCTATCTTTTTTTCATTTTGTTTTAAAATTTGTACGAGTTTTGGTATATTTGATAAATTAAGCATAATGTATCTTTTCAACTTTTCAACTAGCTTCTTTAGGATCATTCTTTTTTCTACTAGTGATTATTTATTAGTTGAGTTTCAAACTATAAAGCTTAGTCATGATTTTCAAATCTATCTATGGAATCTTGTTAACCATTTAGTAATTACATTTACCATAACTATTAGTTTAAATTTTTGGGTTCAGCGGTGAATTTAACATTAACTGTAGCCTTACATCGAGTGAGAGGATTTGAGCATGAACCAGAGTCTTGATTTCTACTCTAAGATGGCTTTCCATTGGAGTTGAATTAGCTGAGAAAACGATGAATATCACAATATCCTAATTGTCAAATGATCTAATTTTATAGTACTATTGTAGTACGTATTCATTCCATTCATAATTTGACACTTCATTAAATGATATATTAATTTATTTCATGGGTCCTATACTATTCTTAAATATTGCTATTATGGTAAGTAATGAATGAAAGTAGTAGTACTCAAAAAAATATATATAGAGAGGTAGTGTAGAAAATTTTCTATACTATGGTATCATATGGTAGTACTAGAAATTTTCCCATCTAAAACCCTACAATTATCCTATCTTGGGCTATTTATCTTCAAATAGTTGGACCCTAGTATAAATGGGCTTGACAATTAAAGCCCGAACATAACTATGCAATGACAAAATAAAAGAAGGGAAAACGAGAAAGTGAAAGAAAAAAAACAAGAATTAAATATTAGTTCGTATGACTCCAGAATAAGACTAACAAATGAACTTGACAATAAAAGCCTAAACATACATAACCATACCATGACAAAACAAAATAAAAGACTGAAATTAAACCCTCAAAGTTTAAATAAAAAAATTGCACCATCGATTCCTAAACTTTCAATTTTAAAATAGGTTCATTAATTTTAAAAGTGGCCTAATAAATTTTAAAATTTTAATTATATATCTAATAAATCTTTTACTTGACATTTTTCTTTTATAATTTATGAACTCACAAAATTCAATTTAATATTCAATAAAATATTGACGCTTCAATTTTATGTTTAAAAAGTCTGTAAATTTTTTACAACATCTAATAAGTCAAAAAAATATTTGATACTTTTGAAGTTCCTAAACTTATTAGGCACAAAATTAATTTATTAAATACCTTGAAAGTTGAGATTTATTTTGAATACATTTTACAATTTCTTGTGTGCTTAAGGGTTCATGTGCAAGTCCAGTCATTAGCTAACTATTACTTTCAAAGTCAACATGAGCATAACTCAATTGTCATAAAACTTGTACCTTCGACCAATTGATTAGAGGTTCGAATCTCCTATCCTACATATTGTAAAAAAAAAAAAAAAAAAAGCAACTATTACTTTCAAATGTCAAGTCGCGGTCAAATTTAAAGTTAAGAGTCAAGACTGTAGACTGCATTGGAGATGAGGTTTCTCTCTAGTCTCTCCCTTTTTCCCTTTGAGTAATAAAAAATTTGTGAATTTTGAAAAATGTCAAATAGGTGTGATTTGTCTCTAAGCTCTCCATTATTTTTATGATGTAATCTTGAAATTTCTTTTTTTTTTCTTTTTTCTTTTAAGTTCCTTTGAAATTTGTATTAAAGATTACTTTAATTCTTTATCATTAATTTTTTAAAATAATTTTGATATAAATCTCTACTCGTCTCAAAACTTGACACTCGTCCTCAATTTGTTTTAGATAAGATTTTACGTGAGATTTTAAATGATTTTTATTTTTCTGTTATCATTTAAAATAAAATGATTTCAAATTAAATAGGATTTGAAATTCTGTTTTTACCCTTTTTTTTTTTTTTTTGAAAAATACAAGTATAATAATTTTTTTTAAGTCCAATACGTGGAATGAAGATTACTATGACCTTTAATTGAGGATGTGTGTCTTAACAGTTGTAGTCAGGTTTGTTATAATAGTTTTTATTTATTTATTTAAGATTTCAAAGTCAATTATTATTATATTTTAACCTCGTCAAATTTTATTATTTTTAAAAAATTACAAATTAGGTTAAAAAAAAGCTATATTAATTCAATATTGTTTTTTCATTTCCAAAAAAAATATAAACAAAATTTGTAATAGTTGATCGAACTTTTAGTTTTTTGTCAAAATAAATTCTATTAACTTTGTCAGTTCACTTCAATGTTAGCAAACCAAGTGATCTATATTCTATATTATTTAAGGGTTAAACGCTGGATCTACAGTAGGCCTAGAGGGCTACTTTTGAACACATTTTATCAGTACTAAATAATTCACTTTAGATAATAGAATCTGCATTGTGCTCCAATGGCAAAGCACTTTTCTAGCCCCTTTTGGTTGGCTGTGTTCGAAAACTCAAAGTTGCAAATCCATTTTTGTGCTTTTGAATTTCTCTGGTTCATGTGTGTGTAAAATTGAGACCTTGCAGGTTTCTTCCTCTTCTTTATTTAAAAGCAGGGAAAAAACTTATATGGGATTATAAATATAAAATAGACCTTTATTTTTTATAGGAAAAAGTATTTTTTTGGTCCCTCATGTTTTAAGTTTGTGTCTATTCGATCTATGTGTTTTAAAATCGAACAATCAAATCTTTGAATTTTGTAAAATAATTCTATTAAGTCCCTCTACAGTTAATTTTTTACCTGTTGGCTGATGTGGCATTACCCATATCTGAAAAACAAAAATGAAGAAAAGAGAGATGAGGGAGGAAGAGAGGGGAGGGGTAGGGGAAGGGGGAAGAGAATAAAGGGTTTAAAGAAGAGAGAGGAAGAAGATAAAGACGTCGGCGCTAGATTCCTTTGAGTTTGTTGGCAATGGAAAATAAGAAAGAAGAAGAAGAAGCAGGAATAGGAGGAGGAAGAAGAAAAGAAAATGGTAGAGAGTGAAAAAAAAGGTTTTCCGTGGTCAGTACCAAGGCCAAAGTTGGAGAAGGGGAAAGGGGCATGGCCACGAGTTGAGGGGAAGGGGAAGGAGAGAGAGAGGAGTTTATTTTTAATTGTTATTTTTGTTTATAATAATAATATTATTATTTTATTTTATTAATTATTTTTATTTTTTAAATTATTATTTTAATATTAAAAATATCCACGTCAGCCCTCCGTTAATCTTTATTAAATAATTAACAGCTCAACGACCCAATAGGACTATTAAACTAAATTTAAGGATTTCATTGTTCGATTTTGAAACACATAAACTAAATAGACACAAACTTAAAACATAATAGACTAAAAAGGTATTTTTCCCTTTTTTTATATGTATCAAATATATTTGTCTTTATTTACAAAGAATTTTATAAATAATTTAGACCTTTATTTTTTATAAATTTAAATGATAAGCCAAATTTCTTTTAAAGAATTCTATCTACACAATATTTATAATTTATAAATATAAAATCGTTAATACATATATGAGATTATACTTTTTGTTTTAATTTCTCCTTTAGATTTGACTTTTTTTTATATGAAATATAAATGGAAGTAAATAAAAATATTTCTAAATGTCAGTAAATTATGTTTTAATAATTAATTCTACATGAAACTATAATTATTATAAAACGAAAAATTATAATTACTATTTCAAGTTTCATTTTCATTTTTATATATTTATATAAAAATAGGTTAAAATACCCTTTTAGTCTCTACTTTGAAACTTGTTTTATTTTAATTCTTATACAAGTGTTCAAATTTAGTCTCAATATTTTTAATAAATCTTAAAATCATTATTGTTCACATTTAACCAAAAAAAAAAACACAAAGTCTTTATGACCCTCACATAAAGTTCTGGATCCACCACTGGTTAATCTCAAGACCATTTTTTGGGTTCACCATTCTTCGGTCGAATTCCTATTTTTTGGACTGAATACCCATTTGGGTTTAATGAGCTTGATACCATATTAGAGAAACATGGAGTTCCATCTCAAAATCAATTGGCAATGAGAGAAGTAGCCAATGTATCTTATAAATTGTGAGGTATTTCTTCATTTTTCTAATGTGAGATCCTCAACGTAGTGAAGTTAAAGTAGGGACCTATTAGATACAAAATTAAAAAATTGAAGACTTATTAGAAGCTTTTTATAACATAGAGACCAAATAGACATAATTATGAAAGTTCACCATCTATTAGAAATTTATATAAGGAAAAATAATAAATAGACACAATCCTAAAAATTCAATGACCAAACTTATTGATATGAATCACCAAGGACATCAAATTACTATTTTATAATTTTGATGTAATTTTATTGTTTTTCAAATTTATCATTTTTATGACATATTAAGTAGGAGTATTTTTTTCATTTATGTGCTAAGATTGATGATGTGACATTTAGGGTTTTGGGAGACTATTTAAACCTTTGTCATTACGTTGTAGAAGACAGATGATGATGAATTGAATTTTAGCTTTGGATTTATTCTGTCAAGTTTAGCCAAGGGCTTCTTGGTTTGAGTTGCATGCCAAGAACATTAAAATAGGATTGATCATCCTATCTTGTTGAGTGTTCGACTCTTAACCCAAGAACTTGTATTTATCTCAAGAGCTTTGATCTTAAGGCAATCTAGTGTCGAACCTAATCCTTAGAGTTGAAATTGAATGAATTAGGGGTTCACATACTCAAAGGGTTCCTAATTCCAATTCACTAGGTACCTCATATCACTTAGAAGTTAGATTAAAGTTACAAGTTTAGTTCTAATCTATTTGACATTTTTCAAAAGTCATAGACTTATTACATAAATTTAAATTTTGTATCTAATATGACATTGACGTTTCAATTTTGTATTTAATAAGTTTATAATTTGATAATATATCAATTACTATCTTAAAGGTCGATAGTTCAGACAATAAATTTATAATTTAGCGTATAATTAAAAAAATCAAGATATCTTTTTTCTTTATGTTTGGTACGTAACTATCCAATATCTTTATCGTAAAACAAAAGATATGGAAAAAATGTGGATATTCCGAAAGTGAGGGTCTGTATCATCGGTGGGAGTCTATCTAGGAAAGTAAAGCAACGCAAACCAAACTTGGTTTTTAGAACGTTAAAAGGCTCCATGTCGACATTAATGTTGCCATCATGGTCTCATTTCATTGCCGCGTCCTTCATTATATCCCGTTATCCTTCTCCCCGCTCTTCGCGCCTCGTCTCCAACTCCTTCGTCTTCTTCAAGTTTCTTCCATTTCCTCTTCGCTCTCTGTATTCCCGCCCTCTAATCCGCCTCCTTCCTCCTTCTCTTTCAAACCTTCTTCCTTCTCATCTTCTCGCCGCCGGATGGGATCTCTCTCTGCCCTAGTCCATCCCCTGCTCTACCCTACTGCTCGCAGAGACGACTCTGTTGTGGAGGATTATCATGGCGTTCAGATCGTCGACCCTTACCGATGGTATTCTAATCGCCGTTCAATTTCTGATTCATTTGCTCTTTGCAGCTTTGATTCGTTGTTTTCTTGTGAATGTCTCTGGTGTGGTCGTGTGACGGATTTTATTAGTCAATGGAGGAGTCTTCGCTGTTTAATCGGCGTTCTTTTGACGAAGTCACGTTTTCTAAGATTGCGTGGCGCTATTGGATTTAGTTGCGTTTTTTATGGAATAGATGCTGTATTCTTCTGTTTTTCTGTTTTTGAACGTAATCCTCGCTTCTGGAGATGTCTAATTGCATTGAGATTTGTTCTTAGGCTTGAAGATCCTGATGCTGATGAAGTGAAGGAGTTTGTGCAGAAACAGGTGACATTGACGGAATCGGTGCTTCAGAAGTGTGATACGAGAGAAAAGCTCCGCGCGAAGATCACTGAACTCTTTGATCATCCGCGATATGAACCGCCTTTTAAGCGAGGGAATAAGTACTTCTACTTTCACAATACTGGCCTTCAAGCGCAGAGCGTTCTTTATGTTCAGGTTCGTCCACTTCGCATTTAGGTTCCTTTTTTTGGCGTGCGCTCTTTAGCTAGCTAATGAATACATTGCGTGTCTTCTTTTTGTTTCCTTCCGATACTACATCTCAGGATAGTTTAGATGGAGAACCGGAGGTTCTGCTGGATCCCAATGCACTAAGCGAAGACGGAACAGTCTCGTTGAGTTCTCTTTCCGTCAGCAAGGATGCTAAATACTTGGCTTATGGGCTTAGTTCAAGCGGCAGCGATTGGGTGACAATTAAGGTCATGCGAATCGATGATAAGAAAACTGAACCGGATACGTTATCATGGGTGCGTAATTGTAGTATGTTTTTCACATTGTTTAACGGCACAATGAAAAATGTAATGTGGTCTAATGATCTGATATATGGATCTATGATGTTTCAGGTAAAGTTTTCAAGTATTAGTTGGACAGTTGATGGCAAAGGTTTTTTCTACAGCCGCTATCCTGCTCCCAAGTGAGTAACATGTAAAGTGCTTACTTAGGTTTCCGGCAGGATTGTCCAATCAACAATCTTATGTTTGATTGAATTTATTATACGATATATTATTGTCAAAATTTATGAAATATGGATTAGTAATGCAGGAAATTAGTTTGGACTTCGTCAATAAAAATTTCTCTCTTCAACATCATCTGTAAGACTGCCATTTAGGCAGAATGGAGGCAAACTTTTTGATCAACTAGTTCAGAAGCTAGGCAGCAGTTTAGTCTGGAGGATTGATTTGAACTTTTTTCCTTTTTAATTTATTTTCATTACTGATAATGAATTGTGAATTTTGGTCTTCTTTTTGGTACTCTGTAGAGGAGTAGAAACTTTAGATGCTGGTACCGAGACAAATGCAAATCTTTATCATGAACTATACTACCATTTCTTGGGAAGTGATCAATCCGATGATGTTTTATGTTGGAGAGATCAAGATCATCCTAAATACCTCTTTTCTGGCACTGTTACTGATGATGGAAAGGTAATAATCCCCTGTTTCATGGATTTTGAGTTTTCTTAGGATTGGTTTCTGATTTTCTGCCACTATGTTGGATATATCATGGTCTTGGAGTTCTTATTGCTGCTATAACCATATTATTAATTATTGGTTTCATGCCTTCTGCACTGCTGCTTAAATTATGGCCTTGTTGTTCATGTCAAGCCCTCCCCATTCTTACTTGGCCTTATGGAAAAGATGCAAGTGTTTCTTTGATTGTTCCCCTGAATCTTGAACAACTTAAGTTGGCTCCTTTTATAGGCTTTAACAGTAAAATATTGAGATGATACTGCTATAATGATTTATATACTATGAGTGACCACTGTGTGTATGCCCTTTTATTCTTTCATTCTTTCATTTTTGCTCAATTAAGTTTGGTTCTTCATTAAAAAAGAAAAAGAATAGGTGACATGTGTCATCTTAATCTACTTAGCTTGAAATATATTTTCGTTCATGTTGTATCTCTCTGTCATCCTTACAGAGTTAGAGTTTAAATGATCAATGTGAAGGTTTGAACACAACTGTTTTGCCACTAAGCCATATTAGGTATAAAATGTGATTGAATTGCGTCATAATGAATCATAGAAGATTCATTGAGATGTTAAGGTTTAAAGAACTTATAATAGTGTTGTTATTGTTATGCAAGATTTATCCTATAGAGGATTGTTTTAAACTCAGTATTGACATCTCTGCCCCATGCATAAGTTTGTCATTGCTACAATTCAAATTTCCCCTTGAGTGGTTTTTAGCATGCAAGCTTGTGTACAATAAAAATGTTTCCTCGTACATTTCCTTTTTGATAGATTGTTATCCAGTTGCATTTACATTTTTACTAACGCCATTTTAATTTCCAGTATGTCCTTATGGAAATTGAAGAGGGTTGTGATCCAGTCAACAAATTGTACTATTGTAACATATCAGCACTTCCTGATGGACTTGAAGGCTTTAGGGAGAAAAACGTCATGCTTCCTTTTACAAAGCTTATTGACGACTTTGATGCTCAGTATCATGCCATTGCAAACGATGACACATTGTTCACCTTTATAACAAATAAAAATGCTCCAAAATATAAGCTTGTAAGAGTTGATCTAAAGGATCCTACAGTATGGACAGAATTACTTCCAGAATCTGAAAAGGATGTGCTAGAATCTGCATTTGCTGTTAACGGCGATCAAATGATAGTGAACTACTTGAGTGATGTTAAATATGTTCTGCAGATTAGGGACTTGAAGTCAGGTTCCTTGTTGCATCAACTACCCATTGATATTGGCTCAGTTTATGGAATTTCTGCCAGGCGTGAAGATAGTCTAGTTTTCATAGGGTTTACTAGCTTTCTTACACCTGGAATTATTTATCAGTGTAATTTGGAGACTGGGACTCCAGATATGAAGATATTCCGTGAAATTGTTGTTCCTGGATTTGAGCGTTCAGAATTCGAAGTTGACCAGGTAAGAGTACTTTATATGTTGAAAATTTAGTCCAATTTTTCTTTTTTTGTAGTTATCATTGCCAAAGTGAGCATAGCTCGGTGGTAATTGACTTGTATTATTACCAAGAGGTAAAAGGTTCGAATCTCTCCACCTTCAAATGTTGTTGAACTAAAAAAAAAAAAAGTTATCATTGTCAATTGTGGCATGTTTATCTTAGCTGTTTGGCTATTTGGTTTTTTGGTCAATTCAGTCCAATCATTGCATTATATCGTGTAGCCCCAGAAATTTGTATTTTTCTTTTCTTCTTTTCTTCTGGAACTCCAGGGTTTGAGTTTCTCTCTACCAACACCAAGAAATATGCATCTCATATGGATAATTTTCTCTTCAAGATCTTTTACGATTCTTCTTATTATGTCTCTAGGTTTTTGTGCGTAGCAAGGATGGCACGAATATACCAATGTTCATTGTGGCCAGAAAGAATATTGTGTTGGATGGATCACACCCTTGCTTGCTATATGGGTATGGTGGATTTAACATTAACCTGACACCATATTTCAGTGCGAGTCGTACAGTACTTGCAAGGCATTTAGGTGCTGTTTTCTGCATAGCTAACATTCGTGGTGGTGGAGAATATGGGGAGGAATGGCACAAAGCAGGTTCTCTTGCAAAGAAGCAGAATTGCTTTGATGACTTCATTTCTTCTGCTGAATATCTTATTTCTGCTGGTTATACCCAGCCTAGTAAGTTGTGCATTGAAGGTGGAAGCAATGGAGGGCTTCTCGTTGGAGCTTGTATTAATCAGGTATGAAACGGATTCTATATTATTTTACACATGCACATATCTACAATTGAACCAAAGTCTTGATTGAGGTAGTGAATGCCTTTCTGTGGCAGAGACCCGATCTTTTTGGTTGTGCATTGGCTCATGTTGGTGTAATGGACATGCTGCGATTCCACAAGTTTACAATAGGTTGGTTCACCGTTCACGTCATATAGCAAGATTGATTTTTATTCATGAGTTGCTTGTTTAATCAAAGTAATTGTCTTTAGGTCATGCCTGGACTTCTGATTATGGTTGTTCGGACAACGAGGAAGAATTCAAGTGGCTAATCAAGTGAGTGAAGTTTTATTCTCTGATAATGCATATAGCTCTTATAAAGATACCTCTCACTTATTGGTCTTTTTATGAAAAATTTTCTAGTACTACCATAGCACATACTCTTTCCATTCAACATTTGACATGTCACTTCATGATATATTATTTTATTTTATGGATCCCACACCGTATTACTAGAAAATTTTCCGGTCTTTATTTGCTTATAATCCTGTTATTTCCAGGTATTCCCCACTCCACAATGTCAAGAGGCCTTGGGAACAGCATTCTGATCGACTTTTGCAGTACCCATCAACCATGCTACTAACTGCTGATCACGATGATCGTGTTGTGCCATTGCATTCATTGAAGTTATTGGCGGTCAGTCTTTCTAACATGAGGGAAATTTGCATTCATATATCTCAACAGTATTTTCTGGTTCATCTTTGCATCGAAACCCAAGTTCATGCGTTGAATTTGAAAATTTGAATGGTTCCTTTTTTTTCTCTCTCTCCTATTTACTTTATTTTTGTTTAAATTGGCCCAACATAAAATGATTAAACTTAAATCTTCACATGTTAATAATAAATTATAGTACTTTCATATCATATCTGTTGAAATTTGCTCTTACTTCAATTTTCCATTGTATTAATTGGTATTTTCAGACAATGCAATATATTCTATGCACAAGCTTGGAGAAAAGCCCCCAAACCAACCCCATAATTGGTCGCATCGAGTGCAAGGCGGGCCATGGAGCTGGCCGTCCTACACAGAAAATGGTAATGTTCACCTTCACGTATGTTTGGCCGTAGATAGTTAATTGACTATTATTATTGTTATTGTTTTTTTTTGAAATAACTGGTGTCATTTTTGTTAAATTTACAGATTGACGAAGCATCTGACCGTTATGCGTTCATGGCCAAGATGTTGGCAGCGACATGGATCGATTAGATTTTATTATTAAGATACAATACAACAATCAGAATACGTGGCAGCCTTCGGCATCCGAGGATTTCCACTCCATGGTCTCTTCAAGTTATTTTTTGGCAATTTTACCAAGTCATCCCGATCTTGCTGTGCCCTTCTATGATTTATTTGAGCGGCCATATTTTTAGTCCTAGAAATAAACTATAAAATTTCCAATATACGGAAAGGTTTTTCTTTTTACTAGTATTAAGAGACTAGGTAGAATTGACGTGTGATGAATAAGCTATTTATTTAACTAAAGTAGTGTCTTCTCTAGTATATATATATATATATATATATATATGATTCTATTACAAGACATGTACGTAAGCAAACACGTGGAAAATAAAAAAAAAAAAAGAAGCCAGTATTTAGTAGTTAGCAAGATCAAACTAAATTTTTTTACACTTTGTGATCAATTGTAGCCTACCATTTACCTGAACGATCCATCTTGGAGCCAAACTATTCTTAGAACAGTCGAAGTGAGTTAATACTTTATCTTTTAAATTGCCAATTTTTGAAAAATATTTTCAAAGATTAGATGATTTCAGATGGTAAATTAATTCATTTTAATTTACAATTAATTAGCCAAGTTTTCACTTCAGCATGAATTAATTAGTATTACTATTTGATATTTTTGTAATTATTTTCTCTTATTTTAATTTTTTTCCCCCGGAATGTTACTTCTACAAATGCCCCTACTTACCCGGACCACAATAATTTAAAAAGAAAAAAAAATCAAACTATTCTCTAGAAAAAAGGGAAAGAAATCACAAACTATTCTTAAAAAAAATTACAAACTTAATTTTGAAATGGCTTCCCTCAAGAACTTAAATTTAGTACGATCTCCCACATTGATGATCAATGAATGAAAAAAAGCTTTGGTTCTTAACTGAAAAATCTATTTTAAATTTTACCAAATTGAAGCCAACGGGAAGACGCCATGTGAGGAGCACCAAATTGAGTGATGAAACGAATTCAATCTCGAATCATCCTCCCATTGAAGACCTGTTGATATTGTGATAAGTTGATTGAACATGATCACAATTGCAAAATCCACGAGAATGAAAGCCAAAGTTAGAATTTAGAAAGACACCTTTATTCAGCGAAATGGCAGTCCATTTTTATATCTGTAACGTCAAGTTGCAGAATCTCTGCTCTGCAACTAAGAATAGATCCTAAACTGTAATAGAAGACAAATCCAAAATAAATGTTAACACAAATTAACTTCCCTACTCAATCAACTTAAAAAGATAAAAGTAATGAATTTAGCTTCTACTCGTAACACAAGTTTTGGGGTGTGGAGAAGGCAAGACTTGAGTTTGGTTACGGTGGTTATCAGAATAACTTCCAAGTTCCAATACAAAATTCAGAAAGCAAGTGTTCCTCATACCTGGGATGTGTGCGACCAAGATCACCATGGACAAATTCTTTAATGTATGTTCCAGCCTATGTTAGACAGAATCGTTAGTATTTGAAAGTTTATTATATACTTAAATTATACTTCTTCAGAGACAAACATGCATCCTTATTTAATTATAACAGTACAAAGGAGAAATATCTTTAAATAATTCCAATAAAAAAGGCTCAGGAAATTTGTCCATGGTGATCTTGGTCGCACTATTATTGGAATTATTTAAAGACGTCTAAAGTGTCCATTTGCTTCCATCCTTTAGACGTCTTTAAATAATTCCAATAAAAAGGCTCAGGAAATTTAGACATATATACTAATACTAGGGTTATTTATCCATTACAAACTGTGGTCCTCATTCAACTTTAAAAATATACCTGGGTACACAAATGCAGGAGATAATACTGAGAACTTTCAGCAACCTTCTCAATTTTCATCCTAAAATGAAGTAAGAGAACATCATTAGTGATCCTCAGTACAAGCATTCATGGATTATAGCATTACTGTACAATTGGAAAGGCTCCAACCAGTGGATAATCTTTTCACGTTCTAATGGACTGCGACGATGAAGCACTCTTATTGGAGTTCTCTGCAAAATTTTCTGCACAAGAAACAGATTTTCCCCACAAGAAGATAAAATTTCATATCCATTTTTTGCTAAGAAAAGACCTATAAGCAAGCATTCAGAATACAGCTCCTGATAACTTACTGAAGATGCTTATGAAAATCTCAAACAGGACCCAGGTTTACATAATGCAACTAAAATGTTATGTATTAAGTATGAGCTATGAAATAAGAGCATCAAACTTGCTGAACTCCTCACCAAGTCTTTAAGTGATGATATTGACAATAAATCGTCATCCTCAAGTGGGCGAGATGTCCACAGAAGTGCAGCATATTGCTTCTGCATGATTAACAAAGAGTGACCAATACAGAATGCAGACCTTTTATTCCACCATTAAGCACAAGCCTAGCTCCATATAATTCAACAAAACTTTGTAATTGTAATCAACAAAAAGATTGTTCATAGAGAAAACCTGCTTCTCTGCTTCTCCTTCTTGCACCAATGCCCAACCCTCGCTGCCTACAACTTTTAGATTTCTTACGCCAACCTGCAATTATAATGTGATTGGTTGTTCGCAGTTATTTAAATCAATGGAAGAAGCAACACAACATGAACAGTATGTTACCAATTTTTTTTCTGAACTATTTATTTTTGACTCTATTTCATTTATAATCATCTCAGATGGGACAAGACGTGCATTCTGTATCTCAACCAGGAAAGGTCTACCTGAACCCAACATTCGAACCTGAGCAGAAAATTAAAAATTAATTAAACAGTAACTGAGCTTCCCATTTGTCATTTAAGTGAAATAAGATTTTCAGTACATCGAGATCCTCTCTACCAGCAGCATGGAACTTGTAATTATCACCTCGACACAGGGGAAGAATATTGTTGCCTAGAATCTCCTGCAGACACCCATGATACTGTCAACTTTTGCTTGCCCAATGAAAAGTTGTATAATAGAACAGTCAGTCACCAAAGAAACAATCACTACCTCTATGGATGCTTCTCCCATTCTCTCATCACCAATTACCCACCGTGTTTGACTCACATTTCTTGAATACTACAATAGAAGTTCATAATCCAGGGAGTTATGAGACAGTGAAATACTCAACCAAGTCTTCATGGGGGAAAAAGGAAGAGAGGAATAGTAAAACTTAGCTTTACCTTAATGTATCGGCCAACCAAGTATAATGAAGTCCTATAACAAATTAGAGCCAAATGGCATGGTTCACTGATCTATATAGATTTGATTTGAGGCGAGAGACAGAGAGTACCACTATTAGTAACCACTTAAAAATGTAACAAAAATCTGAATGTGAAAGTAAGCATCAAATTACTAAAAATTTAAGCACAAAATAGAGTTGATTTCTTGAGTCCCTTACACCGAGATTAGAAAATGATAAAAAGAAAAAGATTCACACCATTATTTTCTTCATCATGAGCCTGTAGTATATTGAGTTTAAATCCTTGGGTCAAATCATCCAGTATATTTTAATGATTTTTTTTTTTGGATCGAGTATACTTTCAATTGAATCAAATGGTATAGGTCAGAATTTTTTTTTAATAACTAGAAGGACATAAAGACCACAAAGTTCATTCAGTCAGTGACATCATCTTTTTAATCATTTAAATACTATACAAGCAGCTAACCTTTTCTTGAGAAAATTCAAAACACTTAGGATGTTCAACTTCTTGTGAAGGGTTGAAACAATCACCAGCGACAGAATTGGCATTGCAGTGTGAAATATCCGAGGATTCATCATTGCCAGCTGCAATAGAATCATCCATAGTAACTGTTTAATCATCCATAGTAACAGCCATCTAAGTTCACATGTCAAAGGTAACTGCTCTAATACGTTTAAACAAATACAAATCAATTCTCTATACTGGGTTTCTAAAAGTAGAGGAACTGATCGCAGCACCCCTATAGGGGAAGTAGAAACAACAAGAAGACCTCTAAGAGAAAAGAAGAGAACATATGAATTGGTATTGGGCTCTCCTGTACAACTTTGTGCTTCACATAAGACATTTTTAACTATAATAGTTACTTTGGTGAAAAATGTTCCAAGTCCAAATGACTAATGAAAGGAGACGAAAGTACTCATTTCTTCCACAAGTTGGCTGCAGCTAAACAAAGGAAAGGCTTTCTTCAAAGCTCGTGTTTCCTCTGAGGGGTTAGTCTAGTTAATGACACTAATATTGAAACTGAAGCTGTCAATTTTTGGAAGTTGTTGTACTCCAAAGAAAAGTGCCTTATATTCTTAACTCCTGATCCCGGATCCTATTTGTGCTAAAAACAGAAGTTTTTTAGGCAGTTCAAAATTTAGGCTCCATATTCAGAAGTGACAATGAAAATATGAACGTTTCAAATGACAATTTTTTAATCACAGTATTGACAATGCCTCCACTAACAAAACCTATATTACTTTGATTCCTAAAAAGTTGGGAGGTTGCTCCATGAGGGACTTTACCTATCAATGTTACCACTACTCTGTAAATAGAGTTCTTGGCTGATGTTCAACGTTGTCACATCATGTATAATGATGTGAATATCTTAATTAAAGAAGCCCATTAATTAGTTTCCCTTTATTGTAATATCTTAAGTGTGTGTGACTTAAGTAAATGGAGTACTGTTATGTTTCTCCCAAATCTCTAGCACTTTCAAATTAGGTTATATGGTTTTGATATGAATTTAATATACATGGTTTTGAGATCCTAGAAACTTGATGAGAACAAGAAAATTGATGACAGTAATACTAATAGACAACTTCTCATTTCTCAATCTTTACAGAAGAGTAGTGACAATTTGATAACAAAGGTTCAATTAACTTACCAATTTTTCTCATCTTGCAGCCGCCCTGGTTTCTTTTGATGGAATTATCATTGCCGTTTGAAGCTTTAGGATGACTATAAGTTAAACGGATGCGCAAACCACTTGAACTAGATTTGCAATCCTGCATAACTTCATGGATAAATATTAATCAATGAACGTTTCCCTTCAAACACCCAAATCATAAAAGAAAAAAACTACTAAAAGAATAATCCTCTTTATGATGAATGGCTCGTATGCATCATTTTCCATAAGATAAACACTTGTCTTCCGTAAACAATGGAGAGATGCAACTCTACTCACCAGTAAAGTTTCGAGAGGCTTTGTTATATAGATTTTTAATGCATCCTTTGCTGAAAGACATATAGGAGGTGGCTTGCCCTGAAACCAATCTTCAGATCCATGTTTTCTTTTTAAATACAGCCTGCAATGCAGGGGTGAAAATAATAACTACAAAATGAATCGACAAATTAAAATGGACTAAGTCCAACACCAACAAGACTTGGCAGCACAAACGAAAGAGGTTTCAAGAGGATCATTATCTTCAGCCACATCTCATGAAATCAACCAATTATAATAACTTTTAAAAGGCGATGTGTTTTAGAACTTATACGATAAACATTTTGTTTTCTCTTTTCTGTTTTCAACATGAATTTTTTTGCTAATGCTTTTACTTTCTGTTTTTAAAAAATGATTCCAAATGATCCACCAAATTCAAGAGCTACAAAAAAAAAAAGTTCACAGAAAAATATCAAATATGTATTCAATTTTTTTGTTTTTCAAAATCATTTGTTAGATAATGCTCTAATTATAAACCATTTTTTCATTCCCTCTAGACACAATTTATTTCGTTAATCTTTGTTTTTACTTTCTCTCACTAATTTGTTTCTGCACATCTCTTTTCACACAATATCTTTGGTTAATCTCTTTTTACGCACACTCTCTTTTCATTCTCCTAATATACTAGCACTAGCACATCTTTTTTCGTTTTTTTATTATTATTTTTAAAAAAAAAAGAACATAAACATATCGAACCAAAAACCTATCAATTTCTTTTCGTGTGTGTGTGTGTGTGGGGTGGGGTCTTACCAAACAAGCTTCTCATTCTCCAGAATGATCGAAGGAACTGACACCTCAAGAGAAAAGCTATCAATCTGATGGCCCTCTTTCTTTATCATCTCAGAAATTGAGACAGCTAAATCATCAGCTCCTTTATATTTTACAAAGTTACCTTTATCGTCAATATAACTGAACTGCAAAATACCTAAACACAGCCTGCAAGTGTTTCTATCATTATCATCACCAACTGCCTCCTTATCAGAACCTAAGATTGTTGCTGACAGTGAAAAAGAATAATTGTGTCTTTCGATGCCAGATAGGCGAATGATGCAGGGGATACATACCTGAAAAGAAAGTATTGATCAAACATCATCTGGCTATCCCAAACAGTAACCATTGATGCAATTCCAATACATGCCAAAATATTTCTTGAAACAGTAAAAACATGCCAATATAAAAACAGAAAAACACCACCAAACGCATCCTAGAACATAATAGATGCTGATCAGCTGTAGAGTATTATTAGGTACAGATAAAAAAAATGCTGCTGCCGATGCTACTCCTACCATCATCTTTTTCTTCTGATTTATTATTATTATTATAAAATTCATTATCATCAGCATCATGCCGTTAATAAACAGACGTCATTATTTTTTTTAGAATTCAATAGAACTTGTACTACAGCATATTGCTAAATGGAAAACAAAAACCTAAATAAAACGGGATGCCTTGAAAAGATAGAAAACCAACTTGCACGCATTTACTGTATAAATAGACAAACAGAACACATAAAT
Organism: Trichosanthes truncata; assembly: GCA_033996785.1. Taxonomy (NCBI): domain Eukaryota; kingdom Viridiplantae; phylum Streptophyta; class Magnoliopsida; order Cucurbitales; family Cucurbitaceae; genus Trichosanthes; species Trichosanthes truncata. The sequence goes on along the minus strand of JAWPNB010000009.1, from coordinate 1,250,423 downwards.
CTGTAATTAGGAAACTCAAAAAATGACTTATCGTGTTAACGATGTCATCGGATAATATATAAATTGTCAAAACCGTAACTCGGTGAGGTGAAAAATCAAGAATAGCGATCGAATAAAGGAGCACATTCAGACACAAAGGCAATTTCCTCTAAACTACAGACTATCAAGATATAAAGTAATGGTCGCCTTCCTAACGACGGTTATTCCGCTATGAAATCCTAGATTCAAGTGAGGAAAAAACTGAGGATAGCGATCGAATGAAAAAGCACATTCAAACACAACGGACTTTCCTCCAAAATACAAACTGTCAAGTTATGAAGCGATAGTTAAATCGATCGCATTCCTAATTAACTATGAAATTTGAAGTTGCGAGGACAAATTAAGGATAGCAACCGAATAAAGAAGCACATTCAAAGTTCAAACACAACCAGAATTTCCTCCAACTGCAAACTATCAAGTTATGAAGTGATAGTTTCATCGATCGCATTCCTAACGACGGTTATTCAAGGATGGAGACCAAATAAACAAAACACATTCAAAACACAACCAGAATTTCCGCCAAACTGCAATCCATCAAGCTACGAAGTGATAATTTAATTGATCGCATTCCTAACGACGGTTATTTAGACTATAAAATCCTAGGTTCAAAGACAAGAAACCGTACCCCAATCGACAACAGGTCTTTCATCGCGTGAGAAGGCATCTGCGGGACGACATCGTTAAGCACCTGCAGTTGATTATTCTGAGAAATGGCTTCTTCAGTTGCGGAATCAACTAGTGTCGCCTCAGGATTAGCTTGTACTTCGTCCCGTTCGCTCGCCATAAAAGAATTCCAAAGCAGAAAGCAATTTTCTGCAGACTTTGTTAGTTTAGTTAACTTCAGTACTTCGGCGGCAAGGGAAGGGAAGTTTATATATTTTTTAACTTGGCACGCACTTGGCGGTAGTGCGCTTCCTGTCCTGCATTCTTGATCGTTAGATCAGCTCGATCTCCATTCTCGTAGACATGGCAAAAATCGTGTTTCCAATCCAGATTCCTGAGGCCTTCTAAAACGTCGACGTATCGGCATAATTCGTGTGTTTTTTTCCTCTCTTTCTTCTTTTTTTTTTTTTGTAGAGTTATCATAATTCGTGTTATTAAATTTTATTTTAGTTCCTATATTTGAATTAACTTTCAAAATATCAATTTTAGGTCTTAAATTTTATAATCTATTATCTTTTGTTTATGGAATTTCATTTGACAAATATTTTTGCAATGCAATTGTGATGGTAGAGATTCAAATGCCTATGAGAAGATCTATTTTAGTCTTCAAACTTTTTATTATATGATTTTTTAGTTCAACAATATACAAGTTGAAAGATTTGAACTTCCGACCTCTTAATCAAACATACATACTTTATATTAGTTAAGCTATGCTCATATTGATAACTTAATAAACAAATATTCAGTGATGAAACTATAACAATAATCAAAATAATAATTAAATCAAAATAATAAATAATTATTATTTAAAAATTTAGGGATGGAAATAGAACTCTTCAAAGTTATTGGCTAAAAATAGAATATTTAAACAGAAAATCAAACACCAATAAGATTTAAACTCTAAAATAACTTGTCTTTCATCGTAATTGAAGAAATGCACTGATTTTCATAAAATAACAAATAAAAGTTCCCTAGATTAAGAATTTGACATGTCTAGCAACTGAATCAATAATAATACCTAACCGTTTTCCTAATCATCTCAAAATATAAAGGATCAATTTTGTAGTTGAAAAAAACCTATATCAATTGATATGGAAAAAAAGTTTAGAATCAATGAGAACACGTGCTTCCTAGAATAGTTTGTCAATCAAACTACTTGCTGCTGCACTTTTAACGTCCGTTTTTAATTCAGAACCCGAGATAAATCTTGAACACCAGCACAAACATCCTTTGGCGATGGAACAGATAAAAAAAAAAGGTAAAAATACGAGGATAACTGATAAGGTAGCCAACAAACCCAAACAACATTTGCATCCCCTTGTAAGTTCATGAATGAATGGCATTACCCACACGATCAGAAAAACTAGGCAGTGAAGAACCCAAAATTCTTGCAAGAAAATGCAACCTCCCTAAACCCTACTACAAAATTCAACCTTACATATAACAAACATTCACAACACTGATGGCAATAAATATGCCATAAGATAACAAAGTCCTTACAGAAGATGTCATTGCCACAACTAGCCACTCTTTCACATTCTATCTTCCCTCCTCCGAGGGGCACAAGTGATGATTTCATCAACTCTAAGAATCATCTCAGCTGCCTCTGTTGCAGAAAGCAATATGGCTTGCTTCACTTTGAATGCTTCTGAGATACCAAGTTCTGCCATATCTCCTACCTGTCATATATATATATATATATATATATATATATCATGAGAAAAAGGGTTAGAGAATTTTTTTTTTTTTTTTTAATTATAAAGTGATATGAATCAAGGAGCTATTCTCAAGCCTCAGGGTCGAATTACAAGCACATACAAAGAAAATCTGTCATGTGAAGCTAATTTTTCCCACAACCACAAATCTATAGTTAGGAACCCAACTAAGTGGCACTAATGCAGTTGATTAACTTAATAAGTTCTCTACTGAACCAAGTATGAGACAATCAAAGGTAATGATGACAATCTATCGACAATTTTCAGTTTGCAGCCATTGTCTTATTGAGCTTCAATATTATAACACGACAAAAATGTGTTACTATCGATCAATGAAATAACATAAAAAGAGCACAAGGAATGGTAAAATCATGAAGGACTGCATCTTCCTGCATATGATGTGTAAGCACTGCAACAATTACTTTATGGCAATCGAGGTATTACTCTTCTATAATATATTTCAATCACGACACTTACCGATCCCGAGATGACATCGATCCCTGCATTGCAACCTTCCTTGTGATGCTCAGCCCGGAGCTGTGCAATCAAGTCAGCACTATCCAACCCAGCATTATCAGCAATGATTGTTGGAATAGCCTGTAGAGCCCGTGAAAAAGCTTCAATAGCGTGCGATTTCTTCCCAGGAGTCTTCCTAGCCAACTCATCCACTTCTTTTGACATAATCATCTCTGGCCATCCACCTCCAAGCAGGACCCTGCTGTCGTTGACTGTCTGAGACAGTACACACAAGGCATCATGCAGAGACCTTTCAGCCTCATCAAGGACGTGATGGCTGGCAAAGAGCAAAAACACAACGCAAAAACAGCAGTGTCAAAACATATAACAAAGCAAATGAAACAGCTCCAAGATAAAAATGTACATGTAAAGATGACCATTAAAAATTTCCAAATGAGGGTTTATGTTGGGACACCAATTGCATGGTGGTAACAACCATTGGTGATAAAGCCTTCTTCACCACAAGCACTTTATGATCTTTGCCATTTATTTTTTATCAAAAATAAACCGTTCATAGAAATGTAAGAACAATATTACATTTAAAAAAATAAAAATAAAAATTAAGAACCTGACCAAAATATAGAGAAATGCTCAACGTTTTTTTGGCAGAAAAAACAAATAAATCATGTATTTCTATCAAATCACAAGTAATATAAAAATGCACTCCAAAATCACCGTAAAATGAAAAACAAAATCTACTGGATTCTTAAAAATACCTTGCACCCCTTAGCACAATTGTACAAGCCTGACCCATTTCCACACCTGAAAAATGGATCAGTTTGTCCTCGCCAATCATAATCTCCTCAATCAACTTGCAATGTCCAAGTTTCACAGATTCAGGATTGTCAAAAGTTGAAGCAATTTCACCACCAGTTACTAAAGCCAGCCGCTCTATGCCATCAAAATCAGCATGCTCAATAGCAAGTATTCCTGCATCTGCAAATAGTTCCTCTGGGAAATTGTAGATCAACTGTCTGTTAACAAAGCAGTTGATTCCATGACCAATTATCTTCTTCACCTTCTCTCTCATTTTGTCCTTTTCAGCCCCCTCAATCTCAGCAACTCTTGCCATTGAATCAACGCGAACTCGAGCACCATAAATCTTGACTTTGTCGGTGTCCATAGCAGTATTTGCCACTAAAATTTTGGCATTCTCTATGCATTTGGGTTGGCCAATACCAATTTTTTTGTCAAGAATAAACCTGAAAAAAGAAAATACGATCCCAAACTCAAATTTAAAAAATTATATAACAAATGTGTATTTGTAGATGCAGTAAGTATACTTGTATAACTAAAGCACTTTTCAGAAAACGTCCATAAATTATGTCTACTTAAATAATTAGATTACTTAATGAAATAGTCCTTCAAAAACAAAAAGAAAACTCACCCTTCATCTAAAAAGGAATCCTTCAACGATCCTCCAGGTTTCTTGATAATTTGAATTGACTCTAAGTTTGTACTCCCCTGCAATTTCAACAAGGTAAGTATCAAGTAAAACACACGTGCTCAAAGGTATGGAATATAAGACACACTGACACAACATGGAAACAGCTACACATCATTTACAATGTCCCTCCCTCTCTCTTGCACACACACATGAACATAGAATATATAAGATGGGTAACAGTATCCATCAAATAGCAGCAATAAACATCATAATATTTAAACTTGCAATCTAACTTGTTCATAATTTTTACCCAAATCACAATAAATGGAGTACGAGTGAACATTCACCTTTAGCCTCATTACAGCATCCACTGCCAATTTAGCAAAATGCTCCTTGTCTTGTGATAGAATTTTAGAACTCAGAGTAGTCATTGCAATCTTCATCAAGTCTGATTTAAATTTCTCTGAGAAAAGGGCAATGCGTTGCTTCAGAATGTACAGTTATAGTCCATATAAGATTTGAAACTTCTAGTCTCTGATTAAAAAATATATATTTAACAATCTCATGCTAGACCAAGAGAAGGTAAAATGATAGAAAAGATGGGCATATAACCTAAATCAGCTTTGTTATCCACCACTTTCTGCAGCAAGGCATTACGAGCACATTCTGCAGCCATTCTATAACCTGAAAGTTTAAAATGAACCATCACAAGCTTTAGGACCGTATACTCATCACAAGGTAGAAGGTACCAGAAAAAAAAACATCAAAATAATCCATCTAGTTTCCATAAAATGAAAAAGGGGAGAGAGAGAGAGAGATGTCCTGCACGCATACACACACACATAGAAAGAAGACAAGACAGAATCATTTGAGAGGTATTCCTTTAAGATAACATGATGCCAAGATTTTTGTACAATAGCATAACACAGGCATGCAACACAGTCTTCAATCTTCCTAAGGGAAGGAGTTCCAAGTACAAACTTCATCGAAAGAAAAAATGTAAACGGCAAAACCACCCTACTTCTGTCATTAGTGTCAAGACTACTCTATTTCTGCAAGTCCCCAAGGGAGATTTAGTTGGAGTGAGCCCACAGGGAAAGACAGAGAGGAGTGGGTCAGTTCATGCAACAAGGAGGAAAAGAGAGAGAATACAGGTCCGGGCTTTATGCTTAATATTTATACTTTTTCATGCATCAACTAGGACTGCTATTTAAACATGACATGTTTTCATGTTGCAAAACAAGGCTCCTCTCCATGTCATACGACTCATATCCTTTGGATGTCTAAATAGTAATGTAAACATAAAAATAAGAAGAAAAAAACCTGCTATAATTGTCATTGGATGGATCTTTGAAGCAACCAACTTCTCTGCTTCCCTTAGAAGTTCTCCAGCCAAAACAACAACTGAGGTTGTGCCATCACCCACTTCATCATCTTGAACTTTTGAAATGTCTTAACCTTGTTGTTAAGGATTCTCCATTCAAAGCCATAAGAAAGGCACGACTTCAAGTAAAATAAATAAAGTATCCATACAAGAATTAAACGACCTTCCCCAGCTACAATAGTCATGAAATTTCCTTGAGTATAAACACGGTAAACACTAAAAGAAAGGATACCAACAAGAACTTTGGCAGCTGGGTTATCAATATGGAGAGATTTTAAAATGGTGGCACCATCATTGGTGACAGTGACTTGCCGTCCTCTGCCAGTAGATTGGAGAATTTTATCCTGGAAGGTATTACATGCACAATCATGAAATCGTATAAAGATAAGAAATAGAGACATTTTTTTCACATTGGTATCAAATTATACTCCCTCCCCTGTATGAGTGAACAATTAGGGGTGGATTTAATATCCACTATTTTATGTTTTCTCAGATCTGTACTCAAAGTAATGGTTTATTACTTAAAACTAAAAAATAAATGAGGCTAATACCCTAAGGGATCCATCTCATTATTTAGTAGACTAAGGAGTGGAACTTACCATCCCCTTTGGTCCTAATGTTGTCTTAACCAAATCAGCAATCGCCATCGCGCCAATGAATGATGCCTAAAAAAAGCGATTAAAAGATATTAAACGAGGAAACTTCGCTCGCTGGTATAATCAAAGCTCAACAAAAAATTTGAAACTTACCATTCTAGCACGCTCTCCCTTCTCTTCGCTCGCTTCATCTTTCAGAAGATTATCGATCTACAAAGTACAAAATTCATGTAACAAAAAAAAAAAGAAGCTAAAAATGATATCATACTCGATGAGAAATGAGAGTCAGGAAAAATGTAGTCGCTAGACACCAACTTACCGCCATGGAAATGATGAAACTGAAACCTAACTGCAGAATGAACTACCTGCAACGGCGCACCCGCTTATCAGTCAATTAAAAGAAAACGAAATGAAATAGACTGCATAAAAACGAAGCTCAGGGAGATAAAGCGAACCAGGAAACACTCGGAAACAGATTTAAACAAAGAAAGTAAAACCCTAGCCCTAAGTTCGTTAAACCCTGAAAGATCGTAGGGAATAAAATTACCAGATCTTGATGAAGAAGCGAGAACAGAGAACGTCAGTTGAGTATTTGAGTGAGGCTGGATCCCGCCGAAAATAGTTACAGACTGCCTCGCACTAGGTTTTTCAGGCTTAGAACGAGAGTTTGTGAAGCGGAAGCGACGTCGTATTCAACAAACGAATCCTCTGGATACAGAGTAAGAAGGAATTGGGATTAAAACCAAAAGGACACATCTTGGCCGATCAGGACCGGACCAGTATTTTCGGTTGAATATACGGTTCTGAACGCTAATCCAAATCGGTTCAACATCGATTTAATTCAAACCGGTGGGTTCAGTCAATCAGTCGGTTAAACACTCTTTCTCCCCATTTTGCCCTCAACTTTTTAATGATATATCTATTTTGCCCTTTTTATTTCGTTAAAGATTATTGAGTGTGTTGGTTAAAAATGATAAATCAGAAACAAAGTTTCTAGGTAGAAGCTGTTGTTATTCAATTTTTTTTTTTTTAAATCCTCCATTCTTTCCTTAGACAAGTTTTGATTTGTCTTCTTCAAGTTTTAATTTTCTGTCTTTTATTTCAAAAAAAGAATCCCCTCCGTTGGAGGATCCTTCTCCTATTTTGTAGATTCTTACCATTGAATGTTACTTCTCCTATCGAATGTTTCCAACTTAACTATGTTGCAGCCAAAGAGAGCATAGCTCAACTGGCATATTGAATGTGTTAACGACCACGAGGTCTGTGGTTCGAATCCCCCAATCCCTATTGTACTAAAAAAAAAAAAAAAAAAAAAACTTAACTATGTTGCAATATTCGAATGGGAGAGAGGCGTCAAAGCTTGTAAGTGAAATGGTTGAAGATTGAAGAGGGAGATGGAGTGTGGAGACTAAAGAGGAAGGAGGAGTGGTGTGCGGTGTGAACTTGAAGATGAGAAGAAATATGATTAACATCGAGGGATGACAAGGTTGAGTGGTAGTTAGGTTTTCTATTTATTATTATTATTATTTTTAAAATTATTTAATTAAGTGGGCATAATTGTTGAGCGATTAACTTATATATATTAGCATGGATTGGAAAGTTTTTTTTCTTTCTAATTTGTATTATTTTATTTATATTATTAATTGTTAATTTCAAACCATAATTAATTATAAATTTATATACCAGATAAATAATTAGCACAAACATACAAATAAACTCATCGCCATTTTAATTCGTATTATTTTAATAATTAATTTGAATTTTATTATTCATGGTTAATTTAAATTATTAATATAATTAATAATGGTATAAAAGCCTATTTAAATATTCGAAATGTTATGCAAACAAACTATTCAAAATATGGCTTTTTACGTGACATTTATATGTTGCATTGTTACAATAATTATTATGAGAATGATTAAAGTATTGGTCAGATTAAATATCGACAAATATATTGTATATGAGCTCACAAAATTTTTTGTATTATTCTAATAATTTACTTATTAATGGTTAATTTAAAATGATAATATAGTTAATTTTTATTACTTATAGGTTAAAAAAATATAAAATAAAAAGAGATTGTTAGCGCTATATAAATTACCTGGACAATTGTTTGTTGTATAGGCTACAGAGAGCATAATTTAGTTGTAATTGTCATGTACCTTGACCATAAGGTCAGAGGTTCGAATCTCTCACTCTTAAATCTTATTGAACTCAAAAAAGAAAAATTGTTCTTTGTATGGAAAGAGTATAAAAATTCATTAAACTAAAATTGTTGTACTATCTATATTACAATACAAAAACAAAAACATATTTATTTAATTAATTTAATAAGTAAATTTTTATGTTTTTTTAATGTTTTATATACTTTAAAATAAAATGAAAAATTTTCACGTGCATCTTACAAGTTTTCTTAAAAAGAATAAAAAAAAAAGTTAGAACCTCATCTTGATTTTGTAAGTTAATGTAATTTAGAAAGTAAGTAGTTTACCTAATAAATAAAAAACAGTGGTTCTTAGAAGGTTGAATTTTAGTTTGAGATATGGAAAATTCAGACAACTATTTCTTATTTGTTGATTTAGTAACGAGTAAGTAGAGGCCATTAAAAATAATACTTGCTAAAGTGCGCTTAACTTAGTGGTAATTGACACGTACTTTCGACCAAGAGGTCCAAGGTTCGAAACCTCTACTCCAAAATGTTGTTGAACTAATAAAAATAATAATTCAATTAATTTTCCTCAATTTTGTTCTCTTTACTTTCCTCAGTTGGTATAAAACAATTTTTTTTTTAAGTTTATTATAAAACAAAATTCAAAATCTCAAAGATTCCTACACCAAAATGAAATGTAAATCTTTAACTATATTAAGTTTGCAACGACCATAGAAAATATACACTATTTTGGTCTAAATGGCATCTTTATCCAAGATGAATGAGAAAAAAAAATGCAAAAACGATATAAGTGTTGCTAGAATCACACACTTGAATTTCCTAATTTTATGAAACTGTTAGCAATCAAACCCTTGAAGATTGCAAAATACACAAACCAACCATGAATAAGGTGTTGTTTTAGCAAACCTATAAATTATAGGTTTGTAACCATCAAACCCAAATTATTGTCATAAATTTTTGACAATACTACACTTTTCATTGTTTATAGAGTTGAAAAAGAGATTATATTATAACAATTCTCTAATTAAAAATTTTGATGATTGTAATAACAAGAGTGATTTATGTATTTTGTAATTTTTTAATGAGGAATGCATTGTGTATTTTATAATCTTCAAGGGCTATCGTAAAATTTTGTAAGTATAGAGCAGTGATTGATGAACTTAAAAGTTTGAGAGAATTTGAGGGTGTTATTGTTACAACTTATAGTTCAAGGGTAGTTTACAATCCTCCCAAAAAATATATGTATAAAGATTGGACCAGAAAACATAAACAAAAAAAATAATGTTTGTTCATTTGTTTTTTCGATCTCTTCCCTCTTCCCCACAAGTGCTCCTCAAACCAGAACAAACAAGCCAGCTCTGAGATGTCAACAAAATTGAATACATAGAAAAGGAAATATGGTGGCCGATCTCAAATCATTTTCAGACATGTTCTTTCAAAAGAACATCTATTAATATCATATGTTCTATTCAAAAGAGTGACAAAGATCAACAATAAAAGTAACATCCACACTAAATATTCTCTGCAATTAAGATTCATACGCATCTTATTTTCGAATGGTAGATTCTACCACACCTCAAAGCAAAACAATCTTTGATATTAAATAACGTTGATAGGTAACAAGATCATAGAGAAAATATGACCAAATGGGGAAGGAAATCGAATGATATCTAGCGAAAGAATGTGACCCAACCCCGAGCTGGGGTCGATTGGAGGACCGGTTAATCTAACTATAGATATTCCTGCCTACAACAATATATGAAAGCAAAGAGACCTTGCTTTTTCATCATATATTAAAGCTAAGATAGACTTTTAACTACCTTGTGGGAGTGTCCTAAGTATTTGGAATGCTACTGATTTAGAGTGGTCTGGTGTGCCTACTGCTTGCCTTGCCACACAGAAGAGCATTCTTTGGAATGGGGAACTCGTCCCTGAGTGATGTCGATGGCGTATAGACGCGGAGGTAGAATTGTTGTCCGAGATACTGTCTTGCCCAAAACTCTGACCTTACATTCCACGTCCCTACATTATCAAGGGCCACATAAATTGCAGTCCACGAAAAAGGATATACCTGCACCAAACACCATCTTCAGGACATTTGAACAGAGGATTTGTGAGGGAGAAAGCCAGAACCAGAAGGGAATCAAAACTCAATGCTCACCTGAGTCGTGCAACGAGCTATTGCATCCCGGAGATTGTACTGGTTTCTGCTAGACTGCGTCCATTGGCCTCCATCCATGCTGAAAAGAAAACACTTTCAGAAATTGAGTTTTTGAACCATTGACTGATCGTCAGATATTAACACAAAAACCAATGTCATAACATGTGCCGACTGTCCGAAGTATTCAAGCTTACCCAACCACGAAGAAAGAGTAGCCATCAATATGCCAACTTTGGATAATGTCCTCATTGTTTTGGAACACAATTTCAACAAACGCTCTATAGTCTGCACCCATCACAGATGTGTCGAGGTAGATTCCTCCACCGGTAGGCCTATCGGAGATGCTTCCAACCCGGAAAACCCCTCCGATTTTGAAGAAGTCAGCAAGCTTCAGGGGAGTGTCAGCAGGGATGAAGGAGACGCTGTTAACCGCATACCTTTGTTTGCGGTTGACTTGACCAGCAGAACTTGCAAGTACGATGGTTTTGGTTGTGTTTATGAGACCATAGTGATATGATCCTTGTGGGTTTGGCCTTGGGCCACTGGCAGTAAGATTGGTCCTGCAAAGACAAAATGTCATAATCTAAACTATAGCAAGACATGGAAAGCCACAGACAAGCCATTTGGTCTTATTTAGTGAAACTAACAAAACAAAGAGAATAAAGCTTTTATTCCAAACTCTTTCAAAAGTTTAAGTTAATATTCTACACATATTTTCAACGCTTCCTCACACATGGACTCGGATATTAATTCAATTCACAAAGTTCAATACATGAACTATTAATATTAATTAAGACCTCCTACTTTCTAATACTATGATGAACTATCATTAAATCCAAAAGCTTAAGTTTATGAGTTGTTTAATATCTAGTCTATTACTACTCGACTCGAGCTGAAAAGGATAGTGAATAGAAAGTATCTAACCTAATAGAGCGAGCTTGGTTGAGGGACCAGTCGATCTGTATCGTTGGACCTCCAGGAGGGGGGCCTTTGACCGGACCAGCAGAGTTACTGTAACGAAGAATGCCAGTGGTGGAAAGCACCCGATAAGTGAAGCGTGTGGAGACAACAATGTAGTAGTCCTGAGCTGGCTGGTCAGCCGTGACGAGCACGGAATAAGACTGACCAACATGAACGTCGAGCGAGGAGTAGGTCGTTTGAAGGGTATGTGTTCCCTCCACTTCTACAAGCTTCATTTTATGACCTTGAATTCGGAAGTTGAGGGAATGCTGCAGCCCCACATTTGAAATTCTCAACCTGTAAGTTTTTCCTGCAACGGCATTGACATGAATGATCATCTCATTTTCAATGGATAGCCATTTACCTTTGAATCAGTATTCAAATTAAACCAGAGAATGTACCTTGTTCAACGCTAAAAGAAGTGTCATTGGCACGGCCATTGATGAGGATTCCATCCGGAAATGGAAGCTTCTTACCACGATCCAAATGAGCCTTCAAGGTCTATTCACCATGCCCAAAATTTCAAAGCTCAGATATGGTGAAAGGAAAATGCTATTTTAAATATATATGTAAATTAAAAAATAAATAACAATACCATATACTTAGGTTTTTAAGATTTTTTTTTAGTTTAACAATTGCAAGGTGAGAGGATTGAACCATCGATCTCAGTAATTGGTGTCTTATCCACTCAACTATGCATGCTTGGATTGATAAGTTCTTAAGATCCTATTAGATCGTACAATTCCATTTATTTTCATTTTTTCCTCCAAACTTTCTTAGGTTCTATTTTAATACCTCAACCTTCAAATATTCCACTTTAGTTCCTAGATTTTTACATAAAAACATTTTATTTATCACCATTAATTTTTCATCAACGATCCCATAAAAACTTAGATTCATTCGGACACCCAACACCTAATTTAGAAGCATTTACATAATTAGCATAAAATGATATATATTTTAAAGTAAATCAAAATGTTTGAAATTTTACAAAAATAGCACCATCCAAATCAAACTCAAATTCAAATGTAATATAAAACACAACAAGAAAAGCCATGCTTATGCTATATTTTTAAAAAAATAAAAAAATCGTAGCATTTTTTAAGAATACATATTAAAATTTTCTGATTTTATTATACACGGTTTCAAACATGGGACTATATAGACGTGTATTGACGAGATAAATAAAAATAATTTAAATTCATATTAAACAATTTATTTTTAAAAAATTGTTGGCCACTAAAATGATTCATTGTGCAAAATTTAAAACTTGAAATAAAATGTGTGAAAATTTATGACCATGTCCATTTTAATTTCCATAAATAAATGAAATTCCAATAATAATTATTTTCAGTTTACGGTACGACCATTCCCAATTCATTAAACCCCACCGAACATTTGATTCGATCGCCAATAATTCAAGTCACGGAGTGGACCCCACCAGCTACCGACGGAAAAAAAGCAGAACCGAACTAGCGAGAATGCCAATGCAATAATGCGATCCGCATTCACCGCCCATTCCCCCCCGTTTCCAACATTTCAATTTTTTGAAAAATTTTCTCCGACGCCGGAAAAAGGTTAAAAAAAACGCCGGCAAGACTTAACGTACCGTGTGATTGGACTTGTACCAGTCGCCGATGAGGACGGTGTAGTCGCCGTCGGGATCTGGGAAGGGGACCGGAATCCGGGGGCGGCTCAGGATTCTGATGCCGCCGAAACCGCCGGCGGCCTTATGGAAGGCCAGAGACGGGAAATAGTAAAAGCTTCCGATCTGATCCTTCACTTGCAGAATGTACGTGAAGTTCCTCCCTGGAGGGATTGGGCACGTTGTTCCATAAACACCGTCTTCGTATGAGTTTCTTCTCTGTTGAATTCCGTTCCTGCAGTGCAGAATTCAACTTCCAATTTAAGATGATAAGAATATTCCAACAAAAAAAATTTCGTTTGTTTTCCCTAAAATAGTTGTTTGTTTCGTAATCTACTAGTATTAAATTTCCAAAATGTAAACAACTATTTTAGACCTTTGGAAAAAAAAAATCAATTTTAGTTCTTTAGACATGACTTCAATACATGTACACTCAGGTTCCATTTGAATTTGAATTGATTTTGCATGGGTAAAATGTGGTTATTGGAAAATTTCAACAGTTTCTAATGCTTGGTAGAATTGATTGTACATTAATCTTAACAGAATCACTTTTGCAATTATATTGATTAGTAAAATCTAGTGAATATTAGTAGCGTTTGAGATTAGTTTTTCAAAAAATTTGGTACCTCTTTTGAGTTGAACGACACTTGGGATGAGAATTCGAACTTCTAACTTTTTGACCGAAAGTATATGCTTAGCTATGCTTGAGAGGACAAAATTCTCATATTACCTACCTATTGTTTAAATTTGAAATTTACCAGCCGCGCCACAAATTTACTTCATAAAATTCTCATTTTAAAAAATTGAGGATTTAAATGCGCATATTGAAAGTTTAGACAAAAAAAAAAAAACATGTGGACTAAAGCTGTCACTTTGAAAGTTCTATTAGAGGAAAGGGAGAAAAAGAAGAAAAACAGAAGCTGTTGAATTTTCCTTCGTGGGCCAAATATCCCAATCAACCCACTCTGCTCTGCTTTATGGTACATGTATCATAAAAGCACTCAGAACAAAGTGGACCACAAAAAGAAAATCAAATTATCCAAATAATCAATGTTTCCACCAGTGAGGTAAGCTTCATAATTACTCAAACGACTTCCATTAATCATGAGAGATAGAAGCTTTCCCAGCAAACAAACTTCCATTCTTCCCTTATTTCCCTTAGCATTTAAAGCCATAATGGCACATATAAACGATGGCAGCAATTAAAAACAGATTTAATTACAGTTCTTCCAAAAGCACTCTAGTTTTAGTCAAAAGAACAAAAACATCAAATTAAACACAAACAAGAGCAGTCAGATCCAAACAAGACTCAAATTAGAAGCAGCCAAAAAGCATCTCCAAAGAGTAGGGAAGTTAAAGTCGTCAGCTTTGAACCCAAAAGCTTAAGTTGATGAGTTAAAGTATAATCCAAAAACTCAAGCTCATTACAGTAAATTTAATTATACCCATACTTTAAGCAAAGTAGTGAAATAGAGTAGGACGAAAAGTTCAAAGACATCAAAACAAGCTTAAAAGTAAAATAAGAAGAAAAAAACACAAGTCAATGGATGCTTGAAGAGTCGGATCTCTACAATAAAAAACTAATCACAAGTTTACAACACGACAAACACTCACGCACAGAACTCTAGTACAGTAATTTCACAGTCTAAGTGGGGCGGTGGTTGTTGCACTGGACTTTACTTTTTTTTTTTTTTAATCCCTTCCTTTATACCGACTGAAATTGAGGGATGAAGAGAAAAACAGATTAAATATAATTACCAGGAAATGAGGAAGGGCTCGTCCAAGCTGTTGAAGACATTGATAATAAGGTTGTCATTAGTGACGCAGTGGATATCAGGGCCGGGGAATTGGCCATTGATGAGTATTCCCTGCAGAAGAACAGATCATGGACGCCATTAACGATCAGATCAAAGAAAATAGAAAAAGGGTTGAAGGGAGAAGAATGAAGGAACCTGCTGGCGGAGGCCGAGAGGGTAAATGTTGCCGTAGGTGACGTTCCAGGTGAAGAAACGGTAGGGATTTTCTGCAGAAACGGAGGCGAAGAAGCAGAGGAATGCACAGAGAAGAAGCATTGCTTTTGGATTTGTTGGAACAATGGGAAAAAGAAGGGTGAGATTTAAGAGGAGATGAGGGAGTATTTAAAGTGGGATACAGTAGCCAGGGAAGGTGAAAAACGGTGGGTTTAGCTTAGCCGCAAAAGAAAGAATAAATGCAAAATAGAAAAAGGGAGGGAAATTCATGGGGCAATGTTGGGAAGGGAAAGCACAGAGGGACACAAGTCATACATACAACACCAACACAGTAGTTTTGTTATTAGAGAGAGAGAAAAAATAAAATTAGAAAAAAAAGAAAAGAAAAACAGAGCATAAGGAGAGTGTGGAGTGTCGGTGGTAGGGTCCCACCCACATTAACATTATATAAATGAATTATGCATGTATGTGTCTCACATGGCTTGGTTTTGAAGCCGGAGATACCATGTGGTCACTGGTGAATGGTGAATTCCCAGTTGAGTGAGGTCATTCCGCAATTTTTGTTATAAATATATAATAATAGTAATAAGTAAATGAATAAAAATTATAATTATAAGTTTAGTCATCCCACTAATCAAACTTTTCAAGTTGAATAAATCTAATAAAATTTTAAGTTTTCATAGAGTTTAAAATGTCTTATTGACACTTAAACTTTCATTTTTTATCTAACAAGTACTCACGATATAAGATTGACTTTCTAATTTTATGACTAATAGGCCCCGTGAGTAATATATCAAAAATGAGAAAGGCCTATCAAACACAAAATTACACGTTCCAAAAATCTATTAGATACTTTTTAAAATTCAGAAATCTATTAGACACAATAGAAAATTAAGGGCTAAATATGTAATTTAAGCAAAACATTATAAACTTTATGAACTTTACATAAACAACATTAAGTGGTTAAGATATTTCTACTGTTTGCTTTTTTTTTTTTTTTAGAGCTTCAGATTCAAATACTTAAATATATATTTGTAATACAGTACTCAAAAAATATATATATATGCTTCTAGATTTAAATGTTTGTCATTAACACCCAAAATGTAAACAGAGCATAATCAATATCATGTCAAGTGGTTTATCATATCAGGTCAATTTAGTCAATACACATCTACTAGTCATGCATTTAATATGACACTGTTAAAATTGTTTTTGTCAACACTCATCTAATAGACATGCATTTGATATGACAGTGTTAAAAATAAGAAGTAAATTGAAATTAAGTATAAAAATTAAATAAACACTCGATCCCGGGAATCTACAAGTTTTTTTTTTTTTTTTTTTTTGAAGAGTGGGGAATCTACAAGTTACAACTGCAAGTACTTAACTCTAATTTAAAAAAATAAGTTCATTTGCTACTGTTGAAGGTACAAGTTCTTTAGTCCAGAACATTAGTACAACAAAGTATATTTCTACTTTTACAATAGAACAAAACTCAAATAAATTTGTTTTCAGAGGGTATTTTATCCTCCGAGTATTTTTAAATTCACATAAAGAAACAAATCTAAAGGCAAATCTTTGCAGCAATTAGCCAACAAAAAAACCACTTTCAGCATAAAGAGGTCACCAAAAGCAACAGAAAAGGTACTGTTCTGAGAATAAAAAGAAAGGAAGCGTCAAATCTAGAATTTGAAAAAACGTTCCGCAACAGGCGCTAAAACACAAGAATAATAAGTTCAAATTATCACTATAAACAAAGCTGACCCACAGACAGCTGCCAACCTCCCCTTTTGCTGCATGTGGACTGAACATTATTGAAACCAAGGCCAAGCCAAGCAACCAGATACCCCAAAAAGCGGCAAAGTTACAGAACCTGTAGCATTTCAACAGTGCTGAGTTAACGCGCCATTGGATTTAAACTCAAGGACTACAAGTTATTTTCAAATCAAATACTCATTATGTCTATAAATCATTTCGAATCAAGGTTTGGGTTCTCTGTCAAGGCCCCCCTTCTCAGAAAAGACAAATGATTGAAAAATTTTCACCCTTGGACATGGCCAATCCCAGAAATGCTAACAGATTTCACTTGAGCAGCTAGGCCAACCCATCAAACACTTCCAACCCGAGCATAGCTCAACTGGTTTAGATATATATCCTCGACCAAAAGGTCAGAGGTTTAAATCCTCACTCCATATGTTGTTGAACTAAAAGAAAGAAAGAAAGAATAGAATAGCATACCCCAAATACTACCGTACCCCAAACACTAAGAAATATGATTAATGCTTTTGATGAGCTCTAGAAAATGCGGCTGAGAAAAAGAAGAGAAGGCTAAGCAAGATCATTGAACAGCTCTATTGAGTCTAGGGATGAATGTAGTGTTCTGAACTATTTACATTAATGCTCAAATTCAACCAGCTGTATGGCATATAAATTTGAAGTACCTTCTCTCATGACCTTATGATGCCATGGGGAGGGTCATTTGAAAATATATTCTCCCCCTTATTGGGTACACCCTATTGATCCATACAAGATGCTCCTAAGTAGATGCGTCTGAACAGAAAAAGCTTAAGAGTGTGATTGTTCTCGTACTTCGTCATGAGTGATGGGGAGGACAACTGCAACTTTTGAGACACTTAGTTCATAGTCCTACATCAAACGACATAAACTTCGCAGTTCATGTTCAAGTCCCATAGGGTGCACTCTAGAGGAGAGAGTTTTTTCTAAAAATAATGATGCAGGCATCGCTAGAACATGTGGGCACAAAGTGAACTCTCTCTTATTAATGGCGACTTTTAGAAGAATCAGCACATCTATTCTACCCTATACATGTTGGTATTAGGACTGGGAGTCCCATCACTTGAACATGAAAGTGAGCCCGTGGACGTTTTTCCTCCAGCTCGTTGGCGGGCACAATTGGTTTTATAAGCAATTTCTTTGAAGAGATGGGTTCAAAGTCCACACAGCTCTCCTATCAGCTACAGCTCTTGGGAGAATGGATTCGTTTATCCTACATCACAATAATAGTACACCATAAGCTTTATAGACCCATATTCATGTTGAAGGTAAAAGAACTAGATGTTTCACCATACGATCCTGGCAACTAGCAGACTTCCCGTTCTCAGCTGCCATTCTTTCCAAGCCTAGTGAGCTATCAGTCTAAATTGATATCTAAATGCAAATTTAATAACTAAGGACCTTCCAGGCTCCGTAACCTGAAAAACTTAATAAAAAGCATTTTTCGAAATCTCAACTCGAGAAGATCAAAATTATCTCAAGAAGAAAGAAGACGCCTGTATGAATAATCGAGTCGGCCAGGATGAACAATTTCCTACATGTAACGGGAAGTTTCCAAAAACGTCCATAAATTCTTTCATCTATGTTTTGTTCAGGGTATTTTACGGAGCTCGAAGCACAATCACACATTCACCCAATCATTTCTATGATTCTATCTAGGCCCGAGTGGTAAGAATGATGACACGCGATAAATCCGCAGCCCGGAGGAGACAGAGTCTATGAGAAAGCGGAATCATCACTAAAACCCTAAATCACTATGGTTTTGTATTGCTTGAATCAACAAATTCAACCATCCAATTCAAAATAACCAAAAATCAACAGTAACAAAAACTCAATCAAAGATTGAATTGGCCTTGATATTACTTAAAAAAGAAAACGAAAGGCGTCACCAAGCATTCTGGAAGGTTGCAAACTGCAACAACAAAAATGCAGGGAAGGGAACATTCCAAAATCGAGTAAATTGGGAACACAAGCACGAAGCAAATAACAACCACGGCAACAAACTCACAGATTGAAGAGTTAAAGCAGTCAATCTTCTTCGCTGAAGAGAAGGCGAAGCCTGGATGCGAAGAGGCCAGTGGAGTCGAGGGACGCCTCGTGAAGGAGGCTGCGCTTGATGTTCTTCATACGGTCAATTAGGGATTCTTGTTCTTGTTTGAGAGCCGAAGTGTCCTCTTGAAGGTCGTGGATACGGTACTTCTGACCCAAAGATCGGACGCTTAGGAGCAAAATACCAGTCATGGCGAAGAACTGAATGAAGCTATCCTTGCGTTTTAGTGCGTTAGCGAACAAACCAAGTGGTTTTTTGGGCAATTGGAATTCAGGGGCTGAGTTTGACGGAGCTGAAGGCGCCATGGGAGGACTGTAGTAGCGAAAACCCCCAATGCGAAGGCAGACGAGTACGGGGATTCTCTCGACTCGATCGAAAATGGAGGGGGAAGCAAATAGTGCTTGTACGGGAAAGAATATTGCTTCATTAAGCTTAAAACCAATTGCATCGCGCCACGTCTTCAATACGCGAAACGGTATTTAAATTACAATTTTAGGGAGGCGTTTGGTTGGGTTTGGATAGTTTTGAAGTTCAAATTTATAACGTTAGTTTGAGTCACTGTGTTTAAAAGTTAATGGTTTTAAAACAAAGCCTCATAATTTTGAATAGTGCATTCAAAACACTATTTTTTTATTCTCAAATTTCAGAACATTGCATCCCAAGGGTTCTGATTCTGAAACGGTGCTCCAAACTCTCCATAGTTTCTTAAGCTCCGTTTGATAATCATTTGGTTTTTAGTTTTTGATTTTTGAAAATTAAGTTTTTAAATACTACTTTCACTCATTGTTTTGTTATCTACTTTTTACATATGTTTTTCAAAACTAAAAAAAGTAATTTCAAAAATTTATTTATTTATTTGGAATTTGGCTAAGAATTTAAGTATTTTCTTAAGAAATATGAAACTCATGGTGAGGAAATCATGAGAAAACAAGCACAATTTTCAAAAACTAAAAACAAAAAACCAAATGATTATCAAACGTGGCTTTAATTTTCAAGTTAGGCAAAGGAAGTATACCTCAATGTATTAGGTACAAAATTGAAAGTTTAGAGCTCTTTAGACATAAAATTCAATGAAATGAAAATTTGAATATGTGACCTTACGATAAGGATGAGATGCTTTAACTGCTAACTTACGTTAAAATTGGAACTATTTTTCTCTTGACAAATGTATGAAGATTTTCCTCTAAATTAATTTTGACCAAGCAGTTGAGATTGTTACGTAATTATTGGTAAATTTGTGCATTTGTAAGGACTGAATTAAAAAAAAAGGTTATTTATGAAAATAAGATATTTTTATAAAAACAAAAACTAAGTGGGTCTCTTCTTTCGTTTCTTTCTTTTAGTTTAATATGTGGGGAGGATTTAAATATCCGACCTCTTAATCTATAAATCAATTGAGTTATCAGTTTTGCAAATTGAACCACTGTTTTAAACAATAAAAAATAGTTTTTCAAATTGACATCCAAATAAACTCTTTTAGACTTTCTTTAGCAAATTTTTTTAACTTCCATTTTATTAATTCTTACAAGACATGTCTATAAATATACCCTCCTAATTAACATCCTAATTCTGATTAAAGGCAAATAATTTTGATGATCTCATCTTGGCTCCAAGATAGCCAAATGAGGTTGAAAATCGAGATGAAAGCAAACCAATTTTTTTGAAAGACACAAACATTTTTATTTTATAAACTTGTATCTGAACAAACTTACCTCATTTTACCGTATGCAACTAACAAAATTAGGTCATCCATTCAAAAACTCTTTTGATTCAATTTGAAATATTAACATTTAGGACTCTTTAATAACCATTTGGTTTTTAAAAAGTGCTTGTTTTCTCGTCAATTCTCTACAATGAGTTTCATCTTTCTTAACAAAATATTTGAATTCTTAGTCAAATTCCAAAAACAAAAACAAGTTTTTGAAAACGACTTTTTTTAGTTTTCAAATTTTGGTTTGATTTTTGAAAATATATATAGGTAAAAAGTAAATAACAAAATAATAATATTCATGAGTAAAAGTAGTATTTATAGATTTAATTTTCAAAAATCAAATGGTTAGGAAACGGCCGGACCTTACAATCGAAAAAGAAATAGATCATTGTGGTCCGTTTCTCATTCAATTCAAAATATTAGATCAACTTGGTCCATACGAAGGATGTATATCTGTTTTGCACTCTCTTAATACTGTTGTGTTACCGTAAGTGAGCATCTTCTCCATCTTACACAAGAATAGTTGCATCAGAAAATCAAAACAGAATTTCATAATAATATTAAAGAATCCGAAAATAAGTCGGATCGTATCAGAAAAAAAGTATATTACAACCTAAAGAATTAATCTACAATTAAAGTAAAAGCATTTTCAGAACTTACTTTAGAGAATCATCTGTTTATAAAGACAATGCACGTGGAAAAAAAAAAAAAAAAAAAAAAGCCCAGGGAAGCATTACACCAAAAATAAACTTGAGAAAGCTAATATTCAATCACCATATATTACCAGCTAAGCCATTGTTGAAATTCCACCCACAAATCTGCAATATCCTTCAAGAGATGTATTTATTTTTCCTGATCTGAATTGCTTTGTAAACGTCGGTTTATATCACTTGATAATATCTCTAAATATTCCTACAAAAATTCACAACGATCCCATCAGAATTCAATGCACAGCTCAAATTCCATAGCAATCAAATTTTTAACCTGGTTTTTATTGGTCATAACAACCGAAATAGACTAGATGATAAAGTCTTAGGTTAAATTATAAGTTTGGTCTCTGATTTTAGAGGGTTTTTATTCAGTCTTTACATTTTAAAAAAAAAAAAAAAGTTTAAATTTTGTTTTGGTCCCTAAATTTTCAAGTTTATTTTATTTTTAGGTTTGTTTCATTTTGATATTTAAACTATCAAAATGCCTATGTCAGCCTTTGAACTTTTAAAAAATAACCATTTTAATCCTTGCTAAATTATTTTTCCATCTAACATCCGTTTGCTCAAAGTTCGTCTATGACCCTATGTGGCTTGAAATCGTGCTTAGATTAATATGCTAGTACACATACTTGAAGCTATGTCATTAATTTGTTAAAATCAAAATAGGTAAGGAACTATTCATGAACTAAAATAGAAATTTTTAAAGTTCATAGACCAAAAGAGAACAAACCTAGAAATTCAAGGACGAAAATAGACACTTTCAAAGTTTAAGGACCAAAATAGAAAAAACTCAAAAGTTCAAAGACCAAAATGGAATATAAACAAAAAAAAAAAAATTTAGTAAGTTTTGAAGTTTTATGGTTGTATCCTTAGTTTCTATATTTAAATATTCTAACACATACATGGTCTTTAAATTTTTTTATCTAATAAACTAATAAGCCCATAGAATTAACTCTAGTGTTTAGATTTGGGCCACCAAATACTTAGATCAACTAATTCTTAAATAATGCAATCACGGTACCAAAGAACTTTTTAAAGGGATGCAGTTAAATATAGGTATTTAATAGACACAATTAAAACTTTAAGAACTTTTTTGAAAATTTTATAAAGTATAGGGACTAAAAAAAATACAATTTTGAAAGCTTGTAAATCAAAGTTCAATAAAATATTCACCTCAGCAAGTGTCTCATCACTGCACAACTCATCTGCAATATCTTCACTACTACTGCCAGAAACTTGAGCTGAACTCTCAACCACAGCGCGAAACACATCCATAGGAGAATTGGTAGATATAACCCTTTGAGCAAGATCTTGGAAGTCAATCTAAATAGCATCAAATACTTACTTTGTGTTACCAAACTTCATTAAAATGTAAAAATCAATCAAAACATAGCTTAAATGGTTAAGACATATATTCTCGACTTAGAAGTTGAAGGTCTGAATCTCCAACCTTAGAACAGAAATATGGAGCATTATTAAAACTTCAAAAAAAAATTAAAAGAAAAAAAAGAAAAATATACCGTTGATTGTTCCATACGAAGAGTCAAGATTGAACTGCCAAGATCGAGAAGAAGGGCTCCAAAATGTTGCATCTTAAGTCCTACTTGCACCAACTCTTCCTGTATTTGACCCCTCACCATGGGATCAGTTGAAGAGCCATCTTGCTCAAATCGCTCGGCAATGCGCTACATGGTTTTCCACACAAAAGCTAAATATAAATTTTAGTCTTCAATATTTAAATGTTTTTTTTTCTATTTTAATTTCTATAAAGATGAAGATTTGAATCCCGATTTGATTGATAGTATATATAATAGAGAATTTGAAGTATTAATTAAATTTCAGAGTTGATTTGCAACCAACATTATAGTTTAATGAAATATTTTGGACATCCTCATCGACTCAAATCACAGCAAATGCCGCTTACGCAATTCATTTTAGTAAAAAACCATATATAGGCACTCATCAGAAGATAAAAGCTCCATTTTCACCACAAAAAGAAAGAATACCCAAGAAAGAAAATATAGAAAATTGATAGAGCTCTAATACACAATAGCCCATGCTATTCAACCTTTCTCTCAAAAGAATATAAAAAAATGCTAAATTATAAATTTAGTCCATATAATTTGAAAAGAGTTAGAATTTAGTTCCGATGATTTTAAAGGTTAGAATTTTGTTCCAATGGTTTGATAAAACTTCATAAATTGTTCTTATCATTAAAAGTCAGTAACGGATTGAGTACATGACAATTATTTTGTCATGTACTCAATGCTTTAGTGGCTTCTAACGGCCACGTAATCAATAATCTATTTATAATTTCTAACGACAAAGACTATTTATGAGGTTGTATCAAACCATAGAGATGATGTTCTAACTTTTAAAATCATAAGGACTAAATTCTCTAAGCCTTAAGAGCCAAATTTGTAATTTAACAAAAAAAAAAAAAACTACAAACAATGGTTCGATAACATGTAAATTCAATATGCGATGCTTCAACAAATCTATCATTCTTAATAATAGTTAAATTATTGATGTACTCACATAGCACATGAAGTTAGATTTATCTAACACCAAATTCACAACATGTTATTACATATCAAAACAAGCAAGGATTCGTGCATTGTCAAACAAAGCACATCAAAGATTCGTTGTCCACAATGAGAACTCTATCGTACTTTTAAATGTTGTTGACAATGACAATGATTTTTGGGAGAAATTTTTTTTTAACCCTATATAATATATCAAGAGCTTTGATATATCAAACTAGATACATTACTTACAGGTAGTGAAGATATAGCATAATCACTTAGGAGTTGTTGTGCATTTCGCAAAACAATACCCAAAGATTCCGGAGTTTGCAAATCTTGGGGATTGGTGGGTAGTTCGAACCTCGGTAGAACTCCTATGTTATTAGAAAATATAGAAAATTGTCAATCGATAAAAAAAAAAAAGGAGCAATTTATATTCAATTATGAAGAAAGTCATTCAATTCAATCAAACATTTATTATAAGTATCAATCAAATCAACAATATAGTGCTTGAAAGATTACCACCATTTTGAGATATTGCGCGCTCGAAACGGTTCATGAACTCGGAACTTGTTGTTAAAGAATCAAGAATGGACTAAAACAACGAAAGGTAAAGAAATAATCAATAAGACAATGAAGAAACCAATTCAATTAGACAATTGAAATCAGAATTTGGCCATGAAAAGAGAAAATTGCAAAGATATAATACTTAGAGAATGGGTGTTCATCCTTTAGGACCTCTCCCCGAAAATCAAAGGATGTCGATTCAATGAGAATCCTATTTCGTTTGCAAACTTTTCCGAATAGTTGGTGTAATGAAAGCGCATGAAGAGGCAACAAAATTGAGAAGTGGAGAAAAAGGAAAGGCTTAGAAATTTGTGGTTCATTTTTTAATCTAGTTTTTTTTTATCAATTTTTTTCTCTCTTCAAGGTCAATGAATTCTCCGAGTAAAAAGCATCTAATCGTGGCTAAGAAAACTAAAATTAGTTTTCTTTTTTTTTTTTTTTTCCTTTTTTTTAATGTGATTTCTTGACCTCTTTTTTCAGTTACGGTGGTGTGAAATCCAAAGTCTTGTTGATGTTCCGTTGAATTGCAAGTCTCCACGTGTTAATATGTTAGAGGAAGTATAATAACCAATTGCGTTCTGCCACGTTTTAAAGGTACGGAAATAGACTTTTCACCTAGTTTTTAAAATAGAAATAGACTTTTCACCACGAACCTCAGTCATCATGCTACTCTAGAAACAATAAAGTAAAAGAACACCTAAATATCAAGTCAAAAAAAAATCTACGAAACACCTTGGCTAATTATTTTTTCAACTTATTGGTTAATAGGTTCTCTCGAAGCAAACATAATTCGACAAGCCAAAGTGTTTGTATTGTATCATATAAAAAAAGTATTAATAAATTATAGTCTACATGAAAATCACAGCACTGTGTAAACTAATTAGACAGGTTAGGCAATTTACAAAATGGTACATGGGAATATAATACATAGTCTTATTGATGTTCCACTCAATAATCGAAATTGCAGTCTCCACGTGTTAATATTTTATGGGATTTCCATAAGTCTAATAACCAATTGCATTCTGCCACGTCTTAAATCTATGGAAATAGACTAGATTTTTTAAATAGAAATAGACTTTTCCTTATTACCAAAAAAAGAAAAAAAAAAAAATCTCTTCACCCCGCCCCTCTAAAATTCTGAATAAGAAGTTAAGAAAGAAGTTATATATTTTTTTGGGCAAAAATCAATTTACACCTCTAAATTTTAGATTGTATCAATAAAAACTATCAACTAATAATTGTACCAATTTAAAATAAGTATATCAATTTACACATTCTATCATATTTCATTTGAAAACATTAGTTTAATGTGCAAACTTATACTTTCATCAATTAAATCAAATTAGGCCCTCAATTTGAAAATCATTATTAATTTTCTTACGTGTGTAGGCTTCTTAAAAAACCTAGACCCTACATTTAAAAATCGCCAATTATTTGAAACAAAAAGTCTAAATTTATTCACATATGAAAGTTTAGGAGTTTAATTGATATAATTATAAATTTGCACATGTGTAAACTACTATTTTTCAAACAGAATCTGATAGAAGGTATAAATTATATGGTTATGAAAGTTTAAGGTACAACTGAACTATGAGAATTAAAACCTCTGACTTCAAGAGAAGGAATACAGCTTAACTATATGCTCATTTATGTTTTGTTTAACAAAATAATTAAAAATAGATCATTTGTCAAAATAACTATTTCAGAAAAATAAACTAAAAATGTTTTAAATGGACTCTGATTCTAAAAAGTGGGAAATACTTTTAAATTTTGATTCCAAATAATCCAGTGGACTTTCCTTCACAAAATGTTGTAGCTTCGATTTATTAATCTTTACCAAATGTGTCTACGTAATATCGTATCCTAACTCTCTTACCACTATAGAAGAAGTTATCCATTCTTTTAGTTTAATAATATGTGAGAGTGAGAATTCAATTCTAATTTATTGTAGTCGGCTGCTTAATAAAAAGAAATATACATTTTACAGTAAAAGAACGTCCAAAATTTAGAAATTGGCGTTAAATTTTGAATAATTGTTGCTAGATTTAGTTTTTGATAATAATAGTAAAAATATATAAATATATGTAATTAGGTGTAGAATTGATTGAAAAAATAATTCTAGTTTGATTATACACAAATAAAAAATCTGAAAAAGATAAAATAGGGAAAAAAAAATCTGAAAAACAGAAAAAAAAAAAGTATAGAAAAAAAAATGAAGAAATAAAATAAAATTATATGTCACGTGGCTGGACTATAAAACTTACGTCCAGTCCAGCCTGTACGTAAGTTTTGCTCATTGTATTTTATCAAAATTATACTGAATAAATATCATAACGCTACCAAAAATGACTAGAATAATCAAGAAAAAAACTTTATGATCATGATACAACATAAGGGCTATAACTATAGATGCACCCAGAAATGGGTAAGCTTCAACAAAACTACCTGGTAGTAGCCATGATATGAAAAAACAACCAATAGATGGCATTTAAAAAACAGAAAAACACAATCCAACAATCAATTTCAATATGTAGCAAAATTAAGAACAAATATAAGGAACATATCAATTATGCTGTAGCAAAATTAAGAACACACATGTTATCACTATTACAACAAGTGATTAGCCTTTTAAAGTAAGCAAAAAATGCTAATCCAAAATAGACAACGATGTAACTAAAAATAGGAATACTAATAATCATTTTATCGTAGTTGGAATTGATATAAAAAAGATGCCAATAGATGCAACTAAAGAAAAAGCTAAAAGAGCCGATGGCTCCATAAAAGGGCTTGGGGTTCGATTGAGGGAGAAAAAAAGTTTAGGCCCTGTTTACAAACCTATAGTGGGTCCCACATGATTACGAGGGTGTTTACCGCATTCTGTAATGGAAATCAATTGGACTTTGTATAATCCAGTTACGATTGAATATTACCTGAGATTCACCTATCTTTTTGGCTCTCTTCTAACCTCCACCATTATTTTTTATTCTCCTTCCTCATCTTTCCTACTTCTTCCTTTTTCTTTTCTTTTTGTGGAATTAGGTTATAAAAAGGATACTCATAATTATTTTTATGGTTTTATTAAAAAATTTCTTATCATTTTTTGTAATTCTCGTCAATCTCATATTTTTCATTTGTCGACCTAATATTCTCAGTCATCGTTTTGGCCATGGCGAAAAGCTTTCGTTCGTAAATTTTTTATCTTACATTTTTCATAAATCGAAACAAAGTTGGATTAAGAAGATATTTGGAACGGGACGATTCTCCCTCACTGTCGTTCTCGAGGGTTATTGTCTATAAAATATGTTTTTTATGTGTGAGTTTTGGCCTGGCTATATTTGTCGAGTCATATTTGTGAGGATGACTTGGCGCTTTTGTCACGATGAGATCGAGGTCAAACATCGCCAAATCATTTTAGATGAGAGATCAATATTTAGATGAGATCGATATTTTTATATGTTTTGGAGTTTTGGTCTGGCCATATTTTGATCAAGATCCATACCTAAACAATATTTGCAACCGTTATGATTTTTTATCATTTTTTTATACGTTATTTTTGGTTTGGTCAGTCACAAAAATATTATTTTAGAATAAATTAAATAATATTATCTTATTAAATTAAAATAACTATATATTTTATTTTTTTAAGTATTTATACATATTGAAATTTGAATTTGAATTTGAATTAGATGAGTGAAGTTTATGATAATTACTATTTTATTTTTTAAAATCTTGCATTTTTTTTAAAATTTAAATTTAGGTATTAAAATTTTTTCAAGTATAAAAATGAAAAGGGCATTAGTATAGTTACTACATTTTAATTCTAATTATAAATATAAAAGGCATTATGGTAATGATATCTATTTCATTCCAATGGTGTCACAATTAATCGAAATTCTTGTTAGGTAATTCCATTGCATTTCATTCCGTTTGGCCCACAATTGCACTCAAATTCCTTATGGTTACATAAACAGACCCTAGATAATTTCAGATGTAGAAAAAACTATTTTTTCAACACAGTAGAAAAAACACACTCGAACGTGATTTGCAACCCTAAAGGCCAAACCCAAGAATGGACCAAAATCAAGCAAACGTCAGAAATACCTCTAATGGCAGAAGGAAAAAAAAAAAAAAAAACAGAAGAAGAAATATACGAACGACCAAACCAAAGGCCTACGACAAAGGGGACGGCGAAATGGATTGAACATCCTCGAAAGCAGAGGGGGACGGAGAAACTGATCAATGAAAGCAGTGGACAGCGAAATAGGAGTTAAAGTGTTTGAGCGCGTTTTTTTGTTTTTTGAAATCGGGGAATCTAAATTTATAGATTTTAGAAAGTGTCGATGATATTCTGAAAATGAAAAAACTTGGGTGCTTCCTAGGGTATGCCCATTTTCGTGCAGGAAAGTGCTTATTCACAATTTGCCACGTGGCAAATTATTTTTTAATAAATATTTTAGAAATTGTTTTTCTACTATGCTATTAGACTGGGCTACACAAATATAGGCGCGGCCTGGACTGCACCCAAGTTCTACTCTTCTGAAAAGTGCTAAGTATAATTCATAAAAAAAAGCGCTAAATATCTATAATTGATTTTTTTTTTCATTTTTTTAGATCTTATTATCGTTTAGTTGTATTTATTTCAATATAACCTCAAAATTATAAGTTGGTTTGTTGGTCAAGGGGCCCGGTAATTGCTCACCGGCTTTTTGGCATTTTTAATATCATTGAAAGTTGAAAACGGTTAGAATTTAGTAAATTTTATAGAAAATTTAATTGCAAAAAGAAATTCTATTTTAAAAATTTTTGTTAAATATTTCAATTTTCATTATTTGCTTATATATTTAGGTGGATCATTCTATAAATAGTTCGTTATAATTTTAGAATTAATATTACTTAATCTAATTATTATATATCAATGCATTTATATTTATATTTATATGTAGATTAAATTACAAGTAACCTTTTGAATTTTTAAATATGTGTCTAATAGATCTCTAAACTTTAAAAATTGTCTAATAGGTCTCTAAAATTTCAATTTTGTGTCCAATAGTTCTCAAACATATTCAAAAATTTTAAAAATTAACTATGAAATTTAATTTTATGTCTAAATGAACATTTGGTTTAATTGGTATCTAATAGATGCATAAAATTTAAAAACAAAAAGTCAAATAGATTGAGGACTTATTAGACACAAAATTAAATCTTATGTCTAATAGAACACTTAATTTTAAAAAGTTTAGAACATGCCTGAGATGTATTAGATACAAAATTGAAAGTTTAAGAATTCATTAGACACAAAATGGAAAGTTAAGGTATTTGGTTTGTGGGTGGTTTGCCTTTCTTTAATTTTTTCTATAATTACTTCTTTATTTCTTAAAGGTTGTACAAGCTGTTATGAAATATTTTTCTACAAATTTAATTGTATTTTTTGTAAAAATATTGTGTTATATTTTAAAATTCTAAAACAAATATTTCATTAAAAAAAATTCTCCACAAATTATGAAATCCTAATTTTAACATTTATATGAATATGTAATGAAACTTATTATTATTTTTAATGAATTTCTTGCTTATTTTCAAAGAAATGAATTTTTATTAGAGTTCAAAACTTTCAAAAAAAAAAAGTTCTCCTACAAACCTTTTTCAAAAAAGTTCATTTAAAAAAATTTGAAAAAGACTTCCATCTAGGAATACTTATTAAATGTAAAGAAATTTGAATAAAGTAATTTGTTTTTTCAAAGATTTTTTAGAACCTTCCTATTGAAATTAATTATTAAAATATTTTGTTATTATTTTAAATAAAAAATATAATTATTATTATATATGTTTCTATGAATCTAATCCTACTTTCATAAAAAGATTGTGTTATATTTTAAAATTTTAAAATAAATATTTCATTTATAATTTTTTGAGTAAAGAATTATACTTTAAATAGTTTTTTTTCGCTCCACACATTGCAAGATCCTAACTTTAACATTTATGTGACTATTAAAAAATTTATAATTTTTTTTAATGAATTTTCTGTATTTTTTTTTTAAAGTTTGTATTATACTTTAAAACTTTTCAAAAAAGGTCCCTTCAAAACCCTCTTTTCGAAAAAGATTATTTAAAAATTAAAAAAAAAATCTATTTATCGAATACATATAATTTGACGAAGGTAATTTGTTTTTTCAAAGATTTTTAATAATCTCTATTTTGAAATTAATTATTTAAAATCTTTTGTTATTTCTTTTAAACATGTTTTTATTATTAATCTATCTTTTTGAACGTTTCTCCCATCCATTTTATCATTTTTTTTTTTCTTTTCTCTACTAATTAACAATTGTAAAATCCATTATATTCATAACCCACTTTCAGTAATACCCACATAGGCTTCACCCACCCTAAAGCTACTGTTCAAAGATAGGTGCTCGAATTTATTAAACTTTCATTTTGTTTTCCAAGATCTTGCATATCTATCTTAATTAATTATGATATTCAATCCCTCTAGTTACTAATGTTAACAACGTTTGAACTTAAGGCTATCAACTAAGCTCTACAATGTTTGGTGATTAAAAAACATGAGAGATTTTTGAAGCAATTAATTAACATATAAAAAAACTTGGAATTAAAAATTGATGTAAAAAGCTGATAATAATTTTTTAATATCAATTCTAAGTCCCAACTAAGAGAGTATCTAGAAGTGAATAAATTATTAAGGTTATTTTCTTTCTTAATATAATCATCTCTGTCAACCATAATTTCTTAGGTGATTCTCTTTCTATGGTTAGTCTTCTCTTAGAAAAAAGAAGCAATGCACACCAAACATGGCATAAATTTTAATAATTAACTTAAAGAAAAGTTAAACAGAGTTCATTAACGTACTTGTACGTTATAGTTTGTGCAAATCTCTTCTATTTAATGTGTGCTATCAATAACAAAATAGTAGATCCATCTAAAATCAACGATCAAAAGATAAAATCCTAATATGAAATTTCATTCACAAAGATAAAGTGCATAGTGTTATAGATGACAAATATAATAGTAAAAGACAAAAAATTGATTGCAATTTATAATTTATATAGTATATTATTTTCAATTTTTATCATTGAAACCAATATAATTTCGTTAAGGATGAAAAATACAGTGAAAGTTTTAAACGTTTTAACTTTCAGTTTGAAAACCACAATTTCTTTGAAAGAAATTGACTGTGGATTTCATGAATAATCTTCAAGTAAAATCAAATACTCAACTGCATGAAAATAAAGGGAGAAGGAAAATAATAATTGACTAACCTTTCTCAAAATAGGTGATTGAAGCCTAGTAGAGTTGATTATTTGAGTTGAAAAAAAAAAAAAAAAGAAAGGGATCAAGTGGTGTGGGGCATTGAAATCAAAGTAAAAAACAAAAACAAAAAGGCAGTGCAAATGAATTTACGATTGAATTAATGAAATAAATTATTTCAAAAAAAAATTAATGAAATAAATTAGAAGACATGTGAACTTGTGTTTTTTCTTTTGATCCTCGTTCAAAGCCATAGGAATGAAGCAGAAATAATAACTAAAATGCAAAGTTAGTTAGAAGGATAACCTATTAAAGATGGTAAAGATCAAGAAAACGAAGAGAAAGAACCATCGTAAATCCAACCAGAGTGAAAAACCATAGCACAAACCAAGAGACATGCCAAATGAAAATGAAGATCAAAACAACGGAATGTATATGAAAGTACATGACTAATCGTCATTAGACATATTTGGAAATACATGACTAATCATTATTTAAAAAATAAAAAAAAAGATTTTAATTATGAAAAGCCGGTAACAAAGCATTATTGTTTCCTTTGTTGAGATCTAAAAAAATAAAATATAAAAATGTAGCCGGTTTCATAGAACGTGTGTATCTCCTAATATTTTAGTTTTTTGAAATCATATGTTTTTTTTTTGTCTCCAAAAACTTTAAGAGTAATTTAAATTTTCTATATTTGGCAACGATTATTTTTTGTTTCAATTTTTTTTTTCAATCATACTGATTCAAGAGTTCAAAACGAAAGGCATATAAACATTGAATTCAAATGAAACAGACAACTAAATTTAATTTTAAAATAAGACGATTGAACATTACAAGTAGGGTAATTGAAACCAACCAAGCTTTGTTGTACTAAGATTCTCCTTTAATATATATATATAAGTTGGATTCTTCAAACATTAACGATAGTATGCAAGTTAAAAAAAAATATCTCACCGGATCAAAGTGTTGATGCTTACAACTCTAGAATCTACAAATACAAACAACATAACAACAAAATTCATGAACCCCAACAACATGCTTTGCACATGACCAATTGTATATAAATAACACATGGAAGCCAATAGAAGAAGAACTAACTGGAATAAAAGAATTAATGTGGAATGTAAATAACTTGAAGGAATCAATGTAAAAAAAAGATAAATAATAGTACCTGTGTGCTAGCATTTTAGGAGTTCATTGACTATATTTTATTGCATATTCTCATGGCCCTAGCCTAGGTTATTTTTGCTCAAATATTTGTTTTGATGTTGTAAAGTTCTTATTAGAGCAATTAAGCTTCCGACTTCGTAATTTTATTGATAATTCAAGTTTGTTGAGAGTTGTTAACAATTGAAAATGAAAGTGAATTTAGAAGATTGCAATTGCAATTCTGGACAGTGTAGGAGAAAACGAAAATTTCGAATTTTACTCAATTCAAAAGATTCCAGCAAGATTTTCTCCTGATTTTTAGTCCGATTGTCGAGCAATAAGTCACATATGGAAGGAGAAAGAAACCCTAGCAAGGCAGAAAACTGAGAAATGAGAAAATTGCAACTACAATTCCCAAACAACAGCAAAAAAATCGAGAATTTCCAGATTTTGTGCGATTTTGAAGATATTCTTAAGATACTTTCCTTGATTCTCGACATTAATGACATGAGTCTTTCTATACATTAAAGTTGACAAAAATCTAGCATTTGGAGGCTATAAAAGGGCAGCTAGCTAAAAAAAAAAAGATTGGATCACGCCACTTTCTACAATTTTCTTCTTATTCATTTTATTTTATTTTTAGTTATATATTAACCTTTACTTCTTTTTGTTCATTATTTTAATTTTTGTATATTTGGCTTCTTCCAAATGCTAAATTTGAGCAAATATACATTGAAATTATTTGAATTGTTAACCATATTTTTAATTGGTCTTTTTTTTTTTGGAAAAAAAAAATTGGCAAATAATTGTGGTTACATAAATATGCTTTTTTATATAATACTTCTTCCTTTCGGGCTATATGGGAAAATAATGAGTGAATTTTCAAATTGTACTGTTAGTGCAAATGTCATAAGACCGAATGATTTTATACCAAACATGTTAATTTTTTTTCCAAACATTTTATCCTTTTGTATGCTGTTCGCCCCATTTCAAATGGGAAAGAAGACTAGGCTCCCATTTTCCTCCATTTTTATACCAAAATCATAATTTTTGGGTGCCGAGGATGGGCTCTCTGAAGAAAAAAAAAAGTCAATTATCTTAAAAGAGAGTAGCACCAATAAAACAATATGGAATTTCAAAATAATCTTAAAAGATTCGCAATATGTCATCATATCAACAAAAGGGGCAAAAAAAAAAAAGTATTTTAATTTTACAACCTAGAGACTCTACAATTTAAGCCAAAACATCATATAAACGAGATTGAAACATAACTTTTACCACCAGAAAAATAACTTGAGAAAAGCTAATAATGTCCAAATTCACCGGTACCAGCCAAGCAAAGGCCACTGTTGCACTTTCACCCACCAATCTACAATTTATTTCCTTCCACACATGTTTTATTTTTTCTTATCTGAATTGCCTTGTAGCCGTCGGTTTACATCACTTGATAACATCTCTACATATTCCTACAAAAATCCACAAGGATCCCATGAGAACTCAATGTACAATATCTTAAATTCCATAGCAATCGAATTTTCGACACTTGTAATGGGAACTGAAAAGAAGAACAAACACGATGTAAGAATAATATTCACCTTAGCAAGTCCCTCATCGGTGCACAACTCATTTGCGATATCTTCGCTACTACTGCCAGAAAGCCGAGCTGAACTCTCAACTACAGCTCGGAAGACATCCCTTGGAGAATTGGTAGATGTGATCCTTCGAGCAAGATCTTGAGAGTCGATCTAAAAACCACGAAACAGTTAGTTACGCTATCAAACTTCACCCACACGAATTAGAAAAGAGATCCAACAATCCAAGCCACCCACACTGAAAATTATAGCAAAATGGAAAAGCATGAAAGAACTTAACTTGAGATGACAAAATAAAAAAGTCAAATAATTTTAACCTTTATTGTGGTGATAAGTAATTCCTATCCAATCATTAAATAAAAAAGGATGAAGATTCAAATGGATATAAGTTTAATTAACAAATGTAATGGACCATGAACCTCAGTCATCATCCTCTCCAGAAACAATGTATAACAAGTCAAACAAAGACAAATAAAAAATTGTTTATGACTCGCCACCCCATAAAACACCTTGGCTGATTAACCACTTGCAACCGAGTATGAAGTTTTTCAACTTATTGGTTAATATGTTCTCTACAAGCAAACATAATACCTCAACAAGTCAGAATTTGTATTGGATCATATAAAAAATAAGATAAATTATAGCCTACATGAAAATCACAGCACTGAGTAAACTAATCAGACAGGTTAGACAATTTACAACATGATACAGGGAAGATAACACAATAGACATGTTAAACAAACCTGAACATTTTGGTCATTAGATGTTTCCACTCCACCAGACCTCTCACTATGGGGCCTTGGCTCTCTATCAACGTTTGACGAAGGTGGCTGCCTTGGCTCTCTTTCAACGTTTGAGGAAGACGGTTGCCTTGGCCCTCCTCCAAGCACTTGAGAGACGATAGGCATCATCTGTTGGAACATACTGGACAAATCGATACCACCACCTTGGCCTCTTCCTGACCCAGCAAACATGTGCTCGAGATTTCGAGGGTCAACCTGCTGAGCAATTTGATTGACTGTGTTTCTCATCTGAGGGCTCTGCGTGAGCTGTTGCAACATGTTTCTCAAGACATCAGGAGAACCAACACCAGTTTGCTCTGAAAGCCCTGTCAATAGTCCATTCAAAGCAGGACTCTGCAAAACTTGAGACATACTGCTTCCTATATCAATTTGGCTGTCAGCAACTGGCTGTGGCTGAGGAGGGCTAGCAGTCGATTGTAGGCCTGAGGAGGGCTCATGAGCACTTGACCTATTCATAGAAGCACTAGAGGCAAGAGATTGTAAAAGCTGCTGGCCTGTAGGACCTTGGCTGCGGCTGGTTCCACTGTTACCCTCCTTAGCCTGTGAACTTTGCTGCCTGCCTCGCCTCTAATCAATCAATACCAAAAGGAGGAGAAAAAGAGGAAATAATTAAGAAAGAAAGAAGAAAAAGAAGAAAGAAAACTAACGAGAATTGCAAACTAAAATCCAATAAAACGAGAATTTATCCGTTACGTAGATATGAAATCTTATCCCAATATAGTCGATGTCCTATAACGCTTTATCCGTTAAGTAGATATGAAATCTTATCCCAATATAGTCGATGCCCTATAACGCTTCTACGAGTGTGTCATCAAATACCAACCATAAAAGGATAGAGCACAATAGTGTTCCATGTACTAAAACAATGAAAGCACAAGTCCTAAGTGGTCCCCATTGCCAATAGGCAAAACGTGTATAGTTCAACAATAGGCCACCAGAACAGAAATCTAATATCAAAATCAAAAAATAAATAGCTTCATCTTACCGGTCGTTCCAAACCTCCCAGTCCAAGTCCAAGTGGAACAGTTTGAGAAGACCCGGCTCCCAAGCTCGTCTCATAAGATGCCTGACTCTGAGAATTTTCTTCATTTCTTCCAACAAATTCAGAGCCCCTACCACCAGAGCATGTTGGTAAATCAGTTGAGTTTACAGCCCTTCCTGTATCTTGACAAACATTGTCTGTGTTTACAATCTGTGGTTGGTTACAACTAGATTTAGCATTTAATCTAATACAAGGACAACCTTAAAAAAGAACTGGGGAGGGTGAAGAGGAAAAATATTGCACCAAATATCTACCTTGTCACTTCCAATATCAGGGTTGCGATGAGGTAATGACTCACTCGACTCTCCACCCACGTCCCTTTTCGTATCACTTTGCTGTTCACTCCCTGCTCCAGAACCAATAGAAGAATTCTGAACTCCCATTTGCGCTTGACCTGAATACAAGATGTTCAGTAGAAGTGAAAAAAATGCAATGTACTCTGGTGATCAACCAAGCAGTATACCTGATTCAGTAGTGCTACCACCTCCAACATTACCAACTAAATCTCTAATTCGTGAATTGACATCAGCAATCATGGAGGATAATGAAACAGAGTCAGGAGTAGGCTGGGAAAAAGAAACACCTTCACCAGGTTGCACAGCAGCAGAAATCGAAACACCCAACGGCAGTGGAATAGCAGTCTCAATAACACTTCTCACAGGAGGTGCTTGTGCTACACCTGAATCAGTCAAGCCACCGACACTCTGATGATCGGCGGGTGCTCCCTCTCCATTGTTTGACCTGGTACCAACTGCAGAAAGGGTGGCAGAAGTTAGAAGAAAGCACATGACATGAAGATAACACACAACATCAAAACAATATGATCCTCACCAGCATGTATGTGAATGTTGATGTGCCTAGGGGCAGTGCCAATACCAACTGCACCAACCGCCACTGGGTTTGATGGTAGTACAGCACCACCCAGGAGGGGATTAGTTTGAAGTGGAAAAGGCTGCAAAAGAAGAAAATGTGAATTGAAAGGAGTAACACTCACAAAAGCATAGAACCTGATACTGTAAATAAGTAGGATGACCAAACAATATCTATATTACAATCTATAATCTATAATCTATTAAAAAGAGAGGAGGTTTGAAAAACATTTGTGTACTACAACGCCCTTTAATTTAAATTTACTAGCATATCATTAAGATTAATTATTAATAGTTAATGAATTGTTTAAATATCATGTGTAATTTCTCTTATTATTAATACTAATTATTTAAATCTTAATCGGTTGGTGAGAATGGCAATTGGTCACTAAAGAAATTATTATTCATTAATTATTTATTTATAAAAATGTGATTTTTAATATAAATAAATGTATTGTGCCTTAAAAATTACATTTTATGTGATAAATTAATTTTACCTTTGATTTTTTTTTAATAAATAAAACTATAGTATAAAATTTTTAAGTATTATTTAATTAACAATTAAAAGACATGAATGGTAAATTATATATAATCAAATTTAAAAATAAATGTAATATTTTTATGCATTATTAAAATTTAAATCAATAAAATATTTC
This sequence comes from Trichosanthes truncata, assembly GCA_033996785.1. Taxonomy (NCBI): domain Eukaryota; kingdom Viridiplantae; phylum Streptophyta; class Magnoliopsida; order Cucurbitales; family Cucurbitaceae; genus Trichosanthes; species Trichosanthes truncata. Next base: position 1,212,483 of record JAWPNB010000009.1, on the reverse strand, counting down.
TTTAATGGAAGTTTAAGAATTTCAAAGGCTAGAATATAAGATTTAAGAACTTCTTTAGTAAAATATTAAGTATCTAAGCTTTTAGTGATTACAAAGTTGTGTTGTATGTAATTGAATGCCATTAAATCTTATAAAGTAGTTTGATCTCAAACACCAAAAAAAAAAAAAAAAAAAAAAAGGCGAACATGCTTTTAGAGAAATTGTAAACACATTATTAGTCCCTTCTGTAGATGTTTTAGAATCTTTTTTACAATTGATATTGTTATTAGTTTATTTTAAAAGTTTATGCATGGCTATATTTTTATAATATAATTATGATTGATTTTTTTATCTTATCAATCTAATGTGATTATTAGTTGATTTTCAATTTTTTTTTTCAATCATAAGTAGTACTATTCCTTTTTATTTTACTTTTGAGAATTTTAAATCACATATTTTTGGATAAATATTAAATTAAAAAAATTAACTAAAAAAGTCTTCAATCTCTTTAGAAATATGTTGTTTAAGCTGAACAAAATTTCTTTTAAGTTAATTTTAAGATTAAAATTTTATATTTTAAAAAGCTTATTAAAATAAGTTACTTTTTTAATTTACTAAAATAATGTGTATTTTCTTTGTTGAATACAATAAAGAATTAGAAAAACCTAAATTTATTTTTTAAAAAAAAAAAACATTAATCGAACTATACTGCTACTTACTATTTAAAATTCATAATTTATATGCTAATTATTAATCATAAAGGTAATTTGAATTTTATATTTAGACATCATTGCTATCATTGTTTAAAACTAAAGCTAACTTGTGAGATATATTTCATGCATTCTTCCTACCATAATTTTTTTAATTAATATTAAGCCTTTTAATTTTACATTTTAAGAATTGTACTAAATTTAACAAAATATATATGCTATTATTCTAACAAAAAAACTAAATTTAATAATAAACTAGTGCAACAGAAAAGCCAGAAAATTTGTTATCAATCTCATGATCCAAAATGTATTGATTGTGTTTTCAACAAACATACCGAAAGCATAACAGTTGTATTTACAATGAACGTTTCATATATTTAACAAAAGCAAAATAAAGCAAAATCATTCAGCCAGGGAAGCACTTGGTACATGACGGACACCCCAAACATATTCCAGACAAGTCAGAGAAAGACAGAGAAATCCACCGTGAAAATGAATCAACTATGCTACAGTTCTAAGTAGATTCCCAATGCACATTAACCAAGTTAGTAAATTGCATATCATACATTTTCGGAATTAATTAGAAAAACAATCGCTCTAACCTGAACCATTATGGGATTTGGCCCCATAGGAGAGATATACACTGCTGGGCCAGCATTAACAACCGACTCAGCCTGCAAAAACCAAACAGAAATATCAATACATTTTCAAATCACAAATTTGAATCTCACTCACTGTATAAATAACAACTTACAGATGACTGTCCCATACGGAGTGTCAACATTGTACGGCCAAGTTCCAGAAGAAGCGCTCCAAATTGTTGCATTCTAAGTCCTACTTGTACGGACTCTTCCTGAATTTGACCCCTCACAGTGGGATCAGTGGAAGAGCTATCTTGCTCCAAACGCCCAGCAATATTCTAAACGTTAACACAAATGCATAAAGAATAAGATTCATGTGATGATTATAAAGCATAGTTCAGATGATTATAAAGAAGAAGAAGACAATCAAGAAATGCCAAGAAACTTAACGTTCAATAACTAATTAAAAAGAAAAAAGAAAAGACTTGCTTTCCACGCAGCAGCTAGTAAAAATCCACGAGCATTCTTATTCTAAAAGAAAGAAGACCCAAGAAGATGCAGAGAAAATTGATAGAGATCCAACACCATAGCCAATGCTATTCTTATTCTAATGTTTTGACAGAGCATATAACCTAGACTCATATGGTTTTGGATCAAAAGAATTTATTCAATCTTTTGTTCATCTGGACTTTCAATGAAGTTCTTGTACTTCAATTATGGAAAGGAAGGCCATCCACCACCAGATAGTTTGAACTCACGACACAGGAAACCACATGGGACGTTGGACGCCGCTCTGGTAAGACGGCAGAAGCCAAATGACTTGGCTTCGAATCTAATGCAACCTAAATTTTTATTTAATTCCATAAATTCTTTCAAACCTCTGATTTAGTGTTTGCCCCCGCTAGGGTGACAAGCAGTTCTTGTACTTCAATTGAAAATACATTATTGACTTGACTTTAAAGAAGTGTGTTTATGCACTTAGAAAATGCTTCCAAACAAGCCCATACTAACCTTCAACCATTCTTTATTAGGTTTTTAGCTACTAATTAACAAAAGGATATAAAAGATACTATTGATAGACATTGTTACGAGAACATATGAACTAAAGAATTGATGCTTCCAAAAATCTACAATTCTTTGTAATAGTAAAATTATTGACCTAACTCACATAGCTAGATTTACCTAATGCCAAATTCATAACATGTTATTACACATCAAAACAAGCAAGGCTACAACTGTCAAACAAAACAGATCAAAAATTCATCGTCCACATGTACACTATGTCCTCAAAACTTCCAACAGCTGTTAATTTTAAGTAATGTAAGTAGATATAGTACTTACAGATAGTGAAGCTGTGGCATAATCACGTAGAAGCCGTTGAGCATGGCGCAAGACAATGCTCAAAGATTCGGTGGTGGACAAACCTTGGGAATTGGTAGGCAGTTCCACCCTGGGTAGATCTCCTATGTTATTATAAAGTAAAAAAAAAAGGTTAATTAACCCAAAAAAATTGAGCAATATAAATTAGAGATGAAGAAAGCTGTTCAAATTAAGCATTTATTTTCAGCATCAAATCAATGATAATGTGCTTTAGAGCTTACCAACATTCTGAGATATTGCATACTCCATACGGTTCATGAACTCAGAAAGTGTTGTCAAAGAATCAGGAATGGGCTAAAAGCAGAAAGTAAACAAATAGTCAATAGGAGAGCCAAGAAACCAACCTATCAAGCAATATAAATCACAATTTGGCCATGGACAGAGAAAAAGTATGCTACCACATGAATGGAAGGAACTGGTACGGCGGCACTGGCAAGTGGAATTTGAATCACGTGAGGAAAACTTTGTGATGGTTGGCTGGGAAATGCCTGTCCAGTTTGTGCCTGACTCGTTGCTTGTCCTACAGCCCCGATACTACCTCTAAATGTTTCATTTCCTTGACTTGCTGTGCCACGATTGTTAGGCTGTACGAGTATAACCACATCAACTACCGTTAGAATTTTATATGATATCCAGAAAAGAATAAGAAACTGTAAATTTAAAGGTCAGAGGATAAAACAACAAAAAATGGTGCTCAAAGCTACTGAAATCATACAATTGAGGTAAAAATCCAACAATTAAATCTTAGAGAGAACTACAAACATCAGAGGCAATAACAATCAGATGACAGAAAACACAGAGAACAGTATTGAAACAAGTTCTGCTCCGACTAGAATGTGCGGCAGATAATTATTTTTGAAAAGAAGAAAAGGAAGAAAAGAAAAAGCAATCCAACTTATGTGAATTTTTACTGGTAGAGATATGCACCATTGAATTTTTTAGTTAGGATTAGGAAACAATAATAGCTTACATTATATCAAGCATTTTGTGATGAGAAATTAACTCAAAGCTGGATTACAAAAAAATTCCTCCAATTGGCTTTAATAATAATAATACTAATTAATAATAACCATATTAACAATTTAAAAAAAATAAATATAAATAAGAAAAAAAAAGTTACAAGAGAAGCCTTGTGCAAGCTCCAAAGGGAGACCTAAAAACTTGATGTGTTTAGTTAGTGATTTGAAAAACAGAAATTTGAAACAATAGATTCGACGCTTAATTATTTCAATATTTTGAATATGTATTTTGTTGCTAAATTTAAAAACTAGATCTCAATTTAAAAAGTTGTTCAAAATGTGTTTAGTAATATACTTATATAAACAATATACATATTTGTAGTAACCAACTAAATATTTTTTTGTTGAATCTCAACTATTATGGTTTAATTTAAGATCATGTTTTATATTATAAATTTTGTATAATTATCATTTTATAATATTATATAACTTATAATTTTTTTTTAATATTGGTGAGTGTCCAGGCCAGCTTGCGTTCACCTCAACTAATCTTACCGGACAACAGCCTGGCCCTACTACATAAGGGTCATCATGATTTAGAACTTATAATATATTATGTTATACAAGTTTTAATTTTAAAAAACCAGATGAGTTTATAACATAAAATAGTTTCTTTTTTCTTTTTTAGCATAATTCTTCATTTTTAAATTTCAAATTTCAAATCTGGATACACTAACATTAGCATTTTCAATATTTGGATCATAAAATCCAAAAACAGTTTTCAAAAATAAATCTAAAAATGGATATTCACTAAATTCATTTGCTTAAGTGAATTTGAAAACAAAAAACAGAGTATGAATTGCATATCAAACAGAACTTAAAATATCCCAAACTTTCCAACATCTCTTGATTTTACATTGAAACATACACCATTTATCATTTAAAGATAAAGAAGAATTCCTCACTTACCAATGAAGACTGCATACCAGTTGGGATGTTTGTATTTTGGCTGCTTAGTCCAATAGAATTCAGAACTGCCCCAATAACCTAGAAAATGGGAGGAACAAGAAAAAATGTGTTTCATTGGCTACTGGCCTACTGGGCAATACGAAATTCATCCATGTCCATGATATAACTAATAACTTGGGAATGGGGAATATATTATATAAGATGAGAGTCCACGATAAGCACAATAATAATAATAATAATAATAAACAAATAAATCGAAGGAAAAAAGGATAAAAGAACATTAAACTGCATACCCGAGAAAGATCAGGAACAATGCCTTCACCTTGATCCCCAACATTAAATGTTCCTAAAACCACACTATGTGCAATTTGTCCTACACGATTTCGAAGGGCACCAGCTCCAGCTTCGTTACCGGTTGATGAAGGTACTAGAAGCAAACAAAAGGAAACTTAAGAAAATGAACGATATCCCAAGTGTTTATAAATTCTCAAACCTAGTATTCTATTTGGCATACCATTTGCAGGTCTGTCGCCTGTGCCAGTATCGGATGCTGCATGTTGCTGAGTTGGTTGTCTTTCAACTAAATGCAAGGTATGCCCATTATCCAAATCTTAAAGGATTAAGAAACTACAGTCCAAAATCCAATTCTATAAAGAAGTTCACTCAATTGCACAAAAAGAAGCATCAGACAGCAAAACTAAGCAACAAATTTGCCAAGGCGGCAAATCTGAAAAGACTTGAAGTACATTACTACATATTAGGGCTGTTATACGAACTAACTAAATAAAATACGAATCACAACTCTAGTCCAATAAAAACAGTTACGAAATGTCATACTTTCATCTAATATTACTAGAGGAAAGAAGAAACTCCCATCCGCAATATCAACTTGTATACTATTAAAGCTTTTAAGATCACCATATTATAGAAATAAATTATCTTGTCCCACCAACATGCATATCAATCATTACCATACAAAAGATTACTACCCAATTAATTTGAGATCCAATATGCAGGTCGGGAAGCAAGTGCACCCTACATGAAAAATGTGGCATAATAGTTTGCAACTAAGAATACTAGGACTGATGGTGGGAACAGAAAATGAGAAAACTACGACAAATTTTAAAGATAAACATACATTCAATGCAGAAAATGATAGGATACGATACTCGGAAAGAGTATGTTCATCCTTTAAGACCTTTCCCCTGAATATCAAACGTTGCTGATTCACTGGGATTCCTATTTCACTTGCGATTTTCTCCTTGAATAATTGAACTGGCATCTAACAGATTGACAGCAAAGAGAATAGGCAATGAATGTACATGAAGAGGAAACAAACTTGAATATTAATTATAAAAATTAAAAAAAATATATATTAAAATTAAAAAAAAAATATTTCAAAAAAAAAAAAAAGTCTTTCTGGTACATTTTGGTATCTCACAATTGATTATATATTTTTTATTTTTTTCATTTTCCCCCTCTTCCAGAACAATGAATTCTCCAAGTACACTGTAAAAGCATATAATCATGGCTAAGAAAAGTAATTTTCTTTCTAGACAAAAATTGATTTCTTACATCTTTATTCACTTGAAAACTGTAGATATGTGAATCTAAAGTCTTGATGTTCAGCTCAATATTCGAAGTTGCAGTCTCCCCGGAAATACTGCCAGAGCTGGAACCTTCATTTGAATGGTCTGCCATGCTATTCAACTGCAGCTACCGTCTAAACAAAAAGGCGCATTCAGAAACAAAATCCCAGTATGCCTCTCCTCCTCTCCATGAATGAAGATCGTGGGGGAACTGATTGGAGCGGAGAGGCCGCACCAACTCATCGTCCCCCATACAATAGATAGCACTAGACGAAATGACAACAAGATTTCGCAAGAAAAGATGACTGGTTAGTCATCAAGATTCGATTACAAACCCATTCGAATTTCATTGTGCATTAGCGAAGCTATAATGCGAGAGACCTCTATTCGCGCCAATATAAAATGCGGAACAACAAGATATTAAGATCTAAAGTAACGCCCTCAATCTACTCAAGCAGCTAGTCAAATTAAATCGTACGAGCTAAGTTCTTGGGGAAGAAGTTGTTGTATTCACTTAAGTTCCATTGGAAAATGATGGACCAGCAAATGCAACAGTTAGGGAAGATGACAGAAAACAGGAAGAATCGTCCAGGAAAATACAGAAGGCGGAAAAAGGTGAAGATCCAGTTAGGTAGGAAAGAATCATCCAAACAACCAAAAGAAAACCCGACGATCCCGATGAAAATGAATACAATAAACGGAAATACACCATCCGCCTAAGGTTTTCGGAAGCTACATGAAAAACGTACCTCTTCGGACGACAAATAGTCCAAGCAACGGAAACAAGAACCGGCGACGACGGATGTGAATGTCGTCGAGAATCGCAATACACCAACGGCGAAATCTTTTGCTGCCGGAGTTCGACTCAATCCAATCGTAGAACTACAACTTTTTCCGAAGGCGATGAAGGGGCGGGGCAGAACAACGAAGGTTAATTATGAAAATGGCTTCCAGAAAGATCTAGACTTCCCGACGGCGAATGGCCTTTATCTCGAAAGAACAAAAAAGTAAGGACGGACCCGGAGCTGAGTGAAGAAGGACACCAAAACGGTGCGTTGCGAGTATAGATAAATTGTTTTCTCGACGGGCCTGTTTAGCAATGAAAATTATGAAATGATGCTTTGCTTAAGCCGGGCTCTAGATTAGCTGTTTTCGTCTGCTTTTTAAAACTTAGCCAGGCCCATGAAAGCCCAGTCAATTTGCCATGTCGGCCCAAATACCTTACTTGTAATCAATTTTTCAAATTTTCATTGCTTTTATAACTTTTCTTTAAAACATGGTAGATATATTAATTCTCAAAGTAAATGTCACAGTGTCTTGTTCTCTAAAATATTTTATTATCATTTTTTTTTGTTCAACAATATTTAGGAGTAGGGACATTCGAACCTTTAATCTTTTGGTCGATGGTACATGTTAATTACTGCTGAGCTAAACTCACTCTGATAAAATATTTTATTATCAATTAATTCATTTTCTTCTTTGAGACTTCATTTGATAATTATTTGATTTTTTTTAATTAAGCTAATAAACACTACTTGCACATATAGATTTCTTTGTTTTCTTATCTATTTTTTACAAATGTTTTCAAAATTCAAGTCAAGTTTTGAACACTAAAAAAAATAATAATTTTTAAAGACTTTCTTTTTTTTTTTTTAATTTGGTTAAGAATTCATTTTAATAAATATAAAATAAAAAATTTGTGAGAAAACAACAGTTTTCAAAAACCAAATAGCTATTAAATATGATTTAAAATTTACAGTTTTATTTTATTAGTTATTGATATTTTGTATTGATCATTATCAAACAAACAAACAAATGAGGTTTGTAGGTTGGATCCATGCTGAATGATTTATTAAATAAAATATATTGATAAATAAGCACGAAGAGTTCAAGTACCAAAATACATTTCAAACTTCACAGTAACTACCAACCAAATGACATGTATAATATTTTTTTGCCATTGTTTGTATTTACTTTATTTTTACCATATTAATTTTTTTTATTCAACCAAGGCAGGAAGGAGATTGACCCTTCATGTTCAGGTAAATATTTAACTTTTATGTTAAATTACAAGTTTAATCATTGAACTTTGAGATTTGTGTTTAATTGATCTTGAACTTTGAAAAGTGTTTAACAAATTCTCAAACTTTCACTTTTATGTCTAATAAATCCCTAAATTTTCAATTTTGTGTCTAATAGATCTCTGAAAAATTTAATTTTTAAAAAAATTAATAGATGTATTATATATAAATTTGAATTTATGTCTAAAGAAACCTTAAAATTTTAATTTTACATCGATTAGATATGTGAATTTTATAAAAATTGAAAGTTCGAGGACTATGTTTATAATTTTGAAAGTTTAAAGACCAAATATACACAAACTTCGAAATTCATTGCCTAAATTTGCCATTTAACCTAACTTTTATTATGTTTATTGGCAGTCCAACTCATATATCATTTTTTTCTTTTTTCTCCACAAAAAAAAAAAACTCATATATCATTTCTAATTTATACATATTTAAATTTAATGCGTTCAAGAAAGAAAAAAAAAGTAGAAAGTAACCAAAAAAAACCAGAAAGTAAAAGGATATGACGGTCATCACTATTATTATTATTGGCTTTTGTGTATACGATACGAGCGAGCAAAAGCAACTCTAACTCGGCCAAATCAAATCAGCATCTTGCGGTCCGATCAACGGTCCAGATTCTTCCAAGACCATTTGATTCAGAGTTTGGAGGTTGCGAGCTTTATGAGATCCTTTCTCAGAATCTTGCCGGACGGATTCTTGGGAATGGAATCCACGAACGCCACCCGCCTAATTCTCTTGTACGGTGCCACCTGTACAAGCACACGTGGACCCCATCTCAGCTTATAATTATAGACCAGCGGTAAATATCTAATAATAAGATATTTCATTTCTTCAACTTTATGGCAAACAATATTTTATTTCATACTATCTTAATATTATAAATTTCTTCGCAGGCACAAAATCAAATTTACAAAAATCCTATCATTGCTAATTCCCAACCCCTTCCACTAAAAATCTTTTAACACTCATTGAATAAAAATATTACTTTTCCTTTCAAGACTTTCCATAATTCTTAAATGTTTTTTACTTGGACAGAATATTACTGACCTGTTTTGCCACGAATTGCATTACATCTTCGTGTGAAATGTCACTTCCACCCTTCCTTACCACGTAAGCCATTGGATACTGTCCAACCTCCTTGTCTGGAAATCTGGAATTAGAAAAGGAAAAAAAACGAAAAAACATTTTATTTTCAAAATCATATACTTTAAAATACTTGACAATATTGTGATACTTTTCAAAAGTATGCTAAAGACTAGTAACCCTTGGAATAAGTCATTTGTAAAGATACTAAAAAAAAAAATCATTTGTAAATTGATATTTTTCCAAAATATTATCTTGAAAGCACGATTTAACTGATTGGTTTTGAAATTATTGTAAACTATTTTTTTCTTGTATTTTTAAAAGCTACTTTTTGTTAGTACAACAAATGTGGGATAGTGAAAATTCAAATCTTCAACTTTTAAAGAAGTTGTACATATTAATTATCACTGAACTATGTTCATTTTAACTTTTAAAAATTACTTTGTGTTGGCAAAAAAAAAACAAATTTTTATCTAAAAAAAATTAGGCGACTTTGAGAAGAAGAAAAATAAATTATGTTGTGTTTTGTTAAATTTTTACCGTTATTTAAAATGCAATAGGCATCCACAACATAAAAGACTGTACCAATGCCAATCTGAACATAATTTTAAAATAACATACTTGTGTGTAAAAACTCAATGATCAAATAAAGGTTAGAGGGGATAAAAGTATATTTTACCATTTTCTTTTTAACATCGAATGAACCATGCATGGCATAATAAAATATCCAGGTCTCCACTTTATGCTCAAAATATTATCCCACTTGTTTTCAAAAAAAAAAAAGAAAAGAAAAAATAATTATCCCACTTACGTAGTGGGCCATTGCCTTTTACAAGGTTTGAACATTTGAAGGAGACTTGACCTATTATAATGGTATAAGATATTTTTAGCGAAAATTACTTTTGGTCCCTAAATTTTTAAGATTAGATGCATTTGGTCTATGAGTTTTTAAAATGTATCATTTTAGTCCTCGAGTTTTAAAAAATAGGTTTAAAAGGTCCCTATGATTATTTTGTCCGTTTGCTACAGTAACGGAATAATTTTTTTATTAATTTTTATAAAATAAAATAATAATTATAATAAAAAATAAATTCAAATAATATTAAAACAAAAAATTCCACTCTCTCTCCTCTTTCTCTCTCCTCTCCCTCACCCCCCACTCCCCTACATCCACTCCCTCTCTGCCAAAGCTCCTCTCCGACGCCGGCACTGGCGTCTCCTCTCCGCCATCGTCGGTGCCTAGAGAGAGAAAATGTTCCACACTTGAGAAAATGGGGAAAAAGAGAGAGATGGAGGAAAAAAGATAGGCTTTGAGAAGAAGAAAGAGCTTAGAGAAGTTAGAAGGAGAAGGATAATGAGAAGATTCAAATCTAAGCGCCGACGATGGCGGAGAGGAGACGCCGGTGCTGGCGCCAAAGAGGAGCTTCGGTAGAGAGGAAGTGGAGGTGGGGGCATGGGGATGGGGTGAGGGAGTGGAGAGAGAAAGGAGAGAAATAGGAGAGAGTGTGGGTTTTTGTTTTAATATTATTTTAATTTATTTTTTATTATAATTATTATTTTATTTTATTAAAATTAATAAAAAATTATTCCGTTACTGTAGCAAATGGAAAAACAACCATAGGGACCTTTTAAACCTATTTCTCAAAATTCGAGGACTAAAATGGTACGTTTTAAAAACTCAGGCACCAAACGCACCAAATCTTAAAAATTTAAGGACCAAAAAGGTAATTTTCTCATATTTTTATATCGAGACATGTGATCACGTCAAGAAAATGTAACTATTTAGTTAAAATTTTACTATTATGGTTAAATTATCAAAAATATCCCTGAACTATGAGGTTGGTTTCAATTATACTTCTGAACTTTGAAAAGTTTCATTTTAACCCTTGAACTTTGAAGTTTGTTTCAAGTAACTCTTGAAGGTTTTTTCCGTTAAATTTATGGAAGAAAAATGACGTATTTGCATATGTTTTGATTTTTTTTTCAACGTATATGTTCAAATAAGCAACAATACAAATGCAAAAACATCATTTTCCAACCATGAATTTAATGGAAGAAAAAAAAAAGCCTTCAAGGGTATTTTTGAAACAAATATCAAAGTTTAAGGGTTAAAATGAAACTTTTCAAAGTTTGAAGGTATAATTGAAATCAACCCCATAGTTCAGAGATATTTTTGATAATTTAACCTACTATTATTAACTAAAAAATTTCCAAGCATTTTGTCGACTTCAAATCTCGTATTAAAAAACAAAAATCCATGGATTTCTTTTTAAGGAAATTTTACCCTTTAAAAAAAATGGCATGGAAATTTTACTTACGGAATCACTGCTGCATCAGAGATATTAGGATGTGTGAGTAACAGCGCCTCTAACTCTGCAGGAGGCACCTGAAAATTAATATTAAACAAACAAAATAAATAAATAAATGAATCATAAAAATTAAAAATTAAAAAAAAAAAAAAAGCGAATAAACACGTTCTTAATAACTAAGAAAATAGTTTGATGTCTAATAATTTCTTTATGTAGTGTTTTTACTTTTAAACATCTAAATTAAATTTCATAACAAGAGATAGTTTGTTAATTTCTACACAAATTTTAAGAAGTTGAGTACAATTCTGAAAAGTAGGTTACCAAATTTAATGCATATCATTTTTAGAAAGAAAATCCATGTAAATTACCTGATAACCCTTGTATTTGATGAGTTCCTTAAGCCTATCAACCACAAAAACAAAACCATCTTCGTCGATAAAACACAGATCACCAGTTCTCAGCCATCCCTCCGAGTCAAGTGTTGAGGTTGTGGCCTCCACATTACCAAAGTACCCTACAACAATCGACTCCGAAGATGCATTGTTTAGTAAATTACTCCATGCGACTATAGGGGTCAAATTGGATTAAAAAATAATAATTTTTAAGCATTTGAAAAGTCATTCCAAACAGATAATAGAATTATTTGAACAAATGTTTTTTTAGGTATTTTGGGGTGGAGATCAAACCAATCGAATCCACGCCTTTGAACTTATTCACTTCAGCTATGATTGGCATGTGACCAAATTTAATATCATTAAATCAGGGTGGATCATAATTGTATATATGTTAGAATTTAGATGGGCTTAAATTCAATTCAATTTAACTTATACTGTTAATATATATATATATATATATATATATATATATATATATATATATATATATATATATATATATATATATATATTGTAAAGTGTAGAAGAAGAAACAAAGCTTCAAAAAAAAAAAAAAAGAAGAAGAAACAAAGCCAATTTTCAAAGATCAATTATTGAAACTAACGACAAAAGTAGGAACTACTTTTTACCCTAGCAAAAAAGTGTCAAGCTCAAACTCCCTGCCATAAATCAAAAATTCCATTTGGCCAAAATACTTATTTCTTCTTTAAAGAATATATATTTTAACAATTATTATTTAAAACCAATATATACTTTAACAATTATTATTTAAAACCACATTATTCATTAAAAAAATTCAAGTTTTAAAGATTATTCTTAAAATTAAAGAAACTAATGAATGCTAATAATCTTAAAACAAACATCTTTTAAAGTATTTTTTTTAAGGTTAAATTACACATTTAGTCTCTGAACTTTAATGTTTGTATCTATTTAGTCTTTAAACTTTTAAAATTATAAATTTAGTCCTTAAGGCCCGTTTGATAACTATTTGGTTTTTGGTTTTTAAAAATTAAGCCTATAAATACTACTCTCACCTATAGTTTTACTTGTTTTGTCATATACTTTTTGCCTATGTTTTAAAAAACCAAGCCATATTTTGAAAACTAAAAAAAGTAGTTTTCAAAAATTTGTTTTTGTTTTTAGAATTTGGCTAAGAATTCAAATACTTCCTTAAGGAAGATGAAAACCATTGTAGAGAAATTGGGAAAAAACAAGTTTAATTTTCAAAAACCAAAAACCAAATGGTTATCAAACGGGGCCTAAACTTTTGAATTTTTTTAAAATTCACAAGTTTAATAGATACAAAATTAAAATTTTAGGATTTCATTAGATATAAAATTCAAATTTATATCGAATAGATCAATTATTTTTTAAAAATTTTAAATTTAAAAAATACCTATTATACACAAAATTAAAAGTTCAATAATTTATTAGACACAACATTAAAAAGATTAGAAACTCAATATATATTTTTAAAAGTTTCGATGATTCAATCATGTCGGCCATTGACTAACTAACTACCTTTCATTATGGTGGGCCCTCTGAGCCAAAGCTCCCCGGTCCGGTTCACGGGCAGAGCCTCGCCGGATTCCGGGTCAACAATCATCCCCTCGGTGCTCGGCGACAGGAGCCCCGCCGTGCCGTACCGGCGGCTCTCCTCCAGCGAATCGGTGGACGCCCCAATTCCGGTGGACTCCGTCAACCCATATCCCTGAAGAATCGCAACATTCGGATACTTCTCAACAAAACCCTCAATCACCTCCTTTCCCAGCGGCGCTCCGCCGGACAACGTCGTGTGCAACGACGCCAAATCGTACCTCCCCTTTATCTGCTTGGCGGCGTTCACCAGCGCCACCAGAATCGGCGGCACAAGAGGCAGATACGTTGCCCTGTACTTCTCAATCGCCGACAACATCTCATGAATTTCGAATTTCGACAGCACGACAATAGTCGATCCCGACGAAAGCAGACCCGTAGCGAAAGCCACAAGCCCATAAATATGAAACATCGGAACCGTACAGATAAAAGTCCCTTCCCCTTCGCTTAATTTGAACCTCGTCACAACGACTTGAACCATAGCAATTAAATTTTTATGGGACGACACTACGCCCTTGCTCGCCCCTGTCGTTCCAGACGAATAAAGCAGAGTCGCTGTGTCGTTTTGCTCAACCCGCTCCTTAATTCTACTCCCACTGGGTTTTTTCCTCATCATTTCGCTCAATGTCGACACGATTTTAACTGGTGGGTTTTGAATTTGGCCGTCGATTAGGACGATCGGCAATTTGGAGCTGGCGATTTTGGGGATTAGTTGTTGGGTCGTGAAGGCTAAAATGGGTTTTGAATCGGCGATCTGCTTGGCGATTTCTTGGGGGGTGTTGAGGGGATTTGTGGTGGTGATGATGGCGCCGATGGACATGATGGCGAGGCAAATAATGGGGAAGAAAATGGAGTTAGGGGAGAGGAGGAGAATGACGTGGCCTTTTCTGATGCCCATGTCGGAGAGAGAAGCGGCGACGGAATCGACGGATTCCCAGAGGTGGGAATAGGTGATGTGTTGGCCGGTGGTGGCGTCGATGAGGGCGATTTTGCCGTTGTGGGGGCGGGAAGAGATAAACGTCGTCGCATCGAGGGATTGGTTGGGGGGAAGAGGGATTGGGCGGCGTTTGCTGTGGAAGATTTTGGTGGATTTGCAGAAGCCGCTTCTTGGATCTACTTCGCCGCCGTGGACTGCCATGTGGTGGTCGGAAAAGGGGAATTTTCTGAGAGTGGATGAAATGTTTGAGTTTTGAGATTTATTTTGGAAGTGGAGGTTTTTGAGTTCGCTTGTATAGGAGGCGTAGAGCCAGAGCCGCCGTCGTTGACTGGTCTAACTTGTTTCCTTTTGAATTGAAATAATAATTTAGTTTCTAAACATGAGAAACTAATAACGTGATGCGGGTGTGTTTGTTTTTGTTCGCCTCTGTTCCGACTTCCGACTTAATTTTTTAACAATAAAATTGTGTTGGAAATTTTGTTTTAAATAATTTGAAACGTGGAGAAATGTGTCCGACCCGATTTCTGAATCTTCAGGTTATTTTTGTTTTGTACTCAACAAACAAAAATAAAAAGTTTGTTTTAGTTTTTAAATTGAATATACTTTATCTTTGTTTCGTTTTCTACTTTTTGGCCGGTGACACGCTTCCACTAATTTCTGTTGGTTCGATTACTATTGTGTAGTCTCAGTCTTTGACGTTGTAGTAATTTTTCTACTAATTTTTTTTTATCAAATTAGATTCTATATTTGATTAAATATTGTAATTTATACTATCTATTTTTTTTTTCTAAATTCTCTCATTAATTTTAATAATAAAAAAAGAAATATATGTAAACTCACTAATTTCAAATTTAAAATTTGATTAATACAAATATTAACCGTTGAATAATCATGCAAAACCTCAGAAATGTTAAAATAAACTTAGTTCTACTATCGTTTTTTCCCCTCAAATCTTATCAATTGTGTACCATACACTTGTTTTACAATTAATTGAAAGCATGTGATAATATTTTTTCTAACGATTTTTCAAACAAAAACTTATTATGCAACACATTTCAAGTTTAAGGTTAAGATTGCAATACGTATCTAAGTTTTGAGGGTGCCGTTGGATGAAATTAAAAGATTAGGGTAAACATTGATACAACTTGACAAGTTTAGGGTTAAAAATGATTTTTTTCCTTCTAAATAAACAAATCATATAAATGTTTCAAGGTAACCATTGTATCCAGACTATCAATATTTCAAGGCAGTAGTTATATAAGGGTAACCAAATAAATCGAGCGTAACTAACTTCTTAAATCCAACCATCATTATGGTTGAAATCATGGCTATCAATAATCTAAAACATCAACCAAAGATCATCTGTTATATTGAAAGAATCGGTATTTGCAAACCCTATGGCCTATTACATTGAAGTAGTCTAATGGGTTGACGCTTGTACCCTCGATAAAGAGGCCAGAGTTAAAATCTTCCACTCCTCGCCAAAAAACAAAAAAGAAAATAATAATAAATTTTCTGATTCGCAATATGTATATATCTTGTAAATCATTCAATCAGGTGCTAATTTGGATATCATTGGAAATCTTACGTGGGCTATGGGCTGTTATTAAATGGGCCGCAGGAAAACCCATTTACTGGAATGGCCCAGTTCCGGAGCCCATTTTATCAACTTTCAACACGAGTCGGGTCTCAAAATATTCCCAGTATGCATTCATCTTCTTCACTCGATCATTTCTGCAATCAGATTTTACTGAGTTACAAGTGCAGAGGCCAAATATGGGAGGTGGTGGACACGGAGCTGGTACAACTTACAAGGGCGTCACCATACACCAGCCAAAGCGCTGGCACACCGTCACCGGCAAGGGCTTGTGCGCCGTTATGTGGTATAAACCCTAGCTTTGTTAATTTCCTTCCGATCACCAATTCTATTGAAGGAACCTAAATTTGATTCTCCAGTTTTAGCCAACCTGCGCCATATTTACTTTCTTTACCATCCTTCTCTGTCTGTCCAAGTTCTGCGTCTTTCGGATCTGTCATCCTCGCATTGTTCAAAATGATTGCATCGCGATCGAGTGGAGTTACAAGTTTTTTTATTATTTTGATGCTAGATGCCATCTTTGAATACCTCGTATACGATTTCATGTCGCTGTGGAAAATTAGAGATCGATCAGAATCAGTAGGATTGAAAAATTGGTGTTCTAAGCGGTTCAAAATCTGGATTTTGACCAAATGATTAATTATTACCTTTCAGGTTTTGGGTGCTATACAGGGCGAAACAAGATGGACCTGTAGTACTGGTGATAGTCACTGCATTTCAAACTCTTGAATATTGACTACATTTATACATATTGTTTAGTTTCTATTGCTGAAAGTCTTACATTTGTGAAATTTTTGCTGATTCATTTAGGGTTGGAGACATCCATGGGAGGGCCACGGTGACCATGGGCATGATCATTAGGTACCCTTTTCATTACTTCCCTCCAGTTTCAATTTTCCCCAATTAATTGTCTATTTTTATAGATAAAAAAAGTCAAAACAAAATGTATCCTAGCTTTCTGCTGTAATTGCAACACTGAACCATTAACCACTTGACATCAGGTAATGTGAGTGCTACCAGCAATGGGCACTGCTTTTTAGTTACTTCCTTGGTTTGGTTGGTGTGCATTTTTTATTGATAAGTTTTCCAGGTCCTTTGTAGGCTTGCTGCAATGACGGGCGATAGGGGAAATGACAAGGCTTCAGTTGCAGGTTCCCTATTTGAATGTTACGAGTACCATATTTGCTAAGTTTTGTTCAAATAAGGATATTGTGATAGCCAAGTGGACAGAAACATCACTTCATCATTTTACTTTTGTAATCATGAATTCTTCTGATATGTTTTGAATATTTGATTTGTGTTCAATCACTGCTATTATTGAGTTGAAGCAAGATCAATGCTTATTTCTGAATATAGTTTGCTCTTTTGTTGCATCGTCTCTTGCATGAATTCTTCCTTTCTTCTAATCTAAGGTTATTTTGAACGCTCGATTGCCTTGCACTTTGCTCTTTTTGGCTTAATTTGATTGGCTCAAACTGAAATTCATGTAACCAATGGTGATGAGAAGCATTCGTGAATGTCTATTTGTCCTAGAATTGAGTGTCACAACAGAGGGATTTTATAAGGCACTGTACTAGGTTAATTCCTTTCTACTGTAAATAAAGAAGCTTAATTGAAGAGATATCAAGAATGTATAGAGATCCACTTCTTACTTGCTGCAATCAGAGATTTAGCAGATATATGAAAGATCATTCCCTTCTCTCAGCTTGCTAAACTCCAATGCCATAGTTGCCTCCAGGATTCTGCAGGAAAACAATATTGTCCTAGCTCGCATCTTTGCCGAGTATGCTACCAATTCCAATGAACTCAGTGCCCGTTTGCTTGATGTAGGGTAAGGCCTTAGGGAGATGACTTTTTAAAGTACATTAAACAAACGAGACTACTTTATGGATAGATTGTCTCTGTTAACTCGAAGTGAACAAAGTGCTTTCTTTTCAATAATACTTGTGAAAGTATACCACTTCTCAAATTGTTGTGGAAAATGCATTAAGTTTTGTAATTTAAAACATGATTTAAATACTATTTTGGTCTCTAAACTTTCAAGTTTGTTCCATTTTTGTTCTTAAATTTTCGAAATGTTCATTTTAGTCATTGAACTTTTAAGTTTATTCCATTTTGGTACATTTATTTTGATATTTGAACTTTAAAAAGTATTCATTTTGGTCCTTGCTATATTAATTTTCCATCTAATATCCATTTCCAATTGCCAAATGCTTGTCTTTAACTTACATGCCTTGAAATCATGTTCATATCAATATATGCTAATACACATACTCAAAATTATGTCGTTAATTTGTTAAAAACAAAATATAGATAAGGACAAAGATGGTTATTTTTTTGAAAGTTCAATGACTAAAATATATATTTTAAAACATTGGGACCAAAATGGAACAAATTGAACTTAAAAACAAATTATAGAGAAGGACGAAGATGGTTATTTTTTTGAAAGTTCAATGACTAAAATATATATTTTAAAAAATTGGGACCAAAATGGAACAAATTGAACTTAAAAACAAAATATAGAGAAGGACGAAGATGGTTATTTTTTTGAAAGTTCAATTACTAAAATATATATTTTAAAAAATTAGGGACTAAAATGGAACCAATTTAAAAGTTCAAGGACCAAAATGAGCTAAAATTGGGTTTATAGAAACGTTTTATAACTATAATATAACTAATAGCTAATAAGAATGAGGATTACTGAACTCTGAATTGCTCCTTAATGGCTGAGTTACAGATGGAAGCCAAAAAAAATAAACGCCCACCGTGGGGCTCGAACCCACGACCACAAGGTTAAGAGCCTTGCGCTCTACCAACTGAGCTAGACGGGCTGTTGTTAATATCTTGTATTATATATCAATATGTTCTTCCTGAAACTTCACGATGACTGTGGAGCAAGTTTTTGGACCCAAAACTATAATTTAATTGGCAATTCTTTTTCAATCTAAATCAAACTAGCACATCAATTTGATTATTTATGTAGTTATTAAAACAAAAACATTTGCTTTATTTAGTAATTTTCACTATAATTTATTAAAAGGATTTACTTTTAGATTCGTAACAAGTAAAAGAAAAAACATTTATGCAATTATAATATTAAAATTTACAATTTGTTATACTCTCTCTAGCCAGTTCATTCCGATTCTGTAATAATTAATTAGTTCAGTTGAGCTGAATCCGTTAAATAAAATAACCAAAATATATAATACATAATATTATTTTATGACATTCTTAGGATGCCACGAAAGATATTTTAGAAGAGTTTATAGAACGAAAAGGAAGAAAATTGTTCCAAGGAAGAACTAATTGGAGCTTAAGCATACACGTGGACGAGACGCTAACACTTCTTGAATCTATGGCGCGGATTCAAAGATGAAATCCACCCATTTCCCTTCACATTATCAACCAAAAAAAAAAAAAGTGGATGCAATTTCTCCAGAACTTTCCGATTTTTCTTCTCTTTATTTACTCTCTCATTCCCCTTCTCAATTTGAGCTCATTCAACAGTTGCATCATCAATCTTGATAAACACTCTTTTCAACAGATTGAATTGAAGCAATCGACTGAATTTTGTTAGAATTATGGCTTCCTCCGCCACTAATCTCCTTCTATCTTCAACCTTCTTCGGAACTAATACCTTAATTTCTCCTCCGACCCCCAAAACCACCAGATCGACGACGCATCTGCCTTTCATTTCGAGGAGAAAGGTTGTTCTTACGCGAAGCATTCTTAGCGAGAAACCCAATTCCGAACTCTTGAAATCGATTTCGTCGCAAGCTACTTTGGCTGCCCTAATCTTCTCTTCGATTGCTCCACAAGCTCTGGCGGTGGATGATGCTAGCCCTCCGCCGCCTCCTCCGGTAATTGAAGCTCAAGCGGTGAGTCCTAGTACTTCAACTTCCTCGCCCTTTTCTCAGAATCTTCTTCTTACTGCTCCGAAACCCCAATCTCAATCGGTTTCGGACCTACCCGAAGGAAGCCAATGGCGATACAGTGAATTCTTGAATGCGGTGAAGAAGGGGAAGGTGGAACGAGTTAGGTTTAGCAAAGACGGCTCTGCGCTTCAGCTCACTGCTATTGATGGCCGTCGTGCCTCTGTGATAGTCCCCAATGACCCTGATCTTATCGACATTCTTGCAATGAATGGTGTTGATATTTCTGTTTCTGAAGGCGATACTGGAAATGGGTTGTTCAGTTTCATTGGTAATTTGTTGTTCCCGTTTTTGGCTTTTGCTGGATTGTTCTTCCTCTTCCGCCGTGCTCAAGGCGGCCCTGGCGGCCCCGGTGGACTAGGTGGGCCGATGGATTTTGGAAGATCGAAATCCAAGTTCCAAGAAGTGCCTGAAACTGGAGTGACTTTTGCTGATGTTGCTGGAGCTGATCAAGCGAAGCTTGAATTGCAGGAAGTGGTTGATTTCTTGAAAAACCCTGATAAGTACACAGCTCTTGGAGCTAAAATCCCAAAAGGGTGTCTCCTTGTTGGACCACCTGGTACCGGAAAAACTCTTCTGGCCCGGGCCGTGGCCGGTGAGGCTGGTGTGCCATTCTTCTCGTGTGCTGCCTCAGAGTTTGTAGAACTGTTTGTTGGTGTTGGTGCTTCGAGAGTGCGGGATTTGTTTGACAAGGCCAAGTCTAAAGCTCCTTGCATTGTGTTCATTGATGAGATTGATGCTGTGGGGAGACAGAGAGGGGCAGGTCTTGGAGGTGGGAATGATGAGAGAGAGCAAACAATCAATCAGCTCTTGACTGAGATGGATGGCTTTTCTGGTAATTCTGGTGTGATTGTGTTGGCTGCTACAAACAGACCAGATGTTCTTGATTCAGCATTGTTGAGGCCCGGTAGGTTTGACAGGCAAGTCACCGTGGACCGTCCGGATGTGGCTGGTAGAGTTAAGATTCTTCAGGTCAGTGCATTAGAAACTCTTCTTGGTTTAAGTTCAAAGAAATTGTAATAGTTTCTGGATTTGAGCTAGTCACGTAGGCCATTGTTGTTATACTTGTTATCAAGGATCTATCAACCTTTGAAACAGGGTGCTGTAGCTTAGAACATCTGTTGCTTTTTTTTTTTTTTGGTTAATGTTTTAAGTTCTCTATGTTCTTTCTCTAAAATGATACATTAATGTCTTACAGGTGCACTCAAGAGGGAAGGCCCTTGCTAAAGATGTTGACTTCGAGAAGATAGCAAGGAGAACCCCTGGTTTCACTGGAGCTGATCTGCAAAACTTGATGAATGAAGCAGCCATTCTTGCAGCCCGGCGTGATCTCAAGGAAATTAGCAAAGATGAGATATCAGATGCTCTTGAGAGGATAATTGCAGGGCCAGAAAAGAAGAATGCCGTTGTCTCGGACGAGAAGAAGAAATTAGTTGCATACCATGGTATATGAGAATGTGACCATCCTTGTTTTGGAACTTCAATTTCTGTCATTATCTGGTTTTGCAATTTTATTAACAGCTCTTTTTCTTTTCCAAATGCAGAGGCTGGGCATGCTCTTGTTGGTGCTTTGATGCCAGAATACGATCCTGTGGCGAAGATATCAATCATTCCTCGTGGCCAAGCTGGTGGACTTACCTTTTTCGCTCCAAGCGAAGAGAGGCTCGAGTCAGGATTGTACAGCAGAAGCTACCTTGAGAATCAGATGGCTGTTGCCCTTGGAGGAAGGTATATATTTTTCAAACTTCATCCTTGCGACTACCCTAATATTTGATTGTCTGGCCTATTACTCAACAGTCTTTTATGACAGCTTTTACAAGTATCGCCATGATCATTCTTTACTCCCACTTGATTTTTGAAATAGTGAAAAATGTTTTTAGCCAATTGAAAGTAGAAGTACTTTTCAAGATTGTTATAGTGTTGAGTTATATAGAGCTTATATGATACTCAATTTGCATCCAACGGCTAATGCAGGGTGGCTGAGGAGGTGATATTTGGAGAAGACAATGTGACAACGGGCGCATCGAACGACTTCATGCAAGTTTCTCGGGTAGCAAGGCAGATGGTTGAGAGGTTTGGATTCAGTAAAAAGATTGGACAAATTGCGATTGGTGGACCGGGCGGAAATCCCTTCTTAGGTCAACAGGTATTCTTTAGTAATGTCACTGAATTCAGGTTTCAGGCTACCTTCATATTTTGACAGACTTGCTTATAATGAATGTTTTTTTAACTTGCAGATGTCATCCCAGAAAGATTACTCCATGGCAACTGCAGATATTGTGGATTCAGAGGTTAGGGAGTTGGTAGAGAAGGCATATTCAAGAGCTAAGCAGATTGTCACGACCCACATCGACATTCTTCACAAGCTTGCGCAACTCCTTATCGAGAAGGAAACCGTGGACGGGGAAGAGTTCATGAGCCTCTTCATCGACGGAAAAGCTGAGTTATATGTTTCATAGAATAAACATATCGACACGGCATTGTATTATAAATGTTAAATACACAGATGAATCAACTAATCATTTCACTTGATTTCACAAAATTGCATACTACTTGATTGATAACTTACAGATCCCATGGTATGCCGTTTTGCCTGACATCAACCCCAACTGTTTTGTTACAACTTAGAAGAAGATGGAGATAAAAAAAGAATTAAAAAAAAAAAATACACCAAAGAATTTGAGAGAATTGAATTCTCAATACCCTCTTCCTCCTCTATGCCTTTTCTTCTCTAATGTTGATGCTTCATTCAACATGTCAGCTGCATCCTTTTGCATTCCAAGCTTAACAAGAGCAACAGCCTGCAAGTAAAATGCAGTGGCCCACTCTGGGTGAATCAATTGTGCTTGCATTGCATCTCTTAGTGCAGCGTCTGGCTTATCACATAGCAGATAACAAATACTTCTTCGTGCGTAGACCGTTGGAGAAAGTATATTTCCCACATCAATGAACTGCACATTATAATACCATAAACAATAGGTTAATCTTTGAGCAGAGTAGTAACACAAAATCACGATCCAGATGTTCTGTATTTTCAAGTTCAGGAGATATATATATATATATATATATATATATATATATATATATATATATATATACCTTACCGTGGTATAGCCATCTATTGCGCCTGTAAAATCTTTATCTCGAAATGCCATGTCGCCTCGCTTGCGTGCCTCCAACATGTCTCTTATCTGTTGCGTCCATTCTTGGAAGGATAGCTGCATAAATCCAGGTGGAGATGAAAATTTTAGCATTCAAGAACAATGAACAATCTAAGTGGGGAAAATCTTCAAGGAATGAAACTGGAGAATCGAGTTTCAGCAATAGAGATGGTGTACTTCGCAGGATCCATCATCGTCTTTATAGTGTGACATGAGCAAAAGCTGATGAATGGCTGTAAGGTCCACTCGAGAACAAGCATCACCCATTGGAGAGAGAGGCTGTTGCGGCACCAACGGTATTTCTTCATGTTTTGGGATGCCCAGCATTTCATATGATGGAATCTATAAGAAAGAATTTATCATATTAGAAGCTAAATACTGACCAAATACGACTCAATTATCTCCTTGAAAATAATATCCCCAAGATTATTTGACATTCCTTACAAACATATGATAGCAAGCAAATTCTCCAAAATAAACATGAATCAAGGTCTACAACATTTAAGTAGGCATCTCCACACATTAACTTGATGAATCTAGATCGACACCCATATGTGTAAAACAATTGAAACTCATATCAGAGGAGCGGCCTGCACTCGAAAGCTAGTTCTGATTTAATTGATTGTATGAGAAAGCATATTTTATTTTGTATGATTAAACCATATGCAAAATACAAGGAGGAGCACTCTAATATTTAATCAGGCACCATCAAAAGTCCTCAAGATAAAAAAAAAAAAAAAAAGGAAGCGCTTACATCAGATTTATTTTGCAGGGGAACGAGTGCTGCAACAAGTTCTTTAATGCTCGGTCGATCCCGAGGTTCATATTGCAAGCACTGTGAAGCAAGCTCAAATACTAAAGTCGCCTCTTCAGTTGAAAATTTCCCCTCTAAATGTGAGTCCATCAAGAGAGTAATGTTTTTACCTCCTATCATATCAAGTGCCTGCATACAAGTCGAGAAAATAATTGAATAAAATGTAAAGGAATTGTATCCGTTAACAATCAGTAAATTCGTCTGTTTAGTTGAAAATTGAAAAACTAGTAAAAAACAAACTCCTTTGGCATAATAAAGGCACTTTCACATGCATTTGAAGAATGGCATAAAATCAAATTCCAGAATGCCTGACTCTTCAAAAAAATAAAAAATAAAAATAAAATCCAGAATGCCTGCTATAATTAAAGAAAAATAAAAAAATTTGAAGCTTTCCTAGATGATTTTCTATTTATTGATTTCACATGAAATCCCTATATAATGTAACCTAAAAAGAGTAGTTGCTATTGACACTCATAAAATATCTCAAGAAACCCAAATTCTTTGATAAAATTAAACATTGATAGTAATATGTTCAATGTTCCATGAGCATTAGACATTTTCAAAAACTACAAAGTACTTACCTGATTTGGAGGGACATGCTTTCCGCTAAGAAGGTCTAGAAGGATAGTCCCAAAGCTATAAATAACGCTTTCAGGAATTACAGTTCCTGAAAAAAAAAAGCAACCAATTATGACAGCGATACACTTTAAAGAAAAAAAAAAGACAGCTAAAATCTTGCTACATTGTCTAAAAGATGCTAATTGAATGAGTAATCAGATAATTGAAGATGATAAAATTCTAATAAACAAGTTTGTAGGTTTCCTTTAAAATTTCGTATGGATATCATTAGCAGATGATACTCGTTGTGTAAATGGAAGAAGACAGAAATGACTAAAGAGGTACAGAAATTAAATTTGATAATAAAAGCAGATGAAGTTCTGGTACCATCTCCTAAATACTCTGGAGGTGTATAAGCAAGATTAGTGCTGTAACTTTTCCCATCCATGCTGTTCTTCATCAATCCAAAACATGATAGCCGAGGATCGCCATTCTGCAAAGTTTCTACAAATCAACACAGTAATACAATATGATACCAAGGATCCCTCGATTAGAGAACCTCATAAAAATCAGAAGAAAAAAAAATGGACATTTGAAAAGAAAAATCACAAGTTTTCTCTCAGTTCTTATCATACATATCAAGGAAATTAAAAGACAAAAAGGGATTTTCTTATTTGATACAGCACCTCGTCAAATAGAACCCTATCTGCATTCAAGTCATGGTATAATGGACGTTCTGCTTGACTACAATATTCTAATGCTTCAGCAATGAATAGAGCAACTCTTAAACGCATTGCCCACTCAATGGTTTGTTTCTCCCCTGTCAATGAAATTGTAAACTGATTAAGTTTTACTAGAAGCCAAAAGAATGCACTAATTATCAAAGCTGTAAGGATCAACGTGCAGAATTTCATTATTTACTCATTGAAATTTTCAAGAACAAGAAGAACAGAACAAAAGTATGAATAAATAGAAACAGAACGGAATCAACTGATTGAAACTACGCCGAATCATCACCACTTCGCCTCCATTAGCGAAGAAGCAAATCGTTTAAACTTGTAATCAACAAAAAAAGCCATGGCAACTATTGTTTACGGCGATTCTACATCGTTTATAGGCAGATTAAACGTCTAAACCATAAAAAAGAAGAAGACGACGTCGAAGAAGAAGAAGAAGAACTCGTTTGATCTGATAAATTCCAGATATCATCGACCACAAATGAACTCAAAAGACTTACAGTGGAACAAATGCTTTGCAAGGGTGCAATTAAGCATATACTCTGCAACAAGCAGCCTTTCATCGCCCTCGCAGCAATAGCCAATTAAATTGGCGAGTCTTTTGTTTCTCAATTTCCCCACACCAGAGGCTTCCTCCTGAATTGAGAATTCAACAATAACAACATAAGAAATAACGATTAAGGCCTAGGGTGGACAATGGTGAAAATCAGAACCCGAGAAATTGAGAAAAATGAACAAGAATGCGTACGGCGAACTGTTTGCAGTCCGGCCACGCCGCTTTGGTAAATTTTTTAACTGCAATACAGCGTTGATTGTTCTCTTTCTGGAGACGCCCCTTGTAAACGATATTAGGAGCTTTATCGCTGCTTTCCGATACAATATGATCGGAGCTGAAGTTGTTAGTCGCCGCCTTGAGGTCGGCGAACGAAAACTCAACAAACGACGGCACGCATTCATCGGCCGGCGGGACTTCTACTCCATTCTGATGGTGGTGGTTCCTCTGGTCATTAGAATTATTGTCTTGACCATTGACATTGGCTGAAGGTTTTTTCAGTTGAAGTAACGACGATTGGCAACAGCCCATAACTCACTCGATTCAACTCTAACCTGCAATTCGAACTCGATTTTTCACGCAGAAATCAAAACCAGAAGCGGCCAGACGAATTTCTCAGAGAGCGGTTTGAAATCGAATTTCTAGAAAATGCCCTCGTTGGTTTGTGAAAATGATAGAGAAACCGAGCTAATTTGCAGCTTCCATTTCTTCTTCTCATTGCCGTCGTTGTCTCCTCGGTGGCTGATTCTGTTTCTGTTTTTTCACCTCCAGCGGATAACAGTGCCTTCGGTCTTCCTGGATTTTTCTGCAAATGAGTTGTCGTAAGAGATAATTGTGCAAACATTTGTTATAACTTCCCTTTGATTTCTCCCGCCAGAACGTGAAATTGATATTCTGTTTGTTGATAATCAATCTTATTCCTTGACGCCTCGTCGCCATTAAAACAACTTGTTGACTTCTAACAGAACAGTTTTCAAATTCTCTCTCTCTCTCCTTTTTTTCTTCATCTTCTTCTTCTCTTCCATACTGAAACACCTTGGAAGCACTATTTTTTCAAATAAATTTATAGTTCTGTTTTATTTTATTCCAATTCCAGTCTACATAAAATTTTCTCTTCTGCTTTCTGATAATGTGACGTTTCTTTACATTTCTTCTAATCTCAAATTTGCAAAAACACTTATTTTTTTTAAGGTTTAAAATTAAAATGATATTTTGATCCATGTAATTTCAAACTTATTTTATTTTAGTTTTTTTTTAAATGTTAGTCCAATTACTTTTTAATCATTGTAATTTTAATAAACTTTAAAATTAGTCTTTAGTTTATGTTTAACTTTTGCTATAAAAAAAAAGTCAATGTCTATAAATCTTACTTATTCTGTGTTTTTTTAATAAAAATTATTATTATTTTTTACCAAATAGAATAAAATTTAACTTTAAATTAACTATGAAAACTAATTTTAAGATTTATTGAAAGTATATATACTAATTTTAGATATTTAAAAATGCAATACTAAAACAAAACAAGTCTCAAACTATTAAGACTAAAATATATTCTATTGTTATCAAAATATAATATAGATTTAAAATTTCTTACTTATATAACAAAATTACTACTAAACGCTTGCAAAACGGTTTAACTCTATTTCTAATTTTCTACAAGTTGAAAATATATTGCACATGATAAATTTTAATTTATCATGTCAACCTTCGATTAAATTTTAGCTACTAAATTAAGATAAATTGTCGATCAAGAGGTTATGGATTCGAATCTCCATCTTCATATGTTGTTGAACTCAAATAAATAAATAAATTTAATGAATAATTAATGAAAAACACATGTATTCAAACTACATTTTAGGGTTCAACTTTGTAAAATAATTCGACTATCAATTATATTTTCCATCACAATATTCATGCTTATTCAATTTTGATTCTTAAACTTTTAAATATTTTATTTTTTGTTTCATTTAATTTTTAAATCGTTGTAGATTTTTTCTAATACAAATCCTCAACAACTTTTAAATATTTTTATTTTAGCTATTGATTTTTGTTGTTTAATTCAACATATGTGGGGATAAACACTTCATCATAAGGGATGTTAATAGATACTTATTTAATGAGCGTTTTAGTACTTAAACTTTGCATAAGGTAAGAAGATTCGATATTGTCCAAAAAAAAAAAAATGTAAGAGATTGGATCTTGCATCATCTTCAACTCTTCTTGGGATCTAGTGCTTCTGAGAAAAGTGATTCTAAATTCCAATGACTAGCTCAAGTGAAGTTCAAGCTTTGATTCAAGTTTCTCTAACAAGGGCAATATCCATTGTTGCCAACAATTATGATTTCAATTACGACAACAAGACTCTCTATTAAAAGACCTACTGCCTACTTTGTATACAAGGCGTGGTGTGTTTTCTCCTCTTCGAGAGGTTGAAACCACTGAAGACCTCTATCCAACCCTGACTGAAGAAGAATTACAATTACAAGGTGTAAAACAAAAAGTATTAGTCATTGTTTTTTTATTTCTAATTAATTATCTTTTTCAAAAAATATAGATATCTTTTGAAACTCAATATCTAATCTATTATAGATATTTGTCCACATATGCACATAAACATATACAACTACTCATCAAATAAATGAACAAATAAATACCCATAAATAATTACTATCTAGCATTTTTTCTAAAAAAATCAAAGTACATGAACTACGAAAGTATTTAATTAAAATATTATTTTTTTTATTTTTTTTTTCAATTTGCTCAATTTTAAGTTGAATTGTTTTCTCTCAAAAAAAAATTGACTTGTTTTTTTTTTTTTTCAAGTTGAAAGTGTTATATGTATTTATAAGTCAAAGTGAGCATAACCCAGCGGTGATTCCATATATTATATATATATATACATAATAAATTTCATATATATATATATATATATATATGTTATTAATAATGTAATATTATAGAATAATTATAATGTATGTCATATATATTTTTTAAAAATTAATAAAATAAATTATTTAGGTCGGGTTCTGGGATGGGGACAGAATGGGGATACCGTCCTCGTCCCCGACCATGGACTCGAAAATGATCCCCGATTTGACCCCATACCCAGTCAAACTGGGGATTCACCGCCCCGTTTGGGGTGGGGACCCGACCCCACAGGTATTTTTGCCATCCTTACCTTGTTCCCTAGTCTTGTACTTTTTTTTTCCTGAAAGTTTTGAATTGGATGACTAAATTTTATAGACTTTTAATTTTGGTCTTTGAACTTTAAAAAAAAAATTTCTTTGTCCCTACTTCGACAATGATTTCACAAATATTCAATTTTTAAAAAATAAGAACATTCTGTTTGATAACCAATTAGTTTTTTATATTTAATTTTTACGGTGCAACAGTTATTTTACAATAATTATTGTCACTTATTTATTAATTTCAATTTACAACAGTTATTTTAATAGTATGTGCAACATATTTCATATTTATTCTAAATTAACTTAAAACAATATATATTGTCCTGTCAAAAAAACAAAATATATATATATATATATATATATATATATTGTTTTTATACTATCATTTTTTTTTTTTACTTTAATTAAAACAGTAAGTTTTCGCACGCCTCTTTTAACCAGAAGTTTTCAAATGAGTGTCAGTTTCTGTTTTGTCCTTTCTGGCTAGAAAATCCGCTAACCACGTCATCAAGTCTCCACCAACTCTAATTGGTTGGTTTCCGATTAACAAGTTACTTTTTTTCCCCATTATTTTTATATTTTTTTAGAAAAATGAAAAAGGCTAATTATCACGTCATCTTGGCTTAGTATCGTCAGTCTAGTCACCAATTCTCGCTCTGTTCTGTCCCAGCTGACCCATCATCCTCTAGTTTGTTTGGGAGTCTTTAATTCCGTTTTACTGTTATTTCATAAATGTATTGAAAAAACAAGGTAAATATATGCAGTTTTTTGTATTTTTCTCAATTTAATATTTTGAAATTATACAATGTTAATGTTAAAATTGATTGATTATAATTTTACATGACACGATGATTAGTTATAGGTTGAAATTTTGAGGAATAATTATGCCATCTTTAAGTAGGAAAATTTCTAAGTTTGCATGTAGACATTTAAATTTTTGTTATTTTTTAAGTGATCAAATTCATTCTCTAAATTCTTGTCATTTCAATTTTCTTCTCTTAGGTAGCATAATTATTCATATAAATTTTTGTCAATTCACTAAGTAGGAGGACTTGAACATATTTTTTGCAACACCTAATTATGTAAACTTTAGACTAGAATAGAAAATTGATTAAAATATCATTTTGATCAATGTACTTTGGGTTTCATTCCATTTTAGTCCACACTTTCAAATGTTCAAATTTAGTCCATGTACTTTCAATAAAGCTTAAAATTGATTTTTACTGTTAGTTTATTGTTAACTTTTCTTAAAAAATTAATCTCGAATTCGCTTTCCCTTTATAAATTTTAGAAATATGTTTACATTATGTCTTTTTACATAAAAATTATTGTTATTATTTAACTAATTTCAATAACTATTAACTTCAAACTAATAATAAAGACTAATTTTAAGCTTTATTGAAAGTACATGTACTAAATTTAGACATTTGAAAGTACATGGACTAAAATAAAATGAAACTCAAAGTACATGGAACAAAATGATATTTTAACATAGAAAATTTGTTAAAATTTTAAACTTTTAGTTTTTTTTTTCTTTTTCAGAATGCACTCTGTTTTATTATCATTATTATTTATGTTAATTTTTAAAACGATATTCCTCATGCACAATGTATTTTCAATTTGATGGAAATATTTTTGACTAAACAACGGAGGATTTGAACTTATGACCTCTTGAACGAGGATACATATTTTATGTCAATTGCGTTATGCTCAGTTTGACACATATGTAATGATTTTAACTTACAGATTAAAAATACTTTTGATAATTTAAAAAATGCTTAAAACTACACTAAAAGACTTCTATATTACTCTTAACCACTCTAACTAGTATATTTAAATTTCCATACATTTTTCACAAATGTATTTATGTTTCTATCTATTGTTATGAATAAATCAATGATCAGTTTTTTTTTTTTTTTTTGAATTTCGATATTTGGACAACAACAATGTCGGCAATGTCTATTTTTCTTTTTTCAAAAAACAAAAACACACACTAAAAGGGTCCAGTTCAAAACATCTCATGTTCTTTGAGAAGGTCACGTCGAACAAAATATATATTCTATATAATTAGATAATTATTCATATCCAAAGATTACTTTCAAAAAAGAAAAAAAAAATCATATTCAAAGATCGCCGCCGTGAATTTTGTAACTTAATAATAATTAATAAATTATGCATACAACTTGACCAACAAGAGTGGAGCAGACGTGTGAAGCAGCCGAACCACGTGTGGTCTTGAGCCTAAACCAGCAAAAAGCCTTAAACTAAGGCTTTTTACAATATAAGTTAATATTTGAAAGAAAATTGGATTTTCAAAATTTCTAAATTTTGAGGTAAATGAAAAATCATGTTCAATGTATGATTTGAGTCTATGAAAGGAACTTTTCTATACGCTTTTTGAAAGTATATTACGTAAGTTTAAATTCCAAAATTATTATTGCCCTTAAACTCATATTGAGATAATGTCTATGTTAGATAGAGCCTTTCTACGAATATGTTCCTTATTAGCTCGTTCTTATGTAGCTAAAGAGAAATCTCGTGGTTGCTTTGCCCACTAGACATACAATGTTATGTTACTATGAATGTTACTAACCACAACTAGCACATCATGCGAAGTAAGTTTACGAACCAATTTTGCTTGTATACGTCGGCCTCTCTTCTACTTATTTCATTTCTCTCTTAGCTTTCTAACATTTTAGAACAAAATTCTAATTTGACCGTCACAACTTATTTTGAATCACATTAAAATATAATGCATTAAAAATATAAAATAAAATTCACAAAACAACAATAAACATTTCATAAGAAAATTAATCAAATAGACAAATTTTCAATTTTGCTTTAGACAAATCATCACATCCTATAATGGGATGGTCATGGACTCCCAATCTTCTACACACACCAAAGATTCTATCTTCAATATATTATCAAAACCAGCTCATCTGTACAATACACACCTTATAAATTGTATTTTTTTTTCCTTTCTAAATTAGATCTCTTTGATTTTTCACCACTCTATAGTTTAATTTAAACACCACAAATTTTCTTTTCATTTTTCAACCCTTTTTTTCTTGACAAAAGGGATCAAAATCTCTAAATCATGCATGTACATATTTAATTAGTATAATAATTTCGCGTAAAAAAAATTTTCCCGTTATTTTTCGGATGTTGGTTGCTGTGACAGAGCGTTAAGCAGCGAAACTCTGGCACTGATCAAACTTCTGAAAACCTTCTGGCTTCGAGTTTCAATGTCGCTAATCCAATCCTCCAAATCTCTCATCTTCTTCATCGCCATTTTCGTTTCTTCTTTCCCTTTCTTCTTCAATTCTCTCAAATTCTCCGATCCAATTTCTCTGAACTCTCGAATCCCTTTCTCCTCGTCCGCTAATTTCTTCGAAAGGCGATCCAATCCTGTCCACGCCCATGGCTTCCTCGTCGAGAACGATTCTGCGATTCCGTTGAACACTGCGAGAGAAACCGCCGTCGTCACTCCGACAACTTCTTCAATCACGGCGGCAAGATCGGCGGCGGCGGCGGCGCCTTGCTCCGCCGTTTTGATTTTCTTCTGTACGGTCGAAACCAGCTTCGCTATTTGCCTAGCTAATCTCTTCCTAGATTTAACATATAACGCGATCTTCTCTTCGTCTTTTCTCCTCATCGCGACCTGTGCGGCGGAGTGCTCTTCTTTGAGTGAGAGAATCAAAGTCTGGAAGATTCCGTAAACATCGACGAAGCGTAAGAAATGTTCGAGAAGCTTATTGATCCAGTGCGGCTGGTGGCGGAGAGATTCTTGAGTCTGAGGGAGGTTGAGAACGTCGTCTAGATGGTTGTGAACGGTTTTGAGGCGGTTCAGGCCGTCGCAGATCCAGGCGGCGGATCGGGAGTCGGAATTAGAGGACCAGGATTTAAGATTGGCGATCTCGTCCTTGAGTTGGAAAATCAAGGGGTGAGATCTGCAGGGGAGACTGATGGAACGGACGTGATGAGAGAGGGAGGGCTTGACCGGAGACTTGTTCGGAAAAGAGAAAGATCGCCGGAAAACGCCGACCATGGCTGTGATTTTGGTGAGAGCGGGGAGAGGATTTTGGGATGTTTGGGATGTTTGGTGAGGAAAATGGGAAGGGATTTATGAAGTATATAAAGGGGGAGCAGAGAACAGAAAATGGTGGAATTTGAGAGGAGAGAGAGAGAGAGAGTGAGGCGCACGAGGGGAAGGTAGAATGGGGAAGCACAAATTATCAAAATGTAGGCTTTTTTTTAAATATTTTTTTGAAAATTGTGTTGGTTTCTTTTACTATTTTTTTTTTATCGTAACTTTCCTATTTTTTCAAAAAATATTTGAATTCTTAGTTAAATTTCAAAAACAAAACAAAAATAATTTTAAAAAACTTTATTTTTAGTTTTCAAACTTAACTTGAATTTTAAAAACATGGGTACAAGGAAATAAAGAAATTCATAGGTAGAAATAGTGTTTATAAATTTAATTTTTAAAAAAAAAAATCAAATAGTTATCAAACGGGGCCTAAACATTTGAAGTTGTGTTTAATAGGTATTTGAACCTTAAAATATATTTAATAAGTAATTGAAATTCCAATTCTATGTCTAATAGGTTTAATTTTCAATTTTGTATTTTGATATATTTGATATTTTTTAAAATTTACAAACTTATTAGACATAAATTTGGAAGATTGGGGTCTTATAAGATAGAAAATTCAATTTTGTGTCTAATAGTTTTCTGAATTTTAAAAAATAATGTTTAATATGATGAGAACCTATTAGGTATAAGTTTCAAAAGTTAGAGACTTAGACACTTTTTAAACTTCAGTGACTTATTAGACACAAAAATTAAACGTTTAAGAACCAATTAGTCACAATCTTGAAAGTTTAGGCCCCGTTTGATAACCATTTGGTTTTTAAAAATTATGCTTGTTTTCTCATCATTTCTCTACAATGAGTGTTATATTTCTTAAGAAAACATTTGAAAATTCTTAGCCAAATTTCAAAAATAAAAACAAGTTTTTGAAAACTACTTTTCTTAGTTTTTAAAATTTGTCTTGGTTTTTAAAAACATGTGTAAAAAATAGATAACAAAATAATGAAACTCATAGATGAAAGTAGTATTTATAAGCTTAATTTTCAAAAACCAAATAGTTATCAAACGGGACCTTAAAGACTAAATTTGTAATTTAACTTCTTAATAGCTATTGGATGCAAGGTTGAAATCTATCTACTTCTAATCACTATTTGGTATAGATTGAAATATAATTTGTAATTTCTCTCTTGTATCTAATGGTATAAAACTACCAATCATGTTGTGCATGCCTTAATTTCTCATGGAACAATACTTGCCTACACACAAATCATTAGCAACTTCTACTGCAAACATGACTATAACTCTGCAGTTATGACATTTACTTATTCTCTTAAGATCGAATATTATTCAAATTCCTTCCACCATATTTTATGTACCAAATTTATCTACGCATAATTCAATTGATTTAGACATATATTATGTATCAAGAGGTCAGAGGTTTGAATTTCTTACTTCATATATTGTTAAACTCAAAAAAAAAAAAAAGTCGTATACTAATAAAAATAGTAGGTCTTCCTAACTTTATGATGCATGGTATTTTCACTGGTTTAGTTTCTATTACATTTAAAAGATAAAAGCCACCTCAATAAAAAAATTTAGCCTCCAAAAACAAAAAGAAATATAAAAATGTAGAGTCGTAACTTTCTTTTGTTTTTGGTGGGGAAAGGGAACTGGATCCGCGAATAAGTTGAAAATGAAAATGGAGGCATGGGGAGGCCAATGATGTGGGGACACGGAGGCGGTTGTGTTCTACAGTTCTCGTGGGGAGGGGACACCACGTGGCTCGACACGCTGGAGGATTTATTTTGCGGGGCCCACCCTCCATTTGTTTTTACTTCTAAAGCAAGAATAACAAATTAATTACTTCAATTAATTAACAAACTCAATCATCAAAATCTCATTGACAAATATTAAATGCGATTAAATTTTTTGTTATTCAACTTCTAAATTTTTTTCCATCGGGATCAACTTTTATGTTTGTTTCATTTTTGTTATTTGAACTTTCAATATGTTTATTATTTTTTAATGGTATTTTAAAAACAATCATTTTGATTCTTATTAATTAGTTTGTTTTTAACAAATAAATAATATAATTTTGAGTTTGTAAATTAACGTGTCGATACTAACCTGTATTGGAGCTCTAAGTTAATTAAGGTGAGAATCATGTGAACAAATATTAGATAATAAAATAGTAGCCGTGACCATTTTTTTAAGCTTAGAGACTAAAATGAGTATTTTTTTTAAAGTTTAAAGACTAAGATAAATATTTAAAAAGTTTGCCAGAAAGTTCAAATAAAAATGAGATTTAAACCAATTAAATATCATAAACAATCCTCATTTATGGTCTCCTTTAAAAATTTCCTTCTCCTCTAAAATGTATGACCACTTTCTACCTATTTATTTGATGTGGTTGCTCAAATAATAATCTCTTTCTAATGTATCACATGATTTGTTGAAGCTATGTTACCCCTGTTTGGATAAGAAGACTCTTTGAAAGAATAAGTTTGCTTGGATCATGTCCAATTTGAGATATACGTTGCCTTTAACACAATAGCACGCATCTTTGTCTCATAATAATTACTATAGGTACTCAAACTAGATGAGACAATCGTATCATAATTTACCATTACATCTTTTTCATCTTGAGTCAAGTAACTCTACTTAGTTTGAACACTCTATTTAATAGAGTTCTTTCGCCCCAAAATCACATATTTAATTTATACACCTTTCATTTACTATAAATTTCGGTCCCGTTTAATAATTATTTGGTTTTTGAAAATTAAGCTTGTTTTCAATTGATTTCTCTACA
The DNA here is from genome assembly GCA_033996785.1 of Trichosanthes truncata. Taxonomy (NCBI): domain Eukaryota; kingdom Viridiplantae; phylum Streptophyta; class Magnoliopsida; order Cucurbitales; family Cucurbitaceae; genus Trichosanthes; species Trichosanthes truncata. Next base: position 1,176,464 of record JAWPNB010000009.1, on the reverse strand, counting down.
ATGGTTTTCATCTTGCAATTGATTTTTCTATAATAGTTTTCATCTTTCTTAAGAAACATTTGAATTCTTAGTCAAATTCCAAAAACGAAAACAAAAACAAGTGTTTGAAAACTTTTAGTTTTAAAAAATTAGTTTGATTTTTGAAAACATTAGTAGAAAGTAGATAACAAAACAAATAAACTTATAGGTAGAAGTAGTGTTTACAAGCTTGATTTTCAAAAACCAAAAAAAAAAAATGATTATCAAACAAAGCATTTTTTTATAAGATTTTTATCCATAATTAGTAAGATGAACTTTAGATTTCACATAAAATAAGCTAGACATCTTAAAAGGATGAAGATCTTAAAAATATTTAAAACAAATATACATTTTAATTGTAAATATGCTTTAGGCCTTTGTTAACTTATTCTTGTCTGCTTTTAAGGTTTTTTTTTTCTTTAAAAAAAACAAATTAAATTAATATGTTTGCTATAAGTATAAGTCACTATCTTGATTGATAGAATTGCTTGGGCAGACAACATATACACTTAAATTAATTGAACCTCTCAAATTTTAAGCAAGTAGTCAATATCTATAATAAATAATTTTTTGTCATTAAATTGAAGAACTATTCAAATGAAAGCTATGAATTGCAATCATATAATAACATTAAAAAGAACAGATTCATCAATGAATGAACACAGTGGAAATTGACATTTCTTTCACTAACAAAAAAAATGGTAATGGTTATGTGCACCTTTCTTTGTCCTCCCCCAACTTGTTCACCACAAGACAACCAACGTTGGGATTTTATGAAATAAACTGTGCTTTTCCAAATAATTCTAACTACAATCCCACTACTTATTAATTTTTCCAAAGGTAAGCTTACTACAGTGGGACATATTTGAAATGACTTTCTAAATATTCAAAAAACAAAAAAAAAGAAAAAGATTTTTAAGTGCTAAAAAAGTATTTTTAAACTCTTAAAAAGTCATTTCAAATAGACCAAACAAATTTGATTACGTACATTTTCTATTGACATGACAATATTCAGCCAATAATTTTTATTTAACTATGTTCCTCAACTGCATTAAAATTTAGTATTAAATAAAAAAAAATGAAGGAAACTTTGGTTTTCAAGTGAGTAAAAAATATATTTAGCAATGACTGAAATTAAGCTCAAACCATAGAAAAAAAATCGACATTTTACCCATTTATGTACCATGAATAACTTTACATCTTGAATGTAAAGAATTATAATAGAAGTAGAACCCAACGATCATAGAATCAAAAAGATTAATGTGAACAACTCAACGAGTTTGTATCCTTAATCAGGAGGTTAAATATTTGAATCTGTTGAAAAAAAAACCTATGGATTCGTTACATTATAACGAGTAAAACAAAAAAAACTTAAATGGAGATGTGATGGGACATCTCATAAAATTCGAACCATTACAAGTACAGAATCTATCAACTCAACAATGTAACCTAAATCAAATTTTAACTTGTCATTTTTATTAAATCAATTCGTTATTTTAAACAATTCCCAATAAACACAGTAGAAAATTAGAGGTGCTGTAATTACAATTAATGATACCGATACGTATTAATAACATTTTTGATTAATTATGAAAGCGTTAACTTGCATCTGCATAAATGCAGCTGTGAGACAGTCCGAGAATAATCATAAATCCACGTGGATGATCGCAAGATCGAAGAAGATCCCCACCGTTGAAATCCAGTTACCAAATCGTGGGAAATTAAATGCAATAATTAAAGACAATCAGAAAAATTAATATGGAAATCCCCAAAGTTTCGGATCTCCGAAGTTTGTTTAGGTCAAAATAAAACGAAGTAAATTTTGATTAAGAAATGGGAATTAGGGTTTTAATTAAAGACGTGGAAGTGACAACTGATGAGTGAGTGATTGGATAGAGAGACAAGACAGAAAGTGTTGGAATTAGGTGTCCGTTGTCCCAAACAAAATAACAAATAAAAAAAAATGTTCTGATTCCTGAAGTCAAATTCATTCATTAAAATTCCAAATGGCCTCACCTTTTGGAATTACAACGAATATTGCAGTCTCAATTGGACTCTTCTCTTTTTCCAGTCAAAGTTAATTATGGTATAAATTTCATTTTGTTCTTTGTGTTTATTCTATTTTGGTGGACATGTTTTCTGATGTATACTTCTTGTTTCAGAATCTTAAACAATGGAGTTAAATTGTAATTAAGTTTGATCAATCAATCAACTTTCTAACATCAATCAATTTTCAACCTTGTGGGTATGGAATGTTTGTAATTTAAAAAGTTTTTAAATAGGACTTTCAAACTTTTAGCATTGAGTTTAGCTAATTTTTTTACTTAAAGTTTTTAATATATAGAATTTTAAGCTTTTAATTATGTATATAATAAGTCTATGTTTTTAACTTTATTAGTTTAACGCTTGCACATCATGTTAGCGTATTATTTAAGATCACGTAGAGAAGTGTACTAAAAAAATATAGAGAATTGATTTCAAAATGGTTTCGGCGTTTGTATGGGATATAGAGGTTAAATGAGTGAAATTCATGACACTTGTTATTGGAAGAAAAAAAAGAGAGTGTGAAAGTTGAAGAACCAAATTAGAATAGTCTTGAAACTTTATGCACCAAAATGAGATAAAAATCCTAAATTTTGAATAGTTGCTACTACTATTAAGAATAATAGTGATTGAATTAAAATTTTAATTATTTATCTAATCTGAGTATGATATAAAACTAATCCCTAAACTTTAACGTAATTAAATTATAATCTTAAATTTGCATTGGGAAACATATATCAAGTAATTCTCTCCAAATGGCTCAATTGATATTCACGACATAGACTAAAGATCGGTAAATATAATTCATAGAGATATGGTCATACTTACTTAAAACTTTTCAAGTGTAGGAATTAGATAGATATATGTTCAAAATTCAAGGTTCAAGTTAACCAAAAGTATAACAATGTGGACTAATTTGTTAAGTTTAATGGCAATCTCACATACTATTAACAATTAGCCATGAGCATAACTTAGCTTAATTTTTTTTAAAGAAAAAGTAAACTGTAATTAAATTTGTTCTTTTTCCTCTTTGATTTTTTTTTTCTTTTGAGTTCCCTCTTTGATTTGGTATACTGTCCATTTTACATACCATACTAGGAATATAAAATTAGAAATTAGTTATGATTAAAAATTCAACATGACACAAATACATCATTAGTCAATTATTCGTATGTTCACTTCTAGTTTTTTCATTCACATTGAGAAAAGGTCACTTTATTGCATCTCAATTACAAGTTAGTTCTCATTGGTGACAAGACAAAGACCACGGGTTGAAAAAACCTAAAATACAATAACAAAATTGATACTATTTAACATGCATAGTAGCAATTTTTTTTTTCAAAAAAAAAGAGAAAAAGAAAAAGAAAAAACATGCATAGTAGCATATATAGATAGAAGATACAAAATATTCATGCAATTTAAGAAAAAATTTAACACGGTATCCAAAAGTTTTGACATTATAAATTAAAAATTAACGTGGTATCAAAAAATTTGACATTATAAATTTACTTAACGTACTTGTTTCTTTTTTGTTTTTTGAGATCAACAACATGTAGGGTGGAGAGATTTAAACTTCTAACCTCTTAGCCAATTGTATATGTCTTAACCAGTTGAATTCGTCCAAATTAACTAATATGATTGTTATATTATAATTGATTGTACGATATCTTAATAATTGACATCAGATTAATTTTATCATCTTTTGTCCAAATCATGCATCCTAACCACTCGAAGAAGGTCATTTTCATGTCAGGTTAAACACATATCATAATCCATCCACAAGGTAGGTCACAAAGATTTTCAAACAAAGTTTAAGTAGGGAAGAATATGTCAAAGTCAAACCAAGAAAAAAAAAAAGAAGAAGAACCAAAGAAGAACATTAATAATATTAGCAAAGAAGAATATTAATAATATTTTTCTCATTTTATTTTAGTTCAAAAATTTGTCAGGTGAGAATTTAAGCCTCTAATCTTTTGGTAGCCTTTTAACTAAATTAAGTTGTACTTAAGTTAGCATATCAATAACATCTATGAATGGTAAGGTTGAATTCGTCATTTATTTGAATTTGCAATTTTTTTTTTAAAAAAAAATCAATTCAATAATTTTTAAACAGTTGCATGGAAACAAAATGAAAGAAGAAAAAGTAAGTCTAATCTAGAAAAAAGTGCAAATGTAGTCCAAATTAGAACCAAATTTCGAAGAATAAACTAACATTTATAAAAAGTTCAGTCAATAATAATCAGGCACCAGACAACAGAAGGAATCTAACTACTAGAAGTGGCCTGCAAAACGTGACGGTATTGAACATAATATATATATATATATATATATATATATATATATATATATATATATAGTTTTGCAAAAAAAGGGAAAAAAACATAAAAAAAACAAAATAGTTAGTTAAAATAAAATGGAATTTTGTAATGATATGCATTATTATAATGGTCATTATTACTGCTTAAAATGCATTGAAAGGGGCGGCTTAGATCCATTCCCCCTCTTCTATGTCCTTTGCCTTTGCTAAAAGACCCTTAAACTAACTCTCTTTCTCTCTAGCTGTCTCCATGAATTTGGGGTATCGTTCAAAAAGTTTCATAAAAATAATATCAATTATTGATTCTTTGACCTATAATGCATTTGAGATTAGCATTAATTAAATTACTAAAATGTGTCTTACGACGTGTCACATACTTTTGTCTTTCATTTAAAAAAAAAAAAAATTAAATGCTCACTAACATGAATGCCATTATTAGTTTTATGACATGTTACATATTTTGAGAAAATAACCAAAAACTAATATATAATAATAATAATAATAAAACCAACAGCAACAACAATAACAAAACAATATTATAGGTTAAAGTAAAAGTTCAGTCTAAAATCTGTCATGATTGTGTCAGCCTTTCAAGTTTCTTCAACTTTCGATTTACGTTATAGTCCATGAACTTTAACAAGTGTTTAGTTAGATTTCTAGATTTTGAATTTTTTATTTAATAAGTCTTAGATTGATTAGATTTTTTTAAAATTCACAAACCTATTAGATACATAGTTGAAAAGTCAAAATCCTATTGGACACACAAATTTTAATTTTGTGCCTAATAGATTAATGAATTTTAAAAAAATTATTGAATATACAGGATTTTATTAGACACAAAATTAAAAGCATAGAGACCAATGAGACATTTTTTAAGTTTAAGAACCTATTAGTAATAATTAAAAGTTTAGAGACCTATTAGACACTTTTAAAAGTTTAGGGACTTATTTGACACAATCATAAAAGTTTAGGAACTAACTTATAATTTAACCTAATTATTAAAACGATGGCTTATGATATGTCAAAATTGAGTATTGAGTATATAGTAAATTTCAAGTAAATTAATTACCAATTTGGTTCATATAGTTTGGGCTCAGTTTTAATTTAGTTCTTATATGATTTTATAACTTTCACTTTAGTCCCATGGCTTAAAGAATATCTATTTGGTCTTTATTGGTTGTTCAAATCTCACAATTTGTTCATGTTGTTACAAATTTTCATTGTGTTGAATACATGATCTAATTTACATAATAATAAGCTTGTGTTTTCTATGTCAAAGTGAGCATAGCTCAACAACAATTGACATGTACTCCTTCTCTTAAGGTCGAAAGTTAAAATCTTCATACCCTACATTTGTTGTACTAAAGAAAAAAAGCTTGTGTTTTCTCCATAGTTACCTGCTTGTATTAGAGTTAAAAAAGAGGACAAATTAGTAAATTTTTACAAGTGGGTAAAAAAGAGTTTAGGAGCCATTTATAAAACTTAATCAAATCATTGGAATTAAATTTAAACTTCTAAATCTATGCATACCAAAATGGAATTAAATCCAAACCACAATAACTAAATTGAAACGTTTTAAAACAACATGGACAAAAAATTGAAGCTTAGCTCAAGCAAAAAGGATTGAATTTGACCATTTAACCTAAAATTTAACTAACAATAACTTAATCATGTTATTACCATTGACACGTATGCTATCAAATTATACTTTTGTCAACCCAAACATAACCCAACTAGTTAAAACACTAATTCACTAAAATATTACAACTTCCAATTCGCACACAATAGGTCGTTAGCTAAAAAAAAAAACCAAAATTACTAATTCACTTTATAACCATCCATTTGATCGGAAATCAAATAAACTACAAAAATTATGCTTTCTTTATAAATATTAGAAAAAGAAAGTATCATTTTAAAAATAAATCTGTTGGTAACTGAATTCTAGAGTTTCATCATTGGGCCCAATGGGGTGTTATATAATGGGCCTTAACTATCAATCGGACCATCAAAGTCCAGGCCCATGAAGGCCCAGCCCAAAACAAGAATTGGACAGAAATGAAACAGAACCAACCCCCTCATGCATGCCACGTGGGATGCGATGCGGTGGCGTTTCATAAAACTGCCACGAAAATCATATTGACACGTGGCTTTTAATTAAACTCTGATTTAAAAATAGGGAACAACGATTTAGGGCAAAAGGATTTTAGATCAGAGCAGAAAAATGGAGAGCAATCAGAAGGTCGAGATGGAGAGGGAGCAGCAGAGGCGAGAAGAAACGAAGAAGATGGAGCAAGAACCGCCGCACTTTATTTCTCCGATGCAGCCATTGACGGAAAATGCTTACGGCGGAGGAATGTACGGCGCCGAGGAAGGCCAACAGCAAAGTCTGCAGAAGAAACCTGCGAGCGACACGCAGAGCGCTGATGGACCGGTTGAAGCCGTAATGAAGCCGAAGCATGCGCCTCCGCCGTCTTCCGGCGACAGAGACATCGACATCACCGGCCAGTCGTATTTCCAGTAGCCTGCAAGGTTCGTCGCTGCCGATTGCATGCCTTTTATATGTGTCTTTTTATCTGGTTCTTTTCTTTATTCGATAACGCCGCGTTTCCTGTGAAGCTTTGAATGAATATATAATTTTTTTTGAAGTCAATCTCTGAATGATTGTAATCGCTATTCTCAAGAGATTTGGTAGATAGTTTAACCAACAAAAAAAAAAGGGGTTTATATGGAAACTAGTGTAATTTATTATTGGTAATTCGTATTCTATAAAAAATAATAAAAAAAAGTATTTTTTTTTCATTACAAGAAAATTTGAAACTTCGACTCTGGGAGTATATGCCCATTATTATTGAGGTATGCTAGCAATTCTGTCCAAGACTTTGAAATATAAAATAACATCATAATACAGTATTAATTACATTGATATTTTTTTTAGGTTGAAAAAGAAAAGAAACAAATTGTTAAGTAAGGTTTTAGACATTATTATTTTCAAATGATATACATGTGTATTTGCAATGAGGCAAACGTACATGTGTATTTTTAATGAGGCAAACGCTTGTCCTAGTATCCTGCAGGGTTCCATCCTGTAAATATGTACTTTATTTTAGTAAAAGTATTTTGATAGGGTAACTTTTTGTTGTTAAATAAAAATATTTTTAAATGGATAAAGCATTGTCACTCCACAATTTTTGAACTAAAGAACAAAAATATGAGTTAATTTTATATTAAATTAAGAAATTATGCAAATGAATATTGTAAATATGATAACTAAAGAACAAAAATATGAGAATTAATGTTATAAACAATTTTGTAACTAATTAAAGTTTTATTAATGAGAAAATCTGGCCAAGATGTGAAACGTCTACTCCCTCCGAGGATCTAACCAATCATGCATCGTTGCTTCAAATCCAAGTTTTACCTAAACCCCTTCATAAATAAAAAACCAAAAAGGACGCATCTCTTCATAAAGAAACGAATTTATGAATTCATTCACAATTCTAATGAAATATATGACACTAATTACACGACACCAAACTAAAAGCTAAAACCAACCAACCAATCTAATTCCCAACTTCCCTACCTCTTTATCTTAACAAGAAGATTCATACCAATGAAATAATGCCAAAGCCAAGCAACAAACTTCCCATCATCTTCTCCTAATAAAGTTTCAAAATTTGAGGCTCACATGTGGCTGTTCCTTCTAAATCTTTAAACACATGATAGAACTATAATTTTTAATCACTCATGTGATGGTATAAAATTATCCGCCACATTATACTAATCACTCTTACCACATTATACTGGCCTCTTAAAATAATCTCTCATCCCTTCCATTTAATTTCCAACTCCAACCCACAAAATATCTAGCTAGTATAAAACTGTCAATCACACTGTACTAAGCTCACTCTTAGAATAATTTATCATCTTTCATCCCTCAGTTTTAGTTTCTAAGCCCAACCTACAAATATCCTCCACGGCTGCCGTAGCTTCCCAAATCCCACTTCTCCTTTTCATTTCACTAAAACCATCACTACACTCACTCATCTTCATCTTCTGTATTCTCCGACTGGCACCCGCCATTTCTACCCCAACCAGATCCTTATATATTTTCTCCCATCCCATTTCCCAATCTCCACGGGCATCGCACAGAGCCATAGTCCCATTTTCCCAATCCGTCCAGCTCCATCCTCTCTCCAGCGAACCCATAACCTTTCCCACGCACTCACCCTCACACGCCGCCCTGCACGGCCTGCACTTCGCCCCGCTCAGCTGCCCCGGACTCGACATCGCCGCCACTGGAACTCCAAATCCCCTCGGTGGAAAATCGTACCGTCGTTCCGTCACTATACAAAACGGTAATCGTATCGTCACAAATGGGACTCCTCCGGTGGTGAGCTGCTCCTTGAAGGCGGTTTCCGAGTTCAGTTGCCGGAGTCCGGCGGCGTCCAGTTTGGGAATTAGAACAAGGCGTGAAAGAGCGACGGTGGATGTGTTGAGATCTCCGACGCCGAGCCGGTCGTTGAGTCCGCCGTAGGAGGATCCCGGCGGCACCACGTACTGGCCGGGGACGAAGTTTTCGGGTCGGAGCGGGGCGTTCCAGAACCCGTCGACCCGAGTCCGAACAATCCAATCGTATGTGAAATTGTTTCGTTCTTGGTATGTGCGGATCATCGTCAGGCATCCTTCTACTAGATGGAAATACTGCAAAAGCCCCTGCCAAAAAAACGCATCGATTCAAATTTGGTAGGGGTGTTATCGTACTTTTATTTAAAAGGGTAAAAACTGGGACCCAATGTATCTTGGACTGACAAGTTCCACAACCTAACAATCACTTACATAATATATATATTTTGATTAAATTATAAATTTTGTTTTAAAATTTTGTTTCTCTAATAAATTTTTGTACTTTCAAGTTTTCAATTGTGTCATATAAATTTTTGATAAATTCAACATTTTTTTTAATTTAATAAATTTATTAAATGTAAATTAAATCTTGTGCAAAACTAGATATGAAATTTTTAGTTTTATGTCCAATAACTTTTAAGAAATGTCTAATAGATATAAGATTAAAAGCTCAAAGACTTATTAAGCTTAAATAAAAAAATTTCGAAACTTATTAAATATTTTTAAAAGTTTAAGAATCTATCAATACAAAATTAAACATTTAGGTATCTAATTGAAACAAACAGAAGGATTTTTTTTTTTTGGCGGAAAGAATAATGTACTTAATTGTCACACTTCTGAAACCGCACTATTCAGAACGGCCCCCGCTACATAAATGTAGCATACCTTTTCTTTAATCTTTACTAAAAGACGAAAAGTCTCCCATAAATTTCCATATAGGATTTTTTTTTTCTTTTGAAATGAATTTCAATATAGAAATTAAATCACAAATTCAGTAAACATCTTAAACGTAAAACTTCAATTATGTCATTACACTTTGGGTTATGTTTGTATTTTATATTTAATTTGGGTCGTTACTTCTATTAATAAAACGTTTTTTGTTTGACCTTAGTTTACTTGTAAAGGTAATTTCATTTCTTTAAAAAATTTATAAAATTAGTCACATACATCTAATAATTCTACCTACAAAACTATCTAAAACAAAATTATTAAAAAGCTATAGCGATTAAAATATCCTGCTTACATTAAAAATATAACATAAAACTTATTTGTATCAAATAATATACGTAAAACCAAAAAAAAAAAAAAAAGCGCAAAATATTTTTTGTTCTTTTTTCGGGTGATTTGATGAAGAAAGAAAAGGAATGAATTAAAGGGCAAGCAATGGTTGAAGATTATAAAACAAGCAAAAAAGGGAGGCGTTTAATTGTGAAAAGAAAAGAAAAGAAAGAACAGTTAGTTACAGTGCAGATACAACAGCCCTTATTCTTCTTCCAAACAGTTACCTAATCAAATAACGTTTCAACATAAAATTTGACCAAAAAAATTAAAAAAGTTTTACAGATAGACTGAAGACTAACCTGGATGCCGTTGGGCGAGTTCGCCGCCGTGAGAACGCGGAGTTGCGACTCGGTCTCCGGAATCGGTTTCGGTTTGAAGATTCTGACGGCGGCTAGTTTCGGCGCTGCTCTCAAGTACGATAACTTGAACGAGTTCCGGTCCAGCGGACTGTGCAAAAACAAGTCCGCATTTGGATATTCCTTCAAAATCTTCTCCATGATCGACGGTCCGGTCACCTCGAACCTCCTCGCTCCGCCGACTAAACACACCGCCATTTTCGATTTCTGTAACTCGGCATTCTTCTTCCTCCATTTCCGAGCCTCGGCGGACTCCTCTTCCTCTACGGCTCCTCTCGGAGGCTTGCTCGGAGGAAGACTAAACGAAGAATCGTCAGTTCGATGATTCGATTCATCAGGCTGTTGAAACGCGCCGCCGATGATGAAGGATCGGAGCGGGGCGAAAGTCGTAAACGGAATCGCAGGGACGGTGGAGACGGAGAAAAACGCGATGAGAGAGAGAGGAGTTACGATCAGAAAGAGGAGACGCCAATCCACATCGGTAGCCCATCTTCGAAACGCCATGGCGATTTTCCTACGGTTTTTGAGCATCGAAAACCGCTGGAACATGGAAGGACGTGAAGGAAATCAATGGCGGAATTATGTGTTGAAGGATTTGGGGACTGAAATCTGTGTTTTCATTTGAAAGGAAATCGGTTAGGTCAGGCATTGGAAGAAGATGGGACCGACTTTTTTTGCGTGAATAAAACGTACGTTTAATCACATATGATTGGGACGCAGGGTAATTTACATCCCATTTATTAAAGATTAATTACATTTAAATGATTTATTAATGATTTGAAATTCTTTTAAAGGCCGTTTGTTTCCTGGTAATCCCAGATTCCCGTGGAATGGGAATGAGAATCTGGATTACTTCGTTTGTTTTTGTAAGAATGTAAGATACCTTGACATATCAAGATGTCCGGGGTATCCTAGTATGCCCATTCATAGGGCATCTGGTTAAATTTGGATGCCCTTTTGAAACATGGGTTTTTAAAATTCTCACATTGAGGGCATCTACTAATGACATATTTGTCCCTAATTAATTTTCTTAATTTTACATTTTTATTTTTATTTTAAAAATAAATTAATGAATTTATGCACTAATAAACGATCAAATGTAGTTAGCTATATTTATATTTTACATTTAGATATAAAATAAAGCTGATTTAAAATTGAATTAATATTTAATATTAAATATTTTATAAAAATATCAAACTAATATAAATTAATTTGTTCTACAAAATAACACATAAATATTAGTATAAAATAAATTGATATACAAATATAATATTAAATTAACAACACCAAAATGCATTTGATATCAATTTAATTATATTAAACTAATAATTAAATTATGTAAAGGTTAGCAAGGGCATTATTGGTATAACACATAATCTTAAGACATTCCCATATATAAATCCTGCAAAACAAACATGACTATCTAAATATTCCCAGACATCCTTATAAATTTTTCTGTAAAACAAACATGGTAATCTAAAGATGTCGGACATCTAAAATTCCAGACATCTAAGATTCTAGGCATCTGAAGATGCCGGAAATCATGATTCCCTAAAAACAAACGGCCCCTTATAAGCTAAGAAAATAAGATATGATGCTTTGATGAAAATGGAATTTGCGTAATTTGATTTAATTATTATTTGTCTTTTTATTAGCTAAGATATTATTTTATTTAGCAACATGAATATACCTCACTTGATTTAGAAATATATCTTCGATTAAAAGGTAAAAGTTCGAAGCTTTTCACACATTATTAAACTTAAAATATATATTCATATATAATTGGTTAACATTCCATTTTGGTCCCATATGACTAAGAATTAGTCCCAATAATTAATTTATGTTAACTTTTTTAAAAAATTAATTAGTTTCTGTTAACTTTCTCACTATAAATTTTGAAAACATATTTACGGTATATCTTTTCTTAAATGGAAATCGGTATTATTATTATATTGCAATTTTACCTAAAAATTAACTTAAAACTAACCATGATGACTAATATTAAAATTTATTCAAAGTAAAATGAAAAAATTTAAACATTTAAATTTACATGGACTAAAATGGAATGAACATTAAAGTATAAAGACCAAAATGGTATTTTAACCTATATAATTTTACTTTTTTTAGAAGCTAAGTAATATTTGTATAAAGTTAATTAAGTTACATTGGTTAATAACATTGTGTTTTTTATAGACTACTCCATACCTTTTTTTCTTTTTAGTTCAACAACATGTGGAGTAGGAGAGATTCAAACCTTTATCCTCTTGTCTGAAGATATATGTTTTAACCAGTTTAAAATATGGGTTAGATTAACTATGTTTAATCACCTAAGCTATCATTTGGTAGGTAACTCGTAATCTCAATATGCCAATATGAGCATAACTCAACTGGCATAAACCAAAAAGCATATACCATCGATCAAGATATCAGATATTCAAATTCTCCACCCCACATATTGTCAAAAAAAAAAAAAAAAAAAAAAAAAACTCTTAATCTCAATATGGTAAAAAAAATAATTTACGTTCCTTCTACAACAATATTACATAATAGTTTGCAATTAATTAAAAATAACTATTTTGATTTATTAAACCTATTGGGCTATTTATCATTTTTACCAATAAAAATGTGGGAGAGAAAGGTATTAGAAAGACTTGTGGAGACATTTTATTTTTACAATTGAATATTAAAAAAAAAAAAAAGAATAAATTTAGAAATTATAGATTTTTGTTTATTTTATTTTGAAAAATATATATTTTTTAATTAAAAAAACATTGCCACATCAACACTATCAGATACAATAATAATGGAAAAATGGATGGAAGGACCAAAATGAAACTAAATTCAAAACTCATGGGTAAATTTGTTGAGTTTGAAAACTTAGGGATCAAAAGGAAATCAAATGCAAAATTCAGGGACCAAAAAGATATTTTGTCCTAATTTTTTTTAATTAGTTAAAAAATTATTTCAATTTTCTTTTTGTTTTATTTGTCATTTCTCTCTCTTTGTTTTTCTACCATCTTCTTCCTCCTTATATCCTTCTTCCTCTTTAGTGAGTCCATCGCCACCTCCTCCACACCGACCTTCGCACCCCTAAGACATTTTTGTTATAAAATCGAGTAATACATTTCTCGTTTATCATTGAGAATTTTAGACAATAAACCAAGAATACAAGAAGCTAGAATTTAAAATCAACACGAAACACAATTTTTAGATCCCGTTTGATAATCAATTGAGTTTTAGTTTTTGGTTTTTGAAAATTAAGCTTATAACACTATTTTTACTTATGAGTTTCTTTATTTTGTTACCTACTTTTTAGATATGTTTCAAAAATCAAGCCAAGTTTTAAAAACAATATATATTTTTTTTTTGTTTTTAGAATTTGACTAAGAATTCAAATATTTTTTTAAGAAAAGTGTTCATGATAAAAAAAATTATAAGAAAAGAAGCATAAATTTTAAACATAAAAACTAAAAATTAAGTAGTCATCAACCGGAGTCTTACCAATTTATTTGGACTTTTTAGAGAAATAAGGGTCTTTTTAAAACTTATTACAAAAAAACGAGTAGAAAACCAAACGTTTTACAAAAAACATGTTGTTTTTTTGTCTTTATTGGAATGCGTCTCTTGCAGAAGTTAATTATTAACTTGTGACGTAGTTTGATGAATATTATTGGGATTACAAATTTTAATGAAATTTTAAAAAAAAATGCCAGTCTAATTTTTTTTGGAAAAGGCAGTGACGATGATGGTTTTTTTGGAAATGCCAGTCTAATTTTTTTAAAAAAATTAAAAAAATGCAGTGATGATGATGGTTTTTCTTTTTTGGAAAAGCCAATGAAGATAATTTTACTATTGAAACAAAATATACAACATGGTAAACAATATGAGGATGATTTTACCAATATGGTTATGATTTATAAGCTAGTAGAAGAGATCAATTGGTTTAAAGATTAAAAAAATTGAGATTTCTTCATCTCAATTAAATATTTAAACAACAAAAAAATTATTCCCTTCACGATTGTATATTTTTAGAAATATTTATATCATATAAAATATTCCCTTCACGATTGTATATTTTTAGAAATATTTATATCATATAAAAGTGAAGTGTTTAGAAATATTTTTTTTTTAAAAAAATAAAAAATAATCAAAGGAACGGAAAAATAAGAAGCCTATAAAAATGAAATATTTGGTTAACTTAATGTATTTTAAAAAAATGAAATGTTTGGTTAATGTATTTGGAAAAAATAATAACTAAAATTTAAAAAAAAAAAAAGAGGAGAAAGAAATATTTTAAAAAAACATAATAACAAATAATTGGTAAATGTACTTTCAAAAACTAATATTTTTTATAAATAATTAAGAAAATGATTGGTGGAAAACAATGATAAAAAAAATGATTGAAGAATGATTGGGTGGGAATGAAATTATTGTTAAATATTTATTTTAAAGAAAAATAAATAAATAAATGATTGGTAGGTTTGATGGGTTGTTAAATATTTATTAGTAGATTTGATGGATTATTAAATAATTATTTTTAATGTAAAAAATATTGTATTCGATTGGGGTTAAAAAATAGAGAAGAATGAGTTTTTTCACCAAACGCATTTAAGCTGAGCGCCGTATTCAGCCTAGAATGCGTCTCTTGTAGAGACGCATTCCAATAAAGATAAAAAAACAACATGCTTTTTTTTGTAAAACGTTTGGTTTTCTACTCATTTTTTTCATTTCTCTAAAAAGTCCAATTAATTTGGACCAACTCCGTCTTACAATTAATTTGGACTAACTCGACTAGGAAACCGACGAAATCGAAAATTAGTTTCTTCCCAAGCCGGTTAGGAACCAACGACTATTGACTCGACAAAACCAAAGGGAATGTTTGGAATTCAAGCATTGTGGGCACCGTTGTTGTCGCTTGTTGTGTTTTTTTAACCCAAATCCAAATTAATTATTCCATACTCCATTTTAATTTCAATTTTGGCAATGTTTCTTTGGATCAATTGCTTTAAAAAAATTAGAATAATTTTCTAACTCACTAAAAAAAGCATGTCAATAAATTTAATTAAGAAATTAATTGTCAATTCATCGTTTCATTAGTTAACTAATGGTCCAAAAACCAACCATATATTTAGAGTTCAAAGACTAAGGTTGTTTTTGATATCTATTTGATTTTTGGTTTTTAGATTTTGAAAATTAAGGTATAAATTGTTTTTTAAGAGAGGCGAAAATCATAGTAAAAAAATTGTGAGATAACAAGCACAATTTTCAAAAACAGAAAATCAAAAACAAAATCGTTATCAAATTGTATCTAAGTTGTTGAAATTTAAGGACCAAATAAAAATTTATCCTCAAACTTAGAACCAAAATGTATTGACTCAATGACCATAATTAATGTTTTTGAATTTTCATTAATGAATTGACTCATTGACAATACTTAGTTCCTTTAGTTTTGCAGTAATCATTATGGATTTGATTAATTACAAATTAATGTGTGTTTTACCGTTATATTTACATTTACATTTTCTTTTCTTTTCTTTTCCTTTTTTATCAATCTTTGTGGGTGAAAGGATTTGTATCTCCTCCTCTACGTGATGAACTCCAACAAGAAATAAATTAATTATAAAAAAAAAAAAACTAAAAACTTTTGTGCTATATTTTTGTAGTTTTTTTAAGCATTTTTTTTGAGTTCTTCCCACTTTCCGATGTAGAATCCTCAAGTGCTTTATTGGGTTCACCATTTAGACCGAATGTTTATTTAGACTTCGTGGATTTTGATACCATATTAAATAGTTATAGAGTTTTATCTTAAAATCAATTTGAATGAGATGAATAATCTATATGTACGTTATAAAAATTGTGCTCAATATGGAATCTTCAACATATAATTTTAGAAAATATTTTTGAAATCTTATTTGAATTATAAAAACTTGTAAACGGGGCAATGTGATGAAAAATATTTGTCATGATGTAATTAATTACTTCAGAAAAATATTTGTTATGATGCAAATTAACTATTCGGTCTCCATTTTTTTAATTAAAAATTAAATAAACGTTCTTAACTTCTTTTTTTTTTTTAATCTAAAAATTTAGGGTGGGAGATCATACTTTCAAAATTTGAAAAGATAAAAATATCTAAATCATTGAGCTATATATATTTATTTTTTGAGTTCACCACCAAGCTATTTCTAGGTGGTGGAAAATGTCATTGTAAAATTAGTGCAAACTATAAGATAAGCTTTATATTTTGTCTTATTAGATTTTTTTTATAAATTGTGTTCATTGTCCTATCAAAAATAAATAAATAAATGCTTTCAGCGACGCGTAAATAGGAGATTAAAGTTAATCTTGTTTCAGAGTGCAACTATGTCAATTAATAATTTTTGTCATTCCTTTTTGGAGTTCTACTACAAATAAATAATTTGTTAGCTGAATATTTATTACTTTTTAATGATGGTAGAGACATTGGCTAGTAACCAAACTAAAACTTACATGTAGCATATATCTTTAACCAAGAAGTCAGAAGTTCAAATCTTCCTATAATAAAGACTTTACTATATTGATAGCCTATATTGTACTTTTTTTTTTATGTTGATAACATTTTGTGTGTGTGTGTGTGTGTGTGTTTTTTTTTTTTTTTTTTAGTTCAACAATATTTGAGGGTGTGGGATTCGATCCTCTGACCTACTATATAAATATTAAATATAAAAATACGCAGAAGAATTACCCATTAAAAATAGATATGGAAGATTTCTCAAAATTTATATATAAGAATAGATTTTTTTTTAATAGATTAACCATGTGGGAGTAGCGATTCAAGCATCTAACATTTAAATCAAATGCATAATGTCTTTAACTAGTTGATCTATATTTAAATTGGCTAAAAAAAGCAAAAATCCAATAAATGGAACTAAAAAAAGGTTAAATAAAGAATAACCTATGCACCTTGTAAAAAAAATGAAGGGATAAGATTAATTTTTAAATACTTCATAAAAGAAGTTTAATTTTAAATAATGAGTGTATTTGAAATTTTAAAAATGTAAGAGGTAAAAAAGACTCAGAATAATTTTCTAACAGATATAAACTGTAATAAAGTTAAGGCCAAAGATACATAAACTATAGAGAGGAAGAAAGTTCGCCATTGAAAAAAATTCTTGAAATTGGATATGTTGAAATGGAGTCTATTCTTGTCTAAGAATTATTGAGGAAAATCAGAGCGACTCTTCAACCACAATATGTAGCCCTCATGTTTGAAATACTTTTTAAGTTGTTGTGTAATTGCATGTTTAAAATCAACTTGAGCATATCTCAATTGGTTAAGATATTATATCTTCGATCTCTCTCTATATTTTTTAACTCAAAAAGAAAAAAAATTGATGTATGAAGCCGAAACTGAAAAAATAAATGCGCAATTTAGAAGACCCCATTTGAAAACCATTTGGTTTTTTATTTTTGAAAATTAAACTTATAAGCAATATTTTCACTTTCGAGTTTCTTTGTTTTGTTCTCTACTTTTTTGCAAATGTTTTCAAATTCCAAGTCAAGTTTTGAGAACTAAAAAAAGTAGACCTCGTTTGATAACTATTTGGTTTTTGGTTTTTAGTTTTTGAAAATTGTGCTTGTTTTCTCATGATTTCTCTACAATGAGTTTCATTTTTCTTAAGAAAACATTTGAATTCATAGCCAAATTCCAAAAATCAAAATAAGTTTTTGAAAACTACTTTTTTTAGTTTTCAAATCTTTGCTTGATTTTTGAAAATACATGTATGAAATAAGATAACAAAACAAGAAAACTCATTGGTGAAAGTAGTATTTATAAGCTTAATTTTCAAAAACCAAAAGGTTATCAAACATGATCGTAGTTTTTAAAAACTTGTTTTTGTTTTTAGAATTTGACTAAAAATTCAAATATTTCCTCTAGAAAGATGAAAATTATGGTAGAGAAATTGGAAGAAAACAATCTTAATTTTAGAAAATCAAATGATTATCAAATGGGTCTAACTAAGCTCTGTTTGATAACCATTTAGTTTTTTGTTTTGAAAATTAAGCCTACAAATATTACTTCCACGTATGGATTTCTATGATTTGTTATCTACTTTTTACATATGTTTTCAAAAACTAACCCAAGTTTTGAAAACTAAAAAAAATAGTTTTCAAAAATTTGTTTCTGTTTTTTGAAATTTGGCTAAGAATTCAAATGTTTTCTTAAAAAAAATGAAACTCATTGTAGTTTTTAGTTTTCAAAATTTTGTTTCTATTTTTAAAATTTGGCTAAAAATTCAAATGTTTTCTTTAGAAAGATGAAATTCATTATAGAGAAATTATGGGAAAACAAACACAATTTAAAAAAATTAAAAACCAAATGGTTATCTATTGTTTTTTCAAATCTACAAGATTTATTCGAAGCTTCTCTTCTACCAAATTACGAAATAAATTGAAATTTATGAATATTGACTTTTACTGTGAAAATTCAATAACATTCAATGGTGGAGGCTTTCGAATTTTATTAGGCTCCTAATTTATTGACTGAACCGAGACAAACCCGTTTTCCTTCGGAAAGGAAAAAAGAAAAAAAAAAAAAGAAAAAGAAAAAAAGAGGCAGTCAAACCTTGGAATGCCTACCATGAAAAGGTCATATACGTAACTGATTGAAACAGCTAAATTTTTTCAAACACTTAAATTGGTTTGATTAGCCAACTTGAATTAGTTCAATTGATTAAGGTATATATATTTTCGACCAAAAACTATTTCGAATCTCTATTTTTACATGTTGTCAAACTCAAAAAAAAAAAAGGTTGGAAGATAATAGAAAACTTCTAGAGAATGAGTTGAAATTTCAAGCTCTATGGGAAAAAAAAATTCCTATCTACCAGCGAGTTCTGTAAACTTCTTTTTTTAATAATCGACAAAGATGTGAATAAAAAATAAGAAAATTAAGTTTAGAATGAAACTATTAAATCAACTTAATTCTATCATTATTTATCATTTTATAGAGGCCAAATCAACCTAATCAATTGATTACTCTACCGTTAAGGGCAAACCTAACTTTTGAGGAATTTGACATGTTTGAAATTTTGAATAGTAGAAAATTCATATATATGAATTGTAGGTATAGAAAATTCATGTAGTTATAGAACTTTCCCTATCACCAAATCCGAATATTATTAATTCAATATTTTTTCTCTCTCTTAATATGTCCAAATGGTAATAATTCATCCAATTAAGAATAAGTTTGAGAAAAATATGTTTAAATTATTGAGAAGTACAAGTTTTTAGAAACCTGAGTTTTCCCTTTTTTAAAAATTTTTTTTTTATCGATTTTTCATTTGTAAAAAAGTTTAGCATGTCCTGAAAGTTGCTACCATTAAATTATCTCAAATTTATATGAAAAACATAAGATTAGACTTAACTCCATATCACAATTATTAATTTTATTAAACAAAATTCGATATCATATTTTATTAAATAAAATTTGATAATTATTAACTTAATATTCAATAATTAATTAAATAACGGTTAATATTTTATAAGAACCATACTACAAAGGTTTCAAAATTAGCATGTTATATTTAATTTCTCAAAACTTAAAAAATTCTAATTACGTCCATATCCTTCTTACGTTATTCTTATTTTTTTTTTAGCCCATACACCTAACACCATAAACACCAAGGAAAGAAATATTACCATAAGACTCCATCCTGTAATTTGATAGCCAATTCGACATTACAAATGAATGACCAAATCTAATTAAGTCTGAGAGGCTTCATGGGGGAGATTTAAATCTAATTAAATCTAATGAATGACCAAATCCAATTAGCAATCCTGTAATTTTGATTGCTAGATCACACCACTTAAACCAAAAATTATCTAATCTGAGTGTTATATCAGCATTTGATCAAACAATTTTGAGATTAAAAGTATAATTTGAAGTCTAGGGACATAATCGAAACTCCTAAAATGCAGGAGTTCTAATGCATTTACCAACTCTACACTTAACTTAATTGTAGAAAATCGAGACATCAAAGAAAAAGTAGCAAATCAGCAACAAACGACACATTGATGAAACCAGAACAGAAGGTTACAATTGAAAGACGAGGGGGGAAACAATTTTGAAGGGATAATGCATTCAACTAGAAAACCATCCCTACAAATAAAGAGAATGCAAAACCTAATTATCAACTCCACAAAGCAAAATCAGTAAAGAATATGAACCACACTGAATAAATGTACAGGCAATGTTTCAAAGCCCTACCTCGGAATCTGACAATGCATTTCTCTAGTTCCTGCACGCTCGCTTCGACACCCAAACTTGCTTGCAAAAGCCCTCCACACCACTTTGTTGAGATACTCAAATCGTTGATACAAGATCTGACTGTTAAAAGCCGCGGCCGAAAAATGTGTAATGATTGTTCAAATCATGGGAGACAATTTTTGGCTCTGGATGGGGTTGTTATATACAGGGGCACACGCACCAAAATCAACATGTCTTGTTGAATGAAAAATGTTGTGGGGATCTCACTCTCAATCCGTTTCCAGGCTGGGGGTGCAAAGTTTCTTTGTGAAAAGAAGGGTTAGTAAAGTACTAACATGAGTTAGGATCAGCATACAGCTCGTTTAGTCTGAGAGCATTTCTTCCAATTCCGGCTCCTCAGAGTTACTTGCATCATAATCCAAACTTGCATTGAACGGACCTTTATCTTGAAAGTCGACTTGATCTTCCTCTTCCTCCGAGTCGGGCCATTCTGGCTCATAATCATTGCTTTGGTCGTCTACTGTCGCAGGCTCGTCTCTCCTTGGTGTAATATCACTCTTACCATATTTTCTGGGTCCTGAATCAGACTTTACATGAGACCTGGCATCTTCACATATGCAAGGCGATGGGTTTTCATGAAATTCACCCCTGCCTGGCCGCACCTCATTTGGCTCCCCCATGAAGCCTCTCTGATATGTTCTAACCCTGGAGGAAAATGCTCCCCATGTCATGTTGGTTCTGTTCAAGAACAACCTATAGAGTTTTTTGGCATTTGGACGAATGGTAGGCTTGTGTCCGAAGTATCTTCTGAAATAGAATTGAAATTTAAGAAAATTATTCATTAGACAAGAGTTTCTAATATATATATATATATATATATGTGTGTGTGTGTGTGTGTGTGTGACGAGGGGGGAATTTCAAGAGAGAGATTCCGCACCTTCTTCCAGCCAGTATTCTTGCCATATTTCCATTATTGTTGGTGACAAATACATCACTCTCATCGCAGACAATAAAATCAAGTGCAGCCATGCGAGAGGAATATGAAGAAAATTTTTCCAATTCCTCTTTGGAAGCTATGGTCTCTTTTGAATGGAAATTAGGAAAAAGTGCTTTCAAAGGGGCTAGTGTCTCTTCCCCTCCATATACTTCTCCTGATGCCACATAAATATGGACATCCTGCCCATATCCCAGTGCTCTCAACATCAAACCAACTTCTTCTGGAGTCAGTGGACATTTTCCATGCCTCCTTTCCTTGTCAGGATTGCTTACTTGCTGAAATAAATTCAAAGCAATTTTATACAACATATCATACTAAACGTGTTACTTTGGTTGCCATCTTTTGTTTGAATTACCACGTAGAAAATAGACCCATCTAAATATCAGGAAGTATAGGCTCCGTTTGATAACCATTTGGTTTTTGGTTTTTGGAAATTGTGCTTAGTTTCTCATCAATTCTCTACAATAGGTTTCATCCTTCTTAAGAAAACATTTGAATTCTTAGCCAAATTCCAAAAACAAAAACAAGTTTTTGAAAACTACTTTTTTCTAGATTTCAAAACTTGGGTTGGTTTTTGAAAACATGTATAAAAAGTAGATAACAAAACAAGGAAACTCATAGGTGGAAGTATTTATAGGCTTAATTTTCAAAAATCAAATGGTTATCAAACGGGACCACAGATATCTGAGACAAATTTTGGCTTATACATGAATTCTTTATAGAGGCCCACTATTGTTACACTATTTACTATATTTCCCAAACAAGGATTAATTATATGCCAAACCAATCCCACGACCTCCAATTTGCCCCCATAATTATTCAAACCCAAAAGCCACTGGACTGGTCGATTTCACTACAATTAACTTGCAAGTATTGATGATAAGCATTGGATTTTCTGTACATAAATCAAACGAATGAATTCACATAATTAAAACTAGAGCCTTACATGTAATGTTTTCCATCGCCTTCGAATTGCTCCAAGTTCTCTCCTTTCCTTTTCACCTCCACCGTAATAGCAACCGGAGAATGCTAGCATATCTGGTTCAAACCTACGGTAATACACAAATGGCAGGATCAAAATCACAATTGATGTCCCAATTCTGCAATAAGCTTCGGTATACATTGCATGGCATGGAATCAAGAGTAAACAAATTATTATTCTATGGTACCATATACACATAAGAATTTAGAACCTTCACTCGGACTAGGAAATTTATTTGTTTACAGAGCCATCTTGATGGCATTAGCATGTGTAAAAGAAATTGAAATTTTTGTACATTTTGAGCTACAGGAGACTATAAAAGAACACCTACAGAACATGCCGGCACAAAAAAATGTGTAATTCATTCCATCAAAGCAATTTCTGATGAATTATTAAAATCTGCGGCCCATTTACTAAATAAAACATTGGAGAACAATATAACTGTAAATCATTTGAGAACGATACACCTGTGAAACAAGTGTATGCTATAATAACCAACCAATCAACAGAAAAGACAAGCAATTATCAATAATAGTTCCATAATGACAACTACAATAATTTAAGACCAAGGGCTTATCACCACATACCTGAGGTGCAAAGCAATGTAATGCTTGCTTCTTGCCCGCATTTGATGGACCAATTTTTCACCCATTTTCTGTATTGGGTCTGTGAATTTCAAAGCATGGTAGTTAACTCTACATCTCAGTTTCTGTAAATCTGTCTCCAACTTGTTTGCTAGTCTATAATCGAACTTGGAGAGCTGAATAGCCTGACACATTATGAATACTTCTGAGTATATATTTAAAAACTAATATAAACTTGAGACATAGCAAAAGCAAAAAAATGAGAAGTCAAAGACTCACTGTACAAAATTTCTAAGAAAGGCATGCAATTGAAACAAGACAAGAATCTATACTTACGTTGATAATTGGAAGCTGAACAATAATAAAAGTTGCATGTTTATGTAATCAAATGGGTTGTAGAGAACGGAGAACTTACATGCCTTTTCAAAAGAACAGGTAATACACGGCTCTGATAACATCTTTCACTACACTTCCTGGGGACACGCATTGAGTGTGTATTCCATGTTTTCCCACCCTTCTTTGGTAGCTGATGAATGATTTTCACATCTTTTGACAGGAATGATACAAACCAATCCACATTGAAGATCTCTGAAAAGTTGCTGTCGAGAAACAACAAACACATTTCTATAGTCCAACGAGGATAACTAAAAGCAGAAGTTACTTTTATTTTATAAGATGTGACCAACCTGGAATCCTTCCAAAAGGACTTCTGATCAAGCTTAGGCACAACGAGGGTAGCATTTAATATGCGTGCTGCAACAACTGCATCTGTTATCTGCCATTAGGAGCTTTAGTCAGCTTGAAAATAGCTAGAAGAAAAGAAATCAAATCAATTTTTGCACCAAAAGGATAGGCAATAACACAATTATCTGAGAGCATTTGAAAGGAGGGTGGATGTAGTAGCTATGGAAGGTATACTGATACACAACTAATACGGCAATAGCCAACAGCTGCATGGCCTGTGCATACTCTATTCAATATAAATTTTGTACATATTATGACCACTCACGACACATCAAATTCAAACTACCATTTTCCCTGTTATCATTTATATAATGTCCATATTCATTGGGATCCTCCTAATCAATCTTTATGGCTTGTGAATAGCAACGCAAATACAAAATCCTCAACAAGAAAAATGCAAGCCAGTGACATTACCCCAGTTCTTTGTTGATTTAAACCTCCACTAGTTGCAATCAGCAAGTAACGATTCGGATGTGTAATAGCATTAGCTTCTGAACAATGTGGAAAAATATTAGTTCTTCTGCTTCTCGGGAGTAAAATCAAAAATAAAAACCACATATGATGCGAGCTTTGTACAACCAGGTTTAACATGAATTCACTTTCTTTCACTTCTATTTTCAAGATGGATAAAATTATGAAAAAAATAAAAGCTTGGAAACAACAGTATTTAAGAAGATTAATTTAGGGATCTAATCATCTCTAAGTCGTCAGAAGAAAAACTGTAACTTAATTCCTTCCAATTGCTAAACCGATTACAAAACTTAACTTCTGAATGGAACATAAACTTATATTGTGATTAAAAAAAAAAAACATAAACTTATATCAATTAGCAAAGTGGGGGAGGAGCTTGGAATTTCTCGGAAACATACTCTGGAACTTGTTGCTGGCATTACTACATCCAGAGTAGAACTTCGCATTTCTGGAAGTCCAAAGATCACGGCCGGATCTCGCTCCATTGCGCTGGTTACAAAAGGAAGAAAATCACGTCACAAGCAAACAAAGATCTGTCCGCTCCAGCATCAACTAGCAGAAACAGTAAAAGACACTGAAGTGGGAAATTCGAGAAAACCCTAACCGGAACGCGAAAATGCGAAACTCCAATCGCCTCGTCGGAAGCAACATTGAACTGAACCTATTCCACGAAACAAAATTCAGCAATTGGAATCGGAAAAAAAAAAAATCAATCAAAAGACAAGAAATTACAAAGTGGGAGGAGATAGATACCGGAGGAATGCGGCGGGTATGATCGGAATCATTGGGAGAAGGAGCGAGAAAAGAGAGAAGTGCAAAGAAGAGAAGCAGGCCAGCGAAAATGGCCGAAATGAATGGGATCAAGAATCTAAAGCGATGATAATAGTGGTTGCGCCGCCGCTGAAAAGCCATAGCTCCTGGTGACAGTGACCACCTAAGCTCTTTTCTCTCTCTCTCTCTCTCTCTCTCTATCTGTGTATCAGTGCTCCACTCTGATTGGGAAGGAGAAAAATGGCCTGAAGAAGAAAAAGAGAAAAAGGGAGAAAGATGAAAGGAAAAAATGGATTTCTGTGAGCTATGGGTCCAGCTCCAGCATAGGATGAAGAACCTTCATCTTTTTCTGAAAAAGGACACTCGAATAACGACAATGGGAATCGGAGAAGAGAAATCAAATAATAATATATAGCTTATTGTCTCGCTATCGCTAACACAAACCATTCATCGTAGAGTTGTGGGCTGCCCGGCCCATTTTCTTTCATGTATTTCCCATTCTACCCTTCTCTTTCTTTTGCATGTGACTTCCGTACTCTGGCAGAGTTTCAACAATTTTCGACTTTTTTTTATATATATATACCTTTTTTTTTAATTCTTCTTCTCTTTTCCTTAATTTGGATAATAATTTGTTTGAAGTTTCAACCAAAATGTGGCCAGTTCCAATCAAGCCTGTACGACGTCGTTGTCGTTGTGGATTGCTATGAATTATGGCCTTAATTAGGATTAAATTAGGATAATCATTGTTCACTGGATACAGCTCAGTGAACCAAATCTTCATCTTCGTTCACTAGCTTCTATGGCCTAAATTAGGATTAATACGAAGTTATGGACTTGAAAGTTGGAACTTATCACCCACATTTGCTGCTAATCCATTAATTTTGTTAGAAGATATCTATTTAGTTCTTAGATTTTAAAACTTTAAATTGAGTTTCACTTTAGTCTTCTAATGGTAATATCAGTAACAAAATGTTGTAGCATTGACAAACCTCGTGAAATAAACTTCAATTGAATTGATATGATATAACCCTATAATAGGCCAATGAACAAATAATTGAGTTAATTGTATAATAAGACTAAATTAAAATAACTGTTTTATTCATATTTGACACTCCCCTATGAATAGTAGGACAACAATTTGAACTTAAAACCTCTTGTTTTGATTCCACATGGAGTTGGCGCTCTACATCTAAAAAAATGTTATCTTTTCGAGCCATTCTTTTACACGAAACATGATATGCCAGATACGTCGAAAAAAATTCGGGCATTTAACTTAGGTAGAGTAGAACAAAGAGATTCTTATTGATTTCATCTATGAGGTTCTGTAGCCATCATAGGAATTGGTAAGTCTCGTTGCCCATGGGCTCTGATTAGGGGTGGAGCAAAGTGAATATCCCAGCATGGCAGACCATCTCAAGTTGAAGAGAGCAAAACTTAGGTTCTCTTCAGAGCATTTGAAGAGTTCCAAAATGCGCGATTCAACTTCGGAGTCCTCTGCAAGAACAAAGTTTTCAACATATTCTGTCAAGTCTGGAGAGGCGTCGTCTTCTTTGCATAACATACGCATACTCAGTACTTGCAGTGCTTCCATGGCAGTGCTGTGATAGCCAAGGTTCACATATGCAGAGAAGACACTGTGGCACGTTGAAGGGTCGGGTTGGATCTTTTCACGATTCATCCTTTCAACGAGGAACTCAATCACATCAATCCTTCCCTAACATCCATTGCAAAAAAGAACCCAGAAAGAGAGATGAGCTGAAGAACAGAAATTATTAAGCACGTGTATCACAAATTACATACGCATACAAAAATAAGATTTCCTGGCCAAGAATATCGAAAATTGAAAACATAATAATGATTAAGAGTACCAGACTTCTAAGGTAGGATTGTTAAGGTGCTCAAAAAAAATTTGTTGATGGAACCATGGTAATATTAAGAGTGCATTTAATGTAATTGGCTATAAACATCAAGTGCTCTTTGACAAATTTTGCGGAAAATTGCTAGGTGTGACATGAGGTTCACGAGGGTACCTTTTCACAAGCTTTCTGCAAGATGGTATTCATTATAACTACATCAAGTTCAATCCCTTCTGAATTAGCTTGATCCAAAAGATTCAAGGCATCATCAAATTTCTCAAACCCCAACACAATCTGAATCAGGATAATCCAGATATTAAATTTTGAATAATATGACAACACAATAAAATAATAAGTTAATAACGACAACAATAATAAAGAGTATTAATAGGCGATGATCGAGTCATTGACGTGGAAACTTAAGGAAAATCTTAATACTGCATCCTCCTGGAGGTCAACCCAGAAGCTATTAGGATGGTTCATTTGTGTTGGAGAATATATGTGAATAGAAAATAAAATATGTTGAACTTGAACCATGGTTGTCGTGGCACAACAAAAATTTCATGGACAGCTTCCAACTCTACAATGACTTGTGAAATTGGCCAAACTAAAGGATTGTCAAAAGAAAATATTCTCCAAGCTAGAATTCTAGAGACCTTACTCCTTTAGTACAAGACTTTTCATGGTCAAAAAAATAAATAAAACATGATGAGATGGCATCAGCAACATTCAAGTAAACAAACTCGTGTAAATCTAAAAACATGAATGTATAGCTAATAATAATAGTCCACGAAGTGATTTCATCAAAAGCCCTTATCTGTTAACTCAACATGAATGCTTAGAAGTATACTTGCTGTGAGTAAATGTATATGCATAAGAATCATAAATTCATTAAATACCTTTACTAGACTTGTATAAGTTAATATCTGTGGATAAAACCCAGTGCGGATCATCATGGAAAGAAGGGCAAAAGCTGATTTCAAGCATCCCATAACACTACAACAGTCAATCATCATCTCAAATGTCGCAGCATCTGGAAAGAAACCAGAATGCTTCATATTATTGAATAATTCTATTGCCATGTGAATCTGCACAGTGTGGAACAGAACTATCTGTTTAACACAAGTGAGGAGCACCTCTATAGCAAACAGAAGAGAGTGCACGACCACAAGAACTTACTTCCTTGGATTCAACTAAAAAATGCAGCACTGTGTTGTAAATAGGCGTTCCCAGATGAGTGTTATTGTAAAAGAAGAGGTTTTCTGCCACATTTAAATACTGAAGAAGCTCCTTTGTCATCCCCTCTCCACCTAGAGCTTTCAACTAAAGGGAACAAATGGAATCAAAGAAAATCTAGAAACAATTATGCCATAAGCAGTGAGGGAACTTAATTCTTCAACTTGCTAATATTGGTTCAAGTAGAAAGATTTTATAACTAACAAGTAAAAATAACAATTTAATCATGCGCCCAATAAATTTCAGTAAACTTAATGCTCTCCGTGCTATGTTCTAGTGCTGACTGCTAATGATTGAAGGACTAAGGCTGTTCACCACCGCATTTTTTTCAGCCATAGACTGCATTTCATTTGTGCCATTTTTCTTAGCCAGTAGATACATAATCAGGACTACATACAACAATGACATTGATGGTACTACTACAATTTGATATAGTAAATTAAGTGTATGTAGACAATATATGTTCTGAAAAAACACACAAACTTGAATTAAATGGGATTTATCAATCCTAATTCATCAAAACCTTTTCCCAAATGTTAAACAATTCTCCAAGTGAAACATGAGCATATATCTACATATCAAAGTACATCTGCTTGGATCCTGAGTAGATGTTCTTCCAAAAATATCGGCAGTGTACTGTAGATACAAAATAAGTTACAGTAGTAAACAAGTACAAGAAGGAAAAAATGAAAGAGACTTTGAAAAGAGAGTCAAATAGTGCTTGAAATTTTGGGAGGGGAGTAGATGGGGTTCTGAATGTGCTCCAGTCAGAAGTGGGTCATAAGCGGACAAGAGCATCAGTCAATACATTATAGCACTGCAAGTTCTTTTTTTTTAATGGTGGTGGGGGGAGAGAGAGAGAGAGAGAAGATAGTTTCCGTCTTACCAAGTTCATCATAGATAAATGACTGTGTTGGATCCCATGTTTTGTCATATCCATCTCTATCATGCGTACCCTTCTAGCAGCATCCACCTGTGACAGTCTGTTTCCATCCTCATATGGAGCATTCACGTTACCAAATAAAGAATATAAAAGCTCATATGTCTTGACATCTGGAAGCACCTTCATTTGTTTCATTTTAACCAACATGCGCATGGCACGTTCAGGCTGATCCTGCAATAAGGATCTCACAATATGAGTTGAGACTCAAATAATGCTACCAAGTGCTACAGAAACCAATATATCATCATAAAAACTTTCATTAGGCACCAGGTCCTTTGAAGCCCATAAACTAAATTGCATTTATGATTAAAACCCTCCAATGTCACAAATCAATGATACCCCATCCAGAAGAAAATAAAAGTAACACAATTTTTGTAACATGCCAAAAGAATTCCAAATTATGAGTCGGAATAAAACATATTTAGGTGCTTTTGCAATAATCCTGTCAGACACTTAAACGCTACTTTCCAACTACTTAAGGAGCATGAGTGACATATCAGCTTTGTGCTTGCCGCTTATTTGAAATCATGCAATTGCATTAAACTTCAGAAAATTAAGAACACATAGCAAATAAAAAGCAATTACAGTAAGAAGTTTCGTCTTCAAATTGCTAACTTACCATCGTGTCACATGCTGAAAGAAATGCATTGAAGGGGTGTGGATCAGGACAAGCAGAAATTTGTTCGAGTAGAGCCTCAGCCAAATCAAGTTCTAGTGCCTTGCTGCAACTTATGGAAACAGTAGCAAGAGTTGAATCATATGGCTTCAATTTCCTCTGTTGCATTATTTTTAACTGGAAAAAAGGGGTTTTTTTGGTTGAGGGGAGTAATACATCTTTGGTTTCATAACGAAAATCAAAAACACATTTTTCTTGAAAAAAATAAAAGAAAAGCTTGTAATGATAAATCAAGATATAATCAAAGCCAAAATAACTTACAATTTTCATGCCATCACTGAAACCTCTCTCTGAAACAACTGATCTAACAAAACCATCAAATGTGTGGCATGAAGGTTGCAATCCGAGTTCATGCATCTTCAAACACATGGTCCCTAGTATCGTCAGTACACATGAAACGCTAAACTAAATAAAGTATAAAAATATGAACAATAATGTACAAGTAATCAAATAACAAATATTATTTCACCAAAAATGCAGTAATGAGCAAGAACAAAAAGATTCAAACAACTTAAAAATGCAACTATTAACAAATCCATTATTTTAATGAAAAAAAATATTACATATTTACAGAACAAAAGTTTTTGGTATCAAGAGATAAATTTATGAAAAAAAATAGCTGAATTCAAGATTTATTGAGCCCATTGGCTATATCATTAAATAAAAATGACCTCAAAGAAAATAAATAAGACCTGTTGCATTAACTGCTCTGCAAGACCACAGTTCCTAGTAAGTGCACATGCGTGTATCACATCATTGAAAGACCATCTCAAAACCTTCATAACATAACTGCTTTTGTAATTGTTCTGCGAAGTTAATGGACCACTTTCAACTTCTTCACACTTCATATCATTAACAAAAAATTTCCCTATGTCACCATCGCAGGGGACCATTTTCTTACAGTATAACTCATCAGTAGAATGTCCATTCTCTTCAAAATTAAAATTGTTCCGATAGAATTCAGTTCTTGAAGGTATAGGAATGTCCAATTCTAAAGAGGGCAACTTTCCTCCAGCAGCTCCAATGGTCAAAGCCACCGTCTTTTGCAATGCAATATATGCAGATTTTAGGTCTCCCAGCCTTGTATAAGACCATATAAACTTTCTCAGAGATAAAACACTTGGGCTGTAATTTTTTACAAAGTCTGTCCAGATCTCATGCACAGAAGACAGGTTTTTCTGACAAACTGCAAGCTGATTGAAAAAAGAAAGCAATCATCAAATATTTTAGTATTCATTCACTGTTAATAAATTATAGTTCAGATCCACCACATCAAAAATACATTCTCAAAACAGCTATACAAGGATGATCATCATAACTTACTGGTACATATAACAATACTTTTAAAACTGAAACCTTCTGGCCAAAAGATGTCATGCTATTGAAACAGGAGACAATGTTTAGAGGAGATCAATGACTATAAGAACCAATCCCACGATCCATTTTATTCTGTAGGGGTACTCCTTGATGAATCAATACGTTCTCATCATGCTAAACAAGAGCGCATGGACAATTAAGTATATACTTAGAAATCTAGAATCATATCTACATCAAATTTTAATTTATTTTTACCCACAAGATTGATACTCAGATGCCTATGTTTGATCCAATTTTGGTGTAGAAGTACAGTGCATAAAAGAAATTCCAAGTATCTTGATGATGATCACCAGTTTATAAGAAATCTAAGAAAAATTTGATCTTGAAATATAGCTTATAGATATGAAAAGGAATCAGGCTCCTTGCAGACCTTGAGTAGCTCAGAATATGTAGCTTCATTCTTCCCAACCATTCTGTGATCCATCAGATCCAAACACTGACTAACATGAACCGTACTTTGCCTTTTGGCACAGGCTCTCAAGAAACAATTGTACACAGGCAGAACAGGAAACATGACATGACTTTCTGCTAGGAGATTTATTAGACCAAATGCCTGTTGTTACAACAGGAGAAAATTGTTGTTATAGCTGCAACTGGATGTGTGGACAAAAGATTGCATACAATCTCCAGTATATATGATATGTTTATACCTCATCCAAGTAACCCCCTTTACAGAGTGCTTCTATCATGAGTATGGAGCATGTGTTATTTAGGAAAATTCCTCTTTCTTCCATTATTTTCCAAGTCTCCATGACAAACTGCAAGAAAAAGAAACAAATATATATATATATATATATA
This sequence comes from Trichosanthes truncata, assembly GCA_033996785.1. Taxonomy (NCBI): domain Eukaryota; kingdom Viridiplantae; phylum Streptophyta; class Magnoliopsida; order Cucurbitales; family Cucurbitaceae; genus Trichosanthes; species Trichosanthes truncata. Next base: position 1,144,361 of record JAWPNB010000009.1, on the reverse strand, counting down.
TATATATATGGCTTTAGGCTTTAGCATACTCATCATTTTATAGAAAATAATAAGGTTTTCATCATTCTTGCCTTCCCAGACTAGCATAAGATATGCAAGTGAAAAGCAAGGATGTCATAAGTTAATGATGTGATGCATTCTTAGATAGATGCGCTAAACAACAGCACCATTATTTTAAACTTCGACCCAATGCATTTTACTTGCTTGAGGAGAGCAAAACTGTAGCTAGAAAAAGGTAAGGACTAAATCGAAAAATTGATGGAAGTTATAGTATTAGTTAGTTATGGTTAGAATAAGGGTTCATTCCTAGTTCTCAAGGTGGAAATGTTAGTTAGTCAAGGCAGAGTAATGTAGAGGGAGGAGAAAAGTAGACAGGTAAAGGCTGTCTTTTAAATACTTAGCTTGAGCTCCCATTTATAGCCTGCTTCCATTTGTATCAATGGGAGGAGTTGAAATTCTTCCACACATTTTATGTGTTGATGTGTTGTGACTGCATGATTTTTGCTGTGACTCTATGATTCAATGTACACAAATACATACAGAGCATAACAGTAGAATTACAATTCAATGCAAGCAAATAAATACTTATGTACAGCCTAAACACAATATCTTCAATTCATTTTTCCCCCTGGGCCAGCCAGTGAAATGGGTAGATGCCAAATAGCATTGTAAGTTTGTACGTTATTCATGGTGCATCAAATATGAGAACAAAATTTGCTCCCTCAACACCCTTAAATTTAAAAAATAATAATATGAGATGCAATAAATGATAAAAAAACACAAAACCTACCAATGGATCAGGTGATCTTGCACAATAGCTCAAAATGCGAACAAAATTATCTGCAGTTAAAGAGTCCTTTTCCTGGCCAAGTTCCATAAGCAGGTTGGAAGCACTACTTCTATCACCCAGACGAAGCGCATCAACAATCTGCATCTGCATGAACTTAGTTGACTCTGCTCCATTTCCCAAAAATTCACTACCTACACTGAAACATTAATGTCAACATTTTCCAACATGAGTTGAGAAACTTTAAAAGGTTTCACCCTATTGGCCTATGCATGCATGTCATAAACGAAATTTGACTATATGTCCTGCCAGAAAACATATCATATAACAAACTCTTTTCCAAGCTTTGAGTTGTAAACAAACGTAAGAAGACCAATTTATACGTACTACGTCAAAGAAACAAGATTGATTCACTCATCTTGCAAAGCAGGAAGTATTCAAACAACGTTTTTGCCATAAATTACCTTTGGGGATGAGAAGAGCCCGATGGAATACTAATTTGCTTGCATCCTGTCTTCGCCCCTGTTGCAAGACTGATGGTAGTAAGAAGAATAAATAAAAACTCACACAATTCAATGGGAATTCCTATTTGGCTTACAATTCCAGCTAATGATAAACCCTTTTTTTTAATATCTATGAGTTTTCTAGCCAACTTAGGCATTTGACTAATCTCACAAGACAACCACTTGACTCTGCTACATTTGGTCACTAAGATAAGAAAACCATGATGGCCACAAACATAGTATTTGACAATAAACTAATTCGCACAAATGCTAACCCAAAGATAAGTTCATCGTTCACAATGGCCATGTTTAGCAATTCTATCAAGAAAAATTAGGCATTAACTGAATCAGCTGGCCCCTTAAGTAAGCTCCCCACTTATTTTCTTTCACTTCCAAGATAACAAATTCAAATTTATAAAATCCAGCTACACTTCCAAACTAAAGATACTTACATGTTCGTGCAGCTTGAATCTGTATAGCGAGTCAGCTATTGATCTGAGAAGATACCTTGCCCTGAGGAAAAATGCAGAGGAGAAACTAGGTTAGGGCATTTGTAACTGCTATCATGTCGCAGAATGAATTTGACTTGCCTGTGCATGGTCTTCCTAGCAAAGACGGCGATGAGAGCTCAGTAAACACGAAATTCCGAATGCAATATGAAGAAAGCCATGAGTTTGATTCTTGCTCTTCAGCCGAATACTGTTTGGGTAAAAATAGGGTGTTAATTTCTGTTTGGAAAAGCTGATTTAATAGATGCACCAGCAAGCCACAAATCATTCTAGAAGGATCTATGCACACCATTGCCAAACATTCCAAAATAACAACAATAAAAATACAAGAAATCAAAAGTTGACCTTATTAGAGAACTTTTTCATTTTTTTTTCTCGCAATATCTAGCACTTGCAAACCAATGTGAGAAAGAGCACAAACAAGCTAACAACCAACAGTTCATAGTCTAAGATCTCAAAAAAAAAAAAACAGCAAACAACTCACTTCAATTTTGTTCCTCAAGCAAAAATGTAAAAAAGAAGCAATTATGTTCCTAACAAAAAAGTGTAAAACAGTGGAAGAAAGTGTCTCACTAAACTATTTAAAAGAAATCGCTAAAAAAAAGTATAGCTTCCAATCGTTTTAAGTGTTGAGCAACTCAATAAGTCAATTGTAAAATATTATCTTACAAATAGAGGAAAACCCTAGTCCGAAATGCACAAATCTACCTTCTGTTTCTGTTTCTCATTAAAAAAAAAAAAATTGCACAAATCTACCTCAAAAACTTCAGCCATATCTTGAAAATTGATTGCTTCTTAACAAAAATATTGATTGTTCCCAAATGGATTGAAGTGCAATGAAAATTCATCTAAGAACAAAACTTCTACTGTAATTTTTGCTTGACAAGTTTCAACATTTTTTCATACGAAAGTGGGAGAGAGAATTAAAGCATTTTAATCAAACAAAAGTTGGGTCTTGGCTGTCGGTTTCAACATTTTTTTTTACTGTATGAAAAATTAAAGCATCTTAATCAAAATGTAACACAAATGCACCTTCCACTGCAGACCGTAGCCTTGGAAGCGGTCGCCGTCGCCGTCGCAGAGGGGAGTAGTTATTTTTTGCGTGCTGTCAGAGAGAGAAGGAAGAGGGACATTAGGGCTTTTTTTAAGGACAAAATAGTAATTTCATCCACCCAAAAGTCCTACATTTGTTTTTTTTGAACTGAATTCATTAAACCACAAACCAGTTAATTAAAAAATCCTACATCCACCCAAAGGTCTGAGAGAGGACACCCAACCGGACGAGAAATTATTAGACCGCAAAATATAGGTGGCAGTTTTTCACATTAAAGAAAAAAATACTTCGAATTTATATTTAGTGATTATTAAAAGATGTAGAAATTATTGAATTTACATCCAATAATTATTATGAGACAGTCATATTATAGCAATCTCATTGAATAATATGTCCAATCAGACATATAAGAATTTCCAAAAAACAATCTTCAAAATGGGAAGAAAAACGACGTTCTTCATTGTAACCAACAATAATCGCCTCCTTTTGTGAGATAGGAAAAAACCATCCTAAATCTCTTTGGCCCTCCTTTTCTTGTCCCATATTTGGCAATTTCCCTCTATAGTTCTACTTCTAATTTACTCTAACTCATATGTTTAGTATCAAAACCAAAAGAAAAAAAGCGTTTCTTTGGTCCCTAAACTTTGAGGTTTGTATCTATTCAATTCTTAAACTTTCAAAAGTGTCAATATGTCCTTAAACTTTTAATTTCGTGTATAATAGGTATTTCAATTTTATGTCTAATAGGTCCTTGAAAAATTCTAATTTTTTTAAATTTAATCAATCTATTAGATATAAATTTGAATTTTATGTCTAATGGAATCCTAAATTTTTAATTTTTTGTCTAGTAGATCTGTGAATTTGAAAAAATTCAAAAGTTCAGGAACTAAATTTGTAGTTTTGAAAGTTCATGGACTGAATTGACACAAACCTTAAAGTTCAAGTATTGAACTTGTAATTTAACAAAAAAAAAACTATATGTCTAATAAAATAAAATATTAAAAAAAATTATATTGTTCATATATTTCTTTTATGGTTAAAAATTACTTTTGGTCTCTAAACTTTCATGAAACTAACAATTTTGACCTCATTTGATAACTATTTGGTTTTTTTGTTTTTAAAAACCGTGCTTCTTTTTTCATCATTTCTCTACCATAAATTTCGTTTTTTCTAAGAAAACATTTTAATTCTTAGCCAAATTCTAAAAACAAAAACAAGTTTTTGAAAACTATCTTTTTTAGTTTTTAAAACTTGGCCTGGTTTTTAAAACACGTGTAAAAAATATATAGCAATACAAAGAAATCTATAAGTAGTAGTAGTAGTTATAGGCTTAATTTTCAAAAACTAAAAACCAAATAGTTATCAAACAGGGCTTAATCTTTGATTTTTTAAAAACAAAACAATTTAGTATTTGAACTTTGATTTGTAACAATTTATCCATGAACTTTTAATTTTGTAACGATTTGGCCCCTATCATGAGAATAATTGTAGAAATAGGGATCTTTTCATAACTTATTACAAAAAAAATAGTTCAAAGGCAAACTATTTACAAAAAACAGACAGCTTTTTTGTCCTTATTAGAATGTGTCTCTTGAAGAGACATATTATTTGTAATGAACAGTAACAGTCAACGCAGTCTTGGACCAAATGACTTCTTTCTCTTTTTTTTTTTAAAATTGAAATAGTTTTTTCAATTAAAATAAATATATATTTAATAAACCATCAAATCAACTAATCATTTGTTTAATTTTTTCTTTAAAATAAATATTTAATAAATTATTATCATTACACAATCATTCACCAATCAATTTTATTATTATTATTTTTATAAACACATTCACCGATCATTTTCTCAATTATTCTAAAAAAATATTTTTTTAAATACATTCACCAATAATTTTCTTAATCATGATCTAAAAAAAAATTATTTTTTTAAAATACATTTACCAATCAATTTTTATTATTTTTTTATGACTATTTCTTTCTCCTTTTTTTTAACCAAAAAAAAATTAGTTATTATTTTTTTTCAAATACATTAATCAAATATTTCATTTTTATAGTATTCTTATTTTTCCGTTTCTTTGATTAGTTTTTTTTATTTTTATTTTTTTAAAATATTTATAAACACTTCACTTTTATATGATATAAATTAGATATTTATTATTCGAGATGCATAAATCATTTATTATTTTTATTCATTAATTTCATAATTTTATTAATCTAGGAATTTGAAAAAAAAAACAAAACAAGGTCAAGCATATTTTAAAATTTTTTGGAGATGGGTTGAAGGCATCCAAAAAAAAAATTGCCCATTTTTTTTTAGAATAATTGAGAAAATGATTGGTGGATGTGTTTATAAAAATAATAATAATAAATTGATTGGTGAATGATTGTGTAATGATAAATAATTTATTAAATATTTATTTTAAATAAAAAATTAAATAAGTGATTAGTTGATTTGATGGGTAGTTAAATATTTATTAAAAGGATTTGATGATTTATTAAATATATATTTATTTTAATTGAAAAAACTGTTTCCATTTAAAAAAAAAAAGAAGTATTTTGGTCAAAGACTACGTTGACTGCTACTGTTCATTCTAATAAGGACAAAAAAAACTCCCCATTTTTTGTAAATGGTTTGGCTTTGAACTCTTTTTTTGTAATAAGTTATGAAAATACCCATATTTCTACAATTTGCCCTTGTTAAGATTTAGTGATCCAATATGTTTAGAAGCTACAAAGTCTAAATAATTAAATAATAAAAATCAACAGTTAATCTTGATGGAATGTTTTACAACATAGATTAACTTGTTACAAATTTGAAAGTACATGGACTAAATTGTTACATAATAAAATTCAGAAACTAAATTGTTACAAAATTAAAAGTACATGAACTAAATCATTACAAATCAAAGTTCAAGGACTAAATTGTTACTTTCATGAAAGTTCAATGGTGATTTTTAATTTTATTTTTTTTAGTTCATTCAACAACATGTGGGGGTCAAGAATTTGAAACTCTAATCTCTTGATTGATAGCATATGCCTTAATCAGTTGATTTATGTTCAAATTTGAATACATACATTGTTTATTAAGCTATGTTCGGATTTGCAATTACTCTAATGACTCCACTTATGACTCAATTTGTTAGATATTTGATGGATTATAATTTATAGGTTCAACACTCTTTATAATGTAGGATGAAAATTCAAAGATTTGATTAAAGAGAGTTACAGGTTCTTAAATTATCATTGCAACATGTCATGCATTTTTTAACTAGTTATCCAACTCTAATATTATGTGTTAGAGTATTTAATATTATGTTATTTACTTTTTGTTTATCTTCCTCATGTACAAGTTCATTGGGCTCTCTACCATTGTATTGTTCACTAATATTTATAGTTTGTTATGCAATGATATTAGTGTGGTTGAAACCCTAATGGCCGCCTCCATTTCCTCTCCATTTCCTCTCTTCTTCTCCAAGGGTTTCATACTCGTTTACACCACATGTCATGCGTTCTTTAACCATTTTCCCTTGAACTACTCATTTTCACATGCATTCCATGTAATAATTAGGCTTGTTTGGTAATCATTTGGTTTTTAGTTTTTAATTCTTAAAAATTAAACTTATAAACACTACTTGCACATATAAATTTCTTTGTTTTATTATCTATTTTTTATTTATATTTACAAAACCCAAATCAAGTTGTGAAAACTAAAAAAAATAGTTTTTAAAAACTTGTTTTTATTTTTGGAATTTGAATGAGCATTCAAATGTTTTCGTAAGAAAGATGTAAACAAATGTAGAGAGATGGTGAAAAAATAAGCACAATTTTCAAAAACTAAATGGTTATCAACGCAAAATCTTAATCATTTCAATCCATAAATTATGCTTTTCAAAAACTAAATGATTATCAACACAAAGTCTTAATCACTTCAATCCATAAATTTATTGTTAGAATATGTACGTAATTAATCTTGGACTTGTTAAATTTTGAGGGATTAGAATAGATATTTTGTTTTTTTTTTTTTAATTAAATGATCTTTCAAAACTTTAAAGACTAAATTAGGAGTTAACTCAAAGTTTTTAAAATATCAAATAACCTTCAAAAGTTGGAATCCTCACATACTTTAAAATAAAACAACTACTTTAAGAAGATTCAAATTTATATTTTAGCCAAAAAAGAAATTAAGTTTAGACGACTCTGCTTATTTTATTTTATTTTAAATTAAGTTTATTTACCAATAGTTATTTTACTTAGATAGTTAGATTTCAATTTTTTTAACGCTTTTTTTATTAGGAAATTTTAAGGACAATAAATAAAATTTTGAAAACGTTTAAAATATATATATACACGCACTAAAAAAATTATTTATCATCATAACACATCTAATTAAATTATCGACCATTAAGTGAAAAGGTTTGAATCCCATCCGTATCAATGAATTAAAAAAAACACATGAAAGATAGGAGAAATGTACTTTTACATCTTGGCAGAATGTTTAATTGCACAACATTAATATATTGATACAATTACAACTACTTAGACAAATAGAACCAAGGCAAACTTGCCTTTTGTTCTTAATTTCCTCGGCACCTATAAAGTACAGTACAACCACAATTTTTTTTAAGGGATAGAGTACAACATTCAATGCCATCGAAACAGAGACCATTTATAGGCCTTTGGACATCAATGGAGAGCAATAATTGATACCAACCAATAGAAATCATTAAAATGACCAAATTTAAACACCATTGCCTTCCATTGTAAGGTGTTTTTACAGTTTGCTGGTCCTCTTTGGAAGGCTACCCATGGCCTTAGCCTCCTCCTTGAGAATAAACTTCTGAGTTTTCCCGGTCGAAGTTTTCGGCAAATCTTTAAACACAACACTTCGTGGAGCCATGAAATGGGGTAGGTGTTGTCTGCAAAAGTTTATAATCTCTTCTTCACTAGCATTGCATCCATCTTTGAGCTTCACAAAAGCACATGGCGTTTCTCCCCAGTGATCATCTGGCCTTCCCACAACAGCAGCTTCAAGAACTGATGGATGACTGAAAAGCAAAGACTCAACCTCAATTGAGCTAATGTTTTCTCCCCCAGAAATGATAACGTCCTTTGAACGATCCTTCAATTCTATATAACCATCAGGGTGTCTGACCCCCAAGTCCCCACTTCGAAACCATCCGCCATTAAAAGCTTCCTGTGTGGCTTTAACATCTTTCAAATATCCACTCATCACAGTGTTGCCTCTCAACATAACTTCCCCCATGGTTTTTCCATCAGCTGGAGCACTCTCCATGGTGACAGGATCCTTTATGTCTACTTCCTCTAGCCCAACATGCTGCAATCCTTGGCGAGAATGTAGTTTTGCCTGTTTATCTTGTGGGAGTGAATCCCATTCAGGTTTCCAAGAGCAAACTGTTGCTGGCCCATATGTTTCGGTCAAACCATAAACATGGACAATAAAGAATCCCATTGCTTTTATCTTATAGAGTACATGAGAAGGTGGCGGAGCCCCACCAGTCATCATAGTTACCTTCCTTGGAAGCGGCTTCTGTTCGCTAATTGGTGCATTGATAATCATGTTCAAAACAGTTGGTGCACCGCCCATATGAGTAACCTTATGCAAAGAAATATTATCAAAGATTTCTTTAGCAGTCACATTTCTTTGGCAAACGTTTGTGCCGCCCTGTGCAGCCACACCCCAAGTTAAACACCATCCATTGCAGTGAAACATTGGAACAATCCACAAATACACAGGGAATGAGCACATATCATTCAAAAGAGCTACAGACAGAGAATTGAGATATGCACCTCTATGGGAATAAATAACACCTTTTGGCCTTGATGTTGTGCCTGAAGTATAGTTAAGAGTAATTGGATCCCATTCATCTTTAGGTCGCCTGATCTCGAAATCAAGTTTTCCAGATGCTAAAAGGCTCTCAAACTCTAGATCTTCTGAATCAGAGCCGGCTCTATCAATGTGGGAAGGTGGCTGATCATATTCTTGAATAATGACAACAAGAGGTAGCGTTTCTCTCTTCTTCGACATAATTTTAATTGCTCCTTTCACAATATGTTCAAACTGGTAGTCTACAACAATGATTTTAGCTTCTGAATGGCTCAACAATGTAGAAACCATTGTCGCATCGTGGCGTACGTTGAGGGAGCAAAGAACTGCACCAGCCATTGGTACAGCAAAATGCAGTTCGTACATAGCTGGAATATTCGGTGCCAAAGCAGCAACCTACTCGTGAGAATCGTATTCCGCCGAAAAATCAGATATGTAATCAAGATAGAGCTTAAACTAACCAAATACCTCGAAGACTTTCAAACTACAAATTCACTAGTGACCATAATAAGAAGGGAAGCTATTATCATAAACACAAAATCAGATCCCAAATAAAAGTCAATATCATAAACAATAGCATCGAAGCAACTCGCAAATCAAATTATATGAATATCTAGTTCAGCACAAATATATATCCAGATACTAGGAACGCTGAATACCTCAAAACAATCGAGCAAACCTAGAAAAACGATCGGAACACACAAACATATAGAAATATCCATATACTAAGAATGAGAACAGGAGAGTTGTGAACACAAACCACATCTCCACGAGCGATTCCCGTACGAACAAGCGCAGAAGCGAGCCTGGTACATCGCTGAAGCGTGTCTCTCCAAGTGTACTGAACACATCCATAGATGAGAGAAATCCGGTCGCCATAGACTGCAGCGGAGCGCTCCAAGAAGGTGATTGGAGTGAGAGGGACGTAATTAGCAGAGCATCGATCCATTCCGTCCATAGATTTTGCAGAAATTGCTAGAGCGAATTGGAAGAGTCGCAATCAGTAGCCGATTGTCCTGCTCTGCAACTGCAAGATAAATGCAGGGGAATTCGCCATGTGAAGATAATAAGAATAAACACAAAATGAAGAGGAAAATAATAAAAAATATTCAATTAATTATTCATTCCTGAATCAATGATGTGACGCTAGCTGGATTCTTCTGAAAAATATATTTTAAAAAAAAAAAAGTTGAATTTCTGCTGTCTTTTTCAGTTTAACAGATGACAAGTGGGGGTTCAAATATGAAGCAATCATACCATAAATATAGTTTAATCATGTAACTTAAGTTTAAATACATGTAACTAAAGATATCAGTATGAGTATAATTCAATGAATAAAATATTAATTTACCATTTTAAAAGTGGATAATTTAGTCATTCCACCTTGTAATTGTTGAACTAAAAAAATGTGTAACCTATCCTATGGTTTTAATTAAAACAATATTTATAGAAAGTGTAAAACTATAAGATAAGATAAACACTTTTTTTTTCTCTTTTTTCTATAGCAAATATGAAAAATGAATAGATTTCTTTACCGTTGAGTTGTGCTCATATAACTTATAAGATGGATTATTATTACATAGACCCATGATTAATATCACGAGTAAAATTTTTCATAAAACATAAAGCAAATATGAGAGAAAATTAATTATGATTATATACGATATTTCTCAAAAGATAAGGCTATATTTTGAATTGGTTGATTAAGAAAGATATATAGTTATATACGTAACTTCTATACAAATAGAGCTACTGCTAAGAGAAAAATGAAAGATAAAAAAGAGTTTTGAATTATGATGTGTTCATGTTTAATTTGTAACTTATGTTTGGCTTTTGTCAACTTTAACCACAAATCTACTTTGACGTCAACTTCTAAACTTGTTTTTAGTTCAGACTTCTTTTAAAATAGACTAATGAACACTAATGTTTATAACTTGCAACTTATGAAATATATATATATATATATATCTATCTTAATCGTTGTACATTTGTTATTTTCTATTATTTTCAGTAACAATTGTACATTTCTTTATCAACAGTTGTTTAGTTATTCTGTTGTCATGTGGCTTTGTATATATTGAGAGGCCATTCACATTAATGAGATGGATTCATTTTTCTTCTCATACTTGATATGGTATCAAAGTAGAGACTTCCTCTGTACTTCTGATTTTTTTTTTTTTTTTTTTTGCCCTTGCTTCAATGGCGGACAAGGAAATTTCGATCAGTGATGATCCTTCTGATATTGACTCATAGTTGAATCTGTATTCTTTGCATCACTCATTTGGACCGGCAAATGTTTTGGTTACTCATCCCTTGATTGGTGTTGAAAACTACACTTCGTGGAGTCGTGCTATGTTGATGCCGCTTTCAAGGAAGAGCAAATTCGATTTTGTCGACGGGACTATCAAGAAGCCAACTTTCTTTCCACAACCTGGAAATGTAATAACGACATCATTACATATCGGATTCTTAATTCAGTATCCAAGGAAATCACTGCAAGCATTGTTTACAAATGATCAGCTAAGTTTGGGATGAGTTGCAAACTCGATTCAAATAAAGTAATGGTCCTCAGATCTACCAATTGCGAAAAGAATTGATCACCACAAGTCAAGGTAATATGTATGTCGAGAGTTACTATACCAAATTGAAGACAATTTGACAAAATTTGATTGACTTTGGTCCTGCTATTGAGTGCACTTGCGAATGTCTCAAGCCATTTCTCACACATCTTGATTCGGAATATGTGATGATATTCCTTATGGGACTCAATGATTTTTACTCGTTCAAGCCCAAATTCTTTTAATGAATCCACTTCATTCCATCGATCTAGTGTTTTCTTTGATTATTCAGAAGGAACGTCAGAGATCTACACGAAACACAGCTCCTCATATTGATCCAATTGCTTTGTTGGCTGCTGCAAATTCGACCAAGTCCTCATTGGCAAATTCTTCAAATCTGCTTCGAAAGAAAGATGGTCAGAGACCTATATGCTCGCATTGTGGATTAAAAGACCATATGGTCGATCGCTGTTGCAAGCTACAGGTTACCCTCTAGGCTACAAATCATGTAATTCTAATGCTAATTCCACTACTGATAATGATGTGAATCAATTCAATCATGTGGTTGTTACTCCTACTTCATAGCTGAATTTCTTCACAAGCCTATCATCGACTCAGTAAGCGAAACTCATGGAGTTATTTCAATTGCATTTGAACTCAACTGCTACTAAATCAATCATGGCTACATCTCATGTGAATCATGTCACAGGTATCTGTTCACTTGCTTCATCACCAATTTTATCTTCATCTAGAGTTTGGCTCATTGATTTAGGTGCTTCACAACACGCTTCTTATTCTCATCAACTATTTCATAATTGGCGCTTTATGTCTGGTATTATTGTGGTTCTACCCATTTCCTTTCGAGTAGATGTAGAATACATTGAAGATGTTAGACTATCTTATGATTTGATGCTATTTGATGTTCTATATGTTCCCCAATTCTCTTATAACCTCATATCAATCAGTTGTTTGCTAAAATATGAGAATGTGGAACTCAATTTCTCAACCTCATCATGTTTTATACATGACAAAGTTCAGCTGAGGACGATTGTCAAGGATGATTGCTTTCACCGATTATACCTATTGACTACACCCTCTATTAACTCGATTCCTATATGTTCAGTTTCTATTACTGCCTGGCGTAATCGATTAGGGCACTTGACTTCTAAGCGTCTTCTTTCTATGAAATCTGTTTTAGGATTGTCTACATCTCATATTTCACCATGTCATATATGCCCGTTGGCTAAGCAAAGGCAATTATCCTTTCCTTTTAATAATAATGTTGTTGCTTCTGTTTTTGATCTGATTCATTGTGACATATAGGGCCCATTTAAGGATCCTACTTATGCTAGTCATCGGTATTTTTTAACAATTGTTGATGATTGCTCTCTCTATACATGGACGTATCTCATGCGTGCTAAATCTGATGCTATACATATTATACCTCAGGTTTTTTAGGCGGATTGAAACTCAATTTTCCAAACAAATCAAGGTATTTAGATCTGATAATGCCCTTGAATTGCAGTTTGCTGAGTTTTTTGCATCTACTGGTACTATTCATCAATTTTCTTATGTTGGAAGGCTACAATAGAATTCAGTAGTTGAAAGAAAGCATCAACATCTTCTTAATGTAGCCTAGGCAAAAAACCAACATCAACATCAACATCTTTTTTTTTTTTCCCCTTAAAGCTAAAAATCTTGATATGAAATATAAATACCAAGAGTGCTTACTCAAATTTCATTACAATTTAATAATTTAGCCTGGTTGATAAATTTTGTTGTTTCTATTTTATATTTCTTAAAAGCAAAAACTGACACATGTTGTAAAATGACCTTCAATTTTTTATTTTATTTTACAAAAAATAAAAAACCAAGATTTCATTTATGTTAAAAAAAAAAAAGAAAAAAGAAAAATTTGTCGCAATTTGTTTGATAAGGAGAGGGGGAAAATGTTAGAGAGACACATATTAGAAAGATATTTGTGTGAGAAATAATTTAGAGATGTTAGAAAAAAAAAAGAAAAAGAAAAGATAGAGTTAAAGATGGTTAAATTGTAAATTTGGTCCCTATGGTTTACAGAAAGTTAGAATTTAGTCCTTAAAATTTTAAAAGTTAAAAATTTGTTCTCATGAGAGTTTTATAAACCATAAGGACAAAATTCTAACTTTTAAAATTATAAAGACTACATTCTAACTTTCTTCAGACTATAGGACCAAATTTGTAATTTAACAATTAAAGATTTAAGCAAGAGAGACGTAAACAAGGAAAAGATGAAGATGGGAGAGAAGTCCATCTCAAGTGTGGGACTCCAATGCTATTAACCTAAATTGATGAAGGCCCATTTCTTTCATCAATGCCAATTTCAATTGTTATTTAGTTCTCTTTGTGTAATGGTAGATCGAATTATTGACTTTTAAAATGATAATAAGTGGTCTTTTTATTATATATTACGCTTAGATTGAAATTTTCAAAATTCTTTATAAAAAGAAAGTATTAATTATCGTTAATTTGTGAAAATAGGTTATAGATTTTGAAGATTTGACCATATGATTTTTTAGTAAAAAATACATATCTTTGGCAAACATGTCCTAAATTAAAGTGAAAAAAAAGTTAGTGAATAAGCAGTGTTTTCAATAATAGAAAACCAAAAATAAAAACATAATCAAATCCACACTTCCGAGTTCAATTATCAAATAAAATAATCTTTTAATAAAAATATTGCTTTAAATCAATCAATCATGTTGGTGTTATTTTTCAAACACTTTTAAAGAAAATTATTTTCAATAAAATTTTTATTATATCTTACATCTTTTTTTTAAAAAAAAAAAAAACAATTTATTTTGTTGTACTATATTCGAAAGTGATTCTATTCATTATAATTTTTTATTATATATTTTAAAGTTTTTTTATTAATCATTTTTAAGTCATTTTGGATAATTCATCTATCAAGTGGGTATTAAATTTTTTTTAATTAATCTATTTTTTTAAAGCACTTTTTAGATATTAAGATTTTTTTAAAAAACCATTTTTGATCACATAAATTCACTTAATAAGTTAGCGAAAAATTAATTTTATTCAAAAAGTATTTTTTTTCCGCAAGTTATTCCAAATGCACAAAAATCAATACAGACTAAAATTTGGCCAAAGAATATTAAGATCCAATAAGTTCACAATGAAGTCCACCATATCAAATTGATCAAATCGAACTTAATTTCATATATCTCAAAACTGCTACATTTACCTGATTTCGGTCAACTCTTCTCATGGTAGTTTATTTGGTTGATTAGACAGTTTATTTCTTCGAATACGTTTTTATCTTTCACGAATTAATTATTTTGTTGACCTCTTTGTAAGGCTGCCCATGGCCTTGGCCTCCTCCTTGAGAATGAACTTCTGAATTTTCCCAGTCGAAGTTTTTGGCAAATCTCTAAACACAACACTTTTTGGAGCCATGTAATGAGGTAAATTTTCTCTGCAAAACTTTATGATCTCTTCTTGAGAAGCACTGCACCCATCTTTCAACTTCACAAAAGCACATGGAGTTTCACCCCAATGATCATCAGGCCTTCCCACAATAGCAGCTTCAAGAATTGATGGATGGCTGAAAAGCACTGACTCAACTTCAATTGAGCTAATGTTTTCTCCCCCAGAAATGATAATGTCCTTTGAACGATCCTTCAATTCTATATAACCATCAGGATGTCTAACCCCCAAGTCCCCACTTCGAAACCATCCGCCATTAAAAGCTTCCTGTGTGGCTTTAACATCTTTCAAATATCCACTCATCACAGTGTTGCCTCTCAACATAACTTCTCCAATGGTTTTTCCATCTGCTGGAGCGCTTTCCATGGTGATTGGATCCTTTATGTCCACTCCCTCCAGCCCAACATGCTGCAATCCTTGGCGGGATTTCAGCTTTGCTTGCTTATCTTCAGGGAGAGAATCCCATTCAGGTTTCCAACTGCAAACTGTTGCTGGTCCATGTGTTTCTGTTAAACCGTATGAATGGACGATTAGGAATCCAAATTCTTTCATCTTGTAGAGTACATGAGAAGCCGGTGGAGCGCCGCCCGTCATCACGGTTACCATCCCCGGAAGCGGCTTCTGTTCGCTAATTGGTGCATTGACGATCATGTTCAAGACTGTTGGTGCACCGCCCATGTGAGTGACCTTGTGCTGAGAAATGTTGGCAAAGATTTCTCTGGCAGTCACGTTTCTTTGGCAGATGTTTGTGCCGCCCTGTGCAGCCACGGCCCAAGTGAAACACCATCCGTTGCAGTGAAACATTGGAACAGTCCACAAATACACAGGCGTTGAGCACATATCACTTATAAGGATTGTGGATAGAGTATTCAGATAAGCACCTCTATGGGAGTAAATGACACCCTTTGGTCTTGATGTTGTGCCTGAAGTGTAGTTAAGAGAAATTGGATCCCATTCATCTTTAGGACGTCTGATCTTGAAATCAAGTTTTCCAGTGGCTAAAAGGCTCTCGAACTCCAAATCATCTGAAGTGGAGTCGAATCCGTTGGTGTAAGAGGATTGCTGATCAGACTCTTTAATAATGACAACACGAGGCAGCTCTTCTCTCGTCTTGGATATAATTTCGATTGCTCCCTTTACAATATGTAGAAATTGGTAGTCTACAAAAATGATTTTGGCTTCTGAATGGCTCAGCAATGTAGAAACCATTGCCGCATCGTGGCGCATGTTGAGGGTGCAAAGAACTGCACCAGCCATTGGTACAGCAAAATGAAGCTCGTATATAGCAGGAATATTCGGTGCGAAAGTAGCAACCTGGTCAAGTGAATTGTATTTAGTTGCCAAACTAGATCAAGGATTGTAATCAAGAAAGCGCTTAATCTAACTAAATGCTCAGAGACTTTTAACGCCTCGAAGAGTTTAAAACTACAAATTCAGAAAGTGAACATAATAAGAAGGGAACCCAGAGGTCACACAATTAGAACACCAAAGCTTCAAATTAGACCCGTAACATAAAATTAGATACAAAATAGAATCGAATTAACTCGCGTGTTGCAGACTACTCCAAGAATCACCATCCGACTAATTCGGAATCAAGAAGAAACAAGAGAGAACAACAGCAAGAATGTAGTGGTTCCGCTTCAAAATGAACACTATATCCACTTGCTCAGATCGAGCTAATCCACTAATCTTCAGTTCAGTGATTTACAATGCACACTCTCACAGAACAGAGGGATAAATAACATATCAGAATCAGTAATGCTGTTAATCTGCTGCAATTTATTTCAATTCCATTATTTCTAATTCTACATAAACAGCCACATCCAGATACTAACAAAGAAAATACCACAAAACAATCGAATAGCAGAGAAAAACAAACTAAATATATATCAATAAGCGAAATGGAAGAGTTGAGAATAAATAAATAAATACCACATCGCCGCGAGAGATTCCGACGTGAACTAGCGCAGAAGCGAGTCTGGTACATCGCTCGAGTGTCTGTGTCCAAGTGTAGCGGACAGTTCCATAGACGAGAGAGAGTCTGTCGCCATAGACGGCGGCGGAGCGCTCCAAGAAGGTGATCGGAGTGAGAGGAGCGTAATTGGCAGAGCATCGGTCCATTCCGTCCATTGAAATTGCAGTCGACGGAAGGGAGATTAAGAGAGAGATTGGAAGTGGGAAGTTGAAAGGAAGAAGAAAGCCAATTTGTTGATTCTCCTGCTGTGCACTCTGCAACTTATATAACCAACAATGAATGAACTCGTCAAGCAGTCAGTCAGTTTTCTTTCTAAAATTTAAACATTTTTTTTAAAGAATATTGCGTTACACGCAGATAGAATTTTAAAAAAAAAACGATAACCTATAATATCAGTTTTTTTTAATAAGATTTAAAGAAAGAGAAATTCAAAAAATATATATATATATGAATTATAAGGCCCAATTGATAACGTTTTTATTTTCTGTATCCTGTTTTTTAAGAACTAGAAACAAGAATATGTTTGATAACTATTTTTTGTTTTTTAATAAACATAGACAATAATATGTTTGTTAACTATTTCAGTTTCTTGTTTCTTGAAAAAAAGAAACATAAACTTATTTAATAACTATTTTTTGTTTCTTTTTTCCCTATTTTATAATTTAAATAGAATTTAGTTATATAATATAAAAAATATATAACTTGCATTTAAACATATAAAAAACAATTATAAAAAATTTACATTATCTAATACAAATAAGTCTCGATCCAAAAATTAACAACAATAATAAAATTATTTCTATCATTCAAATGTTGTCCAAATTTGATTTGTAACGTTATCTCTCACTCGAGTCATTCGCCTTAAATGATATCGACTCATATCCAACTCAATTATATGTTAATGTCGTGGTTGTAAAATATTAAAATGAGGCCAAAAGCATGTTGTAAATTTTGCTCACTAAAACATGCTTTTGGCCTCACTTTAATATTTAATTTCAATAAAATGGTTCGAAGTGTACAAAAAATTAAAATAATATATATATTTCAAATTTTAAAATTCAAAATTAAAATAAAATATATAAATATACATATTGCAAAATTAATATAAAATAAAGATGTATTGTAATTCAAAACCAAGACTAAAATTTACAATGAAAAGCTTACGCGCCCAGCTGACCAACGAGCCAAAAAACTAATTTGTTGTTAATGGGAAAGCAAATATATAAAAACCAAAGCAGAAACAGAATAGATAGTAGTTTCTCAAATTTAGTCTCAATTTTAAAAACGTTTTTCAAATTTTGGAAATAAGAGATATGATAGATTATCAAACAAGTCTGTTTCCTAAAAAATGAAAAATAGAAACATAAATCAAGAAACGAGAACGTTATCAAACAAGTACTAAGTTATCAGTTAATAACCCATAAATATAATGGAGGTTTTGTTATTAGTTGTTCAATAAACAGGGAGGTGGTGATTTAAATATCAAATAAATATTTTGTTTTTTTTTTAATATTTAGAAATTGAGCTGGATAATTTATAGTCTCTCATAGTTAAGATGCATTAGTGCTTACACTTCTTGTTCTAATAATTAGTCAAAATTCTTTAAAAAAACAAAAGAAAAATAATCCAAGTACTTTTTAAAATGTGACATTGAACAAGTATTATCAATCTTATTGGAAACTTGGAATCAAATTTGTCAAATAGAGCTTAATTAAGTAATAATTGACATATACTACATCCCTTGAGGTCGGAGGTTTGAATTCTCATTCTTCGACATTTATACTAATTAAAAAAAAACTTTGGAACCAAATTATAAGAACGGACAAATAATTAAATTATTGTTGATTTTGCATCATAAGAAATTCATTTGTTTCATTCACTTGCACGTATTTCATGCCTAGGTATTTTTTCAATCAACCTTGTAATTAAAATTTTCACTTAATAACTTAGCGACTACATTTACAAATACATTTAAACTTCAATTAACTGTTTGATCTCAGGGAAAAAATATTTTGAAGAGATTAATGTTATTGTTGATTAAATTGAAAACTACTTGGTGGGCTCATTAGTCAATAGTAGTCAATAAACTTTTTAGGTCGTTCATCTCCTACCCTAAAATTGTTGAACTAAAAAAAAAAAGTCAGTAAAATCTTTTTTGTTTTTAAAACAAAAATCTTTTTATTTTAAATAAAGACAAATTCATTAAATACTCAAATTAAGCTGGTCTCGAGCTAAGTTACATTACAAAGGGGGCAGTGGGGAAAAGCCTGGCCCTTTGAGGGAGTATGTTTTTAATTAGAGCAATGTCAATAAAACCTTTATGGACCATTTGGTTTAAGGTTTCATTGGATGTCTATGAAGGCAACAAATGTTTGAGAATAAGATGTTTGAGAATAATAGTACTAGAAATAAAAGATTATTGTGTTTGGTTATTAAGTTTTTATGTAAAAAAATAATGCTTATGCTTATTTTATGTGATTAATCCTAAAAAGTTGGTGTAATTATGATATATTAATTAAAGAACTAATTAAAATTAATTAAGTCATTAATATAAAATAATTTATTTTAAATAACCAATTAACAGTTTTAATTAAATAATTAAATATAATTATTAACAAAATGAAAATTTATAATAAATTGTTTAATGGCTTCTCTTAAATACTAGGCAATTTCTAAGTTTGATCGCTATCAGATCTCAGGTATGATCTCCATTCTACAATAATGAACTCTTTAATGGGCATACACACACAACTTATTAGTTATTTCTCTAATCAATAATGTATTAGAGTCAGGAGATCATCAAACCATGTGAAAATATAAATATTACCCTTATGACAATGACTGAAGTGAGAGATTCAAATCTCTAACCAAAGACATATACTTTAACCATTTGAGCGATGATGAGTGGAGTTATTTGGCACTAACCAGAGAGATTTACTGATTGCACAAATATAATAGGCATGAAATAATAGAATGCAATAGACAATTTTGTCGGAATTCTATTGCATTCCAACTAACAAATAGACTGTCATTAATTTTAGTTTTACCAAGTAAAAGTCATTTATATCCATCATTCTCTTGTTCTTGATCATGGAATTGCCAATTGCAGAAAAACTGTACAGTTGATGGTACCGTTACGTAGCTGGTAAGAGAGGTATAATATCATCCTGCCATTCTTCCGCAGCTGAAGCTGCTCAACGATCCATATATTTGTATTATTGTAGTTGACAGATAAGAATGTTGTTTTAAAAAACAGTCCACTTTAAAGTATCAATTATCCCCACGAGTCTGATGATACAATAAAAAGGTATTTTTTGAATTTAAAACACTAGTTAAAAATTTAAAAAAAAAAAAAAAAATTGAACCAGTCTTCTCTTGTTAGTAGCTCACACTAGAGTTTTATACAATCATTCAACAATACCTGAGTTACCATAATGGCACCATGATCCCATTGTGCTCCTAGTTGTGAATTGAAGGAAAATTGCGGGAAAACCCCTAATTATGAAAATATTTCCTAAGCAATCCTCTCAAATTTACATAAAAAGCCTGTGGTGGGTACCTAACCAGAAGTCGGCAAAGGGTTGAAATAAAACAAGAAGTTTACCTGGCAACTCAATAAATTCACTATTTTATGTATCATGTGGTGACCAGAAGGTACAGGAGACCTTTCAAATACTCTACAATTTCAGATCCTCCAAGCTTGGAACTTCCAAACACTCTATCAACAAAGGTAATTGGTACCTGTAGACCACAATGAAACACAAATCATCTCAAATTTCCCCGTGTAATACGGTCCACATGGAGAGAAGCTCAAAACAGCAAGAAAGAATTAGGACAAAAAAACAAGACGAGTTGAAAGAACATTTGATTCAAACACTTAAGTAAGGTGTTCGAGATCCCTCATAGGCAACTAGCCAAGGGAAGTGTGTTCTGATTCAGGAAAAACAGTTGGTAAAAGTTTGTACAAGCAAAGAGAAATCTCAGCAAGAGATGGACAAGGATTCTAGCAATTAGCCAAGGGAAGTGTGTTAAAAGGGACTGGAAATTGGGGAATGAGTAACCTCTATTAGTACACAGTACGCGTATAATAATGGTGCCACCAATGCAAGTGTCGTGTCTATTCCATGTTCCTAAAAGTTAACTATTGGCAGTCTTAAATAATGATTCTTTAAACTCAGCAAGAAATTTAGTGCACTCGTTTTCTATCAGTCCAAAAACTAGAAATATTGAAGCATGGTGGTTGGCAGCACAGAATAAAGGGCGTTGTGTCGATTCTAAGCACAAAAAGTAGCATTTTTAACATAAGAGCACGGTGGTCAGATGTGACGACATAACTACACAAGAATACTTCTATCAAAGGAAGCCACTGGTGAAGAACCATTTGAAATTGACATATAACCATTAATATACACAGCAATGATTTATTTTTTCATTTCTAATAAAAAAATGAAGGAAAAATAATAATGTAAAACAACAATTACATTGTCACAGGGAAAAACTCTACCTCTTCAATGTGATAACCTTTTCTTGTAGCTCGAACAATCATTTCCATTTGAAAGACATATCCCTTGCTAACAACTGAACTAATGATATCTTCAAGCACCGATTTCTTGTAGAGCCTACGACATAGGAATAAATCATGAATTAACAATTGTAGAAGTATGAACGATTGATTCAATTGTCAAATTGAAAAAAAAAAAAAAGTGGAGTACCGGAAAGATCCAGTTAAATCTGATACACCAGGCCATAAAAGTGTTTGGGCAAGAACATTCGCTCCTCTACTTGTTAGTTTGCGCATAAGATTCCATCCATGCACACCGCCACCTTTCACATATCGGGTTCCTGTAACTATATCAGCACCAGTTTGTAACTGTTTCCTAAAAAAAAGAGTAAAATAAGTAGTCATTAGTATCTAGAGTTCAATTATTTTGACTCTGAGTTAAGGAAGTGAAGTGAGGTAATGGAAAGAAGTCTGTCATACCGAATGAAGCTTGGTAAATATTTTGGCTGAAAAAAAAGGCACAGAAAGAAAGAGCAAACAAAGTTATTCCATGGAGAAAGCATCATAAGAAAACTACAAAAAAGGAAAAGAAAAATACAACACTTAGAACTCCAGTAAACATGATTATGGAAGTTCTTTTGCAAATTGAGCTTTAGAAATGAAGATATGCATGAAGAAAGTAGAAGTTTGGATGGCATTTTCCAATTTGATGTCTCAAGTGGCGCAATTCAGGGGGCACAAATATATAATTAAAGGCCTTTACTTTTTAGTGTCCATATAAGTAAAACAAAAACCTGGATTCAGTCCAGACCCAGCACTCATATGATTGAAGGGAGCCTGGTTTTCTTGTCCCAACAATACAACAGTTTTTCAATAGAAGCCCAACAATACAGATATACAACCTCATTCTACTCTTATGTCACTCGATTTTCGATGTTAAAAAAACTCATATTATAAAGGGCCATTTATTAAGCTCACCCGAGGGCTCGAACTTGAGACCTCTAAGCCTGTATGATCAAGAGACCCCAAGCCCTTACCAACGGGCTGCCCCTTGGGGGCTTGGCATTCAGCAATTATATTCTTAAAAGTATTCTTATCTACTGTTCTTGCATAGATTGGAGCCAAAATTCTGGATATGCCTTTAGTTTCCAGTTAGAATAATTTTTTCAAGCATCAAACTAAGATCGGGGAAGTTTATCTACATCTTATTCAACATCTTATTCTTGTTATTTTGTTAAATTATAAAAAAGAATTAGATTTCAACTAATAAAATAGGAAGATAATAATGTCAGAGAAATAGGAATTGATAATGCAGATTGGAACTTATGGAAACATTTCAAATCCCAAATTCAACACTAGAATATTTTTTTCACAAGTTTTCTGCCTCCTACTAAAACACTTACATGGTGAGATAAATCAGCATCCATTATAACAACAAAATTACCAGTTGCATGCTTGAGACCATGACAGTATGCCGTTCCTGAAATTAATCGTTCATCAATAATCAGATCTGTGATACTTTCAAAATAAGAAATCGTATTACATACCTAAGCCAAGCTTCCTAGGTCTGGCTCTCAATAGCTGCATGGAAAAAAAATTAAATAAACAAACAAAACTGATAAAGAGTAAACATCTGCTGCAAGAAATGCAGAAACCAAGCCCAATGAACTTACAATGCGATCTTCGCCATATACCCCTTGCAACTGTTTCACAACTTCTTGAGTACCATCAGGACTTCCATCATCAACGACAATTATTTCAAAATCAACATCCCTGATGAAAATACTATACTACGTCATTTCCAATTTCATATTCTTATTCTTATAAGTGGACGGTGAACGATAAAAGGATGCATAAGTTATCTATTACCATTTCAACTCCCAATAGTGCAAAAATAAACACAAAAAGAAGGAATTGACAACTCTATGTAAAATCAATACAACTGTACAGAGAAAATAATAATTCGATCCAAGAACTCGAGCATTAAATCTGCAAATAACAATTTCACCAAAGAATCCTCCTCAACCTCAAGAGGAAAGTTGATCTGATAAAGTTTATTTCTCACCGAAAAAAGCTGAGGATATTGAACCAGAAGCGAGTCATGATTTAATCCCAATTAAACGAATTACAGTTTTATAGAAATGAAGCTTCACTTAGGAAATTTTGACCACGGCATTCCAGAGAGTTTCGTCGCAAGAATCTAACTCATGAAGGAATAATCCAAAAAACAAGAAATTAATTAGGATCGCAAATATAGATAAGGATACGTACGGGAGGTGCTTGAAAATGAGGTAGACAAGGAGAGCAATATTCAGACGCTCGTTGTAGGTTGGGACAATTAAACTGTACTTATTCCTCTCTTTCTCCTGCTCCGCCATGAATTCGATTACGTAAACGCTTAGAGACTGCACTTCAACCAGGAATTCCTATGATCAACGATCGCGAAATCAACTGGAAGGTGATCGACGGAAACTTCGATTCGCTGCCTCTAGATTCTGGGCGCAGCGACGAACTCTCAGAAGGCAAAAACTCCGACGAGCAAAAGTCGTGGTAGTTTCAGTAGTGGGCCTGATTGCGTGAGACTGGGCTGTGGGCTTTCCTAAATGTCCACTTTATTGGGTTTCAAGAAAGAAAATGAAAAAAAGCACCAAGCAACGACACCGTTTGATTGTGCTTTAGGGTTTTTAATTTTATTTAATTTGCCCACATTTCAACAAATATTTTTTTAGTTCAACGACATTTAAAGTTGGAAAATGACAATTGCTGCTGAGCTATGCTCATTTTGACTAAATAGAGATTTGAAATTCAAGCAAATATCGATGAACAAACCAATATGTCAAGTTTCAATTTTTTTTTAAGTACAACAATATTTGGGGTGGGAGATTCAAACTTAAAGTAACAATCTAGTCTTTATTTTATTACAATTTATTCTCTTGTATATAACAATTTAGTCCTTGTATTTTCAAATTTGTAATAATTTAATTTCTATAGTAAAAAAATTCATCAAATATAAATGTCTATTTTTATTATTTAACAATTTAGACTTTGTAGCTTA
This sequence comes from Trichosanthes truncata, assembly GCA_033996785.1. Taxonomy (NCBI): domain Eukaryota; kingdom Viridiplantae; phylum Streptophyta; class Magnoliopsida; order Cucurbitales; family Cucurbitaceae; genus Trichosanthes; species Trichosanthes truncata. The sequence goes on along the minus strand of JAWPNB010000009.1, from coordinate 1,120,085 downwards.
TGTATGTTGGGTCCCTAATTAGTTTGTTGATTTACCTATATAAGAAAGTTCATTAAATTTTAACAATAATTTCCACAATAGGAATTAAATCATTGCAAATTTTAAATTATAAAAACTAAATTTTTACAAAATTGAAAGTAAGAGACTAAATTGTTACCTCCATAAAAGTTTAGAGACTAAAAGTGATTTTTAACTTATAGTTTTTTTTGGATTCATCAAGATACAAGAGATTACAGTTGAGTTATGCTCAAGTTGGCGATGTCTTTCAATAATTTGTTTAATTTACAATAAAAATTGATACTTTCCAGAAAAAAAAAAAAAAAAGAAAAAGCACCCCATGCAACGACGTCGTTTTAATTAAAGATTAGAGGGAAAAAAAAACACCCTAAACGACGCCGTTTTCCTTATAATTGGCCTCGCAAGTTCAAGGCTTAAAGAAGGTGGGAGGAGCATTAGGGTTTTAGAGGGAGATTTGAGATTTGCAGAGAGGAGCCATGAGCAGGAGCTTGGGAATTCCAGTGAAGCTACTCCATGAGGCCGCGGGCCACGTTGTGTCCGTGGAGCTTAAAAGCGGCGAGCTTTACAGAGGAAGTATGATCGAGTGTGAGGATAACTGGAACTGCCAGCTCGAAAACATCACCTACACTGCTAAGGTACCCTTCTTTTTTGCTCTTCATTGTTCTGCAATTTTTGTTTGTTAGTCGAATCCTTACGTTTTTTGGTTTTGGCTTTAGTTCATTTCGTCCATTCCATTCTGCTTCTTTATCTCTGAAGCTGCCCACTTCAGTATCTAGTTCACGTACTTTTTGAACTTGGTATAAACCCTAATTTGGTGTAGTTTCCAAGAATTTCTGACTTCAAACGCTGTGATATTTTCTTTTTGATACAAATCTGCGTGGATAATGAAATTAACCCATGGTTATAGCGCCAGAAAATTCCGGGGAATAGAAAACTCTCTCAATGTCGTTACTTTCAACATATAATGGGAATAACTATTGCATTTAAACCCCACAGACCTGATAGGTGTGTCCCAAACCCAGAAAACAACAACTTTCTAATGGACCAAATCGGCAAAACATGAAAAGAGTTCGTTCATTGATCAGCAATGGTGACCTCAACCTCCACACCAGGTTCAATGGTGATGCAGGTAATCTGCTTCACTACATTTGCAGGGCTGAATAGGCAATTACTCGCATGTGGACACAAAGCTCAAAGCTGTCCCATATGTTGGTACCAACACCACATGGAGATTTTCTGGTTGTAATGTGAAGAACCTTAGTAGGCATTCTTACTGGTCTTTTGACCCTAAATCTCTTGTCATTGGCACCACAAACCAAGTTGGCGCTAACTTTCTCAAGGTTCTTAACATTCTTGGAGGGGAGAGTAATACTGATCTAATGGGTTTTTCACCAAATCGAATAGGAGAGGTTGGCATTGTCATAGATTCATAGTGATTAATTGGAAAGCGAGTGGTTTCTATGAATTTATCATATGCATTGAGGTTTACTGTTTTGCTTTGTTTAATCCATTAGAGTTTTGCTTACATTATAGTTATTATTCAACGTCTCAGGTTTTTTCCCCTTGTTTTCGTTTATATAGTTGAGAGTCATGTTCTTGGGTCACTTTATGTGTTTTCTTCTATAGGATGGGAAGGTCTCACAGCTTGAGCATGTTTTCATCCGAGGCAGCAAAGTCAGGTATCTTTACTCTTGTATTATAGGCTATCCCATCAATTTCTTAGTTCTTATTCAAGGGATTCTTTTAGGATTTGGTTGGTATGCTGACATTTGTTTGTGCATGATAGGTTTATGGTCATACCAGACATGCTGAAGAACGCTCCAATGTTCAAGCGTCTTGATGCTAGAATTAAGGTATTTCAACTTAATTCCTAAAGTCTGATGTATTACTTGCTTGCTTATCTTTCTCCTTACCCATGCTTTCTGGATCTTGAAGGGTAAGGGCGCCTCACTTGGTGTTGGCAGGGGCAGGGCTGTTGCTATGAGAGCTAAAGTAAGTTCCATTGGATCTTAATTTTAGTATGGTGATAGTTTATTTACTGAAATAGTTTTAAATCAGTACGAAGATGAACCTGCATGCCTTTTGTGCATTTTTTCTGTGCATGAGAGAGAAGGATATGATTGTTGCTTGTGTGCAAGAAAATATAGGGTTTACTTTTAGTTGACAGGTTTTTGAATCATCAATTTGGAAGATATTAGGGAATGTCTAAGGGCACTACGAACTTCGTAATTACTCTCTTGAAGGAATCCAGAATTTAGGTTCTTCCACACAGCATGCAGGAACCCACAGAGAGAGTAGGAGTGGTTGTGAAATTACTTATTAGTATATAGGTTTATAAATTAGGTTGGTGATAGATTAAGAGGATTTAGACTGCTTCGCGAAATAGTGTACATCTATATATTCCTGAAAATTAACACTGAGATATCCTCTATTTTCTTTAGGCTCAAGCTGCTGGTCGTGGAAGTGCAACTGGTCGGGGTGCTGTGCCATCTGCCCGAAGGTGATGAAACCATGAATATAGTTTGTTATGTCCTTAGTTCAAGCCTCGATAGCCATTGGAATATTGACCATCAGGTTTCATTAGTCCCGGTATTGACATCCTCAACACTGAAGAAAGCTATGCGTTATTCCATTTTGTTGAAAGTGGGCTATTGGCCATAATCTTCAACTTCATTAGCTACTTTTTACTTCAGCCCATTTTATGTTGAGATTGAACTATCCGTTACCCCTGCTCATCTTTGTTATGTATGTATCGAACGTTCTTTGCATCTTTCAATAGTTATCATCACTATAGGAGTATTGTCTTTGTGGTATCAATTCTACTCCAATCTTTTGCTATTTTTCATGGGGTGGACTATGAGCAAGGTCCACTGAAGATAATTTCAACTTCGAATATATAATCATCTTGAAATTCTGTTTTTCTCTCATAAACAAGACCCTAATAGAAGGAAATCTGATTTTGAGGGGTTTACTAAAAATTTACGGTGATGTTTCTCATTAATTTCTCGGGCCAGGAGGAGGTTTTCTAATGGAGATGGTTAAAGAATATCGTCTATTATTGATATTCTTACCAACTAATAATGGTTTGATTCTTGAGATGAGTAAGTAATCTATGGAGAATCCATTTTCAACCTACCTGAATCGAATATTGCACCATTCTGCTTTGTTAGCTCTGCCAAGAAATCCAGAGATACTTGTATATGATGCACAAAGAAAAAATGAGATAGTCCAGACCAATTGATTTAGTTTAATTTGATTTTCATCTTGACTTATAAAAAAAATTGAAGAACGAAGAAGAAAAAAAACATTTGAAAACTCAAACTACAAGATAGGATGAGCCTCTTATTATATCCAAACATCTAGTATTATTCTCCTGCATAACGAAACATTCAAAAATCCTTTACTCCTTTCTTCCCAAAAAAAAAAAGAAAAACCTTTATTCCTAAAGATCTGATTTAAAAGCATCAGGTTCCTAGACGATCCTTACATCCTTTACTCCTTTCTTCCAAAAAAAAAAGAAAAACCTTTATTCCTAAAGATCTGATTTAAAGCATCAGGTTCCTAGACGATCCTTACAAACACCTCAAAACCTTTTTACTCTGCAACAGAACCCGCACAATTTACAGCTCGAGAGGAAGAACTACAGCTAAAGCAATCTAGAGGAAGTAGCCATACAGTTCCAGAAAGCAAATGCACAAGTTCCATGGATTTGAAGCATCAGTTGTTGGGGCTGTGAGAAGAACACGGAAGAATCTAAATGGGAGCAGAGCGTTTGGTCCAGTTACTGGCCATGATGCAAACTGACCAGGCTTGCACACCGTCTGATCATTCTCATGTACTCGCAAGTTCGTCCAAGTTTTCCCGTCGAATGATCCCTGAACAAATGCATCTACAACATTGTCAAAATATGACGAAAGAGAAAGGGAGGGAGAGAGAAGCTCAACTTTACCTGGAGATTCCAGTATCTGATGAATGCTCTTGACCCATCTTGTCTCAGTGTATAGTAATTGCACATCAGCTGCACCCGAAAAGAAATATCGTTTGACACGAGTTTAACGTAAAAACAAAGGAAGCGACGGCTGCAGTTTCTTTAACTAAGAGAGAGCCTAGCAGGGGCAATAAATCTTCTGACTTGAATACTCCATTTCGTTTCTAAAGTATTATAAATGGATTGTTTCAAAAAGGAAAGCTTTTGACTGCCTTTAGTTCAAAAGCTACTAGATGGTTCACAATTCATATGTGCTCATTCCAAAGAATTTAGGTGCACAATCAAGTATTCAATTCCTTTTGATGTGTGTTTCTAAGGAAAAAAACTATCATCCATGCTTAACTTTAACACATTTTGATAGTTTTACAAAAAATAGACAAAAAAAACCTGATGATCTCCGCCAATATCAACCATCCACCATGAATAAGTTTGCCCATCTTCCAGTCGAGGCCCGGCAAAGGAAGTTCCCTAAGTTTCATCCACATCAATCAACCCAGTTAACAGAGAACTCTCCACTGATATAGATGTTCAACGCAAAGGTTTAATCCACATTACCTGGTAAGTTCTCGATACCAGAACCTTTGGATCTGTGTACCTTGAAGGTGGACTGCTTGCTGTAATAGTAATTTTCTGAAAAGTAACAAGGAACAGAAAATTTTACCAAATACCGAGAAAAGGGCAAGGAACAAGAAGAGCGCCAAGAAGCTCGAGAACCTACCTTTGAAAGAATGGGATTAACCCACTGGTGCTCTCCATATGCCGTACCAGCAAAGTATAGAACTCCGTTGCTATCCCCATCACAGATGTACTGTAGCTCCTTATAACTAGACCGTCGATGTTGAAATCTCACACTGCAGAATAGTACAAGAAGAAAACTTGATACAATCCTTTTCTTGCCACCTATGGAGTAACAGTGTCTATATTCTAATGCAACTTGAATCCATCAAAAAGACGTGGTAGCTTAGAAAAACTATAAATGAATTTTCAAATGCTCATGAAAAAACGTTCTACTTGACAAATTGCTGTCGCAAGTTATAACAAGAAACTGTTTAAATGGTACATGTGCCTACTCTCAAACGGACACAAGCATCAGCAAAAATTGAACAAATTTCGAAAATTTACATCAAAATATTCCTGAGGTGAATCTAGAAATTTAACCAAAAAAGTAATATCGTGAAGAAATAAAATAACCCCATCAGACATTATTAAGTAGGTTTAAACACAGTTTAATCCCAGTATTTAGATTCTCGAAATGTTTTGATCCTTATACTTCTTTTTCTTATGATTTAGTCTTTGTAGTTTTAAAAAATTGTAACAATTGAGTCTTTGCATAAAAAAATTTGTTATAATTGCAGCACATGGACAAGTAGATAATCTTGTTTTGCGAATCCCATATAAGGAGGCAGTGAACATGTTCAACTAGATTTCACTAGCACAAAGTTATTTCCTTTCCATCTTACACATCACCAGATAAAATACTCTCTTAGAATTTTATGATGGAGATATACGAAATCATAAACAAAAAAGTAGAATGAGCAGTAAAAAATGAAAAGGCACGTTACTTGTTCTTTTTCTTGTCCCCTAACCCTGATGGTTCAAGTTTCACAAAGTCGATAGCCTCCTTCACCTGATAAAGTTCAATAAAAGAAAATGGTTAAGTTTTGAAGGATTGCTTTTGTCTTCTCTTATTATTATTATTGAAGTTTACACCAAAGGAAATGATTCACTCACAAGATTCTTAAAGGTATGAATCTTTCTGCTAATGCTGCTGTTCTCCAACTGTATGATCATCATATGAAAGCAAGAGTGAGAAAGTTTTTATTTTATTCACAAACTTGAAAATATATTTAACTGCGACATGTATACCTTCTCCAACAAGGCATATGGGAGTAATGGAAATCGCACGAGAGAAAGCAAATCCTGAACTGATTGAAGTCTCGCACCAAAAAGGATATCAGGGGTTGAAAATGTCATAAGCTCATCTACCGCCATCCACCCACATGATTCACTTCCTTCTAAACCCCACATTAAGATTGCATTGAGTACTTTTTCCTCAGATGTCACTGTCAAATCAGGACACTGCAAGAACCACTTCACCTAATGACGATTGACAACTAAAACATCTAAATGGACATAAAAGTATTTCGCAGGCTTTCCTTTCTTGTTCATATTATAATTTTCATAAGAGTGTAAATACATTACTAGGGCGAAGAAATGGTCCATCTCCACATAAATATGCTTCTCAATAGAGAAAGCAACTATCAATTACAAAAGTCTTGTTGCACTTCACAGACAACAGCTTCAAGAACATGTTTTAAAGCAGGGGGAGTGTGAGGACAACAATTTGACTTGAGATTTTATGATTTCATTGCGAAAACTAGATAGTGAAGAGGACAGTTGAAGCACTTCTGTTGATCTAATTGCCACATTCGGTAAAGCTTCCACAGACTATCCTACCAAACCACTCATTACGGAATCTACAATTTTTAATCAAAAACCAACTCCCCCTTTCACTGAACCTAGAGCTGTTTTTGAGTTGCTTTATGATAGAAGGTACTCCAATATAGCAATTAATACTCATCCTAAGATTCTTAACGTATCTACAAAAGAAAGCAGTAGAAAAAGTGAGCACATACCTTGAGGATTTTGCGGAAAGTTGACTCATCTAATATGACAAATTCAATGTTCGCAGTTGTACAATAATCAAAGTGCATTGAAAACTTCCTCTCACAAGTTTCCTCAATGAGCTTACAGCATGGAATTGATGAAACAACTTGAAGGATGGAACATACTGAATCCTGCAACAAAGTTCAACAGTTAGCTTCAGAAGCGAAGTCCTACAACTTTACCAAAATTGTCTGCTTCCTCGTCCATTAAACTTGTGCATAAACAAAAAATCTTGATGTATGACCATCTTCCACTAGGAGACTCCGTCCCTGCATATAATATGTACGATATCAATACTTCTATAATTCATTATCATAAAAGGGATCTCTTCTTTTGTTCTCAGAACCCCGAAACTGCATGATGCTCCTCCCTTTATCTTCCAGTCATACAAGTACGATAAGAAATAATGACAAATCCAAGTAAAAATTAACAAAAGAATTACATACATCCTTTTAACAAGCGTACAAGATAAGGGTTACCACACTACCTCCGAAAGGCATTCTAAAAGTATTTTGCAGCATTCTTGATGGAGAAGAGTGACACCAAATTGATCAGCTAAAAACAGTAGTTGAAGTAACAAGACGTCAGATTCCATTGTAACATCTTTACTGAGTTCTCCACTGTACATGAACTTGAGCATGGTTTGGAAAGCTTCTGGCGACACGTCCCTAATATAAACCTCAGAGGATGTTGTTTCACTCATTCCATTGGTGAACATCTGCCCACGTAACACCCGCATAAATTTCAAACAAAAGAATAAAAAAATATATATGTACACTAACCTTAGACCGAAAGTATACACAGACAGCAAATTCTAGTTGAAATCATCCTGACCCATATATCTTGGAGATTCAGAAGCTATAAACTATGGGAAACTAACCCATGCAAATATTACAAAAAGTCTCTAATTTGCTTGTCTGTCTCCATTATAAATATTCTAGTTGCATTTCAATTACTAATGCTCACTCTGTTATCCACTATCAAACAAAATCGTGTGATCACAAAAAATTTCCAAAAAAATTAACGGTATAAGCATACCAAGGATCAAGGAGCCTTTTTTTCTCTTGGAACATCAGAAATCTTATATATGTTGAACGACGATTGTATCAATGGAAAGAAGAAAGCAAATTAAAAGAAGTATAAACATATATTATTAAGAAAAAACTATACAGGAAAATTGCCTCCAATAATTTCGCTGTAAAGATTTTTTTTTTTTTTTTTTTTCACGAAAGGAAACATTGTGCTCAAAATACAAGATCAGCAATTACCAAAATCACATAAGATGAGATGCAGTTTCAATTGCTCACCCTTTCAAAAGGCATGCTCCATAAGCTAAGAATGATTTTGTGCACATGGGCAACAAACCCGTGACCGTGTATATAGATGCATACATCACTGAACTCGCCAGTACATTGTAATTGATTGAGCCTCTGCACATTTAATGGAAGCCCGGAGGGGAAGACTGTACTACAGCGGGGCTGAATCCTTGGATATGTTATTTCCACGCTCTTACTCGAGTCAAACAACTTTTTGTTCAGTTGTAATCGTTCCATCATGTCATCACACTGGTTCACTAATGCTATCACTTCAAATTGTAAGGCTAGATCCCTCAAGGAACCAAGTTGAGACTCTAGAATCTATAGTGAATAAGAAGCAACGATCATTGTTCTATCAAACTAAATATTAATTTAGTTATATCTGTGCTGAGATTGCAATCACCTACTCGGTGCAGCTCAGCATACAACAGAATATCAAATCAAATTCGATCCAAGCCAAACACATTAAGCAAAAAGGGAATGGCAAAGACCCAAGGCAAAAAGGGGCAGAAAGAGGTAAGAATGGAAAGTTTTCATGTCAAACCATTTGTATGATGTCAAAAGACAACAAGCCATGGCCATAATCTGACAAATAATAACCCAGTCGACCAAATCTCGACAAAAGGAAAATCAAAAGTAGCATAGAGGTAATATAGGAAAAACATATGATTGGAGAAATTACCTCAGTTTGACCTGTGTAGATATATTGAAGAAGAGCATGAAGAACTGGATATGATACTCCATGTAGCTGCACAACATCTTGCAACAAATTCAAGGGAAAGTTACCCGAAGCAACTAAGATAGCCTTGTGAGCAGGTACAAGTGTTTCTCCGGAATTTAGACTGAAAAGCACATCTGATAAATCCCAATTTTCTAGAAAATGTTCAAGGCCCCAGTTCTTGTACTCTGTGTATTCATCTTCTAACACCAGTTCCACATCTTCCTCGCCTTCATCACCATTATCCACATGCTTCCACAAGGAAATATGGTCCTGTGTCAGCGGCAAAACATTAACATTTCTATATCCCACATGTTTATCCCAGCTACTAAGCCCAATGTATCGAATGCTACAGTTTGGATTTGTATCAAGCCATTGAAAGACCAGATTCTGAAAAGGGTATCTCCCCTTCCCAATGCTGATCAAACCATCATAGACACTGATCCAATAGCTCTGAAATGCTGAAGAACTGCAAAGAGCAACACCATCTACATCAACAACAGTTCTCCCATCGGCTATAATCCTTAAACGTCGATTTCGGTGACTACCTAATATAACTGTATAATGAGGACTGCTATCTCGTTTGTAATGGTAATGTTGACTCCCCACATTCTCTCGGAACACCAACGTGACGTCGTTATGAGCAGAAGCTTCAAAAGCCACACAACCCCGTCCTGCTTCCCGAAATCTTAAATCCTTGAGCCAAGCACACTCGAAAGGTGCCACCGTGAGGGAATTTTTCTCCTTCTTATCCATCGTCACACCTCAACAATATTCGAATATCCTAACTTACCAGAACACCGAGAATGGTTGGATTGATAGGAACCTCAAATAATTATATGGATAGCAAACTTGTCTACCTGGTAAGAAACATACTATCGCAGTTTGAGTAGATAATATAGACAGAAATGAAGATGAGGGATATAAGAAATCTTATGCGTAAAAACACACCTATTTAGAAGAAAAAATGAGCTCAAATCGGTAAATAAGAACATACTAGCCAGTGAGTAAATCGATGGAGATGAATTGCGAGCCAGATTTTATTCTACACATATCCTATTAACCGAAACAGTCTTAGAGGACAAAAATAAAGATCTACGACGATTCGAATATCTCTATCACATGATATCCAGAAATTGCTAGAAGAACCCAACTGGACCCAGAATCTGAACCCGCAACAAAAGACAACACTAACAAACGCAGGTTTTATATTCAACTTCGCAAAGATATCCCGCGAACATGCAACCACAAATTGATTCAGTAAAGTTAAAATCAGTCCCCTGAAAATCTCGAGAAAGAGGTTTAATCTCCAACAGAAATTTCATCAGAAAATAACAGGCAAAAGGCAAAACCCACCTCAATAATTTTGGTTCATATTGAAACAAATCGATCGATACTCATCGCAGTTGTTCGCTTGGCGCCATTAGTATTTATGGAGCCGAGTCGCTGCAAGTATATCTAAACGCAGCAAACGAGGACCAGTACTTGATCCAGATATTTGCACAACTTGCGACATGGACAGCTTGATTGAGTAATTGATGACATCAAAACGACGGATATATTTTTGTCACGTTCATCTGTTTTCTTTCCAATTTTCCACAGAAAGGGATTTGGATGCTTTGAAATGGCACAATTTGGCCTTATCGTGCCAAATTAATTAATTCGCTTAGCCACAAAAATATCTTCAAACATCAAGTGCGTGGCATAGCTCATCTACTCGACTAACCGACAGTACGATCAAATCCATTATCCAGAAACCCGATTCGTTATTTCGTCTGCATACAACAATTCAGAGTCAGCCATTAAAGATTTTGTGAGTTTCTTACCAGTTTTGATTTTCCGAAATTTTGACTTCGATTTTTCACTTTTCACAAGGAATCAGTTAATTTAGCCCGGTCTGTTATCCGAGAAAGAAAAGCGCCAGCCGATATGGATCCCGATTTATCGCAGTCGGTAAAATATATAGACGTGCAATCAAACTCTCGTCGTTGAGAATATAAATATTTGACCTGATCCAAAAATTCTTTTGAGCTGGGTTGAATTTTACTTTACAGCCAATTAAATATTGGGAAGAAAATCATTCCTGACGTTAAATTTAGTAGGTTGTATCAATTTTAATCATGAACTTTTAATTTCATTAATTTAAATTTCAAATTCAGTTAAGTTTTCGTTGTTCTATACATGTCCAAAATACATGTTGCTCTCCAACATATACGTATTTGTTATTTTTTAAAAAAAATAAAATTGCTGAAGAAAATTAAAATAGACTCGCTATAATGTTTTTTAATTTTAGAGCATGGTTTTTTTTCACTCCTTATCTTTTCTGATTTTGCAGTTTTTTTTCATTTCATTAATTGAGTGTTTTTCAATTTTAAGGCATGATTCTACTCGATCCATCGACTTTTAGTAGAAAACAAAACTTATTTGCACCATATATTTTCTCAATGGAATACTCTCATTCTTGAATCAGTCACAAATATTGATTTCTTTTTTAATTTCTCGTCGTCCTCAAACCACCAAAGTCGACGAAACCGCCATGGTCGTCGCTGTCTTTAATGACGTAACCACTTAGATCTTCTTCACACTCGTCATTGCTGGTATTGAGGCAAGGGGAACACAAGAGTCCATTTGTTTTTTGTGGGTCCTACTTTCGAGAGTCGAGGTTCTTGGTTTTCATAATGGTGGTGACCCGATCTAGAATGATTTAATTATTTTTTTTATTTTTTTTTAAAAGATAACAAACAAGAACAAATCATAGAGCAATACGCGGTTTTAGGCATGTATGGGAAACCTTTCTAACGGTGATTGAAATGGAAATTTGACTGAGTGTGTAAATTGATATACTTATTCAAGTTTGAGGTTTAAATTGATGAAATTGAAAATTTAGAGTTAAAATTGATACAATTGGTCAAGTTTGAAGTTTAAATTGATGAAATTGAAAGTTTTAAAAGTTCAAGGTTAAAATTGATACAACCTATCAAATTTATGGTCAAAATTGATTTTTTTTTCCTTTAAATATTTAAGTGAGTCTAATTAAATATTTAATTTAAATCTTTGAAATTTTTTGTATATATATTTTATAGTTCCTAAAATTTTAAATATTTTGTAGTTTTAAATTTTGCATAAAATATTACCATAAAAAAATGGCTAAATTATAGAAAATATCTCTGAACTTTGTACTTTGTTTCAAAAATACCTCTGAACTTTCAAAAGTTTCATTAATACCCTTAAACTTTCAAAAAAAAGTTCAAAAATACCCTTACCGTAGTTTTGGATTGAAACTGTTAGTACTTTATTTCAAAAATACCCCTAAACTTTCAAAAGTTTAAAAATATCATTATCATTAATATATGAATAGAAATCGTTAGAACCTCATTTTAAAAATACTTTTGAACTTTCACATTAATACCCTTAACCTTTTAAAAAAAAGGGTAAAAAATGTCCTTACCATTAGTATATGGACAAAAACCGTTTATCTACACCTGATTACCTCTCTCTTCTATTTCCTTTTTCTCCTGATTTGCTTTCAATCTATTGTCGAACACTTCTCTATTTTTCCTCTTTTTTTCCCTTTCTTTTCAATACCCTCTAATTTTCTTCCATTTTTCAATCTCTAAAACTTCCCTCATTTTTCCTATATTCTTAAATATTAGAACTTTAAATAAACATGAAGAGATCTCTCTCATTTCTAAGCATGCCTAAATATAAATATAATAAATTTTAACACTCAAATAGTCAATGTCTTTGGAGTTATTTAGAGTTGGAAAAGAACCAATTTGAAAACAACTCATATGCATACAATCATTTTTTTTTCCGTATAGATACTCTCATTTCTCCTCCATTTGTCTAATTCTCAATCATGGGGAACTTTTTTAACTGATCACAACAAATAGACTAATTTGAACTGCAAAAAGGATTAACAAAATCTTCATCAGCTACAAATTTAGTAATACATATGTTTTCTTTCTTTTCTCTCCCATTAGATGTCCTCAAAATTATGACTCAAATTCTCAACATATCTCTCCTTTTGTGTATTAAACCCAAACATACTAACTCAAATTACTAACGTACAACATTGTTAAAACATTTAAGTCCTAAGGTCCCTTGGTGGTTCAATTATTCTCCTTTCTTCTTGATATAGTCTATATATACCTTGATTGAAAGAAGTAGTTTTAGAGATTGAAAAATGGAAGAAGATAGTAAAGAGGTTATTGAAAAAGAAAGGAAAAAAAAAAGAGGAAAAATAGAGAAGTGTTAGGCCATAGATTGAAGCAAATCAAGATAGAGAATAAATGGAAGAGAGAGGTAATGGGGTATAGATAAATGTTTTTTCTCCATATACAGTTAAGGACATTTTTTTTAAAACTTTTTTTAAGGTTAAAGGTATTAATATGACTTTTGAAAGTTCAGGAGTATTTTAAAATGAGATACTAACAATTTTTGTCTATATACTAACAGTAAGGGTATTTTTGAATTTTTTTAAAAAAGTTTAAGGGTATATTAATGAAACTTTAAAAATTTAGAGGTAATTTTGAAATAAAGTACTAACGGTTTCCATCCAAAACTAACGGTAACGGTATTTTTGAACTTATTTTGAAAGTTTAAGGGTATTAATGAAACTTTTGAAAGTTTAGATATATTTTTGAAACAAAGTAAAAAGTACAAATTTCATGGGTTATTTTTTATAATTTAGCCAAAAAAAAAAGTTGCATAAAATATTCTCCTAGTTCTGTTTGATTTCGTAAATAGGTTCCAGCATTTTTACGATTTGATTTGATTTTTTTTCTTTTTAATAAAAAATGTGGGATGGAGGTTACCTTTATTTATTATTATATTCAAATTGAGGGTGTGGTTCGAGTATGTATATGACATAATTTTTGTTTAGTACACGATTGTGTATTCTTAGTTGAATTTGGTTTGCAAAGGACAATTTCTTATCATTAAAAAAAGAGACAATTTCTTTATTAGTTTTAAGAGAGGATTAATTGTAACACTTGGGCAAGTAAAGAATCAATAAAAGTCCAACCAAAATGGCTATTTGTTTAAAAAGTTCAAAAGCTATTTGTTAACGTTTAGACCATACCATCAACCAAAATGTCAGAAGTTCAAATCTCTACATCCACCCATATATGTTGTCGAACTAAAAAAAATCCAAAAGTTTAAAAACTAAAACAAAACATAACAAACTTTGAAGTTTAATGGTTTAAAGTCCATAAACCTAAATAAAATAATCTTGAAAAATTCAAGGACCAAGATGAATTTTTTTTTTCTTAGAACAACATGTGGGATTGGGAGACCAAAATAAGCGTTGAACCACCTAATATAATTTTATACTTAATTATTTATTATTGTTTTTAGTGATTCTTTGTTAATTTTTTTCCGTGACTCTCTATCAATTATTATTTAACAAAAAATTATTCTTACATATATATATTTAACAAAAAGTGATCCATGAATATACGAATAGTTAGACTCACATAGAAATCTGACACACGAACCAATTCATTCATAATACTATCCCAAACTTAGCCAACCATAAAGATATCTTCACTTCCTCCTTTCCCACCCCCTCACATGTGAAACTCATAAAGAATTTGACACATACACCAAAATTTCAATTTTAAACCACGTATGATGTAAATATAAAAAGAATAACAAATTTCCTCACACATACAACAAAACTTTCAAAACATTTCCCAGACAACAAAAAGGAATATCCAATTCCAGCCTAATTCTCCAAAAAAAAAAAGTTGGATTCTTTTGTCCAAATTAGAATCAGATTCAGAAGAAACAAAAAAAAGGCAGGGGCAACTTGTGTTGCTCTTTCTACACAACATCCCATTTCCCCCCAACCCCAAAAAACATTGCAGCAGCAGCAGCAAGGTTAGCAGCCAAATTAAACAATTATTCTTGACACACTAAACAAAAAAAAAATGTCCTTTTTTTTGTTCCTTTTTATATGCACAAAAATCAGAAGCTATAGCCTTTCTTCCAACACAAAGCTTGCTGGCTCACTTCTTGCAGCATATCCAAACTTGGATGTGCAATACTTCCTGTGAACTCCTGTCAATTTCCCTGTCCCTGCTTTCTGATGAAACCCCACCATCAAACGTGAACATTCCCTAAAAACAAAACATGTTTCATTGTAATAAGAAACAAAATCACATAGAGGGAAAATTAAAAAGATAGAAAAGAGAGAGTTATCTATCTTCTTCATCTACTTACAGAAGCTGTTCCTGTGAATACCCAGTGTGCCACTCACTGGTTTTGCTCCATTCTTTGAAGCCATTGATGGTACATTGAGCAGTGAAAACTGCAGCAGCAGCCATTAATGAGGGTTTATACTTCAGCATTTCATATTCCACTAGACAGAGCTCCACCATGAAGAAAGAGAGCAGGTCCAGCTGGTAAAAACATCAAAATTCAACCTCAGAGCAGGTCCATGAAGAATGACTTTATATGTCACTAGTTCTGTTTTTTCTTACCTCTCTATTAGATTGAGCAGCTTTGAGAAATCTCCTCATGAAGACATAAGGTGTTGGAACAGACAGATTGAACTGTAAGGTATTGATCATCAACTTCTCCTGAAAAACCATTCAAAAAATGAATCTCCAACAAACATTCTCGTACCCAGATTTCACAAGACATTGGCAAAAGAACAAAGAAAACCAACCATGTCCAGAACTTCTTTTCGGCTGTAGGCCTTGTCAGATATGAGAATAAGATCATCCACAACAGGAACAGAAACTTCTTCATACTTGCAGGCAATAAGCATGGCCGTCACTCCAACAAGCTGGAGCTTTTTCCTCACCACCGACTGAACCGCCAAGAATCTATCGATCAGGTTGACTGTTAGGTACAACGTCTCCTCCATCAGCTCAAACTTGTAGTGTACCTTGTAGCAATCATCATGTTCTGTTTTGTTAGTTCCTTATATATGATGTTTTGTTAAACTACCATTAAATAAACAGAATTAAGGCCCCTTTGATAACCATCTGGTTTTTGGTTTTTGTATTTTGATTCTCGAAAGTTAATCTTATATTCCACCTATGTGTTTCCTTAGTTTCCTTTGGAATTTGCCTAATTCAAATGTTTTTTTAATAAAGATGAAACTCATTCTAGAGAAATGACGAGAAAAACCTACACAATTTTCAATAACAAAAAACAAAAAACAAATGGCAATTGGGGCCCAAGCTAATATTTTTATGGTAAATTTGATATTTTATTCATGTTAGAAAAGCTCCCTCACTCGTGTGGGCTTGAAAATTAGTGCAAGTCTCGAAAAGTGATGATCAATATTAATTAGAGTTAAGAGTGACATTGTAGAAGCACGTACAATATATAACCTCTCTCTCCGATATCATTTTGAGCCAAAAGTTTAAGCACATGTGGTTTATTCATATAAACCACTGCAAATCCTATGTTACTATTTCTCTCTCTAAGTTAATACTAAAACTAACCTCAATTAGCCAGTCAATGAGAATCCCTCTCATCCTCTCGTTAATATCTGCTTGCTGAGCCATGTAGTTCGGCAGGACACAGCCAGAAACCTGCAAGGAGGAACATCTTAATCAGAAACAGAAAGCATGAAAGAACAAGAACAAGAGCATGAGGTTTATGTTTCAAACATGGAGTGTCTTGTGTCTTGTCTGAAAGATTCTTACCTCGGCTTTCCTGTAGTAAGCATACAAGTCATCAATGTACTCCACAACAGCTAGTTGATCCTTCTTATCGCGGCTGTCTATGTCCATGACTGGTTCTTCTTCTATATCTTCCATTTCCACCTCCTCCTGTGTAAAATGCATCACATCAATGCCAGTTCAAGGAAAGAATCAGAAGCAGAACGATTGTGATACAAAAAGAGAAGGCTTTTTTAATCATTACCATTCTGTCAATTTCGTCCAACATTGCTTCTGTGTGTTGCACAAACATTGGTACTGCAGATTCGCCCATGGAATCATCTTCCTCTATGATGGGGTGATGATCTAAAGACTCTTTTCGAGTTGGAGCAGATTGTAGTGGCTTTCTATCAACCTCAGGCACAGGTTGCTGCTGTTTATTAGCCAGCTGAGCTGCAAACTTCCTGAACCAAACAACAAAAGAACAGATCAAGAAGCTGTGAGAGAAATTGCAGGCGTGTATATTCAACACACAAAGGCTTTTAAAAGGCTGCTTGTTTACTGACCGAGTGATCGGTCGATGAATCGGAATCGGAGGGTTGTTCTTATTGTTGAGAACAGCATCAGTTCTGAGAAATTAAGAATAACAGCAATCAAAAACATAAGATCTAGGAGTTGAGACACAGAAAGAAACAAAAGATAAGCCACTCTCAAGCAAGTGATGGTGTTATCTTTGACTAGAGCAAGAAAGAAACAAAAGCTGAAAAGGATTTTAATTTTCCTCAATTTACTTAGAAACCACACAGATAAAAAAAGATCAAAGAATTACTCTGTTAGGCCTCTTTTGAGGACTGCACAGGGATGAAGGTGAGGAGCTGCTGTAACATTGCCATTAATGTTGCTCAAAGCTCTGCGGTTTTGACCCGCCCCCACCACAAATTTGCCACCGCCACCATTACCAACTCGTAAACTCCCTTTAAAATTCATCCAAGAGACACAAAAATTCATTTCCACTACAGGAGTGATGAAACTAAACTTTCAAATCAAATCGAATTTCCCATCACGAAGAAGCGTCTAAATAAATCTATGAGACCAAAAAAAAAAATCATTTCTCATTCAATTACCATGGAGATTCGCTCGTCCGATCACACTCGGGTTGTTCTCATCCGATCCAGCCATTTCCTTCACCTACAGATCAAAACGCCCACAAGATTTCAGAATCAAAATCGCCATAGCCAGTCAAAGAAGATCGAACGACTATTCATTCAAGCTATAGTGGGACAAAAATTCAAACTTCAAAAGAATGGTAGAAGAACCCATCAAGAAGCGCAATACCCAGATCGTGAATCGTGAGAACCAACCTCTAAAATCAAGAACTCAAAATTTTCCTTCAAGGCTTTTGATCAAACACGTTCAGTTGCTAATGGATGCCAGCCGGTGCTTCCACTTTCAAACAAGTGAGAGAGAGACAACTTCGAAAAAACTCCATCAGTAGCCGGAGCGATCTCTCTCCACCGTCCGCCGCCGCCGATTCTCTCCACCCCGCTCTCACTGTCAGTCTCGAAGTGGGTCGGTCGATCCCCTCTCTCTCCGGTCTCTGTTTTAGAACAAAAGAAGGTAAAAGGAAAAGAAGGGAATTAAGAAAGAGAGAATCGAAATCCGAATTCCAAACTGCATAAGCGAAATTGAGACGTAAACAGCGGATATATGTCCGCACATGGTCCTGCTACAAAAAAATTTAAATCTAACGGCTAGTGAACAATAGCCGTCCGATCTATCTGATGAAAAGTCGCGTGGTTCTCTGCGCTCCTCAACGGTTACCTCTCCATGTGCTTTCAAAATTTCCTCCCGTTCAGTCCCAACAATCTATTTTCAAGGGCAAAAATGTCTTTTCACCACCCTGGGGTGAATGCAACCCAACGGTGTCAACGTTCATCTTGTCAGCCCTATAATAATTTCACCACACATCCAACCTAATTTAATTTGACCTTCATTAAATTGTTCAGTTTTTAATGAATTCTCTTAATTCATTTTTTTTAGAAAAATTAATTCTCTTAATTCTTAGGATAAACTTTTGTGAGGTATTTTTTAAAATATTTTAGTCACATTAATTTTGACTAAATTAAAGTAGTGTGACAAATGTTTTGATTGATTAGCATGCATGAAAATTTTATTAATAGTGAACTCAAAAAAAATATATATATATATTAATAATGTGAACAATTTTGATTGTCAATTTAGTTGATTACATAGTTTATTAATCAAAATATTACTTAACTCCTTAAATGTTGGAGATTCAAAACCTGCCATTTGTTGATCGCTAAATAAAATCGAAGTCAACCAGATATCTCAATTAAGAAGATATTATATATTTGTCTTAAAATCAGATATAGGAATTCTCATCACTAACGTTTATTGGACTTTAAAAAAAATCTTTTGGCTAAATAAAAATATTTTCCAAAAATAATGAGAGTATAAATTTTAAAAACAATAAAAAATGAAACGGACAGTGTAATTTTTGGACGAACAGAATTTATAATTTAACTCCAAGAATGTTAATTTAAAAATTAGTTAGGTTGGCTTCAAAATTTTCGATTCTTTTAAATTGGTTCCATTATTTCTAATAAGATAAATGCTTTTTATTTAGTGCCATAAGATAAACTAGTTTCTTGCTATGGTCTTTTTTTTTTTTTTTTTTTTTTTTTTTTTTTGTAGTTGATTAAACTTTGAGTGTACTGTCACAAGTTTAAATTTATGCATCACAATTATTTATAGATAATATAATTAAAATCTTTCTAGATCTGTCGTGGCAAGAGTGAGAAGCTTTCTTCATTACAATATTATTATTTTTTTTTTTGAAAAAAAAAGTATATATAATATAACAACAAATGGTTGTAATTTTTAAAAAAATGACTGAGGCAATTTACCTTTTTTCTTTTTTTTTTTCCTCATTTAGGAAAGTTTTGGATCTACCACCAGCATATATATCTCCAATAATCATTTCCATATTTTTATTTCTAGAAAGAATATTTTGGTAAATTAGGCCAATAATTATATGTGCAATGCAATTCTTCTTTGTTGCGATGCTTGCAAGGACAAAGACGGTACGAGTGGAATAAAATGGATGCCTACTCACTTTATTCTATATTGAAGTTGAAGATTAGAATAACTAAAAAAAAAAAGGGTTAAATCATGAATTTATTCCTTAACTTTTAAATTTGTATTTAATAAATTCATGAATTTTAAAAAGTGTTAATAAGTCTATGAATATTCAATTTTTCCTCTTACAGGTTCTTGAACTTAAAAAAAAATGTCTAATAAGTTTCTAAACTTTCAATTGTATCTAATAAGTATTTAAATTTTTAGTTTTGTATTTGATAGGCCATTGACCTATTGACCCAAAATTTAAAGTTTAGAATCTTGTTAGAATTTTATGTCTAATAGATCTATAGTTTTTTTTTTAATTGTCGAATATGTCAATGACCAATAAAATTAAACGTTGAAGGTGTTATTAAACATTTTTTAAATTTAATGATCTATTAGACATAAAATTGAAAATTTAAAGACTTGTTAAATACCTTTCTTGAAAAATGGCCTTCTCTCTCTTAAAAAAAAAAAAAAAAAAAAGACTTATTAGATACTAGTTTAAATACCTAATAGATATAAATTTGACAAGTCAAGATACTACACTTGTAATTTAATCCAAAAAAAAAGTATATCAATAGCTAGAGAAAAATTAAAGTGAAAAGTTTAGAAATGGTTTTAGCTGTACATTTTAAAAAAAAAAAAAGTTTCTATAGACTAATGTTTTAAATTATTTTTCATGATTTTAAATTTTAAGACTAGAATTGAAATTATATGCAAAGTCTATATCAATACTATGCTACCCTTCGAACATGTGAGAATTGAGATACACCCCTCTGTCTTCTACTAGCCAAATATTGTCCCTAATCCTTGACCAATTGAGAATGTCCTCTTGACCTAACTGTTGCTTAAAAGCATCATCCTCTTATCCACGCTAATGTATACAATACTCTCTTTCTTGATCTCTATATTAGCTTTCTTGTGATGTGATCGTTGTTGTTTTCTTGGGCCGGCCCACACGAGTGTCCTCTAATTCCACAATCTTCTTCATCTACATCAATAATAATTTTTTATTGTATTTTTTATTTCACATTTATATATTAATATATAGACGAAATACAATAAAATCATGTTATTAATAAACAAATTATTATGTCAATTTGAGTATAGTTTAAGGAACACCGATGACCATTTCAAATGTCAATAGTTTGGGTGGATTTTTTTTAGTTCAACTATTACATGAGTGATGGATTGAAATATTGATATTTAAGATGGTAAGTAGTCTCTTATTTACCGCTATAATTGGCTCTCTAAGTTTGATTTTCAAACAGATGAACGACCAATAAAAAAAAAAATCAAATTAAAAATATTCCTTTCATTATTGTGTGTGGTATTTGTTTATCATTATCTTTTTATATTATTTCACGTTGAGGTCCAGTCATCAGTGAGATGCCGCTCCACCACTGAGTGTGGTTTCTGAGTATGGTTGACACGTGGCATATTTTGATTGCTCTAAACCATGCGTGATTTGACATCTGAATGCCACGTAAAAATCCCGCTATTGAGCTCTTGTGATTGAATGCTTTAAATCACTAGTCAACCTTCACTGTCAGAAGTCAAAGGTATGGGAACCGTAGGATTGTAATATCATAAATCGGACGGTAGAGATTGTGTATTGACTGTATTGGAGACTGTAAATTGGTTGTTTTCTACTAACCTCGTCTTTCATTAATCTGGGCAATTGGCCGACATTATGGGCTGTTTTGCAGTGTCCTTGAATAAACTTTATATAATTAAATTAATTAGTTCTTTAAGTTTAAATTATTATAATTTTAGAATGGGAACCTGTATTACTAGATTAATTTCGATGTGCTCTTAAAATAATTTTGTTTAAAAAAGGATCTTTAAATTAAAGTGGAAATAAGAATATTGTTTAGAGTTTGATATAGTTTCAACTTTTCCTATCAGTTTAGAATCTATAGTTTGTCCTATTATTTCGTATGAGTAAACGTTTGTTTTAACTTTATATATTTATATATTAAAATGAAGGGAGTTTATGTTTCTTCTCGCTCTTAAATAGATTTTTTTTTTTAAAATTTATTTAATAAAAGAACATAAAAACTATTGCAATAACAATGACTTATTGTCAGTGGTTTGGTAGTTTGGTCTTTAAAAATGTTTTTAAAAATTGTGTTTGGATATATATTAATATTATAGATATGAAGATTATTATACTGTCTTTGATTAACTTTCAAGTGAATAATAAATTCACATGCTATTCTGAATAATACTAACAAATAAATAATAAACAAGTTAAACAAAAAATTAAATTAAAAAGTTATTTAGCTAAACATATATATTTTCATGATTTTTTTTTTTTCAAAATAATTTCCAAATGGTCTCAATTAATATTTGATTCCAGGAATGGGTTGTCCACCGTTTTTTAATGGAGATAATGATTCAAAGTAATTATGTATTGGAGCAAACTTCCGTTGTTTAGGTAACCATTTAAGTGGCACTGTTATATTGAGAGTGGTTATTTTTCCTTTAGAAAAAAAAACAAAAAGAACAATCTTAATTTAAAATTATTTAAATAATTTGATGCAAACTGACTTTCTTTATCTTAATTTATTATCATTATTTTAAACAAATTAATTTTTATTAGTAGTCAACTTGAAGGTCCCAAACATATCTGAATGATTACAAACATCTATACACTTTTAAAGAGTTGTATGATCATGTTTCCACTCCTTTTATAGTGTAATTTTTTTTTTTTAAGTCTTCAATAGCGTTAAGAAAAATTGAATTGGTCCACATGACTATAACTCAATTGATTAAGGTAATTATTATTATTTTAAATATCGATGGTTTGATTCTCACTCCACCTCACAATTGAACTAAAAAAGAAGGGGAAAAATATGAGTGTCCAACACCTCTTTGATCAAGCTAGGCTCCCTGCAACAAAAAGGGCCTTGTCCAATCTCCAAGGCCCATAAAGACATGGAATTATTGTAGACTAAAATTCACATATAACTTGTGTAAATAATCATTACATGCTTAATCCTTTTTGATGTAATATATACGCTCAAGTACCACATACATATATTATATAGGGGTGGATCTACGTTGGAGCCAAAGGAGCACGTGCCTCTGAAATTATAAATTTCCTTTTCTTAAGTTGATTTTGTTTTAATTTTAAAATTGCATAATTTAAAAAAATTAATTGCATAAAAAATCTTAAATATTTCAACTTTCATTTTTTGCTTATATATTTATGTAGATAGTTTTAAAATGGTTTGTTATAATTGTATAATTAATATTACTTATTTTTATTTTAAATCTTATATATCAATGCATTTAAAATTATATCTACATGAAAGTTAAATCTTGTCCCTGAATTTTAAAATTTTTGTCTGATAGGTCATTGAACTTAATTTTGTGTCTAATAAGTTTTTTAACTTAAAAAATGTCTAATAGATCCATGAAATTTCAATTTTGTATCTAATAGGTCTTAAACATATTAAAAAAAATAAATTTAACTATTCTATTAGACATAAAATTTAATTTTGTACTAACTGAACCTTAGACTTTCAATTTTATAGTTAATCAATACATTAATTTTTAAAAAATCTCGAATGTTGAATGAGCTCAGGACTTATTAAATACAAAATTAAGTTTTATGTCTAATAGAACATGTAATTTTAAAAAATTTGAAAGACATATTAGATACAAAATTGAAACTTTAGGAATCTATTGACATAAAATTAAAAATTTACGGACATATTAAACACTTTTTAAAGTCTAAGGACCATATAGATACAAATCTAAAAGCTTAGGAACTAAGGGCATGTTTGGGAGTGATTTTGGAATAACCAAAATCACTTTTGACATGCCCAAAATAATTTTTCTTTCAAAATTGTGATGTTTGGCAATGGTGAATAAGTGATTTTGGAAGTATCCAAAATCACTTTAAGTAATTCCCGGTCAATCACTTGGGAGGTGATTCCCAAGTGATTTTTGTCAAGTGATTTTATTTTTAAAATGACTATTATTTCATATTTAAAAAAAATAACTTTTTGTGATGGTTAAAAACCGTCATCGATTATAAAAATCATAAATTTCAATCAAAAAGTGTATTTTCTTACAACCGTCACCATTGAGGTCATTCGTCATTGTTTACATAATGCTAATTTTTTTTCTCTCTTACATTATTCTCTTTTTAAAATTTTTATTCATATTTCTCAATTTTTTTTTTCTCTCCAATGGTTTTAGCTTTCTCTAAATTTTTTTATCTCTAAATTTTTTTTTTCATCTCTGTATATTTTATTTTTACCTCTTGCTCTAACTTTTTGTCCCTCTTGCTCTTGAACTTTTTGTCCCTAGACTCTTAACTTTTTTTTCCTCATTAAAGTTTTTCTCCCTAAAATTTTGATATTTCTCTCCAAAATTTTGTATATCTCTAGAATTTTATTTCTCTATCTTCAAATTTATGTCCCCTCTATTAAATTTTTCTCTCTCTAAATCTTTTGTCATTCTCTCTAAAAAATTTAACCCTCCATGCCTCTAACATTTTTTTTGTTCTCTTTGAAAGTTTTCTCTAGCGTTATATTTTTTTCTCTTAATTTTTAGTTCTCTTTGTATAACTTTTGTCTACCACCTTCTAATTATTTTTAATCATCTCAAAATGTAATACTCTTTTTAGTAATTTGATGATTCTAAAATCACCTTTGAAAACAAACATTAATCATTTTTTCAAAAATACTTTTAATTAAATTTAAATCACTTTTATAAGTGTGGACCCAAAAATTAAAATGATTTATAACTAAAACTTTTACAAAATTAATTATAATTAATTATAACTAAATCACTCCCAAACATGCCCTTTAATCATTGAAAATCACTTTTAATTATATGAAAATCACTATTAAAATTGTAGAACCAAACATTAAAATGATTATATGAAAACCACTTTTAACAAATCAATTATAAACAAATCAATTGTACTAAAATCACTATTTCTAAAATTATTATCAAACATGTCATAAGTTGCCAATATGAGCACAACTCAATTGGCATAAAGCTAGCCTGTACCCTCCACCAAAGAGTAAGAAGTTCAAATCTCGTACCCCACTTGTTGAACTCAAAAAAAGAGAGAGAGTAAGTTGTTTGGTTACATGTTGTGTCTAGAGCTATTTCTAGCTATGTTGGATGATCTTTCCACATCTATTATTAGAACAAATTATTCAATGTGGACATTCTCTTTAAATTCTCAGATTCATTGGTTAAATCATAATTTTTAGTTCCTCTGTCGTACATTCAATAGTATACAAATGTTAAGCACATTATATTTATTCCAGCCCCCTAAAATAATTTATCCATTATTCGAGGTTGAAACACTAATTTGTTGTTAGAATAATACTTTTAAGAGATGTCCATTTATCATTCTTTAAAATTACTTTCTTCTTCTCATTTTGTATTTGCTATATTAAAAGATGGAATCCTTAACAATATGTAAACTTATTTTTCCTTTGTGTAATTATAAAAATCTAAACATATTCTTAATAATGACAGCTTATGCTCTGTTTAGTGTATTGCTTTTATTATAAACTTTTCATTTTT
The DNA here is from genome assembly GCA_033996785.1 of Trichosanthes truncata. Taxonomy (NCBI): domain Eukaryota; kingdom Viridiplantae; phylum Streptophyta; class Magnoliopsida; order Cucurbitales; family Cucurbitaceae; genus Trichosanthes; species Trichosanthes truncata. Next base: position 1,095,056 of record JAWPNB010000009.1, on the reverse strand, counting down.
TAGCAATTAAACAAATAACTTAGAATTTATGAAGTGTTGTTCTTTTGTTACTTGGAAAAAAAAAATCATAATTTCTTAAAGTCAATTTGATAACTATTTGGTTTTTGGTTTTTAGTTTTTGAAAATTAAATCTATAAATATTACTTTTTTCTTTGTTATTTACTTTTTATATATGTTTTCAAAAACCAAGACAAGTTTTAAAGACTAAAAAAAATAGTTTTCAAATACTTGTATTTTATTTTTGGAAATTGGCTAAGAATTCAAATGTTTTCTTAATAAAAAGGAAACTCATTGTAGAGAAATGATGAGAAAACAAACATAATTTTTAAAAACTAAAAACCAAAAATCAAATAGTTATAAAACGGGGTCTTAGTTATTTAATTGATTGGGCCGACAAGAAGGATAGCTAAATCTAAATAGCATAACTCAAAAATAGCTAAACCTACTATTTTTTTAAATGGCTAAACGCATTTTTAAACAGAATATTCTATTTTTTTAAATGGCTAAATGTATTTAAAAGTAAATCTAATTCATATTTTGAAAATAAAAATCTAAAGGAGATGCACTTAATATAAAAGATACATGGAAGGGACATTTTTTTCATTTATTATTATTTTCATATAAGTAATTAGTAGATACGTTTGTTGATATTCTTTTGATATATATATGTATATATTTTGTTATAACAAACATCCAGTTGAGTTGACAATGAATCCAAAATGTATTAGGGGTAAATTAGCTTAATTTTGAAAATTAAGCTAATAAATACTAAGTTCCTTATTTTCTTATCTACTTTTTATTTATGTTTTTAAAAACCAAGTCAAATTTTGAAAACTAAAAACAGTAGTTTTCGAAAACTCTACTTGTTTTTGTTTTAGAATTTGGTTAATAATTCAAATATTTTTTTTAAAGAAAGATGAAACTCATTATAGAGTGATAATAAGAAAATAAGCACAATTTTAAAAAACAAAAAATCAAAAGTTTATCAAACGAGTGTTATTTATTTATTTGTTCACCACTTCACAGACTCTTCAAGTGTTACATTATTTTTAATCATTTATTATATATAATATTTTTGTAACATCTTTTGTAATAATTTATTATATATAATATTTTTGTAACATCGTTGTAGATTCAAAATTAATTACGGAATCGCTTTGGCTTTTAGGAAAAGCATTATTGAAATCTTAATCAAGTGAAATCTCTTAATTAGAGTTCAAACATCCAAACTACATAAATTACAGGTGTATTGCACGTGATTTATTATTATTATTATTTCCTAGAAAATATGTGCGGTGTTACTGTTACATCCAATATGCACGATAAAATAGAGGAATGTCAAAATAGTCGGACCTTTGTACTAAAAAAAAAAAGTCGGGACTTTATTCCAAAAAAAAAAAAAATTAATACCAAAAAAAAAGTTGGACTTTACGAAAATAAAATTTCAATAAGATGCATGTCCTTAGACAATAATTTCACCTCAGAAGGCGTTTTTAACATGGGCTGCACAATAGGAGCGATCACACATTAACTTTTTCTTTTTCTTTTCTTTTTTTTTGAAAATCAATAGCCAGATTTTTTTTTCCTTTTTTTTAATAAAGATCACTAACCATATTATTTTGTCATGTAATACTGAAAGTATTAAAGTAGCTAATGCAGCCGTATGACTATAATTCAACTTACATAAAATATGTATTCTCGATTAAGAAGTCATAGGTTTGAATCATCGACCCCACATATTGTAAAAAAAAAAAATTAAAGTAGTTGTTCAATTGGTTAAGACACATATCATCGACCAAGAAGTTAGAATTCGATTCCACATCCATCCGACATGTTGTTGAACTTTTTCTTCTTTTTTAGAAAAAAAAAACTCTTTTTTCCTCTTCTTCAATCTCCGATTTTTTTTTCTGCATTTTATAATTATAAAAAAAAATAACAATAATTTGTACTCATAAACTTGTTAAATTGTATCGATTTTTCGCCATAAACTTAGGTAAGTGTTGTAATTTTTACATTATATTCAATTTTTGCTAATTTACCAAGTAATGTTAACAAAAAGTAATGCAAAAATCTTTGTACACTAATTATAATTATATGTATTTTAATTTAATCATCCATGTGTTCTTTATCATTTTTATCTCTTTCATTACTTTTTAGTTTAATGTCAAATATTTACTATTTTAACTCAAACAAAAGTATATTTATTCAAAATTTAAATCCCACCATATAAAATCACGTTCCAAAGATTTTAAACTATGTGCAACACATTTCATATTCATTATAAATTAACTTACAACAAGATATATATAGTTTTTTACACTGTTTTTTTTTTTTTACTTTCAATTAAAACAGTGAGCTTTCACATGCATTGCACGTGTCTTTTAACTAGTATTAATAAAATAGGCATTGCACACAATTAAGTTTGATTAATGCACAAATTAACCATTAAATAACTTGGCAAAAACTCAAAAAAATCAACTAAATTTTAGTTTTAATGTTTTCTTCTTTGAAATACTATCAATTTTGTATCATGCATATGTTTTATAATTCATTGAACGCATATGGGAATACCTTTTTAATGATCTTGCAAACGAAAACTTATTATTGGGTAAAAATTACAACACTTTTTCAAGTTTAAGGTTAGGATTGCAACACATATCTAAATTTGAGGTGTAATTTGATGAAATTAAACGTTTATGATAAAAATTGATAAAACTCAACAAATTTAAAGATAAAAATTATCAACCATGCCAATAACGTTAATATATTTTTGGTTTAATTTAATATTTATATATAACTATGCAAGTGACAATATAATAAGATAAGAGGACTAAAGTTAAAAATTAAATTAAAATAAGATTTTTTTTTTCATTTGAAAAGGTTAAAGTGAGAAGAATTTGAACTATAACTTAAAATATACATTTTAACTGTTGAACTATATTCTAAAATAATTTTTTTTTATAGATGTTATTAATATCATTTAAAACAATGGTTCATGTCAAAAATTGTTTCTTAAACTTCAAAAACTAAAACGTACATTTTAAAACTTCAGAAACCATTCAGAACTATTTATTATTTTAGAAGAAAGAACTATTTCATAAATTTTAGATAACAAAATGTCATTTTAAAATCTTACGGACTAAATAGATACCAAATTCAAATTTCGTTAACTAGCATTTTGTCTTTTTGTTTTCATTTCACAAAATTTAATTTTAATTGATTTTTCATTCAGATTATTTTCCAGTCCCTTAACACAAAGGCCACAAGTATTTCATATCCGTACAAAACCTTCCTCTCCAATAAATCAAAAAATAAAATTAAATCAAGCATACCCCACATCATAATTACATAATAATGTCAAAAGGAATATTGAGAACATTATAATAAAATTTATTTTAAAAAAATTGAAACGACAAACAAAAAAAGCAAAAAAAAACCCTAATTTGGATGGAAATGAAACCCCGGACAACTCAATCTTAACTCACGAAATTAAAATGTGTGGTTATGGGAAACAAAAGCAAATTCCTTCAAACTCTTTCTAAAGTTCTGAAATTTTCCAATCCCAAAACTCAACAAATTTAGAAAATGACATTTGTCAAAAAAAAAAAAAAAAAAAAACAGAAGAAGAAAATGACAAACGAAATATGTTGTGGGCCCATCTGTTGTGGCTAAGCTCGGCCCAAGGCCCATTAACCGCCTTATCCCTATTTTAGCATCTCGCTATGTTCACACACAGCACACGATTCAAGGCCTTCTACCTGCAACGTGGCGAAATCCTAGTGGACCATGTCACTCCCATGCATGCGTGGCTGTGAGCCAATTTACGCAAATGACCAAAATTGGCGATAAGGAACCGCGGTTCTATGACGTCCTTAAAGTTCAAATTTTATCTCCAACTGTTCTTTACGAATATTTTATTTTTTTTCATCCTAAAATCACCCGCAGGTCCCCTACCTGAAAGCGAAATTTTATATCACGGCCCAAAATATCACCAGTTTTCGCTCGCGAGAAATTGCGCGCTCCGAGACCGATGATTTGTTTCTGTTATCAACTTATCTTTTTAAATCCGTTTTTTTTTTAAAACAAGAAGAAGTTTAAAAAACTAAAAAATTTGAAAAAAAAAGTTAAAAAAAATAGAGAATTGTCCTTCTTCCTTCCTTCCCCCTCAAATTCTAAAAAATTAGTTAGGATTTAAAGTATCTATGAAGGGAATAAGTATATGTTAACTATGTTAGTCATGATATTAGTAAATTATTAATAAATAAGCATTTTTTTTTAATTCGACAACGAAATGAGAGATTTAAACCTCTAACATTTTGGTCGATTCTTAACCATTTAAATATGGGTTTATTATTGAAACTTATTATTAGTTTTTTTTAAAAATGACTTAAATCATATTTTGATCCCTCTCCTTTTCACTTGGTCCATTTAGTTCATGTATTTTGAAAATGTCCATTTTTTTGTCCCTATGCTTTTAGCTTTTATTATTTTTTAGTTTATGTACTTTAAAAGCATTCATTTTGGTCTTTGTTTTTTTTAAAAGTTATCTTATTGGTTAATGTACTTTTAAGTGACCATTTTGGTCCTTGTTCTGAAAATTCTAACACAAATTTTATACATGATAGAAACCTTTAGTACAAAGTTATGGTTGCATTGTCAAGTTTTTATTCAGCATAGTGTTTGTGCTAAAATTGTGTAGAAAAATGAGATTAAAAAAAAGACCAAAATGGTTACGTTTAAAAAGCACAAGGACCAAAGAGGAACTTAAAATAGACGTTTGAAATTTCAAAGTCCAAAATGAACAAAACCTAAAAGTTTAGAGACTGAACTAAAAGAACAAATATAGAGACTAAAATAGTATTTTTTTTTCCTAAGTCAAGTTATCTAACATTTGATTTTTTTAAAAACAATTTAATTATTACTATTAAATATTTTCATTTATTCACAAATTAGGATAAGGTCGGAACATTGAAACTATACTTTAAAACCTTTAACCACTACATAAAAACACAATGCAAACTTGTACTTAATTAATTGAGTCCTTTATTGATGGGCAATATTATAATTTTTTATTTTATTGTGTTCGACAAATTGGCTTAAATAAATCTGTGTATCCTTGTCATTTTCAATAATTTGATTTTGGGAAGAATTGAAAGAAAGGCTGTGTCTAATTAAATAGAAGAGTGAGTGACATTCTTACGCCAGCATTTTCCAGTATGTACTAGTGGGTAATGTTATCAACACTCGTTTAATAAAATGTAGGGCAAAAATCATTTATACCCCTAAATTTTTGGAATTGTATTAATTAAAATTATAAACTAATAATTATATTAACTTAAACTCTGAACTTTTATAAATGTATCAATTTACACACTCTGTTAGATTCCGTTTGAAAAATTTTAGTTCACATGTGTACAACTTATAATTGTATCAATTAAACTTCTTAACTCTCATAAATGAATCAATTTAGACTTTTCATTTGAAAATTGTCCATGCATCAATTCTCACACGTGTGTAGACTTTTAAAAAAATTTAGACCCTCCATTTAAAAATTGTCCATGCATTTGAAACAGAGTGTCTAAATTGTTTCACTTATGAAAGTTTAAGAGTTTAATTGATACAATTATAAGCCTACACATGTGTGAACTAACATTTTTCAAACGAAATCTAATAAAATGTATAAATTGATATACTTATGAAACTTTAAATTGATTCAATCATTCGTTTAGGGTTTTAATTGATACTGAAGGAGTTAATATTAAAAATGCGGAAGCAATTTTGGATCTTAAGCACTCTAATTTGATCAATTTTATCAAACAAAAAAAACATGCTCAAAACTGGAAAAACAGAGAATAAGAACACAAACCTTTGTAGCTCAATATTCTCTTAATCCGTGGGCTTTCTTTGAACACAAACGAGTTGTGGACCTCCTCTAGAGTATTCCCTACTATCCTCAGGCCTTGGAACAGATTGTGGGATCTTTGATTGAGAGAATTTGGGAGAAGAATGAGTAAAGGTCTAAAATGAAGGGGTAGAGAATTTTCTTCAAAAATCTACTTACCCATTGTGTTTCTTCTCTATATATAGCAAACCATAAGCTTCTTTAAGCTTATTGAAGAAGCCAACACATGAGTAATACATAGAGGAGTTGGCCACAAGCTTCTTTAAGCTTCAAGCATAAGCCAACACATGAGTGATTGCCAAGCTTCTTTGAGCTTCAAGAATAAGCCAACACATGAGATTGATTTCTTTTTAATTCAAAATTAATATAAAATTAATTTTAAATTAAAATCAATTTTTAATTAATTAAACAATTTAATTAATTTTAAAATTATTTAATTTAATATCAAATATCAAATTAAATAATTGGACCAATCCCAATTTCTCAAAACGAACGTTCGAACATGAATCCCTATTCATGTTTTAAACCGAACCAATATTTAAATCATATTTAAATATTTCCACCTCTTCTTTATCATAGTTTAATTCATAATTAAGCTATGAAACGTTAAGTATATCGCATATAATTAACTTTTTCTCCCAAATTCGAATTTGAACAATTCAAATTCTTTTCTCTCAAATTGTTACAAGGATTAGTCTGAGCTAGTAAGGAGAACCTAATGGACCTACAGATCATGAGCTCCAACGATACGAGATTAACCGGCCAAACTCTTTAGCCTAACTAATCAACATTCGTTAACCACCAGGACACTCCACTAAAGCCCAGTGGCTGCACTCTCCTCACTGTAGATATATTTCTGTCCACTCGATATAACCATGATTAGTAAGTCGATCCTTCACAGGTTGTTCGTAATTACAGCTGGGTCAAATAAACCGTTTTACCCCTGTAATTACTTCTTGTTCCTTAAGTCCCACTGATCCTCTAATGAACAATTAGTTTGTGGTCCAACCAACAAACCAAATCCCTCTCGGGCCAATGAGAGGTTGAGCCCATTGTTTAAGACCCGGAGTCAGCACTTAAGGGAACAACCTCTCTACTAATCCTTAAAGCATGTAGGAGTGAATTCCATCTCGCATGACTATGTTCCCAACTATCTATCCGGTCTTATCCCCAAAATGGGAGGCTTATTGAGTCGGCGATCTCGGGCCACTCTCACCCATGCAAATCTAAGGATAATCCCGAATAAACAGGAGTTCATAGCACGCTCAGGATTAAGATCGAGTTACCTAGGTCATCGTATGAATATAGTCAGTTAAAACAGTAAACGGTGTTAACAAGTCTAAGTGACTATTTCGCGGTCCGGTCTTATGCAAACTCATTGCATAGGACGCCCACACTCACATGTCTCCACATGAACGATTCTAGATCACATCGTTAGTACTATACAAAGTGGGCCGCGTCCATAGTGTCCCCAGAATAAGGTACCCAGCCTTATTCTTATACTATAGACCATTTTGGCTATTACTCGAACTTGATCCACTTTTATGTCATACATAAAGTTCAAGTATACATACTATAGCCAAGGGTTCTTTGTTCATTGGATTTGGGTTATAGAATACACAATTCACTTTATTCAATAACACATTTACTGAATAAACCTCAATAACATCTTTATAGTAAAATAGAATATACATTCAGTTTACAAAACCACGAGTTTTAGGACACAAAACCCAACAGATACAATCCCAAAAGTTTATGAGTATAAATTGATTTTTGCCCTAAAATTTAGTTGGCTAAATATAAATAAAAGACCCATCTAAAAAATATATACATGCATACATATATTCGTACAATGAATGTGTGGAGTATGAGGATTTTCGGAACCTCCGACTTCAAGGAAATAGTACATTACCAATACACTTTGGCAGAACCATCTCATTATCATTAACCAATACCATAATTATATCGAGGGTTTGTTAGAATTAACTTTTCAAGTGTTTATTTTTGGAAAAAAAAAAGTTATTTTTAATAAGATTTGTAGTGTTTGGCAACTCCTTAATGTTGGGATTTGTGCCATAAAGCCTCGTAATTAATTATTTATTTAATAATTAATAATAATTTTGATTATTTTATTTACAATATAATATTATCCATTATATGAAAAATCTAAAGTTATTAGTGTAATCTTGAACAATATGTAGTTAACATATGAGATGATTATGTTCAAGAAATAACCTAAAGGGTCATAGTATATGGATAAGGTTGGGTGCCTTATCCTGGTAACACTATTGATACGACACACTTTGTAATAGTTATAAATGATTTGATCTAAATCGTTCATGTGGAGATTTGTGAGTGGTGGTATCTTATACAATGAGTTTGTATAAGACTGGATCGCGAAATATTTAATCTCTTTTTATAAATTCGTTAATTGAGAAGATTAATCCTGAGTGAGTTATGTGAAGGAGTCTATATCAGATTAGCGGAAGCGATTTATGGATCTAAGCACTCTAATTAGATTAATTTTGCAAAATAAAACACATGCTCAAGCAGAAAACAGAGGATAGAAAAACAACCTTTGTAGCTCGAAATTCTCCTCAACCGTGGGCAAATTCTGATCACGAACACTTCGTGGACCACCATAAGTGTCTTCCCTACTATCCTCAGGCCTTGGAACAGGTTGTGGGACCTTTCCTTGAGAGAAATTGGAAGAAATGTAAGAATGGTTCAAAACCGAGAAACATAAACTTTTTCTGAAAAAAAATCCCCTCTCTTTTATCTTTCTCCTCTATCTAAATAGATCATTTTGCTTCTCAAGCAAGTGGAGTTATGACATCAAAGAGATGAGAATGACTTTAATGTAGGAGGTGAGTCATAGAGTGAAGGAGAAGCTCAACACTCTTATTGGACCAACATGAAAGTAAGTGGAAGTGGATAGAACTTCCCATTATCACTCTCTAATTTTTAATTCATAATTAAAATTTAATTTAATTTAATTTAATTTAATTAATTAAACAATTTAATTAATTAATTAATTATTTAATTTAATATCAAATATCAAATTAAATAATTTGGACCAATTGCGATTTCTCAAATCGTATGTTCGAATATGAATCCCTATTCATATTCTAAACCGAAACAATATTTAAATCATATTTAAATATGTCCTCCATTAATTTATCATAATTTAACTCATAATTAAACTATGAAACGTTAAGTATATCACATATAATTAACGTTATCTCCCAAATCCGGAATTTGAACAATTCAAATTCTTTTCTCTCAAAATGTTACAAGGCTAAGTCCGAGCTAGTAAGGGGACCTTATGGACCTACAGATCATGAGCTCCAACGATTCAAGATTAACTAGCCAAACTCTTTAGCCGAGCTAATCAACATTCGTTAACCACCGGGTCACTCCACTATAGCCCAGTGGCTGCACTCTCCTCACTGTAGATATATTTCTGTCCACTCAATATAACCATGATTAGTAAGTCGATCCTTCACAGGTCGTTCGTAATTACAGCTGGGTCAAAAGAACCGTTTTACCCCTGTAATTACATCTTTGTTCCTTAAGTCCCACTGATCCTCTAATGAACAATTGGTTTGTGGTCTAACCAGCAAACCGAATCCCTCTCAGGCCAATGAGAGGGTGGGCCCATTGTTCAAGACCTGGAGTCAGCACTTAAGGGAACAACCTCTCTACTAATCCCTAAAATGGGTAGGAGTGAATTCCATCTTGCCGGACTATGTCCCCAGCTATCTACCCGGTCTTATCCCTGAAATGGGAGGCATATTGAGTCGGCAAACTCGGGCCACTCTCACCCATGCAAATCTAAGGATAATCCCAAATAAACAGGAGTTCATAGCGCGCTCAGGATTAAGATCGAGTTGTTGGGTTTAATGTCCTAAAACTCGTGTTTTGTAAACTGAATATATATTCTATTTTGCAATAAAGTTGTTATTGAGGTTTATTCAGTAAAGTTGTTATTGAATAAAGTGAATTGCTCATGTCATAACCCTAATCCAATAAACGAAGAACCCTTGGCTATAGGATGTATACTTGAACTATATGTGTGACATAAAAGTGGATCAAGTTCAAGTTATAGCCAGAATGGTCTATAGTATAGGGATAGGGCTGGGTACCTTATCCTGGGGACACTATGGACGCGGCCCACTTAGTATAGTACTAACGATGTGATCCTGAATCGTTCATGTGCAGACATGTGAGTAGGGGCGTCCTATGCAATGAGTTTGCATAAGACCGGACCGCGAGATAGTCACTTAGACTTGTTAACACCGTTTACTGTCTTAACTGACTATTTTCATACAATGACCTAGGTAACTCGATCTTAATCCTGAGCGCGCTATGAACTCCTGTTTATTTGGGATTATCCTTAGATTTGCATGGGTGAGAGTGGCCCGAGTTTGCCGACTCAATATGCCTCCCATTTCAGGGATAAGACCGGGTAGATAGCTGGGGACATAGTCCGGCAAGATGGAATTCACTCCTACCCATTTTAGGGATTAGTAGAGAGGTTGTTCCCTTAAGTGCTGACTCCAGGTCTTGAACAATGGGCCCACCCTCTCATTGGCCTGAGAGGGATTCGGTTTGCTGGTTAGACCACAAACCAATTGTTCATTAGAGGATCAGTGGGACTTAAGGAACAAAGATGTAATTACAGGGGTAAAACGGTTCTTTTGACCCAGCTGTAATTACGAACGACCTGTGAAGGATCGACTTACTAATCATGGTTATATTGAGTGGACAGAAATATATCTACAGTGAGGAGAGTGCAGCCACTGGGCTATAGTGGAGTGACCCGGTGGTTAACGAATGTTGATTAGCTCGGCTAAAGAGTTTGGCTAGTTAATCTTGAATCGTTGGAGCTCATGATCTGTAGGTCCATAAGGTCCCCTTACTAGCTCGGACTTAGCCTTGTAACATTTTGAGAGAAAAGAATTTGAATTGTTCAAATTCTGGATTTGGGAGATAACGTTAATTATATGTGATATACTTAACGTTTCATAGTTTAATTATGAATTAAATTATGATAAATTAATGGAGGACATATTTAAATATGATTTAAATATTGTTTCGGTTTAGAATATGAATAGGGATTCATATTCGAACATACGATTTGAGAAATCGCAATTGGTCCAAATTATTTAATTTGATATTTGATATTAAATTAAATAATTAAATAATTAATTAAATTGTTTAATTAATTAAATTAAATTAAATTAATTTTTAATTATGAATTAAAAATTAGAGAGTGATAATGGGAAATTCTATCCACTTCCACTTACTTTCATGTTGGTCCAATAAGAGTGTTGAGCTTCTCCTTCACTCTATGACTCACCTCCTACATTAAAGTCATTCTCATCTCTTTGATGTCATAACTCCACTTGCTTGAGAAGCAAAATGATCTATTTAGATAGAGGAGAAAGATCAAAAGAGATGGAATTTTTCAGAAAAAGTTTCTGTTTCTCGGTTTTGAACCATTCTCACATTTCTTCCAATTTCTCTCAAGGAAAGGTCCCACAACCTGTTCCAAGGCCTGAGGATAGTAGGGAAGACACTTATGGTGGTCCACGAAGTGTTCGTGATCAGAATTTGCCCACGGTTGAGGAGAATTTCGAGCTACAAAGGTTGTTTTTCTATCCTCTGTTTTCTGCTTGAGCATGTGTTTTATTTTGCAAAATTAATCTAATTAGAGTGCTTAGATCCATAAATCGCTTCCGCTAATCTGATATAGACTCCAACACGAGTTACCTAGGTCATTGTATGAAAATAGTCAGTTAAGACAGTAAACGGTGTTAACAAGTCTAAGTGACTATCTCGCGGTCCGGTCTTATGCAAACTCATTGCATAGGACGCCCCCACTCGCATGTCTCCACATGAACGATTCAGGATCACATCGTTAGTACTATACAAAGTGGGCCGCGTCCATAGTGTCCCCAGAATAAGGTACCCAGCCTTATCCTTATACTATAGACCATTTTGGCTATTACTCGAACTTGATCCACTTTTATGTCATACATAAAGTTCAAGTATACATACTATAGCCAAGGGTTCTTAGTTCATTGGATTTGGGTTATAGAATACACAATTCACTTTATTCAATAACACATTTACTGAATAAACCTCAATAACATCTTTATAGTAAAATAGAATATACATTCAGTTTACAAAACCACGAGTTTTAGGACATAAAACCCAACAAACTCTCACTTGGACTAAAACGTCAGTGGAGTCAAACATGCTGAGGTAAAAAACTGCCCTACTGTACAACCCGTAGTCCTAGACTCTCTAGGTGTCCCTCAAAAACTTTAGCCGTGAGGGGCTTTGTAAACGGATCAGCAATGTTGTGCTCCGAAGGGATCTGCGTGACGATCACGTCTCCTCGTTGCACAATCTCCCTGATGAGATGATATTTGCGCTCTATATGCTTTCCGCGCTTATGGCTTCTAGGTTCTTTAGAATTTGCCACTGCACCACTATTATCACAATAAAGGGTGATAGGCAAATTCATATTTGGAACAACTTCCAAATCAGTAAAGAATTTCCTAAGCCATACAGCCTCCTTCGCTGCTTCGCAAGCTGCGACATACTCAGCCTCCATGGTGGAGTCAGCAATACAACCTTGCTTTATACTCCTCCAAACTATTGCTCCTCCATTAAGAGTGAACACTGATCCCGATGTGGATTTCCTTGAATCTACATCGGTCTGAAAATCAGAGTCAGGGTATCCTGCAAGGATCAGATCCTTGGCACCATACACAAGCATATAGTCCCTCGTTCTCCTAAGATACTTGAGGATGTTTTTAACGGCAGTCCAATGATCATAACCAGGATTGGACTGAAACCTACTGACAATTCCCACTGCATAGCATATGTCGGGTCGAGTACACAGCATAGCATACATCAGACTACCGACAGCTGATGCATAGGGAATACGTCTCATATCCTCAACTTCTTGAGGTGTCTTAGGAGACTGTTCCTTAGACAGATGAATTCCATGCCTGAAAGGTAACAAACCCTTCTTGGAATCCTGCATCTTATATCTGATCAACATTTTGTCAATATAAGATGCCTGAGACATAGCTAGCGATTTGTTTTTGCGATTCCGAACAATTTGGATTCCAAGGACAAACTAAGCCTCTCCCAAATCTTTCATTTGGAATTGGGTCGCTAGCCATTGCTTAACGTCAGTCAGGAATCCTACATCATTCCCAATGAGTAGGATATCGTCTACGTATAAGACTAAGAAAGCTACAGTACTATTGACTATCTTCTTGTAGACACAAGGTTCGTCAAAATTCTGTTCAAAGCCATAAGATTTGATCGCTGTATCAAACATTATATTCCAGGATCTAGATGCTTGCTTCAACCCATAGATGGATCGATTAAGCTTGCAAACCTTTTGCTCTTGACCCTGAATTATGAACCCCTCTGGTTGAGCCATATAGATACTCTCTTCAAGATTGCCATTCAGAAAGGCTGTCTTGACATCCATTTGCCAAATTTCATAATCATAAAACGCAGCAATGGACAAGAGTATTCTAATCGACTTTAGCATGGCAACAGGAGAAAAAGTTTCTTCATAGTCCACCCCTTCCCTTTGGGTATAACCTTTTGCCACTAATCGAGCTTTAAAGGTTTGCACCTTACCGGCTTGGTCTCATTTCCTCTTGTAGATCCACTTGCAACCGATGGGTCTTTCACCATCAGGTTGGTCTACAAGTTCCCAGACAGAATTGAAGTACATAGACTCCATTTCGAGGTCCATGGCTTTAATCCATTGGTCCTTATCTTCGTCATTCATTGCCTGTTTATAGGTCAATGGATCCTCTAAGCCATCATCAGGTATGACGACTTGGGTTTCAGTTAAACCCATGTAACGGTCAGGATGTCTAACATTCCTCCCACTACGTCGAGGCATTCTCAACTCTTGAGAAGGACGTGACTGCTGCACCGAAGTGCCTGCTCTATCAACAACTCTTGTTGAAGGACCAGCTTGATCAACAACTCTTGTTGAATCATCTGTAGCTTCCCTGGAAAGTTCGCTCAAAACAATTTTGCTGCGAGGTTGATGATCTCTCATGTGGTCTTCCTCTAAGAACGTGGCGTTTGTCGATACAAGCACCTTGTCCTCTTGAGGATCATAAAACAGACCACCTTTCGTTTCCTTGGGGTATCCTACGAATAGGCATAATTTTGAACGGCGTTCCAGTTTCTTTGGATTTGACACCAGCACATGTGCCGGACATCCCCAAATACGGAAGTGACGTAAACTCACTTTACGCCCTTTCCATAACTCATAGGGTGTTACTGAAACACTCTTAGAGGGAACTGCATTCAAAATATATGCAGCAACCTCTACTGCATATCCTCAAAACGAACTAGGCAGTTGAGCATAGCTCATCATAGATCGAACCATGTCTAACAGGGTTCTATTTCTCCTCTCGGACACACCGTTCTGCTGAGGTGTACCGGGCACTGAGAGTTGGGATATGATTCCATGTTCTATCATATAGTCCTGGAATCTCAAATCCATATACTCTCCACCTCGATCTGATCGAAGTGTTTTAATCGTCTTACCTAATGTGTTCTCAACCTCTGCCTTATACTCCTTGAACTTTTCAAGGGCTTCGGACTTATGATGCATTAGGTAAAGATAGCCGTACCTAGAATAATCATCGATGAAACCGATGAAATATTCATAACCACCTCGTGCCTTGACATTCATAGGACCACAGAGATCCGAATGCACGAGTTCCAAGGGTTCTTTCGCCCTATAACCTTTTTCAGAAAAAGGTCGTTTGGTCATCTTTCCCTCAAGACAGGACTCCTAACTGACTTAGGATACCACTCTTAACCAATCTCCCAATCCTATTGAGATTAATGTGACCTAGTCTCAAGTGCCAAAGATAGGTACTTGGAGAAAGTTTCTGCTTTTTGTTTTGAGTTTCAGCTGTTTTAAACATCTCAGTGTTCAAAATAGCTTTTACCTCTGTTGGTCTTAACACATATAAGTTGTTTTCTAGTTTTGCAGAACATATTCGTACACCTCTTTTGCTAATGAACACTTCATTTACATCAAAAGATACTTTATACTGATGTTCAAGTAAACAAGAGATAGATATAAGATTCCTTTTGATTCCAGGAACCAAAAGTACATTTTCTAGTAAAATGAATCTATCTCTAAACAACAACTTCACCGCTCCCACTGCTTTAGCCGAGACAATCTCTCCTGTTCCAACTCTGAGAGTTATCTCGCCTTTAGCAAGCTGTTGCCAGGAACTAATTTCCTGACTTGAAGAACACACATGGTTAGTGGCTCCTGAATCAAGTATCCAGGCTGAATCAGCATTCTCCACTAAACATGTTTCAACAACTAGTAAATCATATTTACCTTGTTTTGTCTTCTTAGCTTTACTCTCCATCATATGGGAGTTATAAGCATACTTGAGGGTATCATGACAGACCGATGAGGACAGTTGCCCAAACATCGCCTGTAATGATTCCATGATCTCCATAGCGGTGATCATACCCTCATGTTTCTTTGCTAACATATCAGATATGCTGGCAAAGATATAGACTCGGGTTTTATTATTTGCCCTAGTCCATTTGTCATATGCATCCCAAACAATTTGGTTTGCAGACAAGCTGGGAGGGGGAGGACATTCCTCCGTTAAGACAAACCTTAGATCATCAAGAACAAGAATCGTATTCAGGTTCGATTTCCAGGTCGCGTAGTTATCGCCGTTTAATTTATCGAAGGTGAGTTTTTGAAATAAAGAGCTTGTCATGCTGAAAAACAGAACATATTCCATTAGTGAATTGCTTCTAACCCTTTTCATGCATCCAATCAAGAATTTAGCAAAAGTGATAATGTACCCATAAACTCATTATTGTTTTTGCAACGATACTTCAGTGAGTCAGAGCAACCGCTACCGAGGGGCAGTCAATCACTCCTTCACTGAACCAAGACATTCTTGACTAAATGCTAATACAGGAATAACTCTTATTCCTATAGCATTCTAGTTATCGCTACTTTGGTCAAGAATTTACTAACACTTAGTAATTCTTGTAAGTGTGACCCGCCATTTTCAGACCTCAGAGGTCGGCCCCAACAATGCTACCGAATTGGAAAGTCAAAGCTGGGAATGGACCTAGGAGACCCTATCCATTTCTGGAGTTTGAGTTGTTCCGACTCCCATGTTACATCCCTCCGAATGGATGGTGCTACTACGGGCAACCTGCAGGCGGAACATGGGAATCTCACGGTCCAACCTAATGGAGGAGACTGTAGGATGTGTTGACACACTTCCTTCTCCCACTTACTATAAATACTTTCTCCATTCACCTTGCTCTTGATTTATGCAAACACCATCCGAATGGGGATGCCCTATTGACATCACGAGGCCGAGCATAAATCTCACGGTGTGAACTTCGTAGAGAACGTAAGAGGAAATTGATATATCATATATACCTTTTCACTCACACTAAGTATTTTAGACGGTTTGGGTATAATTTTACTTAGGCATATTCCGGCTATTAATATACCTAAGTCTATCAATATAACGATTATTTTGATATTACCTAAGTCTATTAACCCTTTAAAAAACTTAGGTCTACGAGTTTAATTAAACCTTTTAATTAACGTCGCTCACGAGGAATAATTTATAAACCTCTGGATTAAATTCACTCCCAGGTCGGTTCCCAGGTAGGGGTGTTCCGTTTCCGTCATCTTAAATACCCCAGCCTAGCCAGAACCTTCCTTAGACAGAGTCCCTCTTTAATCATAGTTTATAAATTATTGGTTGCCTAATTCTAATCTTATTAGAACTAGATAACCTATGGTCTAATTATTTTAATTCTAAAACCATTTTAAAACTAAATAATTAAACCCTAGGTTTGTATGCATTTCTATGTTTGAGTGCTTGATCATTCATCACATGAACAATTAAATAAACATAGAGTAAAAATTCATCACATGAATTATGCATGGAAATGCTTTGATGCATTTAATATAACAATTATATTATACTAAGGCAACTATATGTTGTATGCTTTATTTTTAATTAATATAACATTTATATTAATTATACTTAAAACATACAACATCTATTTCATAAAATTAATACAACTCTTATATTAATACTTATGAAATGCTAAACATGCATACTATACATTATAACACTTATAACATACTTTCAATGCATGGAGCATGCTTCCTATGGTGGGATTTTAAATCTATATGGCATACTTTATGCACATACAAATATGGATTTAATTAAAACATACATTCATAATGCATAAATAACTAAACACACTAAAGTGGACTGGTTTTGGCATCATAAACAAGCATACAACTAAATTATTACAAGAATAATTTAATAACTAGGTTGAGACGCTTCCGAACACTTCGAAACGCCCCGAACCAGCTTGAAAAACTTGAACCGAGCTTCAATACAGCAGAACCGGATTTTGCTGAAAAAAAACAGCAGCTTCTGCTCTGTTTTCCAGCTTGACCTTTCGAGCTTGTTTCTTCAAATTGAAGGCCTTCCCGGACTCCGATCGACTCGAAAATTTTACAGACTCTTCTTCACACATTAAAGCTCAAACACTCTTGAGCAATTACAAAACGGACTACAAATTAAAGCTCAAAAAAAATGCCAAAACCGAAAGTACCACTTTAGACACCCAGAAAATTGAATTTCTAAATGATACCCACCGAGCTTAAACCGATGCAAATTGAGTGCTCAAAATTGTTCTGATACCAATTGATGGAGTTAATATTAAGAAAGCGGAAGCAATTTCGGATCTCGAGCACTCAAAGTACATCAATTTAACCAAACAAAAACATGCTCAAGCAGAAAACAGAGGATAGAAAAACAACCTTTGTAGCTCGAAATTCTCCTCAACCGTGGGCAAATTCTGATCACGAACACTTCGTGGACCACCATAAGTGTCTTCCCTACTATCCTCAGGCCTTGGAACAGGTTGTGGGACCTTTCCTTGAGAGAAATTGGAAGAAATGTAAGAATGGTTCAAAACCGAGAAACATAAACTTTTTCTGAAAAAAAATCCCCTCTCTTTTATCTTTCTCCTCTATCTAAATAGATCATTTTGCTTCTCAAGCAAGTGGAGTTATGACATCAAAGAGATGAGAATGACTTTAATGTAGGAGGTGAGTCATAGAGTGAAGGAGAAGCTCAACACTCTTATTGGACCAACATGAAAGTAAGTGGAAGTGGATAGAACTTCCCATTATCACTCTCTAATTTTTAATTCATAATTAAAAATTAATTTAATTTAATTGAATTTAATTAATTAAACAATTTAATTAATTAATTATTTAATTTAATATCAAATATCAAATTAAATAATTTGGACCAATTGCGATTTCTCAAATCGTATGTTCGAATATGAATCCATATTCATATTCTAAACCGAAACAATATTTAAATCATATTTAAATATGTCCTCCATTAATTTATCATAATTTAATTCATAATTAAACTATGAAACGTTAAGTATATCACATATAATTAACGTTATCTCCCAAATCCGGAATTTGAACAATTCAAATTCTTTTCTCTCAAAATGTTACAAGGCTAAGTCCGAGCTAGTAAGGGGACCTTATGGACCTACAGATCATGAGCTCCAACGATTCAAGATTAACTAGCTAAACTCTTTAGCCGAGCTAATCAACATTCGTTAACCACCGGGTCACTCCACTATAGCCCAGTGGCTGCACTCTCCTCACTGTAGATATATTTCTGTCCACTCAATATAACCATGATTAGTAAGTCGATCCTTCACAGGTCGTTCGTAATTACAGCTGGGTCAAAAGAACCGTTTTACCCCTGTAATTACATCTTTGTTCCTTAAGTCCCACTGATCCTCTAATGAACAATTGGTTTGTGGTCTAACCAGCAAACCGAATCCCTCTCAGGCCAATGAGAGGGTGGGCCCATTGTTCAAGACCTGGAGTCAGCACTTAAGGGAACAACCTCTCTACTAATCCCTAAAATGGGTAGGAGTGAATTCCATCTTGCCGGACTATGTCCCCAGCTATCTACCCGGTCTTATCCCTGAAATGGGAGGCATATTGAGTCGGCAAACTCGGACCACTCTCACCCATGCAAATCTAAGGATAATCCCAAATAAACAGGAGTTCATAGCGCGCTCAGGATTAAGATCGAGTTACCTAGGTCATTGTATGAAAATAGTCAGTTAAGACAGTAAACGGTGTTAACAAGTCTAAGTGACTATCTCGCGGTCCGGTCTTATGCAAACTCATTGCATAGGACGCCCCCACTCGCATGTCTCCACATGAACGATTCAGGATCACATCGTTAGTACTATACAAAGTGGGCCGCGTCCATAGTGTCCCCAGAATAAGGTACCCAGCCTTATCCTTATACTATAGACCATTTTGGCTATTACTCGAACTTGATCCACTTTTATGTCATACATAAAGTTCAAGTATACATACTATAGCCAAGGGTTCTTAGTTCATTGGATTTGGGTTATAGAATACACAATTCACTTTATTCAATAACACATTTACTGAATAAACCTCAATAACATCTTTATAGTAAAATAGAATATACATTCAGTTTACAAAACCACGAGTTTTAGGACATAAAACCCAACATTATGAACTCCTGCATGTGAGAGCTTGTTCTTTGATTTGCATGGGTGAGAGTGACTTTTGTAGCTGGTTCAATAAACCTACCATTTTGGGGACTTAACCAAATAGGGAGCTAGGAACATAATCTTACAAGATGAAAGTTACTCATTTCCATATAAGATAAGTAGATGAGTAGTTCCCTTAAGTGCTGATTTTGGGACTTGAACAATGGGCTCTGCCCTCTCACTAGCCCGAGACGGACTTAGTTTATTGTTGGATCATAAACAAATTGTTCATTAGATGATTAGTGGTACTTAAGGTGCAATATGTAATTACAGGGGTAAAACAGACTTTTGACTCAACTGTAATTATGAACAACTCGTGAATGATTGACTTGTATGTAATGGTTGTATCCATTGACACAACTTGTCCTACAGTGCATAAGAGTGCAACTTTAGGTCTATAATGGAGTGACCTAAAGTTAATGAATGAAAATTGATTAATTAAAGAGTTTAATTAATTATTTTTATATCATTGGAGCTTATAATAATCTGTAGGTTCATAAGGTCCATTTGCTAGCTCATGGTAACACTAAAAGATCAATTTAGTTGAAAGAAAAATTTGAAATGTTCAAATTAATATTTAATATGTTAAATATATTAAATATAAATGAGGAAAATATATTTATTGTATTTGATACATTAAATATTAAAATAATTAATGTATATTAGATACATTAAAGAAAAGATATTTATAAAATTTGAATAAGATTCAAGTAAAGAAATAAATATTGTAGGAGAATTTAAAAGATTTGAATAAGATTAAAATAGATTAAATATATGTATTTTAATATATTATATATTAAAATATATATCATTTAATTATGATAAAAATTTGCCACAGGTCTCTATAAATTGGACATTTGGGTTGAGCCATTATAACACACATCTTATCAATAGAGAATTAGAGAATTCTCCCTAGTGTTTTCCTCTCCAATCCCTTGTGGATTTTCTTTCAAGAGGCTCCCACAAGCCTTGGTCCTATGTTTCGAGTCAAAGTTCAAAAAGATTAAAGACCCGCCAGAAATATCTCCATAATATACAGGTATTTTTTGCTTAACCTTAATTTTTATTTAATTTTAAGTAAAATCAAAGATAATCTAATGCTTCCGCTGCAGGATAAAATGTTCATTCCTATCACTTAAAATGACTTTCTAAAAAATAAGATTGAGAAATAAGCTATTTTGAGTGAAACACTTGAAAATAAATTTTAGAAAAGGGGTTTTAAGTGCTTAACTTAAATTCTCTTCTAAATTTTTATGATATATAAAAATGGCCAAAATACCCTCACACTATCACCACCCACCACCACCAATTGCGCGCCACCGCCATTGACCATCTCCGGTGGTGGTTAGCGGTAGTTAACGGCCTGTCATAGTGTTTTAAATACAAATTTGAACTTATTAGTTCATAGTATTTAATAGTCGTCCTCTATAATAATTTTGACAACATGTAACTAAACATATGAGTATTTTAATTCTAAATAGTTTTTTTTATAAAAAATGCATTTTTCATGAACACTCAAATTAAAAGTTAATGTAACCGAACCCTGATTATTTTAAAAATATAACCAATAGGATGTCTTCTAAATAATAAGTGCCTTTTATGACAATATTTTTATATTTGCAATAAAACATATAACAAATTTGGTATAAACCTCATTTTAGTCTATAAACTCATTTTAGTCTTGAAACCTTCAAAATGTATATTTTAGTCCTTAAATATTAAAAAACTAATCACGGTAGTCTTTGACATATTATTTCAACTCCTAATAGTTGCCTCAAATCCTAATATTATTTTGACTCCTTATATTTGCTTCAAATCCACGTGGTTTGAATATGTTACGGGTGAAATTGGACCAACAATAATGAGCTGGCTAAAAGGCTACAATACAGGGCCAAACGAGGAAAGAAGCCTAATACATAAATCCAAAACGGGCTGAAACCGAAAGAGGACCTACGCAAAACACAAAGGGACAAAGAAATGGACTTGGGCCAAAACCCAAGCTCATGGTCGGCTCGACCGAGGCTGACCACATGGCAAGGCTGAGCCTTGCCTTGGTCCCTCATGGCCAGTGTACCCCCGGTCTAGCCCGTTCGGTCATTTCATTCCCTATTTGAAGACGGAAACTCACGAAAACCCTGGGAAGGAAGGTATTTAAGCTCTCTTTTGAGGGGAGAGTAAGGTAAGTTCATTCCAACTTACAACACTCTCCTAGAACTACCAAATTCTCTCTAAACTCCATATGACTTAAGCATCGGAGCCTATGTGGCCTACACCACACCAGTGTCTAGGTTTTTCTTGTCTTGCAGGCCGCATTCTTCTCCCAAGAATACAAATTCACTGTCGTTGTCACGTGGAAGTCAGGTGAGTTTTCTCCTGGCCAAAATTTGGCAACAATATAATACATATTCACATTAACATATTATTACATGTTCTCCAAGCCATGTTATCCTACGGGCTTGTTTGGATTGTGAATTTTGTTTCATAGGTACGATTGTTAAATATTTGGAAGTTGAATGCATGAGATTTAAATGTATGAGATATTCAACATTTGTGTTTGGTTATGCAAGATAATTAATGTCCATTGAATTTTGTGTTTGTTATACAAATTTTGTTCATGAGAATTAATTCATTTAATTAATTATTAGACGTAAAATAATAAATTAAATTTTTTACTACGAGAATAAATTAATCTAATCATAAACTAAATTTAAAATTATTTAATATCATATATTAATTAATTAATCGATCAATTAATTTAGTGTAATGGTGAAAACTAAATAGTTTAATTAAATTAATAAAAATAATTAAATAGGTATACAATAATTAAAATATTAGTAATAATTAATTTATATTAAATGTAATGATTATATAAAATATTAATTATAAGTGTATTCCTTTTTCTAAAGAATTATGTGTATTAGTTAAAATTTAGTAAGTCTAGATAATATATTGATACTAATAATTCATTAAAAGTAATCAGTCACCATTGACTAATTAATTATGTTATATTTTTACTATTCATCTCCGTTGTAAAAGTCCTAAAATTCATGTTGGATGTATTTTTAAGTTTCGAGTTTTAAAAAGTGAAAATTTGTGAAACAAGCATAAATATATGTCTTAAAATCCATGAAACAAACAACTCGTTTAAAGATCAAGAATTAAATAAATATTTTGAAAGTTTAAGGATTAAAATAGAACAAATTCGACCAAAGTGAGCACAGCTCAGTGGTAATTGTCATGTATCGACCAAGAGATCAAATGTTCAAATCTCCCACCCCCAAAATTGATTTAAAAAAAAAAGAACAAATCTAAAAATTCATGAACTAAAATGGATAATATTGAAAGTTTAGCAACAAAAGGGAACTATCTTAAATATGGAAGTTCCATTTCATAATAATTTTGCTTTTCATTTTATATTTTAATAATTAAACTAATAAACATTACTTCCAATATTTAGATTGGTATTTATTTTTTAAAAATATTTTCAAAATATAAGACACATTTTGAAAACTAAATTTAATTTTCTTTAAGAATAATGAAAGACATACCTAAAAAATTGAAAGAAATCAATATAATTTTTAAAAACAAAAAGAAAAAAAAAAGCAAAAAAGGAAATACTAAAATGAGTTTTAAACCTCAAATTATCAAATGATAAAAGCCTTTATGTAAAGAAATAGACGACAAAAATTCAAATTCACAACAAAACTTAATCAATTAAAACTAAAGTGAACTTAATCATTATTAAGTTTTTTTAGTTCAACAAATATTTGGATGTGAGAGAATTCGAACTTCTAATTACGTTTGAAGTAAGCTGGCTAATTCAGTTCAACTATTAGTATTAGATGCCACAACAATAAATTTTAGTTGAAAAACTTGAATCCAAATCTAAATTAGTAGGCACATTTAATGTCATTCACTTAACATTTTGTAGAAAAACAATTCATTTTCTCGCGAGAGGGGGACGAAAAAACGCGACAAATTGAAGAGAAATGGGAAAAGGGTCAGGGTTATTGGGACGTGTGGCAAAGAATAAAATGACGATGAAATTTTAAAATTATAAAATAAAGCGAGAAGAGATGAGGACGACATTAAAAAAGCGTAAGCCACGGGTGCTTGCTTTTATAAAATCCTCGTTCTAGCTTTTCTCTTCGCTGATCGTTTTGCCCATTCCGGATTCTCAAGGTCGTCTTCGAGTCTCTCGGTTCTTCTCCTTCTGGAATGGATCCTTACAGGGTATTCCCTTCTTGCAGCCCTAGTTCTTTGGATTCGAGTTTCATGTGTTTTCATGCTTGTCAATGGGGGTTTGACTTTCTTCTTCAACGCTGCGTTCTTGGTTCTAGATTGCATCGAAATTGCCGCGAGATTTTTCTTCTTGATTTTATTGATTTTTGAACTAATTTTCTTGTCGAGAAATGGGGTTTCTTTGTTTTCATTTCCCTGGGGGGTGGTTTTGAAATTGTTTTTTGCGATCGTTTGAGATTTTTTTTTCTCTTTTTATTTGAGTTTTTGGATATGTTTATTCGTTGACAAACGAAGGCTATGATTCTATTGATGGTGTTTATGAAGTTGGAATGATATTGAGCTAAATTCTTTGTTGTGTCTATTTCGGCTGAGTTTTTTCATATGTTCGTACGACGCAGCAACGCCCTTCAAGTGGTTACAACACCCCCTTCTGGACTACGAATTCTGGTGCTCCAGTATGGAACAACAACTCTTCGATGACCGTTGGGCCCAGGGGTATGAATTTTGGTTTCTGATATTACAGTTTTTGACGCAGTTGTTAAAACATTAGCAAGAATACGTTAATAGTGTGCGTTTATTATTTTCTGTTTGATAATAATATTGATATGAGTTGACAGAACTGTGAATCTGTGTTTATAATTTAGTAGTAAGGGCTTGAGATGTTTAGAGATACTCTCAAAGTTTCTTCTCAAGCCCCATCCTGCTTCTCTTGGCGAAGGCTGCAGGGAATTAGCGGGGGTGGGCCATGAGTGCAAGGAGTGGGCCCTCTAATACACAGTTTTTAAAAATGAAGCCTGTTTTCATCTTGAGAGATTCGGTGACTTTAGCTCTAGATTTATTTAAAACTTCTACCAATAAGCTGAGAAGGTCATGAGATCTGTTGGTCTTGTCTGCTATGGAAGCCATTCATTAATTTGTGGTGAACTTGATCAGATGAGTGAACTAGTTTTGCCACTGATTAACCACGTGTTGCTTTTCTAATGGTTATCAAGACCATTGCTAAAAGATGACGGTCCATTTCGTTACAAGAGGTGCATATTCTGGTAGTTGTTGAATGTGTAGAACAAATATAGTCAGAAAGAGCCCCCGAAAAGGTTGTGATTCTTCTCGTACTCATGTGGACAATTTGATTGTTCTTGCTTGACGAATGTCTTCCGCATAGCTTAATTGTATAAATTTTCTGGCCAAAAGGTTTGAAATCTTGTGCCACTCGTCTTTGATGGATAGCTACAGATGAGAATACTAAAAATGTTGTGGTTGGTCCTTTGTATTCGAAAGACGATTATAGATGAAAATACTCAAATTTGTTTTATTTGGCAGGTCCTATTCTCCTAGAGGATTATCATCTAGTGGAGAAACTTGCTAACTTCGATAGGGAGCGGATCCCAGAGCGTGTTGTCCATGCTAGAGGAGCTAGTGCAAAAGGGTTTTTTGAGGTGACTCATGATATTACCAACCTTTCATGTGCTGATTTCCTTCGAGCCCCTGGAGTTCAGACTCCAGTTATTGTACGTTTCTCCACTGTTATCCATGAGCGTGGCAGCCCTGAAACACTGAGAGATCCCCGAGGTTTTGCTGTGAAGTTTTACACTAGGGAGGTGAGAGTTTTATTATTTTATGCTTTTTTGATGGAACATAACTTATGATTACAATAATTATGGCAGTTCTAATAAAAAGAAAGCATAGAAATGCAACGGTTGTGATAATAGCACTCTGCCTATGTTTTGAACTTCTTTAATTTTGTCTGCACCTACTGTTTTACTTATTGCACGCTAATACTTTTATCAGTTGATTATTTAATATACCATCATGTTCCATCAGCAGGAAGTGCATAATGTTTTATATTTCTGCTGGCAAATTATATGAAGTGGTTTTATTAGCTTAGAATTTGCATCTTTTGTGCATCTTTCCTTTTGCTTATGTAAATACATGCTTTTATTATGCTTTGTTTTTATGACCTCATGGTAATGCAAATTTCAAGCTTCCGTTTTCTTTTACTCTCAGGGTAATTTTGATCTTGTGGGCAACAACTTCCCTGTATTTTTCATCCGTGATGGTATGAAATTTCCAGACATGGTACATGCTCTCAAGCCGAATCCCAAGTCCCATATCCAGGAGAATTGGAGGATCCTTGACTTCTTTTCTCACCATCCTGAAAGCCTGAACATGTTCACATTTCTATTTGATGATATTGGCATCCCACAAGATTACAGGCACATGGACGGTTCAGGTGTTAACACTTATACTCTGATTAACAAGGCAGGGAAAGCACACTATGTGAAATTTCACTGGAAGCCTACCTGTGGAGTCAAGTCTTTGCTGGAGGAAGATGCTATCCGTGTTGGAGGAAGCAATCATAGCCACGCTACTCAGGACCTCTATGATTCAATTGCAGCTGGCAACTACCCTGAGTGGAAGCTTTTCATTCAGATTATTGACCCTGATCATGAAGACAAATATGACTTTGACCCTCTAGATGTAACCAAGACCTGGCCCGAGGATATCTTGCCCTTGCAGCCAGTTGGTCGCATGGTTTTGAATAAGAACATCGATAACTTCTTTGCAGAGAATGAACAACTGGCCTTTTGTCCTGCCATTATAGTTCCTGGAGTCTACTATTCAGATGACAAATTGCTTCAGACCAGGATCTTCTCCTATGCTGATACTCAGAGGCACCGTCTTGGACCAAACTATCTGCAACTCCCTGCTAATGCACCCAAGTGTGCTCACCACAACAATCACCACGAGGGTTTCATGAACTTTATGCACCGAGATGAGGAGGTATTGCGAGTTCTTTTTTGTTGTCTTATCTCTAAAAGCTGGTGATGTTTCATTTTTAGTTGCCTTGGATGTGCATGATTTAAGTTAATCATGCTCATGACCTAGCAGCACATTGAGCATACCAGCTGATGCCATACTGCTGCCTGGTAATTTGATTGTTCCGATCTTTGTCTTTGATTTCGCTTTGCTTCAGGTCAATTACTTCCCTTCAAGGTTCGATCCTGCTCGTCACGCTGAGAGGTACCCTCATCCACCTGCTGTCTGCTCTGGAAAGCGTGAGAGGGTCAGTGATCATTATTGTACCTTTTGATTGCTTTAACATCAACTCCTTTTGCTATTGTTCGATTGATGAGTATGCTAACCTGTTGAGATTTCTATTGCTGCTTTCCTATGCCAGTGTGTAATCGAGAAGGAGAACAACTTCAAGGAGCCTGGAGAGAGATACAGATCTTGGACACCAGACAGGTAACTTTTGTTTAATCAATGGCTGTTATTGGAAGATGCGTACAATTGTTGTTGTATTTTTCATGTAAAACGACAAGCTTTGTTCGTTTATATTGCAGGCAAGAACGATTTATCCGCAGATGGGTTGATGCTTTGTCCGACACCCGTGTCACCCATGAGATCCGCAGCATCTGGGTATCATACTGGTCTCAGGTGCATATCTTTGATATTACTTGCAGCCGTGACGGGAGGGAAGACGTTTATTTATTATGTCGAGTTGTATGGAGAATTGTTTGAGATTTAATGGTGTGTTTTGATGGTATTTTGGAACAGGCGGACAGGTCTTTTGGTCAGAAGCTTGCATCTCATCTCAACGTGAGGCCAAACATTTGAGGATGTTCAGTTGTGGTTCTTCTGGTCACAGAGTTGGTAAATTATACGGAAAGGGGGAAGCCATTTGAGATGATGAATCAGATGTTAAACCATGCTGTTTTATACCATGTTTTGATAGTTGCATATCTCTCATGTGACTGTTCGACTTGAATATGTCAATCTAATAATAAAGCTATTGTTTGTGCTGTTCCTTATTTGTGTGTTTCAATTTCACACATATTATGTGGTATGGTCTCGGTGGTTGTGTTTTTATACCTTCATTTGTGCCGAGTAATATAGGGGTGTTTGCTTGGTCGGAGTTGGAAATTAGGTTTATGTTTGATACTTGAGTAAGATGTATTGTTTATTTCCCGTTGTAATTTATAGGATAAAAAATTACACTTGGTCCTTGAGATTTTGAACTTAGTATCTTTTTAATTCTTTATGGGTCGTTTGGTTCGCAGGTTTGGGTGGTTTGTTAAGTCTGGGTTTATTAAGTCTGTAGTTGTTAAGTCTAGGTTTGTTAAGTCTGTGTTTGGATGGTACAAAAAAAGGTTTGTTAAGTCTGGGATTGTTAAACCAGTGTTTGGATGGTGTCAAGTCTAGGTTTGTTAACTCTGTGTTTGAATTCTAATTTGTTAAACCTAAGTTTATTAAAAGTGTATTTGGTTGGGACATTTAAAATTTGTATAAATAATAGAAATTATTTAATTAAAGTAATAAAAATTATATATTAAATTATATATAAAATGTAACTTTTATAATGAAATTAAAGAGTATTATTTTAATAATAAATAAAATATTTTTAATACATTTCTCCATGCAATTTTGTTCCAATAATTATTTTATAGAATAAATATTTAATTGTTCATGAAAATATTTTCAGACTATTTACCAAAGTGTGAACAAATATAAACAAAAATTTTTATACAAATATATCCGATATATAATTAATCATAATGATTTATAACTTATGCGAAGAAAAGTTATTTTCTACATAAGGTTAATAAAGTTAAAGTATTTTAAATAATATTATTTTAAAAGTTATTAATTTCAAGATACACTAACTAAAATAGTTTAATTAGTTAATTTTACAAATATTATGTCTTTAATGGAATATGATAACATGATTTTTACATTTTCACAGGAAAATGAGTTTTGGAAAGTGGTAGATTTAGAGAAATGAACCCTTTTTTTTTTCTTTTTTTTTTAAAATCAAATGGAAATTAACATATTAAATTTAGGTTTATATAATGTGTGTGGTTTAGAATTTATAATAAAATAATTTTTTATTAATTTATATGTTAATAAAAATTTTAAAATATAATAATAAGTTTCTTATAAATTATGATCTATTACTTTGTAAATGAATAATTTATTTTTTAATGTTATTGTTAATCTAAATACTGTTTGAATAATTATTTTATAAAACAAATATTTAGTTAGTTTTGTAATTGTTTATTTTCTAATATTTGTCAATGTAGGAACAAAATACAAAGAATTTTTTTCTTATAAATTTATCATTATAATTGCTCTAAAACATGAAGTATAACAAAGCCGACATATCGGTTTATAAATTAATTATTATTATTTGAAATTTGAATTAAATTTATTTATTTATTTATTATAAAGTTATCATTAATTAATTAGTTTTATTTAACTAATATATTTTTATTAAAAATTTAATGCATTTTAAAAGCATAATTAAAGACAAAATATGTACTGTTGCAAACTTGGGGAGTATGAATAAAGTACTGTAGCAAACCTGGGGGGTAGAATAGTATGTACTGTAGCAAATCTGGGTTAACAAAGCTGCCAACCAAACATGAGTTTGTTTAAACAAACCCATACTCCCCACTTCCAAAACAGGAAACCAAACGCCCCCTTAGTTTTTAAAACTAGTCCTTAAGATTTTAAAACTAATATTTTTGGTCTTTGAGATTGAAATTTTGTTTCTATTTGGTCGTCGAAATTTCTAAAGTGACATGTTGTGTCTCCAAATTTTAAATTTGATTTCTAATTAGTTCTTAAAATTTGAAATTGGTTTCTAAATGATCCCTGGTGAATTTGACCTGACTTCATGAAATGATGACGTGGTGTTAACTAGACTTTGATGATATGCATTTTTTAAATGAGTTAATTTTTTTTTTATATATATTTGATTTTTTTATACCCAGGGACTAAGTATAAATCAATTTCAAATTTTAGGGACCAATTAGAAATCAAATTCAAACTTTGAAGATCAAACATGTCGCATTTAAAATCTAAGTTCAAATTTCAAATTAGTTTTGAAAACTTAGAGATTAAATAAAAATTAAGTTCAAATGTTAATGATCAAAAGTGTATTTTACCCTAACTTGTATGTTCGTTGATGTTAGTTTAAATTTGAGGTATATGAAACTTTTTTTTACACCAACCAATTTTCATGAATCATAAACTCACAAATTAAACATAAATGGTAAGAATATTGTAGAGTTTTATTTAAATAATATGTTGCTTTTATTTTATGAGAAGTTGGAAAATTTAAGTCTCATTTGATAATCATTTAGTTTTTAAAAATTAAGTCTATAAATACTATTTTCATCTATGAGTTTTTTTATTTTGTTATATACTTTTTACATATGTTTTCAAAAACAAAGCTAAGTTTTGCAAAACTAAAAAAAGTAGTTTTTAAAAGTTTGTTTTTGTTTTTGGAATTTTGCTAAGAACTCAAATGTTTTCTCAAGAAAGATGAAACTCATTGTAAAGAAATGATAAAAAAAACAAACACAATGTTTAAAAATCAAATGGTTATCAAACGGAGCTTTTGTACTTTAAAAAATCAAATGGTTATCAAATGGAGTTTTAGTTGTCAATTCCAAACCCATGCTTAATAACAACAAAGATTCTTTAAATGTGGGGTAGGGAAGATTTCTTCTTTCTTTCTTTATGTGGGGTTGGGATGGGGTAGGAATTGAACTTCCAACATCAAGTAATAAGTGCTTCATTCATTGAGTTTTGCTTAAATGGACAATTATTAATTAAAATCTGTTTTTAAAAATAGGCAATATGTGATTTGCATGAATTATTCATTGAAGTTTGTGGTGAATTTAGTGTACCTTCTAATATAAATATTTAGCTAAATTATAGAAAATACTCCTAAACTTTAGACTTCATTTCAATAATATTCTTGAACTTAAAAAAATTTCATTAGTACCTTTGACCTTTCAAAAACGTTAAAAAATATCCTTACCGTTAGTAGAAGCGACATAAACTAGGAAAACCTTCATTTTTAGAGACCTTCAATTTTCATCAATGATGATGTCTTCTTTGCATGATACCAATAAAACCATCAAGCTAAAATACTACAATAGCTATATCTATAAGGTCAACAACACAAAACTCTTAAATATCTCATCTAAGCTTCTATGTTGCGCTACACTTCTCGTCACTCTAATTCTCATCTTCATTTTCACCCACAACTACCTACCACACTAGTCATCGACATAACCAGTTCCATCGATTCTCACTACTCGATGACATTAAAGAAATGAGGCAACAATGTTTGGGACTTGATAACTTCAACAACTTTTGCAATTCGTTGTTGAAAAAAGCACATCAATTTCTCCTTCTGAAACACCAAATCTTCATTGTAGAAGGTGGCTTAAACGACGTTGCATTGCTCTCCAAGCACTTCAATGTGGCCATCTTCACTCACATCCTTCACTTGGCAGCTCAGGCCGGTGTTTGTTATGCCATGCAAGACCCCCAATCCTTTGTCGGCTAGAAGTCGAGAAATCTATCGATCCACAATCGACGATTATTTGGGCCTCATTGACTTCAATCTACAACTTAAACACCAAAAATCTCTTCTTGAAACTCCATTAGACTGATCGACCAATGAGTCTCTATGCAATGATGAAAAAAGCTAGTGAGGAAATTACTCACACTTACAATCATATCTATGGGCTTTCACTCATCCGACTCTACTTTGACTCTTCACCGTTTACGACTCATGGGATTGGTCAAACAAGGCGTATTCCACAAATGCCCTTAGTTTTTTTTTAAAAAATTATTTTTTAGCATGTTTTCTGTTACGATTTAACATTCCATCGTGATTTTCCATCACTTCTGCTAACAGTAAAGATATTTTTGAACGTTTTTTAAAGGTCAATGGTATTAATGAAACTTTTTAAAGTTTAGAGGTATTGTTGAAATGAAATCCACATTTCAGAGTTATTTCTATAATTTGGCCAAAACATTTTCTTTCATAAAAATGGTTTAAATTTAAATCTTCAGATGTTTGGTTTGTTGTAAAATTGAGAGGCGAAACCGGGCACCAAAACTTTACAAAAACATATAATAATAATAATAATAATAATAATAATAATAATAATAATAATAATAATACAAGTGGAGTATATATATATAATATAAACAAATAATAGGGATTTATGGCAAATTAAAAGCAAATAAAATATGGCAAATTAAAAGCAAATAAAATTAGAGAGGTTTATTTTCCAAAAATCTATATCTTTATTTATCCACCAAAAACCACTATTTATAGGCAATTTGGAGAACATGATGTGGTACATATGGACACCAATCTATGGCCTTTGTTGGACACATAGAAGACACTTTGGCTATGGAGAAAATGCCACTTGGCATGGATATTAAGTGGGCATGTGGAATGGGCATTTACATGTGCCATATTTACAATACTCCCCCTTAAATGCCCATTTATAAAATATGTCTCGTTAAAACCTTACTAGGGAAAAACCCAATGGGAGAAAAAAAAACCCTAGTGAAGGAAAAAGAGTACATATTTTATATAGTTTACTATAATATATTCACTCCCCCTCATGGAGACATCACTTAAAGTCTTTGAGTCGCCGCATTCCAATGTTATATATGAAGGGGTGAATATTAAGAAAGCGGAAGCAATTTTGGATCTTGAGCACTCTAATTTGATCAATTTTATCAAACAAAAAAACATGCTCAAAACTGGAAAAACAGAGAATAAGAACACAAACCTTTGTAGCTCAATATTCTCTTAATCCTTTGCAAATCTTGGATCACCAACACTACTTGGACCACCACTAGAGTCTTCCCTACTATTCTCAGCCCTTGGAATGGATTGTGGGATCTTTGATTGAGAGAAATTGGGAGAAGAATGAGTAAAAAACTAGAGAGTTTTCTACAAAAATCTCTTGTTTTTCTAATCTCTTCACCTATTGTGTTTCTTCTCTATTTATAGAAAGCCACAAGCTTAGTGAAGAAGCCAATTGAAAGAAGATATGCTTCAAACAATAAGCTTGGTGAAGAAGTTATGAACTTGGTCCATATTTCATTTCCAAATGAATTTGAATTATCTTTTAATTTTAATTCAAAATTAATATAAAATTAATTTTAAATTAAAATCAATTTTTAATTAATTAAACAATTTAATTAATTTTAAATAAATATTTAATTTAATATCAAATATCAAATTAAATAATTGGACCAATCCTAATTTCTCAAAACGAACGTTCGAACATGAATCCCTATTCATGTTTTAAACCGAACGAATATTTAAATCATATTTAAATATTTCCACCTCTTCTTTATCATAGTTTAATTCATAATTAAGCTATGATACGTTAAGTATATCGCATATAATTAACTTTTTCTCCCAAATTCGAATTTGAACAATTCAAATTCTTTTCTCTCAAATTATTCCAAGGCTTAGTCTGAGCTAGTAAGGGGACCTAATGGACCTACAGATCATGAGCTCCAACGATACGAGATTAACCGGCCAAACTCTTTAGCCTAGCTAATCAACATTCGTTAACCATCGGGACACTCCACTAAAGTCCAGTGGCTGCACTCTCCTCACTGTAGATATATTTCTGTCCACTCGATATAACCATGATTAGTAAGTCGATCCTTCACAGGTTGTTCGTAATTACAGCTGGGTCAAATAAACCGTTTTACCCCTGTAATTACTTCTTGTTCCTTAAGTCCCACTGATCCTCTAATGAACAATTTGGTTTGTGGTCCAACCAACAAACCGTATCCCTCTCGGGCCAACGAGAGGGTGGGCCCATTGTTCAAGACCCGGAGTCAGTACTTAAGGGAACAACCTCTCTACTAAACCCTAAAGCGGGTAGGAGTGAATTCCATCTCGCATGACTATGTTCCCAACTATCTATCCGGTCTTATCCCCAAAATGGGAGGCTTATTGAGTCGGCGATCTCGGGCCACTCTCACCCATGCAAATCTAAGGATAATCTCGAATAAACAGGAGTTTATAGCACGCTCAGGATTAAGATCGAGTTACCTAGGTCATCGTATGAATATAGTCAGTTAAAACAGTAAACGGAGTTAAAAAGTCTAAGTGACTATTTCGCGGTCCAGTCTTATGCAAACTCATTGCATAGGACGCCCCCACTCACATGTCTCCACATGAACGATTTAGGATCACATCGTTAGTACTATACAAAGTGGGCCGCGTCCATAGTGTCCCCAGGATAAGGTACCCAGCCCTATCCCTATACTATAGACCGTTCTGGTTATAACTCGAACTTGATCCACTTTTATGTCATACATAAAGTTCAAGTATACATACTATAGCCAAGGGTACTTAGTTCATTGGATTTGGGTTATTGAATACACAATTCACTTTATTCAATAACACATTTACTGAATAAACCTCAATAACATCTTTATAGTAAAATAGAATATACATTCAGTTTACAAAACCACGAGTTTTAGGACATAAAACCCAACAATATACTAATTTATCGAAGGTTGCAGTTGGTAATGCCTTTGTAAATAAGTCAGCCAGGTTATCTTTTGAACAAATTTGTTGTACAGTGATATCGCCATTTTCTTCAAGATCATGAGTATAGAAGAGCTTTGGTGAGATATGTTTTGTTCTATCTCCTTTGATATATCCTCCATTGATTTGAGCTATACATGCTGTGTTGTCTTCGTATAACATCGTTGGAAGAGGTTTACTTGAAGACAAGCCACATGTCTCATGAATGTGTTGTGTCATCGATTTTAGCCATACACATTCTCGACTTGCTTCATGAATAGCGAGGATTTCAGCATGATTTGAAGAAGTGGCCGTTATAGTCTGTTTCACTGATCGCCAAGAATATAGCAGTTCCTCCACATGTGAATAGATAACCTGTCTGAGATCTAGCTTTGTGTGGATCAGATAGATAACCAGAATCTGCATAACCAACTAGATCATACTTTGATTTGTTAGAATAAAATAAACCCATATCAATTGTCCCTCGAAGATATCGGAGTACATGCTTAACTCCGTTCCAATGTCTTTTTGTAGGACATGAACTATATCTAGCTAATAAATTTACTGAAAATGCAATATCTGGTTTTGTGTTATTAGCCAAATACATAAGTGCACCAATTGCACTAAGATATGGTACTTCAGGACCAAGTAGTTCTTCATTGTTATCTCGAGGTCGAAATATATCTTTCTTTATATCCAGTGAACGAACTTCCATTAGAATGTTCAATGGATGTGCTTTATCCATATAGAATCTTTTTAAGATTTTCTCTGTATAAGTTGATTGATGAACAAATATCCCATCTGCTAAATGTTCAATTTGCAAACCAAGGCAAAATTTTGTTTTTCCAAGATCTTTCATCTCGAATTCTTTCTTAAGATATTCTATTGCCTTGGATAACTCTTCAGGAGTTCCAATTATATTTAAGTCATCAACATATACAGTTATAATAGCAAATCTTGACTGAGATTTCTTTATAAAAACGCACGGACATATTGGATTATTTTGGTATCCTTCTTTCAACAGATATTCACTCAGGCGATTATACCACATTCGTCCTGATTGTTTTAATCCATATAATGATCTCTGTAACTTTATTGAATACAATTCCCGAGAACTTGATTCATATGTTTCTGGTATTTTAAATCCTTCCGGGATTTTCATATAAATGTCATTATCCAGAGATCCATATAAATACGCCGTGACTACATCCATTAGATGCATATCAAGCTTTTCATATACAATCAGACCAATCAAATATCTTAGCGTTATTGCATCCACCACAGGAGAATATGTCTCCTCATAATCAATACCAGGCCTTTGCGAGAATCCTTGTGCAACAAGTCTCGCTTTATATCTTGTGACTTCATTCTTTTCATTTCTTTTCCTTACAAATACCCATTTATATCCCACAGGTTTGACGTTTTCCGATGTTGGGACTACTGGTCCAAAAACCTCACGTTTTGAAAGTGAGTTCAACTCTGCTTGGATTGCTTCTTTCCACTTCGGCCAATCCTTTCTACGTTGACATTCTTTGATAGATTTTGGGTCAAAATCGTCACTTTCACTTTATAAGAAAAAATGTTGTCAATAATGATATCATTTCGGTTCCATCTCTTTCCTGTTGTAACATAGTTTATAGAAATTTCATTATTATCCTCAAGCGTTTGATTTTCACCAATACTCTTTTGAGTAGTTGTATTCTGAATTTCTTCTGGAACATCCATACCTTTTATTAAATCATTTTGATTCTCAACTACTTTTCTTTTTCGAGGATTTTTATCTTTAGAACCTATTGGTCTACCACGCTTCTGGCGTGCTCCAGACTCATTATTGACAACTTGTTCCTTTGGGATATCAACTTTTGATGGAGCATTTGCAGCTGGGATATATGATTTAGTCACACTTTTAGTATCTGTGAATGCATCTGGTAGTTGATTTGCTATATTTTGCAAATGAATTATCTTTTGAACTTCAAGTTCACATTGATTTCTACGAGAATCAAAATGAGATAATAACGATGCATTTCATGTAATTTCTTTTTCCAACTTCTTAATTCCTCCCCCTAATGTTGAAAAATTTGTCTCATTAAAATGACAATCAGCAAATCGTGCAGTAAATACATCACCCGTCAGGGGTTCAAGATATTTAATAATTGATGGGGAATCAAAACCAACATATATTCCTAACCTCCTTTGAGGACCCATCTTAGTACGTTGTGGTGGAGCAATCGATACATATACTGCACATCCAAAAATTCTTAGATGGGAAATATTTGGCTGATGGCCATAAGCTAATTGCATTGGGGAGTATTTATTATAAGCTACTGGCCTAATACGTGCCAGTGATGCAGCATGCAAAATAGCATGACCCCATACCGATGTAGGAAGTTTAGCTCTCATAAGCAATGGTTTTGCAATTAGTTGCAGACGTTTTATAAATGATTATGCTAGACCATTTTGTGTATGAACGTGAGCTACAGGATGTTCAACACTTATCCCAATTGACATACAATAATTATTAAAAGTTTGGGATGTAAATTCACCAGCATTATCAAGTCGAATGGTCTTAATTGTATTATCAGGAAATTGTGCTTTTAACTTAATTATTTGAGCAAGTAATCTTGCAAATGCAAGATTTCGACTTGATAATAAGCATACATGTGACCATCTGCTGGATGCGTCAATTAATACCATAAAATATCTAAATGAACCACTTGGTGGGTTAATAGGTCCACAAATATCACCTTGAATTCGCTCTAAAAATGCAGGTGATTCAATCCCCACTTTAGCTGGTGATGGTCTAATAATTAATTTTCCTTGAGAACAAGCATCACATGACAACTCATTGGATTGAAGAATCTTCTGGCTCTTTAAAGGATGTCCATGTGAATTCTCAATAATTTTTCTCATCATTATTGACCCTGGATGACCCAATCGATCATGCCAAACACTGAATATTTCTGGATTCATGAACTTCGGGTTCATTATTGCATAACTTTCGATTACTCGTATATGAGTATAGTATAATCCAGAAGAAAAAGCAGGCAGTGTTTCTAATATACGTTTTTCATGTGAAACAATAGATGTTATATGAAGCGAGCTTGTCGAGGGCTCGTCAAATTAAAATTTATAAACCGATCCTAAGCTACTTGTAGCATTGAGTGGACCGGGTCGATCTCAGGGAACCGAATATTAATTTCTCAAGTTAATTTTGCAAAGGAGAAAGCAATTAAAAATGAGGGTTTTGTGTTTTTATAAATAAAATAAAACATAAACAATAAAGATAGGGATAGATCAAATCTTACCAAAATCCAATCTAAAGGTACGGTTATACTCAATTGCAAACATTGATCATAGGCATTCAAAATATTTAAACTTAACAATGCAAGCACTTGGTCAACTTATTAGGAAACCCCAAAAAGTAGCAACTTCCCTAAGGTCATTAACTCTAACAAACGTCAAGTTAACGCTAATTACCTAAACAATTTTTGACGAAACCGCTCCAAATTATTTAGATAAAGGCATTACGTGCTTTGGAAGGACCAAGACAACTAATTAGATGAAATAACTTTAATCTAATTAAGATGCTCCTTTGATTCCTAGAATTAAACATGCAAGCCATGTAATATGGAAACCCACAAAACATACACATGTGATAATCCTAATGCTACCGGTTCATTCAACATGACAATTACGGATCATGATCATGATTAGCAATAAAACATGTAGAGTGATTAAGGCGTCAATTTAATCAAAATACATACTTATAAAATTAACACGGGAATCAAAGAATACTTGCAATTGAAAGAAAACTACGTTAAAGTTCAAACCTCACAATATTGCAATTGATTACAACCGACCTTTGAATTGGGAACGCGAAGTTTAGCCGAGCATCGTGATAAAATTTGATATCATTATTGTCTAAGGAGAAAAGAGAAAAGGAGTCTAAAAACTCTCTAAAAACTTCTAGGCCAAGAGGCCAAAAAAAGATCCCCCTTGCTGTCCATAAGAAGGCTTAAATAGCCTTTAAGTAGACAACTTACACAAGTAAGAAACCCTAAATTCTAGAAAGATGTTTTCCCAAAACAATTAGGGAATAATATTTAAAATAAAATAAAATAAATTAAATAATGTTCTCTCTTGTAAAATGCTAGAAAATACATCTAAAACTCGAAAATCCTTCCCTAAATTCTTAAAACAAACATAGAATGTAGCAAATAAGGAAAGTTTCTGGATTGCGCAGTCTTTATTATTTTGCCCATAACTTCTTCTCCAAAGCTTGGATCAACGTGATATTTATATGGTTGGAAAGATCATTCCGAGATCTTTAAAATGATATCTAATTTGAATATATTCCAAAACGTGAGCAGCAAGATAATGGGAACGGAAGTTGGCACAAAATATTCTCGGGTACAACAGTTTTCCAGCAGGAGCAGTAATCACTCAAAATTCCATAACTTTCATAATACTTATTGGAATGCAATGAGTCTTATACCGTTAGAAAGATAATTCAATAAGCTTCGATTTGATACCAAATTTGAATATATTTTCATCTCGAAATATCATGATATGACCGGTCAAATTTGGTATAGAAATTCAGTTGCTCGAATCACCTCCAATTTGGTCCGAATTAATTCTGAAATGGTGCAAACTCTTCAAAACACGTGAATTGTTCGAATCCCTAAAAAATAATAATAAAACACATAAAATCATTCTAATTAACAAGAAATAAGTGTAATTAAATAGGACTTTATAGGTCCTATCATTATATAGAGACACTCTATATTATTTTTACAATCAGTTTCAACATGATAATTATTTTCACGTATATCTTTAAAACTTAATAAGTTTCTTTTCGATTTGCTAGAGAACAGAGCATTATTAATTGTAAATCTTGTTCCTCTAGGCAAAATAAAGTTTGCATTTCCAAAACCTTCAATCAGATTTGCAGAACTTGATATAGTATTGACTTTTGCTTCCAGCATTGTCAATCTAGTAAAATATTTTCTATTTATGAGTATCGTGTGCTTAGTTGCGCAGTCTGCCAGACATAAATCCTCATTGCTCATTTTCGAGTTACTCAACATATTGAAATTGTTCATATTTCTTCATTGAAAAGAAAAGAAAAACGATTACAAAGAGTCTTAAATATATATACAAACAAAGCAACAACAAAAATATACTAAACAGTATTTAATCATATATTTTCATACAAATCATCCTCTACTTGTTTGATTGCATCAATTCTCTCTCCAATTCAAAATAATCAGCTACATCAAGATGCATCATATTGGAGGGGTCAAACACATCATCTTCTTGAATGGCAAGATTTACCTCCACATTCTTTCCTTTTTCTTTTTCCTTCAGGGAAGCTTGATAGAGATCAACAAGGTGTTTTGACGTACGACAGGTACGTGACCAGTGCTCAGTCATTCCGCACCGGAAACATTTATGTTCATCACCTTTCGAACTTCTATCTTGTGGAACATTTCCTTTATGATCATCACTTCGTGTGGGTTTCTTAAAATTATAATGCCCACCACGAAAATAGGTATTTCTTCCTCTACCGCGGTCCCGACCTCGACCACGACCACGACCTCGACCACGGTTATTAAAATTCACAGCATTCACTTCAGGGAATAGTGTTGCTCCAGTTGGTCGGGATTCGTGATTTTTCATCAATAACTCGTTATTTTGTTCAGCAACGAGAAGACATGAGATAAGTTCAGAATATTTTGCAAAACCCTTCTCTCGATATTGCTGCTGCAGGAGCATATTCGAGACATGAAAAGTGGAAAATGTCTTCTCTAACATATCAACATCAGTAATCTTTTCTCCGCATAATTTTAATTTTGAACTAATTCTGAAGAGTGCGGAATTATACTCACTTACTGATTTAAAGTCCTGCATCCTCAGGTGCATCCAATCATAACGAGCTTTTGGAAGAATAACTGTTTTTTGATGATCGTACCTTTCTTTCAAACATTGCCATAGAACGTAGGGATTTTTTATTGTAAGATACTCCATTTTCAATCCCTCGTGAAGATGATGGCGAAGGAAGATCAGGGCTTTTGCTTTTTCTTGATTTGATGCATCATTTCCTTCTTTAATTGTTTCTCCAAGATTCATAGAATCTAAATGGATCTCAGCGTCAAGGACCCATGACAAGTAGTTATTTCCATTAATATCCAGGGCCGCAAATTCTAGCTTTGTAAGGTTTGTCATAATAACACTATAAAAAATAATAATATATTCATATTAGAAATTTAACATAAACCAAATGCGTAAAAATGGCTTACCTATAAGACTTACCTTTAGCGGGAAAAATGACAGAGTCTCGTGCTGATAACGTGTTGTAAAATTGAGAGGCGAAACCGGGCACCAAAACTTTACCAAAACATATAATAATAATAATAATAATAATAATAATAATAATAATAATAATAATAATAATAATAATACAAGTGGAGTATATATATATAATATAAACAAATAATAGGGATTTATGGCAAATTAAAAGCAAATAAAATATGGCAAATTAAAAGCAAATAAAATTAGAGAGGTTTATTTTCCAAAAATCTATATCTTTATTTATCCACCAAAAATCACTATTTATAGGCAATTTGGAGAGCATGATGTGGTACATATGGACACCAATCTATGGCCTTTGTTGGACACATAGAAGACACTTTGGCTATGGAGAAAATGCCACTTGACATGGATATTAAGTGGGCATGTGGAATGGGCATTTACATGTGCCATATTTACAATATGGTTATATTTTTTTAAAAATTGATTTTAATTACAGGTTTTTTAAGTTGCATTATGCCTAAAAGTGATTTTACAAAACTCGATTCTAAATGATTTTTGGTCAATCATTATGAGAATCAACTGAATCTTCAAATAATAATTTTTAATCAAAGCGTGATTTTTTATAACTAATTTTTTTAGACTTTACAAACTTCAAAATTCATGAGAAAGTTAATCCAAATACATTTTGATCTAAAATTAAATCAAATTATATTATGAGCACCCTTGTTTCAACTAGAGGTCTGTGCACATAGGAAGCTTACGGAGGTAAAAGGTTTAATCAATACTTTCTAATTTTAGCACAAAGTCGAGATCTTACAATATTCTTGAATGCAATTATAAGTAAATTAGGGTGAGATTGACATAGTTTAAGCACATATTATTTATTTTTTTGAAAAATCCTTTTAATCATTCATTTTGTTATATATGTATTCAAAATGTTTTTAGTAACAAATTTGTTTGGTTATATACTGCCGCCAAAACTAATTTTACTAATTATATATAAGCTTTGTTTTTCATACTACCCTACTTTGAGACTTTTGGTCAATCACTTAAGTAAACTTTTTGATAATCCTCCATCAATTATTTTTTTCAAAAATAAGTTTCTAAATCAATTTGATTTTTAAAATGTTTTTATTGCATATTTTTTAAATACACTTTCGGTTGTCTAACATTATCTAGAAAATTGTACTAAACACATTCTAAATTAGTAATTCTTTCAAAGGTACTTATAAAAAAAAATCATTTTAAAAAATACTTTTTTTTTTCTTTTAGTTCAATAATATTTGGGGTGGAGGATTCGAACCTCAAACCTCTTGATCAAGAGTACACAAATTACTACTAAGCCTCCGTTTGATAACCATTTAGTTTTTAAAAATTTTATTTATTTTCTCATCATTTCTCTACAATTCTCTACAATGACTTTCATCTTTCTTAAAAAAAACATTTAAAGTTTAAGCCAAATTCCAAAAACAAAAACAAGTTTTTCAAAACTTAGGTTGGTTTTTTAAAACATAGATAACATAACAAGGAAATCCTATACATGAAAGTAGTATTTATAGGATTAATGTTCAAAAACAAAAAATCTAATGGTTATCAAATAAGCCCTAGTTATGCTCATTTTGGCTCATTTTAAAAAACACTTTTTTTGAAAAGTCATTCAAACACTTTTTTTTTTTTTTGTTTAGTTCAACAATATTTGAGAAAGGAGATTCATACCTCTAACTTTTTGATCAAATATATAATACTTAAACGACTTATACTATGTTCAAGTTGACAAATATATGTTTTATTTACTTAGGTAAAGCAAGGGATGGTATTGGGTAGGTTGTCACGTTGCTTGTAAATTCTCTTGACGCGCAAATTACCACAAATTTGATTTATATAATTAAATAATCAATACATTCCAACTTTAGAAAAAAAAAAAAACTTTTGTTTGATTTGATGTGTAATGTAACACAAATCCCAGAACCTATTATTGTGGTCAATATTTGGCTATGATGGTTAGAGGGTATCTGCAAAATTGACTTGTGCCCACTGGTTGATTGGGACCAACCTATCTGGTCCATTTCTGGTTCAAAATTTTCCTTCTTTCAAAAATCCAATCTTCTAGCTATAGAAATCAAAGCCTTGATGGAAAATTTTCATATGGGTGATTTTAGGTCAAGTTATCATTTAATTTATGTGGTTTGGGCTCGATTTCAATTTAGTGTTTATAATTTTAAACGTTTCATTACAACTCTTATATTTTGTAGTTTGATTAAATCTTTCAAAATATCTCTATTGTCACTAAATGTTGGTAGTTTTCTAATATGACATGTTTTCTTTAAACGTGACAGAGAGAGGTGGTAAGCTAACATACACTTTACTATAAAAGTTGTATTAGAGTTTGAATTAAGTAAAGGTTAAGAAAATTAAAGGAATTTTCGAGAAAAAGGAAATGGGTCTAGAAAAAAGGGGCAAATCTTGTTGCACTATCTTCAAGAACTCAATTTTCAACTTCCACTTATATTCTCTAGAAAATGCCTTCCCACATAT
Organism: Trichosanthes truncata; assembly: GCA_033996785.1. Taxonomy (NCBI): domain Eukaryota; kingdom Viridiplantae; phylum Streptophyta; class Magnoliopsida; order Cucurbitales; family Cucurbitaceae; genus Trichosanthes; species Trichosanthes truncata. The sequence goes on along the minus strand of JAWPNB010000009.1, from coordinate 1,051,977 downwards.
TAAAAAAAAAAAAAAAAAAAAAAAAACTAACATCTATTAGAGAGATTTGATCAAACTATGTAGGAACTATAATAAAACTCTTTTAAGGATTAAATTGAAATTAAGCTTGAATTATAAGGACAAAACTTAAGTTTTAATTTAATTTTTCTTAATAAAACATTGAAGGTCAAATTACCAATCTAGACCCTATGGTTTATTTAAACCCAATAAATCATCTACAAACTTTTCTACCCACCAAAACTCTATCTAATTTTTCTTATTTTGTATTCCATCTTCAACCTTAACCATTAATAAATACAATTCATTATGTAAAATCTAACTAGCCATATAAACAAAAACGTGATATGTATTCTACAAGGTCACAACATAATTAATTTGTAAATTCTGATCAAACCACGTCGATCAAATTAAAACTTTTCAAGCTATAGAAGTCAGATTGAGTCTAAGTCCAAACTATAAAAACTAAACAAGTAATTTAACTTTATTTAAGATTGTAGCCCACTTGGCATTCTCTAGAAATAGTGGCTAGAGGTAGTTTTGAAAGAAAAAAGAAAAAAGAAAAAGAAAAAAATCAAAGTTTTTATTTAAGGAAGGTGACATCACAACAATATTTTCTGTGAAAACAAATGAAACTTGTTCAAAGCCGCCTGTTTTTCAGTGTCGCATCGCATGAAGTAGAGAAATTCAAATGGTACTCAAAAAAAGAGAAAAGTGAGACTAGTTTTATACCTATTTGATTTTTTGTTTTTTAAAAATTCTTGTTTTTTTTATCATTTCTTTCATAATTTTCATTTTTTTTAAGAAAATATTCGAATTATTAACTAAATTGGAAAACATAAACAAAATTTTAAAAACTATCTTTTTTTAGTTTTTAAAATTTGGTTTGAATTTTAAAAATATATTAAAAAGTAGACAAAAAAACAAAAAAACTCCAGGTGGAGGTGATGTTAATCAGACTAATTTTTCAAAAACAAAAAATCAATGGTTATCAAACGAACGCTTTTGACCCATTTTGATTCTTTCAAGTTCAGTTGTCCTTCAAACAGAGTTATCTGTTTTGGTCAAGAATGAGAGGCTTTAAAACCACTTAACCCCACAAACATACAACATTATCATGTCCACCACCACCTCTTTTTTATGATTATGACATTTCTTCATTAAAAAAGTATCCAAATTTATTTTTTTTATGAGAAAAGTATCCAAATTTAGAAGATTTAACACATTAAAAACCCACAAGTAATAACATAATCATTCAACATTGGATCTCAACACCAAATGCAATGATGTCAAAACCATGTGATCCATACAAATCAAATCTCTTTCTAGAAATCCCACATAATCTTGTGTGTTTAAGAACAAAGATCCATTAATTACCTGTATTTTCCCTTGATTTTTAGAGCCAAAGTTGGAATTCAATTGGAAAATTCACTAACAAACAAGGGTCAGAAGTCTCAATATGATCAGTGTTTGTGAAGAGGGAATATAAGAACGAATTTGCTTGTGTCAGCAGCTGTAGAGAAACCCACATGGAGCAGGAGTCAGAACAAATTTGAACTGAATTTTATAATGCAAATGGGTGATGAGCTCATCTTTTGAGAAGTTTCTTTAGATTTGTTTATCCCAATATTTTTTTTGGTGGGTGTGGCTGACGTTTGAATCTCAAACTCATTAATATCATAATAAACAAAAGCAAATGCTTAATAATGTTGGGTGCTATGTTAAATTTTTTTATCTAAATTCGTTAGTGGGAAGTTCATTGGATGCAGCGTATGCAGTCAGATTTGTGCACATGGCAGTAAACTTTTAATTTTCTTTCATCCCTTTCAGGGGCCTTGAGATTGCAGGTTAGTTTCAGAAAAATCAGCAACTGGGTCATCGTCTTTATCGTCAAATTTTAAAATTCTCTTCACGTTTTCCAACTGGGTTTTGTTAAAAATTATGCCCATCTTCATATTCTTCTTCAGTTGGTCCAATTTGTTGTTGTTGGTGTGGTGGATAATCCAAAGGATTAAAGAGAAGGGCAAACGTATGTGGGTATTTGATTTGAAGTGGGGGGAGCCTGCAAACGCTGGTAATTATTAGTTTATAGTTTTAAACGCTTGATTTGAAAGATTCTGATTCTGATGGATACTTTTGAATTTAATATTTCTGCTTACCCAAATTAAATAATCGTTCAGAGATTTATTCTTTAATCTCAATGGAGAGAAAAACTAGCAGGTTTTTCGTTTTCACCCCCGCATCACAAAGCGAGAGAGAGAGCTTTCATTTCCCTTTCCTTCTCATTTCTGTCTGTCTCTCTCTTAAGAGTGTGCAAGTTGACTTTACAGCGAGAATTCCAAAGCCGGACGCAAAGGGCTGAGGGAGTATGTGGGGTCGTGCTCTAACTTCGACGGGAGAATCTTGAGCATTAGAATCGTACTGAATAAAGCAGTTAGCACTTGAAGGATTAAGGAAGGGGGCCTGCGAGGAGAGAGGTATTATTATTGGGAGGAGGACCTTGGTTTGGTGATTTTGTGGTTTATGCTGCAAAAGGAACTTCAGCGCCAAAAGCTTTTTGAGGAGATCATTCATTCCCATCTGCACAGCTTCTCACGTGTTCCTATTCTTCAGACAGTTCTTCTTCCTGCCCATTTCAGGAACCGTGCAGAAATAAGTACCCACTTGGGAATCTCTTGGAATCTTTCAAATTTTGTGAGTGAATACTTTTATTCTTCTCTCTTTCTCTCTTTCTGTCCATCTTCTTTGTTGGGTTTCTTCCTTCTTCTTCTTCTTCTTCTTCTTCTTCTGTGTTTTGAGATTTTACAAACCAGACTGCTTGAAGCAGTGTTGTGTTGAGGTGTGCTTGTTTGGTTTTGTCTTGTCTTTCTGTCTATTATTTGGTGGGAGGAATCTGTGCAACTTTGGCAAATATGATTCTGAAATGAAACTACTGATTCATGATTGTATTTTAATCCTACCTTCTTTGTGGGTTAGTGAACACTAACCTTTTTTACTGTGGGGTTTCTTTGTGTTTGTTAAAAGTCTCCTTCGATGGCTAACTTGTTCTCTGAACCCGCCTTGTTTGACATAGAATGAATTCATTGAATATGTTTCTTATGATTTTCAACAGGTTGGTTCTTCCTAAACATGGACTGGAATTTCTTCTTCTGGGTTTGTATCTGATATTGGATTGGTTTAGGCTATATCTGATTCATTGCTACGAGGTCTTACGCAGCTTCAAGTTTTCTGTGGAGTTCTTTTTATGGACGATGGTATGTTATCACCAGCTATAATTCTGGAGGCTCCAGCTGATACTGCCATGGATTTGGACTACATGGATGGGCTGCTTTTGGATGGTTGCTGGTTAGAAACTGCAGATGGTACTGAGTTTCTTCATCCTAGCCCCTCAAGTTTTGGTGCCAACTTAGATCCTTTAATTGGATGGCCTGCTACAGAGATGAATGGTTATTTTAACATGAGCTTGATTACAAGGAGTAATCAAGAAGAACCGAGGAAAATCTCGACCGATGAGGCATCTCTGGGGCGGGAAAGAGTTGATGTTGGACAAGAGGGATGCTCTAGTCAATCAGAAAACAATGCGCTTGTAGGATCTGAATTGTGCAGAAGATTGTGGATTGGACCTGGGGAGTATCTAGGTTCTGCATCTTCTGTGATGGAGAGATTAATCAGGGCGGTCGGGTATATCAAAGATTTTGTAAGAGACAAAGATGTTCTTGTTCAAGTTTGGGTGCCCATAAATAGAGGGGGAAGAAGTGTTCTCATCACAAATCAACTGCCATTCTCTCAGAATTCCAGCTGCACAAGACTTGCGAAATACCGGGACGTCTCTGTGACATATGAATTCACAGCTGATGAGGATTCTAAAAAGGCTTTGGGATTGCCCGGTCGGGTTTTCTCAAGAAAGGTTCCAGAGTGGACTCCTGACGTTCGATTCTTCAGAAGCGACGAGTACCCGAGAGTCAATCATGCTCATGAGCACGATGTACGTGGAACTATAGCACTTCCTGTTTTTGAACAAGGCAGCAAGAATTGTTTAGGGGTCATTGAAGTTGTCATGGTTACCCAACAGATCAAATATGGTTCAGAACTTGAGAGTGTTTGCAAAGCCCTTGAGGTCTGTCTCTTTTATATTTTGTCTTTGAATTTTTACATTTTATGCATCTTCTTTGTTACATTTACCTCAAGGTTTGGATTTGTTTGAACTGTATTATCATTAATTTGAGCATTAGACCTGTAAAAACCAACTTAAAATCTCATTAACTCACAAATTTACCGGAAGTGTTGTTTCCTTGGTCAATCCTTGGATGTTTAATGTGAGAAAAAGATGCTTGCTTACTAATAGCCTATAACTATAAGGACCTTAGTGAATTGGTTTCAATATGCTCCTTTGTAGTCTATGAGGTTAAGCGTTCCTTTAAGACCCTTCTTTATGCTGTACTCCATAAATCAAAATTATTGTACCTGTTTATGTGAATTTGGATTCCTTGACACTGAAGATGAATTGGGTCTTAGAGATAACACCTGGCAGAAGTTCGAATCATAGTGTCGAGAAGCCAAACGTTGAAGCCAAAGACTCACTTTTGATTCATGAATATATGCATGTGTTTTAGGGTTGACATTTTTGTAGTACTTGTGGAAGCTTAACATGCTAGTTCATGAATCCTTTTTTGCTTGGAATTTGAAAATTTTTGTTTTGACTGCAGGCAGTCAAGCTTAGGAGCTCTGATGTTATTGGTCAACCCAATAAAAAGGTGATTGTATGAATTTCAGTTGACACAATTGAATTGTGCAACTCTTCTCCTGCCGTTCATTTGAATATGATACTGTATTGAGACTTTTGTTTTCATTCAAAATGAAGAATAAAATTGCTGTGTTTTTTTAACCTTAAAACTTATCTCTAGATCCTCTTTTGCAGCAGGTGTTTAACAGGTCCAATGAAGCTGTATTATTAGAGATTCGAGACACTTTGAAAACTGCTTGTGAAACGCATGGCTTGCCCTTGGCACAAACTTGGGCATCATGTATCCAACAAAGTAAAGAGGGTTGCAGGCACTCGGATGAGAACTACAGTTGTTGCGTTTCTACGGTAGACCAGGCTTGCTTTGTGGCCGATCCTCAAATTCGGGAATTTCATGAGGCATGCTCTGAGCATCATTTGCTAAGAGGAGAAGGCATTGTTGGGATGGCATTTAAATCTAACGAACCGTGTTTCTCAAGTGATATTACATCCTTTTGTAACACAGAATATCCTCTCTCTCACCATGCCAAGTTGTTTGGATTACATGCTGCGGTTGCAATACGCCTTCGTTGCATTTATATTAGTAAAGCCGACTTCGTACTAGAGTTCTTCCTGCCTGTCGATTGTAGAGATCCTGAAGAGCAGAGAATCCTGCTCACTTCGTTGTCCACAATTATACAACGTTCTTGCAGGAGCCTGCGTCTTGTAACAGATAAGGAGTATAGGGAGGAAAATATGCAACAAATTCATTTAGAACATCATCAGTTACAAATGAGTCATCCAACAAATTCATTGTTAGCATCATCTGTTCAAAACATCCAACAATGTAGTGGCTCTGTCTCATTATTTCAGGAGGGTAAAACAACGGAAGGCTTAAGTTCCTCTGGTTATCAGCGTCGTGAACTAAATTATGATCTGAATGGAGTTGTCGAGGACAGCGAAGAGTGCATGACTGTCGGTAATAGTAGCTTTTCTGATATAGGTATGGGAAGAACTGGTGAGAAAAGGCGAACCAAGGTCGACAAAACTATCACCTTACAAGTACTTAGGCAATATTTCGCAGGTAGCTTAAAAGATGCTGCAAAGAACATTGGAGGTACCATTAGTGCCATAATCTGAAACTATCTTACTGTTTTCTCTTGGTTAAGTTTCAGTGCAAATGACTAAATATCCTAAAGCTTGAAACTAGCATCTTGATTGGTTGCATTTGGAAGTGTTCAGTCTACTATAAGTATCATCTGCTGCTTTACATCTTAGATGCGAACTTGTTATATTCTTTCTACCATCAAACTGTTCATCTTAATCCATTTTCTTCCTATTTCAGTTTGTCCTACCACATTGAAAAGGATATGTCGACAACATGGGATTAAACGTTGGCCTTCTCGAAAAATAAAAAAGGTTGGCCACTCGTTGCAGAAACTCCAACTCGTAATTGACTCGGTTGAAGGTGCGTCTGGTGCTTTTCAAATTGGCTCCTTGTATTCTAATTTCCAGGAGTTGGCCTCTCCAAATCTATCAGGTTCAGGTCCACTATTAAGTGGAAAGATGGGAGATGGCCTGAAAAGATCAAGCAATCAGAATGAAGTTGGGATGAGCAATCTCCGAGGTGCAGCATCAAAATCTGCATCGTCTTCGTGCAGCCAGAGCTCGAGTTCGAGCCAATGCTTTTCCAGTCGGAGCCATCAAAATCTTACCCATGGGAACGAAGCCGGAAGTGAAGATCAAATGGGTGGAGAGAATCCTCTTGATGGAGAGCTAAAGAGGGTCAAAAGTGAAGTAGATATACATGTATCAATTGTGGAAGGATCAAAAGTCCCACGAAGATCCCAAAGCTGCAAATCTCTCTGCAAACATCCTGCCACTGAATGTCTAATGCACAAAGCAAAAGAAAGCGATCGGATAGCTGATGCGAACGAAGTTCTGAAAGTGAAAGTCAGCTATGGAGAGGAGAAAATCCGGTTTCGAGTGCATAACTGCTGGAGACATGAAGAGTTACTGAATGAAGTCGGAAGACGATTTAATATCAGTGACATAAGTAAATTTGATCTCAAGTATTTAGATGATGAATCTGAATGGGTGTTATTAACAAGTGATACAGATCTGCAGGAGTGTTTTCATGTTTACAAATCGTCTCGAGTCCAAACAATAAAACTTTTGCTTCAGGTGTCTCGACGCTACAAGAGAAACCCTCTTCCTCTTGTCAGCAGTGGCTTCTCATGAACTTGCAATGACAACATTGCAAGAAGCCATGGAGGAGCCACAACAAAGCTCTACCTTTCCCATTCTAAAAGGACTCAAATTTTACAAAAAAAGGTCTTGGTTTTGATTTCAGGTGAAAAGCCAAGAGCTTGCAAATATGTTTTTTTTTTTTTCTCAATTTGAAGACAAGAAAGTCCACTCAACTATTGGAGACATCTTTTTGCCTCTGTTTAAGAAGCAAGCCAAGCTTGTGTCCTTTGGGGTTGCATGTTGGCAATGGCAACTACCTCATATTGTAAATTAGCTCTTTCTTAGCAATTGGAAAAATAGTTTTTTTTTTTTTTTTTTGACTTTTGGGTTTTGTATGTAAATTTGACTTGTTGAGGGGTGACATAATTGTGGCTGAGCTGGGTTAGACTTTTTTGAAGAAACAAATATTTTATATGCTCTGACGTCAACATCTTTGTTGGCAATAAGATGATCAATTATTGCTTATTATTATTATTATTTTGCTTTTTAAAAATTCAGTGGAAATCGTTCATCTGAAAATGGGATTCGGATGGAATTTTGAGAACGTAAAGCAATCCAGTTGATATGGTGCAATGGGTGGCAGCTAAGCTTGCGATTTTATTCTTCTCTCAAGAATCTCTCGTATAGTCATATTCAATTCACCAAAGTGCTACCAATATTCTCTCTATTTTTTTAATTAAAAATTAAAATTTGTTTCTCTCTATTCTTATTTCTTCCATAGTTTTAACGTTGTGTTTGAGAGTAGTTATAGAAAAAAAAAAGCAATTTTAGCAAATATATATATCTTAATTATAAGCACTTTAATAAAAATTACTTTATAAGAGTTTTTGATGTTTGGTTTTATATTCTTAAAAATACTTTAATTATAATCATTTTAATAAAAAAAATGCTGAATAATTTTTCCTAGACTCTTAAAAATACTTTTGAAATGTATTTTATTCAAACACTTGAGTTAAAAATAATTTATAAGGGCTTTTCTATAAAGCACTTTAGAAGTTTTTGAGTTTTCCCAATGTATTTTTTTTATATATGATCTAGATGAGTTTTTTTTTTGACAATACGTGAGATGGGGGATTCGAACTTTGATCTCATTCAAGAGTACATGCTTTATGTTAGTTGAGCTATGCTCATGTATCATGTTGGCCATCTAAATGAATTGTTTATGTGTTTCTAAGGAAATTCCAATTGCTCCATTAATGTTTGTATCTTATTCTTTTTTTTGGGAATATTGTTTGTATATGATTCTAATCACCAATATTTTATACAAAAATATATTTTCTAGAGAAGGAATAAAATGGTAAGCAAATAAAATAGTTAATTACATCCACAGTTTGTGTTGCAACTATTTATTTTTATCAGGAAGATTTATTCCTTGTCCCATCTAAATTTTTCGTATTTTGACTGCAATTTTTCAACAAATATATATAATCATATCATGGACCATGGTGCGAATAGAACAAACAAGAAATTTGAATATTATGAAACTGACGCAAGCAAAAATGGTCAATTCAATGTAGAAAACATGTTTATTTTTTAATCATTAGATTCCATCGATAATTATGTCCCATTATAATTATAACTAAAGTAACATAATTGCCTTTCAACAAATTAAATAATAAACTTTTTTATTAAAAAAAAATGATAAAATCTATATATTAGACCAGATCATAGGAAAAAAAAATTGTAATTTCCTTTAATCCTTCAAGGTTATATTATGTATATTAACATAATTATTTGTTAATTTATAAGAAAAAAAAAACTTTGCTTGATTAAAAGACCATTCCAAGTAAAAAAAATATATATATTAAAGCACTAAAAACCTTTCTTATAGTTTGAATCTCCACTCTTACTCTTTCTCTTGAGGTCGGAGATTCAAAACTCCATATCCCACATTGGTTGTACTAAAAAAAAAAGAGAAAAGAATCCCCACTCTCATAGTTACAACAGTTATATTGAAAAGGAAAAATAACTTTATAGTTTCAAAAACTTATTTTCACAAAAATGATATCCTAAAAAAGGGAAAATTATTTTCCTCAGAATGTGAAATTCTACTTGAGAACTTTCTACAGCCGCTGATCAATGGACTTCTGATCACCAAAAACTCATATTCAACTTGAAAGAAAATCCTGCACGGTGAGTTTGGATTTGCAACAAATACAACAAAAACAATATTCATTAACATGATAATCAACGATATCAGAATTGTCTGATACCGTCAACTTAAATGTTGTCATTTTCTGAACACAACGAAGCAACGCCTTATACAAATTACAAAGAAAATAACCAACACTACCTGGTATGGAAATTTCGCTTTACAAGTTAGAAGCTACTATATATTTTCTCTACCTTCTTATTGGCGTTTAAGCATAAGCATGCATGCCAATGAATGCGCCACGCCAAACCTTCAAAAGCCTACCCTGCAGAACCGTTCATCCGGAGAAGCAAATTAAATTAAAACTCTCATGTCCGAGACGAAGTAGAGGGCCGATTGTCTTGTTGCTCAACGAACACGCATCTTGATGGTGGACCGAAAATGCTCAACACTACCTGCAATACAAGATAGTTTCACAAATTTACATCAAAGTCGATTGGATGATTACGCTGCAGAGTACCAAGAATTTGGTAATATTAAGCATGATGGTTCAATCAGGGTACAATGAGGCAAATATATCAGTGATCAACCAGGGTACGAAAGTTATTTTTTATTTTTCATGTGCAAATGTGGTCGTAGGAGAGAAGAAATGTTGAAAATCATCCGTACAAGACTACGAGTGTATATAGCTATGGGCTGCGCAACAACATCGGTCAAATTTTACGTGGGACTATTATAGTTTTTGCCCTTTGTAATGAGTATGCTCCATTGTGAAAAAAGAAAAACTCGCACCTAACAACCTCTTGCACAGAAGAAGCACGTCTATACTTACTGGCAAGAATATGAGGCCATGCAAAAATCCAAGTAGTACTAATGCCAAGTACATTTTGAAATAATAAACCTGCAGAACATATAGTGAAGACATTAATGACCTCGCATATGGATTACTTAAAATCGAAGTTTAAGGGCGTGAAATTAATACCACAAAAACTTCCGTTCTAGAGAAGCAAAGTACAAGGACCCCAACTAGCTTTGTTAGTGTGATTCCACTGCAAACACCAGTATAGATGTAAATAAAATAAATGCAAATTGACTAATAAATTTGTTAATGAATGATAGTAACTACGCAGGGCTAATTTTCCAAGATTTCATATCTAAAGCATAGCTCCACTATAAGATATGGAAAATGGTACCTAAGAATAGATGCTCCCATTGTACTGAGAGCCTCCTTCATGCGTTGTTCTTTATCTCCACTGCTTACCTGTGGAAAAAAAACACACAACCAATTACAACAGGAAGTTGAGAATTGTTTCAAAGATTACAGGTTGTCCGATATGATAATTATGGCTTTAGTCACTATTTTAAGTTTAGTAAATGATGTTAAGCATTGATAGGTAGTCTACTAATTAGAACGTCAATTCTGATTGATCATGCAAGAGTATAATCCGACTAGTTGGGGCTCCTTCGTATGACACTTATTGCTGAATTATGGATTTTATTACACAGGAAATTTCTATGAAAATATTATAACTATGGCTGACTTTAGGTAGAGTACATTAATGAAAAAAGAAATCATGTAGCAAATAACGATACTAACCGAGAAAGCATGTGTCAAATGAACACAAAATTCAACAGCAATTCCCACAGACATGACAAGATTGACAACAGAGATTGCGTTCAATTGGATATTCAAAATTGCCATCACGCCCTGCAAAGTATTATCTTGTCAGCAGGGGGTAAGATTTTTTTTTTTTTAAATAATAAAATAATTAACACTACCATATTATTGTAAGCGTTCCAGAGATAATTAGGAATAAAGGAAATACCATGAGATCCACAACAATCATTGCCAACACCAACAAAATGATAGCCGAGGTCCATAAGCTACAACAAAAAAATCAAACACAAGGAAGCCTAGTTAGTACATTTGAAGAAGAGAAGAATGTATGTCTTCTTCAATAACAGAAACACGATCACTAACCTGCACGTGATGATCAGACACACAATAAACACCGCACCTGGAAAACAGTAAAAGAATAAAAAATCAATGCTTTTCAAAACCACCAAAGACACCTTTCATTCCTTTATTGGGGAATGGGGATGAAAACTGTCCTTAAAAGGTCTTCAAATGAAAATAAGAGAAAAAAAGACCAACTTAATGAGGATCTCTGGACAGAGAAAGCACACCACAAGAATGGAGGACCTATCCTCAATATATATATTAGGACATGATCTCTTCTAATTTTCTTTCCCATTAATAAAAGCAGAAAGCATAAAGCATATGCTAGCATCATCATGGTAGACAAAGCTGTATTACATGAAGTGCATGGTGGCCTTCCACACTATTATATTAAACAATGCATGTGCAAATGTCCTTAATTACTGACCAATAGCGATGGCAAGGTTGATTAATGCTGTTCTCCATATATTGAGGTATTGCTCAAAAAACATGTAAAATACAGAATACGGAAAGACCTCAATCTGCAAATGACAAAAAGGGTCAGTTTGAAGAAAGAATTAATGGGAAAAAAATGTTCAAAAGCAGTTCGCCACTCTTCTATTCAATCCAAGATACACGTATGATCATTATTAGTTCAAAATAACATGATAAGAAAGAGAATCAAACAAAAAATATAATTGAAAATTATACCTTCAAAGAATCTGAAACCCTTGAACTCAATTCTTGAGCAGCCCTCATCGAATTAATATAGTCAACCTGATAATTTGTCATTTACAAAAATCAAAAATGATTTTTTAATATATTCTTTAAATACAACTATCAAAATTCTAATTATTAACTAGCCACACCACACCTGCTTATTTAGGGGAGTATGATATGTTCTGAAAGAAGATGCTTGAATAACACCATTTTCATAGGCTAATGAACACAAAAAGGAAAATAGAAGTGTTATTTAATTTAAGGTTGCAAGAAATCTTCCGCTCTGATTTAACATATTGTTATCAAATAATGCAACAAAGGATATTCAATCCTGCAAACCTTTCAGTTCAACACTGCTAGTGTATGCCCCATGACCTCCTTTAGCACAATCAGCAGAAGGTAGAGCACTGAGGAACCACGGCAATTTCCCCTTAAATTGTGCGGTAGATGGCCTACCACCATGCAGATCCGAGTGAAGAAAGCACTGCATAATTCCTAAGCATTAATGTTTACAAATTCTAAGATGAAAATTAGAACCCATGACTCAGAATCTCCTAATTTACCAAAATACTGAAAAGCAACCAGGCAGCAATTTTATTTGTTATCTGTCATACAATTTAAAGGAAGTTGTTACCGTTGTACAATCTTTGCATACTCCATTCAGGCCACAAGAACCATCATTTGAAGAACAACAAGGGGGCTGAAAAAGACTAAATTCAGTAAATTTAAGGAGATAACATACAGGGCAGAGAATATACTAACCATTCTCAAATATTTCCAAAAATAACGGACCAAGTGTTGTCACAGATATATCTTAACATAAAACAGCAACATAGTTACAAGTAAAATGAACTAGAAGGAAGAGAAATGAAGATAAAATCAAATATAGAAGATCAAACTAACTGTGGAAAAAACAATACTCTGTCTATGATAACGGTATTACAGGTATGATGTTATTTCTCAGAAAAAATTTCAAATTTCAAAGGAACCACATGACCTGATCATCAGGGGGGCAATAACTTCCATTCGTGAACTTCCGACAGCATCCAAATGCTTCTGGAGATACCCACACAAGATAATCATCAAGCCATGAAGCAGCTGGTTTAGCAATGTAACTTGACTCTGGTATTAGTGAAGCTTTTGCAATCTTCAGGAAAGGAAAAAGCAAAAAACAAAAAATCCTTAGTTTGAAAAACGAACGTGAAATAAGCCACGCTAGAGCAGCAAGAATGTTTTTCTCCTACACAAGTTGGAAAAGACTTGAAGCGCATCAAGAATATTGGAAAAGACGTACATTTCTTATGCAAAGAAACTGGAAGATAGGCATACCTCATTTAAAAGAGAGTCCGAGTCACATTGGCTGATGGAGCATAATTGGTTTGTCTGTCTTGATTCTGAACTGAGCATAGTAACAGGAGGGGGGGAAAAAGAGTGATGCAAATGGAAAAGACTAAAGATATCTATGACCTAAGAGCCGGCAACTCATTTTCTCCCCAAAAGAGAAGGGAAAAATATATATGAAAACAATCCATCCTCGATATTAGCACTTCCGTATCACAAAGGTTTGCAATATATGCCAGTTACCATGGTGTAAAAAATCCATATAGAATTATATATACGGTTCATCACAAAATAGTAAAGAACTGTATTATGAAAATAGGCAGGCACAGTATTTACTAAAAGTTCACACACCTTCAATAACTAATAAATTATAAAATAATTCCTCTAATGTTAATTTTCCTTTGCATATAACAAAATAACATGAATAGACTTTATTAAATATCACTTGACGATATAATGTTCGTCATAAAGTTCTATGCCTGGTAAATTTTAAATTCCTGGGGCCAAATATAATTTGACAGCCAAGGATTGCAAATAAGGGAAGAGGTAGGAATAATATGCCTACTAAAAGGCCCACGGTAAAAAGCCCCATATTCTTTCAGCACTCAACTACTAAATACTCAAAATTGCAGAACCTACACTATAAAACAACATAGAGAGCCATATAAATTCATCAAACATGAATATATACGAGAATAATACTTGGTCCTGACCAACTCTAAATGTTATAAACTAACCCCAAGATAGAGTGTAATTCTTCTACAGTTTACCTGTAATTGTAGTTCTTTACAACGAAATATACTGGTGGACCTATTCTGAGATGTTCTGAAATGTTATTGAAGTATCCCTGCAGAAAAAGTAGAAAGCAGCTTTAACATGCCGGGCAAAAAAATCATGAAATAAGTGGTTTTGGGGTGTAGCTTTAAGACTGAAAGGCATCCCTTGAAAATACATAGTGAGACGAATAAAAACAAAAACCTGAAGATAAGAATCTTTGGGGAGGACAATCTTTTGTTCCAAACCAGGTTCAATCCTGGTGCATAGTGCCTGTGGTTTAAAATAATGGAAGATTAACATCACATATAACAAGCATGGTCGGGAAAACTGATAACCTGACAAGAGATGGAGAACTCACAATGCTTGCCAATGTAAACCCAATAAAGATGGATATGACAACTATTTTGACTCCCCAGATGCTAAGTGCTGGTGCATGGATCTCCTGGATTGACAAAACATGGGGCGTGAAATAGAAAACAGCCAGATAATGAGATGACAAATATTACGCAGACATTGACATTAGGAAAAGATAAATGCTTCAAATAAATTGATAGTGTAGAGGAAAACACCAATGAGAAGCTTGGACATTTACATCAACTCTGATGCATTATAACAGAACTAATGAAACATTCAGCCATCTATAGTAGGTTTGGAGTATGATTGGTACGAATGAGTGCATATACAAATGACACCTAATATTTTGTTTGCTAAAAATAAAATAACTCTTAAATCAAGAAAAAATTAAATGGAATTGCCTTAGATTCAAAGCAGAAATCAAGTTCAAGAAAAGAGGAAAGGAATGGTAAAAAGACACTGAAACCCACATAAAATTGAAAATAAGATGGGATTTGTCATTCATTCCAAAATTAGTAATGTTCTTGGTTCGAGTGTGGACCTCAGGAGTCAGAAACAATACCTAGACGCCTAATTAAATTGAAATTGGACTACGAAAATACGCTTCCTGAATTATTATAAACGAACTAGCTAGATTCATATTTTACCCAATCTAATAAAAAGAACCCAGTAAACAACACCACGAGGATGACAAGAAAGACTCATATGTTACACACCCATAAAAAATACCTATCTAAATGATATAATACCAATTTTAATTTTTTCTTCTAAATATCCCACAGTTCTTAGAAACAAGTGGAAGCCCCCCAATCATAAGTTTAACTGGTAGAAGAGAACAAATGAAGCATATTTGTCAAGGGTACAAATTTAAATGGTGTTATGGTATATAACATCCAAGTTAATATAATATAGCGGTGGATTGAGCTTTTCTTCCCCAAGAAACAAAGAAAAGGTCTATTACAATGAGAAAGTTACCTTCATGTATCGGGGTAACAAGCCAGGATTCCTCTGATTGATGCCTATATGATATATTCAAAAAGACAATGCATCACCGCAATAACGTGCAATAAATTTGAACAAAGATATTAACCAAAAAAAAAAAAAAAGAAAAAAAAGAAGAAGAACAAGATGTAAAAAGTATGTAAGGTCCTACCTTTATCACTGCCAGCATATCCTGAGCTCTTAATACATGGAAAACAGTCAACTCTCTTATCCTCAGTCCTTAAAAAATCAAATACTATGAGAGCAACAAAAGCTGTAACTTGCAGCAGGAAGTCCAGAAGAACAGCCAATGCTGTAAAAGAAAGTGAAAATGGTGATTGGAAAACTATGCCCGTCTCAATTAAAATATATATCTCAAGCCTCCTTGAGAGCTTTGTAATGCACAAATACTCAAACCTGCAAACATGGAAAAGACACGGCATGCTGGCATAGGAATGAAACTTCCAACTGCAAATGCAAGAACCTCAGATAAACTTGCTAGTGTTATGGATGGTCCAACTTCTACAAGTGCATTGCTAATTCGTCCTTCTAAAGGCAATTCTACTGACTGCCGTTTAACAGCATGTACCAATATACACATATTATCCACCCCAACCTGATATTTGGACGATAAAATTTATTAGAAATGAAACGTAAAAAGGACTTCATGAAAGAGTGCACCTATAGTTACAGTTTTGACAACATATCCAAGAAGAATGCTAACCATCAAGATTTAAAAATACGTTAGCCTGCAGTGGAAATACTTTTCAAGAAAGATATAGATCTTATATAAGGCAATGATAGTCTATCATGTTTAACAAGACATTGATCCAGCTTGTTCCTTGAAAACAAAATTGTGATAAAATGAATAGAATTTTGGATATATATATATAGGGCTGTCACTGTAAGACATTTTCTGTTCCCAAAATTTTAAATTCTGAAATACTTGCCAGTAGCATGTGAACGAGTTGACAAGTAATGTGACAATCTCATTCTTTAGCCAAACCAACATCTTCTAAGGTTCGAAGTTTGAACAAAGTTTTATACAAATAACAACCCACTCCCTTTATCAGTACTCAAAAACCAGAAGAACAATTATGAAGCAACGAAAGTATAATCCTAGCAAATATTGTAGATAGTATTGACCAGATTGTTCATTGAACATATAAAAAAGCACACAAAAGTTCATCAGAGTTTGCCCAGGACGTTGAAAGTTAAAAGTTAACAAAGCAAGATTGAACTGATATAATCTTCCGTGCATGGAGTCCAACTATGGCAAGTAAACCATCCAGAACAAGAATAGCAATATCAAATCATAATCAAGAGTAACGTGGAAAAAAGCAGATGAAGATAGAACTTACTGCCAGAACAAGGAAAGGAATAACTTCCATAATGATCAGAGTAGATTTAACTCCAATTGCACTGAAAAAACCTACTGATCCAAGAACAGACAACATGACAAGTACAACTCCAGAGAGACCAAGTAATACCTGATCATAGAAGAGAATCATAAGCTATTAATGCAGAAACTCCAATGGTTGGGATGAAACATCAGTAAATTAGAGAATAAACTGACTAAAGAGAAAAAGGAAATTAAAGATGAACAGCCAAAGTAGAATTGAGTAAAGTTATAAGAGTGTCCATTACGTACCTTTGATGAAACATAAAAAGTAGATAAATGTGGTCTGTCGCCCAAAGTAAGAGATATGTAAGCAAACATCACAAGATAGCTTATCTGCAGTTTAATTAGGTGAACAGAGTGAATTGGCAATTAGGAAGAAGAATGGGACGATGTGGAGCCACTTTCACACTATCAAAAAAATAAAAAATAAAAAATACTATAATGCAAATATCGGGAGAAAAACTAAAATAAGTCATAAATAAGGACAAAGAAAATGATAATTTAACTGTATAACACAAAAAATTCTCTCTAAGAAAGAACTAACCAAGATTGTAATGACATCTGCAGTACTCTCTCTTTTTAATTCTTCTTCAATGGAGCTTTCCGAAGAAAAAGAAAGCGTCAAATTTTGAGCTTGCACCATTGTAAATAACTCGTCCTATCACAAAAGTAGATTAATATCGAGAAACTCCATTCATTCCTAGATGAAGGACATACACCATAACATTAAAATCAAATTATAAACAAATGAAGGAAAAAACTGATATAGAATCCAAATAACTAGAGCGCAGGAATTATAAAGGCTAGGATTAAGAAGAATGAGACTAGTAAGAAAAGCATGGGAGTTGAAAGCGTATGTTTGGATGTACAAGAGATTGGGATTAATTAGGCTGAGCGTGTAAAATGGTGTTTGTTTCATGAGGGGTGAAACTTGTAAGAATTTTTTATTATTATTACTAATGTAATAATGTTTCGTTAATAAGATATGGAAATGGACAAATTTTGTTAATCTATTACTGTATAATTACATTACTTATTTTCATTTTTATTATCTATAATCTTTTTATATCATTTGTTTAAATTACTTAAATATGAGTAAGCTTTTAAAAATATATAATTGATTATGTATTTAACAAATAATTTCATGATGATTGAGTAAGGAGGAACTGAATTCCAAAGATTACAAAATTCACTCATCCGAAACACGGTTTGGGCTTAACAAGCCAAAAATTATTACCAAAACTCAACTCCAAACACCAGCTTAAGAACAAAGAATAAAGAAACGTAAATTAACATTATTTTTGAAGTAAATGTACAACTAAACTTCAAAACTAGGCAATGTTTCACTCGTGGAAGTTGAAACAGATGAAAAGGACACATTTTCACATATTTCACAGTGAAGGTGAAGTATAATAAGAGAACGCAATTTAAAAAAAGAGGAAAAGTCACTGCACAGAAACAGAATAAGAGAGAAACCTTAGCCAACTGAATGAAGGCTTTCTCCCAAGCCACAGCTCGACCAGATTCATTCCCTTCTTTATTAATAGCGTTGTTCACTGGATATGTTATTAAGAACGCAGAAGCCTGTCTTGAAAAACTAATGGTAAGATAACTATGGAGATTAGTTTGTTCAAATTAGATTACCAACTAACAATCAGTCAAGTATGATAAATTACTTCTGAATAATTGTTCCCAGAGTATCCCCCTAATGCGGTGCTTGGATCAAGAGGAGCTTTAAATGCACTCCTGCAGCTGTCTGCAGAGGAATAATGCTGAAATAAAAAACACATACAAGAGAATAAAAGATTGTCAAATGCGCTGACAGGAGAAGACAATACAAAGGATTTCTCTAATCATTCTAGTTTAATAAGTCACGAGAATTCTAATATGGCTCATGGATTTAAATTCTCTACCATCTAACAATCCAAACCGGATCAGAAAATGGAACATATATGTTATAATACCTCAAAACAATATTCAAGATGCTGGACTCCTCCATAGTTATCAAAATTTTCTGGATTCATCTGGAAATACTATCAAATAGAGTGGACACTTTTCAGTACTAAATATTAAAATTATGCTCTATAACCTAAAACCACAAGATTGATGATCAAATTAAAAAACATGTTTTTTTCAATTGAAATATTTCAGTGGACGTGTATTTATTTTTATAAGATAAGATCAAACTAGCAAATTAGAATATCCACCTGCAGGACACTCTGAGTGGCACAATCCCGATCCAGTGGCTTCAAGCAAATGTCACTTAGAGATATACTTGAACCAGAATAATTAGCATGAATACCATCTATCTGTAAAAATTGACAGGTCGGGTAGAAATTCTAAGAATGACACCATCATATGTAAATAATACATTTAAACTATGGGAAGTTATATCCCAAGTGATACAGTCTAATCCATAATATAGAAATCAATCCTGAATTGTCAAAATACCTTCTTTTGTATGTCAAACAGTAACTTAACATTGTTATCATTCAAAATACTTGGCGGCTTTCCATGCACGATATCTGGAATTGTGGCTACTATAATCTAGAAAAGAAATATGGAATTAGAAGTGGTCTGAAATCAATAGCAAACGATAATCCTTCTCCAACACAGCTTCACAAT
Source organism: Trichosanthes truncata (assembly GCA_033996785.1). Taxonomy (NCBI): domain Eukaryota; kingdom Viridiplantae; phylum Streptophyta; class Magnoliopsida; order Cucurbitales; family Cucurbitaceae; genus Trichosanthes; species Trichosanthes truncata. Next base: position 1,032,779 of record JAWPNB010000009.1, on the reverse strand, counting down.
AGGTATGATAATCCAATATAATCTTCGAGAGTAGTAATTAACACAATTTTAATAGTTTGCTGAATTATTAAACAATAGTCTCTACCTGTTCAATCCTATAGAAAGGGGCTAGATGTGTATCAAAAAATTCCTTCTCTTGGGATGCTTTGCTTCCAGGTCCTACCCATAGCTGAAACAAGATTCAGAAATCATCAAAAGGGCAACAGCTGACATCTGGCTAGAAGTATAAAATAATTAATACAGGAAAGGATTTGAGGATGGTTATAATTCAAAAGCCTTCATGAAAACTATTCTAATGTAAACAACTTGAAGTCAAACATGATTTACTATAAAAAGGCAACTAAAACTTTCTTCACTGAATTATATAATAAAAAAATGTTGTCAGTTCACTAAATGTTACCCAGACTCTGACTTGAATCAGGACCGTTATAAGCGGTTAAGGGAAAAGAGGTACCCAGTGTTTGCACTCATCCATAACAAGGAAGATTAACAACAATCAAACAAATAGTAGTAAATACGCGAAGATATTCTGCCACTAAACATCTCCATATCACAAGCGACCCTCTGTTGCCCTCATGCAGCTTAGAAACACTGGCCACCTGATTGGTAACATGACTCACTGTTTCACACCATTTTAATTACAACAAAGTAAATTATTATGGTCCACATGTTTGCATTTTTCAATGACAAAAATTGTCATACCATTTGCTTAAGTCACCCATCAATGAAGAAATAAAGATATATATATATATATATATATATTTATATATATACACACACACACATATATATTGTGTGTGGGCACATTTGTATGTATGCAAAGAAAAGCAACAAATGGATGGCCTTAAAAGGAAAGAGGAGTTATGAAAACATAGTACTTCAACTAAATACACACACAACATATGAATGCATGCATATGCGCATGAAAAAATTAAATAATAAATAAATAAAAACATATGAGCAGCCTTAAAAGAAAAAGAGGGATTCTAAAAAAAGTAGTTCTTCAACTGATTGAAACATGACTTTTCCTTGTCATTCATATGAAGCCGGTATCAACCATATTATACCTTCTCAGGCCTTGTCTCCACCTTGAAACGAATAAGACCTAAGCACAGAAGAAGAACAATGGCCACTGATGAAATCAACACCAATGTTGGATTTCTAGCCACCCATGTCCCATATTTCCTGAGAAGGCACATGAACAAAAATAATCATAAATGTTTTCTACAGATGAATAGTGAACTAGTAAAGCAGCATTGACGTTTAGGGTTACCTATAAAAATTGGACATGTATCCCTGCACAACTGAAAGCTGAATCCTACTTTTAATTTGAGGAGCATCTTCAAGCATCTGAAGTATATACGGGCAGAAAAACAAACAAGAAAAACTTCAGTCAATTGCAAAATTAATGTTAATTTATAATTGAAAGAGCTGGTAGAAATCAAAGTCAAAGAATGACTGGCTGCAGCTAGAAGCTTGCATGACCTATGGTTATTTTAAAAAATGGCAGTAACTATAAAGTATTAGCAAAGAAATCGCTTAGAGTTGGCCAATGCATCAGCATAACTCACAACATCAACAATTAAGTATCAACTAAATAGCGTGTACAGAGTTCTTTGAGAGGAGACTTGTGAAGTATGATAAACATCAACTTATTAGCGACATACTACCAACATGAAGAGCAGGAGGGTTAATGGAAAATTAATCTAAGATGGTTCATAAAGTTAACTGAAGATGCCGTTATAGAAATATCTAATTTGAACAAGTCCGAACCTGCATCGGCAAACTTTCATCCTTTTGCCTAGTAGCAGAATGGAGACTACTCCCATCCATGATATTTGGCATTGTTTTAGTTCCAGAAGAAGGGCTCTTTCGAGATTTGCGATAAAACAAACTCCATCCAAGAAAAGCAGAGGCAATTATAATATACAGGATACACAGAGTGAAGTCAACACATTTGACCTATAGTAGTCAGAAAAATAAGTCTTTAAATACAATATGCAAACTAGCACACACAAGAACAAGATTGCCAATTCATGAGGTATTTTCTCACCTTAAGAGACCCAATTCTCACTGAACAAGAACTTTTTCTATGGAAAACAGGGGTTGCAGTACTACTGCAGACTGGTGCTGAAGGGCAGTCACCACAGGAACATCCCAGTGAAGTATCTCCACAAGAATAAGCAGATACATTCATATGCTTCATTCCAGATGACACAGCCACGGTAGATGGAAATCCAATGGCATATGGTGAACCAGGCATGCTGGGGCTAGCTCGTTTACCAATAAAAGCAAACCACTCTGCTCACAATTATACAAATGTTCAAATTTTAGAAGGAAGAGAGCACACAATAAAACTAGCCTTTATATATAAGAGATGATTTGTTCACAATACAAAAAGTGAAAAGAACATAGAGGCCAAGGTCGAGAGAACAATCCCCTCCACAGAAAACTTCATTTTTTTCACACTTGGAATACCTCTACTTCTTCCCCTTCAATACTTTTCTTTGATTCCCCCACTCCACGGAAAACTATTCCAAAAATACTTTCAAATTTGGGTATATAAAAAAAGTAGAGTAATCTCCACAGTATCAGCTTGTCCAGCAACCAAATAGGGTATGAGTGTGCACATACATGCATGAGAGAAAGAGAGGGTGTTAACCTTTAAAATTTTGAGCACCAGCACCAATAAATTGCATGGCTCGAGTGTTCATCGTACCAAATTTTACATCTTTGCAGGACTCAAATAGCCCTTCACCAAAAGCATCAGCTACATAATAATCAATGGCATCAGCTGTAAAGCTGTTATTAACCTAAAAATGGAGACAAGTCAATAAAATTTAATGTGGTCTTCTAACTGCTCGAGAAATGCAGAGTTCTAACATTCAGCTAAAATAAGGGGAGAAAATCACAAAGCGGTCAGCATGGGGAAAGAGCATGTAGAGGAAATGCATGGAATTCTAAGCAAATGCAACAAATATGCATAGTGATTCCAGATAGGCATTTTTATGTGAGCTGTAATTTGTGCAGTCAAAATTGGAATTTACTTGCATACACGCTCTAATCTCCGGTAAGAATAAATCAGCTTATAATTTATTGACAAGGACTGCTGGGAAGAAAGGGGAAAAAACTGGAATTTGCTTGCATACAAGTTCAAATCTCTAGTAAGAAAGATCACCCGACAATTTGCTGAAAACTAGACTGGAATGTTGAATTAACAACTCTATAATATGAAAAAGAAAAATTGTCATTAATCATCGTTTATATTAGAAAGAAGTGAACTACACTATAACCTTGCTCTTACATATCCTTATCTTTTCCAAACATCTACGTGCAGTTACTTGGTAAGTGGGTGCGTTTATGACCTCTTACTAGTCTTATGAATAGAAGAGAAAGATTCCATGGGAAGAGCAACTAGTATCTGCCTCTCTAGCAGGTTCATCTTTGCTTAGAAGTTATGGCAAACAAAGAACACAAACACATTAATTTCTAAACAAATAATACTTACTGAGCAAATTGCATAACTAGGTAAGTGTGAAGAAAGTGTTCTAACCTTTAAAACAGAAGTTACATTGATGAATAAGCTCTGATTTGGAGAACATGTAAGCTCACAAAACAGGTTCAAAAAATTTCTTAAGCATGCCGGACAACCTACAAGAAATGGAATAGCCTGCATAAAATACATAAGTCATATTATGGGCCAAAATTTTGAAGTAATTTCATCAAAAGATAACACGAGAAAGCAGAAACTTCAAAGTTCCTTTAACATTACAAAATGTAACCCATTGCACAGTTAATAAACAAATAATGGGCACAGTATCAAACAAAAATCAAAAGTAAGGTTGATTCTTCCGTGTCGGAGAATTAAAGTAATACCCAGAATAGGGCTGTACAGTGCATATTTTGCCATTAATCAAGAAGCAATAAATGTTGGTCTTAGAAGAAAAATGATCATCAAAATTCTCATGATGCATAATCCAACCTGCTATCAGTGAGCAATGAGTAACTCTAAAATTATGAATGGCAGTATTAATAATACGAGCCAGTTAGAGATATTACTTGCATAAGTTGTGATCGTAGGGTGTCAAATTGTTCTTCCGTGCAACAAACATTGCCAGTAATAGTTGGACATAGACTTTGGATCTTTGATGAAAGAAGATTATCTGGCTGGGAACACAATAATTTGTGATCATAAAGAAAAACCGAGCAAGCAAAACAAATGTTAAGATTTTGATGGAAACGCCACCATTACTAAAATATGGATAGTGAGACAACGGGAAATCTAAAGTGTACCTTCACGGATGGGGCACCAGTAGGACAGTTCAGCACTTTACCATCGGGTCGTTTTCCACAGATATCATACATTGCGCAATATCCTTCAGAATGTTTTTCCCTTTAAAAGGAGGGAAAATTATGCCTTATTTAGAAATGTATCGTGTACGCCAAACGAAATAATGCACAGATTCTCTTTAAAAAAACTATATAATAAAAAACATAATGCACAGATTCGAGCAACCGTATTTGCAGCTATAAATGCTTCAACAAGATAGGGGATGAGATATGTGTAGGCAAAAAAATAAATATTCTAATGAAACACAGACTGGTCAACCTAAATGAACTACATACCCGGATGTGCCATTCGTAGATAACAGCAACCGAACATTAGACCTCTCTGCATACGCTAGGACAAAACATAGAACCTGCACATGTCTCGACTTTTAGTAAGAAATCAAGGTCAGCGTTCGTTTCTATGAATTTCGTAATGAAGTGAAGTTCTTAAAAAAATCGCGAATACCAGAAGAAAAGCATTAGATAAGGGTAGACGCTAGACAACTTTCAGTCTGATTTCATTGCAATCGACACATGATTGCAGATTACCGTTATTCACAAGTTCATACGGAGAAGAGATTTAAGAAGCAAAGACTCCAATTCTAGAAATTAATTCATCAACCACTCAACATGCTCACTAAACATTCGTTTAAACATTTTCGGAAACGTGAAGCAACCTCACAACCCTGTAAAGCAGAGCCAGACTTTTGCGCCCTGTTCGCTGAAAGTATTCGGTATACAATTCATCGCCAAGCTCGTCCAATTTCCTCGTATACTTTTTCCGAATAAGGAAAGCTAAAACAAAACTGAGAAACGAAGAGAGAAACGAGCGACAGAAACAGTACTACACAGCACACTTCTAGACGATTCATAATTTCCAAATCGTAACATTTCTTGTCACTGAAACACATCATGACGGAGACAAAACTACAGAGAAGAGTTCACCAAATCCTAGCGTCCGCAGAGCGACGGCGAAAGCAACAAACACGGAACATAAAAACGGAAGAAGACAGAAGAGATTGAATAACCAAATACGTTACAGCTACAGAATTCTTGCCTGGAGGAGAGAAATTGAGGCGATAAACCCGAGACGAAGCCTCATTGTGGAGTAGATCAGTAGAAGATGAGTCCTGTGCGACGAAGAGCAAAACCGCCAGGAAGGGAAAGCGGGAGTGAAAACGGAGCCACGGAAGTTAAGTGAGGGTCAAACAGGCGTATTTATAGTTGCTGAGGAATGAGAAATAAAAGCTCTATTGTTTGTTGGCGCTGGCAGCAGCTTCGGGGTTTACGAGAGGGGCAAATAAAATCGGCTTAGAAAATGAAAGACTGCGGTTATTTACGTGGATACCACTGCTTTCGGTTTGATTGCCGAGCGGGCCCCTATGACAATGATTTGTGTGTTCTATAATTTGGTGCCAGTATGAGGGTGTTTCTGTAAATGCGATTTGTAAATTAAACGGCCATCTTACCTCACAAAACGACAGAATATTATAGGAAGTACAATATATATAAATTTATTTATTTATTTATTTATTTTTAAGGATTACCTTTACTGAGTAAATTATAGGAAGGAGTTGGACAACATTTTGGTGAGAAAGGAGATCATGACTTCGCAAAGACTTAGCCTCTCTATATAAAAGACTTAGCCACTCTTGTAATTCACTGAGAATTGAATAATATACAGCAACAGTAAGAGTGTTATTTTACATGGTTGTTTAATACCATGGTTGTAACTTGTATGAGAATATTGGTGGTCCGGTTTAGTGGGAAAATACGAAAAGTGTGGGATGTATTATAATTACAGATGTAGGTAAATTCCAAAACCCCAACCACCGCACTTTTAAAGCCCACACGCAAGAAATTTCACAAATTCTTGAAATCTCGTTCGCATTAGAAAGTGGATTAACCACAAACAAAACCCAAACCCACCAGCCCCATTGTGATGAAAATTTATTCAACGCGATGGTTATTTCCCTCTAAATCGAAAAATTTTAGGCTTCGTTTGATAACCATTTGGTTTTTTATTTTTGATTTTTGAAAATCAAGCTTGTTTTCTCCAAATTTTTGTACAATGGTTTTCATCTCCCTTTAGGAGGCATTTGAATTCCTAGCCAAATTCTAAAAACAAAAACAAGTTTTTGAAAACTACTTTTTTTAGTTTTCAAAACATGGCTTGGTTTTTGAAAGCACAAGTAAAAGGTAGATAATAAAAATCCATAGATATGAGTAGTATTTATAGGCTTAATTTTCAAAAACCAAAAACAAAATAGTTATCAAACGGGGCCTTAGGTATTATGCAAGTGTGGATATGTCTTTTTTTTTTTATTGAGTTCAACAACATTTGAGAGGATTTGAACCTCTGATTTTTTGGTCGAGCGACATGCCAATTATCACTGAGTTATGCTCACTTTGGCATGCGAGTGTAGATATTGATTGCATGCTATATTATCATCTTTTTAAAAATGATGTGAAGTCCACCAACATTAAAAAAATCCCCCAACATTAAAAAAATATTTATAAAGACAAAATTAGTGTGAACAAAGATTTATTACAATTTAAAAATATAGTGTGAACAAAAAGAGTATATACTCCTGTAGTATTAGAATTTTTTTTGTTAAATTATAAATTTTGGTCCTTATAGTTTGAAAAAAGTTAGAATTTAGTCTCTATGGTTTTAAAAATTAGAATTTCATCATTATGGTTTGATAAAACATCATAAATAGTTCTTATGGTTTGATGGTTTTATCAGGACGAATTCTAACTTTTAAAACTATAGAGATTAAATTCTAACTTTCTCAAAACCATAGGATCAGTATGTAATTTAACCATTTTTTTTTCCTTTAAACAATGGTAAAACCATGATTTTTTGTTTCTCTCTCTTTACATTAATGATATAAAATTATCAACTACATTGTACCAACCTTTCGAATATTTTCTCCATCGTGAAGAAAATTTTATCCGATAAAGCTGGACTCAGTTCAATTTTGGCCTTTTTTTTTTGCTTAAAAATAGTTTCAAATGGAACCCAGAAACCATAAAATTTCCAGCTTGAAATTAACATAGGTAGGTACTCGAAGCACAATGATTCAGAAGTGGAACAAAGAAGTAGAAGCGAAAGGGATTTTAGGTTTGTGATTTTATTGATTGGAGGATAGAGTAGGGAGATTTGTGGGTGTGGGAAAGAAGGGGAGAGTAATTGAGAGTAGAGATGTCCATTTAACCGGGCCCGAGAAAGAAGAGGAGAGTAATTGAGAATTTGAGAGGTTGGGAAGACGAGGAGGTGGGAGTAATGATGAAATTAAAGTGAGTGAGGAGATAAAGTGGGTCCAAAATGGTGTTTTCATTTCGAGAAGCCATTACCAATTTGCCACACACGACAGGCCAGGCAACATAGGAGGATGGGATGGGAATGCGAAAAGAAAGAAAGAAATAAAGGTTTTTTTGTGGCCTTTGGGGACTTTTCACAAACAGATGGTGAGCCATTTATCGTCATCATTGCCACTCATTTGACGCCATCATCGCCATCTCCGCCACGCCTCGATCATGCACAACGCGCGGAAGATCAAAAAGAAATTTGCCATTTCAATTCTTTTATACTGAACAAACAGAATTGGCAATCCCAATCCCACATGCCCATGTTAAAGCGTGGTCGCCACCGGTTGCCTTGCCACTCGGAATTTATTTTATTCTCTCTCTGCTCGTGGGGCTCCGATTTGAGATTATATTTTTCGAGATTGTTATTAGCCATTTAAGAATTGGATTAGGCCACTTTATTAAAAAGAAAAATTAGGGCAAAATTTTTCACCAAAGCTCGAAGCTTGAGTATTTGGGAAAGGGAGTAAAGTGACCTGCCTAGTAGTACCTAGGATGCCTTAACTAGGGATGGGAGTGTATATTTAATTCAACTAATTTAATTGGTGCTCTTATAATTGTTACAAATTCTTTTCTCTTTTTGTTAAATTATAAGTTTAGTTCTTCTTTTTATTAGAGACAACCGACCTTATCACATATCTTTATAATTGTATGATATTGTCCACTTTAGACATAAACATTTATGGTTTTATTTTTGTTCCACCTAAAAGGTCTCATACCAATAGAGATATTGTCTCTCACTTATACATCCACGATCTTCTCCTTGTTTAGCTAACGTAGGATTTTGGTCGCACTTCCAAGACTATGATAATCAAATTTCAATAAAAATAAATAAATAAAGCACACTTGTTATAATAAAAGGGTTTTTTCTATTCTTACTTTTTCGAAACTCAAGCTCTAAAAGTACTCTCAACTCATCATTTCTTAAATGTCCTCCACACAAGAATACACCCAAAATTACTACTATGTAAATGCTCTTAATAGGTTACATACTGTTATCTCATTTGACATCTTCTAACTGTACAAGATGCCTCAGAGCTCACATTACAAGACTAGTATCTCTTGTACTGCAAGATATACGAGAGGCATTGATCTTTCGACCTCTTTTTCTACTTCCATCTTTTGTCATTTGTCTGCTTATTTTTGATGTCACGATGCATGCCACATGTTTTCTTTTAAATATAGTAATACCATTCAAATTAAAAGAATATAAACCTGCAACTTTTAGGGAGATTACTATTGATGAATATCACTTTTGATGAATATCACTTTTGAACCCATGGTACCCAATTGATTTTAAAAGGTTAAAGTATAAAAAATACCCTTGAACTTTGCCTTTTGTTTTAACAATTAATACCCATATTTTTTTAAAAGTTGCAATATACATTTGTCTTTCATAAATGTTTCAAAACTACCATTGGAGTAAAAATTAGTTAGAATTTTAGATGAAAAATCGACGTGGTGATGGCTATGATGCTTTCTTAGATTAAGTCAGGAAGAATGACATTTAGACATGTTGATTTTTCGTTCAACATTCTGACTATTTTTTTACTCCAAAATTAGTTTTGACACGTTTATGAAAGATCAAAAGTAATGCTACAAATTTTAAAAGAATATAGGTATTTTTAATAAATTATAAAATTTAGAGGTATTTTTTTTATATAATTTAGCCATTTTAAAAAATCTTTTCACAAATTTGACTAGATTTGAAATTCGACTTAGATAAAGCCTAGGAGTAGCTCCATAATCTTCACTCAAATCTCCATATAATTGTTTTTAATATACTATTGTAGTATGGAAAATTTTTTATAAGTTGTTATTATTATTGTTGTTGTTATTATTATTATTATTATTATTATTATGCAGGGCATATAAAATCATGAGAAAAAAATCAATTTATATCTATAAACTTTGAAGGTTGTACAATTGAAACTTCAAATTAACAATTATATCAATTTAAACCTTAAACTTTTATAAGTGAATCAATTTAGATCATTCACCAGTGATTTATAGTTATTTTTACTTGATTTCACTTAAAATCAGCTCAAACTCATATAAATATAATTATTCTTTCCCCAAAACAATACTAAAGTAGCAAGAAAAATTATCATATAATTATTTTTAAATAAGTAGAGAAAACTAGATGAAGACGAGAAAATGAAAATTCGCTCATATTAATGAAAGACAACTACTTTTTATTTGATTTCAACGTTTCTTTCTAATTTATATTAATCTCTATATTTAAAGAAATCTTATATAAGTATAAAAGTTATGCATCGATGATTTTTAAACAAAATTTTAATGAAGGATCTAAATTGATCTATTTATAAAAGTTTAAAATTTTAATTGATATAATTATTAATTTTAAATAATACAATTTCTAAAGTGAGTATAATTTTTTTTTTTTTTTCGTACGCTGGCACTCTTCTTGCTGTTCGCTTTCCCTATCCGATGCCACGCAAAATTGAGCTGTAGGCCTTTGGCTTAAAAAGTAAGAAGAGTTTTTTTTTTTTTTTTTTTGAGATATTTTTCTTCGAGTTTGCTATTTATAAATCTTCCTTTCTGTGTTCCGTGCCCTATTTTAAGGAAGTCTATTAAAGCCTAAAGGTAATCAAAAAAGTTTTTTTTTTTTTCTCCTGGCATGTGAGGAAGTAAAATGGCCAAAATGCCCAACGCTACATTTTGAAAACAATGGATATAAATCAACATCAAGAATCTTGCTGACCTTTTTTCCCATGCCAATTATCACCCCAAAATTGCACTCGAGTTTCTTGAATTTTAACTTTATAGCCAGCTAAAATTTAAAATTTTACGGACAACTAAACGTAGTTCAATTGGTTGAAACTTAGTTGTTATTGACATCAAAGAAAATCAGGATACAATCGTTGTGTTGTGGAATACCACTGTCTTAAAAGAAAATTCGACACAACCTTAGTGTGAATCATGTTTTGCCGATTGCTCCTCAAGATTAACACAACATCCACCTCGAGTGTGCACTTGTTAGAGGAGGATTGGAATCAAACTAATGTTTTGCTCAGAATCTCAGAGAAGCAAATGATCTCAGTTCTTGTGCACATTCCTCTCTCTTCTGCAATTGGTCGTATATATAAAGGAGAAAGATAACCGCTTGAGATCCACAAGAAGAAAGTGAGGAACAAATCCGTTTGAGATCCACATGAAGAAAATGATTTGAGATCCACATGAAGAAAGTGGGGAACAAATCCGTTTTAGATCCACAAATGAAGAAGAAAAAACAAATTTTAATGATTTGTCTAAAAAAAATTGGAGTGAAAGGTAAAAAAACATTCATTCTTTTTACGTGCGAGCGCGATTTTCCTAACTCGACATGAAGAAAGTGAGGAACAAATTCATTTTAGATCCACAAATGAAGATGAAATACAAATTTTAATGATTTGTCTAAAAAAATGGAGAGAAAGGTAATAAAAAATTCATTCTTTTTACGTGCGAGCGTAATTTTCCTAACTCGCCCGTCCAAAAAGTGATGGTGGCACGTGTGTGAGGAAAGACTTTACTACCATTCTATCCACTTTTTATAACTCATAGAACTTTAATATATATACTCACTTCCCAACTCAAAATCTTTCCATGTGGGACAACTATAAATTTTCCTATGCAAGAGTTTGCAATGGGCCAAAGTCCCAAGAGTTTTGTAAGTCATTCCCAACACCTATATCTTCAACCAACATATGAGATGTTTAAATCTCCACACCCACATGTTGTTAAACTAAAATTAAAATAAAATAAAATTTCATGTCACGAGGCATATAGTGTGTGAGGTAGCAATGAGAATTTTTTTAAAAAAAGAAAAATGGTTATAATATCTTAATCAATTAAACTAGGTTTATATAGACATATTAATTACAGTCAATCCAAGTATAGTTTAGTGGATAAGACGCCAATTACTATTTTAAATGTCGATGATTTGATTTCCTACTCTCGCAATTATTGAACTAATTTTTTAGACATATTACGAACATTATATTTTAATGGTTTGTATCAAGAAAGATTACACATAATACAATATGATTCCTTTTAAGCCAATAAAAGTATAGTTGAGAGGTTCAAACATTTCTACCTCTTTTACAAGATTATTAGTTTAATCTCCACCTTCACATATGAACCTTCACATAGGAAGTAATATTTTTAAGAAAAGAAATTCACTTTTAAAGAACAATATGTATTAACTATATAGTTAATGCATATATTTAGGAAATATTCACTATAGCATATCACGTTTAATGATTTGATTCTATTCATAACATCAGTTTATAAAACAAAAAATATATATAACTATTTTAATCTAATTTCAAAACAAGCAACATGTGTTCTATGATATATGAAATATCTATATCAATTTATATCATTTTATTTTTTTATTTTAATGCTTTAAATATCATTTTTGTCCAGAGTTTTAAAAATTACTCTATTTTAGTCCTTAACTTTTAGTATTCCATTTGGGTAAACTTTTAAAATATTTATTCTAATATGTGAACACTAAAAAAAAAGTTGATTCGTCAATTGTTCAATAAAGAAATAATATAGCTTCTAATATGTGTATTACTAGATTAACATAAGCACTTTTTTTTTAGTTCGATAATTACAGAATGGGAGATCAAACCATCAACATTTGGGATGATAATTGGTACTTTATCCCACAAAGCTATGCGCGAATTGTCTGAAAGGAATAATCGAATTAAACCTACCGCAGAAGCGTTGGAATCGACTTTGATTTTATTTTAGAATTAAACAAAAAAATATTTTAGGCTAAGCAAAACATATCTTTGAGATAAATATGGAGATATTTCTAGCGGGTCTTTATCTCCTCTGTAAAAATTTTCTGGCTATGACTCAAACACAGGACCAGAAAATCCACAAGGGATTGGAAAGAAAGGGTTCTAGAGAGAATTCTCTAATTCTCTTAAGGAGATATGTGTTATTTCTAATGGTCCAACCCAATAATCCTATTTATGGGTGATATCGATTTGATTTTCATCGATTTTAGGCCAAACCGATCCAATCGGTTTTAGCAAAAGAGGAACCAAACTAATGTCCAATAAAGGACAAAACCATCGGTTCGGTTTCTCTTCATTTCGGTTCTCGATTTTTTTGTCTCTTTTTTTTTTACAATTTTTTTGCTATTTTACTTCCTAGTTTGAGCTCCTATTTTAGTGTTTTTGCCCCAAAATTTCTCAACATCTCAATAAGAATTCATAGAGCTAAAAATCTCATTTTGTTACTTTAAAATTAATTGAAAGAAAACCGATGAGACGATGCAAGAATGGAGTGAGATTCAATTTATGGCTTTTTTTAGGTATATACACATTGGTTCGGTTCGGTTCGGTTTTTAATGGTTTTTTCAGACGAAAACCGAACCGAACCAATATTTTTCAGTTGTGCCAAAACAAAAACTGAGATGTCCAATTTTCTTCTAAAAAACCGAACCAAACCACTTGATCGGTTTGGTCGGTTTTCAGTTAAGACTATCACCCCTAATCCTATTTATAGAGACCAAGGACAAATCTTTGCCATAATTAAAATATTATATTTTAATATCTAATATATTAAAATATATCTTATACTTATTTAGATCTCATTCAAATCTCTTACGATATTTATTTATTTGAATCTTATTCAAATTTTATAAATATATTTAATTTAATGTATCTAATATACATTAATTATTTTAATATTTAATGTATCAAATACAATAAATATATTTTCCTCTTTTATATTAAATATATCTAATATATTAAATATTAATTTCAACACTTCAAATTAAATATTAATTTGAACATTTCAAATTTTAATATTTAATGTATCAAATACAATAAATATATTTTCCTCTTTTATATTTAATATATTTAACATATTAAATATTAATTTGAACATTTCAAAATTTTCTTTCAACTAAATTGATCTTTTAGTGTTATTTTGAGCTAGCAACGAGACCTAATGGACCTACAGATTATAAGCTCTAATGATACAAAATCAATTAATTAAACTCTTTAATTAATTAATTTTCATTCATTAACTATAAGTCACTTCACTATAGACCTAAAGTTGCACTTTTATGCACTGTAGGACAAGTTATGTCCATAGATATAATCATTATATGCAAGTCAATCATTCACGAGTTGTTCGTAATTACAGCTAGGTCAAAAGTTCGTTTTACCCCTGTAATTACATCTTGCACCTTAAGTACCATTGACGATCCTCTAATGAATAATCTGTTTATAATCTAATTATAAACTAAGTCGGCCCTCTCTGGTCAGTGAGAGGGTGGGGCCCCATTGTTCAAGTCCTGAAATCAACATTTAAGGGAACTACTCATCTACTTACCCTATATGGGAAGAAGTGAATTCCATCTTGGGAGATGATGTTCCCAACTCCCTATTTGGTCAAATCCCCAAAATGGTAAGCATATTGAATCGGTTATAAAAGCCACTCTCACCCATGCAAATCAAAGGACAAGTCCTCACAAGTAGGAGTTCATAACTCACTCAGGATTAAGATCGAGTTGCATATGATCATCCTGATGAAATATTGATCTTCTCAATTAACGAATTTATAAAGAGATATTAAATATTTCGTGGTCTAATCTTATACAAACTCATTGTATAAGATACCCCCACTCACATGTCTCTACACGAACGATTTGGATCAAATCATTTGTAACCATTACAAAGTATGTCGTATCAATAGTGTTACCATGATAAGGCATCCAACCTTATCCATATACTATGACCTTTTAGATTATTTTTTAACATGATCCTCTCGTATGTCAACTACATACTATTCAAGATTACACTAATAATCTTGAATTTGTTATATAATGGATAATATTATATTGCAAATAAAATAATTAAAATAATTATTAAATATTAAATATATAATTAATTACGAGGTTTTAAGGCATAAATCTCAACATTGTCAACATAATTAATCATATATTGAGGCCATGTAGATTGAATGAAATAATGTGTATTAAGCATCCCGAATGTTATGTGACATAATAATATTTAGGACCAAGATAACTAATTTTTAAAGATTTAAAGATTAAAATATACATTTTGAATGTTTGGTAGTTAAAATGATTGTTCTTTTGGAAAACAAAAAAAAAAATCAATTTATACGTTTAAACTTTGGGAGCATCGTATCAATAATTAAAACTCAAAACTAATTGAAAATGATATATTTTCTGTCTTATTCCATGAATAATATCAATGAATAATACAATGATAATGTCCACTTATATAAAGAGAAAGATGAAGTGGGAGAGGAAGTGACAGAAATATTCTAATAAAAGTGGTAGAAATATTCTACCCTATCTAATCAACCTATACATATTCTATACAAAAGAAATATACACATTAACACTAATAATTGTATCAATTTAAACATGACCTTAAACTTTCATAATTTACCTTCTATTAGTGATACAATTGTTAGTTTGGAGTTAGAACTGTTACAACCCTAAAGTTTAGGGTTATAATTTTTTTTTAATTTTTTAAAATATAAATTGAAATAGATGTTTGGACATGTCAAGAATAAAATGAAACAAAATTTTATTTTATTTAACAAAATCAATATATAAATTAAAGCAATACTTTCTCGCATATCGTTAGATATCTATCTTCCTACACACTGTTATTAAACTTTTTACAATTAAGATAGATAAGTTGAAATTTCTCACTAATATATAGTCAAAAGTTGGGAATTAAAAAAATTGGGTGAGGCTACTGAGAATAGGTGAGAGGTCACGACGTGTCATCTTATAGTGTCAAGCCCGAAGGCGAAGAGAAGAACTGTTTGTCGTAAAATTTCGACATCTGTAGAAATATGTGACATGACAGAACCTTGTCATTAATTAATGGCAGAGAGAATTCAACCAATGGCTCCAGCCTCCATTAAAGCTACACTCTGGCAATTGGTTGCAAATGAAACTGAAAACCATTAACAAATTAACATTGAGAACATTCAGACAATTTGCACGCATCATCACAGGCGCTCGGTGCCGTAGGTTGGAATTTGGATCGTTTGTTTCAAACCTCGTAACCTTGAAAAACGCATGTCCCGGTTTGCCGGTCGGCTCCTTTGACGCGTGCTCCTCATGCGAGGCAACCATCCGAAGAAGCCTACGAAATATTTTATTTGTTTTGTTCATGACGCAAATTAAATAGTGCCCATAACTATGCATTCATTAATTACCTACTCAACTAGCTACTTAAAATTCTTAAATACTTTGCATCCAAAAATATATATATATAATTGCTCAAAACAAAATTAAGGTTGATTAATTATTTATTTATTTTGCAGTTGATTAATTTTGGTTGGGAAGTGGCCCGTGGCTCTAAATATTGAAAGTGATGTGAGGAAACTTAATGACTACTTTTCTCTATTGACTGGGCAACTATTTGTCATTCTTTTTTTTTTTTGACAACTGTTTTTTTTTTTTTTTTTAAGAAAAAGGTCTTTCTTGTATTTATTTGTTGTCCTCATATCGGTTAATAAGTATAATGGTGGACAATAGGTTTTTCTTGCTGCAAAGTCAGTTGAAAAGTATTATACAAAAATATTATAACAGACAACATAGTATATGTTAAGTATTTTCAAATATTAAAGCCTGACAAACCAGAGTTTGTATTTAGTAGATTCAATGTAAGGAAAAGATATTGTGAATTGATCTCATGTATTACGACATAATTCCTTAATTACTTGATAGTGAAACTTTGTTGAAGGTTAGTCCTTTTATTTTGATTTTTTTATTGTGAACTTATCTAAATTCTATTATTGACATCTTTACATGGTTGTGAGGAATACATCACATTTAATTTGGAATGAGCTTTCACTTATCTTTTCAGCGGGTAAGTGTAACGTAAATGCTCATCCTGCCTTTCTCTTTTAGAAATAGAGATAAAGTAGCTTGTACTATCCACTTAAATTCATTAATCTTACTTGTGTTAGTAGATATAAATAGAGGCCTCTCAATTAGTCTAAATGGGTGAGAAAATCTTAAATTGCATTAATTAAGCATGAAAATTTGGGAAGCAAAAAAATGGAATAGTAGAATTGGTTTCAATTCTACTCCTAGTCCTATAGCCTATAGACAAACATTTTTCTTTTTAATTATTGACATGCTTAAAAAGCTAGAATAAGGCATTATTGCACCCAATCCCACAATCATATCACCATCATTATTATTTTCTTTTTCTTTTGTTTCAAATCTCTCTCTATGGAATTTGTGGGTCATCACAGTATGATGGAAAATGATTCGCTTCTCAAATTAAATACAAATAAATGAGTTATAAGAGGCCAAGACAAGACGATAGATGAGAGTTTTTATCTTTTGATACTATCAAATAAAAGAAAGTCAATACATTTATTGAAGGGAACCACCACATGCGACTAAAAAAACAAGAACAAAAAATGAGAAATAGGAACATGACTAGTTAAACAAAAATTGCAATAACGCTTACCATTCAAGTTATATTCATCTTTTACATTGAACAATGAAATGGTGATGTAAAATTGAAAAATATTGTAATTTTTCTTTATGGCCAATTGCCAAAGGGTGAAAAAAGTGAAAGAAAAGGATTTTGTGCATTGAACAGGTAGATCCATGAAAAAGGAAGTAGGCCATAGCCACCACATTAATCATTCTCGTACGATTAAAAGGAAATTAAAGTTTGAGGAAACTTAAGAAATTCAAATGGGCCTGTCGGCGGGCCCAAATCCAATTATTATGGGGAGTTGGCTTTTGAAAAAGGTGGTTTTGATTGTTGCTGCAAAAAGTCTTCATAGTTAGCCACTGCCATTTTGGTCAAACTCGTGAGTTGCTTAGTCAAATGTCGATCACTTCGTTTGATAGCCTTTATTTATTTATTTATTATTATTTTTTGATAAACATAAAATATACTTTTCGTCTCTGAGTTTTGAGTCTTTGAAAATAGATTTCTATTTTCTCCTTCCATTTAAAAAACTTACCATTTAATCTTTAACATTTAAAATGGTCTCTGAACCGTTAATTATTCTAATTTTTTTTAGCTTATGTGGCATATCTATCTCTCTTTCTACCTACCCTTGTTCTTCCTCCATTTTTCCTTCTCTTCTGGTGAGAACACTACCACCGCTCATTTTTGGAGTAGCATCTTCAGCTCCCTTGAGAGATCGAAATTTGGTTGCAATACTTTTATTATTTTCTAAAAATTTGTATATAATTTTGAAGGTGTTTCTTGACAATGGAAAATAACAAGTAAAAAACAATAACCATTGTTGAAGGTCTTCGGCTTGTAATTTGTTGAAGATCATCAGCTTGTAACTTGTTGAAGTTCAATATTTAGGAAGAGTTAGTTTCATTGTCTTTGAGTCTTCAGAAAAATTTAATTTCAATCTTCACTCTTCAAGACGATTTAATTTCAGTATTCAAGACAATTGAATTTCATTCTTCAGTCTTCAAGACGTTTTAATTTTAGTCTTTTGGTTGATTTATTTTCAATCTTCAATCTTTAGGAATAGTTAATTTTGTTCTTCAGTGTTGAGGAAGATTTAAACTCTGTTTTCATATCTTCAAACTTCAATCTTTAGGAAGATTTAAACTTTGTCTTTAGGAAACTACAAGTTGAAGACATTCAACAAGCTACAAGCTGAAGACTTTCAACAACCATATTTTACAAACATTAGAAACCAACAATCCTAGTGTTACTAGACTTTCGTGTAGTTTTTTTTTGGTTAAAAATCTCTTTTGGTCCCAAAACTTGCATGAAAGTAACAATTTAGTCCCTAAACTTTGGTTTGTAACGATTTAGTTCTTATACTTTCAAATTTGTAACAATTTAATTACTGAACTTTAATATGTAACAATTTTCTCTCTATACTTTTAAATTTGTAACAATTTAATCTCTATCGTAAAAATTTTCATCAAAATTAAATATCAATTTTTATTATTTAATGATTTATACTTTGTAGCTTATTAACATATTGGGTCCCTAATTAGTTTATTTATCTACTTATGTCAAAAAATCCATTAAATCTTAACAATAATTTCTATGATAGAGACTAAATTGTTACAAATTTTAAAGTATAAGGACTAAATTGTTATATACTAAAATCTAGGGTCCAAATCGTTATAAAATAAAAAGTACAAGGACTAAATTGTTATTTTCATGAAAATTCAACGACAAAAAGTGATTTTTAACCCCTTTTTTTAATCAATTTTTTAGAACTCTTTCTGTTGGTCAAATTTTGGTGCTCACAGCAATGCCCACTTCATCTCCTTTTCTGTTGACCTTTTTTTGCTGGACCAATCCTCATTGAAACGCTTTATTCATGTAATTGCTAATTTCTTCCACAAACATATGTTTTCTCCCGGTATTTGAAGAGTTAATATTCAGTTCAAACGAATAAACAAGTTTCTTTGATTTACCATCACTGTGATAATTTGTTAATCCCAAATGTTATCCTTGGGTTAAATTTGTTAATAAATAGGCTAGCCCTAAACTTATGAACCATATGGCCGGGACCCATATTACTAAACATATTTGTTCACAATAGTTTATGGACATTCTTTATTGCTTTTACAAATTTCCACAATTAAAAAAATCAGGTTAAAAATGGCCGTTATTCGATCAAAGAATCTGATCTAATCTGATTTGAATGATATAAATTTTGGAACCTAATGAAAAATTGAAATTTAAATTATGCAAAAAGAATGATGATGATCAAAATGATAAGATGTGAAGGATCTTCCCATGTGTAAATTTTTTTTTTTTTTGTCTGAAGTTTGAACTTTGAACTCAAAAAAATTATTTGATCTAGTCTGTATTGCAGGCAAAAATCCATATTACTTGAGATATGTGCAATGACCACCAAAGGGGAGATATAGCCATTAAAAAATACATGTGGGTTACTTGCATCTTTAGATATTTATTCTACAATATTACAGGAGATTGGAGTTGGGCGGGTTTTGCCAACGCCAGCAATTGCAAATGCATCTGCAAGCAAATACACGAAAAGGCAACTCAAATCACGTTTAGATTCAATCAACAAAACAAATAAAATAAAATAAAATAAAAAAAGAGAGAAAAAAACCGAAAAGAACGAAAAAGCTCAGACCCTGTTTGATAACCATTTTGTTTTTGGTTTTTAGTCTTTGAAAATTAAGCTTATAGACATTATTTCTACCTATGAATTTCTTTGTTTTGATATCTACTTTTTAAACATGTTTTTAAAATCTAATATAATTTTGAAAAAAAAAAAAATGAAATCGTTATCAAACATGACCAAAACTAAAAGAGTTAAGAGGAAATGATGAGTTCATACTAAGAAGTTATCTATCAAGTGATATATCATTCATCGTGGTTTATCATAACAACAATTATGCATTTTATGATAACTTCAACTATATATGTAAAAGAAGAATCAATGTTTGCTGGATTGCTTCTGGTTTTTGTCCTTTTGCCTGGAGTTTGCTTTATAGTCTTAGTTAAATACTTAAATCCATGCAAACAGTTATGTTTGTGCTTAAAACTGACTATTTCTTCGTGCAACGAACGATATTTCAATCGACGAGAAAATAATCCGAGATAATTGATTTGATACCTTACAGAGCTATACCAGGGCTTCTACTGCAGCCACCCTTACTTGGATGTTGAACTCTTTCCATACCTTGATTCTTGAACATGGGTACTCCTGTCCTTTTGGGGAGATAGTTTGGAGGGACTAGGCGCCCCGTCCCTCGGTTGTTCTGATGCGTAACTTTGAGAAGCTAAGTACTCAAGAGCCACGACGATATCACTGATAATTGGTCGGAACATTGGCTGCTCCTGGAGACACATTGCAGTGATTGCAATTGCATGGTGTAGACAACGAAGAGGGTAGCGTCCTTCCAGCAGTGGGTCGATTAATTGAACGAACTTCCTCCGATCTTTTAGAAATGGGCGAGACTGAAACAAGAGACATGGGAAAAGTAGTTGTTAGGGCCAGTTCATTTAATAGGCCATCCAAAACAAGAAGCAGAATCCAGCCACAGGAAATGGTAGTTGAAATAATATTCTCTAAACAGGAAAATCATGAAACAGTTTCTTTTCCCTAAGATTATGGAAGGGCATCAATAATTTTGTTTACACATGCCACCAAAAGCTAATAAAGGCCTAGCTAAAGGCAGCCACGAGTGGTTACCGAAACATATATGGTCGGGAAAAGGGCGATAGATGTTTTCCAAGGACAATATGACAACTTACCCAAGCAACCAGATTTTGCTCTTCAGGTTTCTTGGTGGAGTCTATAGCTTTCCTACCTGTAATTATCTCCAGGAGAACCACACCAAAGCAATAGATATCAGATTTAAGAGTCAGTTTACCACTCATGGCATACTCGGGAGCACAATAACCATATGTTCCCATCACTCTGGTGGAAACATGAGTGTTGTCACCGACCGGTCCTAACTTTGCCAGTCCAAAATCCGAGAGCTTTGGATTGAAGTCATCGTCCAGTAATATATTTGCAGATTTCAAGTCACGGTAGATGACTGGTGGATTGGTTGTGCAGTGAAGATACTCAAGGCCCCGGGCTGCACCAAGAGCAATCTTGATTCGAGTGTTCCAACTCAATGGCGATCGTTCGGGGGACAAACCTGAAAGCAAAATACAGAAGCCAAGAAGGAAAGGATCAATATAATCAGGAATCAAGTAGAGTCCCTCATTAACGTTTAGATGACACGTCAAACTATCCAATCTTGAAATTTGAAGTTCAACTCAACAAGCATTACAATCGAAATACATTAAAATTATTTCTAGGTTATTTTTTTAGGGTGTCAAAAGCCATTAGTCACCACTCTCTTCAATCCCTCAGGCTCAAGAACAGGAAAATTTTCGAACGGACCTAATATCTTTTGGTTCGAGCATAAGCACGAGCTAAAGATAGATAGACATTTACCAAAAAGATGGTTTTCCAAGCTTCCCATCGACATATACTCGTAGACCAACAGCCTTTGATCTCCATCAGTACAATAACCGATCAACGTGACAAGATTACAGTGATGCAATAAGCTTAACATGAGAACTTCGACAATGAATTCCTGAAATCCTTGAAGACCATCATGATTGAGTTGTTTAATCGCAACTACCTGCTCAAGAAAGTAAGTGACACATTGCATAAACATCAAACTTAACTTTACAGAAAAAGCGAGTCACTTTATGTTAATCGCAATGAACCAGCAAGAACAACCTGGCCTGATTCTAATCGGCCTTTGTAAACTCTTCCAAAGCCCCCTTCACCAATCAAGTTCACTTCCTTGAAACCTCTTGTCGCCGTGGCTAGTTCGCGAAACGGGAAGCTTTTTGCAGCCCCACATTTCCGGTTGTTTCCACTTCGGGTTTGTGATTCCTTCCCCTTTCCAGTTTCTGCACACAAATTCAACAACCATATGATGAATATTAAAAGCTTTTTACCAATCCATTTCTTTTAGCAACAAACAAGAGATAGCATTAAGAATCAGGTAGCAGCATTAGCCATTTACCATTCATATACGATTTCCCCCTCCCACTCCCTGCGAAAAATTTTAAGTTTTCAAATCACAAAACATCTAAGATTCAGTGACATTTGACCTCAAAATAAAGTAAGAAATAGAGAGAGAGCTTAAAATTTGATCGAGTACCATACCATTGTCAATTTCGACCTTGCTGGCGTCTTTACAACGAGTACCAATGCAAGAAAAACAGCTCATATCTCCAAAAGCAGAGCAATTCAAATTATAACTCACAGAGAAAAATCACCAAGACCAACAAAATCTCCAATTCCCAATTCGAGCCATATACACATTTCCAATTACCTCCACTCTAAACCTGACCAGAGGGAGAAAGCTTGGTCCCATGAGCCTTCCCCTCCGAATCAGGAAGATTCAAAGACAAACCCTACGGTTAAGAACGAGAAAAGTCATTGGAGAGAGAGAGACAAGAAGAAAAAAATATTTTACAAAAAAAAAAACAAAATAAAGAATGTAGCCTACATACTCTCAGAACCCAACAACAAACAAAGGGAAATAAATAGAGAAATTCGATCAGAAGAAGCGCTACTGGCGAACATGATCTTTCAACTAGAGATAGATCAAAAGGGCAAAAATGAAAAAACAAATCTAAATATATAATGGGTTGGCCGGACGGGGAGGTCACCTCCGGCGATCGGGTTCAGATTCCGGCGTAGTGAGCAGAGAAGGCCGATGACAGAGAGATTAGAAAAGGAAATTCAAGTTGAAAAAAAAGGGCAAAAAGAGACCATTTTTGTTTAGGGTTTGAATCTATGGGAATGGTGGGCCTTAATTTCTTTGCATTTATTTTTGTGGGCAATCGTCACAAGTTGCTCTCTTCCCTCTGAATTTCTTCTTTCCCTTTGCCCGCATTTAAACGTTCCGGTCGGCTGGTCGTCGAGCTTCCGCCACTGCCCTTCATCAACACTGTTAACTAACACTGTCCGAGCGGTTCAGGTCCGGTTTGAATTGTGGGTTGTTCTGTTGCAAATTTTTGGTCAACACCTTTTCTCCATTGACGGACGTTAAATCTTAACCAACGGAGAGCTGTACCTGTACAAATTCGGTGCAACACTGAAAGCTCATCTACATCACATGCAATGCTGCTTAGAAATTCAAAATATCTATAAATTAATTGGTTATTTTTTTTTAAAAAAAAAAGGTTTCAGTTGAAAATTTGCACATAAAAGCTTGATGAGCCAACTAGATTGACATAGATGGAAGCAAAGTTGTCGTTAATGTCAACAGTGATATGATATTGTTTAATTAAAGAAAAAACTAGATCGGGCCCCATCAAAAGGACAAAAAGGAAAAAGAAAAGACAGGATTTGAAACAAAAGATAGCACATGATTGGATTGTTGTATAATATGAAAAATGACGGTCATAGATTTTGAACCAAATGTAGGATGTTAGTGAGTGTTGAGAAAGAGCAGCAAAATCCCCATTCATTTTCAGCTTCGCTGGACTTTAAAGACTTACAAACTATTCAATGGGAAAGCGTGGAAAGTCTGTCTGGGACCAGAATTACATGAGAGGCCCAATAGATCTCAACCCAATTAACAAAAAACAAAACAAAAAGAAAATCAATTAATTGAATTCTTCGGAAACCCCCTCTGCAGCTGGCGGGCGGGTGGAGAACGGTCAAGATACTTCAATCTAGCAATTTTTTTAAAGTATCTCTCTTTTAACATTCGAAAGAGTGATGGTCGGGAATAGCAAAAAAACTGCTCTCTCACTGCCAATACATGCTGTGCATTAGTGGAAATTGTGTACATGGTACACGAGATCCATTTGGAAATCGTGTACCACGTACACGAGTTACATGGCGGCCACGCCATCGAATGGTGCCATGTGGCACAAAAATCGTGTACAGGGTACTTGATTTTGCTCTTTCTCGTGTACATGGACCGCGTTTCATTAAGCTACTCGTGAACACGGCCGCGACTTAGCTAAATCGTGGCCCATGTACACGATTCATCTACCATAAATTTGACATTACTTTCAAAATGACCATATTTGTGTTATTATTTTTTTAATTTACATTATTTTTTTAAAAAAAATCCCTAGTTTGGAGTCGCACTTTAGCATTCACAGGCACCAGCTGCTTCTCGCATTAAGTTTGAAAAATAAACCTTTGAACTCAAGGCCCAATAACTTTGTAAGCCCAATTTAAAATAAAAGCCCATCACAAGAAACGAAGCTGCCTTCAAGTTGCAGGTGCCCGCCACGCAAATTTTTGACCGAAGAACTATATCAAACTTGACTCCGACGACGGTAACCACAAGATCCGCAGGAAGCTTGAGATTTTTATAGATTGTTTTCTTTCCTAAAACCATTTCAGATTTATCGCAGGAAGCTTTAAACGTGGGTAGATCTAATCGGATCTGAAATCCGAAAATCATGGGGAGCAAAATATTCAGCGAGGTCGGATTCATTGAAGGTTGGGTTGATTGGTTTTTGTTTATGCAGACTAATAGGACATGGCGGATCTGGGAAAACTTCCGGAAAGTGCGATGGGGGAGATTCTGTCGCGGGTGCCACCGGAGTCTCTAGTTCGATTCAAGTGCGTTTCGAAATCCTGGTACGCCCTAATTAACGACCCTAAATTTGGCGGTTCTCTTCAGAACCAAAACGTTTTACTGAAGCGTGTTGTGACGAACGAGGAGACTGGGAACATAGAAACTAGATTCTCCTTCTTCAAATATCCCCTCGCCGCCGATGATACATCCTTTGAGGACGTCGATTTTCCATGTTTTGGAAAGGAATTTCAGGATTCCGAAATCCACGGCCATTCTCACGGCTTAGTGTGCCTCTCCCTTCTCCCCCGTGATGTTTTCCTCTATAATCCGGCCACCAGAGAGCTCCGCAAGCTCCCGCCGTCGATTCTTCTCATGACTGTAGATGAATTCTCCGATCCGTTTGAAGGTCTCCACTCGATCACCGACGCGGTCGGATTCGGTTACGATCCGAAATCTAGGGATTTCAAGGTGGTTAGGGTTGTAGGGTTTGCGGAACCGCCCTCGAATTTTCACCCTTCCAGAGCCGAAGTATACGATTTGGGGAAAGATCGATGGAGAGAAATCAAAACCCCTATTCCTGGCCGTGCTTTTTGGATGCCATCGTTTGAGATGTATTACCAAGGATTGTATTATTGGTGGGCAAGAGCTGAAGTAGAAAGCGTTGAAATTATACAGTGGTTCGACATGAGCGAGGAGGTTTTCGAGCAGATTTCGATGCCGGAGAGTTTCCAACTGGACGATCAGAAGATCAGAAGCATGGGGGTTTTGAATGGATCAATGGTTCTGTTTCATTATCCAAACCATGGAGATGAAAAAAGCTTGGATGTTTGGGGGATGGTCAAGGATGGTGAATTGGGGAGTAGTAGGGTTTTATGGTCAAAGCTGTTCACAATTGGTCCTGTATTTGGAGTTGATATCCCTTTGGCGTTTGTGAGCTCTGATCAACTTTTAATGGAAGACAATGAGGGACAACTGATTTTGTACAACTTTAACACCCAACGCTGCAAACACTTTCCACTTAAAGGCCACCCGGGTAAGTTCGAAGCTACAGTTTTCGTTAAGACTTTGCTGTCTGTCAAGGGAGGAGATAACTTCTGTTTTGAATTTTAAGTCTTTTGATTTGACCTCTTCTGAGTTCTTAGATGCCTATCTTTTTTTCTTCAATGAAAGCTTGATTTCTTATCCTAAAAAAAAAAAATGTTATCTTGTACTTGCTTCTCCCCCACCTCCCACTAGTCTATTCTTGGAATGATGATGATTGGTTCGGTTGCTTTTAACTTTTAAAGTAATTAAAATCTGATAAGACCATTCATTAGCTACCGGCATAGTAGATAACAAATTTTGCAACACAAGAACCAAAATTATTGCTTATTATTATTATTATTATTTTCATTTTAAAAATTAAATGGAAATCGTTAATTTGAAAATGGGATTCGGATGGAATTTGAAGAACGTAAAGCAATCCAGTTGATATGGTGCAATGGGTGGCAGCTAAGCCTGCGATTTTATTCCTCTCAAGATTCTCTCATATTCAATTCACCAGAGTGCTACCAATATTCTTTCTATTTTTTAAATTAAAAATTGCAAATTTTTTTCTCTCTATTCATCCAAATTTTTAGGGTGTGTTTGAGAGTGGTTCTAGAAAAAGCAATTTTAGAAATAATAATAATAATAATAATAATAATTATTATTATTATTATTATTATTGTTTTTGTTATTATTATAAGCATTTTAATAAAAAATACTTTAGAAGAATCATTTTGATGTTTGGTTTTATATTCTTAAAAATACTTGAATTATAATCATTTTAATTTAAAAAAATGCTGAATAATTTTTTTCTAGACTCTTAGGGGCTGTTTGAGGCACTAAGTGAGTTATAATAGTCTGTAAAATTATATAATATTGTTTAAAATACAGAATTGTATAGTCTTGATTTATAATAGTCTGTGTTTGGAGTGTAAAGTACTCCATAAGTTATTATAACACATGTTATTATAACCCATCACGTCCCAAACAGGTCCATAAAAATAGTTTTGAAATATTCAAACACTTGAGCTAGTTTTGAAATTTAAAGCACTTTAGGAGTTTTTGAAATTTCTAGACATATTTTTATGTCGCATGATGGGTATAAGTTGTTGGTGTCGTTTTTTTTTTTTTTTTTTGAAAATATTAGATTTCATTAAAAGTCAAATCCTCATTTAAGAGCCGGGGAACCACCTTGTTGCACGATCGATGGCACTTCACGAATGAAACGACGCCCCACGCCGCAACCTCTTCTTCAATCTCCTTAAAGAGATTTTTCAACTCCGACAGATCAGAACCTGGATGATTAATGGCGTTGATGATTCCACTATGAACAGGGCGATCTGAACATCCACGAACCGACAGAGAGATTTCAGCCCTTCGATGATCGCCTTTCCTTCCAGAACTTTCACCGGCCATTTGCGATTGAAAGGCGTTTGGTAACAGCGCAAATTGGAGACCACCGAGAGTCACGAATCACCCATTTTTAGACCTCCCTTCTTCTTCATTTCGTCCCACGTCGCATCTGTGTTGATTTTCCAGTGATCGATAGAGAGGGGCTTCCAATAATCTTGACTCACGCGGTTCTTCAATCTCATTGACTGCTGGTACGTGTCCTTCCCTACAAACTCCTAACAAAAATATACATTGATTCTAATCACCTATATTTTATACAAAAATATATTTCTACAGACGGTATAAAATGGTAAGCAAATAAAATAGTTGATTACATCCACCACAGTTTGTGTTGCAACTATTTAGTTTTATCAGGAAGATTTATTCCTTGTCCCATCTAAATTTATCGTATTTTGACTCCAATTTTTCAACAAATATTGATAATTATTTCATGATGCAAATAGATCAAACAAGATATTTGAATATTATGAAACTGACGCAAGCTAAAATGATCTATTCAATGTAGAAAACATGTTTATTTTTTAATCACTAGATTCCATCGATAATTATGTCTCATTATGATTATAATTAAAGTAACATAGTTGCCTTTCGACAAATTAAATGATAAACATTTTCTGAACACAAGGAAGAAGCAACGCCTTATACAAATCACAAAGAAAATAACTAATACTACCTGCTATGGAAATTTCACTTTACAAGTTAGAAGCTACTATATATTCTCTATTCCTTTTTTATTGGCGTTTAAGCATGCATGCCAATGAATGCGCCAAACCTTCAAAAGCCTACGGGAATCTGTTCATCCTGACCAGCAAATTACATTAAAACTCTCATGTCCGAGACAAAGTAGAGGGCAATTTGTCTTGTTGCTCGATGAACACGCATCTTGATGGTGGACCAAAAATGCTCAACACTTCCTGCAATGCATGATGGTTCACAAATTCAAGTCAACTTCGATTGGATGGATTACGTTGCACTCTGCAGGTACAGAGAATTTGGTAATATTAACCATGATAATTCAACCAAGGTGAAAGAATTTTTCATGTACAATGAGACGCAAAAATATCAGTGATCAATCAGGGTACTAGTTATTTTTCATGTGCGAATGTGGTTGTATCATGTATGAGAGAAGCAAGAACATCGGTCAATTAATAGAGCGGCATTTTATGAACTCTGCGCAAGAACATCGATCAGTTTTTTACGGGGACTAATTATAGTTTTTGTATGCTCCATTGCAAAAAAGAAAAACTCGCACCTAACAACCTCTCGTACATAAGAAGCACGTATGTATAATGTACTTACCGGCAAGAATACGAGGCCATGCAAAAATCCAAGAAGTACTAATGCCAAGTACATTTTGAAATAATAAACCTGCAAAACATATAGAATGAAGATATTAATAGATCTCGCGTATACATGGATTACTTAAAATTGAAGTTTAGTGGATGAAATTAATACCACAAAAACCTCCATTCTAGAGAAGCAAAGTACAAGGACCCCAACTAACTTTGTTAGTGTGATTCCACTGCAAACACTCGTATAAATGTAAATAAAATAAATGCAAATTGGCTAATAAATTTGATAAAGAATGATAGTAACTACATAGGCCTAATTTTCAATATCTAAAGCATAGCTCCACTATAAGATATGGAAAATGGTACCTAAGAACAGATGCTCCCATTGTACTAAACCAATTACAACAGGAAGTTGAGAATTGTTTCAAAGATTACAGGTTGTCCTTTGGGGCAATGATATGATAATGATGGTTTTAGTCACTATTTTAGGTTTAGTAAATGATGTTAAGCATTGATAGGTAGTCTAGTAATTAGAACGTCAATTCTAATTGATCATGCAAGAGTATAATCCGACTAGTTGGGACTCCTTCATATGACATTTATCGCTGAGTTATGGATTATTATACAAAAGAAATTTCTATGAAAAGATTATAACTACGGCTGACTTTAGGTAGAGTATATTAATGAAAAAAAAATTCATGTAGCAAAGAATGATACTGAACTAGAAAGTATCCATCAAATGAACAAAAAATTCAATAGCAATTCCCACAGACATGACAAGATTGACAACAGAGATTCCGTTTAATTGGATATTTAAAATGTCCATCACGTCCTGCAAAGTATTATCTTATCAGCAGGGGGTAAGATTATTTTTTATGTTAAAATAATTAAACTAACTCCATAACCATATTATCGTAAGCATTCCAGAGATGATTAGGAATAAAGGAAATGCCATGAGATCCACAACAATCATTGCCAACACCAACAAAATGATAGCCGAGGTCCATAAGCTACAACAAATAAATCAAGCACGAGGAAGCCTAGTTAGCACATTTGAAGAAAAGAAGAATATTCGTCTACTTCAATCATAGAAACACCATCACTAATCTGCACATGATGATCAGACACACAATAAACACCGCACCTAAAAAATGGTAAAAGAATATAAAATCTCAATGCTTTTCTGAACCACCAAGACACCTTTCATACCTTTATTAGGGATGAAAACTGTCCTTAAAAGTTATTCAAATGAAAATAAGAGGAAAAATGAATAAGAACAAAAGACCAACTTAATGAGGATCACTAGAGAGAGAGCACACCACAAGAATGGAGGACTTATCCTCCATATATATATATTAGGACATGATCTATTCTAATTTTCTTTTCCATTAAAAAATGCAGAAGCACAAAGCATTCGCTAGCATCATCATGGTAGAAAAAGTTGTACATGAACTGCAGCCTTCTACACTATATATATTAAACAATGCACGTGCAAATGTCCTTAGTAACTGACCAATAGCGAAAATAAAAAAACGGCCCAGCCCAGCCCAGCCCAGCCCAACCTTGGGCTTTACAATTTAATGGGTTATCTTAACACCCCACAAACCAATGTAAGAGGCAGCACGAACATTGAGTTTGTTTTTCATTCTATTAAAACAATCGCAGTTGATAAGGGTGACACCAACAACATTAAAACACATTACAATCTCTACCAACCAGACTTGTCTGCCAACTCCTTTACAACGAAGAATCAAATAACTCTAGAATCGCGTAGAAATGACATTTTGCACTTTCTCCCATGACTTGATGCTCTCGTTTGGCATTATCCCACCCTCTACAAAAATGCTGAAAAGGTCGAGGTTGTTCATCATGTTAATCGTTGCCTGGAAGTATGCTGTTTGGTTAAAGTGGCTGCAACTTCCACGGCTTTTCCACTCCCACCCCAAAATCTTTAATTGTCTTCCCTATCACGTCAGCCCAAACCACCCTCAGCTAGTTTTCTAAAGGTAGGATTTGAAACCCAAAATACCTTATTATGGTTTTCAAAAGATATAATCTGAAACCCAACATACTTTGTTAGGCCAAAGAGTTAGGAAGTTGAGATTTATAAAATTTTTAATTACCTCATTATACCTTAAAGAAGCAGAGTAGTGCTTCACGAAGTCCTATCCTTTTTTAGGCCACAAGCCGTGAATGGTAAAGGTGTGTGGCTCTTGTTGGAATCATGGCTGCAAGCTACAAAAGTCAGTTCAAGAGTAAGCTGATGCAACAGGAAGCAAATAGTTTGAACAAAAGAGTTAATGGGAAAAAAATGTTCAAAAACAATTTGCCACTCTTCCGTTCAATCAAATGGTGAAACCAAGATACATGTATGATCATTATTTAGTTCAAATTACAAGTTACAGGTACGATCATTATTAGTTTAAAATAATATGATAAGAAAGAAAATAAAAAAAATTCTAATTGAAAATTTTACCTTCAAAGAATCTGAAACTCTTGAACTCAATTCTTGAGCAGCCCACATCGAATTAATATAGTCAACCTGATAATTTTAATCATTTACAAAAATCAAAAACAATTTTTATCATATCCTTTAAATACAACTATCTAAATTGCCATTATTGACTAATCAAACCACACCTGCTTATTCAGGGGAGTATGATATGTTCTGAAAGAAAATGCTTGAATAACACCATTCTCATAGCCTGATGAACAAAAGAGGAAAATAGAAATGTTAGTTAATTTAAGGTTGCAAGAAATCTTCCGCTCTGATTTAACATTTTCTTATCAAATAATGCAACAAAAGATATTCAATCCTGCAAATCTTTCAGTTCAACACTGCTAGTTTATGCCCCATGACCTCCTTTAGCATTGAGAAACCACGACAGTTTATCCTTAAATTATGCAGTAGATGACCTACCACCACGCAAATCCGAGTGAAGAAAGCACTGCATAATTCATAAGCGTTGGTGTTTACAAATTCTAAGATGAAACATAGGGCCCATGAACTTCAAAATACTGCAACCAAGCAACAGTTTTATTTGTTATATGCCATCCAATTTAAAGGAAGATGTTACCGTTGTACAATCTTTGCATGCACTGTTCCACAAGAACCATCATTTGAAGCATAACAAGGGCTAAAAAAGACTAAATCATCTATCTATTTATTATATACTAAAGTAAAGTTTTAGGGCGAGTAGTGTTTTCTTCGTTTTGTAGCTTTGATTTTTTAGGCTCTTCTGCTATAGAAGAAGTTTGGTGTAGTTGGAATTCTCAAAATATAGACCAGAGAATCGTAACAAAGAAAAAAAGATGCGAGAGAAACCCTATGCTTTTATATATATTTGTTGAACAATGAATCAGCCATATATAAATACCTGGGAGAAAACTCCATTCACGAACTAGATAACTTTCACTCTAATAGAGAGTCTTTAGAAGATAATTCTAACTTAATAGTAACAACCAAAAATAAAAAAACGGCCTAGCCCAGCCCAGCCCAGCCTTGGGCTTTACAATTTAATGGGCTATCTTAACACCCTACAAACCAATGTAAGAGGCAGCACGAACATTGAGTTTGTTTTTCATTCTATTAAAACAATCGCAGTTGATAAGGGTGACACCAACAACATTAAAACACATTACAATCTCTACCAACCAGACTTGTCTGCCAACTCCTTTACAACGAAGAATCGGATAACTCTAGAACCGCATAGAAATTACATTTTGCACTTTCTCCCATGACTTGATGCTCTCGTTTGGCATTATCCCACCCTCTACAAAAACGCTGAAAAGGTCGAGGTTGTTCATTATCTTAATCGTTGCCTGGAAGTATGCTGTTTGGTTAAAGTGACTACAACTTCCATAACTTTTCCACTCCCACCCCAAAATCCTTAATTGTCTTCCCTATCACGTCGGCCCAAAACACCCTCGGCTAGTTTTCTAAAGGTAGGATCTGAAACCCAAAATACCTTATTATGGTTTTCTAAATATATAATCTGAAACCCAAAATACCTTATTATGGTTTTCTAAATATATAATCTGAAACCCAAAATACCTTGTTAGGCCAAAGAGTTAGGAAGTTGAGATTTATGAAATTTTTAATTACCTCATTATACCATAAAGAAGCGGAGTAGTGCTTCATTGAGTCTTATCCTTTTTTAGGTCACACTATCCTTTTTTAGGCCACAAGCCGTGAATGGTAAAGGTGTGTGGCTCTTGTTGGAATCATGGCTGCAAGCTACAAAAGTCAGTTCAAGAGTAAGCTGATGCAACAGGAAGCAAATAGTTTGAAGAAAATAGTTAATGGAAAAAAAATGTTCGAAAACAATTTGCCACTTTTCTGTTCAATAAAATGGTGAAACCAAGATACAATATGATCATTATTTAGTTCAAATTACAAGTTACAGGTACGATCATTATTAGTTTAAAATAACATGATAAGAAAGAGAATAAAAAAATTCTAATTGAAAATTTTACCTTCAAAAAATCTGAAACCCTTGAACTCAATTATTGAGCAGCCCACGTCGAATTAATATAGTCAACCTGATAATGTTAGTCATTTACAAAAATCAAAAACAATTTTTATCATATCCTTTAAATACAACTATCTAAATTGCCATTATTGACTAACCAAACCACACCTGTTTATTCAGGGGAGTATGATATGTTCTGAAAGAAAATGCTTGAATAACACCATTTTCATAGCCTGATGAACAAAAGAGGAAAATAGAAGTGCTAGTTAATTTAAGGTTGCAAGAAATCTTCCGCTTTGATTTAACATTTCCTTATCAAATAATGCAACAAAAGATATTCAATCATGCAAATCTTCCAGTTCAACACTGCTAGTTTATGCCCCATGACCTCCTTTAGCATTGAGGAACCACGACAGTTTATCCTTAAATTGTGCAGTAGATGGCCTACCACCATGCAAATCCGAGTGAAGAAAGCATTGCATAATTCATAAGCGTTGATGTTTACAAATTCTAAGATGAAACATAGGACTCATGAACTTCAAATACTGCAACCAAGCAACAATTTTATTTGTTATCTGCCATCCAATTTAAAGGGAGATGTTACTGTTGTACAATCTTTGCATACTCCGTTCCACAAGAACCATCATTTGAAGCACAACAAGGGACTGAAAAGGATTAAATCATCTATCTATTTATTATATGCTAAAGTAAAGTCTTAGGGTGAGTGGTGTTTCCTTCGTTTTGTAGTATTGATTTTTTGGGCTCTTATGCTATGGAAGAAGTCTAGTGTAGTTGGAATTCTCAAAATATAAACTAGAGAACCATGACGAAGAAAAGGAGATGTGAGAGAAAACCTATGCTTTTATATATATTTAATGAATGATGAATCAATCATATATAAATATCTGGGGAGAAAACTCCATTCACACTGATAATTTTCACGAGAGTTTCTAGAAGATAACCCTAACTGAATAATAATAGCAAAAACAAAAAACAGCACAGCCCAGGCCCACCCAATCCAGCCTTAGGCTTTACAATTTAATGGGCTATCTTAACACCCTACAAACCAATGTCAGAGGTAGCACGAACATTGAGCTTGTTTTTCATTCTATTAAAACAATTGCAGTTATAAGGGTTACACCATCAACATTAAAACACATTACAATTTCTACCAACCAGACTTGTTCGCCAACTCCTTTACAACAAAGAATCGGATAACTCTAGAACCGCGTAGAAATGACATTTTGCACTTACTCCCCATGACTTGGTGACCTCGTTCGACATTATCCCACCCTCTACAAGGGTGCTTCGAAGGTCGAGTTTGTTTATCATGTTAATCGCCTCTTGGAAGTACGCTACTTGGTTGAAGTGGCTCATCGAGCAACTTCCACGTCTTTCCCACTCCCACCCTCAAAATCCTTAATTGTCTCTTCTATCACGTCAACCTTAACCACCCTCAGCTGATTTTTTATAGGTAGAATCTGAAACCCAAAATACCTTGTTAAACCCAAGAGTTAAGAAGTTGAGATTTATGAAATTTTAATTACCTAACTATACTTGAAATAAGAGGAGTAGTGCTTCAAGGAGTCCTATCCTTTTTTAGGCCACAAGCTGTGAATGGTAAATGTGTGTGGCTTTTGTTGGAAGCATGGCTGCAAGCTGCAAAATGGTTGGTGACCTCTATTTCTCTTTGTTTACCTTGAGATACAATTTCTTCTTGAGCTGAAATATAATAAAGGATTTCTTTTCTTTTCTTTTATTGAAAAAAATTTCTTTTCCTTTCTTTTGTTGGAAAACATTTCTTTTCCTCTTTCTTGTTGGAAAAAATTGTTTTCCTTTCTTTTGCCGGAAAAGATTTCTTCTTCCTTTCTTTTGTCGGAAATGATTTTTTTCTTCCTTCTATAAATTGTACCACTTGTATTTCGAAAAACCAAAAATATTTTATCCATTCACTTTCTCCACTCTTTCCACTCTCTCCACTCTCTTCCTTTCTCTTGTCGACAACAACAGGTTTCTTTCTTCTTCTTTTTTTTTCTTTTTATTTTTTCACTTCATGCTTGATTATTTTATGTAAAATCATATTATACACCTCAAACAATCTATTGCATGTTGAAAATCTACCAATTGTGATATCTTTCATATCTTTCGTTGGTAGGGATGCTTTAACAATTGAGTTATGTCCATGTTTATGATTATTAATTAGCCTTGTATATATGATATGATTAAATAATGTTACCATAATTTACTAGACATGGCTTCGAATGACGATCTTGACGATGTTGCACAATGGCCTCCGATGATTGAGTCTTATTTTATTAATCTTTTGTATGAGGAAAGCAAAAAGGGAATACAAACCTCAACATTAGACAAGAAAACTTGGACTTTTATTGATAATGCTATATTTTCTAAGTTTGGCAAAAGATTTACAGTACCTAAATTGAGGTCAAAGTATAATCGCTTAAGAAAGTTACATCGAGAGTTCTCAACCTTATTAGAACATACTGGCATGGGATGGGATCCTATCAATAATACAGTTACTGCAACAGAAGACATTTGGACAGCTTATTTGAAGGTATATAATTATAGAACAAATTTTCTAATTATTAGATGATAGTGATTAGTAAGTAATTAAGCTTATATAGGCTTATATAGTGACACTTGTTATGTTTGTTATTTACAGAAAAATCCATTTGGAAAAAGGTTTCGCAAGAAAGGATGCAAACATTATAACATACTAGGAGAAATTTTCAATAACACAACTGTAACTGGACAAATGCTTTTTGCATCAACTCAAGTTCCACTTAGTTCTGATGAAGAAAGAGAATTAGAGAAAGATTTTATTAGCTCTGGAGCTCATGTAGAAGTTGAATATCAAGGAGAGGTGAATGATGATAGTGAACTCCATATTTCTAGGGTCCGACATTGTAGTATGGATCCTCCTATTGACCAACTTACTCGTAAGGCACCACGTGTATCTAAATCTACTGTGGATACTGCTCTTGAAGTATGGACTAAATCAATGAATGAAAAAATGACAATAAGGGCTGCTAAACGAGAGGCTTTGGATTCTGTGGGGACAAGTATTGAAAAATATTCAATCGAAAAGTGCA
This sequence comes from Trichosanthes truncata, assembly GCA_033996785.1. Lineage (NCBI taxonomy): Eukaryota > Viridiplantae > Streptophyta > Magnoliopsida > Cucurbitales > Cucurbitaceae > Trichosanthes > Trichosanthes truncata. Next base: position 996,703 of record JAWPNB010000009.1, on the reverse strand, counting down.
TGAAAAAATTGAACTCTATTCCTAATCTAGATAGAGCATCATATGCCAGAGCTTGCACAAAGTTTATTTCGCTTAAATGGAGGACCATGTTTATGTTGATGGATGAAGAAAATATTCGTTACATTATGGGTCCTAATTTTCAATCATGATGATTTTTTTAGGATAAATTGAATGGTTTTATTTGACATTTTATATTGATGTATTAGACTTTAGTTCATTTAATAATATAGTGTTAGCTTAACTCGCTATAAGATTTGGTATAAGATTAATTTTTGTTTATATGTTTCCTATTTATTTGAATATATGACTATTATATTAGGTACTAAGCTTCAACTACATACCTATGATGGAAGACGATACATGGTCATCAACATCGTCAGAAGATGAGATTGGAGAAATGATATTATTTATGGGATTGACTAATGCATACAACTTTCGAATCCTGAAACAACCTTGTCGAACATCTATCTTATCAGGTCGTGAATATATTATAGAGTTATTAAACGGACATCCAGATAGGATTTATGACTCTTTTCGAATGAATCAATGCACATTTCGATCATTGTGTCAAAAACTAAAGTCATTAGGTTATTTAAAAGATGATAAAATTGTAACCGTTGAAGAAGCAGTTGGCATGTTCCTTATTACAGTAGGTCATAACCAAGGTTCGAAATGTCGATGTCGATGGAAATTTCGGTGGAAATTTACGGAAATCGTGGAAATTGATGGAAATTGTATGAATTAGCCAATGAAACTTAGATTTTGACTTAATTAGACTATAATGGACTATTTTTAAGCATCACATCTAAAAATTAAGATAATATTTAGATATAAATGTCAATTGAAAATTTGAAATGTCGATGCGAGTAGGAATTTGAAAAAAAAATATATGGAAATTGATTTAAATTATTAAAATTATTTCATGAAACCTTAATTGTGAGTTGTGACTCAATTATAGTATAATTTATTACTCTTAAGTCTTAACATCATATATCTAAATATATGTAATATTTATATTCAATTAGACAACTATGAAGGAAATTTGAGAGAATTGAAATGAATTTAAGAGAATTTGAGGGAATTTGAGAGAATTTGAGGGAAATTAAGATAATTGGAATTGGAGTGTAGAAATGCTTTGAACCTATTATTTAGCGCTTCGAATGACCAAGTACGGGGGTCTCGCTAATTGCGCTATGTAAATCAATTTATTTATACACCATTTAAACTCTTATCTAATTGCTCTCTGTATTTTGTACTCAATTTCTCCTCAAGATAATAAAATTCTCTCTCCCTCTACCTGTGGACGTAGGCTATTACTTATTATTTATTAACAAAGAAAAGATTCAATTTGAATATATATATATATATATATATATATATATATATATAATATAATATAATATAATATAATATAAAAACCCTGCACGTGCCTTAAAGTTTCTCATGTTTGTAAAAAAAAAAAAAAAAAAAAAAAAAAACTCGAAATATGGACGACATGTCGTCGAAATGGGGGGGGGGGGAAACGACATCCCCCCTGACGACATGTCGAACGGGTCGACATGTCGAAATGTCGGTCGACATTTTAACATGTCGACCGAAATTTTCCACAGTGGTCATAACATGCGTAATCGAATTGTGTCAGAGTGATTTCAACACTCTCAAGAGACAATTTCACGTCAGTTCAATAGGGTGTTAAAGGCTTTATGCAAGTTGGCGATTGATATTTTCAACCACCTGATATGAGGGCCATTCCTCAAGAAATTATATACAATTTCAAATACTACCCTTGGTTTAAGGTATGTAAAAAATTAAATTAAGCATATTCATATTATGTGTATTTAATATATTTGATTTTCTAAAAATTTTCACATAGGATTGTGTTGGTGCCATTGATGGGACCCATATAAGTGCATGGGCACCTTCGTCAAAACAAACCCCTTATCGAGGTCGAAAAGTTCAAGTCACTCAGAATATTATGTGTGCATGCTCCTTTAACATGCTATTCACCTTTGTGTACACTGGATGGGAAGGAACTGCAAATGATTCAAGAGTATTACTTGATGCTATAAGTAGAGAGGAAAATAATTTTCCAATACCACTTGAAGGTTTGAAAATCACTTTATTATATTTTATGAATTGTAATTGATATGACATGATGACTTTATTAATAGGTAAGTACTATATTGTTGATTCTGGCTATACAAATATGTTTGGCTTTCTAAGCCCATATCGTGGGGAAAGATATCACTTACGAGATTATAGAGGTAGAGGAAGACATCCTAGAGGTCCACAAGAACTATTTAATTATAAACACTCCTCTCTTCGAAATGTGATTGAGCGTTGTTTTGGGGTACTTAAAGCTCGATTTCCCATACTCAAATTAATGCCAAACTACCCTATTAGGAAGCAAAGAAAAATACCAATTGCTTGTTGTGCATTGCATAATTTTATTAGAAGCCAATCAATGGATGATCGATTGTTTGAAGAATATTCAGTTGATGGCTTGGAAGTGATAGATGAAGAGGACATGGGCGATAGACAAGAAATTCCTAATATAGATATGAGCCAAGAATCTATTGGTCGAATGAATACAATATGTTCAGTTGCTGGGAGATGTTGAATCAAAAGCTTATTGTTGAGAACCAAACATCTGGAGGAGTCGGCCAGAGAGATAGTGGTGATGGTGATTTTGATATTGACAGAGTGGAACTTGTGTTGAGGTTATGAATTAGGGAAATCAAGCCTTCGTTATGGGCCATGATTGTTTCTCAATTTCAGCCCCTGATTTTGGTAGGCGTGGCCACATGGGAAGTAATGGTTTGCGGGATATGTATCATATACGTTAACGATGAAGAGAGTTGAAGATGAAAAGACATTATTTATGAAAGTTTTAAATGCTTTCAAATACAAGGTATTTACATGTATAAAATTCTAGAATTTTGAATTTCAATTATTAAATCCTCTTCCCTTCGTATTATCAGTTTTGAAAAAAAATAAAATTTAAGTCACTTCATAAAAGTATAATGTGCTATGGTGATGTACGCTAGAGTTGAAGATCAATGGAAGTGAAATCTTCTGACGAAAACTTTAAATGTTTTAAGTATAAGGTATTTGCACGACAAAAATTGTAAAATTTTGAGTTTCGATTGATTATATTTTCAATTCTAAGATTTGATTAGATATTATAATATCTTTCTAATTTTTTATCTTTTTAATTTTTTAGAATTTAAAGTATATCTTAGTTTTAAGTGGTTTATATTGTATGTAGATTTGATTAGATAGTATAATATCTTTCTAAATTTTGTTCTTTTTAATTTTTTAGAATTTAGAGTATATCTTAGTTTTAAGTGGTTTATATCGGATGTAGATTTGATTAGATAGTATAATATCTTTCTAAATTTTGTTCTTTTTAATTTTTAGAATTTAGAGTATATCTTAGTTTTAAGTGGTTTATATTGTATGTAGATTTGATTAGATAGTATAATATCTTTCTAAATTTTGATCTTTTTAATTTTTTAGAATTTACCGTATATCCTAGTTTTTAAGTTGGTGATTTTATGTTGGTTTATATTAAATCTAGATTTGATTAAATAGTATAATATCTTTTTAAATTTTTATTGATTGAAGTAACTTTTTTTTTTGCTTGATTTTAGGAGTGATTTTTAGGTTTGAAATTAAGGTATTTTTGGCATTTTTAACGGTAGGAAAATTCTAATTTTAACATTTGGCCATTTTTACAATTAAAAACATGTTTGGTTTTTTTGCAAAACACCTATTTTATTTTGGCTATTGATAACTGCTAACACAAAATAACGCAAGTGTATGCTGTCAAATAAGTAATATGTGGAAGTACTCCAAGTATCGAACCCAAGGGAATGAATGCACACAAAAACTATTCAGTTAACAACACAATTGCTCACAAGTTGCAACCGAAAATAACCAAAAAATAAATATATTTTGGGGGGTTTTGTGAAAACAAGTAAAAACAACTAAAACTGAAAAAAGATAAGAAAATAATGACGAGAAAGTAGGAGATTCAAATCTAGTTCAACCTTGAGGAAATACGTCCACCATGCGCCAGCATTTTGCCTAACTAGGCGACAAATATATGACAATTGTTGTCCATTTGCACTCATAAACTGGCTCTTTCGAGCTCTGTACGATATGAACAGAATGCTACTACGAGGCACTCGCAACTTACCCTAATCGACATTCAACACCGTGAATCGAGTTCAACACTTATTCAACCATTTTCTAAGTGCTTTTTGGAGCCTAAGCAATTAAACACATATGTCTATGGCTAGGTTCAAAAAGTAAAGTTCTATTTCGAGACTCTTCTCCTATATTACTTTTATGAAAACACGTGCTCGATTCAACATTTTCAGTATTGAATCTCACACAAACTATACTAACTCAAGTGATCAATTTAAGCTAACAATGAAACTTAAATTCAATAGAAGCAAACAATGTTAAATGTTAAACAAAGTTGCTAAAATCACATGGTGGGGCTTATCACATTTTTAGGGTATCAACTTCATTGAATCTCCTCTAAGGAGTTTAACTACTCATCGAAAAGAAAACTAAAGCGTAGAAAATAAAGAGAAAATAAAAATGAGAATGAATAAACTTCATTGAAATAATGAACTTGAATATACTTTGAGGTATGAAAAACAAAGAAATAACTAATGGTACAAAGAACAAAACTTGAATTATAACTTAAAACTAGAATTCAATTGTAAAAACAGAACTTACAACATTGGAATTAAGAAAAAAAGAGCATCTATAAAACTGGAAAACAGAAAGTGCAAAACTTAGATGAAAACAATAAAAATCCTAAGTTTATTCCTCCTTTCTAACTTGTTCAACATTTTTCAAGGAGAACAAGTCTTTACTCTTCCTTCTTTCAAAGTTAGAGTCTGAATGGAGTATGAACAGAATTTAGGGGAGACTCGATGTGACGACTAAAAACTAAAGAGAAAACGACAGAACTTTGGTGAAGATGAAGCTTGAGTCGCCTTTTATAAACCTTAAAGCCTAGGGTTTGCTGTCGAGATTAATGTGAGAAGGTATGGTCGACAATATCCCTTGATTTGAGGAGATTTTATGGAGAATCTTTATAAAAATCTGTCAAATTCGTGATTTCTGCACTTTCTGTCAATTAGGTTTAGTTGCAGCCGCATCTTGGGCGCATTTTCGGAGCTTCAGACAATTGGATAAATTGCGCCTGCATCTTGGTTGCAATTTCACAGCTTCAGTTCTTTGGGTACTTTGCTATCACAATTAGGTAACATTTTTTCGACTCTACACTTAGCCAAATTTCAGTTTTTGCTTTCCAAAAGCTTCCGCAATGTTGGCGCATTTCACATAACTCTGTACTTAGTCAAATTTCTACTTCTCCAAATGTTGTCGCAATACTAACGCATCTGGGCCATTTTTATACTTTTGCACAAAAACATCAAAACTTAACATTTTCTTACCAATAATGACTCTATTTACACATATTTTCTTACTTTTACAAAATCATGCTCTCAAACACATGTTAAGCTTGTTTTTACTTAAGGTCACTCTAAATTACATAAAATATGACAATACACTCGCTTTCTACGCAATAAGCATGATTTTTAGAGCTAAATAACACTCATAAATGAATGTTATCAGCTATTCTTGTTGTTAGCCCTTCAATTTTTAGCTATTTGGACCAAAATCACATGGGAAGCCCAATAGATCTCAACCTAGTTAAGAAAAAACAAAATAAAAAGAAAATCAGATTATAAATTATTCAAAAATCCCTCTGCAGCTTTCGGGCAGATGAAGAATGTTTAAGATACTTCAATCCAACAACTTTTTAGGGGTATCCTCTCTTTTAACCTTTGAAAGAGCGAGTGTTGAGAATAGCAAGACAAAGACTCTCTTTTTCATATGGTGTGAAAACCAAACTCTAGTCTTTAGCCTCAAACTAACTTTTCTTTAGTACAAAAAAATCTAAGAGTTTATTAGACCGCCTTGCAACAATCCCAGCAAGATTAAGCTATCAAGGATGATCCTCTACAGCTGGGTCCATTGGCCTGCTAATCATGTTCTGCCCACAAAGGCAATAGTTCATCTACAAGACTTTAGTTTTTGTCTCGTTAAAATTCAAGGATGCAATTGTATAACCTATAGAATAGATCATGTTCAAGTAAGGTTGTTTTAGCCTCCAGCTATCCTTTTTTCTTTATGGATGGAGAAACAACATCGTTCTCTAATCTAACCACTTTTTTTATGTCTAAAATAATTTTAAAAAAATATGTGAAAAAAAAAGTACTTTTAGATATTTCAAAATCACTTTGGATGTGTGAAATCACTTTTTACATTATTTGAATGAACACCGACATCCTTTATCAACGTTTGAAGAGAAAATTTAAAGCAACTTTTGGCATTAACTTTCTAAGCCCAATAACTTTCTAAGCCCAGTTTAAAATAAAAGCCCATCACAAGAAACTCTTAATCAGACAAACTATTAACTTCCTAGTTCCTACCTAACATTACTCGCCGGCGAGTTAGGTTTAGAGAGAGAAGACCACGCTGCCTTCAAGTTGCAGAGTGGCCGCCACGCAAAATTTTGACCTAAGAACTACGTCAAACTTGCTCCGACGACGTTAACCACAGGATCCCGCCGTTGCCCAAAGACGAAACTTATTTGTAAGTGATCTTTAGCCTTCTGACTATTTGAACTTTTGATGTATTTACAGATATATTTTTTTGCTTAAAACCATTTCAGATCTATCGAAGCTTCAAACGTGGGTTGATCTAATCGGATCCGAAATCCGAAAATCATCAGCAGCAAAATATTCAGTGAGCTCGGATTCATTGAAGGTTGGGTTGATCTGTAACCTTTCTGATAATTGCAGTGTAAGCGTTTTCTCCAACCTTCTCTAGAAGTTTACAGGGTTCCACTCTTTTATTATTTACTTTGAAAATCGTGATTTTTTGAGATGCACCGTCACTAGGTCACCTTTACTGAATTCCTTGCGATTTACATCTGCATCTGCTTTATACTTACTGTTGGTTGCTGATTTCCAATTGTTGTGTGACCTATTTATGTATTTGTGCAATCTTTTCTGCCATTTCTAATAGTCAAGGGCAATTTAGACAGGTCTACAGTTAGTCTAGGCAATTTAGTATAAACAATTTCAAATGGACACTTCCCTGTTGAGCAATTTTGTGTGTAGTTGATTGCAAATTCAGCTTGGGGCAGTGCCATGTCCCACTGTTTTGGTTTTTGGCTGCTAAAGCACCTTATTAGATTGCCCAAAGTTCTTTCTGTGGATGGCTATGGTACTAAAACTTTTCCCAATGTTTGTAAAAAATAACTTAAAAAATTTGACATCCCTGTCTGAAACAATTGTTTTTGGGATACCATGGAGTCTTACCACTCCTTAAAAAATTAAATTTGCAATATAAATAGCATCACCATTTTTTCTACATGGTATAAAGTGAGATATTTTACTAAAGCGGTCAACAATTACAAAAATAGAATTAAATGCTCTGAGTCCTAGGAAGTCCTAAAATGAAATCCATAGATAAATCTTCCCAAATATTTTATGGAATAGGTAAAGGAGTGTACAAACCTTTGCTTTGTGATTTCCTTTTGCGGTTTGGCAAATGTATCAACGAAATTTGAGACATCTTTTTCCAGTTGTGGCCAATAAAACCTGCTGGAAATTAATTCTATTGTATTACCACGACTGAAGTGACCAGCTAGTCCCCGGCATGCATATCCTTAATAAGTAATTCCCGTAGAGAATTTGTAGTATCCATAGAGTATTTCCTTTAACAGAAACCCATCTAGAATATGGAAGTCCCCCAATCCTATATGGTTTTCACATTTTTTGGGAATAATTTTAAAATCGGGGTTTCTCCTTTTAAAACAGTTAGTAAATCTGATTTTCTATTTAAAGCATCAACCTTATTAGTTGCTCCCGATCTATGTTTAATGAGAAAATTATTTTTTTTCAAAAATGTAATTCAACGGGCATGAATTCTACTAGTGCAGGTCTGGATTTGTAAAAAACAGTGTTTGTTTTCTAGTTGATCTTGATTGATTTGCAGGTCTGGATTTTGTCTAAAATGTCTTCTTTCTTGATGTGCAGGTCTATTTAATCCTTGGGGTCGTTCTTGAAGGCATCCTTGTTCTTGTGCTTGTAAGTTACCTTCGTCTTTGTTTTGTCCTCCATTGACTCCCAATTGTTCTATTTGCCTAGATTAACTCTACACTAATCTTTGTAAATCTTCCGTACTCCTTTGTATATTGTCCACAGAAGTTTCGATTGGCAGCAAGTGATCAACCATAGCTTCAAGGGACATTTTCTTTTGCAGTTGTTAATTGAGTACTTCTGTTTCAAACTCATCATCACCTGTGTGGATCATCTTCATCCTGGTCATCAAGGGCCCAAATAGCTTTGATACCAAACTTATCATTAGGTATTTGGTAAACATCAGATATATTGGCAAGGTAGGTGTGGGTGGGCGAGGGAGTTGAGTTTAACTTAAGTTGTTGGTTGTCGTTGCTCTGCTTCATTGTTCTTATGGCTCTCCAAACCTGTACCCATTCCCAGCTCTTCGGTCCTCACCTCCCTGCATTTTCCTCCCTTCCCTCTTCCTACTCTGTTAGTGAGATTCGACTCCCCCAAATTTCTACTACTCCAAGACGCCATCTTCATCTTGTCTGCTCCAGCAGTGATGCTAGTGGTAAGAAGGGAGTACCTAATTCCAACTATGTTGTTCCACTCAATAAATCTTTTTCCCCGGCTAACTCATCTTGCATCACTCGTCCCCTTGCTGAGATCCTCCGCGATCTAAACAAGAGAATCCCTGATAACATCGCTCAGAAAGTCCCTCATTCTGACACCCATGATCGACATCCTGCTACTTTCATTCCCTGGTTTCATGCCAATAGGATGCTGAGTTTCTACGCCCCTGGCTGGTGTGGAGAAATACGAGATGTCATATTCTCTGACAATGGTAGTGTGACTGTGGTTTATCGTGTGACTGTAAGAGGATCTGATGGAGAGGCACACCGTGAATCGACTGGAACAGTGTCAGCCACTGATAGCAATATTGAAGATCCTGTAGCTGCTGCGGAGGAAATAGCTTTTTGCAAGGCTTGTGCTAGATTTGGCCTCGGTTTGTATCTCTATCATGAAGAATGAACGCAAGAACAACAGAAGAATGCCATGCTTCCAACATGTATTGAAGTTTTTTAGTTCAACATTTTGTAGAAATAGGGTATAATGTTGGCCTTGTCACTTGAGGTGTACATTAGTAGTTTTTGATAGTTCGATGGAGGTCTTGAACTTTAACAAAGTCCTGTGTTGATGCTTCCATGCTTCATGTTTGCTGAACTTTAAAATAAGAGAAATTTACATTATGTACCCTGTAATAAAGATGCCTTTTCAATTTTACCCTTTGAAATGTTTTTTTTTTCAAGATTACCCTTTTGTTAGTTTTTAAAATAGATGGCAGTTGCCTTTTCTTTTATTGTTATTATTTTTTGAATGTTTCAGATCCGGTTGAATTGTGGGTTGTCGTGATGCTTTAGTTTTGGTTTTAGGTCAACGCCTTTCCTCCATTGACAGACTTACCTAATGATGAATCATACAAATTTTGTGCAACGCTGATAGCTTATTCACATCACTTGCAATGCTCTGCTTAGAAAAATTGCAAATAAAGCTTGATGAGCCAACTGGATATGGATAGAAGCAAAGTTGTCGTTAATGTTAGCAATTATGTGACTTTGTTTAATTAAATAAAAAAATATCTTTTTTTCTAGTCTTATAAGAATATGAAACAATTACAAATTTGGTCCCTATGATTTCGATTTGAAAAAAATTAGAATTTAGTCTCTATAATTTTAAAAGTTAAAATTTCATCCTTACAATTTAGTAAAACTTCATAAATGGTCCATATAATTTGATAAAAGTCCTCATAAATAGATTGACTAGGTCTATTTATGAGGTGGAGTACTAAAGAAGAGTGGAGGTCATAAAGAGGGTGGAGTACGAGTGGAGGTCATAAAGAGTGGTTTCCTGAGTGTATAAAGTAGAGGTATTAAAGAGATGTAATAATATGGAGGTATTAAAGAGGGTAGATAATATAGTGGTATATATGAGTATATTTTTTTATCAAACCATAGGGACTAATTTTAACACTTAAAACCACATAAACTAAATTCTTACTTTAAAATTATAGAGATTAAATTCTAACTTTCTCAAAACTATATGAATCAAATTTGTAATTTAACCAATATGAAATTGAAGCGTAGAGATGAATCTATAATTTCAAAAAAGACAGAATTTGAAACAAAAGATGGCACATGGTGGGATTGTTGTACAATGTGAAGAATGGTAATATCATGATGGGAAAGCCAGTCAATGTTTGGCTGCCTGGTACAAGAATTACATGGGACGGCCAATAGATCTCAACCTAGTTAACCAAAAACAAAACCCAAAAAATCAGATTATGAACTGTTCATTACAATCAGAATTTGAATGAAGAACACTATAAGTCTATAAGGGACATCAGATGCCAAAAAAGTCAATGGGTTAGGGAAGGCAATAATGCAGACAGTTAACACATGATTGCTATTAAAAACTTCCTTGTTTATTGGTTTTGATTTTGGTTTTGGTTTGTCCACATAAACAGATAAATGAGGTCGATCCAGACAATAATTGCACTAGTCCCTATGGTCTAAGATCGAGAAAATGAGACATATACTGAAGTTACTATCTGTACAGAGCTGCATCATTACTTGTATTGTATAAATTCCCAAACACGTCTTCAGAGCTGCATCATTACTTGTATTGTATAAATTCCCAAACACGTCTTCAGAGCTGCAAAACTAAATCGGGTTGAATTTGCAAAAGAATCTGCAGATTAGAACTGGGTCCAGCAGATAAGCCTAATCCAAAATTAAGGTCAGGATTGAAGGTGATTGAATCTAGCACAGGATGAGTTGATAGTTCTTGCCAACGTGCTTTTTCACCAAGCCCCAGCTTCTGTTGTGTTTCGATTGACTCCTGCAAGTTTTGGTGTTTCAGCTTTTGCATCTTCTGCAAGTTTTGGCATTTCAGCTTGGCTTAGTAAATCCATATCACCAGCACCAGCACCAGCAGGGCTTTGGAAAGAAGCATTGTTGAGAGCTGGAGATGTGCAATGCATTTGACAAGGCACTGAAGAGTCGTCTGAACAAGAAGTCCCACCAATAATGGCATCAAGTCTTACCATTCTCATCTCTTGTGAAAAATGGGGGAAGAAATCACCATTTGTGCAGTGAATGTTCGAAGGAATTATCATTTTCTGCTCGTTCGATATAGAAGCTGTAGAGCCTATCACACATCTACTTCTGTCTAGCAATACTGTCTCGCTGTGGGAATTTCTCACTCTGTCAATTTCAGCATCTTCACCTTGTTTCAAAAAATTATTCGAAACACCAATGTTAGAGCCAGATATGCTTCCACATGGAAGAATGCCCGTGCTCTCCGCTACTGTTTTCGTGTCGGATGAGCCTCCATCCACAGGTGACATTCGCTGCTGCTTTAGTATTTCAATTTCTTGCATCAATACTCGCCCCAGCTCCCGACTGATACTTTCAATTTTCTTAGAAGCAATCTTCCAAACTACAGGACCAAGATCTGCTGCAAAGAGAGCTAGGCTTCTTGCATAACCATGCTCAGCATGCAAACCTACCTGCTTGATATTCATGAAAATTAGATTTACCAAGACTACTTGATCAAAAGAACAGTTCCTTCCTACAACAAGCTCCCCCATCACAAAATAATGGACCCCCCTCCAAAAAAAAATAAAAAAATGGAAAAAGAACCCCACATTCATCCCCAAACTCACAGATCTTCTTCAAGACAATAAATGAGAATTAATGCAGTTTCCAATACATATACAAAAACATGAAATAGAAACAGAGAATCGGGAGTGACACTACATACAGTAATTAGTTGCTTCAAGTCTCCATCAAGGTCACCGAAGACAGATGGCCAATTCCCACAGGACAGTGAATGATTATAGGTATCACGTCTATTCTCATCCACAGCCATATTATCATTCTTTCCACTTTTAAGAACACCCTTCAAAACTGAAGCTGAAAACAAGTGGATAGAAGTCTCAAATATGTTGGACAAAACTCTAAAGATGCCCAAAAGAAATTTTATAGGAAAAATATTGAGTAAAAGAAACCTGGAAATTCATTTTTCCATTCAGGCAACCAGCTGGCCAAAGTTTCGCTGTGTTGAGGTGTTGATGCCCTAACTAGAGGATATGCAGGCAGGGGCCTAAAGGAAGAACGTGCTCTTCTCAAATTGTAATCATTGACGTTGTTGGAATCATCACATCCATAAGCAAGAGTAGCACCTGAGCAAAACTCTGCCCCAATGCTTTCAATAGGGATACCAAGACCTAGAGATCTCTTCTGGCTCTTTCCTGGTGGCCTACCCCTCCTCACAACTTTATGTTCTGGTTCACTTTCATCACTGCTTTCTCGCCTCAAATTCTCAAAATCCTTCTTCGCAAGCTCTTGTATGGATCGTGCCTAAAATAAAGTAAGCTTTAAATCGTATAAATAGTAAATCCAAGAATTATTCTAATCGATATAAAAGCCATAACATTCAAAACACACAAATCCGAACTTGTCTAAACCTGACGGAAGAAAACGGTATCTGAAGCATTATACTTCATCGCATTTGAACATATCAAAAAAATATCTTCCTGCAAGATTAAAATGATAAAATGTTAATACTTCAATCTGCATTCAAGCATCACAATATGATGACAAATTACTTAAAAATCAACATCAAATATATTTTTTAGAAACAAAGGTTATAAGGTAAAAGAAGTTCATCCTGTGTCATAAGAAACCGAATCTGTCATATTAAAATATAAGCAGATTCTCAAGCTTAGAGTACATCTACGCTGTGTCTGATTTTTAGACAATGGCATGAAAAATTATATCCAAGGAATAGCATCAATCCCATTCCCATCAAAGTGGTTTTTCAATATATTATGAGAGGTCATCACAGATCTTAATCAAAACCCATCGAGATTAAGACATTGCATATCAGTGACTTGAACTCCAAACCACAGTTCATAAAAAGGCAACAGATAGAAGATTCCGCAGCCTTTTGCATGTACATGGACATGGATGTGGTGCAGGCGGCTAAAAAAGTTCCATAAGTCAAATATCATAATAATTAGAAAGTTTGTAATGGGAAAGAAGCCAGAAACGTGGGATATTAAAATGGCACAATCTACTGGTCAAAAAACTGCAAAGACTTCGATCCTTATTAAGAAGCATACACTACAAGATTAGTAAATGTACGCATCGTTGGAAGTCTATCAAGTGTGCAGTAGTCACACATGGTCCAAATTTTTTTAAAAGAAAACAAAATTGATCCACCATAGAGTAAATAAATAGAGCAATTATAAAGCCACAAGTACACACCTCAAACTGTTCCAAATTTGCGTAAGCTCCTCCATCTAGTTTTGCCCTCACAGTCCCAAAATCCATAGGATTCTCGATAATGACATAATAATCGGGAAGCTGTAAAAATGAAATGACAAAACATGAATCAAATTTAGACTTGGAAATCTAAAAACTACATAACAAAAGATGGTTAAAAAAAAAAAAAAAAAACCTCGTTTGAATCCACGGGTTCGGAAAAGACTCCATGGGTGTCTTTTCTGGAAGAAAACAGATAGCACTACTCAAAACGACTATTAAATGGCAAACAATAATGAGGGAAAACAATAAGAAACAAATGAACAGTCGCACTTTTGAAGTCTATCAAGGATGAAAATCAACAACTTTTTGTCTGGCAAAGTTGTCGTGGGACCAGACTCCACCTGCGACCCTACCCACGTATAAATGGTATCAGCAAATAAAGCTCACAACAGCGCCTTCTTGAACAACAATAACAACAACAACTGAGCTTAGTTAAGAATTAGATACCATGCGCAGTGTCTGTCGCTTTCAAAGTTTTTTCACTCTGCAAATTAAGTTAATAAAACAAGATTAGAACTGTGGGGTGTGGGAATGGATTTCAAAAGACAATATTTAACTATTTAGAAAGTTGCAGCAAAGCCCTTCAAGATACAGCTTTGATACATGAATAGAAAAATCAGAATGGTTATAGAAAAGACAAATTCATTCTTTTCACGTTCATACTGTGATATGTGTGCATTATTTTGTTTCATAAAGCTTCCATCCAATTAATTAATTCTAAAATAAAGAAGTAATATATCTAAAACTGCCATCCTCTCGAATTTCAAAAACAATAAAATAGAGGCGAGACTTGACCGAGTCAAACAAACCCCACAAACCTCCGATCTGACAGAAAGTTTGCCAGAATCTTCAATTTGCGCGCGAAATTTAACAAATAAATAAATCTCATTTGGATACAATTTGATCTTATTAAAAAAAAAAAAAAGAAGGAATAAAAACTGGTTGATTTTATAAATCATTGCCCAAAGGGTTTTTCTTTCTTTCTTTTTTCAAACTGGTTGGAAAAAACAAATCCCTTTTCACCAATGCTTTGAAATATTTTTTGACGAGCGAATAGAGACAGTTCATCACCACTCCACAAGATCCAAACTGGGGGGGCGCCGATTCTGCGACGTTTGAGGGCCGCCTCGGAATCTTCGCCGTAGGAGGTCGATTTACGTAAAGAATAGGCGGACAATGTTGGATAGTTTTGGCGGGAAGTTAAATCGAGTAAAGGCTTGTGCTTCTTCTCAATGCGCTCGTCGTCATCGTCGCCTTCGTCACCGCCGGTGACGCGCTCTGTCGCCGGGTGAACATTATGATTGCGACAAGATGATGGACTCCTAGGGTTCGAGGCAAAGTCGAAAGCATTAGACGGTTGTTGGTGATGTTCTTGCAACTTTCGCTGTTTGAGGAAGCGCTTTTGGACATCTAAAAGAGAAGGGCGACCCTTTTTCTTTCGCTTCTTCATTGTCGATTTGGAAACCTCGCCCATTGTTCTTCCCTTTTCCGGAGGAACCAAACGCAGGGAGTTAATTGATTTCAGTTTTCACGGCGAACGATGTACTGATGCAAGGATTTCTAGGCACGTGCGAATCGCATGACGGTATAACGTAATATTTAATTTACCCAAATTTACATCTCTCTCGCATGGGGTGGAACACCCTTTCTTTTTTTTTTTTTTTTTTTAACGAAGGGGTGGAACACCCTTTCAACAAAACATTCTCTCTTCATTTAATTTCTATTGTATGATTAATCTCCGAACTTTTTTTTATAATTTTTATTTAATATTATAATAACTAAATTATTATTAAAATATTAAAAACTATTAACAATAGAGTAATTTAAATTATACAACTCTTTGTTTTTGCAAAGACTAATTTAAATTTTTGTAATGGAGAAGAAGAAAAAAAGGAAAGCTATTGCTAATCATTTTTAATATTTTAATTCTAATTAAGTTATTATATTATTTAATAAAAATGATAAATAGATTGTTTTTTTTTTTTTAAAACTACGTTTAATTTTTTATAAAGAAGAATAAGAAAAGTAGACGGGATTGGTAGTATTTTTTTTAATTAACCAAAAAAACAAAAATAAAAAACATTTTCCACTCGATACGGATCGAATTCAAGCACTCGTAAATATAAGACACCACACATGTCCACGCAAGTTGTTTTTTTTTTTTTAAAACACAACGTAGGTTGTCTCTCATGCAAGTGAAGGTCGTCTTCAGCCGCGTATTATAGGTCATCACTTCGAGATGACTTTCAGCCGCATATTGTCGTCTCGTTAAGGGACGACCTTGATCCATCTAATGACAATGACAATATTAATATAATAGTTTGGAAAATACAATATTTTTATAATAAGTTTCGAATAATATTCATTTTTTTATAAGTCCTTAATCTCCTCTCTTTATTTTAATCATTTAATTTCCCATTTTCTTCTTTTTCTACTCCATCTTATTCCTCTCTCTTTATATTTTGGATTATTTTTTTGCCACAACTTCGATCCTCAAGCATTATTCTTTTTCTTAATTGTATTTAGTCGGGTGTTGGATCAAAAAGAAAATAAGAGAGTTAATTTAAAGTCCAAAAACTATATATATGATACATATATATATGAAAAGACTTAAAATAAGAAAGTAGGGGACAGTTGCTATGAAATACATCGCAGTTGATAAGGGTGATCCTGTCAACTGCGAAACACATAACAACCTCCATTAACCAGACTTGTATGTCAACTCTTCCAGAACGAAGAATTGGATCTATTTGGAATTGTGCAAGAATGACATTTTGCACTGTCCCTATGACATGGTGTTCTCATCCGACATTATCCCACCATCTACAAGAGCGTTGAGAATGTCGAGACTGTTCATCATGTTGATCGTCGCTTTGAAGTATGCTAGTTGGTTGAAGTGGCTCGTCGAGCAACTTTCGCGTTTATTCAACTTCGACCTCCAAAATTTTTCATTTTCCCCATATCACGTAAGGTTAAACTACGCTTAGCTGGTTTTATAAAGTTTGAATCTAAAAATTTGAAATAACTTGTGTTGATGCACAAATAAGAGCAACGGGAACGTACCTAATTGATCGCTGCTTGGAAGTATGCTAGTTGGTTGAAGTGGCTCGCCTCGTGCTTATTTCACTCCGACCTCCAAAAGTTTACATTTTTTTCTCATATCACATCATGTCAAAACTACGCTTAGCTGGTTTTGTAAAATTTGAATCTGAAATCCAAAATAACTTGTGTTGATGCACAAATAAGAGCAAAGGGAACGTACCTGATTGATCACCACTTGGAAGTATGCTAGTTGGTTGAAGTGGCTCCCTGAGCAATTTTCGTGATTATTCCACTCCGACCTCCAAAACTTTACATCTTTTCCCATATCACGTCAGGTCAAACTATGCTTAGCTGATTTTGTAAAGTTTGAATCTGAGATCCAAAATAACTTGTCTTGATACACAAATAAGGGCAAGGAGAACGTACCTGATTGATCGCTGCTTGAAAGTATGCTAGTTGGTTGAAGTGGCTCGAGAAACTTTCGTGCATATTCCACTATGACCACCAAAACTTTACATTTTATTTTCCATATCACGTCAGGCCAAACTACGATTAGTTGGTTTTGTAAAGTTTGAAAATGAAATCCTAAATAACTTGTGTTGATACACAAATAAGGGCAAAGGGAATGTACTTGATTGATCGCCACTTGGAAGTATGCTAGTTGGTTGAAGTGGCTCGCCGAGCAACTTCGTGCTTACTCTACTCTGACTTTCAAAACTTTACATTTTTCACCATGTCATGTCAGGCCAAACTACGCTTAATTGGTTTTGTAAAGTTTGAATATGAAATCCAATACAACTTGGGTTGATGCACAAATAAGAACAAACGGAACGTACCTGATTGATCGCCACTTGGAAGTATGCTAGTTGGTTGAAGTGGCTCGCCGAGCAAGTTTCGTGCTTATTCCACCCCAACCTCCAAGATTTTACATTTTTTCCCATATCACATCAGGTCAAACTACGCTCAGCTGGTTTTGTAAAGTTTGAATCTGAGATCAAAAATAATTTGTGTTGATGCACAAATAAGGGCAAAGGGAACGTAACTGACTGATCGCTGCTTAAAAGTATGCTAGTTGGTTGAAGTGGCTCGCCGAGCAACTTTCGTGCTTTTCCCACTCCGACCTAAAAAACTTTATATTTTTTCTCATATCACGTCAGTTTTATAAAGTTTGAATATGAGATCCAAAATAACTTGTGTTGATGCACGAATAAGGGTAAAGGGAACGCACGTGATTGATTGCGGCTTGGAAGTACGCTAGTTGGTTGAAATGGCTCATCAAGCAACTTTCGTGCTTATTCCACTTCGAACTCCAAAACTTTAATTTTTTCCCATATCACGTCAGACCAAACTATGCGTAGCTGGTTTTGTAAAGTTTGAATATGAAATCCAAAATAACTTGTGTTGATGCACAAATAAGGGCAAAGGAAACGTACGTGATTGATCGCGACTTAGAAGTACGCTAGTTGGTTGAAGTGGCTCGTCGAGCAACTTTCGTGCTTATTCCACTCCAACCTCCAAAACTTTACATTTGTTCTCATATCACATCAGGCCAAACTACGCTCAGCTGGTTTTGTAAAGTTTGAATATGAAATCCAAAATAACTTCTGTTGATGCACAAATAAGGGCAAAGGGAACGTACGTGATTAATCGCAGCTTAGAAGTACGCTAGTTGGTTGAAGTGGCTCGTCGAGCAACTTTTATGCTTATTCCACTCCAACCTCCAAAACTTTACATTTGTTCTTATATCACATCAGGCCAAACTACGCTCAGCTGGTTTTGTAAAGTTTGAATTTGAAATTCAAAATAACTTGTGTTGATGCACAAATAAAAGCAAAGGGAACGTACTTGATTCATCGTTGTTTGAAAGTATGCTAGTTGGTTGAAGTGGCTCATGCGAGCGACTTTTGTGCTTATTCCACTCCGACCTCCAAAACTATATATTATGCCTCATATCACGTCAGGTCAAACTACGCTTAGCTGATTTTGTAAAGTTTGAATCTGAGATCCAAAACAACTTGTGTTGATGAACAAATAAGGGCAAAAGAGAATATACTTGATTGATCGCTGCTTTAAAGTATGCTAGTTGGTTAAAGTGACTTGCCAAGCAACATTCGTGCTTATTCCACTCCAACCTCCAAAACTTTACATTTTTTCTCATATCTCATCAGGCCAAACTACGCTCAGTTGGTTTTGTAAAGTTTGAATAAGAAATCCAAAATAACTTGTGTTGATGCACAAATAAGGGCAAAGGGAACTTACGTGATTGATCGCGGCTTGGAAGTACGCTAGTTGATTGAAGTGGCTCGTCAAGCAACTTTCGTGCTTATTCCATTCCAACCTCCAAAACTATATATTGTGCCTCATATTACGTCAGGTCAAACTACGCTTAGCTGATTTTGTAAAGTTTGAATATGAGATTCAAAACAACTTGTGTTGATGCACAAATAAGTGCAAAAGAGAACATACTTGATTGATCGCTGCTTGAAAGTATGCTAGTTGGTTGAAGTGGCTCGCCAAGCAGCTTTCGTGCTTATTCCACTCCGACCTCCAAAACTTTACATTTTTTCTCATATCACATCAGGCCAAACTACGCTTAGCTGGTTTTGTAAAGTTTGAATGTGAAATCCAAAATAACTTGTCTTAATGCACAAATAAGAGCAAAGGGAACGTACCTCATTCATCGCTGCTTGGAAGTATGCTAGTTTGTTGAATTGGCTCACGCGAGCGACTTTTGTGTTTATTCCACTCCGACCTCTAAAACTATATATTGTGCCTCATATCACGTCAGGTCAAATTATGCTTAACTGGTTTTGTAAGGTTTGAATTTGAGATCCAAAACAATTTGTGTTGATGCACAAATAAGGGCAAAAGGGAATGTACTTGATTGATCGCTGCTTGAAAGTATGCTAGTTGGTTGAAGAAGCTCGCCGAGAAACTTTTGTGTTTATCCCACTCCGACCTCCAAAACTTTACATTTTTCCTCATATCACATTAGGCCAAACTACGCTTAGCTGGTTTTGTAAAGTTTGGACATGAAATCCAAAATAACTTGTGTTGATGCACAAATAAGGGCAAAGGGAACGTACCTGATTGATCATCGATTAGAAGTATGCTAGTTGGTTGAAGTGACTCGACGAGCAACTTTCGTGCTTATTCCATTCCGATCTCCAAAACTTTACATTAGTATGCTAGTTAGTTGAAGTGGCTCGCCTAGTAACTTTCGTACTTACTCCACTCAGACTTTCAAAACTTTACATTTTTTCCCATGTCACGTCAGGCCAAACTATGCTTAGTTGGTTTTGTAAAGTTTGAATATGAAATCCAATATAACTTGGGTTGATGCACAAATAAGAGCAAATGGAACGTACCCGATTGATTGCCACTTGGAAGTATGCTAGTTGGTTGAAGTGGCTTGCCGAGCAACTTTCGTTCTTATTCCACTATGACCTCTAAGACTTTACATTTTTCTCCCATATCACATCAGGTCAAACTACGCTCAGCTGATTTTGTAAAGTTTGAATCTGAGATCCAAAATAACTCATGTTGATGCACAAATAAGGGCAAAGGGAACGTACCTAATTGATCGCTGCTTGGAAGTATGCTGGTTGGTTGAAGTGGCTCGCCAAGTAACTTTCATGCTTATCCCACTTCAACCTAAAAAACTTTATATTTTTTCCCATATCACGTCAGGCCAAACTACGCTTAGCTGGTTTTGTAAAGTTTGAATCTGATATAAAATAACTTGTGTTAATGCATAAATAAAGGAAAAGGGAATGTACGTGATTGATCGTGGCTTGGAAGTACGCTAGTTGGTTGAAATGGCTCGTCGAGCAACTTTTGTGCTTATTCCACTCTGACCTCCAAAACTTTCATTTTTCCCCATATCATGTCGGGCCAAACTATGTGTAACTGGTTTTGTAAAGTTTGAATATGAAATCCAAAATAACTTGTGTTGATGCACAAATAAAAATAAATGGAACATACCTAATTGATCGGCGCTTGGAAGTATGCTGGTTGGTTGAAGTGGCTCGTCGAGCAACTTTCATGCTTATTCCACTCCGACCTCCAAAACTTTACATTTTTTTTCATATCACATTAGGCCAAACTACCCTTAGCTGGTTTTGTAAAGTTTGAATATGAAATCCAAATTAACTTGTGTTGATGCACAAATAAGAGTAAAGGGAACGTACCTAATTCATCGTTGCTTGGAAGTATGCTAGTTGGTTGAAGTGGCTCGCACGAGCGACTTTTGTGCTTATTCCACTCCGACCTCCAAAACTTTATATTTTTCATCATATCACGTCAGGTCAAACTACGTTTAGCTGGTTTTGTAAAGTTTGAATCTGAGATCCAAAATAACTTGTGTTGATGCACAAATAAAGGCAAAAGGGAACGTACTTGATTGATCACTACTTAGAAATATGCTAGTTGGTTGAAGTGACTCACTGAGCAACTTTCGTGCTTATCCCACTTCGACCTCCAAAACTTTACATTTTTTCACATATCACATTAGGCCAAACTACGCTTGGCTTGTAAAGTTTGAACATAAATCCAAAATGCCATGTATTGATGCACAAATAACGACAAAGGGAATGTACCTGATTAATCGTCGCTTAGAAGTATGCTAGTTCGTTGAAGTGGCTCGACGAGCAAGTTTCGTGCTTATTTCACTCCGACCTCCAAAACTTTACATTAGTATGCTAGTTGGTTGAAGTCACTCACCGAGCAACTTTCGTGCTTATTCCATTCCGACCTCCAAAACTTTACATTTTTTTCCATATCACGTAAGGCCAAACTACGCTTAGCTGGTTTTTTAAAGTTTGAATATGAAATCCAAAATAACTTCGGTTGATGCAAAAGTATGGGCAAAGGGAACGTACCTGATTGAATACTGCTTGGAAGTATGCTAGTTGGTTGAAGTGGCTCGCCGAGCAACTTTCATGCTTATTCCACTCTGACCTCCATGACTTTACATTTATTTCCCATGTCACGTCAGGCCAAACTACGTTTAGCTAGTTTTGTAAAGTTTGAATATCAAGTCCAAAATAACTTGTGTTGATGCACAAATAAGGGCAAAAAGAACGTACATGATTGACCGCCGCTTGGAAGTATGCTAGTTGGTTGAAGTGGCTAATTGAGAACTTTAGTGCTTATTCCACACCGACCTCCAAAACTTTACATTTTTCCCTATATCATGTCAGGCCAAACTATGCTTAGCTGATTTTGTAAATTTCAATCTGAAATCCAAAATAACTTGTGTTGATGCATAAATAAAGGCAAAGGAAACGTACTTGATCTGCAACAGTCGAATTTGTATTTATGAGGGGAAAAAGTGGCCTACAAAACAAGGAAACCATGCTTAGTGGTGCTTGCCACAACCCCTCCGATACTTAAGTAAGAGAGGCAAGAAGTGTAACAAGTATTAAAGAGTGAATGAGTTATCTCTATTGGAGTTATAACGTGGTATTTATATGAAATTGATTTAGGGTTTTCCTGGCTCGGCCCGTTTTGGGTTCGCTCGGCCCGATTCGGGCCTTTTGGCATTTTCTTCATTTTCCTAAGCCATAATTCACCCTCAATCTCGTGTTTGATCCTTTTTGTCATGTTTATCTTCTATTCTGTTGTGTTTGATCTAATTGTGTAAATTTACTCATAACAACTTGTTATGGTTTTCTTAAAATTATAATCTAACACTCAATTACTTCACTATACTTGAAAAAAGTAGAGTGGTGAAGTAGATTAAAATTTATAAAATTTTAATTACCTTACATTTTTTGAAATAATTGCACCAGATCAACATAGATTGCTATCCATTTTGAGGCCACAACCCATCAATGGTAAAGGTATGTGGCGCCTGTTGAAAGTATGGTTGCAAGTTACATACTGCTGGTGGCCATTGCAATAGCCATAATTTTTTCCATCATTGTGAAAGAGCAAATAGTCGTGGGAGTGTCCTGTGATATTGTGAAAGAGTGAACAGTCGTGAGAATGTAGAAGAATATTTATAGGCTTATTGAATTAGTAGAATTCCAGTTAGGTAAGCTTTGCTTTTGGTATTTTCAATTACGTAAGGCTTGTTTTTGGTGTTTCCTATTAGGTAAGCCATGTGTTTAGGTGTTTCCCAAGATTTATTTCGACACGTGCGAATCAAAGGACTAGAAGCGCAATTACGAACGCATAACAAATGTGCCGTCTCCATGGATATGGGATTTTTATATTTCGTGGCTGATAGCATTAATTTAGTGCTATATTTATGCCGAATTATTGGTTAGTTTTGTATTGAATTAGTGAACTTTGATGTGTATTTCTCTTGATTTTGTAGAAACCGAGCTGACGGAGCAAAATCGAGTGTTCAAGATTACTTCGATGGATATTGGAGCTTTTTAGAGCTTTGTTGAAAATTCAAGAAGGGAAGAGAAAATTTATAAAATGTTAAGTAAGAAAGTTTTCATTTTGAAAGTCCAAGTTTAAGACTTTCAAGTTGAAAGCTAAAAAAAAAAAAATCTCGGAGCCTAAGCGCCCAAACCGGCGCCCAAGCGCTCGAAGCAGAGTAGTCAGACAGAATGACAACGCCTAGGAGCTACGAATACAGCAGAACACGTTTTTTTTCAGATCTGTTTTGATCTCTACTATATATACATCATTTTCTCTTCGATTTTAATAGGCCAAACCGAGGGTTTATGCCCTAAATATGACTCCATGCTATTTGAGAGGATTTGGGAGCATTTGTGAGTGGATTGGAGTGATATTGAAGATTTTGAGCTTGGATTCTTGGGATAACACATCAGAAACGCGAGATCTCCCTTTGTTTGCAATTTCTTCCATTTTCCTTTCATTTATAGTTAATTTTGTGGGTGTAAAGTAGAGATTTTTGGGTTGTATTGACTGATTTTATATGATTTAATCCCTACTTACTTGGATTTATTGTTAAACACTATTTTATGCTTGATTGTTGGAAACTTTGGATTGATTTCTTAAGTAATAGATGTTTATTGCTTTTAGGGTTTTGAATCATTTATGCAATTGTTTCTTAATACCTTTAACCATTGTTTCTCTAATTAATTGGGATATTTCTAAGTTGAGCTCGAGAGAGAACACTTAGTTCAGCTTAATGCGCGATTAATTAACTACTCGAGTGACAGCGAGGTTATTAGTTAATTAATTGTAGTTGGTAATGAAGATTAATTAGTTGAGCATTGGTTAATCGATTAGTTTTCTAAGTGGAAACTTGAAAGAGAGAAGCTTAGACAATAACCCAATTGCATAACTAGTGTTTATTTACCGGAGTGACAGTCGGAATTAATAAATAAACATTAGAAGTTCATAATGAAGAGTCTTAACGCCTTGTATGAGTTAGCTAGCGCTAGGGAGACCTAGGTTAGTTAATTGGTACATTATGAGTGGAGGAGACCGAGAGGAGATTCCACGTCTTTAGAGCTTCTAGACTTATGAGTTCGCTGTCCATTGAGTTATAATTGTCTGTTAACGTAGTAATTGATCCTTTCCCAAGTTATCCCTCGTGTTTGTGTCTCCCATTTATTTTCTGCATTTATTTTCTTTTGTTAGTTAGTTTATCTTCTCTTGATTTTGGTTCTCTAAATAAAGTTAGTGAGAGTATTAGTGGTAATTAATTGAATTAAAAGCTTATCTCTGTGGATTCGATATTCGGTAGGAATACCGTTTATATTACTTGACTCGTGCGCTTGCGGAAACGTATTTGTATGCCTATCAATGGCCTATATCATTATATTGGGTTCCACTATGAACTTGTATTTCTCGAGCTAATAATTAAGGCCCAAATATGCAAAGACAGGCACCACGTCAAAATACAGTGCATATGATAAGAAACTAGGGGACAATTGCTCCGAAATGCATCGCAGTTGGTAAAGGTGACCCCGTCAACTGCAAAACACATAATGACCTCCACTAACAAGACTTGTCCAGTAACTCCTCCACAACGAAGAATCGGATCCATATGGAACTGTGTAAAAATGGCATTTTGCACTGTCCCTTTGACATGGTGTTCCTGTCCGGCATTATCCCACCCTTTACAAGAGCATTGAGAATATTGAGATTGTTCATCATGTTGATCGCTGATAATTCTCAGTTATGAGAATTATTCAACTCTAAAACCAAGTTGTTCTTGCTAATTTTGCGGATTTTGTTGACCAACAAGCAAGATAAAAGTAACATTTTTTATAAATTCATGCAAGCTTGTTGAAACTTGATGAATAAAAGAATTTTGAGAAAAGATGAAGAAAGTGGCTTAAGTTGTTGTTCTTTTGTGCAGATTTGAAGACTTTGCAAAAGGGAATGCAATTGCATTCCATTTGCAATGTAACGTGAAGAAAAGAGGAAGGAGAATGCAATTGCAATCTGAATTGCATTCTATGGAACAACAAGGCAAGCTCGAAATTTGCGGGAATCACCATGATTTACGTGATTTGCATCGATTATGGAGAAATTCCAGCAAGATAATCATGTCCAAATTCTACCCACTAATTATGGACCCAATTTTGGAAGGAGAGGAGGCTCGGTTTTGACTTTAAAAAGGGAAGAAACCGAAGAAGAAGTAGAGTTTTTTTTGGGTTTATTTTCTGTTTCTCTCCCGAAAGCAAATTTTCTGGGTTTTATTTTCCTCGTAGACAGCATCATTTTGAATTCCAATTTGTATTAGTTCAGTCCCATTTCAATTTTATGTTATTTCCGCAACTATTCTCTACATTGTAGCTCAAGGAGATTCTCCGATTTTAGTTTCAATCAACGAGAAGTCAATTTTCTGCATTTTTGTTTACGGGTTTTCCATTGTTTTCCAGTCTCTGTTTTCTTTTTCTTTTGCTCGTGAGTTGGCTAATTACAATTTCCGAAACAAGATCTCTCTTCGACGATTGTTGAAGAGATTAAGATTCAAAGATTTGAACGAATTTGAATCGATCGCATTAAGGAATTTGGGTAATGTTTTGCTAATTCTTTGGATTTTTTTTCGTGGGTCAAAGCACTATATACTGTATGGGAGAATATTGTTAATTTCCATGTTCAACAACCCTTAAATTTCTCATTTACCCGTGGGTTTCCTTTTGAAAACAAAGAAATCGATTTCCAGTAGCTTATCTCATTTACTCGTGGGTTCCCTTTTTAAAATAGAAATTGATTTCCAGTAGCTAATATTAGATTTTCTTAGTATACAATTTCTTTGTTGGTAATTTAATTAGGTTTTCTTTGGAATTAATTATTTCCTCTTTTAAAACTATGAAATTTTCAATAAATAATTTTGGGATTTTTATTTTTACAATGAGCTAAATTTTCTCTAGGGGTTCAAGTTGGTGAATGCCCTAAGGAAAAATGTAAAGCTCTAAAACATAAACAATCTAGTTAGCATGTGAACTTTGTTTGCTTTTGTTGAATTTAAATTTGGGTAAACCTAGCCGGCCAACTAGTGCTTGCTCATCAAGCTCGAACTTAATATCGAAAGAGTTAAGTGAAAGCCGATGTCACAAAAGCAATGGAGGAAAAGGCTTAGAAATAAGTCCTGAACATCGACCCTAGACATAGGGCGAGACTCCAAGACCACTAGGGTTGTGTGCGAAGTATCTAAGTTAGATTAGCCATAGACATATAGGTTTAATCACTTAGTCTCCTAAAGATTTTGAATCAAAATCGAATAGGAGTTGAACTCGGTTTACTTAGTTCTCACATGTTAACTATGATTGCAATTGCAAAGTAAGTTGCATTCTTCCAAAGGTGCTTGCATCACTTGAATCCCTATTTTTAACTCATTGAGTTTTCATTCACTCTTGTTAAAAAAACCAAACTTTTATATTTTTGCATTCCAGTTACCCCAATTGTGTTTTGCGAGCAATTTTGTGTCATTCTAAGTGAATTTTGTTAAACCTCGTTCCCTTGGGTACGATACTCTGGAATACTTCCAGTTTCTTTATTACTTCGATCACGTGCACTTGCGTGTTAGCGGATCAATCGCCGCTTGGAAGTATGTTGGTTGGTTGAGGTGACATGCCGAGCAACTTTCGTGTTTATTTCACTCCGACCTCCAAAATTTTACATTTTTCCCCATATCACGTCAGACAAAAGTACGCTTAGTTGGTTTTGTAAAGTTTTAATCAAAAATCCAAAATAATTTGTGTTGATGCACAAATAAGGGCAAAGGGAACATATCTGATCTATAACAGTGAATTTGTATTTATGGAGGGAAAAAATGGCATACAAAACAAAGAAAACATGCACAGTGGTGCTTGCCACAACCACTCCAATGCTTAAGTCAGAGAGGAAAGAAGTGTAGCACGTATCAGAGAGTGAAAACTGAGAATGGGTAATAACATGGTATTTATATGAAATTGACCTGGAGTCTTCTTGGCTCAGCCCAGTTCTGGCCTTTTGGCATTTTTCTTCATTTTCCTAAGCTAAAATTCACCCTGGACCTCGAGTTTGATCTTATTTGGCATGTTTGTCTTCTATTCTCTTGGGTTTTATCTTATTGTCCAAATTTATCCATTACAACTTTTTATGGTTGTCTTAAAGTTATAATCTAACACTCAATTACCTCACTATAGTTGGAAAAAGTAGAATAATGAAGTAAAATAAAATTTATAAACTTTTAATTACCTTACGTTCCTTGAAAGAATTGGAGTAGAACAACGCAAATTGCCATCCATTTTGAGGCCACAACCCATCAATGTAAAGATATGTAGCACCTGTTGAAAGCATGGGTGCAATTTATATACAGCTGGTGGCCATTGCTGAACGAACGAGAAATAATTAAAAATAATTTGTGATTTTACTTCAAGTGCAAAGAAGAAAATGATAATGGCCATAAATTTTGTCATCATTGTGAGATAATGAACAGTCGTTGGAGTGTCGTGGGAGATTGTGAAAGAATGAACAGTTGTGAGAGTGTCAAAAAATATTTATAGGCTTACTGAATTAGTAGAGTTCTAGTTAGGTAAGCTTTGCTTTTGCTGTTTCCATTTAGGTAAGGCTTGTTTTTGGTGTTTCCTGTTAGGTAAGCCATGTTTTAGGTGTTTCCCAAGAATTAGTTCGATACGTGAGAATAGACTAGAAGCCCAGTTACAAAAGCATAACAAATGTCCCGTCTCCACGGATATGGGATTTTTGTATTTCCTTGGCTATATCATTATAATGGGTTCCACTATGGACTTGTATTTATCGAGCTAATAATTAAGACCCAAATATGCAAAGACGAGCTCCATGTCGAAATACATCTCAACTGATAAGAAAGTATGAGACAATTGCTCCGAAATGCATTACAGTTGATGGGTGACCCCGTCAACCGCGAAACACATAATGACCTCCACTAACCAGACTCGTTTGTCAACTCCTCCATAACGAAGAATCATATCCCTTTGGAATCGTGCAAAAATGGCATTTTGCACTGTCCCATGACTTGGTGTTCCCGTCCGGCATTATCTCACCCTTTATAAAACCGCTGAGAATGTCGGGACGTTCATCATGTTGATCACCTCTTGGAAGACTGCTGAGAATGTCGAGACGTTCATCATGTTGATCGCAACTTGGAAGTATGCTGGTTGGTTGAAGTGGCTCACCGAGCAACTTTCGTGCTTATTCCACTATGACCTCTAAAACTTTACATTTTTCCCATATCATGTCAGGCCAAACTATGCTAAGCTGGTTTTGTAAAGTTTGAATATGAAATTCAAAATAACTTGTATTGATACACAAATAAGGACAAAAGGAACGTACCTGATCCGCAACAATCGAATTTGTATTTGTGAGGGGAAAAAAGTGGCTTACAAAATAAAGACAACTTGCACAGTGGTGCTTGCCACAACCACTCTAATACTTAAGTCAAAGAGGAAAGAAGTGTAGCAAGTATTAGAGAGTGAAGATTGAGAATGAGTTATCTCTATTAGAGTTATAATATGGTATTTATATGAAATTGACCTGGGGTTTTTCTGGCTATGCCTAGTCCGGGTCAGCTCGGCCCAATTTAGGCCTTTTGGCATTTTTCTTCGTTTCCCTAAGCCAAAATTCACCTTCGACCTCGAGTTTGATCTTATTTAGCTCGTTTGTCTTTTATTCTCTTGTGTGTTGATCTAATTGTGCAAATTTACTCATAACAACTTGTTATGGTTTTCTTAAAGTTATAATCTAATACTCAATTACCTCATTATACTTGAAAAAAGTATAGTAGTGAAGTAAATTAAAATTTATAAAATTTTAATTACCTTACATTCCTTGAAATAATTGCAGCAGAACAACATATATTGATATCCATTTTGAGGTCACAACCCATCAATGGTAAAGGTATGTGGCGCATGTTGAAAGAATGGTTGCAAGTTACATACGGCTGGTGGCCATTGCTAGACGAACTAGAAATGGTTAAAAATAATTTGTGATTTTACTTCAAGTTCAAAGAAGAAAATGATAATAGCCATAAATTTTGCCATCATTGTGAAAGAGTGAATAGTCGTGGAAGTGCCATGGGATATTGTGAAAGAGTGAACAGTCGTGAGAATGTCGAAGAATATTTATAAGCTTACTGAATTAGTAGAATTCCAGTTAGGTAAGCTTTGCTTTTGGTATTTTCAATTAAGTAAGGCTTGTTTTTTGTGTTTCCTATTAGGTAAGCCATGTTTTAGGTGTTTCCCAAGATTTATTTCGGCACGTGTGAATCAAAGGACTAAAAGCGCAGTTACAAACGCATAACAAATGTGCTGTCTCCATGGAGATGGGATTTTTGTATTTTCAAGCCTATACCATTATATTGGGTTCCACTATGGACTTGTATTTCTTGAGCTAATAATTAAGGCCCAAATATGCAAAGACGAGCACCCGTTGAAATACATCGTAGTTAATAAGAAAGTAGGGGACCATTGCTCCAAAATGCATCGCAGTTGATAAGGGTGGCCCCGTCAACTGCGAAACACATAAGGACCTCCACTAACCAGACTTGTCCGCCAACTTCTCCACAACGAAGAATTGGATCCCTCAAGAACCATGCAAAAATGCCATTTTGCACTAAGCTAAGCCCTCTCGGGGACTTGCTTAAGAATAAGAAATATGAATCTCATGTAAATACCATGGAATAAGGTTTGATCCTATTCATGGGGATTCCATAAATATTCCATTCCAAAAAGAGAAAGTTCGAAACAATTGGGATTTTGCACTATCCTTATGACTTGGTGTTTCTGCCTGGTATCATCCCACTTTCTACAAGGGCGTTGAGAATGTCGAGACTTTTCATCATGTTGATCACTGCTTGGAAGTATGCTCGTTGGTTGAAATGTCTCGCTGAGCAACTTTTGTGCTTGTTCTACTCCGACCTCCAAAACTTTATATTTTTTCTCCATATCACGTCAGGCCAAACTACGCATAGTTGGTTTTGTAAAGTTTTAATCTTAAATCCAAAATAACTTGTGTTGATGCACAAATATGGGCAAATGGAACGTACCTGATCCGCAACAGTGAATTTGTATTTGTGAGGGGAAAGATGTGGCCTACAAAACAAAGGAAACGTGTATAGTGGTGCTTGCCATAACCGCTCCAATACTTAAGTCAGAGAGAAAAGAAGTGTAGCAAGTATTAGATAGTACAAACTAAGAAAGAGTTGCCTCCATTGAAGTTATAACATGTTATTTATATGGACCTTACCTGGGGCCTTCCTGGCTCAGTCCGGTTCGGGCCTTTTGGCATTTTTCTTCTTTTTCCTATGTCAAAATTCACCATAGACCTTGGGTTTGATCCTATTTGGCATGTTTGTCTTATATTTTCTTGGGTTTGATTTGGTTGTCCAAATTTATACATAACGACTTGTTTTGGTTTTCTTAAAGTTATAATTTAACACTCAATTACCTCACTATATTTGAAAAAAAGTAGAAAGTGGAGTAAATTAAATTTTTTTATAAAATTTCAATTACCTTACGTTCCTTGAAATAATTGGAGCCGAACAACACAGATAGCCATCCATTTTGAGGCCGCAACCCATCAATGGTAAAGGTATGTGGCGCATGTTGAAAGAATGATTGCAAGTTACATACGACTGGTGGCCATTACTAAACGAACCAGAAATGGTTAAAAATAATTTGTGATTTTACTTCAAGTGTAAAGAATAAAATGATAATGGCCATAAATTTTGCCATCATTGTGAAAGAGTTAACAGTCGTTGGAGTGTAGTGGGAGATTGCGAAAGAGTGAACAGTCGTCAGAGTGTCGAATAATATTTATAAGCTTACTGAATTAGTAGAATTCCAGTAAGTAAGCTTTGCTTTTGGTATTTTCAATTAGGTAAGGCTTTTTTTGTGTTTCCTGCTAGGTAAGCCATGTTTTAAGTGTTTCCCAAGATTTATTTCGGCACGTGCGAATCAAAGGACTAGAAGCGCAATTACAAACGCATAACAAATGTGCCGTCTCCATAGAGATGAGATTTTTGTATTTTCAAGCCTATACCACTATATTGGGTTCCACTATGGACTTGTATTTCTTGAGCTAATAATTAAGGCCCAAATATGCAAAGACGAGCACTCGTTGAAATACATCGCAGTTGATAAGAAAGTAGGGGACAATTGCTCCAAAATGCATCGCAGTTGACGAGGGTGGCCCCGTCAATTGCGAAACACATAACGACCTCCACTAACTAGACTTGTCTGCCAACTTCTCCGCAACGAAGAATCGGATCCGTCTAGAACCATGCAAAAATGGCATTTTGCACTATCCTTATGACTTGGTGTTTCCGTCTGGCATCATACCACTTTCTACAATAGCGTTGAGAATGTCGAGACTTTTCATCATGTTGATCACTGCTTGGAAGTATGCTCGTTGGTTGAAATGTCTCGCTGAGCAACTTTTGTGCTTGTTCTACTCCGACCTCCAAAACTTTATATTTTTTCTCCATATCACGTCAGGCCAAACTACGCATAGTTGGTTTTGTAAAGTTTTAATCTTAAATCCAAAATAACTTGTGTTGATGCACAAATATGGGCAAATGGAACGTACCTGATCCGCAACAGTGAATTTGTATTTGTGAGGGGAAAGATGTGGCCTACAAAACAAAGGAAACGTGTATAGTGGTGCTTGCCATAACCGCTCCAATACTTAAGTCAGAGAGAAAAGAAGTGTAGCAAGTATTAGATAGTACAAACTAAGAAAGAGTTGCCTCCATTGAAGTTATAACATGTTATTTATATGGACCTTACCTGGGGCCTTCCTGGCTCAGTCCGGTTCGGGCCTTTTGGCATTTTTCTTCTTTTTCCTATGTCAAAATTCACCATAGACCTTGGGTTTGATCCTATTTGGCATGTTTGTCTTATATTTTCTTGGGTTTGATTTGGTTGTCCAAATTTATACATAACGACTTGTTTTGGTTTTCTTAAAGTTATAATTTAACACTCAATTACCTCACTATATTTGAAAAAAGTAGAAAGTGGAGTAAATTAAAATTTTTTATAAAATTTCAATTACCTTACGTTCCTTGAAATAATTGGAGCCGAACAACACAGATAGCCATCCATTTTGAGGCCGCAACCCATCAATGGTAAAGGTATGTGGCGCATGTTGAAAGAATGATTGCAAGTTACATACGACTGGTGGCCATTACTAAACGAACCAGAAATGGTTAAAAATAATTTGTGATTTTACTTCAAGTGTAAAGAATAAAATGATAATGGCCATAAATTTTGCCATCATTGTGAAAGAGTTAACAGTCGTTGGAGTGTAGTGGGAGATTGTGAAAGAGTGAACAGTCGTCAGAGTGTCGAATAATATTTATAAGCTTTGCTTTTGGTGTTTCTAATTAGGTAAGGCTTGTTTTTGGTGTTTCCTGTTAAGTAAACAATGTTTTAGGTATTTCGGCTCGTGTGATTCAAAGGACTATAAGTGCAGTTACGAAAGCATAACAAATGTATCGTCTCCATGAATATGGAATTTTTGTATTTCTTGGCCTATATCATTATATTGGGTTTTGCTATGGACTTGTATTTCTCGAGCTAATAATTAAGGCCAAAATATGCAAAGACGGGCTCCACATTAATTTTTTTTCTTTTGGAAGTTTTATTGTGATTTTTTTAATAAATTAAAACAAATAATTTGTTTTTTTAGTTCAATGACCTATAGAATGAGAATTTGAACCTTTGACCTCCTTGTCGAAGACTTGCTTTAACCAGTTAGACTTAGGTTGGTAAACAAGTTGTTAATTTACCTTCATAGTTTTCATAGTAATAATTTATTGTCATATTTTAAAGTTTTTTTTTAGTATTTTAACAAATACTGTTGTTTTAATATTAAACAAATTCCGCCAACAAGAGCATAGCTCAACTGGTTTGAAGTATATGCTTATGACCAAAAAGTCATGGTTTCAAATTCCTCCAAATATTGTTGAATTAAACAAAAAATTAAACAAATCCCTTGACCTGAACCTAGCTTAACTAGCAAATAAAATTTTAACCTTTTCAAAGGTCATATGATAAAGACACTTATTACCTTATTTATGGTCAAAAGTTCGACCTCGCCTCTCTATATGTTGAAATTAAGAAAAAAACTAAAAAAATATCTCAAATATGTTAAAAAAGCCATACTTAAATGATTATTTTTTATTTTTGCGGGCTAAAAATTAAGGCCCAAATATGCAAAGATGGACTCCACATTGATTTTTTTTTCTTTTGAAACTTTTATTGTGGTCCTTTTTTTTTTAATAAATTAAATCAAATCAAATCTATTTTTTTAGTTCAATGACCTATAGAATGAGGATTTGAACATTTGACCTCCTTGTCGAAGACTTGCTTTAACCAGTTAGACTTAGGTTTGTAAACAAGTTGTTAATTTACTTTCATAGTTTTCATGCTAATAATTTATTGTCACATTTTAAAGTTTTTTTTAGTATTTTAACAAATACCATTGTTTTAATATTAAACAAATCCCTTGACCCTAACCTAGCTTAACTAGCAAATAAATTTTTAACCTTTCTTAAAGGTCACATGATAAAGACACTTATTACCTTCTTTATTGTCAAAAGTTTGACCTCCGCCTCTATATATGTCTAAATTAAGATAAAAGCTATAAAAATACCAAAATATGAGAAAAGGGACGCTCCACTTGGGGCTTATTTTTGAGGGCTAAGAATTGAGGCCAAAATCTTCCAAGATGGGCTCTACTTTGGGTTTGTTTTGCGGGCTTGACTAGGTTTCATATTGGGTTTTTTTAGGCCCAAATCTTAAAAGGGAGCTGGAGATGCTCTTCTCCCCGCTGGAGTTGCACCGCCAACGAATGTTAGCAGAGAAAACACAAAGAGGCGGAGAGATGGGGAAGGCCGAAGGGATCTTGATGACGTGGACGAATGAAAAAAGAGTGCGCGGATTATTGAGCTGGCAATAAATTTAGAATCCCGCCTAAATCCCTGCTTTCATTTCGTGCGAATTGAATTTCAATTTGCCATCCTCGAGGACTTAATTATCCCTTTTTACTCTCTCAAGTCCCTCTCCCTCGTACCGCTTCCTCTCTCTCTCTCTCACGCACAGGTCCGCTTCTTCCTCCCTCTTCAAACCCTAAACCTAACCTAACCTAACCTCCTTCCTTCGGTACGTTTCTTCGATCTCCTTCCATTAATTTCATGTGTTTTGTTTCTTTCTTCTCGAGATTGTTGCTGATCCGATCTTATTTCTGCAGGATTCGACATGAAAGGCGGTAAATCGAAGACGGAGTCGAAGAAAGCAGACGCGAAGTGAGTTTTTTTTTTTTTTTTTTCTTCCGTTCTTTTTCTGTCTGATATGTTTATTTTCTAGTTTTGATCGGCCCTAGATCCAGGAAGCTTCGTTGTTGTGAATTACCTCTGTAAAAGTAGGCGTTGACCGTTTTCGTTCCAACTGATCGTTTTTGTTGATTTGTTTTTTTTTTTTTTTGCAGGCTTGCTGTGAAGAAAGGTGCAGCCAACGCAGGCAAAAAAGGGGGTAAGAAGGCAGGGAAAGATCCTAACAAACCCAAGAGGCCGGCCAGTGCCTTCTTCGTCTTTATGTAATTTTTTTTTAGAACTTTTAATTTGCTTTTCGATATCTTAATTACTTGCTTTTCTGCAAAATTGTTTCATTTGGATGGTTGTAGAGTTGAAAAATATGCAAACAAGGACGAAAAACTATGAACTTGTTTTCCGTTATTTTTGTTAGGGTATCGAACATTAGTAGTTAACAATATTCTAATCATTACAAATACCATATGGAAATATTAGTGGATGTTAAAACACCCGACTTTCAACGAAAAAATTCCTGTGATTTATGTGTATTGCTTTTGGTCCCTTTGCTTTTGCAGTAGTTTTTTTTCCTGTAAGTGGATTACGTATCTAATCTCTGTCTTGTCGTGTTGCATTTTTTGACAATTGAAGGGAAGAGTTCAGGAAGAAGTTCAATGAGGAGAATCCTAATAACAAAGCAGTGTCTGCTGTAAGCTATTTTGCTTTTGTACTAACCGTTGTTTTAGTATTTGTCTCCATTCCAACTTTTATAATTCTTTTATGGAAATGAGCGTTGATAATTGACCTGCAAATGATTCAATCAGGTTGGTAAAGCTGCTGGACATAAATGGAAATCGATGTCGGATGCTGTACGTGATACCCATCGTAGTATTTCTTAAACTTCTCCTGGTATTATAAACTCTGTCTGAATTACTGTTTATAATATCAGGAAAAAGCACCTTACATTGCTAAGGCTGACAAGAGGAAGGTTGAATATGAGAAAACTATGAAGGCCTATAACAAGAAACAGGTATATACTCTTGGAAAAGTTTCTCAAGCATTTATATTTTTGCTCTATTTTACCATGTGAATTCAATTTTCATTCCTGTGCGAGTTCAGGCTAGTGGAGCCAATGCTGCGGAAGAAGATGAATCTGAGAAGTCAATGTCTGAGGTGAATGATGACGAGGAAGGAGATGAGGGCAGCGAAGAGGTAGCCTGTTTAAGGGATTTTAGTAAAATTTAGATGTTGTCACATAAACGTTTGTTTGTGCTTGTCATTGATTTCATATTTTTCCTTTGATTGATATTGCAGGAGGATGATGACGAGTGATGAAGATGTAGATGATAGTAAAGTCATTTAGGCTGCCAGTGTACTTGATCTTACCATAGTAATGGTCTGATCATTTCCTGTTAATTGTTTTTTATATCATGAAAATATATTAGTATCTCCTTGTTATTTTGTTTGTGCATTCAGAAACGAATGGTTGTAATGGGAGATCATCTGTCATGTACCTTACAATGTTAGTTATTCCAATCCAACTATGTTTAATTTTTCAAACTGAAATGGCAAGAACATTCCACCTAACATTTCGAGAGGATGAAGATGCAGTCAAACCCACGCACTAAATCTTTTCGCCTTCCTACTTTGGGCCAACTATTAAGCTTGCACTCGACCTCTGAATTCCAGTTGCCAGCCTTAACAGATCCTGAATTACCCGAATGCTTGTGTTTTCTTAAGTATTTAGCGTGTCCTATTAATGGTTTGTAGGCCACTCTTTAAATGTTCATCCTTCATTACTGAATCAAGCCAACAGTTTAAAGGGGTTCTCTTATAATTTTGTTTGACTGGAAAATTGGGGCTAAGTTTGATCATTGCTCGTTTGTTTGCAGCTCTCCTCTCTGAATAATATCATTTGCATTGTCGTATTTAAAAAGAAGGTAAATGTTAGAATTATAGTTGGAAGGAGAATTTCATCATGTCCATGAAATTTTATTATCTATTGTTTATTTTTATTGGGGAATATTCCAATTCAAAATCGAGAAACATTTTGATGATCATGGATCTTACAGGACACTCAATGCAATTCAAGGATCTGATGGATAATTTGTGTAGCAATTATAGGGTTTTGACTGTAGGTACTTTGATCATACTCTTTAAAGTTAGTATCAAATTCAAATCTTTTAGGCAAATCTGGCTGCCCAAAATGACCTTCCAAAAGTAACAAGATCAGTACCATTATTTTCAATCACATTGTCTCCAGCCTCTTTGTAACCACTGGCGACAACGAAGCTTCCCTTGACTTGAATGCCTTTCTTGATCAATATAACGTCGTGAGTATCGGAGGTACTTTGATTGTACTTGTTAAGGTCAACATCCAAAATAACCTTTCAAAAGTAATAAGATTAACACTACACTACCATCGTCGATCATGTTGGCTTCAAGTCCTTGTATCCACTAGCGACAATGAAGATTTTCTTTAATGGCTTTCTCATTGATACCAAACATTTTTCAGTATAACACTTCCCTAACTTTGTTGTCATCCTCGGCTCGACCATTGTGCAATACAATCTCTTATCTATTCAATAACTTGCACATGAACACACCCAGAGCTTGGAATTGGAGTTGCTACAATTGAAGTAATCAACAAATGGTGATAGGTGAATTTCGACTGTCACCCTCGATCTCTTTACTCACGACTTTTACTATTTTTAGTACAAATTGACGATGCATTTCCAAGCTTCCTCCATATTAATCTCTTTTGTCTTTTACTTCATCTTTGAGAAACTGAGCCATTAAGAACTCGTGACTTTCATGAATCTCAATTCCATCAAACTCTATTATGTTTTGATCAATGATCATAGTTTCCATTATGGAATTTGCATAACTTCAACGGTTTTTTTATGAGATGTTGTGACTCATCACCTTTAGTTCAAGCACCCAAAGATTCTACCAATACAGGGTCTGGCTCTCATTCAGTTTGTTATAAATATTGGAAAAAAAAAACTAAAAAGAAAAGAAGATCCACCATCTTTATTAATGACAAAGATTGATGATCTTTAGAATATTTTTCTGGGGATCCAGAATGAGAGAGTTCATAATAAAAAGTGAGAATTTGAAGAAAATAAAATTGATTATACATTGACTTATTGTGAGAGAGAGAATGGACCCATTTGGTAGGGAGACAGAAGCTTTGTCATGTGCTGTGCTTTGCTGCTGCGGCTCTGATTTTTCCTCCGTCGTGCCAGAGTATGAGTCTCGCCGGAATGGGTTGAACTTCGATAGATTACTAGATTTTTTAACCACACATTCACATTATATTGGTTTACAAAGAAAACAAATGAAATTATTTATATTAACTGGCCACAAACCTACGACTTTATTGTGAATGAGAGTAAAAACTGTCATTGAAAATTGAAATACGGAAATTTTACTATGGCTCTCAATGCATTTCAAGAAATGGATAATCAGAGTAGCCAATTTCAGGGTCATGAGTGTAAAAGGTAGTTGGATCGTAGTTGTTAAGGGGAGCATCAAGTTCAAATCTTTTAGGCAAATCAGGATTTGCCAAAAACAATCTTCCAAAAGCAACAAGATCAGCACCACCATTTTCAATCACTTTGTCTCCATCCTCCTTGTTGTACCCACCGGCGACGATGAAGGTTCACTTGAATGCCCTTCTCATTGGTGCCAAATTGTTCTCAGTCTCACGATTCTCTAACTGTGTTGTCAGTCTTGGCTCGATCATGTGGCAATACAATATCCCATATCTATTCAATGACTCGCACATGAAAACGCCTAGAGCTTCAGAGTCGGAGTCGACACAGTCGTTATAATCAGTGAATGGCGACAATCGGATTCCAACTCTACTACTCCCAATCTCTTCACTCACAGCTTGTACTATTTCCAAAGCAAATCGACAACGTTTTTCCAAGCTTCCTCCATATTCATCATCTCTGTCATTTACTTCATCTTTAACAAACTGATCGATTAAGTATCCATAGCTTCCATGAATCTCAACTCCGTCAAAACCTATTTTGTTTTGATCAATAGTCATTACTTCATAGTCGTTTCATATTGGATTGTTCTTTTCAAAAATATGTTTGGAAAATAAACACTTCTAAAAAACTTTGTGGTGATTAGAAAAAAAAAAAATTGAACCGGTGTTTGACCTCAGTGTGTGGTAGGTTTTCTTGTTGTGTTATCAAACTTATCATAGTGGAGATCTTTCGATGAAATCTTTAAAATATCATTATCATTGTATTTCGTTTTCCTCTCTTACTCTCTCTCCATATTTCTTCTCACACATTAATTTAATGGTCCCTCTCCATATTTCTTCTCACACATTAATTTAATGGTCCCTCTCCATATTTCTTCTCACTTAATTGTCATTAATTAATATTTGAAAATTTTGCCCTAATTTTGAACAAATTATTTAACGTGTAACTTCATAATAATCGTTTGATGTGAATTCAATAATTTCTATACGCTTAATAATTCTTGGATCTAAACTAATGGAAATGGTAGTGTTACCTGCTTGTATGGCATTTCTGGCTGCTAGCCTAAAGTCTTTGACCACTTGAGAAATCTCTTCCGCTGTGAGTCGTCGAGGAGAGGGATATTTCGGTATATTTCTTCCGTATATTTGTTTCTCAGTTATTGGTGGCTTATCTGTACATGATATTGGTGCTTCGCCATTTGGCTGATAACCTATATCAACCAAACACATTAAAAAAAAAAAAAAAATAGAGGTCCATTTATTTAAGATATTTTTTAGAGTGATTTTGAAATTATCAAAATGATTTTCTTATGTTCAAAATTACTTCAAAACTTGCATTTAATAATTTAAAATCAACTTAGTATTTGGTTTTATATTTTTAAAAATACATTTCGAAGTAATTTTAAAAAATAATTTTAACCATTTTAAAATTATTCTCAAATATGCTTTTACTGGGAGTTAGAATTTATAGATACTCACAATTATATGAAACCCTTCCAGCGTGCCAGAGCTGGCAAAAGAATATGCCTCCTTTGTCATGAACAGCCTCCACAATGGGCTTCCAAGCTTCCACATGTTCTCTTGTCCAAATTCCAGGGGTGTTTGGGTAACTTCAATATAATATACATTCATGATTCAGTTCCAACAACGGATAATTTAATTAGGCATACAATAGATGAAAGTATAAAGTAAATTGATGGAGCCAATGTGGGCATAGCTCAACTGACATAAAATAAGTACTCTCTACCAAAAGGTTAGAGGCTCGAATCCACTGCCCTATATTGTTGAACTTAAAAAAAGTACTAAAAAGAAAAAAGAAATAATAATAATAATAAGTAAAATGATGGAAGAAATTAGGTTATGCTAAGGGGTAGAGCAAAGAGAGGAGGACTTAGTTTGTAGATTAAAAAATTATAGATTAAATTACCATTTTGGTCCTAATACTTTTGGACTTGTTCTATTTTAGTTCTTATACTTTTGAATGTCTAAATTTATTTTTTGTAATTCCAATAAGACTTAACTTAAAATTAGTACATGTTTAGTTCTGGTAAGTTTTCTCTCTAGAAATTTAGAAAACATGTTTACATTATGTATTTTTTTGGATGGATATTATTATTCTTCTTTTGCCAAGTAAGATAAAAATTAATATCTAAATTAACAATGAGAACTAATTTAAAATTTTTTTTTAGTTCAACAACATATGAGGGTGAGAGGATTCAAATCCCCGACCTTTTAATCAAGAGTATAACTAATTTAAAGATTTATTGAAAGTATATAGACTAAATTTAGATATTTAACAGCACATAGAGTATGAAAATACAAAGATGTCAAACTAGTATGAAAATACAAAAACTAAAATAGTATTTTAGATTCTTTATAATTAGCTTCTTTTTATTTATTTATTTATTTATTTATTGAAAGATTATAGGTATGGAAATTTGAAAGGTAAAACTTTGGCCTTCCCTACATACCCTTGGGCTGTAGGGGAGATTCCAGCAGCCTCTCCAATCAAGAAACCGCCTTTCGTTGCCCTTTGAGAATAATACAAAGCCGCGTG
Organism: Trichosanthes truncata; assembly: GCA_033996785.1. NCBI lineage: Eukaryota > Viridiplantae > Streptophyta > Magnoliopsida > Cucurbitales > Cucurbitaceae > Trichosanthes > Trichosanthes truncata. Next base: position 956,346 of record JAWPNB010000009.1, on the reverse strand, counting down.
CGGTTGAGCAGTGAAGTTGTAAGACCTTGACCTTGTTAATGGTGCCAACACAATCCTGAAAAACCACACAAATTAAACATATATTTTCTTCATCACACCCTAATAATATTCTAACCCGTTGAATTACGTTCAGATTAGTACTAAGTAGTTGATAACAAAAACAAAAATTAAATCCAAAAAAGATTAAAAATAGTTTGGACAACTCTCTTCACATTTTCACAATGGTATAATATTGTCAATTACTTCATATACAAGTCTTCATATATTTATTTTTTTGTTTCACTCAAAAAATATCTTATTCATATAGATGATTGTTCTAACTTATATACTCGTAATATTCTCTTTGTCAGCTAGTCAATTGAGGGTTTGATCACATTCTGATCAACCATTCTTTCCTCAAACAAGGGTCCATTGAGTCTCTTCGTTGTGTCCAACCCATTGGCTACACTGAGAATTGGCTCTTATCCAAATCAAGTATTTCTCTTCTTTTGAGTACACCGCCTATCCGATATAAGCCCAATCATGAATCTCGACGTACTCGGTACATGAAAATCCTACTAATTCGATTAAGTCTAGGGCCTGACTATTGATACAACTTGTTATTAATAAAGAAACTAAAAGTAAAATGGATCATCTTTATTAAGAACAAAGATGGATGATTTTCAGAGTGCTTATGTGATGATAAAAAGAGAGAAGTTCAAGAGAAAGAAATTTTATAATGATATATTGACCTGTGAGAAAGAGAGAAGCGTCCTATTTGGTAGGGAGACAGAAGAAGCTTCGTCACGCGCTACTCTTTGTTATTGCCGTCTCCCTCAACCACGGCAGTGCTCATTTTTCCACCGTCGTGCCGGAGTATGGGCCTTGCCGGAATATTGGGTTGAGCATGGATGACTTAGATGTTTCTAACAAAGCATTATTAGACTAGCTTATAAAGAAAACAAATCATTAAATCATATCTATGGCTACGTTTGTTGAGAGTAGGGGTAGTTGGGGTTATTTATATGGATGACTTTGTTTAAGCCAAAGCAATGGATGACCTAGTCTTTCAAAATAACAATTGATAACTTTCTGTTACGACGAGAGCGAGAATACGATAAAATTCAACTTGAACCAGAGTCATCTTCAACATTCTTGACAGAGAGGGAGAGAACGAGAAAAACACAACGAGAGCAAGAGCCATCCTCAACTCATCTTTAACTTTCTTCTTGCAAACGCCATTTTCAATATTCTTCTTCCCCTTATGCACGCTGCCAGCAACCTTCCTCAAGTCTAGGTATCAAATTTGGAATCCATTCTCAAATCTATAGTTGAAGATGGTCTCTTGCTCTTATTGGGTTTTATCGTATTCTCGCTCTTGGTCAACCGATTTTATCGTACTCTCGCTTTCGATGTGACGTCAGCAGAAGGTTATCCATTTTTATTTTAAAATACCAAGTCATCCATCGTTTTGACTGCAAAAATAAGGTTATCCGTACAAAAAATCTGGTAGCCGGGGTCTTTCTTTCAGAAAGGACATTGGCTTAATTTACATGCACGAAATTGTCATTTCATTTGGTTTAAGATTTTATTTGATTCTCATGGAAATCAAATGTCTCGGAATAATATTTTGGGTTTGGTTAGGCAGGAAAATTCCAACTGATTTTTATTAAAATAAATAGTGTTTATGTGATTACTCCTAAAAAAATGTTGTAATTATAATACATTAATTAAAATTAATTCTAAGTCATTAATGTAAATTAATTTGTTTTTAATAATCAATTAATAATTATAATTAAACCATTAAATATAATTATACGAATATTTCAACTAAACTATTTAATTGTATAAATTTTATATATTATAGTTAGTTAATTAATAATTTTAATAAATAATTGATTCTATTAATTTAATATAGTTTACTAGTAAAAATGAATTAAATAAATATTTCTTAATAAATTACAATAGAATGATTAATTGAGTTAACTTTAAATCATTGTTATCAGATAAATTTTTAATTTTTCATATATGATTAAATTGAATTATTAATGAACTAAAAAAAATTGAATTATTAATTTTAAAAGTAAGTTTTAATATGATTTTCTCAATTATAAAATAAATTTGAATTTTGAACTTAATAACAAATTTGATTCATTAGTATTAATTAGATAATATAAATTAATGTGCCAAAAAAAATATACTTAAAAAAAGAAAAATGAAATCAAAAGAAAGAGAAGAAACTCCAAGAAATGGAGAAAACCTATACTTTTTGGGAGGGTATAACCTCCACCGTTATAGGATACCCATCCTAGTTATTCACTTTCTCAAACTTACCAAACTCAAATCAAACAAAGTAGTCCTAAACTCATTTCCATTCTCATCCCTCTTATTGTCATGTCCCAAACAACCCTTAAAAGACAAATGTACAACTAAAAAAAGCTAAAAAGTGAGTTTGGCATGCAATTTTCATTCACTAAATCAAATAAGTTCAATGAACAACAAATTTGGTAGGCTAATAGTCATTCATCTACCCAAGTCTTTGACACTAAATGGTTATTTGGGGCGTGAATTATAATAGTCTGGATTATAATTAGTATGTGGAGTACTCTGCACTCCAAACACAGACTATTATAATCCATACTAAATAACTCTGCATCCTAAACACGATTATATAAACTCTACAAACTACTATAACTCAGACTATTATAACCCATTTAACACCTCAATCAGCTCCTAAGAGTTTACTCTTATATCCAAGTCAACTTCTCTTCTTTAGAGCATATTGCCTATTCGGTGAAGGCTCAATATCTTTTGTTCGTTACACGAAAATTCTACGGATACGATTAGGTCTTGAGTATTGCTATGATACAACTTGCTATTTATAAAGAAACTAAAAAGAAAATGGATCATCTTTATTAATAACAAAGATCGATGGTTTTCAGAGTATTTTTGTGGTGACCTAGATAAGGAGAGTTGATGATAAAATTAAAAAAAGTGGGAAGCCGAAAGAGAAGAAAATTTGATATTATATATTGAACCTATGAGAAAGAGAGAAGCGTCTATTGGAATAGAAATTTCGACCAACCCAAAATTGTCATGTCATTACCCAACATTGATGACAAAATTTTATTTAATTAGGGATTAATTAAATTTGTAAAGATTCCTAAATTAAATTATGGCAAATCCAAGTACACAATTGAGTTATTTGAAATTTGAAAGACAAAAACCCGAATTGAAGGCCCTAATTAGCAAAGTCCAGGCCCAGTCCAAAAGGGCTAGCCCAAAGTCAACTAGGCCCAGTCCAAAAGGGCTGACCCAAAGTCAATCAAGCCCAATCCAAATGGTTGGCCCAAAATCAACTGGGGCCAGTCTAACAAGCCCAAGGCCACCTGAAGCCCTTGAGGAACTCTATAAATAGAGAGTTTCCTCCTTCATTTCAGAGGTTCAGAACTGAGGAAGCTCGGAGAGAATTTAGAAACAAAACTGTGAAGTCTCCAGAAGCTCCTGAAGATCAAATACCTTCTGAATAAAGAACACTTCTCGAAGATCAAGAACGATTCAAGAAGATCAACAAGCCATAAGCCGATGATGAAGATCTTCAATAAGCTGCAAGCTGAAGACCTTCAATAAGCTACAAGCCGAAGACCTTCAACAAGCTCGAAGCTGAAACTTTCTACTAGTTCAAAGTTGACGATTCAACCTCGAGAATAAGCGTTTTAGCCCTCGAGTCAAGTATACATACGAGAGAAATAATCAGAGGAACATATATTAGAGATTGTACTCACTATACTAAAATTAATACAAATCAAGTAATTTACACGTATTAAATTTCCTTATTGAAATCTCGTGTGAACAGCTTCGTCATGTGTTGCTCTTTGCTGTTGCTGTCTTCTTTAACCACGGTGGCGTTGATTTTTCCACCGTCGTGCAAGAGTATTGGCCTTGCCGGGATTCAACTTTAAAAGATCACTCGATGTTTCTAATCACACCTTACACTTGAAATAAAGATATATAAAAGGTACCTTTATCACTAAGGTTTTTTTTCTTTTTCTTTTTTGTTTTTAGTTAGTAAATATATTATCAACCTCAAACTAAAATAGCTAAATGACAAATGTACAACTAGAAAAAAGTTTAAAAGGGGAGACTGGTGTGCACTTTCCATTTTATTTTCTTATGAATTCACTTAATCAAATGAGGAGTTCAATAGCTAACCTTACTACATAATTTAATTGTTAAGGAAACTCGTAGGATATTGAAATTTTAGGTAGGTGGCTACCATATTAGAACTACTCAGTTAGTTTTACTATTTAATTATTGTTGAGGTTAGTTGTAACCCACGTGTAATTACTTGCTTATGTTATTCTTCCTATATACTGTATATATATACTTCTTTGTGGAAAATTAATACAATGAGGCAGAGTCATTTCCACATTCTCATACTTGATATGGTATTAGAGAAAATTCTCTCTCTTCCGTGAATTTCGAGAATTTTTGCTCTTCTCGTTCTTGTTCCCATGGCGATGACAGAATCCCTAAATGCTTCTTCTTCTTCTCTGCACATTCCACCTTCGGGTGATTCTCAGATCCCCTATTTTCTGCATCATTTTGATACTGCCAACACTTCTATCATTAATCGTTTGAAAGTTCTTCTAAACGAACGGTTCAAGTTGAAGGATTTGGAAAATCTTAAAGTATTTTTTAGGCCTTGAGTCAGCTTGGTCATCAAAAGGCATTTAACTTTCTCAACAACATTATACTTTGCAACTCATTGAAGATGCTGGTCTTCTTGGTGCCAAACCAGAAAGTATTCCCATGGATCTCACCTTGAAATTACAACAGGATGGTGATGATTTTTTGGATGACCCCTCACCTTATCACTAGCTTATTAGGAGACTATTATATCTTACAATATTGAGACCTGATATTGTTTTTGCAGTCAATAAGTTTAGCCAATTTGTGTCTAAACCATGTAAATCTCATTTGGCGGTTGCTCATTTCTTGCTACGATATTTAAAGACAGCGTATGGCCAATGAACTTTACTTAAAGGCTTCTTCCTCATTTCAACTTAAAGCTTTTGTAGATTCTGATTGGGCATCATGTGTTGACACTCAACGTTCTACTACAAGCTTTTGTGTCTTTCTACGTAAGTCTCTGGTGTCGTGGAAATCTAAGATACAAACTACTCTTTCTCGTTCTTCAACAGAAGTCGAGTATAGGGCCCTAGATTTGACTGCGTGTGAGCTCCTTTGGCTATCATATCTACTTACTGACTGACATGTTCCTTGTATTCTTCACCAACTCTACTTTTTTGTGACAATGAAGTTGCTGTGCATATTACTTCCAGTCCCATTTTTCATGAAAGAACTAAACATATAGAGTTGGACTGTCATTTTGTACGAGATCAACTGATTACTGGTTTTTTTAAGCTATTTCCTATCAGATCTCGACTTCAGCTAGAAGATGCATTTACAAAGCTTCTTCCTACTGCTTCTTTGTTTCCATTGATGTCCAAGATGGGTGTTCTTGACATTTACACACCATCTTGAGAGAGAGTATTATAACTACTTAGTTATATTGTTTAATTATTGTTGAGGTTAGTTGTAACCCACGTGTAAATTACTTGCTTCTGTTATTCTTCCAATATATATTGTATATATATACTTATTTGTGGATAATTAATACGATGAGGCAGAGTCACTTCCACATTCTCATACTTGATATACCATGACTTGAATTCATTCTCTCTAAACTATTTATTATTAATATAGCTTTTATTGATCACTAGGTCAACTTATGGGTTTATATATTCATTTTTTCCATTTAAAAAGAAAGTAAATTAAACACTTGGAGATGAGAATTTATTCATACCCAAAATTACCTATGAATTAATGTCTTGGATCATCCATCATTTACATTCGATGGGAAACATTACAATTCTAAATCAACATTTTGATGTCCATCAATCTGCTTTAAAACAAACGTCGAACCATTACCAAAATGTTTCTGGCCAATTACCTATGAATAAATGCATGTCAAGAAATGGATAGTCAGTGTAGCCAATTACAGGGTCATGAGTGTAAAAGGTACTTCGATCATACTCGTTAAGGGCAGCATCAAGTTCAAATCTTTTAGGCAAATCTGGGTGCGCACTGTCACACTCGCACTCTTTCGCAACGGGATAACGATTGTGCGGCACTTGCTCTAGCCCAGCAAGCAAGTCAACCGTACGAAAAACGGAAGCTGCGGACTACTTTCGTATATGGTCTAACCTCCCCTCGCGTCTCAAGAGAAAATATTTTTATTAAAACGTGCGAGAGAAGTTACATGAAAACATTTGGAAATAATATTGTTATATACTAGAAAGCAAGAAAGGGACAACAGCGAATTAATAACATATAACTCTGGGTAGGAATGTTGGACAACTAGTCATACCCCCTATAGTACATTTTATGATTTATGCCTTTGACATACTTGAACATGAAAAGTAGCGAGGAGTCATACGCCCATAAAAATACAAGGAAAACTGACTATTAAGCAAAATGAACTATATACAAGGAAAGCATGATAACAAGGGATTGAGATGGGCATGCAGCCACAGGCAACACGCCCTGGACAAGCATGACCGTGACACGCACCACCATTTCCAATCACTTCCTCTCCCTCCTCCTTGTTGTATCCACCAGCCACAATGAAGGTTCCTTTGAACGCCTTCCTCATTGCCAACAAACTTTTATTAGTCTCCGCCTTATCAAATTGAGTTATCATCCTCGGCTCGATCATGTGGCAGTACATATCTCATATTTGTTCAAGGATTTGCACATGAACTCACCTAGAGCTTCAGGATCAGAGTCGCCACAGTCATTGTAATCGGCAAATGGTGACAATCGGATTCCGACTCGGTCGCCACCAATCTCTTCACTCATCGCTTTCACTACTTCCAGAGAAAATCTACAACGCTTGACTAAGCTTCCTCCATATTCATCCCCTTCTGTCGTTCACATCATCTTTAAGAAACTGATCGATCAAGTACCCATTGCCGCCGTGAATCTCAACTCCGTCGAAACCTGATTCGTTTTGATTAAGCATCATAGTTTCCATGTGGGATTTGTATAACTTCAATTGGGTTGTTTTCTTTCTCTCATAATAATTAAATAGTGGAACTTGTCTTACCAGCTTCAATCGCATTTCTGGCTGCAACCCTGTAGTCGTTGACCACTTGAGTAATCTCCTCCACCGTTAGTCGTTGAGGAGTGGGATATTCAGGTACTATGCTTCCGCATATTTGTTTGTCAGTCGCCGGTGGCTTGTCCGTGCACGATATTGGAGGTTGACCATTCGGCTGAAAAGCTATCACACAGCTGAGAAGAGTTAAATAAACAAACAAAAACCAATCTCCACTAAAATTCTTGACGATCAAATCTTGTGTTTGTATAACAATTTGAGCTTGGCTTATAATTAGTTACTAAGATCAAGAGATTCAAATCTTTACACACCCTAGGTTGAGTAAGGAATAAAAGCATGTCTTTTTTCGGTCAATCGAGAATTTGTATCTCAATCTGAACATAGTTATGTTCAACTCATTACATGAGCAAATTATTAGCGTTTGTATAAAATATACACTAGAGAAGCAGAGGCTCACAATGATAGGAAACTCTTCCAGCATGCCAGAGCTGACAGAAAAAGATGCCTCCTTTGTCATGAACAGCCTTCACTATTGGTTTCCAAGCTTCCAAATTCCAGGAGTGTTTGGATAACTTCAAATATATACATTAAATTCAAACAGATTCAATTGGCCAAGTGAAAAACTGATGGAAGAAATTACGTACCCTTGAGCAGTATCAGAGATTCCAGAGGCTTCTCCGATCAAGAAACCGCCGTTGGTCGTCCTCTGAGAGTAATACAGAGCGGCGTGCGGTTGAGCAGTGAAATTGTAAGACCTCAACCTTGACAATGGCGCCAACACAATCCTGAAAAACAAAATCCAAGACGATGAAGATTCATATGATCTATTCTTGAGACAAGCAGGTTTTCTGTTTTTGTGGTCTAAAGCAGAGTTCTGTTCATGATAAAAATAGTGGGAAGTTGGTTTTTAACAAACTGACCTGTGAGAAAGAGAGAAGAGCCCCATCTTGTAGGGAAAGAGAAGGGTCGCCATTTGCTGAACTTGGCTGCCGTTGCCGGAGAATGGGCCTCGCCGGAGAGGAATTAGTTTGCAAAGAAAACAAATGAAATTATATTCGTACAAAATGTCGGCATCTTGTTTTCTTTAAAATATCGATAACATGTACAGCACTTGTAAATATCAAGGGGACAAGGTAAAAGATATAAATAAAAAATTCAAATCACTAAAAAGCAAAGTACTCGCCGAATTGGTTTACTAGAGAAATGAAGTTATTTCTTCACCCAACAGGCCAGTAGATAATGTAGCATTGGGATGTGAATATAGTGTAGTTTTGGACTTTTTAGAGAAATAAGGGTATTTTTAAAACTTATTATAAAAAACAGGTGAAGACCAAAACATTTTACAAAAAACGAGCATTTTTTCAAACCGCGCTGACATCTAGCTGACACCACTGACACTACATGTGACTGAAGGATGTGATGTTCAGGTACCTGTGATTAATGCATTAATGCAGGGGTTGGGGTTTTATTGTATACATAACAAGAGAGAGAGGAAACATATATTTAGTGTTTTATTATTAATTTTTTTAATAATTACAAATTAAATTGTTAAGAAGGCCGGTTATTGTAAGCGCGTTCGACTCGTTTTCACACAAAAATCTTCCGGCGAACAGAGACTTCGTCAATAAGCAACACACAGAAAACAAACCCACCGCCACTGTCTTCCACTCTGAAACAACATAACATATAAACCCATTTCTCCATGAAAGCTTCCAAATCCAAATCCTTCACTTTTCTCTCTCTCTCTCTGCAAGCAACCCATTTGGCAGCCATGGGAAGAAAACTGGACGCTCTTCTGGGAAGGAATTTCAGAGGCTCCAAATTCCGGCCCCTTCTCAATCTCGCCGATTTTATCAGATCCGCCATTGCCTCTGTGATTTCTTGCACAAGATCAACAATCATTCCCTCTATTCCCATCAAATGCTGCATGTAAACTGCTTCTGGCACATTGCTGCATTTTGAACAACCAATTCATGAGCACTAATGGCACATTAATCCAAAAGGGTGGTTCATTCCAATGGCTAAAGGAGCAGCGTTCTTAAAAACATCACAACATTTCAGAAACTCCAACCAATCGCACAACAGATTTCGGCTATGGCGGATGGATATGGCGAAATGAGATGCATTCTGAGCGCATACAAACGGTGTCAGCACCGTGTCCGTGGAGCCACTTTACGAGATGAATGCGTCTCTTGTAGAGACGCATTCAAAGCTTGACCATACGGTTTGAAAATTTTCCCACGGAATGCGTCTCTACAAGAGACGCATTCCAATGAAGACAAAAATGCTCGTTTTTTGTAAAACATTTTGGTCTTCACCTGTTTTCTGTAATAAGTTTTAAAAATTCCCTTATTTCTCTAAAAAGTCCTGTAGTTTTAGATGGGGAGAAGATAAATGCTCCCACAAGTAAGGAGAATATGTTCTTAGAATAGTTGGACTTCTTTTTTTTTTTTTTTTTTTAATATTTAAGGACACCAAAAACAAATTCATGGAAACTTGAACTGAAAGTAAATAATGTCATTAAAATTATGGAAAGTTGGAGAGATTTATACTAACAAGATGATGGTATTTTGTTTAAGGGAAACAATTGTTGTGAATGTAAATATAGTACTATATTGGTTAAAAGTGAGAAAGATGTAAGGACATTTTTATCAGTATAAATTTTTTAAAATGAATTCTAATAGAAAATATATTGCAGATTTAAGCACAACATTGATAATATCATGCCATTATGAAAAATTGAACAAACTCGAATTCTACTATGATTTCTGAGGTTAATGCTTTCTTTTTAATTCTTGAACAATTGACACCGATTTCTAATTGACTTCTTCCAGAAGATTGATCGATCTTCTATAGTCAACTTTAATATTAATATGCAACTAAACTGATTAGTTCCACTTTCCGTGGCAATCCGGCTTAATAATTTATTATCAATCTTAATCAATATCCAAAGATAAGTTTCAGCTTCATTTGCATTTTTATATTCCAGCCAACAATCAGTCTAAAAAAAATCCAACATACAAACTGCCAAAAAGACAAAATAAAAAATATTGAGTTGTTTTGAGGTCATTGTCGTCTAATTAGGTACACGTAACCTATTTATGTACTTCAAGTTGTGGAAACCCATCTTTTCTTTTCTTTTTTTTTATCTAAATTATAAAAAATACTTTAAAACTGTCTTTTTTTTTTTAAAAAAAAATCTATATTCTTTCAAAAATTGCAATATTACTCTTAATCTTTCATAAACATTTCAAAATTACCCTTAAAGTAGAAATTTGTAAGAATGTTGAATAGAAAATCGACATGATGGTGACTTAGAACAAAGTAGAGGTGAATAGAACGTTTGCTTGGATTAAGTATGAAAGAACGACGTGAAGACATGAAGATTTTTCGTCCAACATTCTAACGATTTTTTTACTCTAATGATAATTTTAAAACTTTTATAAAAAGGTAAAAGATAATATTGCAACTTTTAAAAGAATGGAGGTATTTTTGTTACCTCTCAAATTCAAAATATGAAATATTCATTTATTTTATAATTAGTTTTTCTATTTATTATCAAAAAATTTATTTATTTTATCTTTCAGTTAGTTGTTGTCTTTCATCTTTTCAATTTAAAAGTTAAGATTTTATCTTTAAAATCTTTAAACATGTATGAAGTTTTTTTTCGTGAATTTGTGTATTATACAACTTAAATCTATAACCTTTATAATTGGTTTTAAAAATCTAGTTTACCTTTCGTTGCGTAGCCACAATCTCAAACCATTAAACTAGAATCTCAAACCTGTTTTCTGTAAATATTTTCAAAACAATTCATTTTTCCTATTTATTTTAAAACCACAATATTGATCTAATTTTCTTCCCCTATTATAAGGTTACCTTCCGACAAACTTCAAGTTGTTGGTTAAATTAATTTGAGGGAGATGAAAACCATTGTATGTCTTGGTTTATTATTCTGGTCATCATACTTTCAATTTTTGATCATGTTGGTCATTGTATTTTTAAATGGACTGTACTTTTCAAATGTCTATTTTGTTCTTTGTACTCTCAATCCGTTCATTTTTTTCCATGTACTTCAAGAATGTCTATTTTGGTCCTTGTAATTTTAACAAATGGTCATTTTGATCTTTGTGTTGCAATTAAATTTTATTCAACGGAAACATTTTAATATAAAGTTATGGCTACATTTCAAGAACTTTATTCAGTGTAGCATTTGGAATTGTGATTTTTTTTTTAATGAATAACTAAGGCCCCGTTTGATAACCATTTGGTTTTTAGTTTTTAAAAATTAAGCCTATAAATACTACTCCCACCTATGGTTTTACTTATTTTGTCATATACTTTTTGCCTATATTTTCAAAAACTAAGCCATGTTTTGAAAACTAAAAAAAGTAGTTTTCAAAAATTTGTTTTTGTTTTTAGAATTTGGCTAAGAATTCAAATACTTCTTTGAGGGAGATGAAAACATTGTAGAGAAATTAGGGGAAAATAAGCTTAATTTTCAAAAACCAAAAACCAAATGGTTATCAAACGAGACCTAAGCTTTCATTAAAAAAAATTGAAAACTAGAGCCCACAAAAAACAGAGACTAACTAAAAGAAAGGTCTCCAATCAAGCAAGATAAAATTAAGCTGATATTTACAAAAAAAGCTTTATAACTGAAGCCCATAAGGAAACATGAAACCTGGCGAAAGACCAAACATCGTATTCGAAATTGTGATTAAATGAGATTAAAAAAATAGAGAGACCAAAATTGTCACTCTTTAAAAGTATACTTAACGTTTTGAAAGTACAAGGACTAGAATGGACAGAAGAAAGTATGGAGACCAAAATAGATGTTTTGAAAGGATGTGACTAAAAATGAACCAAAGCAGAAAATTCAGGGACCAAAACTGTGTTTAAACCAAAAATCCACCCAGATTGGACCATTAAACACTTATTGGCCAAGGACTAAAATGTTGATTCTTCAATCTCCAGCTCAAAATACTCGATTTTCTTTTGATCAGAGACCTTCATGGACAAATGGATGCAAATGACATTTTTTATCGAGGAGGGGGGGACTAGGATTTGTTATCTACTATGCAGGTAGGTAGCTAATGAATGGTCTAATCAGATTTTAATTACTTAATTTAAAAGTTAAAACCAACCATCATTATTTCAAGTATAGACCAAGACTAGAGGAAGGTGGGGGAGAAGCAAGTACAAGATTAACATTTTTTTTTTCCGATAAGAAATCAAGCTTTCATTGAGGAAAAAAAAACAAACAGAAAGAATACATCCTGCGTAACAGCTAATCAGGCATCTAAGAACTCAAAAGAGGTCAAATCAAAAGACTTAAAATTCAAAACAGAAGTTATCTCCTCCCTTGACAGACAGCAAAGTCTTAACGAAAACTGTAGCTTCGAACTTACCCGGGTGGCCTTTAAGTGGAAGGTGTTTGCAGCGTTGGGTGTTAAAGTTGTACAAAATCAGTTGTCCCTCATTGTCTTCCATTAAAAGTTGATCAGAGCTCACAAACGCCAAAGGGATATCAACTCCAAATACAGGACCAATTGTGAACAGCTTTGACCATAAAACCCTACTACTCCCCAATTCACCATCCTTGACCATCCCCCAAACATCCAAGCTTTTTTCATCTCCATCGTTTGGATAATTAAACAGAACCATTGATCCATTCAAAACCCCCATGCTTCTGACCTTCTGATCGTCCAGTTGGAAACTCTCCGGCATCGAAATCTGCCCGAAAACCTCCTCGCTCATGTCGAACCACTGTATAATTTCAACGCTTTCTACTTCAGCACTTGCCCACCAATAATACAATCCTTGGTAATACATCTCAAACGAAGGCATCCAAAAAGCAGAGCCAGGAATAGGGGTTTTGATTTCTCTCCATCGATCTTTCCCCAAATCGTATACTTCGGCTCTGGAAGGGTGAAAATTCGAAGGCGGTTCCACAAACTCTACAACCCTAACCACCTTGAAATCCCTAGATTTCGGATCGTAACCGAATCCGACCGCGTCGGTGATCGAGTGGAGACCTTCAAACGGATCAAAGAATTCATCTACAGTCATGAGAAGAATCGACGGCGGGAGCTTGCGGAGCTCTCTGGTGGCCGGATTATAGAGGAAAACATCACGGGGGAGAAGGGAGAGGCACACTAAGCCGTGAGAATGGCCGTGGATTTGGGAATACTGAAATTCCTTTCCAAAACATGGAAAATCGACGTCCTCAAAGGATGTATCATCGGCGGCGAGGGGATATTTGAAGAAGGAGAATCTAGTTTCTATGTTCCCAGTCTCCTCGTTCGTCACAACACGCTTCAGTAAAACGTTTTGGTTCTGAAGAGAACCGCCAAATTTAGGGTCGTTAATTAGGGCGTACCAGGATTTCGAAACGCACTTGAATCGAACTAGAGACTCCGGTGGCACCCGCGACAGAATCTCCCTCATCGCACTTTCCGGAAGTTTTCCCAGATCCGCCATGTCCTATTAGTCTGCAGAAACAAAAACCAATTAACCCAACCTTCAATGAATCCGACCTCGCTGAATATTTTGCTCCCCATGATTTTCGGATTTCAGATCCGATTAGATCTACCCACGTTTAAAGCTTCCTGCGATAAATCTGAAATGGTTTTAGGAAAGAGAACAATCTATAAAAATCTCAAGCTTCCAGCGGATCTTGTGGTTACCGTCGTCGGAGTCAAGTTTGATATAGTTCTTCGGTCAAAAATTTGCGTGGCGGGCAATCTGCAACTTGAAGGCAGCGTCGTTTCTTGTGATGGGCTTTTATTTTAAATTGGGCTTACAAAGTTATTGAGCCTTAAATTGGGCTTTTATTTCCAAACATAATGCCAGAAGCAGCTGGCGCCTGTGAATGCAAGAGTTCGACTCCAAGCTAGCGTATGTTTTTAATATTATTTCTATTTTTAATTTTTGCAATATATTTGCCGGCGGGAATTTGGCTTATTCGCTTTAGTTTCTTTGTCTTGTTTTGGCTTTCAAAAATTAAAAATAAATAAATAAATTGTTTCTTGTTGTAAAAATGAGAGGCGAAACCGGGCACCAAAACTTTACCAAAATATATAATAATAATAATAATAATAATAATACAAGTGTTAAAATATAAATGGATTATATATAGATAATATAAATAAAAGAAAATGGAGATTTATGGCAAATTAAATAAACAAATAAATTAGAGAAAGTGGAAGAGAAAAGAGAGGATTGAAGAGTTTTTTTACCAAAAATGCATATATCATTAATCCAAAATGAACCACTATTTATAGGTAATTTGGAGAGCATGATGTGGTCCATTTGGACACCAATCTATGGCCTTTGTTGGACACATGGAGGACACTTTGGCTATGGAGAAAAAGCCACTTGGCATGGATATAAATGGGCATGTGGAATGGGCATTTACTTGTCATATTTACAATACTCCCCCTTAAATGCCCATTTATATAAAATATGCCTCGTTAAAACCTTACTAGGGAAAAACCCAATGGGAAGAAAAACCCTAGTGAAGGAAAAAGAGTACATATTTTATATAGTTTACTATAATACATTCACTCCCCCTCATTGAGACATCACTTAAAGTCTTTGAATCGCCGCATTCCAATGCTATATACTAATTTATCGAAGGTTGCAGTTGGTAATGCCTTCGTAAATAAGTCAGCCAAGTTATCTTTCGAACAAATTTGTTGTACAGTGATATCGCCATTTTCTTCAAGATCATGAGTATAGAAGAGTTTTGGTGAGATATGCTTTGTTCTATCTCCTTTGATATATCCTCCCTTGATTTGAGCTATACATGTTGTGTTATCTTCGTATAACATCGTTGGAAGAGGTTTACTTGAAGATAAGCCACATGTCTCATGAATGTGTTGTGTCATCGATCTTAGCCATACACATTTTCGACTTGCTTCATGAATAGCGAGGATTTCAGCATGATTTGAAGAAGTGGCCGTTATAGTCTGTTTCACTGATCGCCACGATATAGCAGTTCCTCCACATGTGAATAGATAACCTGTCTGAGATCTAACTTTGTGTGGATCAGATAGATAACCACAATCTGCATAACCAACTAGATCATATTTTGATTTGTTAGAATAAAATAAACCCATATCAATTGTCCCTCGAAGATATCGGAGTACATGCTTAACTCCGTTCCAATGTCTTTTTGTAGGATATGAACTATATCTAGCTAATAAATTTACTGAAAATGCAATATCTGGTCTTGTGTTATTAGCCAAATACATAAGTGCACCAATTGCACTAAGATATGGTACTTCAGGACCAAGTAGTTCTTCACTGTCATCTCGAGGTCGAAATATATCTTCTTTACATCCAGTGAACGAACTTCCATTGGAATGTTCAATGGATGTGCTTTATCCATATAGAATCTTTTTAAGATTTTCTCTGTATAAGTTGATTGATGAACAAATATCTCATCTGCTAAATGTTCAATTTGCAAACCAAGGCAAAATTTTGTTTTTCCAAGATCTTTCATCTCGAATTCTTTCTTAAGATATTCTATTGCCTTGGATAACTCTTCAGGAGTTCCGATTATATTTAAGTCATCAACATATACAGTTATAATAGCAAATCCTGACTGAGATTTCTTTATAAAAACGCACGGACATATTGGATTATTTTGGTATCATTCTTTCAACAGATATTCACTCAGGCGATTATACCACATTCGTCCTGATTGTTTTAATCCATATAATGATCTCTGTAACTTTATTGAATACAATTCCCGAGAACTTGATTCATATGTTTCTGGTATTTTAAATCCTTCCAGGATTTTCATATAAATGTCATTATCCAGAGATCCATATAAATACGCCGTGACTACATCCATTAGATGCATATCAAGCTTTTCATATACAGTCAGACCAATCAAATATCTTAGCGTTATTGCATCCACCACAGGAGAATATGTCTCCTCATAATCAATACCAGGCCTTTGCGAGAATCCTTGTGCAACAAGTCTCGCTTTATATCTTGTGACTTCATTCTTTTCATTTCTTTTCCTTACAAATACCCATTTATATCCCACAGGTTTGACGTTTTCCGGTGTTGGGACTACTGGTCCAAAAACCTCACGTTTTGAAAGTGAGTTCAACTCTGCTTGGATTGCTTCTTTCCATTTCGGCCAATCCTTTCTACGTTGACATTCTTTGATAGATTTTGGGTCAAAATCATCACTTTCATGAATAATATCGTGAGCAACATTATAAGAAAAAATGTTGTCAATAATGATATCATTTCGGTTCCATCTCTTTCCTGTTGTAACATAGTTTATAGAAATTTCATTATTATCCTCAAGCGTTTGATTTTCACCAATACTCTTTTGAGTAGTTGTATTCTGGATTTCTTCTGGAACATCCATACCTTTTATCGAATCATTTTGATTCTCAACTACTTTTCTTTTTCGAGGATTTTTATCTTTAGAACCTATTGGTCTACCACGCTTCTGGCGTGCTCCAGACTCATTATTGACAACTTGTTCCTTTGGGATATCAACTTTTGATGGAGCATTTGCAGCTGGTATATATGATTTAGTCACACTTTTAGTATCTGTGAATGCATCTGGTAGTTGATTTGCTATATTTTGCAAATGAATTATCTTTTGAACTTCAAGTTCACATTGATTTCTACGAGAATCTAAATGAGATAATAACGATGCATTCCATGTAATTTCTTTTTCCAACTTCTTAATTCCTCCCCCTAATGTTGGAAAATTTGTCTCATTAAAATGACAATCAGCAAATCGTGCAGTAAATACATCACCCGTCAGGGGTTCAAGATATTTAATAATTGATGGGAAATCAAAACCAACATATATTCCTAACCTCCTTTGAGGACCCATCTTAGTACGTTGTGGTGGAGCAATCGGTACATATACTGCACATCCAAAAATTCTTAGATGGGAAATATTTGGCTGCTGGCCATAAGCTAATTGCATTGGGGAGTATTTATTATAAGCTACTGGCCTAATACGTGCCAGTGATGCAGCATGCAAAATAGCATGACCCCATACCGATGTAGGAAGTTTAGCTCTCATAAGCAATGGTCTTGCAATTAGTTGCAGACGTTTTATAAATGATTCTGCTAGACCATTTTGTGTATGA
Organism: Trichosanthes truncata; assembly: GCA_033996785.1. Classification (NCBI taxonomy): domain Eukaryota; kingdom Viridiplantae; phylum Streptophyta; class Magnoliopsida; order Cucurbitales; family Cucurbitaceae; genus Trichosanthes; species Trichosanthes truncata. The sequence goes on along the minus strand of JAWPNB010000009.1, from coordinate 939,048 downwards.
ACGTGAGCTACAGGATGTTCAACACTTATCTCAATTGACATACAATAATTATTAAAAGTTTGGGATGTAAATTCACCAGCATTATCAAGTCGAATGGTCTTAATTGTATTATCAGGAAATTGTGCTTTTAACTTAATTATTTGAGCAAGTAATCTTGCAAATGCAAGATTTCGACTTGATAATAAGCATACATGTGACCATCTGCTGGATGCGTCAATTAATACCATAAAATATCTAAATGGACCACTTGGTGGGTTAATAGGTCCACAAATATCACCTTGAATTCGCTCTAAAAATGCAGGTGATTCAATCCCCACTTTAGCTGGTGATGGTCTAATAATTAATTTCCCTTGAGAACAAGCATCACATGACAACTCATTGGATTGAAGAATCTTCTGGCTCTTTAAAGGATGTCCATGTGAATTCTCAATAATTTTTCTCATCATTATTGACCCTGGATGATCCAATCGATCATGCCAAACACTGAATATTTCTGGATTCATGAACTTCGGGTTCATTATTGCATAACTTTCGATTACTCGTATATGAGTGTAGTATAATCCAGAAGAAAAAGCAGGCAGTGTTTCTAATATACGTTTTTCATGTGAAACAATAGATGTTATATAGAGACACTCTATATTATTTTTACAATCAGTTTCAACATGATAATTATTTTCACGTATATCTTTAAAACTTAATAAGTTTCTTTTCGATTTGCTAGAGAACAGAGCATTATTAATTGTAAATCTTGTTCCTCTAGGCAAAATAAAGTTTGCTTTTCCAAAACCTTCAATCAGATTTGCAGAACCTGATATAGTATTGACTTTTGCTTCCAGCATTGTCAATCTAGTAAAATATTTTCTATTTATGAGTATCGTGTGCGTAGTTGCGCAGTCTGCCAGACATAAATCTTCATTGCTCATTTTCGAGTTACTCAACATATTGAAATTGTTCATATTTCTTCATTGAAAAGAAAAAAAAACGATTACAAAGAGTCTTAAATATATATACAAACAAAACAACAACAAAAACATACTAAACAGTACTTAATTATATATTTTCATACAAATCATCCTCTACTTGTTTGATTGCATCAATTCTCTCTCCAGGAGATTCAAAATAATCAGCTACATCAAGATGCATCATATTGGAGGGGTCAAACACATCATCTTCTTGAATGGCAAGATTTACCTCCACATTCTTTCCTTTTCCTTTTTCCTTCAGGGAAGCTTGATAGAGATCAACAAGGTGTTTTGACGTACGACAGGTACGTGACCAGTGCCCAGTCATTCCGCACCGGAAACATTTATGTTCATCACCTTTCGAACTTCTATCTTGTGGAACCTTTCCTTTATGATCATCACTTCGTGTGGGTTTCTTAAAATTATAATGCCCACCACGAAAATAGGTATTTCTTCCTCTACCGCGGTCCCGACCTCGACCACGACCACGACCTCGACCACGGTTATTAAAATTCACAGCATTCACTTCAGGGAATGGTGTTGCTCCAGTTGGTCGGGATTCATGATTTTTCATCAATAACTCGTTATTTTGTTCAGCAACGAGAAGACATGAGATAAGTTCAGAATATTTTGCAAAACCCTTCTCTCGATATTGCTGCTGCAGGAGCATATTCGAGACATGAAAAGTGGAAAATGTCTTCTCTAACATATCAACATCAGTAATATTTTCTCCGCATAATTTTAATTTTGAACTAATTCTGAAGAGTGCGGAATTATACTCACTTACTGATTTAAAGTCCTGCAACCTCAGGTGCATCCAATCATAACGAGCTTTAGGAAGAATAACTGTTTTTTGATGATCGTACCTTTCTTTCAAACCTTGCCATAGAACGTAGGGATTTTTTATTGTAAGATACTCCATTTTCAATCCCTCGTGAAGATGATGGCGAAGGAAGATCAGGGCTTTTGCTTTTTCTTGATTTGATGCATCATTTCCTTCTTTAATTGTTTCTCCAAGATTCATAGAATCTAAATGGACCTCAGCGTCAAGGATCCATGACAAGTAGTTGTTTCCATTAATATCCAGGGCCGCAAATTCTAGCTTTGTAAGGTTTGCCATAATAACACTATCAAAATAATAATATATATTTATATTAGAAATTTAACATAAACCAAATGCGTAAAAATGGCTTACCTATAAGACTTACCTTTAGCGGGAAAAATAATAGAGTCTCGTGCTGATAACGTGTTGTAAAAATGAGAGGCGAAACCAGGCACCAAAACTTTACCAAAATATATAATAATAATAATATATAATAATACAAGTGTTAAAATATAAATGGATTATATATAGATAATATAAATAAAAGAAAATGGAGATTTATGGCAAATTAAATAAACAAATAAATTAGAGAAAGTGGAAGAGAAAAGAGAGGATTGGAGAGTTTTTTACCAAAAATGCATATATCATTTATCCAAAATGAACCACTATTTATAGGTAATTTGGAGAGCATGATGTGGTCCATTTGGACACCAATCTATGGCCTTTGTTGGACACATGGAGGACACTTTGGCTATGGAGAAAAAGCCACTTGGCATGGATATAAATGGGCATGTGGAATGGGCATTTACTTGTCATATTTACAATATTTCTTAAATTTAAACACACAAGTAGACAAATAATTCTTTTTAATCTTCTAGTAAATTATTTTAGAACAACTGTGTTTTAAAGTAAATTTATATGATGGTTAAATTTTAAGTTTAGTCTTTAAATTTTTAAACATATATCTAATAGATCCATAAATTTTTAATTTTGTATCTAACAAGTCTTTAAACTTTAAACTTTAAAAATGTCTAATAGATTAAAAAAAACTTTCAATTTAGTATATAATAGGTCTCAAATATATTTTAAAAAAAAGTTAAAAACTAATTGTTCTACAATCTACTAAAAATAAAATTTAAGTTTATGTCTAAATGAACTTAACAAAGATGTCGAATAGTATGGTACTTGTTCAAATTTTAAGCTTTCTCACTTTATTTTGAGGTCAAATTTCACTGAATATTTGTTTTTTTTTTTTTTTGTGATTTGCAAAGTTAATATTGTAGAATAAATATCTAAAGATGCAAGTAACCCACATGCATTTTTTTAATGGCTATATCTCCCATTTGGTGGTCATTGCACATATCTCGGGCAATATGGATTTTTGCCTGCAATACAAAGTAGATCATATAGCTTTTTTGAGTTCAACTAAAAAAAGAAAAGTTTTACACGTGAGAAGATCCTTCACATCTTATCATTTTGACCATCATCATTCTTTTTGCATAATTTAAATTTCTCATAAGGTTCCAAAATTTAAATCATTCCAATCAGATTCTTTGACGGAATAACGGTCATTTTTAACCTTATTTTATAAGAAATTTGTAAAAGCAATATACAATATCCATAAATTAATGTGAACGAAAAATGTTTAGTAATATGGGTTTAATTTACAGATGGCATTTACAGAAACACCCTTGCACTCAATGCTTCACTCTTAGTTGTTCTCAATTCTCTTCTGATTCTATTTTGCAATAGAGTCCATTCCAAATCTAAATATGCTCCTTCTCCTCCTCCTCCTTCTTCCCCTGTTTCTGCCTAAATAAATAACTCTACATCTTCTCATTACTATTCTCTTCCTTGCATTTGAGGTGCAATCACAAGTTCTTTTTGATCATTTTTGGTTTGTGCAACAATGGCCACCAGCCATTTGCAGTTTGATACCCTGCTTCCGACAGCCACCATCCATTTTTACCATTCACGGATTGTGGCCTCAAAATGGACCGTACTCCACTGCTTTTAACACAACGTTTTTAAATTTATTATAAAAAACGAGGTGGGCCAAAAGTATTTTCAAAAAATAGGTCAAACTTCCAGTCAACATTTTTAAATTTGCTAGAGTGTTGATATAATTAAATTTACCATAACCCATCAGCTTCTTTATTCTCCTTCTCCCTCTTCTAAAAAAACACAGCCCTTCAATTTCCTTCTTGTTCTCTTTCCCGCAAGAAAATAACTAAAAACACAGCCCTTTCTTCAATTTATTTTTCTACTGATGGTTTTTTTAGTTATAACTTATAACTAATTATTGTTATTATTTTTTACGGGAAAAAAATTATTAAAAAGTGGTAGAGAAACAAGATATGAATTTTCTTTTTCTACAAACAATGTCTTTAGTATCTTTGATTTTATTAATATGCATGATTTTAATTTATATATATCATTTTGTTCCTTTTTTTTTTCTGTATATACCCATGCAATGGATCAACAATTATAAAATGTATGAATTTTTTTCTCATCTAGGTTAAGCTAATTAATTAATATATTTAGTGAAATTTTTAGCCTAGATTTATTTTTAAATTCTCTAATTTAAAATATTGACTTGTTTGCTTGTAATTTCTTTAATTTCTTCCCATTTTTTAAAAGTGCATTTTAAAGCAGTGAAGCACAAGTCAAGTTTTAAAAACAAAAATTGAAAATTAATTCTATTAAGATCTGAAAATTGTTTTTAATATAGGAATGCAACAAAATCTAATTTCAAAATCTAAAAATGGAGAACATTTTGAGACGGTTTAATATAATTCCAAAGAGAGCATAGCTCAACTGGCATATTGAATGTGTTAACGACCACGAGGTCTGTGGTTCGAATCCCCCCAACCCCTATTGTACTAAAAAATATATATATATATTTCCAAAATTCAACCAATAAAAGAAGATTTTCTTAAAGGAATCCGAAAATAATAATAATAAAGGAGATGGCAGCGGACGAGTCTGGTAATGCATTTCGAACCAATTGTCCTTTTATCTTCTTATTTTAAAGTATGTATGTATGTATCTGGAATCATAAAAAAATATAGTTACTGAGTTTTATCCATCGGATTCTTTGCTCTTAATTAATTCTAAATATTCTAAATTTAACTTTAAAAAGTGACAATAAATTATCAGTGTAAAGAATATTAAGGAAAATCAACAATTTATTTGATTTAATTAGAAAAATACTTCAACAAAAGTTCCCGGTTGAAAAAACAAAAAAAAAAAAAACCCTCCTAGTTGAGTCGTATTTCCATTTTTGGGCCATAACTGTTAGCCCGAAAAACAGAAGCCCATACTGAAACCCAATATAAAGATATGGGCTAGAAAATACAAAAAGCCCATATACATGGAGAAGGCCCGGTTGTGAACTGCGTTTCTATTCCATTTCATTGCCCGCACGTGATACCGTCACGCGATTTGCACGTGCCTAGAAATCTCTGCATCGTCCGAAAACTGAAATCAATTAACACCCTGCGTTTGGTTCCTCCGAAAAAGGGTAGAACAATGGGCGAGGTTTCCAAATCCACGATGAAGAAGAGAAAGAAAATGGGTCGCCCTTTTCTTTTAGATCTGCAAAAGCGCTTCCTCAAACAGCAAAAGTTGCAGGAACAACATCAACCACCGCTTAGGACGGTTTCACTTAGGGGGCGTTTGGAGCACCGTTTCGAAATCAGAACCCTTGGAATCGGAACCCTGGAGGGTTTGTTCTGGAGGGTTTGAAAGCCTGGGAATCAGAAAACCGTGTTTAAGGTGCAGTGTTCTGAACCCTGGGAATCAAGAAACAGTGTTTGGACTGCAGTGTTCTAAACCCTAGGGTTGTGCAGTTTTTGTTTTTCCTTTTTTCCTCTGCTACTTTGGTCTTTTTTTTTTTTTTCATTTCCTTATATTCTAGTGGCAATATTTGGTTAGTTGTAAAATCCTTTGTGTAAGTTGGATAATTTTTTTTAGTACTTTTGAACGGACCTTTTAATTAGTATAAGAATGAGAAATTTGTTACTAGAAATGCAAATAATTACTTCGTAAAATACGAAATTTGGTTAGGTTTATGACATGTATAAAAAAAACAGTTATAATAATTTATTGTTTTTTACAAAAAAAAAAAAATTGAGTTTCCAATGAAAAATAATTATTTTGTCAAATATCAAATTTGGTTAGGTTTATGACAAGTATTAAAAAAAATATTTGTAATATTTTATTATTTTTTACCAAAAAAATGTGAGTTTCCAATGAAAAATCAACATACTTCGTCAAATATCAAATTTGGTTAGGTTTATGACAAGTATAAAAAAAATATTTGTAATAATTTATTGTTTTTTACAAAAAAAAAATGTGAGTTTCCAATGAAAAATCAACATACTTTGTCAAATATCAAATTTGGTTAGGTTTATGACAAGTATAGAAAAAAAGCATTTATAATAGTTTATTGTTTTTTACAAAAAAAAAAATGTGAGTTTCCAATGAAAAATAATTAATTTGTCAAATATCAAATTTGGTTAGGTTTATGACAAGTATAAAAAAAATAAAACATTTGTAATAATTTATTGTTTTTCAAAAAAAAAATGTGAGTTTCCAATGAAAAATAATTACTTTGTCAAATACGAAATTTGGTTATGTTATGACATGTATAAAACAACCCATTGCTCCAAACACCCCCTTGTTTGTTTTATACATGTTATAACATAACCAAATTTCGTATTTGACAAAGTAATTATTTTTCATTAGAAACTCACATTTTTTTTTTGAAAAACAATAAATTATTACAAATGTTTTATTTTTTTATACCTGTCATAAACCTAACCAAATTTGATATTTGACAAAGTAATTATTTTTCATTGGAAACTCACATTTTTTTTTTTATAAAAAATAATAAACTATTATAAATATTTTTTTCTATACTTGTCATAAACCTAACCAAATTTGATATTTGACAAAGTATGTTGATTTTTCATTGGAAATTCATTTTTTTTTTGTAAAAAACAATAAATTATTACAAATATTTTTTTTATACTTGTCATAAACCTAACCAAATTTGATATTTGACAAAGTATGTTGATTTTTCATTGGAAACTCACATTTTTTTGGTAAAAAATAATAAAATATTACAAATACTTTTTTTTAATACTTGTCATAAACCTAACCAAATTTGATATTTGACAAAGTAATTATTTTTTATCGGAAACTCACTTTTTTTTTTTTGTAAAAAACAATAAATTATTACAATTATTTTTTTTATACATGCCATAAACCTAACCAAATTTTGTATTTTACGAAGTAATTATTTGCATTTTCAGTAACAAATTTCTCATTCTTATACTAATTAAAAGGTCCATTCAAAAGTACTAAAAAAAAGACCCAACTTACACAAAGGATTCTACAACTAACCAAAGATTGCCACTAGAATATAAGGAATTTAAAAAAAAAAAAAAAAAAGAGACCAAAGTAGCAAAGGAAAAAAGGAAAAACAAAAACTGCACAACCCTAGGGTTCCGAACACTGCACCCCAAACACTGTTTTCAGATTCCCAGGCTTTCAAACCCCCCAGAACAAACCCCCCAGGGTTTCGATTCCAAGGGTTCTGATTCCGAAACGGTGCTCCAAACGCCCCCTTAAGGTTTTGTAGATGCACAAAAATAAAAAATGTCTGAAAATAAGATGCATGTGAATAAGACCTTAGGAATCAAAGATAACTGTGTTTAGTTGTGTATAAGAATGTTTACAAATTTTCATGGAAATAAGTGATATATGTGTTTGGTGTTGCATGAGAATGTTATCAGATTTCTATATAAATAAACATATTTGTGTTTAAATTGTACAATTACTTTAAAAAAATTTATGCAATTAAATCAAAATTAAACTTCTAACCATTAACGTACATTGGTTTAGTTTAAATAAGTAATTGTTATTAGTTTATTTATTTATATTCAGTCAAATTATTAAGATAATCTGAAGCAATTAGATTTTCATTTTCATTTTCATTTATTAGTAAATTTATTATAAATAATATATCTTAAATTTTAGGTTATTGATTTATTTAGCAATCAATTTTAATAATTATCGTCAAAGAAATGTAGTAACTAAAATTATATAAACTTTTAATTATAATAAAATTAGTACAATAATCAAATTGAAAAATTAATAATGAATGTTATATTTCAAAAATCAAATATAATCTATATCAAAGTGACTATTAAACATATACAAAATGAACATTTATATTATGTCAATATTAAATAGTCATTTATATCATCGTTTTAGAAAAATGACAGAAAAATGATAGAAAAAGAATTTAAAAAATTATATATATATATAAGAAAAAAATGATGTATAGGAAAAAAAACGAACAAAGAATGACAGACAAAGAAAGAAGGAAGAAGAAAATATAAGACATAAATAAAAAAAGAAAGAAGACGAGAGCAAAAGAGTGCTAGAAAGAAGGGGATTTTGTACGGATGACCCGTTTTCCAATGTTTTAATGACTGATGACCTGCGTTATGAAAATAATGAAATATGACCCATTCTGACATGTCATAGTGCGCAAAATTACACATGAGGGTAGTATGAGACGATTTTTCTTGTTCATGCTCTCGTAGGCGGAAACGCTATCGCTCTAGCTCTCTCGCTCTCGCTCAAATGAATGGTTGAAAATATGGAGAAAAAAAAGACAAGGAAAAATTAAGTTAGAGAAGAGCTAGAGCAGCAAAGCTAAAGCGAGAGCGAGAGCGAGAACGAGCTAGAGCGAGAGCGAGCTAGAGCGAGAACAAGAGAGAAAATGAGCTAGAGTGAAAGCGAGAACGAGAACTAGCTAGAACGAGAGTGAGAACAAGCTAGAACAAGAGAGAAAACGAGCTAGAGAGAGAACGAGCTAGAGCTAGAGCGAGAGCAAGAGCTAGAACAAGCTAGAGCAAGAGAGAAAACGAGCTAGAGCAAGAGAGAAAATGAACTAGAGCGAGAGCGAGAACGAGCTAGAGCGAGAGCGAGAACTAGAGTTAGAACAAGAATGAGAGTACGATGCCCTCACGGTAATTTAGACGGGATGCAGAGTACGAAAAGGGCCATATGTCATTAATTTCAAAACATGGGTCAAATGACATCGATGCTCGTGAAAATGAGTCTTCTGTGCAAATTTCCCTAGAAAGAAGGATAAAGATGAAGAGAATGAGAAAATTAATAGAAAAAAAAACATAATAATAATAATAATAAATTGAGTCTGTTTTGAGGTCATTGTCGTCTAATTGGTACACACTTAGCCTCTTTTATACTTCAAGTTGTGGAAACCCTCAAAAAAAAAATTGTGGAAACTATTTTCTTTTTTGAGTTAACTACGTGGATAGCTCATTTGAGACACCATTTTACTTACATGGCACAATTTCTTATTAACATCAACTTTGTCAATTTGTAAGTCAAATATAGGATCATGTTACTCATTTAGCCCTGTTCATTATTTCTAATTATAATAAATAAATAAATAATTGGATTCTTACCATAATCGTTGATATTTTTCCCTCCAAACAATAATACGCACGATTTTATCCCCAAAATTTAGGGATTATGAAAACTAAACTCTCTCTCTTTACGGTTCAACTATTCGAAAACACCCAAAATTTGTGAGAGGTTTCAACCAACGGTGACAAGAGTTTGTCTTCCTTATCGACGGCGAGTGCAACAAGGGAGAGTGTGACGACTGCTAAAAAAAGGGCGGCAAGAGGAGGTCTTGTAGTCGACGGCGTGCACCAGTGGGTTCTTGGAGTATAGACAACGAAAAAAGGTATTTCAAAAACAGTGGGTTCTTGATTTTATTCTGTTTTCGGCGTCAGTGGGTTGCCAACGACGATAAGGCTTCTATTTTTTTTTTTAAAAAAACATATTATAATAGTTCTGTTTGGATTATATGTTATGTTTAGGGTGTATATCTTATTACAGAGGTGTATGAATAGGATGAAAGAAAAGTTAGTTAGAAACTCATGATTTCTGAGCCTAGATTCGTCGAAGAATAAATTTTGTGTCATGGACAATGCTTCCATTCGAGTAGTATTTGGGTCATAGACAATGCTTCCATTCAATGAATGAATAAGTCTAGTTGAGTAATCATTTGTATTTACTTTGTTTGCTTGTAGCTTGTAAAAGTTAGCAATTTTCCTGATCAATATAGCTACATTTGGTGGTTAAATTGTTATGAACTTTCGAACGAAATGCAAGTATAATTTTTAGATTGAATAGACCGAGTATATAAAATATAATCTTATAATAATAGTTATAAACTTTCATGGTTATATTTTGGATTTATATAATATAATATAACTGTACATTGTTATATTTTGGATGTATTTATAACCGTAATAGCATCTAAACTAATCCTACTCTTAATGAACTCATTTATCATAAAGAATGTTGTTTGCTTGTGATAAGTGAATACAACATTGATGGAACATGTATGATAAGCAACAAAATGCTTAACTATCCATGTTTCACTACTGTCATCTCCAAAACGACATGCATGAAATAACGACTCAATTTTCTTTTACACATTGGACATATAAGACAGAACTATTTGATCTGATAATTTTATACTGAAAATTGTTTCTGATCGTGATTACACGCAATGCATTTTGTAGATTCAACTTACTTGAAAACATGACGCTCACATCAATCCTAAAGTCTGAAGGCAACTTTGCAACATCAATATTCAGATGAAATCAACCCTCCCCTTCAACTAAGTTGCGCAGCTTGAACCAATCAAATGTATATTACTTACAAAAATAGACAATTTATTTTTGATATCAACTATTAGTGAACATTCTTGAACAACACCTTTAGACAATATGTTGTACAACCAAGAACATCCTTGTCTTCCGTCATCTTCATGTCATTTTTCAAGTAATTTGTCGAGCCTATTGAATCAAAAAGATCGGGAGAATCCAAATGGACATACGCTTGCTAACTTTTAGATTATTGCTTCAATCAAATTAGTAAACGACATTATTTCGTGAATCGTAATCTCAAATACTTCGTAATCAATATAATTATCTATCTCATTTCAATGACCGTTGTAAACCATGAGTATGTCAATAGGATTATAACCTATACACAGTATAAAATTATTATATACCTACATTAATTAAAATATGTCTTAGAACATAAATGGAATTATCATGACAGTCCCAATATATACCAAAATTTTGGTACATACTGATATGAACAAAACAAAATGTTTATTTAACTTACAAAATTCAAATAAAAAACTAAATGAAAAATAAATAAGGAAGAAAGAAGTAAAAGCTTACTCATTTTGAAATTGAAATGAACAAAAAGATAGGGAGAAGTGAATGGCTTCAGCTGACAATTTCAAATTGGGCACAACTTTGTACGCCAGCGGACAGAGCAACCAAATGCAATAATTAACCCTAATTTCTCAAAGTAAATGTTAATGAAAATAAAAAATTATAACATAATTTGAATATTAATATAGTGGAGAATAAAATATTTACCATTCTAAAAAATATCTTTATATAATTAATGGTAAAGTTATTTACCTAAATTGAATGATATGATTATGAAAACAATAAATAATAATAATAATAATAACATTATTAAAATTATGTGAAAAAATCGTAAAGGTATAAATGGAATAAAATGTTCTCATAATTTTCCTTATTTCTTTTTCTTTTATTTTTTTTAATTCTCTACAAGCAGGTCTCGGTAAACTCATGAGGGAAGGAGGTCATTTAAAAATATGGTCACCAATTAGCACCTCCACGTATTAAATATGACATGATTTGCTTAATCTAGATAATAATTTATTGGTTAAAATATTATTTTGGTCCATATACTTTCAAATGTTTAGATTTAGTCCTTATACTTTCAATAAAACTTAAAATTAGTCTCTATTATTTTGAAATCAATTTTTATCAAAATTTATTAAATAATAATAATAATTTTTATGCAAGAAAAAATACCGTGTACATATTTAAAAATTTTATATAGGAAATGTTAATATAAACTAAATTTTTTTTAGAAAAGTTAATAATAAACTAACCAAGTTTAAGCTTATTTAAACATGTGAAAGTATATAAATGGAATCAAATGAAACTCAAAGTAAGAAGACTAAAATAATATTTTAACCTTCGATTACCCTCCTCGGTACCAAAAGGGAAATTAAAAAGAGAATCCCTTTGATTACGTTTCGACACTTGGAGGTTCCAGTATAGGTTGAATTTTCAGTCGGTGGTTTATGCAAAAAAAAAATAAAAAATTTGATTTGTCTCAACTCTAAAATCAACGTTGCATTGCATGGAATTCTCAATAAGTCAGTTTGACGACACCAAACCAAACCAAACCAACTAACCTTTGGCCAAACAAACAAGTCGATCCCAAGACAACTGAACTCAACCCACAGTGCCATTGGTTCGTGGATCCCACGCGCTTCACCTGCGAGTAGAAGAGGGTTAATGTTGAAGAGACATTGCCGTCGTGGCAAAGCAAAGAAAAGATATGGACAAACCAAGATATTCAGAAGACCCGCCGCGACCTGCGCAATCAATTAGTAAGAGAGTGCGCGTCCGACGTGGCATGTTCAGCAGCAGCACAGTAGGCTGACCGCGCTTTTCACGCCTTTCTCTTTCTTTGTTAGGGTCCGTCCAATCCAATTCTTCTGTGTTGCTTCCAATTGAGTGCTTTTTGTTTTTCTTTCCCACCCTTTTTGCTTTGCTTAGAGGAGAAATGGAAATGGAGAGCTTTGTGGAAATGGCCAAATGGGTTAGCTGAGAATGGAGACGTAGAACCAACCAAGAAAGTGCAAAAGAAGAGAAGAAGAAGAAGATGATGGAGTGGCAGCACCAGCAGCAACAGAACAACCAAACTGAGCAATTGCAAATGCAAATGCAGGTGGAGCAATTGAGCAACGGCGATGGAGTTGGTGGGCTGTACGTCAAGGTGATGACGGATGAGCAAATGGAGCTCCTCAGGCAGCAGATCTCTGTCTATGCTTCCATATGTGAGCAGCTTGTGGAGATGCACAAGGCAATCACCGCCCAGCAGGACCTTGCCGGTCTCTCTTTTTCTCTCTCTCTCTGTCTGCTCATTCTTCATCTCATTTCTTCTTTGTTGGAATGGACTGTGGGTCATCGTCTCCTGCTTTGTTCAATTTATTCTGCTTATCTTCCTGCATTACTCTCCTCGTTGATTCTCTGTTTCTTCTCCATCCGTTTGGACCTACAAGAATAGTTCTGTTAGATCCAATTGGAGTACAGTAAGTGAACTGTAAGACTAAATCTGGGTTTTATAAAGTCTCCTCCTCTGTTCTGTTGATCGATTAAACTTTAATATTACCTGTTCTGTTATTGCTGTTGCTGCAAACTAGAATTGTAAGATTAAGAAGGACCTTGCTGTTTGTTTCATCATCAGAACCATCTACTTGTCTTTCCTGTTTTTAATTCCTTTGATCCTCCAACGTGACGGGAGAAATGGACTCCTTGGAAAATAAACTTTGCTCCTTGACAACTTTAATGTTTTCTGGTTTTCAGGAATGAGGCTAGGGAATCTATACTGTGATCCAATAATGGCATCTGCTGCTGGTCACAAGATAACTGCTAGGCAGAGGTGGACGCCGACGCCTGTGCAGCTTCAAATTCTTGAGCAGATCTTTGATGAGGGCAATGGGACCCCAAGCAAGCAGAAGATCAAGGAAATAACTCTACAGCTGACACAACATGGTCAAATTTCAGAAGCAAATGTTTATAATTGGTTTCAAAACAGAAGGGCCCGGTCAAAAAGAAGGCAAGCAAATTCAGTACCAAATAATGCAGACTCAGAACCAGAGACAGAAGTTGATTCTCCAAAGGAGAGAAAGACAAAACCAGAAACCTTCCAAACTTACGAACATTTCGTTTCAAAATCGAACAACGTGTATTCTCAGAGATCTGATTTAGGTGCTGAAATGCTTACCTTTGATGCACAATCAAATAAAGGGGAGCCCATGTTTCAGTCTTTCGAATCTGGTCATATCAGTCAGATGGACACAACACAGAATCACAGTACGTTCTTTCTGAATTCTGCCTTTCCAGAAGTTATACAATTGAGCATTTCTCAATTTTTTCTCTTCCAAGCATTACTTAATGCAGAAATTATACATTTGAGCATGCTGAATCAAACATGAAGATATATGCACATTTGAATATCCTGGCATCTCTGAGTAACTTGTTACTTTCTACGTTCAACTTGTCAATGTGCAGGAAATAATCTGTCAAATGATAAGATGAACGTACCAGACGGCTACACCCCTTACCATCCTTGTGAAGGATATCACTTGGTTGAGTGATGCCTCTAACATTCCGCAGATGTGTTTGACTGCTTGTACTGAAGCTCATCCTGGAGGAATGTGCGAACCACAACTGACATAGTAAATATTACACTGCATGTAAGAGGAAATCAAATTTTGAAGATGCTTGTGAGGCATTTTATATACGTGGTTATGAATGATATAGCTTACTATACTGCTCCAAACCAATTTTTGAATTATTTAATTAAATATGTAACTTCGTGGTATAAATCGTTGTTTTTCTGCAATTTTAGTTGTTTGCTTGATTGAGCATGAATGATGATTTGATTTGTACCTGAGACGTAAGACTGTCAACTCACCTAATCCCTGCAGGTGGATTATAAACAAAATGGTAAAATCATAAACAATGAATTTATAATAGAAATCGACCTCCCTGTATTTGACTCGTCTCCCTGAGAAGTTGATGTACTCTAGGTACTGCAAATGATCTTGTAGAACTCATACAGATCTGTAGTTGCGTATGATGAATTAACCAGCCAAATGGCTAGAAAATTACATGATGCAACTCCATCCTGAATCCTGATCAATATTCACGGAAATTTTTTTTTTCTTAAATTAAAAAGATCATTTAAAAGAGATCCTGAAGTTAAACCAAAAACACTAAGTTCACTAAATTTCCTATTTGAGTGCAATAACCATATCCTCGATAGGCCAGGGAAGTTAGCGAACACTATTGTTAGTTGGGGATTTACAATGCTATTCCTATCTAAAACAGCATGACAAAACGATCACGCAGAAACTATACAGAGGGCTTCAGAACCCGGAAATAAATTATCAAGATAAATATGCAGTCAACTTTACAATTGTAGTACGAATGAACATAGATTAAGAGATTCTTTTGTCCAGAGATGCACCGACGTTTCCACCTTAGCTGCATTCCTTGAATGGTGAATTTAAGCAATCAAAATGGCCAGATCTCCACTTATACCACCAAGTAAACATGCAGACAATTTTATTAGTTTAGACTGCAGCACTGTGATTAAATCAAGCCAAGCTGAATGAATGTTGATGAATATTTCTACGAAGTTTCTTTCCTTCTGACTTTCAATTTTGTAGACCTCCAGCCTCCTGAGGTTAGCGGACTAGGAGAGTACGAAAAATTTTCAATGGGTTCCATGACGGCAAACTTATTCTTGGCTGAGCTACTAACAGGTAATAACTCCTGCAATAGAGTTTGGAAATCTTAAGTAACGAGCAATCATACTGATTTTAATTCATGCCTATACCGGTACACAGTAAATAGCAACTTCGATTTCTCATCAACCAAATGATTCTCTTCTACAAACATGTTTACTTTTCCCAACTAGGACAAGAATTTCTAGTGCATCTGATGAATCATTTTCATATGATAAACTAAATTTAAATCACAATCTAACCTTGTTTATTGAAGCTCTTTCTGTATGTGCTTTTAAGTCTTGGATCTCCACACACTCAAAGTAAAACATCACCTATGCAAGCAAAATGATGGGGAAAGAGAAATCAGAAATGTAATTAAAAATAAATAAATGGGTAAAACTGTCATAATAAAGTTTGAGATGTTGAACCACAAAAAAATTATCTTCACCTTGATGAAATTTTAGAAAAATTGAATAAAAAATACCTTATTAAGTAACTGAGTATTTAATGCATCAGTCGCCATAATCTGTACACCAATACAATTGTCAGTGTGACAGAAGGGGCAAAAGACACAATTGAATACACAACCATCCTCCTCGCTCCAGATACCACGTCCAGCATCTTTTGAAGACCTAACTAGGAACCTCTGGTTAACAAACAAGATGTCTGTCATAATAACTGGTACACTTGTTGGTGAATTGGCAGTTTGAGGTTTCAACCTTTCCTTATATATCGACATTAAGTGTGTTTTTGATGATACCGTAAATGAGCACGATACATATAAATGGTTCTCCGGACAACCCAGTGGGCTTTTACAACGTGCACAAGACAGATGCAACATTTTGTCCACTGAAGGGCCAGAAGATGGACAAACAGGAACAGTGTCATTTAGCTTGAGCACTTGAGGAACATTTGAACTCTTAGACTTCTCTTCTGTGAGAAGAACCTCATAACTAGTATCTTGTGGGCTATTTAAATTTCTGCTGATTGAGCTTCTGTCCACGCTGTTGCATTCGGGAGTTTTGGTTTTGGTATCAGCAACAAACTCTTCTTGAACAAGTTTCGTAATAGTTAAACCCAGAGACTTCCTCCTTTTCTGGGTATGAGAATTTACACTCATATTCAAAGAAGATTCTGTTTCTGGCGCAAAGCTGTAGCCATTTGCAGCAACATTTCTTTCAGGAGTATGTAGCATTGAAATTTCGGATGTAAGAGGAGATCTTGTTGATTTGGTTAAAGGTAATGAATGATTAGATAATTGATCAGGAAACTCAGAATAGGCCTCAATTATGGTTGAAGTCGATATTTCATCTTTGGAGTCTCTTGGACTAGTGATGCCTCCAACATCAACACAAGGAGTCCCCTGCACAATTGGTGAATCTGGAACTTCAAGGACGGCTGTCATAGATAGAAACTCATGGTTCCTGCAACAAGCAGTGGTCAAGACCATTGCAAATGAAACACGCAAACTGATTGCTAGGTGGGAAGATAATAAGAACATCAAATTTATAGAGGGGCATGATGCTAATCAACTGCCTGATTACAGTTCCTGAACAAGTTAGTGTTAAATCAAATCGTGCACCAGCATGGAAAAGCTAATGAATTCTCGGCTTTTCATAGATCATGCCATAAAAAAAATATAAGCAAAGGGAATCCATATTTACCTCGTATCTGTTTCAACACTGCACTCCAGATCAATTATACAGTTTTTAGCATCCTCGTGAGCCTGAAAAGAAGCTTGAATTTCAATATTGCCTTGAGATTTCAATTGAGAAAAACAGGTATCATATTTCATTATTTTAGTACTAACTTTCTGCCCACAATAATTTAACTTGTCAAATTTCTCTATCTTCTTTCTTCTAAAACTACTAGTGTCTGTATAAGTGATGTGTTCCTCATTCTCAGATTTCTCCAAGTCAATTTCTGTACTCTTGCTAATGCGCTCCTGAAATGAAGCACAACAATAATGTACCGTGATTCATCAGCTGAGCATAAGTATGTAAAGGAAGAAAATAACACAGGATAAGCAAGGAAAATATGTTCCAGACCTTAATGTGGCTGAAAAAAGATTTCAGCCCCTCCATAGACTGTTCAAAGTTATCAAATTGTTTAATGGATTTTCTTAGCCACTTTGAAATGTATGTCCTGTTCCTCTCTTCCTGGAAACGCTCATCTATTTGCCAAAGAAAAAAAAGTGAAGCGATTTGTGGATTAAATAAGCTTATGCAAAGAAAATACTTTAAGAATGACAAGGAAATTTTAGATTTAATGCTATCAGTATAGCAAAAGCAATATCAAAACCATAAAACTAGCCAAAACAATCATATGCATACATACAAAATTAGTGACCAGTGAAGCTCATATTTTTAATAGGCAATGGAACAAGTGAAATTAAAGCAATTACCTAATAGGACAATGGCACCATAATCAAACTTGTGTCGTATACAACGTCCTACAGAAGGAATTGTTACAAAATATAACAAGGTTATTTTCCATGATGCCACTCCACATAAGCACCAAGAAAATGAGAAGAAATGAGAACAGCTAAAAGCCATACCTGCAGCTTGATTTAAAGCTCGGAAGGCCTGTTGACAATACCACTCATTTCCACTTAAAAGGTTTTTGGATATTTTATGTGTGTCATTGAACTTTTTCTTTAATGCAACTTGCAAATCAATTCTGGCAGAAATTATAAATACATAATCAAAATAGGATATAATATATTATTTTCCAAAAATAAAGTAAGGATGAAGTTCTTACATATTTGGAAATGGAATACCAACTATTATCTGAATGTGTTAGTTAAGACTTTCTACAAATAAATAAATAAAAGGCAATCATTCATCTTGACTGACACTGACTTTATGCTTTACAAATCCAATTCATTCATTAATATGAAAATGGACCTAAGGCACTCCCAAACACAAAAGCTAGATGTTGTTTAAAAGAGGAAAGGATACAACCACTCTAGCATTATCATCAGAAAAGTCTATTCCTTCTGAAACCTGCAAGCGCAAAAAGGGAAATTAGGATATGCAAATTATGCCATAAAATCAACTTATTGGATCTTTTCTTTTCTTTTTTTTCCCCATAAAAACCTATTGGATCATTAAACGTCATAGTTTTCTTTCAAGAACCAAGCTGAATCCAGACCATACTGAAACTGGCAACTTCCACCTATTGGATCATTATTGGATGAAGTTCTTACACATTTCTTAAAAGAAAAGAAAAGTAAAGAAAAACACATGAGGCACGCCAAGGCACATGCCTCAACTAGACTGCCTTGCCTCTTGCCTCTTGGCATCCTCAACAAGGCACAGGGCATGCCTTTTAAATCAATATTTCTTCCTCTCCTCCCTCATCATATCTGCGAATCTGATATGGAGTCTATCATAGAGTAAGGTTAATGGTTTGGGCTAACTGCTCATCGTTCCTTAACATGGAGTCCCCTAAAGAAATAAATATGTACAGTACTAATCATTGATATTACTGAAGTTTATCTCCATTCAACCAAATAAAAGTGGACTGCTATAAAAATGTATGATGCAGCAACTCTTAGCTCAGATACGTGTTAGCAGGTTTTTAAGCAAACTTCAAAGCTTATTGAAACTTGAAAAAGAATATGATACATGGTTGTGACAGAAATATTAGAATGGGTCATCTAGTCTGGATCTCTAATGCTACCATCATTTCAAATTTTGTATAAACATTACCTCTAGTATGCCAACTTAAGCATAACTCAACTAGTTAAGGCAGAGGTCGGAGGTTCAAATCCCTCCACCCAAGGGCAGATTCAAATTATCATTTTATTGTATATTTATATACTTGACTTACTAAATGTAACTAAATGAGGCCTTGGCGTGTTGGTCGGGGGGGCACGTTGCACAAGTGTTGTTTATGAGTTTCCAATTTGTTTGGTGCGCATTTTCTTTAATTTTTACTCCAATTTTTAATTTTTCCATGTACAGAACAATAAACAAAAAAAAACACTTGGAAGTTGTTTTATATTTAGTTGTTAATTATATATACACACACACATAATTATCCAATCTAAAAAAATACTGATATCTTTTCATTGTTATTAAATTATTTTAAAAAATTAATTGGATAAAAAAAACTTAATTTTATTTTAAAAAATATTTGGTAAATATTTCAAGTTTCATTCTTTCACTTATATATTTATGTAGATAATTCTATGATGGCTTATTATAATTTTGTAATTAATAAATAATACTTAATCTAAATGTTATATGTCAACATATATAAATTATATTTATATGAAGTTTAAATTACAAGTTTAGATTTTGAAATTTCAATTTTGTATTTAATAGATTCTTAAAAATGTCTAATAAGAGTCTCTCAAGTCTCAATCTTATTTCAATTTTATATTCATTAGATCTTTGACATTTTCAAAAATTTTAAAAATTATTTTTTTTATTAGACAAATTTTAATTTTGTATCTAATTGGACCCTAAACTATCAATTTTGTATCTTATAGATAGGTGAATTTTAGAAAATGTCAAATGGGTTAAGGATCCATTAGACAGAAAATTAAAAATTTTAAGACATATTAGACAAACAAATTGAAAATTCAATAACCTATTAGACATTTTTTTTAATGTTTAAGAACCTATTTGACACAAAATTCAAAGTTCAGGGACTTATTAGAAACTTTTTATATTTTAGAGACTAAACTCGTAATTTAACTTTACATGTAACTGTGGCCCCAACATAAATTTCTAATTGCCCCCACCCCACCTGTTGTTGAACCCAAAAAAGAAAATATTACCTTTAGTACGGACAGATTTTAGGCTGCTTCATTAAATTAAAAGATTCTTGATATTTAATAATATTACCATTTACGATCATGCACAAAAGAAGCATCCAAGTTAAAATTTCCATCAGTTATATCAGTTTAGGAAACAGCATGTCCAAAATTTGTTCAGATTACTACTGCAAAAAAGAAATCACGGGTATTTATCTTCCAAACTGGAAGCTGCATATCAACATTCATGGTTGCTTTATGCCTTCAGGACAAGGTCTTGATGTTACTAAAAAGAAACAATGAAAAGCAATTGAATTTTAAGTAATCAAAAGGAACGCACCTTTCCTCGAAAAACTGCAAAGAATGCTGCACCTTCCTTGTGATTTTCACAGCCAGTCACGTACGGGTGATTGGGTTTAACCTTCTTACCTCGCCTCTTCTTCCCGACTGCAAAGTTATCACCAAGACGTATAGTATCATAATAACCTTTCAAAATGGATTCAAAATCCTCTTGAGTTCCCCCTCTTGGCTCTGTACAAAACCATTGAAAACATTCTTAATTCAGCACGCCAAAAAAAAAAAACATGCATGTGAGACCTCCCATTATGCATACATATCAGAGAAAGGGTAAAAAAGGAAAGGGGTTTGCAGTTGGAGTGGAGACTGTTTGGGGATCGTGGTTCTGTTGTATGGTCTGTGTGGGAAGGGTTTTAGTAGGGCCTTTGTGTATTGTTGAGAGAGGAATTTTTGTGGACAATTGTGACTAGAGGAGAGATCACCAGCTCTCTCGAATAGTTGGGTGTTTGGATGTATTTTCTTTTGGTTTCCTTGCTCTTAGTAATACAATCGGCTTCAATAACCCTATTGTATATTGAAGAACTGTCAATATAACAGTGAGAGGTTCCATTATCTCTTGTGTTATTGTGTTTTTCTACTTGATTACAAGTTCTTTGGGTTAGATACCTAACAAAGTGGTATCAGAGCACGTTCATCCTAGGGAGAACACGTCTGATGGTGCAGAAACAACTTGAAGAAATGGTAGACGGAAAAGAGAAGGATATCGTGGAGATGAAGGCATCAATACAGGGAATAGAGAAAAACTTGGAGCATTTGATGCTTATGGTGACGAATATAAAAGGGAATAGAGGTTGAATCTCTTCGGCTATCACGAAAAGATCTTCATAGAAGAAGTTAGATGAAGTCTCAGAGGAGATGTTGGAGAAGGGAGTAACAGAAGAAGGGGAGTCCTCCCAAGTCAAAAAAGAGGGGAACAGGGGTGACCGTAGTAAGTTCAAGAGACTTGAGAAGCCCGTGTTCACGGGAGAGAACCCATATTCATGGCTATTTAGGGGAACCCAGATTCATGACTATTTACGACTGAAAGGTACGTCGAAATACATCAACTATTTGATACTGAGAAGATTACAGTTTCAATCAATCAGATTTGAGCAATTGGTTGTCGACTAGTATCGTTGGGCTAACAATCGACGAAAGATCAAGACATGGGAAGATTTGAAAGCACGACTATTTGCCAAATTTCATCCTTCACAAGAAGGAAGTCTTTGTGCTCGATTTTTAGCAGTTAAGCAAGAAGGTACTGTGGCTGAATTCATTGTCCGTTTTGAGACGTACTCAACGCAGTTATCAGAGTTACCAGAGGATGTTCTTGAGAACACATTCTTAAACGGATTGAAACTGGCAATTAGGGCAGCCGTCAACCTGTTGGGCTCGAGGATTTAATGAAGCAAGCCCAATTAATAGAGGATAGGGATGAAGCGGTAAAATTAGATATTGAAATGATGGGTAGTGGGCCAAATAGTGTTTTAAGTGAGTTAAACTAGCCCAATCCTAGCAAAGTGAACAATTCGAATGGGTCAAGCCCAACAACCGGCCCAATGAGATGGCCCAAACAGGAGCAATAACCCTACCTAAAAAAAGGAAAATAATACAAAAGAGCCCACCATCAAAACGTCTTTTAAACGCAGAATTTCAAGCTAAATGTGAAAAGGGTTTGTGTTTCAGGTGTGATGAGAAATACACCGCTAATCATCACTGCAAAAATCAAGAGATTTGTGAGTTAAGGGTACTTCTGGTGAACGGCTTAGAGGAGATTGAGTTGAGACAAGAGGATTTCCAAGAGGAATTGCCGACACCAGAAATTACTGAAGTTGGGGACTTGGTCGAGCTTGATTTGAAATCGGTAACTGGTTTTTCAACACTCGGAACTATGAAGGTCAAGAGATTGGTTGGCAAGAAAGAGGTGATAGTCTTAATAGATTGTGGTGCTACCCAAAATTTTATAGCCCAAAGATTAGTAGATAAACTGAAGCTATAGTTAACAGAGACGTCGAATTACGGTATCATTTTGGGCAATGGGATCACGATGAAAGGAAAAGGGGTATGTAAAGCGTTGGTGGTTACTCTACCCAAACTGTCTGTCCAAGAAGATTTCTTACTGCTGGAATTAGAAGTAGGCGCCATTCTAGGTATGCAATGGTTACGACCATGGGATTTATGGGAGTTGATTGGACAACTCTCACGATGACATTCGACGTGGGAAAAACAAAGTCACCATCAAGGGAGCTCATTCCCTAACTAAGGCAAAAGTATCATTGAAGATGCTAGCAAAGACATGGATAGATTCAGATCAGGGTTTTCTAGTTGAATTAAGGGGGTTGAACCTCGACGAGCAAAAAGCAGAAGAGATCAATAGTAGTGAGGAGAAAATGGAAGCTTGTGATGAAGGAAGGCCAACCACTGATAAATGTAAGACCTCACAAATATGCCCATGTCCAGAAATCTGAAATAGAGCATTTGATTAGTGAGATGCTAGCTTCAAGAATTATCCGCCCAAGTACAAGTCCAATTTCTAGTCCTATGCTTTTAGTCAAAAAGAAAGATGGTAGCTAGAGGTTTTGTGTGGATTATAGGGCCCTCAATCAAGTGACAATACTGAACAAATTTCCAATTCCTATGATTGAGGAGTTACTCGATGAACTTCATGGATCCACAATCTATTCGAAATTAGACTTGAAATCGAGTTATCATCAGATTAGAATGTTGGAGAGTGATATTCCAAAAACAGCTTTTAGGACACATGAGGGGCATTATGAATTTCTAGTGATACATTTTGGGCTTACGAATGCTCCGGCCACATTCCAATCACTCATGAATAAGGTGTTTCACCCTTTCCTTCGTAAATTTATACTTGTTTTTTTTTACGATATCTTGGTTTACAATCCATACATCTCCACTCACGTTGTCCATTTGGTGGTTGTTTTCAACATACTGCTAGACAACGCTTTGTTTGCAAACCGCAAGAAATGTGTATTTGCTAGAGACAAAGTAGCTTATTTGGGACATTGGGTTTCATCCAATGGGCTAGAGGCAGATGGAAAGAAAGTCAAAGTGATGTTACAATGGCCAACACCAAGGAACCTTAAAGAGCTACGAGGATTTCTGGGACTCACAGGGCACTACTGCCGTTTTTTGAAGGATTATGGCAAATTGGCAGCGCCCTAGAACCAATTAATGCATAAGGATGCTTTTCTTTGGTCAGAAGATGCAACAACGACATTTGAGATCTTGAAACAAACAATGGTGACTCTTCCAGTGTTGGCTCTCCCAGATTTTATGCCACCTTTTGTGATAGAGATAGATGCGTCTGGAATAGGGGGTAGGAGCGGTTTTATCTCAGAAACAAAGGCCATCAGGTTTTTTAGTCAAGCTTTATCCGCAAGAGCTCGAGTTAGACCAATTTATGAAAGATAACTCAAGGCAATTGTTTTGGCAGTTCATAAATGGAGACATTATCTATTGGGGTAGAAGTTCACAGTGCTAACCGATCAGCAATCCTTGAGGAATCTTCTAGAATAGAGAGAGACTCAACTGGAGTACCAAAAATGGCTAACTAAATTGTTGGGATGTGATTTTGAGATCAAATATAACCTCAGTCAGTTGAACAAGGCAGCCGATGCCCTTTCTCGAATTTCACATGAAGCTGAGTTATTGGCTATTACCATACCAAGTATCATAGATGTTAATACAGTGCAGAAAGAGGTTGAAGATCCAGATTTAAAGAAGATTGTGGAAGAGATTCAAATTGATCCCAACAACCATCCTAAATATTCTATACAGCAAGGTCGGTTGTTATATAAAGGAAGAATGGTGATCTTAAGTAAGTCCTCTCTCATTCCCACTATTCTACATACTTTTCATGATTTAGTAATGGGTGGACATTCAAATTTTTTGTGTACCTATAAGAGGCTGACTGGAGAATTGTTTTGGAAAAACATGAAGAAAAATGTTAAGGCTTATGTTGAAAAATGCTTAATATGTCAACAAAATAAGGTTGAGTCTGTGTCTCCTGCTAGGTTATTACGACAACTTCCAGCCCCTGAAAGAATTTAGGAGGACATAACCCTGGATTTCATTGAGGGTCTTCTGAAATCAGTTGATTAAGATACCATTTTAGTGGTAGTCAATCGACTAAGTATGGGCATTTTCTTACTCTTAAACACCCCTTCTCGACTGAGGAAGTAGTTGCATTATTCATCCAAGAAATTGGGAGGCTTCACAGCTTCCCTCACTCCATAGTGTCAGATCGGGACAAGATCTTCATAAACCACTTCTGGAATGAACTTTTTAAGTACAAGGAACACAGTTAAAGAAAAGCATGACGTTCCATCCTCAAACCGATGGACAGTCTGAGAGAGTTAATAAATGCCTAGAAACTTACCTATGTTGCTTATGTGGGAAATAACCCAAGAAGTGGAAACAATGGATTCCATGGGACGAGTATTGGTACAATACAACGTATCATGTATCAATTAACACTACCCCTTTTAACA
Organism: Trichosanthes truncata; assembly: GCA_033996785.1. Lineage (NCBI taxonomy): Eukaryota > Viridiplantae > Streptophyta > Magnoliopsida > Cucurbitales > Cucurbitaceae > Trichosanthes > Trichosanthes truncata. Next base: position 914,171 of record JAWPNB010000009.1, on the reverse strand, counting down.
TCGTCTATGGAAGGCAACCACCACCTTGATCTCTTATGCAAACAAGAAAACAAAGAAATATGCATATCGCAAACGACGACAAGTGGAGTTTGAGGTGGGAGATATGGTGTACTTGAAGATTCAACCTTACCGATAGAAATCGTTGGCCCAAAAACATTGTGAAAAATTGGCAACTAAATACTTTAGTCCCTATAAATTCTTAGCACAAGTTAGGGTTGTGGCTTATCGACTTGAATTAACCCTAGAAGCCTCAATCCACAATGTCTTTCACATATCGCAATTGAAGAGAATGACTGGGAATCCAGATATTGTTACATCTCAAGTTCCTATACTATCAGATAGCTTTGAATGGAGTGTAGAGCCCATGGATGTTCTTGGCTTGCATTGGAACACCAAATTGAACCAAGAGGAGTGGCCGGTGCAATGGAGGACAGCAACAGTGTGATGCTACTTGGGAGGAGGCAAATTTTATCAAGAAACAGTTCGCGGATTTTCACCTTGAGAACAAGGTGTATCTGACCCCCGAGGGTATTGTGAGACCTCCCATTATGCATACATATCAAAGAAAGGGTAAAAAGGGAAAGTAAGGAGTTTGCGGTTGGAGTGGGGACCATTTAGGGGCTGTTTGTTGTCACGGTCATGCTTGTCCAAGGCTTGTTGCCTATGGCCGCATGCCCATTCCAACCTCTTTTTATCATGCTTTCATTGTATATATGTCCTATTGCTTTCTAGTTAGCTTTCCTTGTATTTTTGTGGACGTATGACTCCTCGACACTTTTCATGTTCAAGTCTGTCAAAGGCATAAATCCTAGAGTGTACTATAGGGGGGGTATGACTAGTTGTCCATCCTTCCTACCTGGAGTTATATGCTATCTAAGCTGTTGTTGACCCTTCTCTCGCTTATAGCCTATAATATTTATATGCACAAACGCATTCCAAAATGTTTTCCAAAAGCTTTCTCTAACCCCGTTTTCTAAAACGTTTTCTCAACAAACAGGGGTGGAGGTTCGGTAATACGGCCCTTGGGCCATCGGCGACCCTTTTTCGAATTGGCTTACTTGTTCAAGGGCGAGAACAAGTGCCGCACGATCGCTTCGAGACCCTTAGAAAGGTGCGACCGTGTCAGTTGGTATCAGAGCCAAGTCGGCTTATTGAAACATAATCAGTAATCATGTCTGCAAGTAAGCACCTGGGCAAGTCAGACAAAGAACGGTTGACTGAGATTGAAGAGTAGTTACTCTTCTTAGTGGAAGTCCTTGATAGTGTTCGGTTCTTGGAATCTAGCCTGGATGAGATTGCCGCGAAGGCCGACACGATTGATGCGGTAGCTGGCCGCCTAGACGGGATGCCTGTCAGAGAATTGATGGTGAGGGTTGAGGCCCTGGAAGACAAAGCCACAAGACCTATTGGCTTCGAGCATGGGGATAGCTCGTCGGGCTCTGTTGCCCATTTAGAGGAGCGCGTCGAGAGTCTTGACAGCGCGCAAACAGCAATAGTTCAGATGGTGTCTAACCTATCTGAGGATGTGAGAGCTGCCATCGATGTTGTAAGGGCAGAAGTGGCGGATCTGAGCGCCCGAGTGAATCTCACCATGAGAGCGGTGGGAAATCAAACCCCGGCTGGGGGCATTGTACAACTAAATAAGGTGAAAGTACATGAACCTAAGCCCTTCTGTGTGGCTCGTGATGCAAAAGCCCTGGAGAATTTTATATTCGACCTAGAACAATACTTCAAGGCCACAAATACAACGTCGGAAGAATCAAAAGTCACCCTAGCGACAATGCATTTGACGGATGATGCCAAGTTATGGTGGAGGTCCCGGTATATGGACATTCAAGAAGGGCAATGTGCCATAGATACATGGGAAAGGTTGAAACAGGAACTACGTTCCCAATTCTTTCCTGAGAATGTCGAGATTTTAGCGAGACGAAAATTACAGGAGTTGAGACACACCGGGACCATTCGCGAGTACGTCAAGCAGTTTGCTGGGTTAATGTTAGACATCAGAGACATGTCGGAGAAAGACAAAGTCTTTTGTTTCGTTGAGGGATTACAATCGTGGGCCAAGTCCAAACTATACGAACAAAGAGTACAAAGCTTGTCGGAAGCTTATGCGGCTGCAGAACGTTTATTCGATCTCACAAATGACCTAGGCAATGAGCAATCTCAAGACGTGAGGCGAAGCCAATCTTATCCAAGTAGATAGAATAGAAATTATCGACCTAACTCTCCAAATAGTGGGGGAGGGGACCAAATTAAGTGAAGGAAGAGATGATAGATCGTTCCAACAAAAGAATGGAAATTCGTGGCGAGGGCCACATTATCAGAATAACTACAGACCAAGGCCCCCATCCTGCTTCATATGTAAAGGGGCCCATCGAGTGTATGAATGCCCAAACAGGGCTACCCTGAAAGCTTTTCAAGCCCCATTGGCAAGTATTTTAGGGGCCAAGGACGAAACCTATGAAGAAAATGGGGGCGACACTCGCATCGGAGCGCTGAAATATCTGTCAGCCTTACAGAAGAGAGTGGAAGGAAGTAATCAATCCACTCCACGTGGTCTTAAGTACGTCGACACATGGATCAATCAGAAACTCACAAAAAGTACCATGGTCGACTCAGGAGCAACCCATAACTTCATGACGGAAGCAGAAGCTCGACGATTGAACCTGCGTTGCGTTAGAGATACGGGAAAGATCAAAGCCGTCAATTCGACGGCCCTACCCATCGTGGGGGTCGCACGAAGAGTGTGGGTAAAGGTGGGCGATTGGACTGGTCAAACAGACTTTGTGGTCGTCAAGATGGACGACTTCGACATTGTGTTGAGGATGGAATTTCTCCTCGAACACAAGGTAATATCGATGCTGCTGGCAAAGAGTTTAGTAATCACGGGGTCCAACCCCACCGTGGTCCATGCCGAGTTGAGACAGCCAAATGAGGCGAAATTGTTATCAGCCCTCCATCTGAATAGGGGTCAAGATAGACATTGCAACGCCAAGGTCCATCATGTTGGTCAGCCTTGGGGAAGAAAGAATCACCACAGTGATAACCCCTCTATGGAGTGGAAGCCAAAGCCAGAAGTTGCTCGGAAGTGTGCAAAGGAAGCACCAATGAGCACAAGGGAATGGGTCGAACATAAATTGTATAATTCGACGAGAAGGCAAGAAGCGTCGATTCCGCCGATCACCTTGAAGAATGCTTTTGAGGCATTGGCTGAGAAAGCACCTCCAGAAGCGAATCAAAGCGAGAATATGAAGAAGTTTCTTGAAGACTGGAAGAGAAGCCAGAACACAGAGGTCTGCTGGGACCGTCTCGAGGATTTGAAGACAGGCCGCTCGTGAGACCGTCGAGTTCGAGCAGAGTCGATTGACAGGGACGTCAACCATTTAAGTGGGGGAGAATGTCACAGTCATGCTTGTCCAAGGTTTGTTACCTATGGCCGCATGCCCATTCCAACCCCTTTTTATCATGCTTTCATTGTATATATGTCTTATTGCTTTCTAGTTAGCTTTCCTTGTATTTTTGTGGCCGTATGACTCCTCGCCACTTTTCATGTTCAAGCATGTCAAAGGCATAAATCCTAGAATGTACTATAGGGGGGTATGACTAGTTGTCCATCCTTCCTACCCAGAGTTATATGCTATCTAAGCTGTTGTTGACCCTTCTCTCGCTTATAGCCTATAACATTTATATGCACAAATGCTTTCCAAAATGTTTTCCAAAAGCTTTCTCTAACCCCGTTTTCTAAAACGTTTTCTCTACAAACGGGGGTGGAGGTTCGGTAATACGGCCCTTGGGCCATCGGCGACCCTTTTTCGAATTGGCTTACTTGTTCAAGGGCGAGAACAAGTGCCGCACGATCGCTTCGAGACCCTTAGAAAGGTGCGACCGTGTCATTTGGAGCGCAGTTATGGAATCTTAAACCTGGGAATGTTAAACCTGAGGGGTTAAGCTAGGGGTTTAGATAGCCTGGGTTTAAGAATGTTGTGTTTGGAGTGCAGGTTAAAGAAGTATGGGTTTAGAATGTCTGTGTTTAGAGTGCAGGTTTAAGAAGCCTAGGTTTGAAATGCAGATTTTAAAATATTAAATTTATGAAATGTTTGATTGTATTTAATTAATGGTTAAATTTTAAATTTTCATTCTAATTATTTATTTATTTTTATTTTAATATAGTTAAGTTAAAAATTAATTAATTTTTAATGGTTCAAATATAACTAAATTCAAAATTAAAATTATTTCTTATATTTTTGTTATTTTAAATTGACTAATTTAATTATATAAAAATGACTAAACTAAAAAAAAATACATTGGTAGATTTTTTTTTAATTGACTTTGTCAAAAATATATGACTAAGTTGAAATTAAATATCATACATTTACTTTTTTTTTCTTGGAATACGACTCATTGGTAAGTAAAATACTTTTTAATATGGATAATTTAAAATTAAATATTATTTATTTTACTAATTTAATTTAATAAGTTTGTAATTCAAATTCAACTCAATTTTAATTACTTTTTAAAAAAAATTTAAACCAATATTTGTTTCCATCAATTTTGAAATTGAGATTGGACTAAAATTATATATATATATATATATATATTGCATAATTTGATATTTTAATTTTACTAACTAAAAAGAAAATGAACTATCTAATTTGTTATTCATTTTGTTTTTAGATAACTAAATTAAAAATAAAATTTTATTTAGAGGTACAGTTCTAATGTAAATTAGTTTATTTTTTATAATTTGTCTCGTAGAGTTCAACTCAACAAATGAAAAAAAATATATTAATTTTATTATTATTTGCAACAAGTAGAAAAAGAAGAAAATAAGTACTTTTTACTAGTTATCAATTATAAATTATCTATTTTACTAAGTTTTAAGCAAAATATCATATACTTTTGTTATTTTAACTAATTTAAAATTAAATACTATTTTTTTATTTTAATATTAGCAAGTTCAAAATAAAATAATGTTTTTATCTTAAACTCAATTATTAGAAATTATATATTTTTGGCCAAATTACACCTTTAATCCTAAAGTTTTATTTTAATTTTTATTTGGTGTTTGAGATTTCAAAAACAACATTTTAGTTCTTCAGTTTTAAAAAATGATTCTAATAAATCTTTAAGTTAAATTGACTAACGGAAAAAATTCGAAAGTTACAGACAACACATTTGAAGTTATCAAAAGAGTTGTTGATATTAGTGAAGATGAAAAGAAAGACATGAAACGGATGGAGGAAGAAAGAAAAAAGGAAAAGATAAAATAATAATAATAATAATAGAGAAGGAATAAGAGGAAGATAGAGAAATAATATTTTTTTAAAATAAAACAATTATTTTTTACAACTTAAAAAAAAAACCAACATTCTATGGGGTTAAATAGTAAATTCTATTCAACTCCATGGGTTTGAGTTTAGGAAACTAAGGTTTCCTAAACCCTTGTCCCAAACAAGGGTTGGGCTTAGGAAAGCTAACCCACCCTAAGCCCAACCCCAAAACAAACACCCCCTTAGGGATCGTGGTTCTGTTATACGATCTGTGTGGGAAGGGTTTTAGTAGGGCTTTTGTGTATTGTTGAGAGTGAAATTTTTGTGGACAATTGTGTCTAGAGGAGAGATCACCGGCTCTCTCAAATAGTTAGATGTTTTGATGTATTTTCTGTTGATTTTTTTGCTCTTAGTAATACAATCGGCTTCAATAACCCTACTGTATATTGAAGTACTATCAATATAACAGTGAAGGGGTTCCATTATCTCTTGTGTTGGTGTGTCTTTCTACTTGATTACAGGTTCTTTGGGTTAGATACTTAACAGCAAGCAACATAAATACATAATATAATTCAATTCATCTAATGACAAAATACCGACAGAAAGTAAATAAACTAGCCTAAAATACATTTTCCAATACGTATCTTACCAACAAAAAGGGACTTCCTTGCATTCAGTCGAGACCATTGACCAGTTTCAGACCAACGATTTTGGAGTTTCTCCATCAACTTATAACTAGGAAAGAACACAAGACAGCCACCAGGAGCGATAAAAAAAATCTCCTCCAAAGATTTTCCTAGAGCATCCTTTAAGAAAACGACCAGTATAAGACCAGAAAATCCTATAATAAGTTTATATATCAATCATGAAATTCCAAAAATACCTGGAATGCATATCCATCGGCTGTTTTATAACTTCCATTCAGTGGATAGTTTCCTGGACCAGTTGATATAACAGCTGGCCACACCTGCAGTACAGATATTGATAAGTCAAAATTTAACAGTTGCTGGAATAGACAAACCAGAAAACAGGAAAAGTCCATTTGAACCTGAGATTCCACGTCAATTACGTGAGGAGCTTCCAGTGAAGTTCCGAACTGAACTCCTAGTTCAGATGAAAAGGAATTCATAGGTGACAGGGTCCTAATTAAGTGAAATCAGAAGTGATTAGATGGTCGAAATGACTTCTTAGGCACCATATGTAATATATCCCACCAAAAGAAGTAGGGAATAGAGAAAGCAGAAGCACTTTAAAGAAGCATCTCAATTTTTTCACTTTAAAGAAGCATCTAAATTTTCATACTGCCAACTTAGTATGATGTTCTAATCAATCTAAAAACATTTTTTTAATAAAAAACAATTTCATTGATGTATGAAATTTTAAAAAAAAAATTGTCAATCCAAAAAAGTTACGGTAAACATCTCCAATGGGACAAAAGAGAGGAAAATCTAAGACGTAAAAAGTGAGTCCAGTTTATACTATGATAAAGTAAGGAAAAGAACACTATCAAAAAAGATTGGATAGGTTGTTTTCCGTCTAATCAAAAACCCTATGATTTCTTTCCATTCAAATCAACCACAAAAAAGCCCAAACAAGATTCTTCCAAAGGATCTCTCCTCTCCCTAAAGGGATGGGCCCAAAAAGAGAAGATTAAGAAGAATCTAAAAACTCTAATCAATGAGAAACGTCAAGTCAGCTTATTCTTACAAAAGAAAGGAGGATACGTTAAAATTGAATTTAATATGGCTGAAGAGCATAGTTGTAGAAGCCAAGAATGAAAATAATATTTTGTGATACATATTCCACTTTTCAAGTCTTAGATGCTCACCCAGATGTCAAGATAACTGATAAGGAAAGATTGGCAATGTCTCTAAATACAACAGCTGGATTCAAGCACCACAAACTTAAAGTATGTGTCCAGCCTACATAAGCTTTTCCTGAAATAAAAAATCAAAATTATTTTTTTAAAAAAAAAAAAAGCTAAAACTGTTGCGACAAACAAAAAGGTGCCAATAATTTCCACTCTTATTCTTAAGATATAAGATTCAGTAACATTTGTCTACACTGGAAAAGCCTAAAATAGCAAGTCAGCTCTTTCCAGATACAAACTTCTCCCCTCCCATTCTCCCTCAAGCGAATAAAAGTCAACTTTCAGCAATATTATTACAATATAAAGTCAATTATTCTATAAATTTGCATCATCAGCACTATATAAAGATTGGAAGGAATGTATTTCTTCGATATTTTCAGGCAACAATGAAGACTCAGGAACAGGAGTCTCGACATAGTAACAATTAACAAACAGGATCATATATAATTTGCTTCTCGATGGAGAAAAGAAAAACAGATAGAATCAAACAACTTGGACTTGATTTCTGTATTCGTTCAATACTTTCCAAGCATTTATTGTGACATGTATCTTTCTGATTCTATATCATTTCCTTTTGAGTTTGCAGAGGTGCCAGCTTGTGTGTGGCCACGCTTTCATCAAGCAGAGGGCTAAATTCTTGCCTTAATGCAATTAACGCTTTATTTTGGGAATTTTCAGATGAAACATTATCGGACATTTGATGATATTTAAATATGGATTTTTGTGATCAACTGGACATTGTGAGTGGAGCTTTTTGGCTTCCGTGTGGTGTGCTCTCTTTTAGCAATTATTGCACCTATAGTCCTTTTATATATATATATATATATATCTGAATCAAAGCTCTTCCTAAAAGCTTGATCAGTCCTGGGAGAATGGTTTTTCTACTTTTTGTACTTCTAGACCGATGGAAGTTTGTTCTTAACTAAAAAGGAACCAAGAACTGTAATCATTGACTGAAAAATCTGGGCAGGCAATGCAATGAAAAGAAGACTAAGCAACTGATTACCAGGATCTCTTTTAACATAGCGTTGTAATACAAGCTGGTAATCAGACATGTGGCAACCATTTCTTGAGAAAAAATATGTCAGTGAAGAGAATAACCCTGCATTGTATAAATTGGAAATAGTCAATATTGAAAGTTTTGACATAAAAATAAAGCAAAGCCTGTACCCTGTAGCCTCTTACCTTCCAGCGTTATAACTGACAGGCCACTCAAATGTGCAGTATCAGACTCCGTATCTGTAGCTGCTCTAATAGCCTTAAAGCATATGGTAAAACTTTAAGATAATAAGAGCAAAATGAAAGGTCCCCCAAAAATTATACAAAGTTCCCAAAAATACCAGGATACCTTCGTTGCACATTCAAGTAAAATTGGGAAGCACTGTTGAGTTATATTAGCTTCTTGGAGCTCCCTTTGAGCTTGAGCGCCGGTCCAACTACAACACTCATGAACGTAGAAATATGATATCTCATAGACAGATATTGTCAAACTGATATCAACTACTAGAGAGGTCAAATCCACCATTTTTAGGAGAGAATGAGATAAATGTGCATGTTTATTGAAGGGCTTGAAGTGTAAAAAGAAACACAATCTGGAATGTACACTCAAAATGCATAAAACGTACATCAAGAAAAGCATTTTAAATTTTTTTCTTCCTTGGATCAGGAATCCAAAATGAGAAAACGTGAATTATATGATACTTTGTTTCAAATACACCAATATGATGCAAGACAAACTATATGCAATTGAGCAGGTCTGACACAGAAGGGTTAACACCTAGGATCAGATTTTGGCTAGAGGTTCTCCTTTATTCGGGCCTTTTTATTGTATTTTGAGCAGGAAGACGGCTGAGGACTTGGACCATATTCTTTGGGACTGTGATTTTGCTCATGCTGTTTGGAACTACTTTGGGGAGTTCGGCCTTTCTTTTGCCAAGCCCCAAGATTGTAGAGAGTTATTTGTCAAGCTTCTTCTGTTCTCGCCTTTCCGTGAGAAAGGGTTGTTTTTTGTGGCAAGCGGGGGTTTGTGTTGTTCTATGGATCTTGTGGGGAGAGAGAAATAATAGAATCTTTAATGGGCGGGAAAGATTTGTTAGGGACGTGTGGCCCCTTGTTAGATTTTATGTTTCTCTTTGGGCTTCGGTTTCGAAGCTATTTTGTAATTATTCATTAGATATTATCTTGCTTGACTGGAGCCCCTTTTTATAGTGTGGCTCTCCTTCTTTTTTTGCGGGCTCTTCTTTTGTATCTCAATGAAAGTTTGGTTTCTTATCCAAAAAAAAAAACTATATGCAACTGAGACATCAAAAGTTACAGCAAAACCGGTAAAGTTTTCTTTCTTGACTCACCAGGTGACATAATGCTGAAACTCACGCTTCTGCAGTGTGGTCTTCCTCTGGTCAATCCAACTTATGAGATCCTAAAAGTTAAGACTTCTAAATCTCAAAGATCTTTGAAGACGTTTAGAAATCATTCTGAATAATTATAACTAATTACCTGCGTCATTTCATACAGTGGCTGGTAAACCAAAGAATCAATATGACATAGTTGCTCCAACTCCATCTGCAATTCTTTGAAAGATGAGAAAAGCAAGCCATAAGAAAAAAGCTTTCTCAAATCATCAAACAAAATAGTATAATTTCAATAACCTACTATTTAAAGTATCCTCTTCAACATCCACACTACCAGCGCTGCGGGCAATATCCTCTATATTGCTGAAAGGTGAAAACATATTAAACTAATTAATTGCCTGCATTTGCTAGCTATCTCCTGAAGTTACCATAATTCCAACCGAGGTAAAAGAAAACACAGAATTTATTGGTGCTAGTACACATACTGGGCTTCATCAAGGATCACGATGGCACCCTTAATATCTACATCCATTGCTCCTCGAACAACTGGATTGACAATATAGCTATATGGGCAAAACACCAGCTGTGCATCGTCTGCCATAGAACGAGCTGCGTAATATGAACAACCTAAAAATGATAAAGAAACCAAGTTAAAGTTGTGATAACAACATAAGGCATGTTAAACAACTGAAAACTCAGAGATTAACCTTTTACAACTTCTCCAACTTTCACCAAATCTTCAATGTCATGAACCTCATGACAACCTCCTTTCTGAAGAGTTGGATGACTTTTAACCTTGTTTGCATTTCTGTTTGTCAGAGAAATGAAGCACTATTTATTTCTCCTTGGCCTTTGCTAATTGCTTTAAATTAAATATATGAGATAAATAAATTAAGTTGAGGAAGAAAAGGGATAAAGATAACTCACTTAAATTCACAGCATCCTGCATCTTGATCCTTCAATAGTAGTTTGCTGATAGATTTCAACAAATTTACAATGAAAATGCAAATATCAAATGACGTTATTTAAAGGGAAAAAACAAGCAAACAAGAAAAGATGCCTTTGGAGAGAAATATGCACCATTCTTCATCTATATTATCTTTCCCTCGTACACGAGGATTTGTGCAGAAATGTTTCCTTGATGCCTGAGGAGTAGTAAAATAACAGTACAGTAGAACTTACAGAAAACTACCCAGAAATCATTGAAACTGAACCAAAGCTGACAGTAGTGGAAGCCAGGGGATTCTTACAACCAAAACCAACTTATTAAAATTCTCAAATTTATTCGATGCACAATCTCATCAAAAAATTATACAGCAACGTGTTAAAGAGGTGACATACCAACACTGCCATTGGCACTCGATAGGTAGTTTTCCTATACTCACGAATCACTTGTGATATCTGTGAATGTGTCCTCCTTGAATAAGACAACATATGGCATTAGCATCAAATATGTAAATGAGAAAATGATTTGAAAGTCCCAGCCCTTGCTTCAAATTGCGATCAATTGAAACTTACGAAGCATAGTATATGGTCGGGGTTGTCTTTTTCTTCTGACTTTTGTTGTTTGGCATTGGCAGAGATGACTCCGTACTTACAGGCACTGGAAAAGCCAACATATTCCTCAGAAGAAGTTACTGACCCATTCTTTCCAATCAATAAAAAAAAAATTTGACAAATAATCAATGGGAGCATGGTTACTTTATTGCTAATAGAGGTCCTTCCATCAGTAGAAATTTTAGTATAAATGAACAAGAACCACATGTAAAACAAAAGCTTGCCAGCATCCACATTCCACAATATCTATTTTCAACAATCATTTGAAAAATGATATTCTGTGCCGGATAGAAGAAGGGTAATCAATTTTTTTTTTCCAAATCAGCCCCAAATCCAATTTACCGTCCACAAAAAGAACAGTTTAAGTTAATGAACATGTTTTGTTGCAGGCAGCGAGCAGAAAAAATCTATATTATAATATGCAATTACCCTAAATATATCCCCACGATATAAGCCTAAAGAGCTCGCAAGGTGAAATCAGTTAAACAAAAATAAAAACGCCCATGAACTCCAAGCTAGTTTTTTCTATGTTACGGTCTGACTGTGCAACCGAATTCGTGCGTCAAGATGTTCGGACGATCAGGGTGAAGACATGCAAACTTACTTGAGGGCTGCACTTCGGGAATAAATCCACCGCCAAACGCGAGAGGATCTGTCGCAGCCTCTGGAACGGGCTTCGAGTGAAAGGAATTAGCATCCTGATTCTTTATCTTATAGCTCTTCTGCCAAGCGAGACTCGAGCACAGAAGTGAAAGCGACTTCCCAGTTCCAGTCGGAGACTCCAGCAATGCGTGGCAATGGCCCTCTCGCTGGGCTCGATCAAGTGTGGATATGACTCTGCCCATGAATGCGAGCTGTGAACCATACGGTCGATATGGGAATTCCACTTGAATGCCACCAATCGGATACACATTGACATTCTTCGTGAGCTGATAAGTCGGATTGGACTTGGATTTAGGGTTTGTCCCCACTTTTGCATATACCATTTTCGCAGTGTTGCACAGGACTTATCGGGTAGGGATATTCGATCTCCCTGAGAGCTACCTAGCTTGGTGAACTACAGAATGGATTTCTGTATTCTCTTCGATTTGGTGGTTTTTCGGAGCGCTTTGGCGGGAAAATTTAGGGTTTATCGTACTTGAATATGGCGGTAAGCTGGAGGTTTTCTTTGTCTTGCCGAAGACTCTGAACCTTTTTTTTCACTTTTTTAAATTATTATTATTAAACCTTCTTTTGAAATTTTACTTTTTTTTAATGTTTTAAATTTTCAATAAAAATATTGATGTCAATGTCGATATTGAAATTTCAATTTTATTGATATATTGATGGATATATCGATAAAATATCGATATCTATGGATATTTCTATACATAAAAAATTAAAAATTGTTTAAATTAATAATTAAGTTGTTTCTTTTTTTAAACTAAATTATAGATATTGTTATTGTTATTTATATTGTGATAAATATATGATATATTTTTATGTTTTATAGGTAAATGAAATACATTGGAGATATTGATTGATTCTTGATATCTATGTCGAATTCTCCAATTTACTAATATATCTTAAATCTTACTTTTTTAGAAAACAAAGAAAATCCATCACTTCGTATTTATTTTATTTTTATTTTTTTCATATAGATTTTAGTATTGGCGAATGCCCTTATTCAGCATTGAAATTATATATAAAAGTTCAATTCAATTGGTTACACTCACAACCATTTCGTTGTTTTTTACCATTTTTAAAAATTAAGTCATAAACACTTATTCTGAATTCTACTTCTACCTATGTAATTATTATTATTATGTAATATCCGATTCCGATCTTCTAGTATTTGGATATGCAACTATCATATGTGTTATTTGATTTTGAATTTTTGAAGGAGAAGAATATTTGGGATAAGATAGAAATAAAAGTAAATTGAAAAGTAGTGTAGTACATGTGCAACAAGTTGAAAAAAAAAATTAATAGAAAGAAGATAAAAGAAGAAATTGATATTATTTTGGTACAAATTGAAAAGGGAAAAACAATACCATAAAAGAAAAGAGGGAGGAGAAAGTATGTGACTTTTGAAAAAAATAATAATAAATAAATAAAAGAAACTTTTAGTGGAAGCTTTTGGTTTTACTAAAAAAAAAATTAAAAAAGGGAGAAAAGTGGTGGCTTCACGTGAGCCACACACAAAACGAGAAAATAAATAGAAAATAAAGGAAAGTAAAGGAAATGAGTGTTCGGGAATGAGGTAGAGAGGGAGAGAAATAGAGAAGGAGAAAAGAGAAGGAGAAAGATACAAAAGGAAAAGAGGGAGACGAATGTCGAAAGTTCACTAGAGGATAGGTGGTTGTCGCCAGACACAAAAAGAGGAAGTTGAAAGACAAAAATTTCAATCGGGTAAGTTGTCTTTTTTCTTTGGATTAGGAAAAATATGGTAGGTTTGACACTTTATAATGTGAGTTTTGATTTCTTTTTTATTCAAGAGTTTTCATGGATTTTGTTGTGAATAAATTTAGATAAAGATGGCATGGAATGAGATGAAGAAGCAAAGAGAAAGAGAATATTAGGAATGGGAGGTCAAATACATAAATTGGTAAATTTATTGTCCTTTTAAGTTCCTTTTTGACATTTGAGCAAGTATGAAATTATGGAAAGTAGAGAAACAAAAGAAGCTAAAATGGAAGAATGAAAAAAAAAATGTGGGTGGAGGAAGGAAGAAGAAAATGAATGGTGAAGGTTTAAAAAAAAGAGAAAAGACAAAAAGAAATTGTCTTATCTCGTGAAGAGTGTTGGAGAGAAAAATAATTAATAAGATATTTTATTAAGGAATGGGAATATGATGCAAGTGCATCATAATTAAAAAAAAAAGGAATTTGTTTTGTGTTGGTTTGGTTTATGTGAAGTAGAGGAGAAAGAGATGTAGGAAATTGTAGACAAATTGAAATTTTGAGTTTGATAGTACTGTGGAATTAAAGATGAGAGAGAAATATATAGTTTTTAATTAGAGAAAAAGACAAAGTGTACTTGCCTTTGGCTAATTAATAGAATGAAAAGAAAAGTTGTATTTGGAATTTGGATGGAGAGAAATGGATTGAAGAATAATTTAATTTGATTAAGGTAAAATTTATGATATTTTCTTATTGGAAAAAGTTGTAACTTGGGGTACGGTTATTGAAATTACAGGTTGAACAAAAATTGGATTAGCTTTTGATTTGAGGTGTCAACGACAATTGTTCTGTAAGTGGCTTATTTCTACGAAATGTTTTCATTATTGAATTATTATTATGGAATTTAAAGTATTCAATAATTTGATATGAGTTTAGAGTAATTGTTATGAGATATTCATAACCTTTTTATGAACTTTCAGTAATCTTATGATTTTAGTTTCGGTTATCATTTTAGAGATATATTTGAGATATTTCATAATTATTGAGGAATATATGAGGTTTATAAAATGTGGTTTTGGAGAAAGAATAACTTTGGGAATGTTTTATATTATTTGAGAGATTTGTTGATTATTTGAGAAATTATAAATGTTTAATATTATTTCAGAAATCTCTCAAGTTTATGAAAAGTTGTTTAGAGCAAGAGAACACGATTTTAAGCAAGAGTTTGAGAATTAAGAATTTTATGTTAAAAGTGGATTTTTAAACCACTAGATTTTTGTACCCATGGTGATTACCCATATGCTATGAGAATGCGTTTCCATAGTATACCCGTGTGCTCAAGTCGCAGGGGATGCAGGGGAATGCCGGGGCCATTAGGTTTCGAATCATTGTCTAAATCCTGGTCCTGAAGCATTACAGATGATAGAGTTTACTCTGCGTGCACGTATGATAGAGATTGCTCTACTGTGCGTATAGAGATTACTATACGCCAGTATAATAGAGTTTTAGGTACAAATTTGGTGATTAGAGCTTATGCTTACATTTCAAGAGTTGAAATTATGAGATTTCTTTATACACGTTTTTATTAGCCCGTATTTATGTTTCAAGAGTTGTTGTTTAAAGAGTTGAAATCTCAGTTTGTGCAACTTATGTTTCTAAGATGACCTTACTACAAATTTCACTCTATTTTCATGATCTTGAGAAGTTCAAAAATTTTCATGATTTACATTTTTTTTATAGAGTTTGAATTATGTTTGCCATGTAAAGAGATTTTCCTAAAAGTTATTTTTTTTTATTGACTTACCACTCATTGGGCTTTTTAGCTCATTCTTTTATTATTAAATTTTCAACAGGTAGCACTTGAGTTTCCAACGAGCCTATCAAGGTCGAGGTATGCCACTAGTTTCACATATGTTGCATATCATTAAGTTTTACATGTAGTGTACTACCTTTATTTTGTTCTTAGAGTGGCTAGCATCAAATGAAAAAGTTGCATGGGTTCTGGAAAATTATGATATTTGTAATATGAAATGTGCATGTTTATCAGATAGTGGAATTTTTATTGTGATTTCCGAACCAAGTCTAAATTGGTAGAGTGCAGTGAGGCACACTTGTTGTAGTGCTGGAAAATAATTCTTTGGAAGTGTAATTTTCTAATTTCATGTGTATTTTATTCGATTTACAGGCAAAAACTCTGCCTAAATTTTTATGGATTTGTTTTGATAAAGTATTTGCTAGCCACATATTCTTTAAAAAATGTGTCTTGTTTTGTTAAGTTTGACAATGGATTCTATAGTTTAGTTGGGATCTATTGTCGGCACGTCACGTCCTAAGTTAGTTAGGATAACTTGAGGCGGGGCGTTACATATTATTATTGTTATTATTTGAGATGATGTAATCCTTTATATTGTCATCTACTTTTTATAATCGATTTTAAAATTTAAGTCAACTTAAAAGAAAAAGTAAAATAAATATATATTTTTTTTAATTTGTCTACTAGTTTAAATGTAAGAAAGGTAAATATCAAACCAAACCAGTGTGAAGTAGAAAGCATGTTTTTAGAAACATACAACTTAAAAAACATGAAATAATTATTAAACAATGCCTTAATAACATGACAGGTTGACTTTAGGCCAGTTTTGATAGTTGGATAACATAAACGTTAGATGAATAAAATTAAAAGTCAAGGAATCTATTAAAAATCTTAATATATATATATATATATATATATATATATATATATATATATATATATATAACTCAAGTCTCGTTTGATAACCATTTGATTTTTTAAAATTAAGCTCATGAATACTACTTTCAATTATGGGTTTCTTTGTTTTGTTGTCCAACTTTTATCCAGGTGTTTAAAAAAAAACAACCCAAGTTTTGTGTAGTTTTCAAAAACTTGTTTTTGTGTTTTGAAATTTGACTACAAATTAAAATATTTTCTTAAAAATATGAAAGTTATTATAGAGAATTGTAAATAAATTATGAGAAAACAAGCACAACTTTTAAAAACCCAAAATCAAATGGTTATTAAACGAGGCCTAAATAAACAATGTTCTTAAAGTCCAAAGACTAACAATTGTGGTTTGCGCCATAGTGAGCATAGCTCAGCGATAATTGGTATGTACTTCTTTTCTTGCGTTCAAATGTTTAAATTCTCAAACCCCATGTATTGTTGTGCTAAAAAAATCATGGTATGCTCAATGACAACGGATTGTGAGATATAAGAGATATATATTTTTTAGTTCAACAACAACATTTGTGGGTAGAGAGATTCGAACCTCTGACCTCTTGGTCAATGATATATGTCAATTACGTTGAGTTATGCTTACTTTAGCACATAATAAAGGGACTTTAAAGGCAAATGTTCACTATTTAAATATTAAAATCCAAGTCGTGTCTAATGCAATAGTATTGCCTACGCGAGTAATTAATATTGTGTTTGGAATAACTTTTGAAAAGAAAAACGAATTTTAAAATTAAAAAAAAAAAAGGTTTTCTATAAGCACGTATCAAAAAAATTAATAATTTAAAATATGTTACAAAAAGGAAAAAAACTTTAATGTGATTAACTAAAAAATCTTCTAAATATGTAGTGAAAATGAAAACCAAACATACTTATAATTAATAAAATCACTTTTGAATATAGTGTTACGAAAATAAATTTTATTATTTATAACACTTTTTTAATATATATTTTTAAAAAGTAAAATATAAAAGGTGTTTAAACTATAAGTAGGGGTGAGCATCGGTCAGACGAGGTTGGTTTTGGACCCAACCCGATGCCGACTACCGACGTGTAGATTTTCGTCGGTTGGTTCTAATTGTTTTCAATGAGCTTCATTACGCCGACTGGCCGACCACGCCATCGGTCGGTCGGTTTTGGTCGGTTTCATGCATATGACAAACTGAACGGAAAAAAAATTTGAGAAAGAAAGAAAGGAATAACATAATAAAGAAGAAATTAGAAGAAAATAAGAAAAATGGAGCATGAGAAAGAAATAAAGGAATAAGAGAAAACCGGAAAAATATTTTAAATATATATATATATATATATGGAGAAGAGAAGAAAAAGAAAAGGAGGAAAAATAGAATAAAAGAAAGAAAACAAGAAGAATAAGAGAAAGGGTGAAGGTAATTATCTCTAAGGGGGAGAGTGAAGGTGATCGTGAATATATATATATATATATATATATATATATATATATATATATAGAGGTGATTACCTAAAAGGAAAATTACTGTTGGTTTTCGTCTTCTCAAATGCACACAGTGTACAATTGTGTACGTTTTTGTTTTTTGTTTTTTAAATTTTAAATATGTCAGTCGATTCAGTTGTTTTGATCCTTTTTAGGCTCGCTGACCGAACAAATGGTCAATTTTGCTATGTGTAAAACCAACCTCGACCAATACATACATTAAACCGACCAACTGAAGTCGGTTCGATCGTTTTTTCGATTTTCCTTGCTCATCCCTAACTATAAGACATTTATTTAAAAAAACAAAAAAACAAAAAAACAAAACTAAACAAAACTACAAGAAATTTCAAATAAATGTTAAATCCCAACATAATCTTAGTTCAAAGGTCAAATCACATGTACAACATACTTTATTGGACAGGGCACCAATTATCTACCATGGTTTCAACTAAAGAAAAGGATCAAGGCAGGTGTATATATTATTTTTACCCAATTCAAATCCACCTCCCTAATCTTTTACAAGTTTTTTTTAGTAAAACACACTGTTGGCCCTGAAGCTTGGGGTTGGTATTTAGTCATTGAGGTTTCAAAATGAATATTTGTAGTATTTGAAGTATGAAAAAATGTTTAAAGTGGTCATTGAGTTTCATTGACCGTTAAAAATGATGATGTGGCAATAACTAAATGATTACACTTAACTGATGTGTCATTTTTTTAATGGGGTGGCTAAAAAAATTAAATTTTTATTATTAAAAATGATGAGTTAGCATAACCCGTATTCTCTCTCCCATCTCTCTTCGATCTCTTAATATTTGACCTTATTACACACTGCCAGCATTCGCCACCCAAGAGTTTCGAGTTTAGAGAAAGGGTCGTTGCAGATATGTGTCGCCGTGCTCGAAACCCCATTGCAAAATTGTGTTACTGAAACCTTCTCCTCTTTATTCGTCGCAAGAAAAAAAGAGGAGTGGCCCCTGCCTCCTATTTTTCACTCGTCATCTCTGTCGATCACTGTCGTCGATTATGTCATTATCACTCACTTTCTTTCTACAACCCCTCGATCGCACAGAAAATAAGTAATGAGGTTGATTTTTCTATTGATTTCATTCCATTGTCAATGGATTAAGTTATAGATTGTAAACTTGTTTGAAATATTCTATCTCTAGATTGAGGGAGGCTAGGGGAATGGTTTCGGCAACGACGACACACAGATTTGTGACAACCCTTTTTCTCCGCGTGATGAACTCATACCTTCTGGGTGGTGACGCCAACAGAGCGATAGTGGCAGGGTGGTGTGTCTTGCATGAGGATGAGAATAGGAAGAAATGAGACAAATTATTTAATGAAGCCGCCGTAATATGATTGTCTCATAATAACAATTGGATGCATATTCAATAGTTTTCATGCCCCCTAATAACTAGGGGATATAAATTTGAAGTACTCTCTCTACATCAAACGGTAAAAAATTGTCAGCCACATTGTGACGATCTCATCGAATAATTTATTATGAAAGGAAGAATAAGGGTTATTGCCAACCCATTATTTTTAATAATAAAACAATATTATGTTTAGCCAACTCATTAAAAAATGACACATAAGCCAAGTCTAGTCATTCCGTTAAGAACATTTAACCTCGGGTTCAAGGTAATGATTGTAGGTTTCAACCATTTTGAGACTGCCGTTATTTCTCTCAATGAAACCACAGCAAATCCGACGACGTCGGAGAGCAATATCAAAAGGAGGCGGTTGTTCTGCCCGCCGGCATCACCGCCAACCAGTTCGAACCTACAGGCGAAAGTTCCATCCTCGTCTTTGAGCCACTCTGATACTTCTCTCTCAGGCTCAGCATACGATCAATTGATAGGTTTTATGGCATTCGGCGCTTCACGGCGTCTTCTTTCTTTTCAGTTCCAAGGGCGCCTTTTGGGGCGTCGCAGCCGTGGAAGGTATCACTATCGTTTACTTTACTCGCCTTCGCCCTCATCGGCTTCGTCATACTTGTTTTCAACCCTAGATGAACCATCAAATCTATTCGACGATGGCATTTTGGGTAATGGGATTCGGAATCAACCCAGCATAGACGAGCGCTACGTTATTAGCGAACTTTCTGATATTTTATTAGTTAATCCTTATGGTTCGCTTTCTAGCACTCTCAAAGAGAATCGTGCTGAGAAACAGATGCCAATTAGGCCGGTTGATGGATTTTTACGACCAGAAGAAAAATTGCGAGGCGTTTTCCTTCAAAAACTGAAAGGTAAATCAGCAATTGAAGATGCTTTAGATAGTATTGATGTGAATTTGAGCCAAGATGTTGTCAATGAAGTACTGAACACGGGGAGTTTAGGTAGCGAAGCATTGATTACCTTCTTTTATTGGGCTATTAAACAGCCATCGATACCTAAAGATACTTCTAGTTACAACATAATTCTTAAAGCTTTAGGTAGAAGAAGGTTTTTTGACTCCATGATGTATGTTTTCCACAACATGACTCGTGAGGGAGTGAATGCGAATATGGAGTCAGTATCCATTGTGGTAGACAGTTTGGTCAAGGCTCACCAAGTTTCCAAGGCACTTCAATTATTCAGAAACTTGAAAGAAATTGGGTTGAAATGTGATACTGAAACCTTGAATATTCTTCTACAATGCATGTGTCGACGATCCCATGTGGGTGCTGCAAGCTCCTTCTTTAATTTAAGCAAGGGGAATGTTCCTTTCAATGCTATGACATATAACATTATAATCAGTGGATGGTCAAGACATGGTAGGCTTAGTGAAGTCGAGAGACTTTTGAAAGCAATGGAAGTTGATGGATTTTCTCCAGATTGTCTGACCTACGCTTATCTTCTCGAGTGTCTAGGCAGAGCTAATCGTATTGATGATGCTGTCAAGATCTTTGATAAAATGGATGAAAAAGGCTGTACTCCTGATGTTGGTGCTTATAATGCAATGATCTTCAACTTTATATGCATAGGTGATTTTGATGGATGCCTGACCTATTACAAGCGTATGTTAAGTGATAAATGTGAACCAGACATCAACACCTATTCCAATTTGATTATTGGCTTTCTTAAAGCCAAGAAAGTGGCCGATGCACTAGAAATGTTTGATGAGATGGTGGTAAGAATTATTCCAAGTACGGGGGCAATTACATCCTTCATCAAACTTAGCTGTAGTTATGGTCCTGCGCATGCAGCTATGTTAATCTACAAGAAAGCAAGAAAAGTTGGATGTAGGATATCCAAGAATGCTTACAAAATGTTGCTTATGCGGCTTTCTTTGTTTGGTAAATTTGGTATGCTATTAAATATGTGGAATGAGATGCAAGAAAGTGGTTATGATCCTGACGTGGAAACTTATGAGCATGCCATTGACTGTCTTTGTAGAACAGGGCAGCTTGAAAATGCTGTACTTGTCATGGAGGAATGTTTACGTCAGGATTTCTTCCCAAGTAGGCAAATACGTAGTAAGCTTAACAACAAACTATTGGATTCTAATAGAACAGAGATGGCATATAGGCTGTGGTTGAAAATCAAAGTTGCTCGTCATCAGGAAAATTTGCAAAGGTGTTGGCGTGCCAAGGGATGGCATTATTGAATTCTTTAAGGACATATCAATTACAAACAAGTTTTTTTCTTCTCTTTTTTGGTCATTTGAAGGTTAGTAACATTTTACAGAAGTCATTCTACTTAATGCAGTTCGTTCTTAGCATGTATTACAGTTGTTGGCTGCTTAAGTTTTGCTTTTTAAGACAATTGAGACACGGTCTATGCAATTTTTTGGGCTTCCGTTGAGAAAGTCAACAAACAGTGGACTTCAGGGCTCTGTTTATCGCAATTTAGATTGCAAAAATGGAAGAAATCTTATCCCTATAATTGCTCTATTTGTTTTGACTAGAGCCCTGTTTCTTATGTTTTGTTCGTCGAGATTCCCTGAAATATTTTATGGGAAGGAAGGACGAAAGTGGTAAGGGAGGTATTGGGAAGTTTTTCACGGATTTCGTTTGTTAAGGTTTACATTCATGCAATGCATTTTGACTTTGCAGGGTCCATTGGTGATGCCTATGGGCTTTGGCTATTAATCTGGTGCACAACGTCCACATCTCTGGTAATGTGCCAGATCACTTTGGCTATTCTAGTCACATGGTGCCCATGTCTCTGCCACGATTGTCGCAAAGGATTGATGCGCCGAGGCGCCCAACTTCTTTAGATTTTAGTAGGATATAACCAAGCTTCAAATGAGTATGGATCCAACCTACTCGATGATATACTTCTCAATCCTAGCAAATGGCAGCCACCTATTAACCAAGGAGGCCTTGGTAGTGGCAATTACCATTACTAAATTTATGGCATTCTTGTCGAGATGTTTCTGGAGATTTTCTAGCGAACCCAGCACATTGTGACATAAAATCCTTTCTAGCAGGTTTGTTACAGTAGATTCAGATTCATTTCAATGTAAATGAGATAGAAACAAGCCCTAGAACCCATCTTGAAATGCAAAAGTCTTTTTCTTTCTTTCAGGGTCTTCTCTATCAAAGTGGGTGATGAAACTGTACTAGATTCTTGGAATATATGGCCAATCCCTTAGTTTGGAGAATAACTATCCGAGGCTCAAATGCAAAAAGGATCAAGAACTAGAGTGAAGGGACTTCCAATTGAAAGTGCTTGTGAAGTCTTCAGCAGAGCTAGTTATCCCCCAAGAGCGAAGTCAAAAGTTGTTTTTTTTTTTACAAGGAAACAGACACTTTTCATTGAATTAATGAAAAGAGATTAATGCAAGTCAAAAAGTTGTTTGAATGAGGACCACAAGAAGAAAGAAAAAGGGAACAAGTAGACAGAGAAAGAAGACAATGTCCACAATCATTAACCAGGGGAGAACAAGAACCATTTTAATTTTCTTGTAAATTGTACGGGAAAAATAAATATTTTAAGTTTCGAATAATTTGCCTCAGCTCGTTCTTTTGCTGAAGATCTTTTATCAAGTATATGGAGACGTGAATTATCGTTTGAAATCTACTAATTCTTGTCTTTGATTTACAGTGTAATTAACATATGTGAATCTTTTTGTTTTTTATTCTATTGTAGAGTATATTTCTATATTACGCTTGTGGTTTTCCTTTTCAACTTTATCTCTATACGAGTTTGGGGGAAAAAAACGTTTATCATTTCTTCGACGTACTTGAGAATGGCGCCAAACTAAGAATGAGATTGTAGTGATGTATATGGAAATCGTTGCATAATTTTGATAAATGATTAGTAAGAAAATCAACCGTTAGAATTAAAATAATATTTTTTTGGGAAAATTTGAGCAATTCAAAAATATTTTTTTAAAAAATATATAGCAATACAATTATTGAGTGACCAAGCTGTTATAACCATAAAAATATAGATGGTCACCATGCTATTACATTATTATTATTATTATTATTATTATTATTTTTAAGTATTTGAGAGTAGATGATTCAAATCTTTAACCTCTTAGTTGAGAGTAAATGTCAATTATCCTGAGGTGTACTCACTTTGGTTTGCTATTACATTAGTTAGTTGTTAATTTGAGCATGGTTCAAAATGTTAAAATATGATTAAAAAAATCATTCTCTTACTTTATGTACTATTGAACTTGAAAAATATATATAACATTGGTTCAAACTCACATATAAAAAAGCTTTTTTAGTTCAACAACAAGCCTTTTTAGTTCTAACAACAAGTGAGAATAGAAGATTTTAATCTATTTCCTCTTGAAATATGCTATTTTTTGGCACACATGGAAAATGGTCTTTCATTTTAATGAAGTATTTTTTTTGCCCCTTTCATAGGAAATAAGAGAATTAAATACGTTATTTCTGGTTATGAGCCAGCGAGATTCAGAGGGGAATTTTTCTCTGTAGAAATCGTTCTCGTTACCTGAATTTTCCTTCATTTCCTTTCCTTTCCTTTCTTGTTCGGTATATTGGTAATCGGCTTCTTTTCTTCTCCCACTTTTCCACCCTCCCTCGATCCCACGCTTCAGACCACAGCTTATCTGTGCGCTCATCCCTCAACTAAACACTATACAATTCGTCAATAGACCTAGCATCTCATTTCGCTGTGTTCGTTCTTACTGTTGTGATTGAATTGTCTATGCTCGAGTGGGATCATAGTTTCATTACTGCGTGCGAGGATTGTCTAAAGGAAGTTTGATCTACTGTGTTTTTGTGTGCGCTACCGGCCGGATCCAATCGAGGGGGGACTAATATGGATCAGTTCGACGCATTCTTTAGGAGAGCCGATTTGGATGGTGATGGAAGGATTAGTGGAGCTGAGGCTGTCGCTTTCTTTCAGGGCTCCAATTTGCCTAAAAATGTTCTTGCGCAGGTTTCCTTATTCGCTTTATACTCCCTCTGTCAACTTTTTTTCTCCGGATTTCTCACGTGTTATTTATCTTAGATCAATGGCGTCCATGTACTTGGATTACTTTGCGAATTCGAAATCCATAAGCTGTTAGTTTTTCACTTCATTGCTTTGTTTCTCGGTATCAAAAGATGAGATGTTTGCGCCTCGTGGAAGAGTGTGTTTGTGAATTAGGTGGTTACCAATATCTTATAAGACAGTTCTGGTGTTTAATTTCCTACCTAGAGTTTTTCGTTGAGGTTTTCTTTTTGTGAAATTTTTTACCCATCGAAATGTAGTTTTTAGATATAACTGTCACGCATTCCACCGTCACTGCGATTGAAATCTATAACTTCCTCACGAGATTGAATTGACGACCTTTGTGCACTTCAATTTTCTGACTAGCTCTAACAATCTTGCATTTGTTATGTTTCAGCCACTGGTACATATTGTCTGTATTGAAGCTATCATGTTGAAAGGCTTGTCCTTTTACTTGATCTTCTTCTAATAAATATCTAACTATATAAAAGATGACGCCTCTAATTGTATCCATTGTCTACTGGCACCATTTAATAGGAGATGCCAACATGCTTACAAATCTGTCATTCTGTAAACGGTTTTGCCAATCAAGGTTATCTTCTTTACTTGCAGATATGGATGCATGCTGATCAGAGAAAAACAGGTTTCCTTGGTCGACCAGAATTTTATAATGCTCTCAGACTCGTAACTGTTGCTCAAAGTAAGCGAGACCTAACACCTGAAATTGTTAAGGCAGCACTATATGGTCCTGCTGCAGCGAAAATCCCCCCACCAAAGATTAATCTTCCAGCTGTATCTGCCCCTCAATCAACTTCAGTGCCTGCTGCATCTTCTCCACAGATGAGTATACCTGCACCAACGGCATCTCAAAATTTTGGCTTTAGAGGACAGGGGGCTCCAAATGTGGTTGTGAATCAGCAGTATATTTCAGCCCAGCCAAACCCTTCCATGAGGTTACCTCAAGCCACACCTGGTGGTGTTGCTTCCAATACGCAACTGGTTATTGCTGCTTCTGAACCCTCTGGAGGAGGAAACGTACTGGGTTCAAATCTTCCAAACCCAAATGATTGGCTCAGTGGAAGGCCAGGTGGTGCCCCTGCTGCTGGGCCTAGAGGAGTTAGCCCTTCGGTGCCTTCCCCAGCTACATCGTTATCATCATCTTTAGTGCCTTCACAGCCTATGCCTAATGATAGAGCACCAGCTGTTACTGGTAATGGATTTACTTCTAAGTCGGCATTTGGTGCTGACATGTTTTCTGTTACTCCATCTCCACATATACCAGATTCTTCCGGACTCAACAATGCAGCTAATAATAGTATTGGCCCATCAGCCATTGTTCCAGTTTCCAGTGTATCCCAACCATTAAGCAAGCACAACTCAATGGAGTCATTGCAGAGTGCATTTGTTTCAAGGCCATTATCTGGCGCACCACCACTGGAGCCTAGCAAGGAGGTTAGAGCAACAGGTCCATCACCACTTATATCTTCTGGGATCACAACAGGAGCTAGGAACTCTACTTCTGAAAATGCACAGGTTACTTGGCCAAAGATGAAACCAATTGATGTTCAGAAATACACAAAAGTTTTTACGGAAGTAGACACTGACAGAGATGGTAGAATTACCGGTGAGCAGGCACGGAATCTATTTTTAAGTTGGAGGTTACCGAGAGGTACGAACTTCCTCTGTTTTTTTTTTTTTTTTTTTTTTTTTTTTTTTGAATTTTTAAATCTATAATGTAATTTCTCATTGTAGTTGAAGCATAAGCTATCTCATTGACAAGTATCGATCAAACAATTTAGTGTGGTTTTTGCAATGAAATGGGGGGAAGCAATTTAGAATAGAATGTTTATGTCAAAGGCATGACATCGTTGACTTTTGATGGCTGATCTCTGAAGTGGAGATTTACTTTTATTGTTCTTTCTTGATTATTAACCCGTTCAGATTCTTTATGTAAAAAATTTATTCTATTCATTTTTAGACTAGGTAAGGAATACGTAGTTTGAAGCTTGAATATTGTTATTACTTTGATATGATTGTTGGGTTACCATTGTGGATAGCCTTTAAGCCGACCTAGTTTTCTCAATCCTAGGTAACAGTTGTACCACATTCCATTCGTCACAACAATGGGCTTTGGGTAACTTAGTCTGTATTGGAGCTTGCCTTCCCCCCCCCCCCCCCCCCCCCCCCCCCCCCCCCTTCTTAATGAGAAACTAGTAACTTTCATTTCATTGATAGTATGAAATGTACAAAAGAGGGCAATGGATGCCACAAGATTACAAAAGATAGTCCCAATTTGCAATGAGAGAAGTAAGACTATAATCACAAAAGTAAGGAGAAAATTTACAGAGAGAGCAATGTAAATCAAGTGATCAAAGAAGGAATCAAACTCCTGTGCCTTATCGTCGAAGATGCAATGATTACGCTTGAGCCAGATGGACCATAGGAAGGCTTTGATGATGTAGACCTACAAGCATGCCTTTCCTTTAGAGAAAGGATGGCCATGAATAAAGTTTCAAGTAGTGTAATCATGTTGTTTGGGAGGACAAGGTGCAGTTGGAATGCTGAGAGGATTTTCTTCCAAAAAAGCCGAGCATATTGGTAAGAAGTGAACAAATGCAACATAGTTTCGTAGCTGTCATGACAAAGGACGCACTAGCTTAGGGAGGAGACTAACCAAGGAGCCTTATCGAGCAATGTATCAGCTGTGTTGATGCATTGGTGGCTTAATTCTCAAAGGAAAAATCTAAATTTCTTAGAGATGGAGCCTTCCAAATATTCTTGTAGAGATCCTTGTGAGGATGTTGGCCACTGGACCCAATCTTATGAGTGGGGGATTTGGTTGAGAATGCCCTTATCATCCAGATTCCATTTTTCGGGGGGAATATAGCGTATAACCTACCTTGGGAAAGCAGTATTCAAAGGAGTTGAACCAAATGTAGATTTCGTTTAGGCTCGCATTAATGATGGCATTCTCAAAAAAGTCTTGGAACACTTTTTTTTTTGTCATCCTTGAGAATGTTCCAATGCTTTTTAAAAAACTCAGTTGTGAAGCCATCTGGACTAGGGGATTTGTTAGAACCCAAATCCTTAATAGCATTCATAATCTCCTCATCTGTGGAAGGGGCTTTAAGGTCAAGGGGTTGAGAGGTTGAAATCGGATCCCAATTGTCAATGATGGGAGGTAGTCTATTGCCTTGTCCCTTGGAGTATAATTTGCTGTAGAAATCTATGAATTCGGCCTCAATGTCATTGTCCGAGACCAAACTGATGCCATCTCTGGATAAAATATCAACAATGGTGTTCTTTCTCCTCCGGGAGGATGTAACTTTGTGGAAGAAGCTACTGTTTTCATCTCCTTCTAGAGCCCATTTCAATTTGCACTTTTGTCGCCAAGATGCCTCTTCCTTGAAGGAAATATCCAAAAGCTTTGTTTTGATCTCAGTACGTCTTTGGCTAAGGGTGGAGTTGATGCCCTGTGATTCCTCTAGATTATCAGTTTTGATAAGCTCGTTGGCCAAATCCACTTTCTTTATCTTAATATAACCGAAGGTTGCCATGTTCCATTCCTTTAAAACACTTTTGAAGCTTTAAGTTTCTATATGAAGCCATGACTGGGCCAACCTAACAACTGGTTGTTACGCCACCAATTACCAAACATAGGCTCAAAAGAGTGGTGCCCCATCCACATGTTTTCGAATTTAAAGTATCTAGGCCCTTATCTTTGTTGACCGAGAGTCATGAGAATCGGATAGTGATCTAAAGTGATACGAGGGAGCCACTTAACCAATGCACTGTTAAACTTATCGATATAGGGGCCAGTGATGAGAAACCAGTCGATAAGGGTCATGGTAGGTGTCTCGCAAGAGCTGGACCGAGTGTATTTACCATTTGGGGGGGAGGGGGAATCAAAGCACTGCCCTCAATAAATTTGTTGAAAAGTTCCATGCTTTTCGTATTCGGCTTGCCACTTGATATCTCAAAGGACCACATAGTCACATTGAAGTCGCCTCCCAAAATCCACTGATCGGTGCATAAGTGTGAGAGTTCGTAGAGCTCATCCCACAAGGCACTTCTATCAGTAGCTCGAGAAGGACCGTAGACACTAGTCAACCAAAATTTGTAACCATAAGAGAGAGAAAGGTGTAGTGTTAGGGAGAAAGTACCTTCGATAACTTCCAACATCTCCGTCGATGGATCATTCCACATAATAAGGATGCTACTAGTAGAACCACAAGCATTTGAGGCAGCCCAAGCAATGTGCCGAGAGCCCCAGTGGGATTTGATAAAACGTCTGTCAACACTACTTCGCTTTGTTTCTTGAAGGATGACGAAGGTAGCGTTTGTTTTGAGAAGAAAATCCTTAATAAGGGCTATTTTAGTCCTAGAGCTCAGACCACAGACATTCCATGAGAGAATGGTCATGAAGCTTAAGATGACCCATCTATGGCAAGGGAGGAGGGAACCTTGTCATAATTCACTGTGGAGGTGAGATTTCTCAATTCGTGGACTAATTTGGCATATTTGACCGTTGATTTTCCTTTCTTTGACTTAGTTGGTATGGCCATAATACAAAGTCCATGTTTCCATAGTCAAGGAGCAAGTTTTCGCAAGCTAGGGTGTATAAGGTCCTCATCCTCTGATTCATCAATTGATTTCTGTTCATCGTCAGCCATAGAATGTTCAATGGTATCAGACTCTCCGATGGGGCATGGGTCTTGGACAAGGGAAAAATGTGGGTCACAGCAAATCTATAAACGTTGGGTCTCATGGCTTAGTTCTTCAGAGTAAAGGCAAGGGGGTATCAAGGATTGGGAGAGGGTTAATTGAGTAGAGATAGAATCGGAGCAAGGGTTGGATAAAATATCCTCAGAGTTAGAAGGGAGGGGCTCTTTGTCAGCGGAGTGTTTCTTTCCTTTAAGGAGGAAAGTTTGCTTACCGTCTGATAACGACTTTTTAGCATGGCAAAGGTTGGTAAGAGGAACGGGCCGATTTGGAATAGGAGAGGTTGAGCCTTTAATTAAAGGGGGAGTGGATTGGGGGAAGGGGGGGGGGGGGGGGAGGGGGGAGGAAGGAGAGGGGCATTGTTGGCCTCGATTGTGTTGTGGCTAGGAAGGGTGGTTTGGCCCAAAAAATTGGTTGGGTTAATTTTGTTTGAAAAGGGGGATAGGCAAAGTACACGGGATGTCGGCCGTAAAGATTACACCAGGGTACGGAGGAGTATGATTTTCATCATTCCAACTGGCTGTCAATGGGCACGTGGCTATAGGGTTAACGCTTGGATCACTATGAAAAGCATGGTGCGTGTTGCTCAATTCTAGTGGCTTGGACTATTTTTTCCCCAACAGTGCCTTAGGTCCATGGATTCCGACGACAAAGCCAAAGTTATAATTTTCTTTGAAGAATGGTTCAATGCTAACAGAGATGGCTACAGATGATGTCGAAGGTAAATGAATAGTGGGCAAAAGGAAACCCGACTGATTCTTAGAGACCTTTATGTAAACTTCCATCATATCTAACCTTGATAAGGTTTTATTTGCCACTTCACAAAAACCTCCACAGGCGTTTCCAATGTACCGGAAAGTTTCTAAACTCCACCTATCCATGGGCAAATTATGGACCTTGATTCAACCTCCATAAGAGGGAACTTGAAGGTCTCTGATGTATGCTTCATGACACTTCTCAAATTTAACAAAGAAATCACCCATCTTAAACCAATCGTTGATTGTAGAAAGATTAGCAGCTTGTTCCTAACTTTCGCAAATGAGGAAGGCTTTATTGGGTTGGATGGGGCTGACAACACAAAATTCACTAATGTTCTGTCGAAGAGCTTCTGTGAGTGAAAACCAGTCATCGTGGAAGTTGTACCTTTGGAGGATGACAACGAAGGAAAGATTATAGGTAGCAAGGTCATAAGAGCTATTAGATAGATTTCGGCGGGAAATGGGCTTTTTCCGCAGAGATAGGGGTTGATGTTTGGCTGGCTTGGTTTCTTTAATGCTGGTTTGAAGAACGGTCTTGTATGAGGGGGCTTTTAAGGGTGGTGGGGGTGGGTGGGTGGGCAATGATAGTGGTAGGTGAAGGCGTGGAGGGGAGATGGTTGGAAAGCAAATCTATAAAAAGGTGTCATCCTTTTCTATTTTCACCAGCGGGGAGAATGAGTTTAGTGCAACCCCTGTTGTTTTCGAGCTTAGCAACTTCAACACTATGTCCTCTTTTGTTGGAGAGCTTTTTGACCCAAAATACGCTTCCCTCGTATCGGGTTTCTTTGAAGAACTTTTGGTTGAGAGGGGAGCTTATTAACAGCTTGATCGTCGAGCGTAGCCAAGTCAAGGAATTCAGATTAATGGCGAAGGAGAAGGATCACGCTGATGTTTAGTGAGACACACCCTTTTTCCATTAGTTTGCCTCTCGAGGTCGATGGAGAAGGATTTACGGTCGAAGGAGAAGGAGAAATGGGTTTTATTGCCAGCCATCGGAGGATGCTCGGTAGCAAAGGATGAGTGTTCGGATGGAGGTTATGGTTAGGGCGGGGGAGGGTGAGGAGAGAGAAAGGTCTAGTTTTGAAACACAACATTAGCATTCAAGGGTAAGCTTCATATGGATTTTTGGCTCTCCAGGTTCAAAATGAAGACCATGGAGGTGTGGGATGAGAATCTTGCTATTTGGAACTTAAGGCTGT
Organism: Trichosanthes truncata; assembly: GCA_033996785.1. NCBI lineage: Eukaryota > Viridiplantae > Streptophyta > Magnoliopsida > Cucurbitales > Cucurbitaceae > Trichosanthes > Trichosanthes truncata. The sequence goes on along the minus strand of JAWPNB010000009.1, from coordinate 883,451 downwards.
AGAAGAAACTTAATGATGAGGAATTGAAGAATGTGCTCATTTACTTCCCACGATTGATGATAATTAGACTACTATGGATAGGGAGGATTCTATGTTTGGAGAATTGATAACTCAGGGTCTTTTTTTCATTTGCAACTGAACTCAAGGTCTTTCTCTTGCTCCTCCTTGTTCAACTACATGATCAATAGATCGCAAGTTCTTTCGAAAAGAATTTTAAAATTTATTTGGATGTGGAAGATCCCTAAGAGTGTTATTTTCTCTTGTTGGACTTTTCTTCATAATAAGAGGTATAAAATTTCCAAACTTATCTTTTTTCTCCAACTGTTCCTGTGCTTCTAATTTATGAAACCTTTTCATTGAATATGGTCAAAGAATTTGCTATGGGTCATATGGTTAGAATGGAACTCATGATAATTCAATGAATAGGAAAGGGATTGGGGAGATGTTATGACATAGTTGAGTATTGTTGTTCTTATTGCTGTTCTATCTCTAACTGGTTTTGTAGCTAGAGTTACTTTATAATTAACTCTTGTTGAACTTCTAAAAGGGTGTTTTTTTGTGAACTCCTAAAAGGAAGGTTTAGATTTTGTATCTAAAATTTATCTTAATTGATGAAGTGAATGAAAACTGCCTCAAAAGAAAAAGGGAAAAAAAAACTAATGTTGATTGGTCTATCCTTCCTTGGGATTCAGTTTGGAATTCTCTTTTGCAAAACATATTTGGGATGGTTTTTTCTTGAAATAAAAGGAAAGATCTTCGGGAGATTATTGGTGGCTACGTTCTTTTGGGCTATTTGATTGAAAGGGTTTGGCACACTATTGAGGATACCTTCTCTACTCCAGAAAAAACTTTTGAGAGAAACCTTCTCTTTGTGTTTCTAGATGGCATGCACGTTCTAATAGTTTTTGTAATTGTTACTCTTTTATTACTTAGGTCAATTCCAGGGTTTTTATAACTCTAGTTAGAAAGGTGCTTCTGGGTTTTCCTTTTCAGGGGAAGGACAAAGATTTGTGGCATGCTAGTTTTTGATAGACCCCCAAATTACCAAAGTGTATACATGTAAAAGAGGAAAGAGAGAGGGATCGAGTGATGTAATTAATTGAGAGTTGAGGTGAGGTTTGCAATTCAAGAGGGTGTGTGTTGTATTGTTGTGGGGCCACTTGATACGGTTAGTTATATTTTGGGTGTGAGATTGTTAGAAGAGTACTTAAGGCTATCTACGTTAGGGAGAAGGCATCTTTTTGCATTTTGTTGAATTGTAGCTCTTGTTGAGCATTTTGGAGAGGGGGGGAGCTCTCGAAACTCCCTTGGCAGTTGCCAAAATAGTAAATACATAATTTGAGGTTTATCAGTTTCTTTGCTGTTTTGTGGGAAATTTGGCTCGAGAGAAGTAATAGGATTTTTAGAGAGGTGGAGAGGTCGTGTGACGGGGTTTGGGAGATGACGAGGTTTAATGCTTCCTTGTGGACGTCGGTCACTAGCCCTTTTTGTAATTATGATCTTGGTTTGATTTTGTTAGATTGGAGTTCTTTTCTGTAGTTAGTTCTTGGTCTCCCTTTTTGTTGGGCCTGTTTTTTTGTATGCCCTTGTATATTCTTTCATTTTTCTCCATAAAAGCTCGTTTTCTTACTTAAAAAAAAACAAAAACTCTAGTTAGGGAGGTTTCATCTTTCTCCTATTTTTGTATTACACTCAAAAATGGAAATGAGCATATATGCTCAATGAATGTGTTAAAATTATGCGACAAGTTTAGAGGTTAGAATTATCGTTGTTTTCACTTTGATATGCAAAAAGATATGGCAATGCCATTTAGTTGATGACTCTTTTTATATTGGCAAGTCCTTTTGCATTTAGACACAATTTGAGTATTTGGAAATATATTTGCTTTCTAACGTAATGCCAAGAAGATAGTTTTTGTTTTAAGAAATTAACTTATACTTTTTCTAATCCCCAGGAAGTTATGCCTATGTCCTAATTTCTCCTTGTTTCACTGAAGCTCTTGTAAAGTTGCTTTTATGGATATTCTTTTAATTCATTATACACACTCAAGCTGTGTTTCATATTCTCAGAGGTCTTGAAGCAGGTGTGGGACTTATCTGATCAAGACAATGACAGCATGCTTTCTCTCAGAGAGTTTTGTTTTGCTTTATATCTAATGGAACGTTACAGGGAAGGTCGACCTCTTCCAGCTGTGCTTCCAAATAATGTTATGTTTGATGAGACTCTGTTGTCCATGACAGGACAATCTAACATTGTCCATCCAAATGCAACTTGGGGTTCTCGTCCTGGTACTTACTAGAGTTGTCACTTGTGCTTATTTTCTTTTGCCCTCTTATTTCTCTCTTTTGTATATTTTGCTTTAACTTCTCCTCCTTTGAAATTAGGATTTGGACAGCAGCCACCCCAGGTCACTGCTCGGTCAGTGGCACCAACTGCAGGATTGAGGCCCCCAACAAATGTACTTGCTTCAAAGGCCGATGGTGCTAGACTATCCAATGAGCAGAAATCAAGGGCTCCAGTGTTGGAGGATTCATTTCTGGACCAATCTGACAAGAGCCAACAGATTTTGGCTAGCTCAAATGCTCAAGATGCTACAGCATCAGAGAAAAAGGCATTTCCTTATATCTATGTCAACTCTCACGATTTGTTTCTGGAGAGGACCCAGTTTCCTCTTATTGTGAATGTGAAATTCCTATGCTTGCTAGTTGATGGGCTTCTGTTTTTACTCATAAAATTTTCCCCTTATATCGTGTTAACTTGTTAAGTATATATTTTCTTTTCTTGTTTTCCTCGTGAATTCAGCAGGTTGACATATTTTCACCTGCTATGTAGTATTATTCTCTCTAATGTTTTTTTGTCTCATCCTTGATAGGTTGGAGGGACAGCGAATGTTATTTTGGATTCAAAAGAAAAGATTGAATTCTATCGCACAATGATGCAGGACCTTGTAAGTACTCTTTGCTGCCTTTGCTTTCAGTTTCTTAATTGTATGTGTTCAACTTGCAATTCCAAGTCTAATTTAATTTTACAAACTGCACAAGCATTTCTTTATATTGTGTGCCCTTATATGCTAGAATAGGTATAATTGTATAGACATTAGCACTGTACGAGTGCACAACTAGATCTGATCACTTAATTTTAAAACATATAAGTTTCTAAATAAATTTGGTCTAATTAAATACTACCTTTCTAAGAACCTATCTATGACTGACATTTGTCACACTTGTGCTTGATCGCGAACCACCTCAATCAACCTGGCATCCCCATGTTTGATATAATGAAATTATTGTTGGGCATGCTGATTTGTCATTTCCCTCATTTTTCTATGCGATAACTAATCAAGTTAAATTGCATTTCAGTAACCTTTTTTTCAGCCTCTTATATTATTGACCCATGGATCATGCAAGCTGCTGACTTGTATGATTATTATAACGTCATTTTTATTGATCAATGGAAATAGTTTAGGAATGACTCCCTTTTCAAATAGTTTAGTTTTAGTCTCTCCAATCCAAAAGAACAAGACTGAGTTCATAATTACATAAAAGGTCTTGTGGCCGAAGCTCAAAAGGAGACATTAAATATGGCCACCCCAAACCTCCTCTCCTGAGGTTTGAATCTGACCCCTTGAACAAAGGCAGATTTACAGCGTGCTCTGCTAGGCTATGGGCTTCTTTACTTTTGGAGTTTTGATCTTTGGTTGACCAACCATAGGATTCCACTTAAATATACTCTATATGACCCTTCCAATTTGGACTTGGTTCAGAGTGACGGCTTGATTCAGAGATGGAGACTTATGCTTGCATGAGGGTGCTCAAGTTCTAACTTTGGACTTAACAGACCTTTTTTTCTCTAACTGGCCGCTAGAATTGAATTGTTAGGCCTGAAGTCCTGGCAAATATCTCAATATCACGTTTGGCCCATAGGCCAGGGAGGGGTGAGAGCATGAAGGGGCTTCAGCTTATATGCTAAATTTGTTCTTTTTAGTAAATGTTTTGCTCAACTTTTTTCAAAAATACGTATGTAATTAGTTTAAATTTTTACATGTAATCATTGTCTTCTTCTTTTCAGGTTCTACATAAAAGCAGATGTGATAATAGATTAAATGAGATCACAGAAAGGGCATCTGCTGACAAGCGTGAGGTATTTTCTATTCTTCTTTTTTCTGGGTCCGCTACATTTGAGTTTTCTTTGCACTTATTAATGGCTTTATATTGCAGGCAGAATCTTTGGGAAAAAAATACGAGGAGAAGTACAAGCAAGTGGCTGAAATAGCATCTAAGTTAACCATTGAAGAAGCAAAATATCGTGATGTTCAAGTAAAAATACATATCTTGAATTTTTCATGCATCTTCCTCAACCTTTTCATAGCATCTACTAGAGCCGGCTGGTTAATCTTATCACTGCTGTCACTGTTCAGCTGTTAATTAGAAAGTTTCTTGAGGACACTTTATTTTGTTTTCAAGTTCTTTATATATCAATTCTAGATATAGGGATATTTATTTACCTTATATTATTTCATTTATATGTGTGTCTATGTTAATGTATATGTGAATTTGCGAAAAAAAAGAAGGTAAATATAACGTAGTTAAATGGACTTAATGCAAAAATTAGCATACAGAATCAATTAATATTATTCATTTATAGGCATGTTAACCGAACTTAATTGAATACATACAAATTTCATTAAATTAGAGTTTGCTAAGTGCATCTTTTTTTTATAGGGAGAGTTTATTCTGTGCATCTAATCAATAAAAGAAAATCATAAAAGTTTATATTGCCTGATGACCAGAACAAGATGCATGCCGGGGAAAATGATCATTTTAAGCCACAAGGCTATATGCTCATGAGTTTTGTTGTTTCATTTGTGATTTTACAATCCCCTATTATTTGTCATTCTTCCAGGAAAGGAAGACAGAGTTGCATCAAGCAATTATTAGAATGGAACAAGGAGGAAGCGCTGACGGTATTCTTCAGGTATGATTTTGCTAGATAGCTGCGTGCTTCAATTTGCCAACGGGCTATTCTGTGTAGTTGTCTGATACTGATGCTTTTCTGCTTCTTCAGGTCCGAGCTGATCGAATACAATCTGATATTGAGGAGCTCATAAAGGCTTTAACTGAACGTTGTAAGAAACATGGATTTGATGTTAAGTCGGCAGCTATAATTGAACTTCCAGTAGGTATTAGTCTCACATTAGCCTGAGATTTATACTTTTGCATCTTCTATCTAGATTCCTTTTCTTCATTTTACTTTCTTTCAAGGATCTTCTCTGCATTTTTTTTAAAAAAATTGTCAAGGAAATGTTTGGTACATTTGTTCCTGTACTGATTGCACACTATTTGTGACATGATGTGATCCATTACGCGATCAAAGTGGCTTGATGTATCTTGGTTTCAATTAATGACACTATTCATGATGGATTTGTTAGGTTGGCAACCTGGAATTCCGGATGATGCAGCTATTTGGGATGAAGAGTGGGATAAGTTTGAAGATGAAGGTATAAAAGTGGTTCTTGACAAGTTATTTACTTTTCTGCATTTACAGTGTTGCAGTTTTTGGTCTCAATTAAGTCAGCTAACTTTGACTGGTAATTGGATGGAGATACCTCATATTTTGTTGATATGAGTTAATTAATATACCTTTCAGGATTTTCCAATGATCTTAATCTCGATCCAAAAGGTGTTTCTGCCTCAAAACCAAAAATGTCAGACAGTCAGGGTGAAAAGGATCTAGCAGATTATAACTCAACTCCTGATTCATCGTCAAATGCCAATGGAAAAGTGGGGAACTCCTCGAGTACCATCAATCGTGGCCTTGAGAGTGAATCTGTGTATAGCCACAGTGAAGATGAATCAGCAAGAAGTCCATATGGCAGTCCAGCTGCAAAGACATCTCTAGACAGCCCTTCTCATGAATTTTCAGATGCTGGTTATGAAAAAAGTCCGCTTTCATATAGGTAATAATGGATTCGTATTTTTTATACTTGTAACTTCGTGCAGCTCTTTCATACAACCATCTTTTTTATGTTATGGTTCTTCGTTTATTTCTGGCATCAGAAGTTTCAATGAGTCAGCTTGGGGCGCCTTTGACAATAATGATGATGTGGACTCAGTTTGGGGAATAAAACCAGTTAATACCAAGGTGAGCATGAAAATTAGATATTTTATGTTGCCTTGTTGGGTTAAATGTAGAGATCTATTTGGGTTTATTATTGGAAACTATCTTTTAAAAAGAAAAGATCTCTTTTCTTTTTTTTTAGTACAACAAATGAGAGGTATGGGGATTTGAACCTTTGACCTCAAGAGAAGAATTACATGTATTGAGCTATGCTCACTTTGGCAAAAAAAAAAAAAAAAAAACTCGAAGTATTGTTTGGTTCTAGTATTTTTGTTTCTATTTACAATTTGTCTTATATATTAAAATATTTCATTAATTAACATTATCAAGCACTTAGAACATCATTCAACGTTTTGGAATTTTTTTCTTCATTAAAGCTTGTAAGAAGGATAAATAGCAAATTTTGTTTCATTTTCAATAATTTTCCAGAAAAAAAACAAATTGGAAACTTGTATTTTTGAGTCAAAAACAGAAATGATGTCATAAAATTAATTCATGAACATGCTCTTGGTCTTTTGACTTTCCTTCTGTTCTTGGGAAATTGCATGCATGCCCTTATATTTCATTTCAGTAAAATCAATGATGTGGTACATGGTATGACTTAGAAGTTAGAAGTAGTTCAATCTTTTCATTTTAAGAGGTAAATTCTGGGAGAGATTTGCCTGCCCCATCCGAAATTAAATGGATGTGGTGGGCACCTGCCCTGTTACATTTACTTATTAGGACTTGTTCTGCATCCTGGGTGGTAATTTCTGAGACAATGGAATCTTATTCAGAATACAGTTATATGATAAAATTTGATGCTGAAGAATTTTAGATGTTTAACCCTGATGGATGAGCTTTCCACCTATAGTTGCTTGGGTGTTTTAGCTGAAGATAGTCCTTGAAAAATCAGAGGAAATAGCTTTCTAAGTGTTGCTTTGTACTTTCCTCCAACTTGTCGTGAAGAGATGGCCGATTTTGCTCTCAGAAATTTATAATGGAAGACGTACTGATTTAATTGTAAAGGTTGCATGCTTGTTATAGAAGAGTCATTATGATGGATGCTCTTAACCTGCGAGTTTGAGATCATAGTTGTGTGATTGCGTGATTGCTCAATTTGAGACCATAGTTGCCCATGATGCTCACTCCAAGTCTAGTGTCAAGTTGATTGCATATGGGATTTCAGCCATGCCTCAAACACTTATTTCTCTCTTTTTATTTGATGCCATCACCCAGGAACCAGACTCTGAAAAGCACAGCGATTTCTTTGGATCAAGTGATTTTGATACGAGCTCCGTTAAAACAGCGTCCCCGAATGCAGATAGCTTCTTTCAGAGAAAAAGCCCATTTTTTGAGGATTCTGTCCCTCCCACTCCTCTATCTAGATTTGGCAACTCTTCCCCTCGTTATAGCGATGTGGGGGAACACTTCTTTGACAATTCCTCCAGGTTTGATTCTTTCAGCATCCAGGATGATGGCAGTTTCTCCCCGCAACGTGTGCAGTTCAGCAAAGAGAAGTTTTCAAGGTTTGATTCTATCGGTAGTAGCATGGACTTCGGCCAGAGTAGCCAGAGGCACGCCAGGTTTGATTCCATTGGCAGCGCCAGGTTCGATGATGCAGACCCATATGGGGCCAGAGATGGAGATCAAGTAAATGCATTTGGGTCCTATGGCCCGTTTAGAGTCTCATCAGAGAATCAAAGTCCGAAGAAAAGTTCTGATAGTTGGAGAGCTTTCTAACCATCAGATCCTGTTTGAGTTTATACTTGTGTCGATTCCCCTGTTTTCCCATCTGTCTTGTTTCATTATAGTGAGCCTGGTGCCATTTTTTGTCTGTTGTTATGGCTTGGATGGTCATATTTCAATGACATTGTTTGTTTATGATGACATGTTTTGAAAAGGAAAACACACTTCTCGTGGTTCTCTTTTTTCCGCACAACATGTTAGGCCTCGGATACAGATGTAAGAAACAAATATTGATGTGAGTTATTCTAGTTGTTGTAAATAGGACTAATAGCTAGCGGATTGCTGCTTGCATTTGTTTAGAAAAAGAACAATAGGCACATTCGATAATAAAATAATATAACATCATATTTTGAATATGTAACCGCCAAAGGGCAACTAAAAAATCTTTCAATGAAGAATACAGAGTTTGTGTTGTGCGCTTGTGAGAGAGAGTGCCCAGAGAAAACCAAACAGGTCCATTAATTTGTAGTACGGACATACCACCAACTATCATAGCGAATTTTGAGGTAATTAGAAAAAAATTTATCAGGAGGGAAACAAATGGTTGTCATGTTTTGGTTTTGGTGCCTTCCTGTTCTTCCTTGACTTGCTCGAAGGAAGATGTGTCTTCCAATCATTTCTTGACTCGATCAAATGAAGACAACATTGCAATCCGCTTATTTGCAATTTCCACAATAATTTCAAGTGCTGCAAAAAACAAATTGCGAATATATATCAGTATCATATACTTGAACTCTCTCTCTGACTATAAAACACACAGCCGCCCCATTTAATGAGGAATACAGATATTGAGCAATTCACCATTTTCAAATGAAAGTTGAGCTGATCGGAGCTTGGGGGAAACTAGAGTTCCAAACATTGAAAGTGTTCGAGATCGTTCCTTTTGTACCTACATAACATGATCGAGATACTATGACTCAGTGTCCCCTTCTCTGCCATCCAAGTACCCACAGAGCAAACTTCTAATTTGAAAAATCTGAACCGTAAAACAAGAAGGAAAAGCCACAACTAATATATAAAAAGGAAAGTATAAGGTCAATGATACGAACAGTAGTGAAAACTTGCCTGATCATCATTGATGAGAGCATCTTCTTTCTTTATAGAACTTTTCGCCAGATTATCTTCTAATGAACACGAGAAGAAAGGTTACATACACTCCAATGAACAGAAACCAAAGCATACAATTACTTGGGTGAAAAAAAATTCTCTAAGCATGAATAGAAGGCATCATCTACCAGAAAGTTCAGAAATGTTCCGTTGTCGAAGCTGTGAACTATCAGTTTTCCTTTGCAATTTGTCATTGTATTTATCTTCCCCCAAGCACTCTCCACCTTCAGTGGATGCCCATTTCCTCATGTTAATGAATAGTTGCGTTCCTATAGAGCCACCTGTGGGTGGACATATCATTAGCAAGTGTGACTATGTCAACATAGCATGCTTAAACAATATTTATCATTATGTGGAACAGTTAACTAGATCAAGTAGTAACATGATAACCAGAATCTCTCTAGTTTATCCTATCAAAAAGACTCTTTCTACCAGAGAGTCAGGGTTCAGGAGCGAAGTGCCCTGGTTGGGGTTCGGGGGCAATGCCCCCAAAACCTAAGAGAAGCCCTTGCTAGAGGTTTTACAATTTTTTTTAAAATAATAACTAACCTATACCCACAATTTGGACTTAAAACATTAAAAAAAAAAAAGAAATTCAATAATCCCTAGAGGTGTGTGGAGCGTGCGCTTGGCCGCGCCTTCTTACCAGCACCTCACTTCTTCGAGGCGAGGCGCACCTTGCGCCTAGGCACGCGCTTGTGCACGCCTTTGAAAATACTGAGCTTAAATCTTCCATCTGTCAGGGAATTGAGCGGTTTAACGGTAGTCGGAAAATGGTGTAATGTTTATAGCATTTCCTAACTGGTTCAAAAGTTCAAAGTTCAAAGTTCAATAATGATATCCGGGAAGGGGAGATGATTAAGATTACCATCGCGTTCGTCCACCCGCAGCGATGTAGCAGCAGAATGAATATTCAAGTCCAGTAATGCAGGGCTTACGCGTGAGGTACCCATAGAATGTCGGGCGCTCGCCAAATCAAACCATCCCTGTTACTCAAATGGATGCGCTAAGTTAGAGGTATCATTTCCGCAGCCAACAGAAATTAAGAGATCACGAATCAAAACAGTCCCTCAGTAGGCATTCTTAAAAATCGAGCTGAGAATTGTTTACGGCCATTATTTCGGTAAATCCGATGAGTCTTAGAAGTGAATTCTATTAGACTCTTCCATTGCAAATAGCCGGAGGCTTAATACCTCCTCAATTTCAACCATTTCAGAAGCATAATAGAGTCAATTTGTTTTCTAGGAATCCAAAATCTAGAATCCATCGCTTAAAGGTGTTGATCATAAATACAACAGCATAGTGCACTAAACAAAATACAAGTTTATGTTAGAATTAGGGTGATTGATGTAGAGATCAATTTTCGCGTACCTGGCGGAGTGTTGAGGACAATGCATCTAACAGGTTCAGATAATCATCTGTCGAATCCAAAAATTGCAGCAAAATGCTTTCTTGTTCTTGTCGTTTAGGTTTCTGTTGTTCTTGCTGCGTTTCTTTAACCCCATCTTCTTCCCCTGATTCGTTCTCGGAATCCAGTGATAGGTCTTGTATTTCCTTCATCGACAATTCATCAGATTCTCAAAACTGAACTCGGCCTAAATACATCTCCGCCTACTGAAACGATTTTGATCATTTTCATTTTCAGTTAACAAAAGTTACTTACCAAATATTTACTGATATAATTAAATTTACCATAACCCTTAATTAAAACTAATAATAATGGGATTTTTTTTTTTTTTTTGCAATATGTTGCGAGTTGACTATGATAATATTGTTTAAAAACTAAAATAATGAAAGTATTATAGTGTATGTATCCATATTTTATCTATAAAATTTTAAAAATAAAAGTAAAAATGAATCAAATTTGAGCATAGCCTTATGTCGATATGAACATATTTCAACTAGAGAATTGTATTCTCAATCAAAACAACAGGCATTTGAGTTTTCACCCATTGTTTATGTTAAACGATACTGAAGCCAATCAATCAACAATTTGCAAAATTCAAGTAAGATCAAGAAGAGAAAGAAAAATGACTTAAGGAATTACAGTGGTTCGGACTTAGCCTACATCCACTGTTGAATTAGAGAGAGATCTTATTATTTGCTTCGAAGTACAGAGAGTAATCAACAAATTGAGAGTTTCCCCAAATCACTCACACTTCGTTTCTAGCATCACATTTCTGATCAGCTGTTTAACAAATTAGCTAACCAAATATGGTTACCATCCCAACTCATGCAAAACAGAAGCTTAGTTAGCTTAATAACTAGCTAACTCAACAACAACCATGGTAACCATACAACAGTAAGTATTAAACTGGAGCTATCAAATGTGAGTCAAATTATTTATCAACAGTTTAAGCACTTTTCTTTTTCTTTTTTTTTTTTTTTTGTTCGGTCTGACTTATTACCTATCTTACTAAAATAATAATAATAATATCACCCAATATATCATTTTCTAAAAAATATAAAGGGGTGACATATTTAAAAGTACGTTGTTTTCTTATGTTATTTGTAAAAATTATTTTTTAAAAATATATACAGCTAAAGAGCCCTTAATTTTTTTTTTTTTATTTTTAAAAATGAACATAAAACAGTAGAATTCAAGAACATATTCCTACGACATATTCCTATTTCTAGTTAGATTTTACAAGGCTCAAAAAACATATTTCTATTTCTAAGGTAATTAAGATTCTCTTCATCTAGAATAATATTTAAATAACTATAGTAAAATTTGAAATTCAAAAGAAATACTCCATGATTTTAAAAATTAGAAATTGATTTCTCCAAGTAATGACTAAATTAAATAAATAGACAAGAATTATCATAAATTTCCTCTATTTCCCTCTATCTTCTGTTTTACCTAGAAGATAAAGATGCTTATTAACGCTGTAAATGTTTATGATTAATATCAGACGTAGACTAATATTTACATTGATGAATAAAAAGAATTGAGATGAATATTATTAACACTTTCATTCACCTTTTGTAACTAGTGGTATTTACATTCAAATATATTCATTGACACTTTCATTTACATCTAACTAGTGATATTTATACTGTCACTGCCAACTTTGGTGTAAATAATAAAATAAAACCTATGACTACAGGCAGTAATTGAGTTATATTGTACTAGTTGAAATTTCAGTAAAACAATAGTAATTTTAATAAAGTAATGTCATTTGAGAATTTTCAATTGATTGAAATGAAATATTTGACTCTTACCTAATGGAATCACATGTGTTACGCCAACTCCAAGCATGCCAAGCACAACCTAGGTAATGAATGGTTGATCGTTACCGTCAAGCGCTATATCACACTGTGTGTTTTAAAATTTTGTTTGTAAGATGAACTTGAATGGTGAACATGATGAATGAACAATGTGAAGATGAAGAATGACGAAATATTTGAAATATATATATACTAAAAGTGAAAAACTAAAAAAAAAAAATGAAGATTCAAAGAAAAAAAAATATAAAAAGAGTGGTTATAGACTAAAAAGAAAAAAAAAAGTGATATGATAATTATATGATGAAAATTTGAGGTGACATTTAGGAAATAAATGAAATTGAAAATTGCATTATGAATTTTTAAAATTATGATTAATGTTAAAATTTAGGGAACATTTTAACATTTGAAACAAATATGAAATTCCAAATTCTATAATATAGTAATGAGATGACATTTGAGAAATAAATGATCTAGAATTTGAAAATGATTTAAATGATCTAAAAATTGAGAATGATTTCAGATGTACAGAAGATATGAAAATGCGTAGAAGATTTAGAAAAGATTTTATTCATGAGAGGATAATGAAGTTAGATTTAGTTTAGGAAAAAAAAAAGGTAGAAAGGTAAAGACATAACAAAAATTAGATTGGCCATTTATCAAAAACCACTATTTAAATATGGGCATCTAGTGAAATTCACTCGTCTGGCCTGTAATCCTTGAGCCAGGCCCATATATTCATCAACTTTTAAAATTGGGCCTTCAGTTACCGGGCCTATCATTCTTCAGCCAGGCCCATACATTCGTCAACGAGGAGACTGCCATTTTCTTGCTTCGTTTTGTTGACGCTTCAGATTTGCAAACGGAAGAAAGCTCTGAAGGCGTTCGGAGACAGGTGAAAGTCAGGACTCGGATTGGACCAGACGCAAACGACGATGAAATCCAAAGCGTGGGTTCTATTGTTATTAGTGATCTACTCCGCCCTCGTCGATTGCATTGATGACAAATGCGCCGCTTGCAATGCTGTTGCCGTAATTTCTTGTTCCTACAATTCTCCATTCCCCTTTGAATTCTTTTTGTTGCCTTTTTTGATTTGGTTTTCAAATCTTAAAAATCCTTCATCTTTTCGCTTATTCTATGTGGTGCGTGCCTGAATCTGATCACTGTCAATTACTGTTATTTTCGAGTGGCTTTAACTTTGTAGTCATCTTTCTCTGTTGCATTGCGTTTTAGGTTGGTCATAACTTGGTTTTTATGTATCTTTATTCAGTGGATAACTGCATTTTCTTATTTGATATCTAAGTAATTTCTCTTACTGATGCTGAATTGATTGTATTGCCGCTTAGCATCGCTGAAGTTAAGTTGGGACCTAACTTCTGTATTTATGGTTCGCAGGAGGAGATAGAACGTGGACTTTCCAATGTAAGGCGACTTACCTTTCCGTAGCAAAATACACCCCCCCCCCCCCCCCCCCCCCCCAAATTCACATTTCCTTTTTGATGTGCGTTTGTAGTGTGGTCAATTTTACATGGTCTCCAAGTGTATTAGTGGCTTCAGTAACCAAACAGTAATTACATATTTAACTAGGAAAAACCGAAGAATCATTTAGATATGAGACATCGGTTGGATTCTAAAGGTCAGCGTAAGGGGAAGGTGATTGATTACAGGTAAACATCAACCTCCCGATTTTCAGGATGCTCTTTTTTTCCCTGGCCTGTTAGAAACTTAGAACATTTCTTATTAATATGTTTGCAAAATGCAGTGGAACTGTTGAAATAGTTCAGTAGGAATGTTGGGCCGATATCAGCACTAATGGCATATGGGTTCAGTTTTGTGGGCATGGACAGTCAAATTTGATGAGTAGCTTGTCGAAAGGCCTGTAAAGAACCACGATGTTTGAAATTTATGAACTTAATGAAATAAATTTGACTATTCAAAGCTAAATTGAGAATGATCAAGGTGAAATCTGTACTGTTAAAATTGAAAATAGTCAAGCAATAAATAATGTTTGATATTGATTAATTGATTAAGTAAAACAGAGACTTTTATTACCATGTGAAGCAAAATTTTCTTCTGCACTGTAATTACCGGATAAAGAAGTAAGAGGACCAGTTCGTAGTAATTCTGATTTTAATTGCTTTAATTATATCAAAGTCTTACTTTCTTGTTGAGATACAGACATACAGTTCAATTTATGATTTTAATGCGGTAAGTAGTTAGGAATTGTTTACATGTTAAGGTTATTAAAACTGATTATTCTTAGTTACATTTTCCCAATTAGACTTGTTTCTGTTACTGGGCCGCTTTTAAATATTGAATGAACTACATATTTGTAAATTTTAAGCTTAAATTTCTGCAGGGTCAGTGAGCTAAGAGTTGTCGAGCTCCTGGATGGGCTTTGTGAAAAGATGCAAGATTACACTATTGAGAAGGTACTTCTCTTTGACATTATCTATTTGATCTTAGTTGGATTGGAATCTAGAACAGTGGTTCATGTCTGACAGTCTGAGGGCTTATCATTTTAAAAATTTGTAGAAATGGATATCTGCACAGAGCAGGTGTTTACACTTCATTTGAAGTCGGTGTTGGATTAGAAATTATGGTACAAGCTTATTTTGTGAGATAATTGTTTCATCTGCTCTTGGTGCAGATAGGTTCAACTGGACAACAGTGGATCAAGGTGGATAACTGGGACAACTTGACAAGTATGTGGCAAATTTAAGCTTCTGTCTTTCAATGTGTTCCCACTCAATAATCCTATCATTTTTTTTTTTTTTGGCTATTGAAATTGACAATTGAAACTCTTACTTAAGTTGATGAATGTTTGATAGCCAACTGTTGTGCACTTGATACGTATTTATTTAGATATTGATCATACCCTAAATTTCACTTTCTTGTAGATGACTGATATTTATAGCTTGCTGCGTTTGCATATGAAGTTATTTTTGTTTGTTTGTTTTATCCAAACATATTGCTTTCATTGTTACAGATAAACAAGAAGCTCGGGCTTTTTCAAAGGACATATCAACTTACTGTGGGAGGTGAGACTATATTTCCTGATGATTATTCAGTGATCATAATCCAGCTGGTTCATGTAGATTTATGATTTTCCCTATCTAATGTTGTCGTTTATTAACGAGGCAGATTATTAGAGGAAACAGAAGATGATGTAAGTTGAAATGTTTTGCCTCATATAAGAATACTTTTGTTTTCTTTTCTTTCCTTTTTTCCCTCTAAACAGATCTAATCAATTTATTGATATCGATGAACCTGCAGTTGGCAGAGTTGATTAAGAAAGGATCTGTCAGAGTTGGTGATGTTAGCAAAGTCCTATGCCATGATTTGAGCAGGCATTGCAGCAAGGCGAGGTAATTTTTATTGTGGTGTTTGTGAGCGTCGTAAAAGTGCTTTTATATCAACTTCAAATGTTAATCTGGCTATGAAGTCAATCTTATGGTAAAAATGTTCATTCTGTACTGATTATAGTAGTAATTATTATATTGCTTAACTGCTCGATCAAAATAGGTTTCTTAACTAACGGCCTCTTTCAATTATAGATTTCAAAACAAGTATTTGTAGATGTAGAAAGCAGAACCTTTGTTAATTTTTAGAACATCTAAAATGATGATAGCAAACCTAGACTGCTTTATATAACAGTATTTTTTTTTTCTAATACCTGCATAAAGATGATTTTTATTTTTTAAATCTACACAAACACTATATTGATTGACTATTCTATGAACTTATCCTACCTCAGAATTTAGATGGTGGTTCCTAGTTGTGATGAAGACTAAAATCATAGCCTCTGTATTAGGACCTGTTTGGAATGATTTTTCAATTGCTTTAGAAAAGGGTTTTAAGTGTCAAAGAAGTATTTTTCAGCACTTGGAAAGTCGTTTCAAATAGGCCCTTAGATTACTTTTCCTTTTCGTCACTGGACCATTTTGGCAGATTCGTGAAATCTTATGGTTTCAATACGTAATAATAGTACCCACCTTGTTTATGTGCAGTGGTGTTCAGCTGAATTACGATGATGACGAAGCAGATGGAGAACTTTGAAATATTATTAAGATAGACTGGAGGGAGAAGCTATAAACCATGCAACAGTTATCTTGTTCCAAATCAGGAGATATGTGTTTACACGCTTATTTGCTTGTATAACAGTAAAACTTTTGATTTCACCCTCAATTTATAATATTGATAGAAGGCTCAGAGGATGGGGTTGTGCTGACTTTAAAGACTCATATTGATGTTTTTGTAGTAGAGCCTTCATTATGGGACTTCTTTCCAAGGAGCCAGCCAGACCCCGAACGCATTATGCTAAATGATCCAAAACTAACCATTTATAATAAGGTCATGATATTTATAACCTCGTTATTCACATGGCAACCGTTTGTCTATTGTTGATGGGATTTTCTGCATGTAAAGGCATGAAACATTAGGTGAAAAAAGACGATCGGCGAATTAGTTTTTCAAGTGCTTTTTGCTCATAAGCTAGATGCTTGGAAAGGTTGCGTACTTTTAGTGGCATCAAATTTGCACGCTTCATTGAAATTATCATGTGATTACTACGCAGCCCATTGGCATATGTGAAATTGTAATCTTGTCTTTATTGTTCTCAGGGAATGCTTATGAAAAGGTGATGTAACAAATTTGTCGAAAGCAATTGGCATTGACCGCAAACAACGTAGGGTGGTTTTTTTTTTCTTCGTTCGTTGTCTGGTCTGGTGTGCTATAAATGCACACATCACCCAATTTTGATATGGCAGGTTTGTGCTCAATTCATTTGTTACAAGCGCTGTAATTATTAGTGCTATATTTTCGGAAAAAACTCCACGGCCATTTACGCTCCTAAATGATAATTTCTATTTTTCAAGACTACCGTGGAGATGAAAATGTTTACTATAATAGTAATAAATTTGTTTTTTAATAATAATAACAATAGTAATATAAGATTATTGCGTACATTCACCTTTCCAAAATTACTTATTCTTGTATTTTACGTTACATCATTGTATACTGTCGTATTTGCAACGGTTCAGAAAGGTCCCTTACGTCAAATAGCAGTCTCCTTTCAACCCAAAAAAAATTAACTAAAACACAGGTAGAGAGATTAGAAATGAACAAAGATAGTCAGAAGATGATTCTTGATGCACCAATTAATGCCTCCGAAAATTCTCACCAATTTCATACAAAAGCAGAGATTAGGAAACAAATGAATTTTTGGGTTTCCAACTGGTACAACATTAATCTGTACACGCACGGAATTCGAAATCACATTGAAACAAAAAAGAAAAGGAAAAAGGAAAAAAAGAAAAAAAAAAATCGAATCCGACATGACTCTTTATTTTCCTCGTTAAAGCATCCAATGCCAAATAGATAAGGGGCATGGGTAGCTCGGGTGAGAAACCGTAGCCCAGTCTGCTAAACCAATGTTATATATACACCAACTCTCACATCTCCCCCCCTTTAAAATCATGAGTTGCAGTCCAGTACACCTTTCAACAAATTCAGTCCTTCTAATGATATGCTTCTCCTTACTCGAGTTGGAGGAATTTCTATCCGAGGGGGCGGATCGGCCGAAAAACAGACCACAATCACGGTTAAATTATCGCATGTATTGCGCTTTAGCGCCTCTCTTACCAGCTCTCTTGAACATCTTTCAGGATCATTATGTAGCATCAGCTCTTTCCTTGCCATTGTTACAGCATACTGACTGCTCATCACATCCCAAAGCCCATCGCAGCCCATAATTAGAAATTCATCTTCCTCCGTCAAATGCAATTCCTGCAGCTCTGGCTCTGCACTCAGCGGGCATGCAGAACCCTTGGCACCTTTCATGTGCCAGTCTCCTATAGCACGCGCAACAGATAACTGCCCATTCAGGTAGCCATCATAAATCACTCCACCCAGTTTCTCAATTCTGAGTTTTTCAGATGCACAGTTAGGCTTGTGATCCTTCGAAACCTCAATTGCCTTGCCCCTCCTCCCCAGAACAGCGCGACAATCTCCAGCATTTGCAATAATCATTGTTCTGCAAGGAAGGAAAAGAGAAGTCAGGAATGATTGGACAATGGTTCTGAATACGACACTATGCTGAACAATGTAAATTTACGTTTACATGTTTGACTTTTAAAGGGAAACCTGGACAGATAAGCATTCAGTGTTTGAACAACGAATGTTAGTCCAAGAAACTTGCACTCTTAGAGGACACAAAATAATTCATGTCACATCGTTAATCCAGGAATCTATGGAAACTAATCTTTGAAACCTACCATGCCATAATTTTCATACAATACCATTCAGTTGACTTTCCTATTATGATTTGGTTTGGCTTCTATACATATGGTCTTAGTACATAATGCAAAAAAGGCAATCTAAAAAATGGATATTTGATCTCTCCTCCCACGTATCTTTTCTTATCCAATTTCTTCCTTTAATTCCTCCTTCCATCTTTCCTTCTTATATTCTCTTCTTTTCTCTATAATTTCCTCAATCTATTCCTTCCTACTGTCTCAAACAATTACTATAGAAGTTCATTATTTAAACTGTCAAGCATAGAGCAAGAATCTCATATCACAAAATAAATTTCCTCAAACCGTAACCCCCTCATTACTCCTATTAGAGCTGCCAAGTCAGTCCTCCATCTTTTTCATTGAAAAATTTAGCTCATTGCATTCAGCAGCAGCAAATATTGCTGAAGAAAACTTCTGAAGAACTTTGATATATATATATATATATATATATATATATATATATATATATATATATATATATCCAGAATAATTTGAGGTCTCTACCTTCCAAAAATGAAAGCAGTTAGGGCAGTTGTGCCGGAGGAGATATCCAGAGAACTAGCATCAGCAAATGCGTAATCAGCTTTCAAAAAAGCACTCTTAATTGCCTTCTCTACACTAATTGGAAAACAGGAGTCCTCGACTATGAATCTGAGGATGTTATTTCTAACAAAAGCCGCTGCATCTGTACCCCCATGGCCATCAAATACCTGCAACACATTAATTCCACCAAATACAACGTTAAAAGAACATCCAAGAGAACCACTTTCTGATACAGAGAAGTTAATTAACGAAGTGGCCAAGAACCTTATGTTCACAATAGATTTATGACAATAAGAAACTGCCAAAAATGCAAAGGGGAGGAATTGGAAAGAAATTTCCGGAAAATAATATAGAAAGATGAAAAATATGGTTTCTTATTGGTAACTAAAAGCCATCTCTTGAGAGAGAGAGAGAGAGAGAGAGAGAGAGACTATTATTCAGGTTTATGAGTGCGTGACATACAAAGGATCAATTTGCCCAATTCAGGCCAGTCGCAGCAAACAGTAACACACTCGTGTGTGTCTGCGCCTATCTGTCCTGTGGAGCCAATGCAAACTTTTTAAATCCTTGATTCAGCCACTGTATTTTGACCATTTCGTCTTCTTAAAGAGGGTGAGCTTACATGTGCACTGCTACTAACAAAATTATTGGATGCCAAAATTTAAATCTTTCTAAAGAATCAAATGGGTGTGCTGTAATAGGCAGATGAATAATTAGCATCGGCACTTGTCAGCCTTTAAAGGAGATTGCTCCTAGAATGTTACTATTTACAGGTCAGAATGTTATCAAGGTGAAAAGTGATACTCACACCATAGAAAGCTCCAGGAGAAGTGAAATCTGCACATGCATGGATGTGTTCAACAAGATCATCTATGCATATGTGCTCATCTTCCATGTACTGTTTAGGTCCCCTTTCTGAACAGCTACCCGATCTGAAGACAGGTAAGAATCCTGCTTTCCCATCAGGCGATTTATTCCCAAGAGTATCAGCATCCAAGCTCTGGAGAGTTTATGGGCAGTTAAGTAGATGTATATAGTTTTCCCAAAAAATCAAAATAAAACTAGAAACTAAAAATAGATACAGGAACTAGTAAAGGCACTGATTACAAGAGAACAAGAACTAGAAAATACACATCTTTCTGAAAAAACAAGTTAGGAGAGCGCCTATCCTCTCCCCTTCTATAATTGCACCTAAATGCAGGTACTAGGATATTACAATTTCCAGTTCGTAACGCATCAATAACAATAAAGTGCTAGAATAGAAATCTGATGGAATATAAAAGCCTTTCAGACTTTAAGCTGTCCTGAAAGAAATATGTCAATAATGCATGTTTTGAACACCAAACATGCTACTACTCATTAAAAGGAAAAGCAAGCAACCAGAACTCCATGCCCATAACGTCATTGAGCCAGACTAGACTTATATATATGCTATACCATACCTCAATGCACAAACATCAAACAATCCCATGAAATTGAAATGACATTATACAGACGATATTCAAAAGGAAGCTATGAATTGAATCTGCATCTCCGAAAAAATAGAAAATGTAACAATGATTACTCACTAAATCAGCTTGGCCTAGCAGCTTTATGGAGCTCACACTATGCCGCATAACTGAGAGGTGTCGGGGAGGTTTCCCAGTGGTTATCTGTTTCAAACTATTAAAACTATCAGAACTTTCGTCATTTGTGGCTGATACATTGTCCTTATTATATCCGCCGCCTTCTAGTAGGGCAAAGGGAGGTGAAAAATCTATACCCGTAGCCATGATTATTTCCAAGGCATAAATTTATCTATAAAGCTAATTTTGACCCTTATCTCAGAAAAAAAACAAACAGCATCCTTGGGACGAAGCAATTCTTAGATATCAAATTTCCAAATTTGAAGCTCGTAAAATAAACTCTGCCGACCGAAAAAAAAATTTAGTGGTTGCAAGTTCCAGCGCTTACAGCCAGGGTCTGGGGCACAGATCAACCAATGAATCGAAGAACAAATCCACCTCAACTTTACCAAATTATTAGAAAGCCGCAGCTGCCAATCCAAATCTTCAATACACGATAACTTGAAATCAGCAACAAAAGGATACCCAGATCAAACTGTATATCGAACTATGAAATACGGAGTAAACATCCGCAATATTTGCCAACCTTCCCTTGCGTCTGATGTGAAAAATCGGATCTACTACGCCAAATATTAAAATCGTGCGGAAGAACCAAAACCCGGAAAAATCGCTCGACGAAATCACAATCCTCGAAAAGTTGTCGAATAAAGTAAAGTGGAAAACTGGCTTTATATGTATTACTTAAATCGGCAGAAGCTTTATGAAGCCACAAAGCAAACTAAGTCGAATAACTTATCAAAACGTCCCAGAAGTCTCATAGAGATGCGAGCAAAAAACAGAAAAGAAAAGAAAAGAACAATAGATAAATTTTTCAGAAGAATCCGTAAAGAAAGTAGAAGAATTCTCACGAGGAGTAGCGTAATAGAGAAGCTTTGCAGTTTGTGTTGGTGGTCGGAAAATAGAAGAAAAACGAAACCCTAAGAGAAGAAAATGTGAGGAAGACAAGCAGAATCTTTCAGGAGGGTTTTTTGGAGCGAAGAAAATGAATGTGAAAGGGAGAAAAAAGAGGGAACTAACTTGTATGTATTTGGTTGGTGACCGGCGATTCCAGGTTATCCGGTGGATCTCGTAGCTGTCAGTTGGGTGCGCGAATGGCGACACGTGATCAGTTATTATTGGTTGGTTTTGTGGCTGACGCATGACCTTGTGTGAAATTTGTGGATCGGTGCCGCCAGACACACCCAGCCGTTGGATCTCTTAACTGGCAAACCGACGGTCCAGCGCTATCCCTCTGTCTTGTCTTTTGGAGTCTAAAGGCCTTCAATGGGTCCCACGACACTAGATCCTGCAACACAACACGTGGCACTCTCTCATTGGACACTACTGGATGTTGAAAGTTGATTCCCCCTCCGCTTTTCGGCGATCCCGTTTCGCCTCCTCCCGAGGTGGGCTGGATCCATCCAAAAGCCCAATCTCTAAATTTAAGCCCAGGCCCAAATAACTTACCAAGTATATAATCTTATCTTTCTTTTATAATAGAAGTTAGATGGTGGATTATTCACGATTGATTCATCTATTGCAGTTTTTTTTTTTTTTTTTTTTACTTTTTACTCTTCTCTTGCAAATTAAATTCGAAAAATATATATACTAATGTTTAATAAATAATCTTACTTGAATATAAGGTCATCATTAAAATGTGTTACATAATATAAACTTAATTGAAATATATTTTGATATCTTGGTTTTTTTTTTTTTGTTAAATGCGCTACATTATACAAAAATATATTTTCATATCTTAGTCTTTTTCAACATAATGCTATGCATGGTCTTCAACTTATTGAAAGGTCACCCCTGAATTAAACTCAAATTGAAGAGGAAAATAAAATTATATTATTGATTCATTAAAAATTAAGATCAAAAGATCTAAATGGAAAACTAAATAACATATTTAATCTACCTTTTAGAATAAAGCAAATAATTATTATTCAAATAATATTGTTATAACTTTTAAAGACGAGTGTGCGGACCGTTGGATATGCTTAAAAAAAAAAATATATGAATGTGTGGATAATTCTTTATCTCTCTACCTTTTTACGT
Organism: Trichosanthes truncata; assembly: GCA_033996785.1. Classification (NCBI taxonomy): domain Eukaryota; kingdom Viridiplantae; phylum Streptophyta; class Magnoliopsida; order Cucurbitales; family Cucurbitaceae; genus Trichosanthes; species Trichosanthes truncata. The sequence goes on along the minus strand of JAWPNB010000009.1, from coordinate 860,773 downwards.
CTGCAAAATTATGCCCGGGTATGGCAGTTTGTGTTAGTTGGATTAGTCGACCGTGACATTAATGCAAGCACGACTTTAAACTGTAATAAGAAAGATATTATTTTAATTAAGAAGTCAATTTAAAATATTGCAGCTTTTAACTATAAATTCGTGGATAGATTTAAAAAGGGATCGTGGATAGCAGGTTTATGGAATTATATTGCAACTAAAATACACAATTTATTAATATTACTATTGAATTGTTAAGGTTAGAAAAAAACAATAATTTTTAATATATATATATATATATATATATATCATAAGGCAAGCCCCATTATCCAAGGGGTCACACCCTGGTTAATAATAATATTGTTAAAATATCATTTTGATTCCTATACTTTAGACATTGTTTTATTTTGGTCCCTATACTTTTAATAAAGCTTAAAATTAGTCTCTACTATTAGTTTATTATTGATTTTTTAAAAAGAAAAATAGTCTCTATTAGTTTTTCCTCTATAAATTTTGGAAGTATGTTCATGTTGTGTCTTTTATTGTATTGAAATTATTATTATTATTTAACCAATTTTGATAAAATTTAACTTCAAGCTTATCATATGGACCAATTTTAAGCTTAATTCAAAGTACAAAGACTAAAATTGGACATTTGAAAGTATAGATACCAAAATGGAACAAAACTCAAAGTACATTGACCAAAATGATATTTTAACATAATAATATCATTAATGAGTGTCTCAATGTAAAAATATGAAAAATGGTTTATAAGAAGGATTCATTTAATCAAAATCATATTTTGAGTAGTTGGAGTTAAATTAAAAAATGCTTGAGATGATAAATATTTATAGAGACAAATATAGTGTCCTACATTTCTTTAGCTGAATGAAAATTCAATGCTTACTTATCAATAAAAAATTAGAAAGTTTATATAATGTGACAGAGTTAATAATCAAAACTTCACATCTACCTACCTCTCCATGCCTATAAACAAAACTTTTCGATCAATTACTTTTTTGGTATTATGTCAGCTTATTTAAACAACAAATAATTAATATTTATCAATTGACATAAAACATTATAGATAACAATATAAATGTTCGGGGCAAGGACAAAGTCATAAAGATCAAATCCATATATATATATATATTATGTATGAATATAAAAACCCATTAAAATATACAGCAATAAGTATTGAAATGGTCATGGATCGTGGAATTATTATACTCCCAAATGCCACATCATTTACGGCTGTGTTGTAAAGAACAGTTAAAAAGAGTACATGACAACTTTAACATAATCAAATTATTAGTCAATAGTATAGTGTACTTCTAAACATGTCACAGTTTGTTGTCGTGTCACATAGGTATGGGCATACAATCATTGAGGTTTTTCTGTTTAATAGATTTTGCTCCTACCCCATCCCTTTCCATTGTCCTTTGTCACTCATTTATTTGTATTTAAATAATGTTGATTTCGTATAATTAAGTTATTGTTTTTGAGTTATAACCAAGGTTTAAAATGTCGATGTCGAAGGAAATGTCGATGTCTCAATTTGACTTTTGTTTATTGCATTTTTAGTTAAAAAGAAAGTCGTAGTAACAAATTCTCTATCTTATTTATTTACTTTAAAATCATGAATGGGACGACTTTTACATTCCCTACCTTGACCCCGATAGCTCCTGTAGGGATTTTGGCAATATGTTTGAAGAGAAATTGTCCCACATTGGAAATGTACAAGAAAGTCATGGGCTCCAAGCACTATAAAAGGAGTCTATGGCTTTGGTTTCAAAATCATCCCAATTCGAAATACTTTAAGCCTGGTATACTAACTCTAGTTAAGTGAGTGGTATGAAGCTTTGAGAGAGTGTTTCTTTGTAATTGGGGTCGGAGAGAGAATTCTGTGTGATTGTAATAATTTTTCACATAGTAGAGTATTTCTTTCTGTCCGTGGTTTTTTCTCCGGTTTTGGAGTTTTCCACGTTAATTCTTGTGTTTCTTATTTTGTTGTTTTCTTTTAATTTTTCAGTTATTTTTCTGCTTATTCATGCGGTAGTAGTGGGAGGTTTTTTCCCAACAAGTGGTATAAGAGATTTAGGTTCGTAGTTTCTTGAGTTTCTGAGTATGCTCTGTGGTTGCAGCACTGTCTGAACTTCCACATCATAAAAGATTTCTTGAAAGGAGCTACAGCTGGTTTTGTGAATAGTGTGGGTTGTTCACTATTTGCAGATTCGCTAGGAGTGAAAACAGATATGTCAAGCTTTATGAGTCCAGTGAAGATTGACGTGGAGAAATTTGATGGAATGATGAACTTTGGCTTGTGGCAAGTGCAAGTCAAAGATGTGTTGATACAATCTGGGTTACACAAGGCTTTGAAGGGAAGACCGAGTGGTGGTGCTTCTGAAAAGTTAAGCGGTGATGGTGGTCCAGTGGTGGTTCCAGCAGAGGTTTTAAGAAGTCCAGCATGAGTGATGAAGAATGGGATGAATTAGATTTGAGAGCTGCAAGTGCAATCAGACTAAATTTGGCTAAGAATATTCTTGCAAATGTGCATGGAATTTCGACAGCCAAAGAGCTTTGGGAGAAGCTTGAAGCGATGTATCAGGCAAAGAGCATCTCAAATCGACTGTATCTAAAGGAGCAGTTTCACACGCTGCGAATGGAGGAAGGTACGAAAATCTCAGATCATCTGAGTGTTCTTAATGGCATCGTCTTCGAGCTGGAGGTGATCGAAGTGAAGATAGAGGATGAGGATAAGGCACTCAGGCTTATCTTGTCACTTCCGCCTTCTTATGAACACATGAAGCCAATCTTGATGTACGGGAAGGAGACTTTAAATTTTGCTGAGGCTACTAGTAAACTTCTATCAGAGGAAAGGAGGCTGAAGAGTGACGGGCGTACTTCACAGGAGGATTCAGCACTGGTAGCTAGCAATTGGAAGAAGAAGAAAGACTTCGTGCAAAAGAAAGATTGCTGGGAATGCGGACAGTCTGGACACATGAAAAAGAATTGTCCCAACAAAGCAAGTTCGTCAAAGGGCTCTGGATCGGATGCTGACATAGTCTCTCTTGTTAAGGGAGATGGTGATTTCTTCTGAAGAAAGATAGAATTCATCCTTATGGTATGTCCGCTTTACCATGATAGAGGATGTGATGTTAGCGGTTCCACAGGTTTGCACACGGGCATTGGCTTGGCGGAAGCAAGGTGTGTGTGGTGGAAGTTATGTCGATGGCTGAAGAACTTCTGCGTGAGCCAAGTAGGTGGAAGTTGCACCATCAATTTCAGTAGGGTTTATCGACATGTGATGAAAAAGAAAAGTCTTGGAAGGTGACATTCCAAGTGATCTACTTTTATGGTGGAGTAGGTTATAGTTCTATGTGTTGAGGATTATGTTTTTTCAATGAAGACAATTGGTGAAGTAGAAGCTGTGAATTCTTCAAATATCTTGCCAAGGTGGAATTTGTAGGGATTTTGGCAATATGTTTGAAGAGAAATTGTCCCACATTGGAAATGTACAAGAAAGTTATGGGCTCCAAGCACTATAAAAGGAGTCTATGGCTTTGGTTTCAAAATCATCCCAATTCGAAATACTTTAAGCCTGGTATACCAACTATGGTATAAAGCTTTGAGAGAGTGTTTCTTTGTAATTGGGGTCGGAGAGAGAATTCTGTGTGATTGTAATAATTTTTCACATAGTAGAGTATTTCTTTCTGCCCGTGGTTTTTTCTCTGGTTTTGGAGTTTTCCACGTTAATTATTGTGTTTCTTATTTTGTTGATTTCTTTTAATTTCTCAGTTATTTTTCTGCTTATCCCTGCGGTAGTAGTGGGAGGTTTTTTCCCAACAGCTCCTACTTTTCACTCTCTTATTTCTAAAGAAGTCTACTTACATACAAGGTTAAATTACAAATTTATTCTCTGAACGTTCATGTTTGTGTCTAATTGGTCATTGAGCTTTAAAAAGTACAAGTCCTCGAACTTTCAATTTTGTGTCTGATAGATCTCTGACATATTCAAAATTTTATAAAATTAGCAACTTTATTAGACATAGAATTGAGTTGTGTCTAATAAAACATTAAAGTTTTAATTTTGTGTCTAATAGATTCGTGGGTTTTAAAAAATGATATCAAAGGCTTATTAGACATAAAATCGAAAGTCTGGAGACTTATTAAAAACTTTTTAAAGTTTACATACCTATTTAACACGAATTTAAAAGAAATTAAACATGTAATTTAACCTATATATAATTGTGATTATTTTTTTAGTTCAACAATATGTGAGGTGGAAGATTCGAACCTTTTACCTCTTAGTCGATGATATATGCTTTACGTCAATTGAACTATGTTCATGTTGGCTATAATTGTGAAAGTTTTACATATAAAAAAAAAGTTATAATATGTTATTGTTAGATTTAATTATTCAACTTATTAAATAGTGGCAGCTAATTTTGTCAAAACTATGGCCATAGAAGATTTATTGGACACGGTGCTTTTGAATGGATGTCATCATTCATTTTTGTCTAATATGTTTTTTGCTTTTTCTTATTGTTTTCTTAAATTGACGAGTTATTTTGACGTTAAAGTTTGGCATCATTTTTTTAAACAAAAAAGTCGAACCAACATGCTTATGTTATGCCACTATTACTCAAACACGCTTTCTCTAGGAGAAACATCTACTTCATTTTCCTTTAACGATTCACAATTTTATAGTCAACCCCTTTTGTTCACACTTTCTTTTACAAATTTACGAACACAGAAATCCAACCATCGTTAAAATTACTATGTAATAGATCTCTATTCAAAATAAATTTACGAGGAGGAGGTCCAATTTCTTTATGATCTACTTAGATATTGGTTAATTAATCAATAAATATAGATGTACTTGATCCATGTCTAATAAAGAGTTCTAAGTCCCAGCAAACCTGCTAAATGGTGATTCGACATAGACTCTACATATTGGAACCAAATCAATTTTGGCCGTATAATTATGTTTATATTAAGAAAAATGTTGAATTTTTTTTGTTAATATAATTTACTTAAAAAAAACAAAACCAAAGTTTTTTTTTTTTTTAAGTTCAATAAATGGTGAGAGGTTTAATAAACTTTTTCTTTTTAGTTCAACAATATTTGTAGTGAGAGATTTTTTAGTTAAATGGTAAAAACTCACATTAATTAGGTTCAAAAGATAACGCTTATTAACTTGATAAGTAATACATCACCATCTTTATTTAAAAACAAGACACCACTGCACTTGTCGGATAAAGTATGTAATTGAATAATCCATCTAAACCCTTTTAAACTGAGGGATTAATCAATCTCGCACTAATTAGGAAATATAAACACAAATTAATCACTTTTGACGTCTAAGAAAAGAAAGAAAAAAAATTACTTTTGCCAGAACCAGAAGTTACGGCATTTTGGTCGTAAGAAAATAGAAAGTGGGACATTTTATTTTCCAAGTCGTTGTGGAAAATTAACCACTCGTTTTACAGGCGGAGGCCGAGTGTTAGCCGCCCACTGGGGCGGAAGGGCCCACCGGTGGAGTATCGACGAGCGACTGCAGATGGTGTTGTCAATGTTGCTGCAGAAAGATTGGGCCTCGAAGAAAAGGACACTGCGCGCTCCACAACTTTTGCTTCATCAACGAACGAAGGAATTTTCTGCTTTTTGTTGTCGAAATTTTCACGTGGTTTCGCTGCGGTGCCGTAGTGTTTGCCAGCTTCATCAAGTAATTTCAAAAGTTTCTGTTTCTCTCCACACGATACGAATTACTAGCAGCTGATTTAGCATCCAGCAATCAGCATATTCTTTGTCTCCTAATCATTCCAATATCTTTCAGTCACAATTTCTTGCTGGGGCAGCTTCGAGTCAGGTTCTTAGTTTCGTTTTCTTCATTCATTCTTCAGAGAATCTACAGTTCTGTGAAGTTTTATTGCAGTAGCAGAATTTCCACTCCCTTAGGACTGGTTGATGGTCGTCATTAGTTCATTTTCTGGTAGTTGCAAGTTTATTAGGCGAATTTTCTATCTGGTTATTTGATTCCTTCTTACTTAACTTTGAAGATAGTTGTATATCCATACCAATCAATTAAGCTGCTTCTGGAAGTTGGGGGCATTTGGTATCGAGCGTTTTGCTTCAGTAGAATAATACTTACCTTCAGGGATCAGTTTAGTTTCAAATTGTTGCCGTGGCCTTGATATTGGGGGGTGTTTTTTTTTTTTTTTAGTTTGCAGAGAGTAAAGAATCGGATTCCGGGTCTGCTTACATTGCCAGCTTCGTTGTGAATGTTTAATATTTAAGTTTATCTTGGTTCTGAGTGTAATTGATTCACCACAAGATAATAAGAAAACGGGACCAGTTTAAGACCTTCTCCCTGAGGAAGAAAGGAAGAAACAGAAGGTTTTACTGTTTCAATAGGTCTGCTCAAGATTTTCAACTGGCTGGATAGATCTCTCTATCTACCATTTATTTTTCTAGTACGAGTTAATGGATTCATATCATATTTCATTTAGAGTTTACTTAGACAGAAGTGGCTAGCTTCACTGGAAGTTTCTTTATTTGCATAACTACACGTAGATAAAATTCCCTGTTTTGGCGGCAGGCCACAGACTTCTTAGGCAAGAAGCGTAAATGAGTTTCATTTGGCTTCTTTCGTTGCTATCTCTCTCTTGTGGAATTTTCCCTCTTGGGTTTGGTAAGAACATCTCCTCAAGACCGTCGGTTGTGAACATTGGAGCTATTTTCTCTTATGATTCTACCATTGGAAAAGTTGCCAAGATTGCCATTGAAGAAGCTGTGAAAGATGTGAATGCGGATCCCACCATTCTTCCCGGAACCAAGCTTTGGTTACAAATGCAAAATTCCAACTGTAGTGGGTTTTTGGGCATGGTCGAAGGTAATCCCTTCTTTCTTTTTTCTTTCTGCTCCTCCCTTTTCTTGCCCCACTTAATTGCTTTAGTTTTCTGATGTTCCTTTGCGTGTGTTGGCGAAGAGTTTTCTTCTAATCCCAACCTAGAACTAACGATGAATGTGTTGTAGTTTTGCAACTTATGGAGAATAAAACCGTTGCCATCATAGGCCCCCAATCTTCTGTGGTTGCCCACATTTCATCCCAAGTGGCAGCTGAGTTCCAAGTTCCTCTAGTCTCATTTTCAGCTACAGATCCTACTCTCTCCGCCCTTCAGTTTCCCTTCTTTGTGAGGGCTGCACAGAGTGATTTGTTTCAAATGACTGCAGTTGCTGAGATTGTTGAGTACTATGGTTGGAAAGAGGTTATTGCTATATATGTCGATGATGATTATGGGTGGAGTGGTATTGCAACATTGGGTGATAAACTTTCCGAAAAGCGTTGTAAAATCACATATAAGGTGGGTATTAGTCCAGATTCTGTGGTAAATCAAGCCCAAGTTATGGATCAACTTGTTAAGGTTGCACTAATGGAATCAAGAGTTATGGTTCTCCATGTGAACCCCAAATTAGGCGCTTTAGTCTTTTTAGTGGCTAAATCCCTTCAAATGATGGGCAATGGATATGTATGGATAACAACTGATTGGCTTTCGTCTCTATTAGATAGTGTTGTTCCTCCCCTTCCTGAGACCTTGGACTCGATGCAAGGAGTTCTTTCTTTACGCCAGCACACAACAGAGTCAGATATAAAGAAAGCCTTTCTTTCCAGGTGGAATAAGTTAACTGGTGGCTCTTTAGGTCTGAATGCTTATGGTCTATATGCTTATGACTCTGTTTGGGTGGTTGCTCATGCCGTTGACAAGTTTTTTAATCAAGGTGGGGTTGTTACACATTCTAATGATTCCAGGCTGAATTTCAGTGAAAGCGGTGATCTTCATCTTGAAGCTATGACTATCTTTGATGGTGGAAATCATCTACTGAATAACATATTGGAGAGTGACTTTGTTGGTTTGACTGGTGCCATTAAGTTTGATTCTGATAGATCCCTTGTTCATCCTGCATATGATATTATTAATGTTATTGGGACTGGATCAAGAAGGGTTGGTTACTGGTCCAACTATTCTGGTCTATCAATTGATGCTCCTGAGACACTTTATTCCAAACCACCTAATCGTTCACACGCAAATCAGAAGCTGTACGAGGTTATATGGCCAGGAAATACAATAGAAAAGCCTCGAGGATGGGTATTCCCAAACAATGGGAAGCTACTAAAAATTGGAGTGCCACTTCGGGTCGGTTTCAAGGAGTTTGTAATGCAAATCAAAGGGACCGAAAATTTCCAAGGTTTCTGCATTGATGTGTTTACAGCTGCTGTAAACTTATTACCTTATGCTGTCCCGCACCGATTTATAGCCTTTGGCGATGGCCATCAGAATCCAAATTACACAGATCTTGTGTATGGGATTACAACTGGCGTGAGTATTAAAGCATATCTAAAATTTGAATTCTTTAAGTTACTTCAATTGGCTAATTCTTATCTGTGTATCAGAAATTTGATGCTGTTGTTGGAGACATAGCCATTGTCACAAGCCGTACAAGGCTTGTGGATTTTACTCTGCCATATACTGCTTCTGGACTAGTTGTTGTGGCCCCATTCAAAAAACTGAACACTGGTGCTTGGGCTTTCCTGCATCCATTTTCTCCAGCCATGTGGATGGTCACTGCTGGTTTCTTCCTTTTTATTGGAATAGTTGTCTGGATTCTGGAGCATAGGACAAATGATGAATTCCGAGGCCCACCTAGAAGACAATGTATTACAATTTTATGGTGAGGTCCTTTGTCTGAGATCTTCGTGCATAGTTCGTCCTATTAACATATTTGAGTTTGTCACTTACACTGAAAAAGAAAAGGAAGCGAGAGAGTTACAAAATGCTGCTTATATCTTGCAATTTTGAGAGGTTAGAGTCATTGTTTTACTTTTACTGGATAGATGAAACCAAGTGACAGGAGACTACTGTAGACAATTTCATAAAGTAGGCAAAGATTCTTGCTTTCATTTGGAGAGTTGTTTAAAGACAATCTAATTGACATTAATCCAAAGATCTTGGATCTTGGAATACTTCAATAGATTATGGAATCCCGTGCATCTGAGATTTTCATGGAAAAATGTGAGTTTGGAACTTAAAGTGGCCTTGTTTTGAAAGATAAAAGACTTTTTGCTTTAACGTGTGCACTCCCTTTTTGTACTTCTCATGATATATGTATTTGTCTTTGATCTAGTGATAGCATCCCAAGAGTTTTGAGTGTGTCCATACTCTTATCTCGAACTAGACAACTAGGACATTCCGATTATTCAAGTCCATACTCTTTTTCTGTCCTCTTTCCAGTTGATATCTCATTAAATTGCCTGCTGATCCATTTATTGCTTGTGAACTTTGCAGGTTTAGCTTCTCAACTCTATTTTTTGCCCATAGTAAGTGGAAATAGAATCATGCTTTCCTTCTAGGTTATGCTATTTGCTATTGGTCAAAGATGGTTCGCTTTCATTGATTATCGTCACTATACTGTTATCATCTGTAATTTAACTCATTCTGTACTTATTTTGCAGAGGAGAACACAATTAGCACTCTCGGCCGCCTAGTGCTGATCATATGGCTCTTTGTGGTTTTGATTATAAATTCTAGCTACACTGCCAGTTTAACATCCATTCTCACAGTTCAGCAGCTATATTCTCCAATCACAGGAATCGAAACCTTGAGGGAAAGTGATGAACGGATAGGTTTCCAAGTTGGATCTTTTGCTCAACGTTATCTGAGTGAGGAACTCAACATATCTAGATCTAGGCTTATTCCTCTTGGATCACCGGAAGAATATGCCAAGGCACTTGAGCTTGGCCCCGACAAGGAGGGAGGTGTTGCTGCTATAGTTGATGAACTTCTATATATAGAAAATTTCCTCTCGAAACAGTGTACATACAGAGTTGTTGGTCAAGAGTTTACGAAAAGTGGCTGGGGTTTCGTGAGTGTCGATTTTTTCTAGGAGTTGTCGTTCTTATTTAGTATTTGATCAATTCAACACATCAATTATTTAGTAACTATTCTCCTGTTGATCCTTTTGGTAATTCAGGCATTCCCGCGAGACTCTCCATTGGCTATAGATATGTCGACTGCCATTTTGCAGCTATCAGAGAATGGTGATCTGCAACGGATTCATGACAAATGGCTAGTGAAAAGCACCTGCAGCTTGGACAGTACAGAGCTAGAATCAGACCGGCTTCAACTTAAGAGCTTCTGGGGCCTCTTTCTAATCTGTGGGATAGTGTGTTTCATTGCCCTTGCCATATACTGCTTTCAGATTACTCGTCAGCTATACCGTTCTGATTCAAAAGAATCTGATCTGTCTAGCAGTAGTGGATCACATTCTAACCGTCTTCGACGAATTATGTCGCTGTTGGATGAGAAGAAAGAACCAAGGGAAAGCAAACGAAGGAAAGTGGAGAAATCATCTGAAAATAATAAGAACGATGATAATTTGGAGGTAAATCCTTGAGAAGTTGGCAAACAGATATTGAAGCAACCAACCAGGTTCATTAGTTTGGTCTCCTCATCAATAATTTGAAGTCTTTCCAGACATAAATTACATTCTAAATCCAGTTTGAGAGCTGTAACTGTATAATTGAGCTATCTGTTTCTATAGGTTTAGAAAATATGTGTGCACTTTTGAAGTTTGGGAAATGCTTGCCTTCTTTTTTCCATTTTTTTCTGTCGTAAAATCGTCGCCTTCTGATAAAGCATGTTGGAGGAAATGCTCATGTACAGCTTGTTTAACTTTAAATGCACATCATTTTCCATGTTTTTTTTTGTTCCATTTCCTTTTGGGCGAAGGCTCGAGTCTGATGATGCTCCCTCTCTAACTTTTATTGAAGGGAAGTGTCAAATTCATAACCCACAAAGATCGAAAGGAACCACAAGAAGAAAAAACTATTCGCATGATTGAATTAAAATTACACCATTTTGTACTCCTAATTTTAGAACAAGAAATCAGAGGAAAATATCTAAATTTAAAGAACAAAATGGACCACAAGATGTGGACTAATTTGCAAAGCAAAGATGAGGAAGAAAGGTGTAGTAAAGGTGTGGTCCATGTTCTTCGTTCATTTTTGTCCCTTTTCAAAGGTTACTGCAGCTTTAGAACACTGCCTTCCAATTTTATAAATGGATAGATTAAAAAGTTCCTCTTCCTAAAATTTGAATTCAAAACAAGCATTGTACATTCATGCACAAGAACAACCTAGACTCAAAGCAGCCAGCAAGAGACTCAAGTTTATGCCTAAGCTTCATAAACTTTGCACTCTTCGTCAGCTGGGTTAGTCTGGCAGAAGTCCTCCAATGGATCTCCGCTTTTTTCTGATCCCGCTCCCGGCCATTTGCTTGCCACCAAATGAGCCAAGTCGACAACTCTTTGGCTGCAAACAACAAAAGCAAATGACACTGAATATCCTTTGGCTTATAATGTTGAAGGGAATCATCAATTTCCATGAATAAAAGTCCTCACCTGTATCCCCATTCATTGTCGTACCAGGCAACGACCTTGAGCATATCATCTCCCATTACCATTGTTAGTGAAGAGTCAATTGTGGAGGAAACATCAGTGCACTTAAAGTCCACAGAAACAAGAGGAATATCGCACACGGCTAAAACGCCCTTTAATGGTCCATCAGCTGCCTTTCTAAAGGCAGTATTGACATCATCAGCGGAGATGCCTTTCTTCTCAACGTTCACAACGAGGTCGACAACTGAAACGTTTGGAGTAGGCACACGAAGTGCAATACCATTGAGCTTTCCCTTAAGCTGGGGCAGCACAAGGGACACAGCCTTTGCTGCACCAGTGCTTGTAGGGACAATGTTCAAAGCTGCAGCCCTGGCTCGCCTCAAGTCACGGTGTGATGCATCCAAAAGTCTCTAGATAATCCACAAACACGACACGAGGTTATAAGATTTCCTTTCTCTTTCAAGAATCATATATCAGATCAATGCCAAAGGATTCTACATGCATTCATAATGTAATTGTTTATATATGTTCTTTACCTGGTCTCCAGTGTAGGAGTGAGTGGTTGTCATGGTTCCCTTCACAATGCCTGAATTCAATCATCAAATATCAAGTGGTTAAAATCAGGAAACAATGCTGGTTGGCCGAAACGAAACCAATTTCTTACCGAATTCCTCATCAATGATTTTCACAAAAGGAGCCAGACAATTGGTGGTGCAAGAAGCATTGCTGCATAAAAATTTAAGAGCAAAAACGAAAAACTTTAACAATCAGAAGCCTAACGATCACTTAGCAGCTCAAAGGTCAAAAACAAATTCACTTCCAAGTACGATATCGTTACTGACCTAATGATGTTAGCAACATCGTGGTGGTAATCTTTTTCGTTTACCCCAACAACATATGTTGGAATATCAGCACCTTTTGCAGGAGCAGTGATGATAACCTTCTTTGCACCTGCTTGGATGTGTTTCCCTGCACCTGGGCCATCCACAAACACTCCTGTACCCTGCAAGGGCCATGGATATTAATAATAGATCTTGGTCACAATCATCAAGCTTAATAATTATTGATGGGGGTGAATAATCTAATATTTGATTGGGAAGGACTTAAATCTACCTCGATAATGATGTCGATGCCAAGTTCGCCCCAGGGAAGCTTGAGGGGGTCCCTACTTGAGACAACCTTGATTTGCTTACCATCAACAGATATGGTTTCATTGTCTACAATTTTCACCTCTGCTTTGAAAGTTCCCAGCATGGAATCATATTTTAGCAAGTGGGAGGCCTGAAATTTTTAGTATAAATCATCTTAAATGGCGAGACTTCAGCTAACTATGTTCAAGTAGATTAATTCTAGAAAATGGCACATGATCAATGTATTGAGAAGATACACATTGCTTACATTCTTGACACCACCACTGTCATTGACCACGACAACGTCGAGAGGCGAGTCTTTCCTGCCATGCCAGCACCGCAGAAAGTTTCGGCCAATACGTCCAAATCCATTGATTGCCACCTTGAGTTTAGCCACTGTTTCTCCCCTAACAGGAGATGATCTTACAGCCTGCTATGAAGAAAATGTTTCTACTCTGCTAGTAAGAACGGATATAAAGATGGGCTACTTATACTTACTCAAACATATACATTTCTTCAAACACTATCAATTTTCTCAAACTACTGTGATATCTTTTTCATCCCATGAAATCATCTAGAATTTCAAACCAGAAAAAGAAGGGAAAAAAGGAAAAACCTTGGGAGTAAGTTGAGCAGCCACGACGTCGAAGAGAGATCCTTCTCTGCCATTGTTAGAGAAGGTCAGGGAAGCAGATCGAAGCCCATTGAACTCAGCAACATCCAGCCTCTGCACATGGAAAATCCAAAACAAAATTATGAGCACAGTTTAATGAACTATCAGCAACCATTTAGTAGTTTGAGAGATGAAGAGACAAACCTTGGATGAGCATCGAGTGGGGAAAGAGTAGGAAGACTTGGAGGGAAGCCTTGTGTTGGTGGGGATTCTAGTAGAAGCCAGAGCTGCGTGAGTGGCCATGGCTGCTAACTCAGGCTACGTGACTCCACTTCACAAATAAATATAAATTGTTAAAACTCTGAAATTGGTATTTGGGTTAGTCAGAAGCTGGCCTTTTTTAATCATACAAGGAAGGATGGTGGCAACTTGCAATCAAGTGATCTAGAAAGTGTTTTGTGGTGAGAAAGTTGTGAGTGGCGGATACATGAGATAAGGTAGCATTTTTCGCCTTGCAAAATCAGGAAGCCTCTGAACCACAGATCGTTCACCTATGTAATTTTCCAATAAAGCCCTCACGCTATATGTTCTTACCAGAGGATTGTTGGTAGTAGTCCATGCTGGCACCTGTTCAGTCTGACAAATTACAGATTTTTTCCTCTCTAATGTCTGCCTCTTATTGTTTGATGGCGGAGAATATTGTTCCAAGTCAATGATACATAGCATATCCACATCATTTTCGCCCTGGGCTTGGAATAGAAAATAGTGAGAAGGCAGCCCCCAAAGGGCGACCCCGTTGGTAAGGATTTGGAGTCTTTTGGTCATACCGACTTAGAGGTATTATGTTTGAGTTCTTGGGTGAGGTTAGTAAATAAAAACACTTGATGTCTCTTGGATCCGAGCCTTAGGGCAGGCGCGGGTGCTCTCGAGTATAGGGGATCAAAGCTTCGACTCCCAATTATCAAAAAAAAAAAGAAAAAAAGAGAGAGAAGGCATTGGTGCATATTTCACACCCCCAATGGCCACTGGCCAGTGCCTTCCTTCTGACTCGACCCGACTCAACTTTGGCTTAAATAGTAACTTTGGTTTTTTCTACCATCAAGATGTAGAAGGCTCCACTTGTTACATTGTTGTCATAGTTCTTCCCCCTGTAATCTCCCGAATCTCTCCGAAAATCAATTCAAAGAGAATATGAATGTTAAATTATTAAGTTATTAATCTGAAAGTCCCTTGATCACCTTTTGAGTACCTCTGTTTTATCTGTTATGTATTAGTCTTTAGGTGGAAGACAATATGGAGTAGCTGCAGTTACATGTACGCCCCACCGACAAGCTCAAGAGTGCCAGACGAATTACAAAATGCAAATAAAAGGCCAAAGGGATGATGAAATATGTGGCTTTCAAATACAAAACAATGCCTGCCTGTTGTTCGTGTACAAAATAGGGAACAGAAGAATGCTCTTCTTCTACAATCTATTCAACTTTATAAGGAGCATTTGAGTGATCATAGCAACACATTATGTGATGATGTGTAATGCACATCAAAGCTCGGATCCAAATGTTTTAAGACAGAGAAAATCAAAGATAATAGCTAGAAAATTAACTATTATGCTGAGTCCCGGAGTCGTGGGCAGAAGACTAATGTAACGATACTTTCAAATGGCAGGTTCAACTTCATCAGAGTTCACGGCCACTCCATTTGGGGAATCCTCTGTGCGGAGCTGAGCAGAAACCTCATCAATGGCAGAGTTCAACTGTTCAATCTTCTGTGCCAGCACTTTTCTTGTTTTCTGCAATTTGAATAAAAAGCACATACATGTTGGCACATCAAAAACCAAAAAGGAACTGTTTAAGCAAAACATATTATTATATTTCTTCTATAAATGAAATTCATAATTTTTTTTAAAAAAAACGAAAGAAGAATTCCAGAAACAAAAGCAAAATATTGTCAGATTCATGGTCTTTAAAAATTTTGGACAAATCTTATTGGTAAGCAACATGGCCCTGTGTTTGGTTCATAGGTTAGTTTTGTATAATCTAGATGGGTGTAGATTTGCTTATCCAGATCCACAAGTTTGCTAATCTTCTAGACTACATAAATCCAAGCGCATCATACTCATATTTTATACCAAATACCGACAGACCATATCTCATAAACCAAATGAAAGTGGGATATTTAGTTGATAAGCTTAATTGAATTGTGCAACTGAGTCAGTAATCTGTATTTGTTTGGTGGTTTTATAATTTGTAAAAATTAGTATGTACTATAGAAGACATGTTTTAGATTTATGTAATATGAGTTTATGTACTCCATAGAATTAGGAAAAACTTGTATCCCAGGATAAGCAAATTCATACATAAAACATGGATTTGACTCTTTTAACCTTGGACTACACAAATTTTACGCAAAAATCATATACTCCCTTGCAGAATTGTCAAAACTGAAGTTACACGATCACATTTTAACATCTTTGATGAGAAGTTAATGAAGCTTGGGAAGAAAATATATGATTATTATTATTATTTATATCTGCAAGTGTTTGAGCCAACATATAGGTACCTTGACTAATCTCAAACACTCACCAACATACAGGCACCTTGACTAATCTCGTGGGACAACTACTTGACCGAACTACATTTTGTTGCCAAGAAAATTAGTAGTATTTTAAATCATATATAGGTGGCCACCATAATTTGAACCCATTCCCTCTTAGTCTTTTTCTTTCACAAGCTCCCATTCACTCTGCCAACTCATGGTGTTTGAAGTAAATGCGATGTTACCAAATTATCATTAGGTAAATCAATGTCAAGTGAAGACAAAATGTTCATTCAGGAGATAAATTGCAACAAATAAGAAGAGGCAAGTGATTTCGCACCTCTAAAGCTTTTTCTTCATCATATATGAACTTGGGAAGTTTCCTCATCAAATCCTTTCGGTCTGCTCCAGCAAGTGCCTTGCTAATCTGTAATTCAAATACAAGATCAACTCTCAGTCATAAAAAGACTAGGATTCCGCACTTGAAGCTCAGAGACAATAGTTGTGCGTATTTCTACCTATCTTCCATAATATAGTATCCATCGGACACAAGTAACAGATAAACATTCTTGGAAAACAATCAAATCGGAAAATTAGCCATTCAATCTGGTAAACTAATCAAGATTGAAATTGGAAAAAGAGATACGAACGGGGAGGAACATGAAACCATTCTGTTTCAATAAAGGTGTGAGAAACAGTTGGGGGCAATGAAGTAGGTGAAATGGTTGGATTTTGCAAGCTATTCCAACCATGACTGGATGTGATTCCAAGAGCCAAATGAGAACGAATACCACATAGAATAGTCAAGACCAAGCTCCCTAATAGAATGTTTAACTGATCCATTCCAGGTCAATCGAATTGGTACGGAAGTTTTAACATAGAAAAACCACAGCAAACATAACTTATTTGAATTAACCTGGTGACGATCCATTGTAGTAGAATCTTTGGCAAGACTAAGTGGAATTTCCCATATGTACAATTTAGAGGTTAGATAAGAGATGAACAAAAGTTCAAAAACCTGAGGGGCATATACACAGCCAAGCGTGCCAACTATGAGCCCTCCCAATACAAAACCTCCCATAAAAATGCCTGCATTGCTTGACTGTCCGCCATCACTGTCACAAGGTACACAATAAACTGCTATTAGAATATTTCAAATGAAGCATATAGGACGGTCCCACCAAGACAATATACAATATAATAGCATCCAACTTGTGCCATGTCCATTTGAAACTTATACTAATATTATTATTAATTTCCACTCAGAAATGCTATAAGGGATACTAACAATTGTTATAGACTATACATTATTTTCAACCATACAGAGTTTTATTTATTTATTAATTTTTTGGGATAAGAAATGATGCTTTATAGACAAAAAGATAGAAAACCAACCTAAGGGCTGGGGGAAGAGAAATCCCCCTCCCAAAACTAGACCATTAGAGCCTTCCAATTGAAAGACTATAATTACAACAAAATTTTGTATGGTAGGAACACCACCACGAGAATCTATTGCAGTCTCCTTGTCTTTAAAAATCCTATTTTTTTTCTCTCCTTTCAAATTAAACAAAGAATGGACAGTACAATTCCACAAAATATTGGCCTTGCCTCTAAACACTGGGCCCCCAAAATATTATAGGAACAAAAGGTCCACTCTCATAGGGAGGCATAAATCCAAACCATAATCATACAGAGTTTACAGATCAAATTCAACAACCGCTTCATTTGATATCTAAAATAGGATGAGTACATGCATTCTTTATGGTTTTTTTTTGGGTAAGAAACCTACATGCAATCATTATGTTGATTGGATCAGTCTTTGACCAAATCAAATCTAAACTAATGAGCAGTTTTGAGCATAGCAAACCAAACAGGCCCATCCTTTGGTTGCAAATCTGTCTGAACCAGTTGGACTGACTCAGTACAAATTGGTTATGTGCCTGGTTGTTGATTGCCTGAGATTTAACACATTCAATTCAGCTTAGTACGTCAGTTCTTTTTCCAGTTTTTGCACACCCCAATGACAAGCCTGCCCGTACAAGGATTCTAAACATGCATTCCTACCATGTTAAGAGTTTCTTAATGTTACATCAGTGATTAATAATAATTCCTTCAAAAAATAGACCCCCTGGACCGTAATGCTATCATATGAGATGACTTAATGGCATATTGTTTAAGTAGCGATTACAAAGATTATACCTATATGCAGCTTGAACTGAAAGTGGCCGCCTAAATGTAGAAAGCTTCGCCTTTCCCACCCAACCAGGATTGAGTAACAAGCTGGTAGGAGACACGCTCCCAAGACGTTTATCGGCAGTTTTCAGATTTGATCCTGGTAGGATAATTTGCGAGAGTAGATTTAGACTAATAAAATTAAAGGGTCCATACATTTGTACCTTCCCTAATTCTTCGCAATTATGAAAATGAGAGCCAACTATGTACTAGTCAAAATTCAATCTTCCAAGAACTGCAAAATTTTCATCGATTTGGAAATCCATCATGACAACGTAATAAGAGCGATAAGATTAACTGAGCTTTTGCCATAATCTGCACAAAAATGGGGGAAAATACACATTCCCCTCGCAAATTTCCCATAGAAAACTACATATAACACAATAACAATTTATGAGCTGAGGAGATGGTCAAGAGTAGCAGGTAGCTACCATTTGAAGCTCGGTGTAATTCAAGAAACAAATTAGAAGAAAAACTAATAGCTCCCAATGGAAATGAGGGCATTTCGAGATGGAGAAATCGAGAACGAGTCATAAACCTCCAGCACTACACGATCATCCCCAAATTAAACCGGAGAAATGTTTCATAAGATGTGTAAATTGGAAAAGAAATGCACGAGCAACAGCTAAAATTGAATCGATACAAGCAAAAAAGAGAGGATGTGAAATAACAGATGGGAAGCTGCTGTACTTAACAACGAAAATCTAACGTATGATCAAATGCTGAAGAAATCAGAGAGTGATATTGACCAGATGATAACTGGAGTTGAGGGTTTTTCGTTAAAACCAACGAATTGGATATAGCAGTCATCGTTGAGTCCCAAAGATGAACAGAAGAGGAGATAGAGTCGAGAGAGTGTGGTTTGTAAAAATGTGAGAGAGAGACGGTTGAGAGGCGAAAACAGATTATTACGACAGGAAAATATTTTTCTTGTTCGATAATTTCGATGGCCTTGAGGAGATTATTCGGTGCTTTGCGATTACGACAATTCCCATGAGCTCTTGTTTTCCTGCCCCGTGATCTGATGTCAAACCTCTCGACGCAAAGGCCCATTTCCCAAGCCCATATTTGCCTTCCCTATGGACCCGCTTTTTTCTGGGCTTTTGGCCCAACTTCAAATTTGAAGCTTTCTTGCTCATTTTATTTTATTTTTAAACAAATTCATATTTTGTAATGATATAAATTATTTGCTTTAGATCATACATTTCAAAACATGATATTTTTGGAGTTTGGTAATATTCGTGTTTTCTATTTTTTTAATTAAAAAATTCTAATAAAAATAAATTATAAATTTAGCTTAAATTTTAAAAACATCTTTAAAAATAAAATTAAAAAGCAAAAATATTATCATCAAATTTTTTAGCATCATGTAATGAAAATTATTAAACATGATCGCTATGATGTATTTTTTTTAGTACAACAAATGTAGTGTATGAGAATTTGAACCTTCAATCTGAAGAGAAGTAAGACATGTCAATTACGACTGAGTTATGTTCATGTTGGTCAATATAATGTAGTTTCTTTTTTAGTACAACCGCTATGATGTAGTTATTACTATTATAATTATTCGATGTAGGTTCAAAATACAATATTTATATTTCTCACAACTATATAAATTTATCATCGTTGGAGTTATGTCAAACCATTTGTCTAAAGTAATGAGTTATTCTTATCTACGTTGTTGTTGCTACATTTAAATAATAATTAATATGTTTCAAAAGTTAAAGTGAATATAGCTAAACGATAATTACCATCTAATATTTGTTAGAGGTTAAAATCTTCATATCTCGAAATGTTGTAAAAAAAAAAAAAAAGAGTATTTTGTCCCAAAAAAAAAAATTATCCGAAATTTTCTATTTCCAATTTCCATTTGGCTTTAGAAAAGGGCCATCGAATTTCGCCAAGCGTTTGTGGATAGGGATATAATATAATGTGGGCGCTTTCCAAACACAGGCTCTGCCTAGTTCAACCGCCATGGCAGTGGCCATAACGAAGAGCTTGGGTTCTTGTCCCATTGATCGCCTTCTTCCTCAAATTCGTTCACAATCCACGGCCAACCAAAGAGAGAATGCGAGGCAAGAAGTGTTTTCTCTACCAATTTCAAGAAGGTCTGCAATTTTGATATCTTCCCTACCTTTCACTCTCGTTTCTGTATCTCCGTCCGAGGCAAGAGAGAGAAGGAACAAGAAGACCATTCCTCTCGAGGACTATCTCACCAGCCGTTAGTAATCTCAATCCTTCATGTATCGCTATCTTCTGAATTTCCTCTTAATACTTTCAATTGGTAGAAAATCCTAAAGTCTTGATTAGCAATTACGACATATTGCTATTTCTATATCTACATTTTATAATTCTACCGAAATGAAGTGGAAGTTTGATTCGTTACGAGTTGAGCTTGTCGTGGAATTTATAGTTCTATTTCCAGGACTCAGAGAGATCTGTGATGTTTATTGATAAAAAAAAACCAACCGAAATTTCACTTTTAGTGGTTGGAAAATCTGGGTTACGAGGAACATTTCTATGTAGCATTTTCTTTGATTCACATTGGCGATGACATTTTGATTGCAGCAAATGGACTGAAGTACTATGATATCGAGGAAGGAAAGGGTCCTGTGGCAGAGAAAGGCTCCACAGTTCAGGTAATCTGTTTGGGACACTTTGAGAGCTGTTTTGCCTGTCTTTGAATTTTAACTTTTCTCTGTATTAGCTTACTATTACAGGTGCACTTTGATTGCCGCTATAGAGGGATTACAGCTGTGTCAAGTCGAGAATCTAAACTCTTGGCTGGAAATCGTAGTATCGCCCAGGTTCTTACATTTTGCTTATGTGGATTTGGTTTCATTCATCAGTTGTTATCGAAATAAGGAGCATGTACAAATGTGATGTTTAATATTGAAAATGCGTCATAGGATTAAATTTTATTTAGTCAACAGCCTAAGCTTTTAGGTCAGTTCGGTAACTAAGCATCTGGATGTAATCTAGAATTCTTCTTTCTTACTTAAAGAGACGTGATATTTTACAGCCCAATTCAATTTCTAATGTATGTTGTCCCATGGTTTGATCAGCCTTACGAGTTCAAAGTAGCAGCCCCTCCCGGGAAGGAGCGGAAACGTGATTTTGTGGACAATCCAAATGGTCTGTTTTCAGCACAGGCTGCACCTAAACCCCCACCAGCAATGTACTCCATAACTGAAGGGATGAAAGTTGGGGGAAAGGTATGTGCATTCTTCTATTCTAAACTTTAGCACATGCACATGCTTGATTTGTTTGTAATCTTCTTCTTCTTTATTATACTCTCGAGTCTCACCCTTTATTTTTGTGAGGGTTTCTTTGACATCATTCTCCTTCTTTGTGCAGCGAACGGTGATTGTTCCCCCTGAGGCTGGATATGGTCAAAAGGGAATGAATGAAATCCCAGTAAGTCCCTAAATTTGAGTTGTAGATATTATCGAAGTCTCGAGTATGATATTTTTCCATTACATAAAGTATGTCCATTTACCTTTTCCTCATGCGTGACTTTTTGACCCATCAACTATTTTTGAAATTTAGTAACATTTACATGTGAGTGCATGAAAACTCGGGACTAAAAAAGTTAGGCCCTGAATTTAAATTGTAAATGTCATTGAAGTCTCGAGTATGGTGTCTAATTATCCATTACTTAAAGTAAGTCAATCATTTACCCTTTTTTTATGCGTGACTTTTTGACAGATCAACTATTTTTAAAATTGTCTGATCACATTTGCATGTGAACGCATGAAAACACGGGACTAAAACCTGGTCTGCCTCCTTGGTTTTGTTGTCATATCATTGAATTTGATCTCAGAACGTTGTAGAGAAAAAACTATTTATTTTTATCGTGAAACATGTGCATATATTTTTTGGTTTACTCTTTTTCGCCCATGCTCTTTAGTTTAAAAAGGTTTCAAATATACCCTTTAATTTTTTAATTTAATTTTTCAAGATAACCTGTTCAAGTAACTTCATTAAAGGAAAATGCCAAACCAAAAACTCATATATACTTCAAGGACAGAATAAGAATATCATATATTGTTTAAGAGCAAAATTGAAACTTCAAATATACTTTTAAAGTGAATAGCGATTTTGAAATCATAAAAAAGTTGTTAAGGTTATATTTTCAAAAGTTTAAAAAAGTAATCGCAGAATTAAAAATTCATATATAGTTCATTGGCAAAAGCCATAATTTAGCCCCCCCCCCACCCCCCCTTTTTTGTATGCTAGTGTAATTAGTGGAGGAATGCATGAAATAGTCAAGTCAAGTGCCCTTTGGTTTACTTATGTTATTTATGTCAATTATTGCGTGGAGGGTTGAGATAGAGATAAGATAACAACTTTTTAGTTGTATGGTTATCAGATGTACATGTAATCCTGCTTTGTATTGGCAGCCTGGAGCTACTTTTGAATTGAATATCGAGCTTTTAGAAGTGGTGCAACCTGAAAAAGGTGGGGCCTGACCTGATTCGAGAACCAGATTTTGATCCCCCACAGGACAAGAAGTTGAGCATTAGCTGACTGATTCTTTTGGAAGGACGAGGAGAAGCACAGCCTAGTCTTGGGTAGGGGGAGTTTTTTCAACGAAACCTTGAGTTCTTTACTTGCGATTATTCTCAGTATAATGAAAATGTTAAGACCAGCTATTTGGTATCGTATCTTAGCTTGACTGACTCATTACGACGGCCCTTTAAAATATAACAAAAGCTCCACTCTTCTTGGTGCCAAACGCACCAAATTTCTACATGGGTCTTTGGCCATGTCACCTTTTCTCTGGTCCCCCTCTCTCTCTTTAGCTTTAGCTTTTGAGTCTGGTTGGATATTAATTTTTAGGAGGTAGAGGGCGGCTCTGATAGGGAAAACGTGACAGCCTTATTTGTATATTGCCTATTGTTTTAGGAGCAAAAGGAAAAGCTGAAGTTTCAAAATGTTGTGGATATCGTTTTCAGAGAGAGAAACGCAATAAATTGGTGGTGTTGTTGGCAAGGGGGATTGGAGTGGATGGTTGTCCCAAGTGACACTTTGTGGAGCATAATCAAGGATTTTCCTTTCTTGATGCGTCGAAAGTGCCTTGTCATTGCAAGGATGCCTCAGGGCTCCCACCCCCTTTCTGTGAAACCTCCTCCTCCCCCTCCTCCTCTTCTTGACATTTTCCTTTTGGTCATTTAAGAAAAAAGGGAAGACCGACTCAAATCAAAAGACAGTTTGTCCACACAACACGTTGTTGGTTTTCCCCAACCTCGGATTCAAGTCCAAGTTCATGTTCAACCTACCCCATTTTGCAACAAAATGACGTCGTTTTGAGCTACCAATAGGAGCCAAGTGATCCATGAATGAGAAGAATCAGTTTCGTTTGAAAAATTATAGAATAGAAAGTGAAGAAGAGACAAATGGGTTTTTACTTTTTGTAGCACCTAAATCCTAGTACCAAAAATGAAAAAGGATTTGCTCCGTCTTACTCTTAGATCACTAATTACTTTACTGCTTGTTTGATTGATGGTTTTGCGGTTTCTTAGATGACTAATGATAGTGGTTTGGTTTTCGAATTGGAATGGGCCCAAACAGAAATGCTTGCTTTCGTTGCTGGAGGGTTCGGTTTTTTGTTCAATATTTGTTACTCTTTTGATACGAAACTGAATTCGTCGTTTTCAGAAATTTGTCATCATGTGAATTAAATGAGTATTGATTGATGTATGGCGTTGGCTGTTTTCATACTTCCAGCAAAATTTTATTTTAAATTGATCACTGCCTTTGAGGAAGTAACTCATACGTCTTCTAATTTTATTTAAAATATGACACATCGCTTTGGTTATGTAGTCTCTTTTCTTTCCCCTTCTGAACCCAACTAAAGATCTCTAATTTACTCATACTTCTTCCTTAAAATGTTAACTTTTTTTTTTAAATTTTTTTAAATTTTTTTTAAGAAGTTTGAAGGGACCTCAGCGGGAAATTGAGGTGGGAGAGTGTTCTTGGATG
Source organism: Trichosanthes truncata (assembly GCA_033996785.1). NCBI lineage: Eukaryota > Viridiplantae > Streptophyta > Magnoliopsida > Cucurbitales > Cucurbitaceae > Trichosanthes > Trichosanthes truncata. Next base: position 836,833 of record JAWPNB010000009.1, on the reverse strand, counting down.
AAAATGAGTCCTTTCCCCATGATACAAAACAAGAGATTGAGGAGGAAGATGGATGTTTATAACTTCATAAGATGTAGCACAAAATGATTTGTTAAGTTATATTTTTAGACTCCATGTTTGAATTTAATGGACATAATTAATAAGATTAGTTTTATACATTTAAACTAAAATAAGGCCTTGACCCAAATTTGTATATATATATATATATATATTTAATAATGTGACTTCTAAAAAGTAAGTTGCTAATATCTTACCTAACAAACCTAAAAATGACTAAATATTAGTTGAATTATACTGGCTGATACAATATAAACATTATGAGAAAGATTGTTTTTAGTTCAACATGTAATCTGATCTCTTGAAATTCGTAACCAATTGAGTTACAAAGATTTGACACTATAGGACTCTAAAAAAAAGATTATTAGTGTTTTTAATGGAGTTTAAAATAAATTAAGCGTGATGAATTAAATTTACATGGTGGCGTCTATACAAACGCCGTTTGAATTGAGGTGGGCGTGGGTCTCACAAAGCTCTCAAAGCCGATTCCCGTGTCCATTATAAAACCCCCCCAAAATCCCCTCGAAACGACAGACGTTACGCCCACAGTTGATTCAAAACGACTGCTCTTCCCATTTCTTATCTTATACCCTCTTCCCTTGTCTCGCTGCTCCAGATGCGTCCCTTCAGGTACCTCGCCGGTGTGAACTCCTCCGCCATCTCCGACACCGTGGAGCCCGAGAGGTATGATTCTGATTTCGTCATAATCCTCGCCGCTCTTCTCTGCGCCTTGATATGCGTTCTCGGTCTCGTTGCTGTTGCCCGATGCGCCTGGCTGCGCCACCTCGCCGGCGATGGCGGCGGCTCCGCTTCCACTCGTCCTCCTCCGCCTCCTGCCTCCAACAAAGGTCTCAAGAAGAAGATCCTGAGGTCTCTTCCGAAGTACACCTTCACCGCCGAGTTTGCTGCTCAGTTCTCAGATTGCTCGATCTGCCTCGCGGAGTTCGCTGTCGGTGATGAAATCCGCGTGCTGCCTCAGTGCGGCCATGGATTTCACGTGTCCTGCATCGATCCGTGGTTCCGATCTCACTCCTCCTGTCCTTCGTGCCGTCAGATTCTGGTGGTAAGTCAGTGCCAAAAGTGCGGCGGTTTTCCGGCGAGCTCGAGTTCGAACGGTGGGACCGAATCCAGAGTAAAAGATGAAGGAGAAGATAAGACGAATAGGTTCTTACCTTAGCCCTAGGTTTTCCTTTAACTACTGCGATTCTTGTTCCTTCTTTCCTTCCTTCCTTCCTTCCTCCGTGTTGTAAATAACTTTCTTAATCAAAATTCATGTAATTACTTGAAATTGTGGAATATTCAAGTTGTAAGCGAAGGCGATTTCCCTGAATTTGAAATCGGCCGCTCCGGTAAGTTCTGTTGTGTATATTGACTTCAAATCCGTCGTCGATTTTCAGCATCGGAATGTAATGGAGATGGCATAACTTTACAGTACAGGCGATGAAATCAAAAAGGGGGAACAGTATCAGTATCATGTGGATGGCGGACATTGTTTTATGTCGACAACAGCCAATGTGATTTGTTTATTTGCATCTTGGATCGCATTTTTCAGCACGAAATGGCTTCCTCTGCATCTCTCTGCACAATGCCAATTTTTCTCTTTCCTCTGCCAGGAAAATGGAATAATTCTGCCTGCAACTGCTCCGTTTCTGATTAAAAAAATTGCAAATCACGAATCCAAATTTTACCTTCCATGGCCATGGCTGCTGCACTGTGTCCTTTTCACTTTCAGTTCTCTTCTCACCATGATAATTACTATCAAATCTTTAAGGTTTAAAAATAGTTTTCATGCTCGAACTTTCCAACTACTTTTTAATTTTGTAAATTTAATCCGTTAGATTACCCATTTTGCCCTTTACTTTGAACGTAAACTTAATTGTGTCTTCAAATTTTGAATTATGCACTCGAACATTTGGATGAGGGATCTGAAAACAAAGCAATTCTTGTTTTATCTGTTCTGTTCATTGATTTCTAATTTGTGATTTTCCAGAACAGGGAAAATCAATGTGTAAAATAAATATATTTTGAGAAATAAAACTCTTATATAAGAAAACCTTAAAAAATCAATATTTTGTAGAGAAAAAAAAAGGGGGGGCGGTGTAGTGCTATTCATCCATCTACTCTCATAATAACAAGTTTGAAGGAATCAAAATCAAACAAACCCCACTTTTTCCTTTCCCTCTCTCTCTCTTCTTTCCACAATGAAGTCTGAATTCAACTTTGTAATATCTGATTCACATGCGCTCTCCTTTCTGCTTACCCATTATCACACTTTTTTCTGCCACTTTTGAACCAACACAATTATAACAATTCCACGACATTTTCCTAACCATTTATAGTTGTATAATTTAAGATTGCCAAGTGTAACTTCATTTTAGATTAGTATATGAAGATATTTGTTTTAAAGTGCAAAATAATTAATCATTTAATAAAATTAAGCTATAAAAATGCAAGTTTTATAATTATTTTTTATATTCAAATCTCATTTTAATTATTGAGCTTTTAGATATACTCCATTTTAGTCCTTACCTTTTAAAACATCAACTTTGCTTTTTGTTTTTTTTTTTTTGTTTTAAATGACTCTTATTTAGTTATGACGCCAATTGTTTAACAAGTAGATGACAGCCGTTGGGTCTGCTTAGGGGGTTTTCGCTGGGTTTTTTTTCTCTCCGGTGGTGCTGTAGTTTCGGGGTTCCTTCAATGGAAGACGAGAATTTTTACAAGAGGATGAGGAAGCTAAAGATAAGAGAAGATGAGTCTTCAGTAGTGGAGGTGGAAGATGATGATTTGGATGAAACCGAAAAAGATCTCCAAAACACTCTGGTATGTAAAATTTTATCAAGAAAACCAGTTATTGTAGAAGTCTTCAAAGACTATCATGCCTAGAATTTGGAGTCTTGAAGAAAGAGTAGATTTTGAAGTAGTAGGTAAGAATGTGTTTCTCTGTTCCTTTGAAGACAGTAAGGAAAAAAAGAGAATCCTAGAGACAGGGCCTTGGTTATTTGACAAAGCCCTACTGGTTTTCGAAGAGCCCAAGGGAAACAAAAGCTTAACTGCGTTGGCATTCAGGTATACAAGTTTCTGGGTTCATTTTCACGATTTGCCTCCAGTGTGTTTTTCCAGGAAAATTGCTATTGCCCTAGGGAACGCAGTGGGAACTTTTGAAAAGATGGAAACGGATGACAAAGGAAAATGTTGGGGTACTACTCTACGAGTCAAAGTAAAGCTGGATTTGATGAAACCACTGAAACGGGCAACAAAACTTAAGGTTGGATCAATGGCTGAAGATAGATGGGTGCAAATCACCTACGAAAAACTTCCCGATTTTTGCTATAAATGTGGGTATATAGGTCACGGAGTTAAAGATTGTGAGGAAGAAGGTGAAGGAGAAGCTCCAGAATTCCAGTTTGGCCCATGGCTGAAAGCTCTTCCGCTGAGCAGGGGTAATCAAAAGGGAGTAAAAGGGAACGAAAAGATGGGCAGCAACAGAGGTAGAAGGAGAGGAAGATACCAGGGTGATAGAGAGAAACCAAAAGAGAAGCACCAGGAGGATGAAGATTGGGCTGAGACAGGAACGGCAGGAGAATGGACCAACAAAGTTGAGAAGCAGACAGTACATGATGAGATTTGGCCTGAGCAGAGGGGGAAAAACGATCCGAGTAACAATCTGTACTGTTCCGAGGGTAAGCTAAACGACAACAAAATGAAAGCCATCATGATGACTGACATATCGGGGAAGAAAGTAGGGGAGGATCCGGCGGCACTCGAAAAGAGAGAAAGAAAGGAAATGACCGTTGTTAACGAAGTTGAGATTTTTGGTAGACCTTCTTATGGGCCTTATGGGCCTAAAAATGTCAAGGACTGTAAAACAGAGAACCCACAGAGAATAAAAGAAAATGCTGGAAAGTCAGCCTGTTCCAAACCGTTAAAGACGATGGCAGAAGCAAGCGAGACTAATGAAGGGGAGAAAAGTGTAAAGAGTTGGAAGAGAAGGGCAAGATGCGAAGAAGCCATTGTGGTGGAAAAAGGAGGAAGGCAAGGAAGTCCCATCACTGGGAAAAAACACAAAATGTTGGATAAAGAGGAAAGTGGTGAAGCAAAGAGAGCTTGTTTAAGATACTCTGATGTACCCGGAGGGATATCGGCGGAGGCTGTTGACCAGCCCCGCCGGACGCCATGAAACTCTTTTGTTGGAACGTTCGGGGTTTAGGGAATCCTCGAATGTTTCGGGCTCTCCGGCACGAGGTTCGTAGCCTAAAACCCCAGATAGTGTTTTTAACTGAAACTAAGATTGATGGTTCTAGAGGCTCTAGATGTGAGAGGATCAAGTATGATTTGCTCTACGATAACTGCTTTAATGTTCCCAGTGTGGGGAAAGGAGGGGGCCTTATGCTCATGTGGAATAATGAGCTAGATTTAACGATAAGTTCTTTTTCTATAGGTCACATTGATATGGTTATTAAAGAAAATGACGAGTGGTGGCGTTTCACAGGTTTTTATGGAAACCCAAATCTGACTAAGAGACCTGACTCTTGGAACCTTTTAGAGAGATTAAGCTCGACCTCGGATCTCCCTTGGATAATAGGAGGTGACTTCAATGAAATAATGTTTGAACACGAGAAAAAAGGGGGAATTAGGAGGAACAGAGTTCAGATGGAAGGTTTTCGTGAAGTGATAAATTCTTGTAGTCTGTTAGACCCGGGGTTCAATGGGAGTCCCTATACGTGGAAGCGTGGTAACAGGGGTTGCGTAGCTATTCGTGAACGCCTTGATCGGTACCTTATAAACTCTGCAATGCAAGCGAAGTTTAGCAAGCTCGCGGTGATTCACAGGAACTTCCACAATTCTGACCATAGGCCGATTGTTGCAACTTTAGATGTTGATTGGCCGAATCTGGGGGGTGAGGTTAAAAAGGAAAAACCTCTCCAGTTCGAGGAACATTGGACTAGGTTTGAGGAGTGCAAAATGATAATTCAAGATTGCTGGAAGGATAAATGTAGGTTAAATACCAGGCTGTATACGGATAACATTACATCTTGTTTGAGGCAGTTGAGCAGGTGGAACAGAACTAGATTAAAAGGCTCTCTAAAAGTAGCCATAAAGAGAAAAGAGGGTGAAATTCAAAGGTTGGAGAATCCCTTAAATGAAATTGAGTATGCACAGCTTGGCAGGGCTGAGATTGAGCTTGGAAAGCTTCTGACTGAGGAAGAGATGTACTGGAAGTCTAGATCTCGGGAAGACTGGCTTAAATGGGGTGATAGAAACACTAAATGGTTCCACCATAGAGCCTCTCAGCGCAGAAAGAGAAACTTGATCAATAGGATATGTGATGACAATGGCAGATGGTTTGACTCTCCAGAAGAAATCGGGATGATAGCTACAACGTATTTTAAAAAGCTCTTTACTTCATCCAGCTTGAGTCCTTCAGCCATGGAGAAAGCAACCGATAATTTTCGACTAAAGGTTTCGGATCGTCAAAACATAGATCTTTTGCTCCCTTTCTCTAAAGCTGAAATCGAGGTTGCGTTGAAAGGCATGAGTCCCTCTAAAGCTCCCGGTCCTGATGGGACCCAAGCCTTATTTTATCAAAAATATTGGGATGTGATGGGTGAGGAAACTTCTAAGGTGTGCCTCCAAATTCTAAATGATGAGGATGATATAAGAGTCATAAACAAGACATGGATCATCCTTATCCCAAAGACTGAGAAGCCGATGCACCTATCGGAGTTTAGGCCAATTAGCCTATGCAATGTACTCTATAAAATCATTGCGAAGGTGCTGGCTAATCGCCTTAAGAGAGTTTTGGACTCGATCATCTCCCCCACTCAGTCTGCCTTCGTTCCTGGTCGTCTGATAACTGATAACATCTTATTGGGGTTTGAATGCATTCATGCTTTAAATAGCCAGAAGAGCGGGAAGGGGGGTCACATAGCCCTAAAACTTGATATGAGCAAGGCTTATGATAAGGTAGAGTGGAACTTCCTTAGAAAGTCAATGGTTTGTATGGGCTTTGACATCAGATGGATAGGAAGAATCATGCGATGTGTCGAGTCGGTGAGCTACTCTGTTCTGCTTAATGGGAGTCCTCAAGAAGAATTCAGGCCCTCGAGAGGGCTCCGACAGGGAGACCCTCTTTCACCTTATCTCTTTTTGATTTGCGCTGAAGGGCTTTCTAACTTACTTACTAAGGCTGAGTTTTTTGGAACCCTTGGTGGTTTTCGTATTAATCGTTTTTGCCCTTCTATAACTCATCTTTTTTTTGCAGACGATAGCTTAATTCTTTTCAAAGCGAGGAACTCGGATTGTGAAGCTATCAAAGGGATGCTGAAAACGTATGAAGAAGCCTCAGGCCAAACCATCAATCTAAACAAATCGTCCTTCATGGTCAGTAAGAATGTAAGCAGAGAGGAGATTAAGGGGTTCAGCGACATCCTAGGCATCAAGCATACCGAGGAGCTGGGATATTATCTGGGCATGCCGTCACATTCTGGGAGGAATAAGTATCAAGTGTTTAGCAAGATCAAGGATCGTGTCTGGAAAGTCCTTCAGAATTGGAAGGGCAACTTATTTTCTCTTGGAGGCAAGGAAGTGTTGATTAAGTCCATTGCCCAAGCCATCCCGAACTTCACTATGAGCTGCTTTAGGCTCCCCATCAGGATATGTGACGAGATTAATAGGATTTGTGCTCGGTTCTGGTGGGGCTCCTCGGAAAATAAGAAAAAGACTCACTGGATGAGTTGGAAGAATATGTGCAAAAGTAAAGATCGTGGAGGGCTGGGCTTTAGAGATCTCCAAGCGTTCAATCAAGCTCTTCTGGCCAAACAAAGCTGGAGAATATTGCGAAATCCTAAGAGCTTACTTGCTAAAACCCTCAGAGGAAGATACTTCAGGAATGATAGTTTCCTTTCTGCACCTATTGGGAAAAATCCCTCTCTAGCGTGGAGAAGCATAGTCTGGGGTAGGAATCTCTTTGAGAGAGGATTTCGTTGGAAAGTAGGTAATGGCCGTCATATCATAATGGATGAAGCTCCCTGGCTAAACAGAGAGGGCAACTTCAAACCACTTCTCCTGGATAAGGAGCTGTCTGGACGTTATGTCTCTTATCTCTTGAATGAGAATGGTTCTTGGAAGGAAGAACTGGTCATGGCGACTTTTGCCCCTCCGGATGCTGAACAAATTCTGAACCAACCAACCGGGGGTTACAATGCGAAAGATGAGATAATTTGGAGCTTGGATCCCAAGGGGCTCTTCACGGTCAAAAGTGCGTATCACTTAGCTTCGTAGAGGGCCATCAGAGAAGAAGCCTCCTCATCCGATGTGAATGGCATTAAAAAGAGGTGGTCTGGTTTCTGGAAGATTCAAGCGATCCCAAAAATGAAGATTTGTGCTTGGAAGATCATACACGATATCATCCCTACTAAGAGTAATTTAAAGAAAAAAGCTATAGATATTAACGGTCTTTGTTTATTGTGCAGGAAAAAGGAAGAGTCAACCGTGCACTTATTTTGGGAATGCAAGATTTCTAAGGGGCTTTGGGTTGAGTTCATACCAGCCTCTCTTAAGTTGTTTGCCTTGTGCAGGTCAGGATGGATAGCTCTTACCTTTTGGGATTGGCTGTATGAAGCGCTATCGGAGGAAGATCTTGGCAAAGCAATTATCATATTATGGAGTATATGGTCATACAGGAACCAAGTCCTTTCGAGCACCGAAAAGGAGATTAGAGCTGATTCTTATAGTTTGAGGAGGTGGATCAATAATTATGTGGAGGAGTCCTCGAAAGAGAATTTGGTCAATAGCATCCAAAATTTGGAGAACCACCGGAATCAGGAAGTTTGGAGCCCCCCTCCCAGAAATGTTTGGAAACTAAACACAGATGCCTCTTGGAGTTATGCTCAAGGGGTAGGAGGATTGGGTTGGATTGTTCGTGATTCTGCTGGATCTCCAATTTGCGCTGGAAGGAAAATCGTGAGAAAGATTTGGCCTATCAAATTCTTAGAAGCGAAGGCTATTTGGGAGGGTCTGAAATCCATTAAGCTTCATATTCAACAGCCCCTTCCCTCAATCATAATCGAATCAGACTCTTCAGAAGTAATTCATATGTTAAAAGGTGAAAACGAAGACATTACCGAAGTTGTTAACGTGATAGAGGAAATCGATATCCTAGCGTCTGAAGTTGGCAAGGTCACAGTCCAGAAGTGCCCTCGAAGTCAAAACCACGATGCCCATGAGTTGGCGCAATCGGTTTACAGCTCTCCGGCGTCTGGGTTTTCTGCGGCCTTGCATGGCTCCCTCGGGGTCCTTCAGTACATTAATCGGGAAGAAGATGGGGATCTTTGGATCTGTAATTTTGGGGCGGTGGGGACCTTTTTGACTAATGAGCCCCGTCTGGTGTAATCTGTGGTATTTTGCTGTTTTCAAAAAAAAAAAAAAAAAAAAAAAGTAGATGACATGACTTTAGATGTGTATGCTAACATGCATACACAAAAGCTAACTAAAGTAGGTATATTGGGTGAGATGGATATTGATGATAAATAATGATACAAATCATAATGGTTATTTTACTTTTGGTTCAATTACAAATTTGGACCATATGATTCGGAGAAAGTTAGAATTTAGTTTATTTAGTTTGATAAAATCTCATAAATAGTCTCTACCATTAGATGCCACTAATGGATTGAATATGTGACATTTATAAGCCATGAACGAATTGAGTACGTGGCTGGATAGCTAAGTGTTACGTATTCAATCAGTTAATGGCTTCTAATGATAGAAACTATTTATGAGATTTTATCAAATTATAGAGATGGAATTCTAACATTTAAAACTATAGGTACTAAATTTGTAATTTAGCCTTTACTTTTTAATGTTATATATAATAAAATAGACAGTTTGAAAGTTGATTAAAATGAAACAAATTTGAAAGATGGTGCACTAAAATTAACCTAGAAGATAATTGAGGCTCAACTATCAAAAAGTGTTGATTTAATAAATAATATTATTAATATATATATGATAAAAAAAAAAAAAAAAAAAAAAGGAGTAGCCATGTGTAGCCCCTTGTTTTTTAAATACTTTTTTGACTGTGGGAGCTGGAAATGTGGGTTAGCCAAAAATGGCAATGAATTAGTTGGAATTGCATTATGGGGGCTAACTTTGTTCTTATTTTATGTGCAAAGACAAACTGTCAATGCAAATGGAAATGGATGGGTTGATTGGATTAGAGGATCAAACTTGTTCTTATTATATGTAATGCAAACAAATTGCAGTTAAATCCACTACCTAATTCCAATTTTTAAAACTAAACTACAACATAGTTGAATTTATTTTTTTAATCATCCAACACACTATCAAATATTGCGGCCCTTTATCGTTCTATCTTTTTCTTTAGCATCTTTTAAGAAAAATTGTCCCTCTAATATATAATTTTATATAAAAGAGACGATTTATCGTAACATGAATGAATAAATATTATTAATCTTTTGAAGTGGCAATTTAGCATAAATTTAGAATTGGTGGTTAAGATATATATAGATATATATATTTCCTCGAACCATCTAACCTAAAGATTGTGTGTTAGGTCAAAACATAAAAAATATGTATTTTTGAAAAGAAAAATTCATTTTTATTATTCCATCGCATTTGGATTTTGGAGCCGTTCAATAAAATAAAATAAAATAAAAATGAATGCCCACCAATATATAATATATTCTATATATCTGGCAGTCATCACATGGGCATCATGTCTTTTAGTGGTTTTTTACACTTGTTTTAATTTCCACTTCATCTGCACACGTGGCACAATCTTAGCCAACAAATAAATCTCATTAAAATAAAAAACCAGGACTCCCGCAGCGTAGAGTGGCGGATCCAGAATTTTTTGTTAGGGGGGGCACAGTTTCGTATAAGACTAATCCCTGAATTCTTAGATTTTTGTCTATATGATTTCAAAACTTTAAAAGTATTTAATAGATCTTTGAAGTTTCAATTTTGTATTTTTAATAGACCTCTGACATATTCAAATTAAAAAGAATGTTCTATTTGACATAAAATTTAATTTTGTGACCAATAGTTCCTCAGTTTATTCGACAATTTTTAAAATTAATGTATCTATTAGTTACAAAATTGAAGGTTTAAGGTTTAATTATAAACAAAATCAAATTTTATATCTAATAGGATAGTCAATTTTTTAAAATTTTGATTAAGTCCAAGACCTATTGGATAAAAATTTGAAATTTCATAAATCTATTAGACATTTTTAAAGTACAAAGACTTTTTTTTAGTACAAGTACATAGACTTATTAAACACAAAATTGAAAGTTTAAGGACCTATTAGATACAAATTTAAAAATTTAGGGATTAAACTTGTAATTTAACTCTCATATAAATATAATTTTAAATTTATTGATATATAAATATATAGATTGAGTAAATATTAATTACAAAATTATAATAAACTATTGTAGAATTATCCAATAAATATATAAGCAAAGAAAGACATTTAAGTATTTAATATTTTTTAAAATAGAATTAAGTGTTTTAATACAATTAATTCTTATAAAATAGTTTATTAGAGATTAAAAAATATTTGCATATTCTAATGGGTTTCAAGTGTACTAAAATTAAACTAATATAAAAATACCTATATTGCAAAATTAGAAAACGAAAAGTTAAAATATTAAAATAATATATAAATAAATATAGATATATATATTGCAAAATATAAAAAAGAAATAAAATTGAAAACACATTAACGGGATTCAAAACTTTTTTTTGTATAAGTGGGATTCAGACTCAAATGGAAAATTAAAATATTATATAAATAAATATAGATATAAAACTGAAAAAACATGCAAAACGGGACTCGAACTCTGGCGCGCAGATAGCCATAAGGCACATTGTGCCCCCCACCAACCACTAATCCAAAGGTTGTTTATATAATTTGTGCCGAAAAACAATATACAAATATTAAAAAACAGTAATTTGAGGGGGGGCACGTGCCCCTCCTGGCCCCAACGTGGATCCGCCCATGAGCGTAGGAGTAAATTTAGAAATAACAATGCAGTTTTAATAAATAATTTTTAAAACACAGTTATTATTTTGAAGATAATGAAAATAAATAGGTAAGTTTAGCCAAATGACATAAAATTGTGGGGGTAAACTCATCTTACCTACTACTAAAAGCTGTCTGTTCACACGAGATTTCAACAAGAAAATTTAACACGTGGAATGAACTTTGTATTTGTATTAATTTCAGTATAGTGAGTACAATCTCTAGTATTTGATCCTCTGATTCTCTCTCCTATTTGTATGCTTTGATCGAGGGCTGAATAGCTTGTTCTCGAGGTTGAAACTTCAATGGATTCTTGGAGTGTTCTTGATTTCTGTGACGTGTTCTTCGTTCAGATGGTGTTTGATCTTCAGGAGCTTCTGGAGTCTTCTGAGCTTTGTTTCTGAATTCTCTCTGAGCTTCTTCAGTTCTGAACCTTTGAAATGAAGGAGGAAGCTCTCTATTTATAGAGTTCTTCATGGACCTCAGGTGGGCTTGGGCCTGTTGGGCTGGGCCCAATTGATTTTGGGCCAACCCATTTGGACTGGGCCTGGTTGACTTTGGGCCAGCCTTTTGGGCCTGGTTGACTTTTGGGCCTAGCCATTTGGACTGGGCCTAGTTGACTTTGGGCCAGCTTCTTTGGACTGGGCTTAGTTGCCTTTGGGTCTAGCATCTGGACTGGGCCTTCAGTTTGGGCTTTTGTCTTCCAAATTTCAAAGAACCCAATAGTGTATTTGAACATGCCATAATTTAATATAGGAATCTTTGCAAATTTAATTAATCCCTAATTAAATATAATTTCGTCATTAATGTTGGGTAATGACGTGGCAATTTTGGGTTGATCGAAATTTCTATTCCAACAAATGCCCCCTTTTCGAGATTTATACACAAGTATGCGTGTGTGAATCTCGAAAAAGCTATTTTGGAACCAAAACTTAAATACTTCTAATTTGGATTCCATTTGATGTGTCAATTTAATCAAAACATGGAATTTGGTTCATAATTTTGATTTTTTTTTTTTTGACACTAGCCTTTCTTTTTTTTTTTTTTATGCCAATTAATAAAAACATGAATTTGAGTCAATATTTTGATTTTTTTTTTTTGGCATAAAATCTCGACTTAATTCTACTTTAATTCGAAATCCAAATTTGGTGCAAGGTTGAAATTCTATCCCAAATTTTATTTGAAATTGGATTAGGACTTGAAATTCCATCCAATTTTTGTTTGAATTTTGGAATAAATTTTAAAACTTACCCCAATTTTGATTTGGAACAAAATTTAAAGTATGCTCACATTTTGGAATGAGCAACTTAATTTAAACTTTGGCCAAAAGTTTAATTTGGGATAAAAAAAAATGTGAGTTATGCCCAAAATTTGAGAAACTTAATTTGGAATTGGGTCAAAAGTTTGGTTTAGGATAAAAGATTTTGAATTATACCCAAATTTTGATATGAGAAACTTAACTTTTACCAAAATTTTCCTTGATGAAATTTAGATTTTACCCAATTTTGCTTGAATTTTGGAGAAATTTGAGTGTGTCCAAAATTAATTCAAGAATTTTGAATGTGCCCAAAATTTAATTTAGCAAAAAAAAGAAAATTCTCATGATAATTTGAACTTCTCAAAATTTACAGTGAAATAAACCTAAGCCTTAAATTCCATCCAATTTTTTTTGGCATTTGTGGCATTTCGAAAGATTTTTTTTTTTCAAATTCCAACTGAACATATTTTGGGTTTTCAAAATTCCATTTTAAAGACCGAGATTCTTCCAACTCAGTTGAGATTTTTTCCTTAATCAAATTTTAGTTTAGATTTATGTGAAATCCAACAACAAAATCTCTCCCAAGTTTACCTATATATACTCATAATATGCAGGGATTTTCCTCAAGCCACCTTGAATGAAACTTCACACTTGAAGATTTAAGTCAGATCAAGGAGCGAGCAAGTGGAGTTAAGTCGTCGTTGCTACTGCCGTGGGATTGCGCCGAACCTTGAGCCCCAGTCGCCGCGCCGCCTCTGCGAGGTCGCTTGTCCTGCCGTACAGCCACCATCGTTGCCGGATTCTACGAGGTTGTTCGTCTAGGCCGTGTCGAAGTGTTGAACCTCGGAACTCCGCCGTCGTTACGCCGAACCCGCCACTACGCTTGCTGATTTCGGCCGGTAAGTTGCCTCCACCGTGCTCGCCGGAGGGGAGGTGTGAGAGTGAGAGAGAGAAGTGAGAGAAAGAGAGGGAGATGAAGGAGATAATGGAGTTTGGTGAGAGAAAGAGGAAGGAAGAAAGAAGAAAAAAAAAAAAAAGAAGGGCTTCGGGGAGAGAGAAAGAAGGAAGGAGAAAAGAAGATATTTTTTTTATTTTAATATTATTTTATTATTTTAATATTTTAATATTTAATATTTATTTATTATTATTTTTTTTAATTTTTTTTTACAGCCTTTTTATACAGCCTTTTTTTTTTACGATTTTTTTGTTTTTTTTGTTTTTATTTATTTATTTATTTTTTTTACATATATACATATTTTTTTTGTTTTATCTTTTTTCTTCTTTTCTGTTTTTTTTTTTGCAAAGTTTCTTTTCCAAACTTCTAACAATTTCACTTTTTTTTTTTTTACTATTTTATCTTTTTTCACACTTATTTTTTTTTTTTACTCTTTTTTACTTTTTTTTTTTTTTTTTACTCTTTTTTTTTGCTAACCTTTTTTTTTCTTTTTTTATTTTTCAGGAAACTTTACTTGAAACCTCTTTCAACTGTTTTCATCCAACCACTAAGGTAAACAAAATTTTTTTTTTTTCTTTTTGTCTTGTCACTCTCTTTCAGGAAACTTTATTTGCTACATCCAATTTGAAGACAGAAGCAAGTGTAGGGGTGATTATCCCCCACTTTGCCACAGAGCCTCATGCAACTTCTGATTCGAAGACAGAAACAAGTGTAGGGGTGATTATCCCCCACTTCGCCACAGAGCATCATGCAACCTCTGATTCGAAGACAGAAGCAAGTGTAGGGGTGATTATCCCCCACTTCACCACAGAGCATCATGCAACCTCTGATTCGATGACAGAAGCAAGTGTAGGGGTGATTATCCCCCACTTCACCACAGAGCATCATGCAACCTCTGATTCGAAGACAGAAGCAAGTGTAGGGGTGATTATCCCCCACTTTACAACAGAAAATTATGAAGCCTCCAACTCAAAGAGAAGAGCCGCCGAACTTATCTTTGATGAGAGCCGCCGAACTTATCTCTGATGAAAGCCGTCGAACTTATTTATGATGAAAGTCTCCGAACATATCTCTGATGAAAGCCGCCGAACTTATCTTCTATGAAAGCTGCCAACATCGAAAGCCGTCAAACTTAACTCTGTTGATGAAACAACGAAGCCATCGAACTTAACTTGGAAGATGAAGATGAAGCAAAGCGCCAGACTTTGAAGACGAAGCGGCAACCCCGACTTTTGAGACGAAGCGGCAACCTCGACTTTGAAGATGGAGCGGCAACCTTGACTTTGAAGATGAAGCGAAGTCATCAGACTTTGAAGACGAAGCGAAGCCGCCAGACTTTGAAGATGAAGCGAAGCGCCAAACTTTGAAGACAAAGCGGCAACCTCGACTTTTGAGACGAAGCGGCAAACTCGACTTTGAAGATGGAGCTGCAACCTTGACTTTGAAGATGAAGCGAAGTCATTAGACTTTGAAGACGAAGCGAAGCCGCCAGACTTTGAAGATGAAGCGAAGCGCCAGACTTTGAAGACGAAGCGAAACCGCCAGACTTTGAAGATGAAGCGAAACGCCAAACTTTGAAGACGAAGCGGCAACCTCGACTTTTGAGACGAAGCGGCAAACTCGACTTTGAAGATGGAGCTGCAACCTTGACTTTGAAGATGAAGCGAAGTCATTAGACTTTGAAGACAAAGCGAAGCCGCCAGACTTTGAAGATGAAGCGAAGCGCCAGACTTTGAAGACGAAGCGAAGCCGCCAGACTTTAAAGATGAAGCGAAGCGCCAAACTTTGAAGACGAAGCGGCAACCTCGACTTTTGAGACGAAACAGCAAACTCGACTTTGAAGATGGAGTTGCAACCTTGACTTTGAAGATGAAGCGAAGTCATTAGACTTTGAAGACAAAACGAAGCCGCCAGACTTTGAAGATGAAGCGAAACGCCAAACTTTGAAGACGAAGCGGCAACCTCGACTTTTGAGACGAAGTGGCAAACTCGACTTTGAAGATGGAGCTGCAACCTTGACTTTGAAGATGAAGCGAAGTCATTAGACTTTGAAGACGAAGCGAAGCCGCCAGACTTTGAAGATGAAGCGAAGCGCCAGACTTTGAAGACGAAGCGGTAACCCTGACTTTATAGACGAAGCGGCAACCTCGACTTTGAAGATGGAGCGGCAACCTTGACTTTGAAAATGAAGAAATGAAGTCTAGGAACTTGGGGATGGAGTGGCGACGAATCCTCCTAAGATGAAACCGGAGCAGCGACGAAGTATTCGGACTTGAAGATGGCGAAGCGATGATGAAGCCTCTTAACTTGAAGATGGCGAAGCGACGACGAAGCCTCTTGAGATCTCCTGACTTGAAGATGGCAGAGCGACGATGAAGCCTCTTAACTTGAAGATGGCAGAGCAACGATGAAGCCTCCTGACTTGAAGATGGTGGAGCGACAACGAAGCATCCTGACTTGGGAGAAGTAGCGACGACGATGCCTTCAAACTTGGAGAAGAAGCAACGACGAAACCTTCCGACTTGGAGAAGAATGGACGAGGAAGCCTTCGAACTTGGGAGAAGAAGTGACGACGAAACCTTCGAAATTGCAGAAGAATAGACGACGAAGCCTTCAAACTTTCAAGAAGAAGCAACGACGAAACCTTCTGACTTGGAGGAGGAGCGACGACGAAGCCTTCAAACTTGGGAGAAGAAGTGACGACGAAGCCTTCTGACTTGGGGAGGGAGCGACGACAAAGCCTTCAAACTTGGGGATGAATCGACGACGAAGCCTTCAAACTTTTGAGAAGAAGCGACGATGAAACCTTTGAACTTGGAGAAGAAGCAACGACGACGAAGCTATCAATCTTTGAGAAGAAGCGACGACGACGAAGCTATCAATCTTTGAGAAGAAGCGACGACGAAGAAGCCATCAATCTTTGAGAAGCAGCGACGAAGCCTTCAAACTTGGAGAAGAAACGACGACGAAAGCTTCAAACTTAGAGAAGAAGCGACGAAGTCCTTCGACCTTGAGGATAACGAAGCTAGAACTTTAGAAGGAGTGAGCAACAAACCAAACTTGAAGAGGCTGAAGCTCGAACTTTCGTGGAAGTGAGCGACGAACCGAACTTGAAGGGGTTGAAGTTCGTCCATATGCATCAAACTTGCGATGTCTTGTTTCCTAGGATGAATTTTTTTTTTTTTTTTTTTTTTTTTTTTGGAGACTGAACTTAAAAGTTTTTTTTTAAGCTGCCTACGTACCCTTTTAGCGAAAGGGATCAAGTCATAACGTAGTTCAGTGAATTTTTTTTTTAGGGGCCGTTCACCTTTTAAGCTCATGCGGGCCAGGAGCATCATGCAGTTTAGGCTCTTGCGATAAGGAGCTTTTACATTTTAAATGTCCATATCGTCACCATGGTCTTGATCAGATCCTTCATTTTTAGGATTCGTTATAATGACGAGATTTTTCTTCACCTTCAAGGAACCCTCTGTATTTATGAGAACGGAGAACTTCCTTTTCATACGTGAAGGGACGGTACTATGAATCTTTTTGTCATTGTTCACTTCATCGAACAGTCCCGTCTTCAAGGATTTCATCTTCCTTTCATGTTGATCGTTTGTTACTTTGAGGCGATCAAAAACAGATGTTGAAGGTTGATTTCTATTCGATGTGGAGACACTTAGCCTTTTGCAGACTGAAGGTCGAGTTGAGACAGAAGTTAGACATTGGTTTCCTTCTTTTTTCGCGGCCATACTCATCCTTTGAAAAACTGAAGGTCGAGTAGTTGAAGGCTTGTTGCGATTGAAGACAGAAGATCTTTGCTCGGCTTCTTTTGAATCATCAATTTCTTCTGCATTGGTGCAGTATGAACTTGCCAAGTTTTCTTCCTTTTTTTTCAACGGAAAAGAAATCTCTTGGGAAGAATTCCTTTAAGGTCACCGGTTGGCGAGGTTGGGAACAATTTTTATTTCCTCTCCTCTCAGGTTTAGGCTTCCTTGGATCATCCTTTCTTTGATGCCTATTCTTTCTTATGAATGGGCAATGTTCTTTCTGAACAACATGTTGTCCTGGTTTCTTCTGACGAGACATAACAGTCCAACCTTTATCTTGATCTTTGATAGGCTTGACCACGTCTTGAAGTTTGTTTCTTGATACCTCAGGTTGAAACCAAATAGATACAGGCTCTAGGGTTCCAAATTGGACAAGGTGCACCTCCTGATCATGAAGCGGACTAGAGTGTATTTGACTGCATGTGTTTGTTGTCACTGCGGCATGATTTGTTTGAGCTAATTCATTGAGATCTAGCTCAATCTTTCCTTCTTTAGCTAATTTTAGAATTAGCTCTTTTAGGACAAAGCACTTTTCCACCGGATGACTGATAACTCGATGATACTTGCAATACTTAGGATCATTGAATTTTTCCATCTCTTTTGGTCGTTTACACTCAGGAAGTTCGATTAGTCGCGTGTCCAGTAGTTGCTCTAACATATCAGGAATGTCAGAATCTGGAAAAGGATAGACTTTTTCCTGTCTTTCCTTCAAAGTTAGACGACGCCTTTCATTTTCTGGTCGCTTTTTAGTCCTCTTGTCTATCGAATACAACTTGAGAGGAGTTGTATTTACAACCATAGATTCTTCAGAAGTTGCTTCAATGTTCTCTCCTTCTTTGTTAGAGAGTAGAAGATCTTTGTCTCCTCGACTAGCAATACTTAGCTCCATGTCGTGGGCACGAGTTGCTAGTTCTTCAAAGGTGCGAGGCTTTATGCCTTGGAGGATGTACAGAAGTCCCCAATGCATGCCTTGAATGCACATTTCGACAGCAGACAATTCAGTGAGACGATCTTTGCAATCGAGACTCATGGCTCTCCAACGATTTATGTAATCGACAACGGGTTCACCTTTTCGTTGTCTAGTGTTGGTGAGCTCGAACATGCTGATGGCTCGTCTTGTGCTGTAAAAGCGATTTAGAAACTCTTTTTCGAACTGTTCCCAACTGTCTATTGACTCGGGCTCTAGATCAGTGTACCAGTCGAAAGCGTTCCCTTTAAGTGTTCGAACGAACTGCTTAACCAATAGATCTCCTCGTGTACCAGCATTTTCACATGTCTCGATGAAATGAGCAACGTGTTGCTTAGGGTTGCCTTTTCCATCAAATTGCTGGAATTTTGGTGGTTGATATCCAGTTGGCATTCTCAAATTATCGATTCTCTTAGTATATGGTTTAGAATACAAGAGAGAATTTTGAACAGGACCACCATACTGAGCTTTGATGGAGTTCGTTATCATGTCTTGAAGTTGTTGGACAGATAATGTAGCAATCGAAGTGGAGGGTTGTGGTTGACCTTCTTTCACAACGACCTTCTCTTTGTTGCGATCTTTGATGGTAGGAGTTTGACTTGATTCAGCGACATTTTGGTTCTCAATCTGGCTCTTTAGGTATCAATTTGAGAATCTCTTTCTTCAATCGCCTTCATCAAGATGTTGATTTTCTCCTGCATCTTTTCCATTCTTTCTTCCATAATGTTTGTTTCAGTCATCATGACAGACACAACGTCAGAATCGAAATCGAACAAAGGGTTACACTTGACCAGGAACTTGTTGTTAGTCAATGCCCCCAGCAGTGTCGTTACTTTATCTTCTTCCAACCTTAGTTCATTGGAGCAACTATGGGTAGTAGAACCCGTGTACAAGTTGCTCATGACAGCGGTGATCGAAGAAGTCTTGAATGACATCACTTTACTTGTGCTTTGAGATGAGAGAAAGAGATGAGAGGTAGAGATGGTCCCACTGGGCGTGCCAATCTGTTCACACGAGATTTCAACAAGGAAATTTAACACGTGGAATGAACTTTGTATTTGTATTAATTTCAGTATAGTGAGTACAATCTCTAGTATTTGATCCTCTGATTCTCTCTCCTATTTGTATGCTTTGATCGAGGGCTGAATAGCTTGTTCTCGAGGTTGAAACTTCAATGGATTCTTGGAGTGTTCTTGATTTCTGTGACGTGTTCTTCGTTCAGATGGTGTTTGATCTTCAGGAGCTTCTGGAGTCTTCTGAGCTTTGTTTCTGAATTCTCTCTGAGCTTCTTCAGTTCTGAACCTTTGAAATGAAGGAGGAAGCTCTCTATTTATAGAGTTCTTCATGAACCTCAGGTGGGCTTGGGCCTGTTGGGCTGGGCCCAATTGATTTTGGGCCAACCCATTTGGACTGGGCCTGGTTGACTTTGGGCCAGCCTTTTGGGCCTGGTTGACTTTTGGGCCTAGCCATTTGGACTGGGCCTAGTTGACTTTGGGCCAGCTTCTTTGGACTGGGCTTAGTTGCCTTTGGGTCTAGCATCTGGACTGGGCCTTCAGTTTGGGCTTTTGTCTTCCAAATTTCAAAGAACCCAATAGTGTATTTGAACATGCCATAATTTAATATAGGAATCTTTGCAAATTTAATTAATCCCTAATTAAATATAATTTCGTCATTAATGTTGGGTAATGACGTGGCAATTTTGGGTTGGTCGAAATTTCTATTCCAACACTGTCATTTGGCCAAAATGACCTATTTTCGTCAC
Source organism: Trichosanthes truncata (assembly GCA_033996785.1). Lineage (NCBI taxonomy): Eukaryota > Viridiplantae > Streptophyta > Magnoliopsida > Cucurbitales > Cucurbitaceae > Trichosanthes > Trichosanthes truncata. The sequence goes on along the minus strand of JAWPNB010000009.1, from coordinate 816,972 downwards.
TCATTTTAAAACAATTATATTTTGAAATCTCTCTATTGAAACTACATTATTCTTAAAGTATTTTGTTACTACTAAACCATGTGATTGTTTGATATAATGGATTTGAAAATTATTCCTGAGTGTAGTTGATAGTAGGGGTGTTCACGGTCCGGTTCGGTCCGATTTTGGACAAAACCATGGACCGAACCGAACAGGTCGGTTTTGAAGATGTCTAAACCGACCAAAATCGAAGGTTCTCGGTTTCGGTTTCCGAACCGAACCGACCAAAACCGGTTCGGTTCGGTTCGGTTCGGTTTTTTTTTTTATTTTTTATTTTTTATTTTTTTTTATTTTTTAACCAGCCATTTTTCCACCTAAAAAGTTGCAGCTCAACCCAGCACAACATTACCTAACCTCATCCATGCAAAATCTAATTAAAATTTCTTTAAAATCCAAACATAATCACATATTCTATATATAATATTGAGCTTGGGCTTTTCACATGAAATGAATTAATGAAATTAGGATATTGGGCTTGGGCTTTTCACATGAAAGAAATTGGGCTGCTGAAATTCAAAACAACATTTCTAATTTCTAAATATATAATAATAATAATTACTATTCGGTTTTTTTCGGTTTTTTTTGGTTTTTTCTGGTCTTGAACCGAGAACCGAACCGAAATACTCGGTTTCCTAAATATCTGAACCGAAAAACCATTTTTTAAAATAAAAACCGAACCGAACCAGTCGGTTCGGTTCGGTTCTTCGGTTTTTTCGGTTTTGTGCACACCCCTAGTTGATAGGACTAAAAATTAGTAGAATTAGTATAAATATCCAATGCAGTAATGTAAAACTAGATTATAATATAAGACTAATTAATTTCACGTCGCATTACAATGTATGATATGGAAAAGAAAATATTATCAACCACACCATCTTTAGTAGAGTTGTCAAGGACGTGTTTTGAATTGCATAAACAGTTTTTTGTGGGTAATTGGTCTGGTTGCACATTTGAAAGCAATTTCTTTGGGTAATTGTTTGGATCACATTAACCAAGTTAAATTTAAGAAGTTTGAATTTAAAAAGTTTAAAATTGTATAGCTGGTATAAGCTCAAATTATGTAACTAAGATTTTATATTGCTTTGGGATTAAGAAACTATGCTTTAAACTCACCTTCATAACATATATTCAAATTTTCAATCCCAATCTGGATTAAAAAAAAAAAATGAGTCCAACACTAGATCTATAAAAATCATAAGAATTGAAATGTCAACGTGAACATGAATGTTGAAGTCTTAATTTGATATAAATATTGATGTTGACTAATATTCTTAAATGCCATACAAGTCAAGAGTTTATAAAAATGTCAATTAATAAATAATTTACATTTTTTTTTCAAGTTCAACAACAATAATTGAAAGTGGGGGAATTTGAACCTCTACCTTTTGGTCGAAAACTCGAGGGTACATGCCAAATTATCCATAATATTTAGGTAGTTATCAATTTAATCTTTTAAAATTCTTAATTCGATTATTTCTAGTAATTAAAAGTTTCTCCATAAAAATTCCTCAAGAAATTGTCAGAAATTACCATACCAATTATATAAAACTAGTAAAAATTAGAAATTACTTAAAACAAGGTTAAAGATACCAAATAGTTCCTAATTTTATGGGCAATTTTCAATTTGGTCATTAATCTTTTAAATTAATTATCAATTTTTATGACCCTTAATATATTGAAAATTCCAAATCAAGTCCTTAATATATCTTTTGTGTTAAATTTTGTTTAAAAAAAAAGTATGTTTGATTAAATTATTGTTTTATTAACATATTAGGATACTTTTGGGTATACTACTTAGAAAAAATAAATTTGCTGATGGGAGAGTTCAATTTTGAGGATAAACTTGTTGATTCTCATGTGTCAAATAGTATTCAAGTAGGATGTCTATGTGTTCAAACTTCAAACATGTTAATAAAACAATAATTTTTTAATATATTAGAAATCAACTTTAATCTAAACTTGGTAAGATGAATCAATTTCCAAAAAAAAACTTTCAATTATCAAATTGAACCCTAACCTTAGATAAGCTTGATCGTATGATCAAAAATATAATCGAATAACTTTGCAAAAACTCACAAATGCTTTTAAAAAATAATCTATAACCTTGTTTTTCATTGAAATCCTATTGATTTCATACTAGAGATATATATTTACAATTCATTGAACAAATATGAAAATACTTTTTTTAAACCATCATTTGAACGAAAATCTATCCAAAGATAAAAATTGCAACACTTATTCAAGTTTAAGGTAAGAGTAATAATTGTAACATTCATCCAAGTTTAATGTGCTATTTGATGAACTTGAAAGTTTAAAGTAAAAATAGTTACTCCTTACTAGATCTAAAGATTACATTGTTTTTTTCTTCAAATTATTTAACAAATAACTTAATTGAGAATTTTTAAAATATTAATAACCATATTAATAACTACCCTAAAGACAATCATTAAACGAAAACCTATTTGAAAACAAAAATTGCAACACTTTTTTAAGTTTGGGATAAGAATTGAAACATATATGCAAGTTTAAGGTGAAATTTGATGAAATTCAATTTTTAGAGTAAAAATTGTTAGCTTAAGATTATGTTTTTTTCACCAAATAATCTAATTGAGAATATATAAAACATTAATAACTATATTTGAGAACTACCCTAAACATCAAGAATTATCACGTAGATTGTGCCCTTCTTAATCCAACACACAACCTTCATCTCGAAGTCGGACCGTTACCATTGCGCTCCAGATCCACGACCATCTTATGGAATAATTTTTTTAATTAGATAATATAAGAAAGCTAACTTTCTCAGAAGAAAAAAAAAAAAAAAAAAGGTATATAAATAAGTAAAGGAAAAAATAAAACAAAAATTAAAAAGTGAACCCAACACGCAACCTTCTGATCTGGAGTCAGACGCGCTACCATTGCGCCACGGATCCAATTTAGAGTTTTTAAAGCAAATAGTTTTATGTTAAACAAAACAAAAATAAATTGAGCGATAAAAAATGGGTTTGAACCCGACGTGAATCGAACACGCAACCTTCTGATCTGGAGTCAGACGCGCTACCATTGCGCCACGGATCCACCTTTGGTCAACAAGCTTAATATATATTTATGTTGATATTTCTTTTGCCGTTTCGAATTTTTCCCATTTGGATTCGAAGCTAAGGAACTCTTGGAAACCCTATCCTCCCCTGGCTCGTTCATTTGCTATGGCGCCTCTATGCATTTTCCCGTCTCCACATTTCTAATTCCCCTTTTACTTTCTTTCAGTATGTTTTCCTGCATATGTAATGGCATCCAATTGGACTCTTCAGTTACATTCTCATTCTTTCCAGGTAATCGCCCTCTGGTTTTCTTTCTTCTTTTGATCATGTTTCTCTTGATTTCATCAGGAAATGTTCTCTTCCATGTTTATTAACTTTTTAGATCATAAGTGCAGCCACCCGTATCGGTTCGAAAGCCTCCTGCACTGTCCGGCATATTCGAACTCGGAATTGGTTATACATGCACTAACATTAGGTATGGGCATTTGAATTTCAATTGGAATCGGCATGGAATGGGTCGCAACTTTCTAATAAGAGCGGCTGAGGGTTCCGGAAGTACTGATTCCGGCCGAAATGTCGAAGATGATGAAATGGCGGTCAAGAGTGGTACTGGTGCTGTGGCATCCAAAGATTACATCGGGAAAATGCAGGAAATGCTTAGTTCCTCGCCTCCAGGCGTTTTCTTGGTAAATATTTCTTGTTTCTGATCGATGATTAGGGGTTTGTGACTCTTGCTTCTTTCTATTTCTTGTACATTCGAGAATGGCGTTTGTAATTACACCTCTTACTGCAAATGAATGGAGAACTGTCTCCTGAATGGTCATGGATCTTGAGTCCATGACACTGATACTTCTTGTACTACGAGCTTGGAACCTGCATTGCGTCATGAATAGTTTTGGGCAAATGGTTTGGGATGGATATAAGCAGATACAAGTTTTGAACGCAAAGAATTACATGCAATTTGCAACAATGTATCGTGCCTTTTGTTTTAAACTCTAAGCCTTTGTGAACGAACTCTTTCTTAGCGCAAATCATATATTTTGTTTTGGAGTTACCTGGCTGTATCTTACTCTCCTATCCTATTCTATTCTGTCCCAGATGAACAAATGTAGTGGAAATGGGCTTGCAATTGGGTTTTTCATTGTAACTGCTTGTTTAGCAATAGTTGCAAGAGTGTATTTGATGGGGAAGTCCAGGAACAGTCATTCCGGATCAGTGGCTGATCTTGTCCGGCGTGGTCAGCTAAGATCTGACAGAAGAGGCATGTATGATTTAAATCTTTGAATGCTTTGTCCTTTCCACATGCTGATATGTTATGTTATGTATGACCTGTTTCCATCATATTCTTATAGTTTCCTCTATAATCATATTTTCTTCCAGTTCCAAGCCTTTAAAATACAACGATCCCTTTAATAATCCATTGGTGAAGGTTGACAAAAGCAATTCGTCTGTAGAAATGTGTGGAAAGGTTTATCGATTGGCCCCAGTTACACTTACCAAGGAGGAACAAAGTATTCATCAGAAACGGAGGTCTCGGGCATATCAGTGGAAGAGACCAACCATGTTTCTTAAGGAAGGAGATTCAATTCCTGCTGATGTTGACCCTGATACGGTCAGGTGGATTCCTGCAAACCATCCTTTTGCAACAACAGCTAGTGATATTGACGAAGACTTAGCCCAGAACAACGTGTACCAAAAGCATGGTGTTCCTTTCCGTATTCAAGCTGAGCATGAGGCTCTGCAGAGAAAGCTTGAAGCACTCCAGAATGTGAGTACCTCTGAGTCTCTGATACTCTGTACTGGGTTCTGTGGTGTCTTCATGTTCATTACTTTAGTTGCTAAATTCATATATATCATTTGCTGCGTGTTAATGGGGAATTAATATGTTCGCTCCATGGTGGAATTAGTGCCCCCACCCCCCCCCCCCCCCCCCCCCCCCCCAAAAAAAAAAAAAAAAAAAATGAAGGTAGACAACCTAACACGGCTCTTTCCCTGGTAGGTGTTTTGTATAGCAAAACTAATGACGAATGCCAAGTCCTCTTCATCTTTTGTCCTATAGTACAATTTTACCAATTTATCCTCTCTTTTAATCGGCCGATGCCCTTCCTAAAGATGTTAAAAGCATTTCATCTAGTTCTTTGAAGTTTGATCCCTTTCACATTCAGTGGACACCCCTTCGACTTCAAGAAGGAGAAGATTTTTTGGATTCAATTATTTGAGCCTTTTCTGGGACCACTTGGTGAGATAAAAATAGAAGAGTTTTTTTAGGATAAAGGAAGATTCTCCTGGCTTTCCTGAGATTCTCCCACTTTTGGGTTCTCTCACTTTTGTTACTCACTTACTCATAGGTGGTGAAATTTACTTTGCAATTATTGTTCAAATTCTTTTTGTGCCAACTTGAATTGTTTTTTAAATATATCTTCCTTGTCTAAAGTTGAGGCCTTTCTCTCCTTTTGCGATTTCATTTCTTCAATGAATTTTAGTTCTTCTGCAATCACAAATATCACTGAAAGATGAACTTTCTGGTTTCGCATATATGTGAGATACGGATTGTATTTCTTGATGATGTGAATTATGACCTTCAAGAATTACATATCATTGTGTTAAGTTTAATAAATATTCCCTTTGTGGATGATAGCTGCCTGTGTTCTTGTGATACATTCTAGTTCTTGGTATTTATACGTATATAGGGATACTGGCACTAGCAGAATGGAAAATCCAGCATCTGTTGGATGAAATGTTCACACGCAGTTCTTGGTATTTAATTATGAGATTTATAATGCACTTGTACGAAAGGAATTTATAGTATCCTTGAGACAATGGAAAAACTCTTCCCATTTATTTATTTATCTAGAGGGAGAAAATGTGGGTGGGCGGTTTGGTTTTGGTAGAGATTTACGGATTATTTAGAAACGAGCCTCAAATTCAGGTAATTATGCATAGGAAGTTTACATTCAAACGCTTGTGATGTGTAGTGATTGTTTTAATCTTAATTAAATTTGTTATTGTTCATTTGGCGCACTACATCAACCAAGTGGTTCCTCTTCTCTCCCATCTTACAAAATCATTATTTTGTACGATAGAGAATTATGGTTTGTTCTCGCTTCCCTTTACCTGGTCCTTGGGTTAGATCAAGGAGATTAGAAATTAATTATTCAAGTGATGATGCCATCTAGATATATGTTTACTTAGTAATAGTATAGATGTCTGTTCACTAAATTGTATTGAGTCACCCTTATATATTTATATTTACGTTTTCTGCAGGAACAAAAACTGAATAATTTATTTATAGATCCTGGAAGTGTTAAGGATTTTGAGAGGCCTTTTAAGTCAAAATCCAAGTCAGATGAACAAGTAGAACAAAGTTTTCCAGATCACCAAGCTGGAGAGTCTAAGCCTCCAAACTCGGGACATCTCCCAAGTTCTTTTGGGGTTCAATCAACGTCTGATGAAACACAGAAATCCTGAGGTAAGGGGTTTTTTTTTGGATGATATATTAAGTTCATAGATATAATCATCTTACCATCCGAACAACCAATCAGGTTCCTCTGAAAATTTTAACTTTGCATATTTAAAATGCAGGTTTGCTGTAAATAGGATTAGCTTGCAGTTTTGCAGTTAATTTTATCTGCAGAACGCATTAAGTTAGTTATTGAGGCGCTTACTGTATAGTAATCAATATCAATGCGTGAAGACTTATTTCCTTAGGTCAATCAGTGGTGAATCGATGTATTTCGGTTGTTTGGAGACAAAATTTTAAAAATATGTACTTTTATTGAATTGGGGGAATATAATAGCTTCTTGGTATAATTGGTTAGTCGGATTCTGCCTTCTGCCTTCTGCCTTGTTGCATTCAATTATTATCTGAAAATTGACTCGATCAGCTAACATTAACATGACCAAAAGATTATTGCATCCTCGAAGATTTTTGAACTCCCACTCCCACTCCTTATTGGACCCCTTGTAACAACGATGTGTTCTAAAAGGAAAATTTACCTGACAGGTGATGGCTATTTGAATTTGAAATTTTCAAATTTTGCATGTTTATGATTGAAGTTTGGAAATTTTAATTTGAAAAATTATTTGAGCCTATTTGTTCGAGGATAGGAAGGGCTCGTCAAAAATATAACTTTTATATTCTAAGGTTGGTTCTAAGTAAAATTCTTGAAAAATGTATGCACGTATTTGTACTTCTCATTTCAATTATTATACATGTGAATATATACACTACATAAAGAGAAAGAAGGAAAGAGACGGAAGAATAATCACAAAGTGAATTTTCTCTTTTATTATTTTATGATCCTCAGTCGGCAACTATATAAAGAGGTGGTTGCTCAATAAAATAACAAATGATATACAGAATAATTACAAGCTCACTCACTATCAACAATAATCATTTTTTTAATACAAATACAACTAAAAATCAGAAAACCATTAATGAGCTGTCTTAATATCTCCTCAAGACGATGTCGGTAGGATCATAGAAAAGAAGTTTCGAAGGCAGTGGAAGAAATGAGCGTTGTTTCGAAGGCAGTGGAAGAAATGAGCGTGCAAGCAGCGACTTGGTGAATATATTAGCTACCTAAGCTGAAGGTGGTAAATGTAAAACATTGAGCTTGTGTTGTAGTACTCAATCTCGAACAAAGTAAATATCCAACTCGACATGTTTTGTTCGAGAGTGAAATGGGATTAGCACTGAGATGTACCACTACCAAATTATCTAACACCAAAGTATGAGCAGTTTAGTAAAGGAAGATGAAATTCTTTCAGTAAAGAATTCTTTCAGTAAAGAGGAAAGGCATACTAATTTGGAAGCAACATTAGCTAAGCAGCGAAACTTGACCTCAGTACTTGATCTAGAAACATTATGCTGCCTTTTGGAGCCTCATGTAATTAAGTTTCCTCCGAAATAAACACATAAACCAGAGGTTGAATGTCAGTTGTATGGGTCAGATGCCCAATCTGCATATGTAAAAGCTTGTACCAACAGATTTGATGGTTTGGAAAGTAATAACCTAAAGTTTGAGGTCCCTTTAAGATAGCGTAATATACGCTTTACTGCTTGTCAATGAGTGAGTTTGGGACTGTGCATAAACTGACATACTCTGTTAACTGCATAAACAATCTGTGGTCGGGTAATAATAGCATATTGCAATGCTCCAACAACACTTCTATATTTATGAGGATCAAAAAGTAATTCACCTTCTTTTGCTGAGAGAATAAAACTGCTAACCATGGGAGTGGATATAGCATTAGCATAAGACATTTTGGTTTTCTAGTGGTGGCCAGTGATGTATTTTGCTTGTGATAGAAATAGTCCACCATTCTTTGGATATGAAACTTCTATTTCCAAAAAGTAACTAAGGCAACCAAGATCTTTCAGAGAAAAGGTACTCAACAATAAGAGTGAATATTTGCTGTAGAAGATCTAGTAATAATAATATTGTCCACATAAATCAAAATATAGCAGGAAGAAGATTTAGTGAGATGCATAAACAAGGATGAATCAACTCGAGAATTTGTAAAACCATGTGCTAAGAGAAAAGACTTCAACCGATCATACCAAGCATGGGGTGCTTGTTTTAACCCATAAAATGCCTTCTTGAGTTTGCAAACCAGAGGTGTAGTAGTCCCAGATGAAATAGAAAACCCAAGAGGTTGCTCCATAAAGACTTCTTCAAAAAGGATGCCATGTAGGAAGGCATTGTTTATGTCAAGCTGACGAATTTCTCAATTGTGAGCAAGAGCCATGGTGAGAAGTACTCGAATAGTAATAGGTTTTATAACTGGACTATAAGCCTCAAAGTAATCAATATCGGCAGTTTGGGGGAAGCCCTTGGCAACCAACCTAGCCTTGTATCTTGAAATAGAACCATCAAAGTTTCGTTTGACTTTAAACACCCATTTGCAACCTATGACCTTTTTGTTTGGAGGTAAAGAATTTAAATCCCAAGTATCATTCTTTGATAAAGCAGTATACTCATCATTCATCGTAGAAACCCAATGGAGACATTTGAGGGCAACTTTTACAGTAAGAGGTTATGTATCAACATATTCAGTCAAATAGACTTTTGGTTTTCTTATACCATTCTTTGATCTGGTGATCATTCCATGAGTATTAGTAGTATCACAAGTGATTGGTGTACATGCAAGCGCACGCGATCGAAATAATATAAAATGGTATGTGAGTACCAAGTATTGAGCCCACAGGGAACGATGTAACAAAAATATTATAAAGCAAAGTGTAAGGGAAATTGCAACTTGAAAATTAAAAATGCAAAAATAAGGTTGGGTTGGTGTGTTGGAAGAATTGCATAATCAAGAAATGACAATATTGGAATAAAGAAAAATTGCAGAATTGAATTGCATAATTGAGAAATGACAATAATGGAAATAATTAGAAATTGCAGAATCTAGAAATGACAATATTTGATAGCAAACTAGATAGACTTAGTGAATGAAAATTCAAAAGGAATTTGGATAAAAATGGGGCTCAAGAGTGTCATTGCCCTAAGTTGTAATTGCAAGCCAAAATTACAATTCCAACCTACTCCACACTCAATTGTAAACCAAAATTGCTTATTCACCTTGAAATTAGGTTTTTAGGAGGCTAAGTGAGTGACTTATATGTCTATAGTCGCTCTATCTTAGATCATTCGACTCAACAATTTTATGGTATAAGTGAGTGACTTATATGTCTATAGTCACTCTATCTTAGATCATTCGACTCAACAATTTTATGGTATAAGTGAGTGACTTATATGTCTATAGTCACTATATCTTAGATCATTCGACTCAACAATTTTATGGGTTTTGGAGTCTTTAATTCCTATGTTTAGGGTAAGGATTGGCTTATGTCTAAGCTCTTTCTCCATTTCTTGTGTGAAATCTGCTTATCTCTAACTATGTCGGTATTAGATCTAAGCTTAAGTTGCTACCCTATGATCAACCTAGGATCTCAATGGAAATTTATTCAACACAAGCAAACAATTGAGATGTAGGCTTGATTTTTTATTGAATTTTAGGCTACCATCACTTTTTAGGGATTTCACATTCTTGAACCCCCTAAGAAGTTTTAGCTCATATTAATGATAAAAATATTACAACTAATTTTTGAGAAAAAAATCATATTAGAAGTTGGATTAATTGAATAATTAAGACAATAAATTGTAGTGCAATTCTCGGCAAAACTACAAGGGATTCAAGAAGAGATTCTCAATGGGAATTAAAGTAAAGAATCAAGGGCATCTATATGAATTTTCAGTCTTCTTCCTTCTGCCCTTGAGTCTGATGAGCTTTAAACATTCCCACAGAAACTGAACTTGAATAAAAGTAGAGGATAGAATCAACTAATAACGAAAATTCATTCAATACAACTCACTCCATTCCAATCGACTCAACCTCCACCAATTTTAGGAGACGATTGGTCTTAACGATTCAAGAACCACTTGAATCAAATTGGACAAACTGAAAAAAATGAAGAAAAATTTTAGATTATGACATAACAATAGCAACCCATTTAACATCATGAAAAACAGAATTTTAATTGAACAAAAATGTAACACAAACGAAGAAATCGACTTAACATCAAGTTGTACTACTAACATTGTCGGTATTACAAGAAAAACTCGAAGAAAATGAAAGACAGAAGCTGCAACTCCTCAGAACTTCTAGAAATTTTAGAAAAATAGAGTGTAAATGAAAATGGAACCCACGAGCTAGAATCTCTCCAAAAATCGAATCCCCCGTCCGTCTTTTCTTTCCTCCTCTTTTGTAGAACTTCCTAGCGTTAAAATTGGCCAAATTTGAGCTCAAATTTTCCCAATTCGTGCGGTAATTGTGGTATTCCATATATGAGTTTCTTTTCTTCTTACCCCGGATTTTTCGAGAGTTCTTGACTTCTGCTGTCCACAAATTGTAGAATCTGGAATTTGCAATTTGCAATTTGATTTTGCAATTTCCATTTTCCTGTAAACAAGATTACTTTAATTAGAATTCTACCTCGAATACTATCATACTTATTTATTCCTTAATTTTAGAACAATCTTTCCACTAAATTCAATTGGTTTAAAGTCAAAATAAGAATATTTTATGCAATTGAAAGTTAAATAAGCCTTAATTCTAAGACTTATCAACAAGTATGAGACAATGGAACTAGGTTTTCGGTTTGTGGGAGGGAAATGGAGTTTGCAGGGGATAAAGGCGTTGGTAAAGATAAAGTGGGTGAAACATTTGAAGTATTGTTGGTTTGGGAAGTCAGATGAATAGGTTGGGTTAATGGATTTTCTGGTTGATCTGAAGGTAACACAATAGAGGAATTTATGATTTTGGGTTGAGAAATAATAGGTAAAAGTAAAGGAATGGAATTTTGAATAGTTGGGCTAGGTGGAGATTTGGACATTGGAAGGGTTGTAGAAAAAGGAAAAATAGATTCATTAAAAAGGACATGTCTAGAGATGAATAGCTTTCCAGAAGCATCAAGGCATTTGTATCCTTTATGTACAGTGCTATAGCCAAGAAAGGTACATGGGGAAGATTGTAATTGCAATTTATGTTGGTTAAAAGGACGCAAATAAGGAAAACATAAACAACCAAATAACTTGAGTGAATGATAGTCTGGTTTTTGTGTTAAACAGTAGCTCCAAGGGACTCTTTCCATGAAGAATTGGTGAAGGTACTTTGTTAATTAGAAAAACAGAAGTGGAGAAGGCATCATCCCCAAATTTCAAAGGCATGGAGGAATGAGATAACAAAATTAAGCCCATGTTAACTATATGACTATGTTTCCTTTCTACTACACTATTTTGTTCGGAAGTATGAGGGTAGGTTATACGATGAGTAATACCACAGGCTTTAAGAAATGGGGCAAATGAACGAAACCCTCCCCCCCCCCCCCCCCCCCCCCCCCCCCCCCCCCGCCCCCAAAATCGGTTTGAAGCATTTTGATGTTAGTATTAAGTAGTTTCTCAACAAGAAGTTTGAAAGAAACAAAGGTTTGTAGAGCCTCAGATTTAGAATGTAGAAAATAAATCCAGGTATGGCGGGAAAACATGTCAACAAAACTCATATAATATCAAAAACCATTATGACTAACAGAATGAGAGGGTCCTCATAGATCGATTTCTATAAGTTCTAGAGGTGCAGTATATACAGTATTTGAACGAGAAAAGGGCAATTTATGAATTTTTCCAACAGCACAAGAAGAACAAAGTTGTGAAGTGTTATTAGATGTAGTAGAAATATTACATTGATGCAAGATGTTATTGACAACATAAAGAGATTGGTGGCCAAATCTATTATGCCACAATATTTGATTTATATCAGATAAAGGATAAGGAACAAAGGACTTAGATGTGAGCATGGCTGTCTTGTGAGTAAAAGAGTGACAAGGTTGAGTAGCATTGAGATGAGCCTTCACCAAAGAAAATCTATACAATCTTTCATGGAGTTGTCCTTGGAGCAAAGTTTTCCCAGTTTCCTGAGCCTTCACAAAGCAAACATTAGAATGGAATTCAAAGAAACAATTATTATCTTTAGTGAATTGACTAACACTAAGCAAATTCTTTGTGATATGTGGTACATGAAGAAGATTTTGAATTGAGAAAATAGGAGAGGAAGTGTTTGGGGAAATGCAAATATCTGAAGGTACAAAAAAAGATTGGCCAGTATGAAGAATATTTAAACCTGTACCATTGCCTACATGAACTTGTTCACCACCATTGTAATCATTCATGACAGATAAATTCACCAAATCATTAGTCACATGATGAGTAGCGCCAGAGTCAGGATACCATCCATTTGCATCAGTATTTTGTGAAGTCAAAGCCATCAAAGCTTGAAAAGGAGGATTTTGCAGAAGAGTTTGGCCCATTAAAAGACTGAAAACGTTGCTGTCCTGATAGCAAATTAGGAAAACCAGAGGGAGATCCTCCAAGAAATTGACGCTGGAAATTAGGATCATATAACGAGTAACATTTGATCGTTGTGTGACCAAACTTTCTACAAAGTTGGCATTGGGGTTTTGAATTATTCCAAAAGCATCATCCTCTTCCTCGATTACCATTTCGACCTCCTCTATTATTGTCACTAGGATTCCATTGTGGTGGATTTGTATTCTTGGTATTGTTAGAAAAATTATGTTTCTTATCATTACTTCTAGCAACAAGATTAGCGGTAGGTAATATCCCATCGAGATTAATGGTTGAATTTCTACCAAGTCTACTCTCATGAGTCATTAAAAGAGCATAAATCTCATGCAAAGGCCTTGGTTTAGTCTTAACAAATATAACTGAAATAATTGAATCATATTCAGGACCTAAATCGGAAAGAATGTAAACTATATGTTCTTGAAGAGAAACATGATTGCCAACTTCATTCAGTGCACAAACTAGATTCTTTACTTTAGCAACATAATCTTTGATTAACTGACCTTCGTTCTTTAAATTCTATATTTGGCTCTTAAGTTGCATGATTTTCGCTGTATTAGAGGTTGAATAGGTCTGCTCAAGTGTCAGTCAAATCTCTTGTGCAATATTGCAACCCACAATTTGAGAGAAGATATCTTCATTCATCGATCCTATTAGCCACGAACAAAGTAGATGATCTTGTCTCATCCAAGTCAAATACTCTGGATTATCAACAAAGATAGGAGGAGTATTTGAGTCACTCGTCTCTTCAGTTGAAACAATCTTTTTTGCTGGTTGATCATTGTCACTGAGTATATGTTTCTCCAAAGAATGACCATAGACTGTATTCAGAACTTGCAATTTCTACATTAGGTAGTTGCTATCAGTCAATTTGATCACCGAAAGTTGATGACCATGATTGATTACTAAAGAACTTTGTTGAGTCAAAATCACTGCACTATTATTTGTCTGGGTTGAACTCAGAAAAGCCATCGCTGTTAAGCTAGGGCTCTGATACCATCAAAGTGTAACCCAAGTAAAGAGAAAGAGAGAAGGAAAGAGACGGAAGAATGATCACAAAGTGAATTTCTCTCTTATTATTTTATGATCAAAAGAGTCAACAACTTTAGAGGTGGCTGCTCAACAGAATAACAAATGGCATACATTAGAATAACTACAAGCTCACTCACTATTGACAACAATAATTTTTTTAATACAAATACAACTAAAAATCAGAAAAACATTAATGAGCTGTCTTAATAGGCATAGACTGGGTTGGACTAATTTGGGCCATGGATTTTAGCTATAAGGGCTAAGCCGACACAAGCTGAGGCTGCCTTTTTTTCAAAAATAAAAATAAAAATTATGCCACCCCGTATAGGTATCATCTATAAATACCTAAAGATGTAAAAGAAGTATTAAGTTAAATTGATATATACCTACAAAAGGTGCAGAGGAAATACAGGTTAGGTTGCCAATTTGGTTCTTGCAATTTAGAAATAATTTCAATTTAGTCTCTCTAGTTTTAGAAGTTTCAATTTAGTTCTTGTAATTTGGTTGGCTTAATCTTGTTCCTAAATTATGTTTTACCTATCTGAAAAATCGTTCTGTTTTTTACACTTTAATATAAGTAGGTATGAATGGAATGATTGGTAAGGTTTAACTAAATTATAAGAACTAATTGGGTGATGTTTTACCTCTTAAATTTTTTATAATTTTTTACACTTCAATACAATTAGTTAAATAGAATATGTCAAAAAAAAAAAACAGTTAAATAGAAAATATTGGAAAGTAAAAAAAATGTCTAAAGTATAAGAATCAAATTGGAACCAAATTAAAAAGACCAACTATGGAGACAAATTGAAACTAAACTTAAATCAATTTAGGAAGCTATCCCTAAACTACTGGCAAATTTGTGGAAATATAGATACCTGTGTTTTAGATTTTTTCAAATTTTTTCACATTTAGATTTGTTGGATTCTTTTGTTATAATTTCTTACCATTTTATCCTCTAATTATGATTTTCACTCCTAATTTAATATGTTGATTAAATTATTTATTCTATATTGGACCTAAATCAATTATGATAAGTAATATTCGAATTAAATATAGAATCAAGATTTCAAAATATTATTATGCAATCAAATTATTTATTCTTCATTTATTATGCAATCAAATTTGGTATCACCATTCAAGGCACCATTTTTCTTTCCGTCATTTACCACATGATTTCTTAGTATCTCATTTTCTTCTCCATTTTCGTTGACTGGTGTGTTCCCCATTTTCTTAGTTTTTTTTTGTTTTTTCTTCTTATATTTTCACAATATGTACCGTTTATATATTTTTTTTATCCCACTTTTTTTTTTTCAACAATATATACCGTATATATATTTTTTTCATCTTTGCAAGTATGTTTGATGTATATATACCACATAGACACACCATTTATAAATTCACATATATATATTTTGCTCGTACAACTTTAATATTTTATCACAAATACTCATTAAGTTAATTCTTTTAAATTATTGATCTTTTTCACTAAGCTCAACACATGTACCTAAATAGGTATTCTGTACATAACTGATATAGAAAAATAATATACTTGTCATACAATGATTCAACCTACTTACAGGTTTACCTGTATTCCGTGTGTTTGGTCATTTATATACCGAGTATATATTCATTTCACTAAGGTTAAATTTAATATATTCATCACATGTTTTGATTCAACCCTTATATATACCAAGAATATATATTTCATTATTGGAAAAAAAAAAGATCAAACATTAAATAAATGTATATCAAAACTAGCAACCATTAGAAATATAAGAGACTAAACAAAATATTATCCAATAGTATTTAATAATTAAGATTAGTTTACTACAAAATAATTAAAAAATATTACATCTCCAATAAAAGATTAAATCTTGATCCATTGAAATCTTGTGTATTAAAAAATTTCTCTCTCCTTATCCTACACAATAAGAGTATATAATATATATGCATATGGTCATTACATAAATAGTTATAGACTATTAATTATGTCTTCACAATTAAAGAAATATCAATATATACGAAGTATATTTCGTATATATTAAATATACGTACAATTTTTTTAACAATCCCTAAATATACCCCCATTAAAAAACTAAGAAAGCATTACATTGAAACTTTGATGCTATTTACTAGGTTTCAATCATAAACATCTGAAATTGAGAACAAAATTCAGATATCACGTTTAACATTGAAAATGGTGTGATTTCAAGTGGCAAGAAGTCCAGATTTTGTTTTTTAGAGCAGCACTCCACGACAAATTCTATCTCCTTTGATCGTCTTCCCTAGAACCCAAAACCACAGTATAGTTGCCGGTGTAGTCCAACCAAAGCTTTAATTCCGCAACCAAATTTAAGGTTGCCCCACGACAATTCGACAAGTGAATGAGGAGAGAGAGATGGTGATTTTAGAACTAATCAACCAATATTAAAGATCTCAGCAGAATGGTTTTTGGCAATTTATTTGAATTGTGTAATTAAATACAAAATGAACTATGCAATTCCTTCTATTTTCCTACTGAACATATAAATATCAACACACGAATTCAGAAACACCATCTCCGCTGGAGTTCAGACGTCGGCTTCTTCTAATTCACAAACTTTACATCTGGGTTTCGTATAGGTTTGAGCCACATGTCGGCCATTACTCTCGACGACAAGCTCCACAGCAAATCTGGTCCCTTGGATGATAATTGCTTTCCCTTCTTCACCGCCTTCCCAATCCCGTACGCCACCAGCCACTGCATCGCCGTCAGCCTCTGCTTTTCACTGTCCCACGTATTCCTCTTCACGCCGCCCCTCCTCACCTTCAACCCTCCCACGTGCAAGCTCGTCACCTTGAATCTTCTTTCTTCTTCGTATTTGCTTGTTTTGTCTTCCATTTCTGCTTCTTTGGCGTGTATCAGACCCACCACTGGGCCCCCCACTGCTTCGTATCGCCGTAATGGGTCTCTTAGCTGCACCACCACCGCCAGTGTGATGGATTCTGGATCTTCTCTTTTGCTTGCAAATTTAGTGAAGTTGAATTTCTTCATCCAATCTTCGAATGGAACTGCAGAATCCAGGGGATGGATTTGATTTTGATCCTTTCCTCCAATTTTCACATTCAGAGCAGAGACGTCAAATGGGGCTTCTTCCTCCGCCATTTCCGCTTGGATTTTCAAGGCTTCCACGCTCATTTCTTCCAGCTTTTGCATTGACAAGGCTAGAATCTCTTCGATGGTTACAGGGGTTTCGTTTAAGTTCCATATTCCTGTCGATATCCTCTCTTTCCTACCTGTGCTCAATGCGGTCGCCATTGATTTTACAGCAGCAATGGCACGGGCGGCAGTCGAGGTTGCTCCTTCTTTGTTTCTCCCTTGAATGATTGCTGAGGCAATTCCTTCAAATGCTATTTGTTCTGCTGTTTTGCCCATGAGTTCATCCGTAGACATTAATGCCACTACTTTGGAGCTCAGTTCCTCCAGCCCACCACAAGCCATGCTTTGAAATAATTCGAATCCTCTCAGAGACAGTGTGGAGGCTAAAATGAAGGGCTTGGATATTTGCATCGCTAGTTTTGGAGTGTCCTTTCTTGAAACTTGGGTGTTTAATGGGTTCATGGCCGCTAAGTAGCCTCCATCTCTGGTTCGAACAACGCAGCCTAACCCCTTTCCAAGATCTGAAAGGTAAGATTTGGATTCAATTTCAGAGGAATCCTCTGTTTCTTCAAGTTGGAGAGGAGGGATTTCAGGGTACTTGAGTTTATTGTCACTTTTGTATGAGCCATCACCGTCCTCTTCCTCGAGCATCTGCAGAAATTCCCTTGTTACGTTTTCTTCATCAGCATCAAGTCTCTGTGAATCGGATTCTTCATCGTTTTTGCCGAGGTTTTCATCTCCCATTATTGATTCCAGAGCTTTAATTTGCTGTGCAATCGAATCGAGTTCCCATAATCGATTCAAATGAACTTGATCGTGTACAACCTCCTTGACTACCTCGCTTGAAGTCGACTTTTCTTCCACTGATTTTTCAGATTCTTCTTTTTCCAGTTCTTCCTCTTTGTCCTGAATCTCAACTCCTTTGTCGACAACTTCAAAGTCTGGAAGATCGAGATCGTCAATCTTCGGTTCTTCTGATTTCTGAACAGACGGCGAGGTTGACGGAATCGGCGCTGGTTCATCTAAGTTTAGGTCATCCATTCCTGGAAGATCTGTTGACGCTCTTGGTTGCGATGATGGAGTCCAAGCTTCACTCTGACTGGTTAATCTGGGACTAGGAACACTGAATGAGGTCTTCGATTGCTTTCTCCCGAAAGATTTTCCCGATTTGGATTCCTTTGGCTGAGCTTGATTGTAAATTCCAATTCCTCCGTCTTTCTCCATAATCTGAAACCCTAATTTGACAACGAGTTCTCCTCCTTTGGCTTTCCCCGCCAAATTGAAGCTTATGTCCCACTGTCGAACTCGCTTTCCTTCGTAACTCTTCTCCATGGATTCTTCAATCAGCTTACTCAAATCCACTGAACTTCGTCCGAAATCAAGCTCTTGAGCATCTACAGCAAAAGCGTAAATCCAAAACGGACGAGGCTCGAATTTGAGAGGCTTTCCGTTACCAGGAGTGCAATAAACATGGCACTTGAGGAACAACGTCTCTTCGAAATCCGCAGCGCCTTGCGAAACCCTTGACGGCATTGTGTTGACAGCGCCATCTTTGGTCTCTTTCTTCCTCACACAAACGGAAAGTCGAAGCCCATTCATGGAGGCGGGAAGGCCCTGAACGGTGACAACTTCAACAGAGAACAAGCAACTCATCTTATGCATTGCGATATGAGTGAGAGCTCGAATCGGTTTCCAATTCCAAATCCCCTTCTTCTCCGGCCCGGCTTCATCCAACTTCCTTGGCTCCGGCTGATTAGAAGAAACCCTGTTTCGTTCCGATTGCGATTTATCATCATCAGTGAGCTTGGGGCGAGAACGCCATGGCGACAGAGACATACGCCGGGACCGTGGCTTGTTGAGTGTGTCGTCAGTTCTTGCGATGCCGACATCTTCAGCAGAGGGAATAGAAGGGAGAGAGCTCCGAGGAAGAGCAAGCGAGGCTGTTCTTCGAGTAGCGGAGGAGGTGTGGGTTTGGTAGAGTGATTGGCTCAGTGCCTCAAGCTCCTCGAGAAGCTGGGTATTGGAATCCCTTTTCTGGGCCGTGTACTGATCAGTCGCCATTGATGAGGTTGGAGCCAAAAATGGAGAAGAACGAGGAAGAAAAGAAGCAGATAAGAGAAAAAGTGGGTGGAGCAGGAGCAGAAGCAGGAGCAGAGCATGAAGGTTGAAAGAATATGAGGTGGAGAAATTGGGAGAGACGATAAGTTAAAGAAAGCAGCTGTTGGAGGATGGAGAGCCAGGTAAAATTGTCTGGGCAGAAAAGCTTGAGCGTTATGTAATACCCAAACACAGAAACAGACAACCACCGCCACGCAGCTTCTTCTTCCATCTTGGGGCCCCTCTGCATTCAATGTCTGTGTTCTTATTCGTCAATCATTGGTAAGTTTCAAGCATCAACTGCCAGTTTTAATTTTCAGCAATATTCACTTATTAGTTAAAGTCAGCATTATATGGTTTTTTTTTTAAGCACCATTGTGACCCAAATAGTATAACAACAACCTACTAAGATTTTTTTTAAGACCATCAACCAAAAATGATGTTTCAATACATCACAAATTATACACCAAATAATTTCCAAGCGATCAACCAGCAATAGACAACAATAAACCATCAAAAATTGTAGAAGACTAAATGCAAACAACACACAAATTATAGGTGAAAAACCTCTTCGCAGTCATACAAAGGTTCACAACCCACCAACAGTTCCATACATAAGAGAATAACAATTGAGAGATGAAAGATAAAAATATCACCCAGTTTTTATGGTTCTGTCTATCAGCGATTACCGACAAACTGAAGCTCGAAACGACGATCCAACCGTTCAAAACATGACCCTATGTGTCATCAATTTCAGCAAGATCCAACGGTTGAAACTCCAGAAATTGACAACTTTGTGGAAGCTGTCTCTGAAAAACCGAACTGTACTCCTCTCTCTTCGTTTTCTTTATCTTTTTTTTTTTTCCTTTTTTAGGTCATTATCCCCTAAAAAAACCTATGCTTTCTAGGTAAGCCCACACGTTTAACCCCAAGTGGGCTAAACATATAACCCAACATTTTGAGTCCACAAACATAAGAAAAAACTTTGTTTGTCTAATAAATGGGCTGGACACCTATAACACATTTGAAATGTAGATTTTGATGGTCAAGGATGGAAACATTATTCAATAGAGTCGTCACAATGTCGTTGTATCTTAATAATCATTAGAAATTGTATAACTCTTAATAACCACCAAATATGTCGCTATTGACGCAGTCATCAGACAAGCCCTTATACCCTAATGGGCATGATCGGTCTTATCCATGTGTTTTCAATTTGTGTTTTACTTTTCTCTTTTCAATGTAATCTAAATTTTGATCTCATTTTGGCTTCATTCCATTGATTTGAAGAAGCTTGTTTCTTCCATTCTTCTTTCTTTTTTATCTCAACATGACTGCTACAAAAGGGAAGCTTGTTCTTGTAGAATAGCGATTGTTTCAAATATTATATTCAAAAGATTAAATTTCTCTCTGCATGCCTCTATTGTCTTAAACTTCTAAGCATTGTATTAAAATATTCAATGATACCAGTTGAATTATGGAATGTGTTTAAAATAGTTTAGATTTTTATGAATCGGTCTAGTTTATAGATTATTTTCAAAATTAATTTGAATGTGAATTTTTTTAAAAAAAATCTAAAACTACGGTGGATTTTAAAGTAATATAAAAAAAAATAATGTAAATTAAATAAAATTGTTAAAAAAAGAAAGATATATGGACAAAAATAGTATTTGTTTTTTAAATTTCTCCATGTACATTGGAAGGTGCAAAATGATGGGGGGTAATGTTGGGAGAGGGAGCGAGTCAAGTGGGTAAAAAGGTTAAAAAATGAACTGAATTTTTGGAAACACTTGGACGTAATTGGTTTTAGGAGGTGCATAAGTAGATGGTGAAAAAGTGTTTGTTTAGAGAGAGAGATAAAAAAATGTCGAATAACGAACAGCAGCAACAACAACAGCAAATGATGGTAAAAAGAGAAGAGAAGGCTTCGGTGGAAGAATTGCTGCCATTGGAGAGCAGTCCTTACGTGAAATACAAAGACTTGGAAGACTACAAAAAGAAAGGGTACGGGACGGAGGGGCATGTTGAGCCCAAGCCCAACCAGGGCGGCGGCGGCGGCACTGATGCACCCACCTTGTCCGGCAGTGGCTTCCCGGAGGTGACGCCCGCCGCCATTGACGCCGTCACCAAACAAGGCCTTATCCCTTGATGGACATGAGATCGATCTTATCCATGTGTTTTCACTTTTCTCTTTTCAATGTAATCTAAATTTTGATCTCATTTTGGCTTCATTCCATTGATTGAAGAAGCTTGTTCCTTCCATTCTTTTTTCTTTTTTATCTCAACAACATGGCTGTTGCAAAAGCGAAGCTTGTTCTTGTAGAATAGCGATTGTTTCAAATATTATAATCAAAAGATTAAATTTCTCTACATGCCTATTGTCTTAAGCTTCTGAGCATTGTATTCAAATATTCAATGATACCTGAATTATACTCAATTAGAATGTGTTTAAATAATTTGGATTTTATGAATTGTGTTAGTTTATAAATTCTTTTCAAAATTAATTTGAGTTAGAAAGTATGGAATTAGGATCAATTTGAGTTTTTGTAAACCAGTTTTTACGATTTAACCATGATTTTAATGGTGATTTTTTTTTATAAAAAAAAATAATATAAAACTAGGGTGGATTTTAAAGTAAAATAAAAAATAATGTAAATTATATAAAATTGTAAAAAAAAAAAGAAGGATATATGGACAAAAATAGTATTTGTTTTGCCTAAGTCCTATCTCATGCATAGTTTAACTCTACGTGTGTATGTTGATGGGTAAAGCTCAAACGTAAAATGATGCACACAAGTTATTTTAAATCTTAAACTTTAAAGAACAATTAAACAAGATTCATGCATCTATTTGATATATAATTAAATTTTATATCTAATAGAATTTGACTTTTTAAGTTTTCTAATAGAATTGTAAATTTTTAAAATGCTCAATAGATCTATCATATATGTATTAGACAAAATTGAGAGTTTAAAAATTTATCAAGTCTTTAAAGATTCAAATACTACTTGCACATGTTCATATGTATAAATTAGTAAATTATCATTAACATTTTGATCAAAAATACATATTTTATACCAATTGAGCTATACTCATGTTAGCTTCATTTTTCAAAGGTGTGCCATTAGCGCTGTAACACTAAAAACAGCCACAATTACAACAAAATGGGCTGATTCTTGGGTGATTGCAGCTTCAGGCCCATAAACTCCAGGAATCTTAATATGCGGGCCGCCAGTCAAAAGGCCCAAAGTTGAGTGTGAATGGGCCTAACCAAGCGATACCGTGAGCTGGCGTGGTATATAGCGTAATGGACTTGACTTCAAACTGGACTTGTAAACCATTTCGTGGGTGAAGATCCTTTCGGTGAAATCTGCAGAAAAATGGCGTTGATGAAGGGAGAACCGCTGGTGAGGAAGCTCGCCGTGTTCGCCAAGTACGTTGTTCTTCCGGGAGCCATGGCCGCCGCTCTCGTTTACTCTCCTCCCGATTACGCTTACTACAAGAATGACGATAAATCTTCCAAATAGGACTCCTTCCCCTTCTTCCACCTATTCGGTTCGTCTCGATCTGTTCTTCCTTAGGGTTAGCGTTTTACAATTTTCCTCGTTATTCTGTTCTTTTTCTAAAATGTTGATGAATGATTTTGTCTTACTGCTGGATATTGTATGTGAACGAACGTGTTGCCTGCTATTGAGTATATGCTCATTTTGGTTGCAATCAGCAATTGATGTTTTGTGCATCTGATAACATCGATTACGAAACTGATAATCTTGTAACTGATGGATTTGTATTCGAGATTTTGCTTCAAGTAAGAAACTTGCGCTTATACTTCCCTCATCGTGGTGACTGGAGTATACAAAACGTATTAGAACTGTCTACACATTTATTATCCTTCCTTGCATAACTTCTACACGAATCTTATCTTGATAATTTTTTTAAATTTGCGTGAAAGTAGACGGAATAAACTAGGTTTGAACTGGATGGAAAGAAGTAGGCCCTATTAGATCCAACGTGCAGAGTGTTAGTCTTTTTCTAGGATCATCATCTAGATGACCAGCCAACGAATGGGCGTATTAGTAGTAGTTGATCTCCCTAGTTTCATCATTGATGTGTATCTATTGCTTGAACGTAAGGTTGTTTATTCTGGATAGTAAACCCCCGACACACACAGGAAAAACAAAGTCTTCTCCTAAACACAAGCCATCCATTACCTAAGGGGTTTGATGGCTGATTATCTGTGCTGCATGATAATTCCTTGATACCTCTTTTCTCGACGTATGAGTTTCAAACTATCACCTAAATTTGCAGAAACAAATTTGGGAATCACGTTCAGTGCTCTGTATAATAAGCATTATAAGCTTTGGTCTGATTTGCTTTCTCCCACTCGATAAATTGGAATTAGAATTGATTTTCTGTGTTTCTTGTGATACAGGACCGTTTGATCATGTAGGCTTGCATTTGCAGAGTTGTATTCCTCTTACGTTGATAATGGTGTGTAATGGACTTATTATCATCATGTCTCAATAACTAGTAATTTGTTTTACTTTTTGGGCTTCGTCTTCGGAGAAAGAATAATAATGATTTGTTTCCTTGAAGAATACTCAAAATGGGAAGTAAATGTTGCCTTTGCTTATATGTTTTTTCTTTTCCTTCCCTTGATAAATTTTGAAGAGATTTTATGGGCTACATGTCGATGGAAGTGGAGATTGAACCATGAGACGGAAGTGGAAACTTTATGGGATACATACCCGTAAATCTCACATGCTTATATGAAAATTTTACAGTTATAAAATGCTGGAAATGAAGATAGATATCCCATGATCACACCAACACATCTATTCATTCACAGAGTACATATAGTACCAACCTTTTGGTCCTGTCCACTGTTGAATTGAAATCAAAATTTCCACTTTTACGTGTGTTGATCATAACAGAGGATAGAGATGCTTCAGAATCAGAGTAGCAAATAACCAAAAGCCAAACTCCCAACTTGGTTGGGAGTGTTAATTTGAGGGAAGAAGATACTTGGAGCAGACTGCTATAAGAGCAACTGGTTAATCACGATTAAGTGATATTCTTTTGAAGTTAAATTATCGCTCTTGGTTTGTGTTTGGTTTCTGTCTCCGATCCTATAATTGAGTTAAAGTTTTCAAAATGTTTTTGTCGCAACTGCAATCAATTCTCTTTATGTCTCTGCACTCAGCATCAATATTTCATAGCATTTCATTGGAAAAGCTTGCTCTACATATGTAGTTATGATGGATATAATTTGAAAAATATACTCAAACGACAGGGATTAAATTCAAACTGCAGGGACTACAAATAGTAATTTTGACTAATAATTTCATAAGTAAAGAGTAAAGATGACATGAACTCTCCGACGCTCTCAATCTTTCTATGAGACAGAAAGTAAGATCAACATCATGAGAATGACAAGTTTCAGATAAGTAAGGGGAGCAGTTTATCTAACTCTTGCGACTTCAGCTGTGGAAGGATAAGTTAATTGGGCCGCTGCATGAATTTGGGTTTTGGCATATGAGATTGAGAATATACATTATATTCTATGGAAATATTTTTGAACTGAAATATTCGAACGAATTTCTATGCAATGATTGAGAGAGGGGAGGGGTGGCGTGGCCACAAGAGGATAATGGGACTACTACACTGCAAACTGTGTCAGGAATTCTTGTGGCCGAATAACTCTGTTTTTTATGAATGGGTGGTGGATTTGGGGTCCTTTGGTTCACAGTTGATTCAAGATTTTAGAATCCAAACTTGATTTTGATGGCCCCATGCCGTACTCGTTTTATTTTGTCATTACTCCTGCTGCGGAGTAGATATGTCTGTTCTCTGATATAATACTAATAATTCTTAGGGGCTACTTTTCTGTGCCACTCTCGTGATTCAGATTCATATCACACAGCTTTATTTCTAATAATTTCATTTGCTATATTTATTCCCACCAAATAATCCTCCCATCCTATTCTTCTGTTCTTGTTCATCACTATTGAGTTGAGAAGCTTGAGCACAGAAGCCCCTACTGAGTCCTAACACCCATCCACCCACAGCAACAGCATGCATGCCACCACCACTATCCACTCAAACATTGCATGCCATTGCCAACTCCCTTCAAATACCTAATAAATTACAGCTGACGTCAAAACATATTAATCAATCCTTCAAATCTCATCAATGGGGTCAAATCCAGCTAAACCTGCCCTCACCTAATTCCTCCCTATCAACAGATTCTCTATCTTTAGGGGCTTCCAAAATCCATAGCGGCCAGTTACATTTTTCTTCCCAATCCCAAACATAATTGGTAGCCATCGTAAATATTTTATATAAATACAATACACGTCTTAAGGGAAGCTGGCAGCAGGCAGGCAGGCAGGCAGCTGTGTTTTCCAATAGTGCAAGGATTACGTACAGAGATGGATAATGGGGTTTTAGAGAAGGGGAAATCATGGATTTTAAAGAAATATTTGGTACATACAGATTGGACGCTACGCTACAGACGCATACTAGTTTACAACCACGTACTTGAGTACTAAAAAAGTAGGGGAAAAGTTAAAACTACGAAAAAAGATGTTAAGCATCTAAAGGCCAAGATTCTCCATGGGCATGGACGATGTTGATGTGAGGATCTAACATTGTCTGATAGGCGGGCCTGTTGAAGGCGATTGAAGTTGATATGTCATGAACAGACACATCAGCAGCCGCGGGTGGTGGTGAATTGCATTCCATTTCAAAAAACAAGGGATGTTGTTGTTGGTAACAAGGGGGATTTGGCTGCATCTTGATATCCATGAAGTTTGAGTTGGCCTCAGCGGACTCGAAATAGCTGGCCTCCGCTTTGAACTGTTTAAAGACATCACACTGTTGCTGCTTTAGTACTGTGGAATCTTGATGTGAGAGGAGAGACTTGAAGAGAATAGATGGCAGCAGCGATGATGATGGGGACGGAGCTGTATACATGTTGTTGTTGGCATTCGAAATGGGGTTTATGTTATTGCTGGTTGTGGTGGTGGTGGTGTTGATTGAGATGGGGGCTTTGTGTGAATAAGAGGACTGCTGCTGCTGCTGGAATGGCTGCTCGCTCGAGGAATGGAGGATGGATTGGGACACGACTGAGCTCACGAAGCTCTTGAGGTCGTTTTCAGGAGGCTGATGAATCTGAAAAGGGTTTTGGAAAGCCTGCATTGCGGCTTGAGATTGACACTCTATTAGTGTCGTTGGAGTCGTCTCCAGCAACGGAGGCAAGGAGTTGTATGTGGTGGACGATGATAAAGCAGACTCCAGGAGATAAGCCTGACACGGTAACAATGTTGGATTTTTCTTCTCCCCGTTCTTGTGAAATATTCTGCAAATAACCCATTCTTCCTGCAACGAGAGACAAAACAAATAATAATCAGAATACATGAAGCGTTGGATTTCTTTATTACCAGAAAGAATTAAACTGATCTTAACTTAAGGCGTCATGCATGGAGGTTGCAGCACAATCCAAAATAATAATAATAATAAAAGAAGAAAAAGAAAAAAAAAAAGAAAGAAAAGCAACGGCTACAGCTACAGCACATTGCACCATTTCCAGAGATAAACTTAGCAGTAGTTAAATCAATCGCATCACATCAAAACTTACCCCAAAGTAAATAATAGAAGAAGAATAGTGTAGCTTTGGAAAGAGCCAGTACTTTTATGGAATATAAAATAAGTCAACTCGAAAGAGGACAAAAGAATAGGGTTAAGTATTGCAGGTTAATAGCTTGATTCGCACGGTGCGAGAATGCACGTGCGGTGGCGGGGGCGAGTTTCATTGTTGGCATTACCTTGCAGGCATGGCGGTAAGAGAAATCGCCGTCTAAGCGGTACTCATGCATGACCCACTTGGTTTTCTCCCCACGCGGAGCTCTCCCTTTGTAAAACACGAGCGTCTTCTTCATCCCAAGTAGGGATCCATTTGATGCACTGTAAACTTCCCTGTCTTTTCCGGTTGCTTTCCAGTAACCAGCTCCGGTGGCCCTATTCGTTCTTAAACCTGTTGGGTACTTCCGGTCGCGTAAACTGTAGAAGTACCATTCTCTCTCACCCATCTTTGCAGCATCTGAAAATAACCAAACACAAAAAACTGCATATTACTAAAAACCCACCATCTCATTCTCGTCTCCAACTAGCTTACCCTTTTTCCTCTCTCTCTGTCTCTTTTAGCTGCAAATTTATTAGTCTACCAGTTTGTCGGCAGTTCAGAAACTTTTACAGGGAGAGAGGGATTTTGTAGCGTTGTTAAATGGAAAACGTAATCCTAGCTGACTGCAACCCCACTGATGCATTACATTGAAGTTGACAAGAACCTATCTCTGGTATTATGGCGAGAAAAAAGGATGCAACTTGTGAACTTGAAAAGGGTGTCGTTTGTATCTGGTTAACTTCCAACTCATCAGTTTCGACGCCACAAAGTGATGAATAAAATTTAAAGAAAAATTGGAAACGAAATACAAAACAAAGGCACATTTTATCTTTCCGTCTTATCTTAGGGAAGAAAAAGAGAGAATCTGTAGCCGGAAATCTACAATCACAAGAAGAAACAAGTATGATAGGAAAGATGGTAGGAACATTGTGATACAAGAGGTACCCACACTAGTTAAAAGAAAAAAAGAGAGACGGCGAATGTTTGAAGTTACTTTTTCGACCATGAGATGACTAACGTGAGGAGAATCATATATGTGTAGTAATACGTACCTGGAAGCTCCCATGGCTCACATCGATTGAGGTCTACCTCAGCAATCTCCACTCCGCAGAAGCTGCCTTTGAAAACCTTTGAAGCCAAGTAAAATGTGATAAGTTCCTCATCAGTAGGGTGGAACCTGAACCCTGGAGGCAAACCCTGCTCGTTTAACTCCTCGCCATTAAGTTCAGATAAAATTTGCTCCATTGCCAACATGGTCGTCCGCAGATGTCCACAGAGAAAGAAGAAAGACTTGGGGAAAGACAAAGGAAGGAGAGAGTGATTATAAAGAAAGGGTAAATTATATAGGTATGATTATAAAGCACTGAAACCAAAGCAAAGTGAAAGAAAAATATGAGGAAATGAGGAGGGCGGAGAGATAGAGATTTGAGATTCTTAAAATGCTTTCATGGGGGCCTAGAGAAACGCACCTGAAAAAAGCTTTCCCTTCCCAGACTAGGTAGCCAACAAAATTATTTTTTATTAAAATGTTTTTTTGTTGGGAGAAAAAAGAGAAAAGAAAAAGGAACGATTTGGTAGGAGAATGTTAAATGCAAAAGTTGAGAGATTTATGCTTGCGTATGTTTGTTTTGAGGGTAAAAGTTAGATAATCTACATAAAAGGGAAAGGAGAGAAATAGTGAGATCATCATACTAACCTTTTTGTTTTTAATTTGAAAATCGAGATCATCAAACTAATTATTTCCCATGCCTTCCAAAACTGCTTCAACTTTTTGACCTACATATGGATATGGTTTCATACGCTACATTATTAAATAAAAAGAGAAAAGTAATAAAAGGAAACCCATGGGATAATAATATATATTATGAACAGTGAAAAACGAGGGCATGGAAGGAAACAAGAGAAGGGAGGGGGACAGAGTAGAATGGAATAGAACTTAGGGTGGGGCGCTTGATTACGTAATAAATGATTTGAATGCTTTGGTGGGCTGTTTATGCAATTAATTCCAAGTGGTGGACATTGCAATGAAATCAGTCGGCGTTGCACGTGTACGTATCATCACCAAATAATAATAAAAATTTATTCAATGAACACGAGAATAGTTATAACCACTGAGTGAAGTAAAAGATAATACAACTGCAACGCCAAAGATCTACTGATGCATTGTAATAGCCGAATAGGTAGGTTTACATAAGCCTATTTGGGCTGCCTCTGCCCTGCTTTCGTTTTCTTTAAATTACTTTGAGCTGGAATGGGGAACACTTCACTGTGCCTCAGCCACACGTACCCCACACCTCTTCTACTTTGCGTTTTAAGGATTTCTTCCCAATCAATGGTCTTTGTTTTGTGAGACGAATAGGAAAAGGAATAGGAGACGTCGATGGTCGAAAGAGTCGGTGCGAATTTAAGACATTGCACCCTGCCATTCAATGCAAGGGCTGCTTATTATTAATGTGTCCACAAAGAAAGAAAGAAAGAAAATGGGCTCAAAATTTCTATTTCTATTTCTTTTTTGTAAATGGAAGAGGAATGAATGCATGCACTTACACGTGCCAAGGAAGGCTTGTTTTTGTTATATTGGGAGGAGGATGCAAGTGAAAAGACAAGTCAATGTGTATAAAGGCAACGGGTTGCGTTGCGTGGGACCTCAAATTCGTCCATTTGTCATGTTTTATTCCAATCTGCTGAGTGTATGTATATATATATATATATATATATGTACACATTTATAAGGAAGAGGAGTAAGGAGTAAAGTACTAACTAGTAGTTAGGAGGAAGGAGGGGGATATGTGGTTGGACGAGTGGGGCTGGAAGGCACGAAGCAGAAGAAAAAGTGCAACATTTAGAAAATACAGGGACCGCTCGGCAATAATAATATAATCTCATCTCATCAGATTTGAAAAAATTGGAAGGAAGGAAGGAATGATTGGGGTTTGTGTTCAAATTTTATTAAAAAAAAGAAAAAGAAAAATGATTGTATTGGGCCGTTGGGTAGAGAGAGTTGAGTTGATTGATTCTCAATGGCCTTCTTGAAAACAGAAGAAGAAGGAGAAGAAGACGAGAAGGCGAGGCGATTTGAATGCGTCGTCATCCCTCTCGCTCCATTCCGTGTTTGTTAATTAACAACACCAACAACGCTTACAGGCTACAAGCTCAAAGTAGTAGGGGCAGAGTTGGTAATTTTGGCATGTAATATAGACACTTTGAATAGGAGGGGCAGAGTGGGTAATTTGCAGTATCTCTTACTCTCAAGGGAAAAAAACAGAAAAGTCCGTACAAAAGGGGAGCAGAAGAAGGGGGGTGGGGGACCACAAGCATATGCATAGGTGAAAACGGAAGGTGAAGAAAAGTGGGAAAATAATTGGGGAAAGAGCAAAACAGAACAGAACAGAACAGAACAGAACAGATGAGTGTGAGACTGTGAGAAAAAAGAAGTGCAATTATTAAACAACTTCACATTGTCTCTTATTTACTCATGACTTCGACTTGCTTTTTTGTCACCCTTCGGCTTCAACTTCACATTTACATTTACGTTTACATTTACATTTACACTTCCCCTTGCCCTTTGGGCTTTCACCCCAATACTGGACTCTTTTCGCTCTTCTTTATTTCCTCCGTATCAACTCAGCATTCAGCACCAAACAATATTCTATGCTGCATCCTACACCCTTACATTACACACCGTTTTTTTTACCAAGCATTGGTTTTAGCAGTGTTTTGGTCCACAAATTTGAAAAGCATGAGTTTGTTTGACATTTTGAATGGTATGGAAAAATCAACTTCAAAAGGTTGATGTAACGCTCCAACCCCAGGAGATTCAAAATTCAAATTTGGTACATCGGCATTCTCTTGCATCCCCTACGATCTAATCATGTCACTATACTAGTCTTCAGCTGCTTGTGAGAGTAAAGACTGTCCCCACAAACTAACAAGAGTCTTTTCAAATGTCTTGTTCTTACTCACATACTTCTTAAGAAAATTTTCAAAAAATCACCCAACATAGGATTGCTCCAAGCTAAACATGCTTAATTTATGAGTTCCTACAACTGGGCCACCCAAAAAAAAAGGTATACTTTGTTGGTATAAATAGTAACTATCAGTTCTTTTAAACTTATCTTAACCATGCTTGCTTAGTCTCAGGATAATTTCTTATTCAAATGTAGTTTCGATTTATGCATGTACCCCTCCTGAACTTAGGTGTCACACTTGATTTGTAGATTTTAAATTTGTAAAAGTTTATACATAGCCTATAAATTTGAAGAGCAAATGTAAGCTCAACCTAAATAAACATACCTATAACCTGTCAAAAAATAAATATAAGCTCAACCATAAAAGCCAAACCTATGAAACAAAAGTCCATATCACAAATGCTCTTGTAGAGTCAAGTACAATTAAACATTTGTTTACTAAACCAACCTAAACATAGTTCAATTGATTAAGATATATATCCTAGATCAAGAGATAAAATGTTTGAATTATCCTACTCCACATGTTAAACTCAAAAAATAATAATAATAATAATTAGTTTTTGTTTTTCAGAAATTACAATGCAAGCTTCAAATTATTTTTTCATATCAATATTATTATTTTTTATTTGTTAACTTTTATAGTTAGTTTTTCAATCGTTACAAAGCATGTGATCTTTAGGTTCGTATTTATTTCTCTATGCATTTACGTTTTTTTTTTTTTTTTGAGTTCATGCATTTATGTTATTACAATAATTGGATGTCTAATAATTTATTGTACCATTCTATAAAAATAATAATAACAATAATTTATTGTACCAATATATTTTAGTATACCGATATAGTTCAAAATTCTATAATATTAGTACTTAAAAAAGGAAAAAAAAAAAAAAACCAAAGTGAGCTAGCTCAAAGCTAATTGACATGTACCTAATATTAATCACTCATATCGTGTTAGCTATTCTACTTATGGCCCATTTGGATCATGGATTTTGTTTGATATTAAATATTTGGGAGTTAAAAACTTGGAATTTAAATACTTGGGGATAATAAATATCAATGTTTGGATAACATGAAATTTAATGTCTAAAAATTAAATGTATGTATTTGTTTTGCAGGTTTTGTTCCTGAAATTTAAATAACATGCTTATGAACTAACCAAAATTGTCAAAAACCTTATTTGAGTCCTTCCTATCACCAAATAAAATTAAAATTAAACATATAATAAATAGAAGTATTAAAATTCACTCATGTTTAAAAAAAAAATAATCAAAAAATTTTCGAATCATTGATCCATTGCTTAAAAAAATGTTCTTCAAAAACTCAAATCCATTCAAATCCTTCTCCCAAATTCACAAATTTTTAATAAAATCGAACAAAATAAAAATAGAGTTGCAAAAATATGAGCATATCTACAAAAATAATAATAAGAAACAAGAAATAAGAAAAGATCTACTAACTATAGCCAAAGATTGTGTTGAAAGATACTCTCTGAAGAAGAAGATTAAGGTGGAAGAAACAAATTTACGCTGGAAGAAGAAAAATCACAAAGTAAATCACAATTTTTCATGCATTCTCTCTCCTAATTAGATATCCCACACAAAAAAAAAATCTCAGGTAAAAAAATTTCATGTTTCAAGGGACTTTTTTAACAACCTAAAATAAATAGGTGGGTTTTAAAATTTCAAAACCAATATAACAAATATCGATAATTTTTATCTGTCAAAATACATGCCCATTTTCGGTGAAACAAACAGGCTCTTAAAATTAATAAAAACAATGCTATCAAATTTTGCAAAAAAATGAGAAAAAGGATTTTAAAATAAGTAGTTACATATTCTGTTTTTTAAAATACTCTTTAAAGACCGATAGTAAAAAGTCATCCATCAATTTTCGCTTATATTTGAAATAATTAATATAGAACCCATTAAAAATCTCTAACAAAAATAAAAGATAAAATAACACAAAATTTTCTCGATCCCACTAAATTCTAAATTAAAAACTAAAAAGTTTGTCCGTCATTTTCGATTAATTTATTCGGCTTATATAAATCCAGTATACAATATCTGAAATTCATAATAATAAATAAATTATATATCATATTATTTTAAATATTTCTAAAAAAGAATACATATGCAGTAATAAAAATATTTTGAGGATTGGGAAAATTGTACCTCTGAAATAACACGACTGGACTCATTACTGAGCTCCTCCTAATAAGTGGATTGGATCTACTAAATAACGCAATAATTATTATTTTTTTTAAAAAAGGGGAAAAAAGAAGAGTAAAAAATTCTTCCTCTGGTGTGAAGTGGAACTAAGTTTTTTAGTCATTTAGAAACTACATGAATGAGAATGACAGAAAGCGTAGATTCAAAGTCAGTTAATGCACAGACCATTCTTAAAGATTGGGTATCGATTTTCCTCTATATATTTATTTGTTAAATCACCGATCCAAACCAAAATTTGAGTTGATAGATTATGGTAAATTTAATTATATCAATCAACATTCCAACACTCCCCTCACCATGTTAAATCACCAATCAACCCAAAAACTTAAACCGATGGATTATGATAAATTTAATTATATCAACACTCTAACACTCCCTTTCACTTATGGGCTTAGAAATTTGAAGAACATCTAACAAGTGGAAATCAATATTAATTGAGTAGGAAACGACTTCACAGGGGTTTGAACACAAGACTTCTTGCTCTGATACCATGTTAAATCACCATCCCCTCACCATGTTAAATCACCAATCAACTCAAAAACTCAAGCTGCTGGATTATGATAAATTTAATTATATCAACACTCTAACACTCCCTTTCACTTGTGGGCTTAAAAATTTGAAGAACACCTAACAAGTGGAAATCAATATTAATTGAGTAGGAAACGACTTCACAGGGGTTTGAACACAAGACTCCTTGCTCTGATACCATGTTAAATCACCAATTAACTCAAAAACTTAAGCTGATGGGTTATGGTAAATTTAATTATATCAACATTCCAACAATATTATATTATATTATATCAACTTTGCTTGTAAGCAACACTTGCTAAGCTGCCCACAAACACATTCATTCATCCCTCGCAGTATAAATGATCCCCTATATCTCTTCGTTTCCATCCAACCCATTCTTTCTGTCTTTCTCCAATCAACAATATTTGCAAATTCCAAAACTAGAGAGCTAGCAATGGCTCTGCCTAAGTCACTGCTTCTAGCGCTGTGCATGTCCCTTTTTGTCGTAGCAAGTTGTGGGAATGACTTTTCAATTGTGGGTTACTCGCCAGAAGACTTAACCTCCATGGATAAACTTATTGAGCTATTCGAAGAATGGATATCAAAGCACGGCAAGATTTATGAGACCATCGAGGAAAAGTGGCATAGATTTGAGGTGTTTAAAGACAACTTGAAGCACATTGACGAAACAAACAAGAAAGTGAGTAGTTATTGGCTTGGACTTAATGAGTTTGCTGATTTGACACACCAAGAGTTCCAAAAGATGTATCTTGGTCTGAAAGTCGAGTCGTCTCGAACAAGGCAATCCCCAGAAGAGTTCACCTACAAGGGTGTCGTAGATTTGCCCAAGTCGGTGGATTGGAGAAAGAAAGGAGCTGTCACTCGTGTCAAGAACCAAGGTTCATGTGGTAAGTAATGTGCCAACTTGCATTTTGCATTCCTATATCTATCTCTATCTGATAATGAAGAAACGGATATTCAGCAGTAATTTGAATTGGCTTTGAAATTGCACAGGTAGCTGCTGGGCATTTTCCACTGTTGCTGCAGTTGAGGGGATAAATAAGATAGTTAGTGGAAATTTGACTTCGTTATCAGAGCAGGAACTAATTGATTGCGATAGACCTTATAACAATGGGTGCCATGGGGGCCTCATGGACTACGCATTTTCTTTTATTGTGTCTAGTGGTGGACTTCACAAGGAAGAGGACTACCCTTATAACGAGGAGGAAAGCACTTGCGAGAACAAAAAGGTAAAATTACCTACTGAACCCCGGAGCTCATTTTTGGACATTACGTTGGACCAGACATATAAAACCATATCGAAAGAGCTCAGAAATTTTCATATTTCTTTCCTGCAGGGGGAATTGGAGGTAGTGACAATCTCTGGCTATAAGGACGTACCAGAGAACAATGAGGCCAGCCTCATAAAGGCATTGGCACACCAGCCAATCAGCGTGGCCATAGAAGCTTCAGGAAGAGATTTCCAATTCTACAGCGGGGTAAGCAAAATTTGGAACTCATACGGATATTGCTGGTAATACTATTTCGCTCTAGTGCAGTTATTAACATTACAACTTTGTGCAGGGCGTTTTTGATGGACCCTGTGGAACAAAGCTTGATCATGGAGTCACAGCCGTTGGATATGGATCATCAAAGGGAGTGAACTACATCATTGTGAAGAACTCATGGGGACCCAAATGGGGAGAGAAGGGATTTATAAGAATGAAGAGGAACACTGGGAAGCCTGCAGGGCTCTGTGGAATCAATAAAATGGCTTCCTATCCTACTAAAAATAAGTGAAGAAATTAACTCTGTCTTGTTTCCCACATTACATTCCAAAGAAATCATATGGCTTTGGCTTTTATTTCTTTGTTTTCTTCTTTCTCCCCCAAAGACATACAATTCTGAAGAATATGCATTGACGATGATATTGTGAGAGAAAAACAATGAAACATCAAACTTTGTTTGATACTGTGTTCTACATGACATTATGAATATGCAATTAGATCATATACGATTGATTGAATGTAAGGCTTGCCAGCAGGGAAATAATCTAATCAGCTTCAGTACTTGTGATGAAGGGAATTTCTTGAGTAATTATAGTAAATATAGTTTGCTTTAGTTAATAAGTCAATAGAAGTATTAGATTCATAGTCCATTACAGTTATTTGTTCCTTAATTTGGTTGATATAAGTCAACTCCTTCACCATTTTTAAGTACTCTACATTGTAATTTCTAAGTCTTTCTAAGTCATGCATAGCAAAGAAATGAAGATGTTGTCAAATTTTGATGTTGAAATTTGTCAAGAAATACGCAAGAACATCGAAGGAATTTCAGGCATAGTTATATTCGTCATCATACCTGGAACTGCAGCCACCAAAAGAATCACCATCGAGTATCCAGAACCTTGCACTCCTCGATGAAAGGGATTGCCAGAAGGGGGCACAAGAAGGAACTGAAAAAGCGGAGACTCGAAACATTACGGCTGCGCCTTCTGCAGAGTCTATCATCGTCACCGTCAGGGTGCCTTTTCTGATGGTAATGAGATTGTCCGTTCAATAATCGTCATGATCGAAGAGAAACCGAACAGAAATCGAAAGCACCGGTGAAAAGGCTCATCGCGGCAATGACCATAAATTTGAAAGGGGAATAAGTGAATTTTGGCGGTATGAAAATAGTTTGAGCCCTATAGATGACCTAATTAAAAAACTTGAGTCGTTTATTATTTTAATTCAATCAAAATTAAAATTAGAAAAATACATATTGGATATTTTCTTTTCTAATTTTTCCTTTTTTTTCTTTTCTTTTTGTAATCAAAGTAGAGTTATGTATTTGTGTTCGCTCTTCATTCAAGCACACCTCAGGAATAAAAGAGGCTAAATTATAAAAAAATATTTTTGAACTTTGTATTTTGTTTCAAAAATATCCTTGAACTTTCAAAAGTTTCATTAATACACTTAAACTTTCAAAAAAAGTTCAAAAATACTCTTACCATTAGTTTTGGATGGAAACAATTAGTACTTTGTTTCAAAAAAACTTTAAAAAGTTTCATTAATACCCTTAAACTTTTAAAAAAATTCAAAAATACCCTTAAACTTTTTTAAAAAAAGTTCAAAAATACTCTTACTATTAGTATATGCACATAAATTGTTAATACCTCAGTTTAAAATACTCATGAACTTTCAAAAGTTGTATTAATACCCGTAACCTTAAAAAAAAAGTTAAAAAATTTCCTTACCGTTAGTATATGAACGAAAAACATTATCTACACCCCATTTCTTCCCTCTTCCATTTCTTCTCTCTCTTGATTTACTTCAATCTATGGCCTAACACTTCTCTATTTTTTACCTTTCTTTTTCAATACCCTCTTCACTCTCTTCTTCCATTTTTCAATTTTTAAAACTACCCCATTCAATCAAGGTATATAGACTATAGCAAGAAGAAAGGAGAATAATGGAACCACCAAAGGACCATAGGACTTAAATACTTTAACAAGGTTGTACGTTAGTAATTTGAGTTAGTATGTTTGGGTTTAATACACAAAAAGAGAGACATGTTGAGAATTTGGGTCATAATTTTGAGGACATCTAATGGGAGGGAAAAGAAAGAAAACATATGCATTACCAAATTTGTAGTGAATGAAGATTTTATTAATCCTTTTGCAGTTCAAATTAGTCTTTTTGTTGTGGTCAGTTAAGAATGTTCCTCATGATTGAGAATTGGACAAATGGAGAAAAAATGAGAGTATTTATATGAAAAAAAAAATGAGGGTATCTATATGAGTTGTTTTCAAATTGGTTCTTTTCCAACTCAAAATAACTTTAAAGATATTGACTATTTGGGTGTTGAAATTTTTTATATTTATGTTTGAGCATGTTCATAAATGAGAGAGAACTCTTCCTGTTAATTTAAAGTTATAATATTTAAGAATATAGGATAAATGAGGGAAGTTTTAGATATTGAAAAATGTGAGAAAAGAGTTTGAGGGAACTGAAAAAGAAAGGGAAAAAAAGATAAAAAATAGATAAGTGTTAAGCCATAGATTTAAGCAAATCATGAGAAAGGGGAATATAAGAGGGAGGTAATTAGGTGTAGGTAAACAATTTTTGTCCATATACTAATGGTAAGGGTATTTTTTAACCTTTTTTTTTAAGGTTAAGGGTATTGATGTAAAAGTTCAAAGGTATTTTTTAAAATAAGGTACTAACAATTTTTATCCATATATTAACGGTAAGGGTATTTTTGAACTATTTTTTAAAGTTTAAGGGTATTAATGAAACTTTTGAAAGCTTAGGGGTATTTTTGAAACAAAGTACAAAGTTTAGGCGTATTTTTGAAGCAAAGTACTAACGGTTTCTGATCGGATGTACACGCAAGCGCACGCGATCGAAGTAATATAAAATGGTATGTGAGTACCAAGTATTGAATCCCACAGGGAACAATGTAACAAAAATATTGTAAAGTAAAGTGTAAGGAAAATTGCAACTAGAAAACTAAAATTGCGGAAATAATGTTGGGATGATTTGTTGGTAAAACAAAATAAAAATTGCAGAATCTAATTGCAGAATCAAGAAATAACAATATTGAAATAAAGAAAATTTGCATAATCAAATTGTAGAATCGAAAAATGGCAATAATGGAAATAACCAGAAATTGCAGAATTGAATTGCAGAATCTAGAATTGGCAAGATTGGATAGCAAATTAAATAAGCTTAGTAAATGAAATTGAAAAAGGAATTTGGATAAAGGATATGAGGCTCAAGAATGTCATTGCCCTAAGTTGTAATTGCAAACCAAAATTACAATTTCAACCTATTCTACACTCAATTGTAAACCAAAATTGCTACTCCTATTCACCTTGAAATTAGGTTTTTAGGAGGCTAAGTGAGTGACTTATATGTCTATAGTTCCTCTATCTTAGATTAATTTGGCTCAACAATTTTATGGGATTTGGAGTCCTTAATCCCTATGTCTAGGTTAAGGATTGACTTATGTTTAAGCTTTTTTTCTCCATTACTTGTGTGAAATTCGCTTATCACTAACCCCGTCGGTATTAGATCTAAGCTTGAGTTGCTACCCTAGTTGATCAATCTAGGATCTCAACGAAAATTTGTTCAACACAAGCAAACAATTGAGATGTAAGCTTGGTTTTTATTAAAATTTTAGCTACAATTACTTCTTAGGGAATTCACATCCTTGAATGTAAGGACCATTTTGCCTTTTCATTTTTGGTAAAAAAATAATAATAAAAATAAGAATGAATATTCTTTGGTCTCATTAGTTTGAGCCACGTGGGGGAAAATGGTGGTGTATGTGTTTTGATGGCAAACTTACACATGTGAGATGGTTTTTCTTTTTAAAAAAAAATGAAAATTTTGAGATAAAAACGAGGAAAGCTTGGATGGGAGGTGCAGGGAGAGAAAGTGAAGAACAAAACAGAGTAAGAATTGAAGGGAAAGATTGAGAGTTTGAGATTGTGATCAGAAGCCTTATTCAGATGTTTGGTGAAGTTTTTGTCTCAATCGGTAAGTTATTATTTTTGGGAGAAATTTTGGGTTATTGAAACCTTAATAGAATGTTTTTAGGGGGGTTTTCTTCTAAATCTCCAAGTATTTGAAGGGATTGAGAGCCAATTAGAAGTAAATAGAAGTTCAAAAAGTTAAATTTCTTGAGGAATTAGAAGATGAGAAGGAAGGAAGTGAAGTTTTAACGTTGGAAATGTATGGGTTTTAGGCTTTGATGGAGGTTTAAGGTGTGGTCATGATTGAAATAATCAAAGAGAAACTAGGAGGAATGATTTACCATACCTTGGGCCTCTTTCAATTGAGAGCTTGAATGAAGAAAAATAGAAAAGCAGAGAGTTAAAAAAAAACACATAGATGGAAGAAGAAAAAGAAGGAGAAAGGAAAAAAAAATGGTGGTTTTCGTGGAGTACTTTGAGTTGGGAGAGAGAGAGTTTCTTTTAAAAAAAAATTCAACTTCAAATAAGGTCACATCAAAGAGGAGTGGAAGTGTTATTTGGAAGCTAGTTACGTGAGGAAATGGTAAATTGGAGAAGGAAGTATATTATTTAATTATGCAAATTTGTGATGTGAAGGAGGTGTGAAAGAGGAGAGAGAGATAGTTTTAATTAGAGAAAAAGACAAAATATACTTGGTTAATAAATGGAATGGGAGAAAAAGTTGTATTTGGAATTTGGATTGAAAAAAATGAATTGAAGAATTAGCTTAGTTTGATTAAGGATAAATTTATGACATTTTCTTATTGGTAATATTTGTAATTTGGAGTATGGTTATTGAAATTACAGGTTGAACAGAAGCTGGAATAGCTTTTGATTCGAAGTGTCAACGACAATGGTTTTGTGAGTGGTTTATTTTACGAATTATTTTTTATTATTTGATTATTATTACGAATTTTCAAGAATTCTATAAATCATGTGTGATTTTAGAGAAAATTACTAAGAGATTTTCATAGAATTGTTATGAATTTCCAAAAATGGTATGGAAATGCCAATATTTTATGCTTTTAGTTGAAATTGTCATTTGAGAAATATTTGAGATATTTTTATGATTATTGAGATGTTTGAAGAGTTTTAATGTTTCTTGAAAAATGTATGACATTTATATGAGATGTGGATTCAGAGAAAATATGATTTTAGAAATGTTTTATATTATTGAGAGATTTGATGATTATTCGAGAAAGTATAAAGGTTTACTGTTATTTCAGAAATCTCTCAAGTTTATGAACGATTGTCTAGAGAATAATATAATTTTTAGAAAGAGTTTGAGATCTTGAAAAGTTAAGAATTTTTATGATTTAAAGTGATTTGTGATTTAAGAGGTTTATATTGGAAGTGGTTTTCAACCCACTAGATCTTTGTACCCTGGTGATTACCCGGTATGCTATGAGAATGTGTTTCCATAGTATGCTCGCGTGCTTAGGCCGCATGGGATGCAGGGGAATGCTGGGGCCATTAGATGCCAAATTCGGACTCCGAATCCTGGTCCAAATCCTGGTCCTGAAGCATTATAGATGATACAGTTTACTCTGCGTGCACGTATGATAGAGATTGCTCTGTTGTGCGTATGGAGATTACTCTACGCCAGTATGACAGAGTTTTGGGTACAAATTTGGTGATTAGAACTTATGCTTATATTTCAAGAGTTGAAATTATGAGATTTCTTTATACACGTTTTTATTGGCCCGTATTTATGTTTCAAGAGTTATTGTTTAAAGAGTTGTTGTTTCCAAGAGTTAAAATCTCAGTTTGTGCAGCTTATGTATCTAAGAGATTTCGTAACAGTGACCTTGCTACAAATTTCACTCTATTTTCATGATCTTGAGAAGTTCAAAAATTTTCATGATTTATATATATACATTTTTATAGAGTTTGAATTATGTTTTCCATCTAAAGAAATTTTCTTGAAAGTTAATTTTTCTTATTGACTTACCACTCACTAGGCTTTTTAGCTCATTCTTTTGTTTTTAATTTTTCACCAGGTTGCTCTTGAGTTTCAATCGGAGTTAGCTAATCAGAATCTGCCACCAGTCTTGTTAAGTCATTGCATATCATATATTGTAAGTTAAGAGAAATCTTGTTTGCGTTGTTTATAGGATATTTATAGATAAAGTTAGATAATGAGAGCAGAGTTAAAGACTTGGCAATAGATTCCATTGCACATTTGCGGTCTACTGCCGTCACAGCTCACCCTAGGTTTGGTAGAGTAATCTAGGGCGGGTTGTGACATTGAACCTCCTAAGAAGTTTAGCTCAAATTGAAAGTAAAAATCTTACAACTAATTTTTGAGGAAGAATTCATATTAGAAGAATATATTAAAATGCTAAATTCAACAAAGATTTAAAGGAATTAAATGCATTTTTCCATCCACAACTGGATCAAACAAAATTGAAAACTAAACCATGAACTTCAAAAAATACATCCACGAAATAACAATTGAAGAAAAAACGGAACCAACATAATAACCATCATAATAGAGGAAAAACAGAAAACTTGAAGCAAAAATAGAACCGATATAGCAGCAACTTTTCGTGAAGAACAGAAAAAAACAAAAGAAAACAGAGGAAAATATGGACAAAAACCCACGAATAGAGTCTGGAATTAAACAGAAACTTAATGCAAAACGGAAATTGAATGAAGAACAAGACATACTACCATCATCTCTTGGAAATACAAGAAGAAAATTCAGAAAAATAAAGATACAAACTGCAGAAAATAGAGTAAAAAAAATCTGCAGAAAATAGAGGAAGAAAACCACGAAAAACAACTCCAAAACATCTCCAAAAACGAATTTATTCTTCAATCATCTTCTTCCCTTTTATAGGCCTTCATTAGGGTTGAATAATGCTGAAATTTCGTGCTCAAAATTCCCCAAATCATGCTGTAATTGAAGATTTTTAGAATTGATTAAATGCATATTTTTTCCTTTTTTGAACTTTTCTACTGCTCCAGAAAAAATTGCAGAATCCCGATTTTGCAATTTGATTTTGCAATTTTTCCAACACACCAACCCAAGTCTGCTGCTCCAATTTCCTTAATTTGTGTGGTAATTCATGCTTTCCATAATTGGGTTGTGCGCAGAAATCGTTTCCCATATATTCCTCTATTGCTTCAAAATTGCAGAATCTCGAAATTGCAATTTTGATTTTGCAATTTCTACATTTCCTGCAAACAAGCTTGATTTATTTAGAAACCTATCTCTATTGCCATCATTCTTGTTTCTTTCTTATTTTGAAGCAATCTTTCACTAATTTCAAATGGTCTTAAGACAAAACAATAATATTTTAAGCAATTGGAAGTTAAATAAGCCATAATTCTAAGGCTTATCAGTTTCCATTCAAAACTAACGGTAAGGTATTTTTGAACTTTTGTTTGAAAGTTTAAAGGTATTAATGAAACTTTTGAAAGGTTAGTGGTATTTTTTAAACAAAGTACAAAGTTCAGGGGTATTTTTTATAATTTAGCCAATAAAATATTTAGGTTAAAATGTCAGTTTGATTTTTATTCTTTTGTTTCTCATTTTATTTTAGTCTCTATACTTTCAAATATCCAAATTTAGTCTCAATACTTTCAATAAATTTTCAAATTATTCATTCTTGTTACTTTGAAGTTAGTTTTTTTTTTAATCATTGAAATTGGTTAAATAATAATAGTAATTTTCATGTAAAAAAAGATACAAAGAGAATATGTTTCCAAAATTTATAGAAATAAGACTAATATAGACTCTTTTTTTTTTTTTGAAATGTCAACAATAAACTAACAATAAGAATTATTTTTAAGATTTAGTAAAAGTACGAGAACTAAATTTGAATATTTGAAAGGAAGAACTAAAATATAATAGTCTCAAAGTAATAGAACAAAAATAGTATTTTTAGTCAATGATATATACCTTAACCAATTGAGTTATGTTTAGGTCCATCTATATTCTTTCATCTCATGCATTAAGTTTATATGTCCAATTCTAAAATGGCCACCCAAAGATTATTCTTTTCAACCCTCTATATGATTTGAACTAGGCTACATAGCTTCACTAAAGAAAAAAACAAAAACACAAAAACAAAAAATTATAGTCTCATTTGATAACCATTTGATTTTTAGAAATTATGTTTGCTTTCTCACAATGGTTTTCATCTCTCCTAATGAAATATTTGAATTCTTAGCCAAATTTAAAAAACAAAAACAAGTTTTTAAAATTTTTTTTTTTAGTTTTCAAAACTTGGCTTGAATTTTGAAAACATTTGTAGAAATGTAGATAACAAGCCAAGAACCACATTGGAGGAAGTAGTGTTTCTAAGTTTAATTTTCAAAAACTAAAA
This sequence comes from Trichosanthes truncata, assembly GCA_033996785.1. Lineage (NCBI taxonomy): Eukaryota > Viridiplantae > Streptophyta > Magnoliopsida > Cucurbitales > Cucurbitaceae > Trichosanthes > Trichosanthes truncata. Next base: position 773,471 of record JAWPNB010000009.1, on the reverse strand, counting down.
ACCAAGGCTCCGTTTGATAACTATTTGGTTTTTGGTTTTTGGTTTTTTAAAATTAAACTTATTTTCTCCCAATTTCTCTACAATGGTTTTCATCTCCATTAAGGAAGCATTTGAATTCTTAGCCAAATTCTAAAACAAAAACAAGTTTTTGAAAACTACTTTTTTTAGTTTTCAAAACAAGGTTTGGTTTTTGAAAACATAGGTAAAAAGTAGATGACAAAACAAGTAAAACCATAGGTGGGAATAGTATTTATAGGCTTAATTTTCAAAAACCAAAAACCAAAAACCAAATGGTTATCAAACGAGGCCCAAATTGTTATCAAATGTGGTGTAGGCCACGTTAAATTATTTAATAATATTCTTCATCGTTATGAATTTCAAGTTTATTGTGATTTAAATATTTAATTTAGTCATGTTGGGGGAATTACAAATAACAGAGGAAAATTTAGTAAATATTGAGAAATAAACACGTAAACAATTAGGTTGAGGTACATGTATCTCGCTCTATTTAAGGAGATTCAAGCCCTCTACAGTGTATATTTATTTATCAACCACTGGTGCAACTGAAGGGAATAATCGAATTAAACCCACAGCGGAAGCATAGGAATCGTCTTTGATTTATTTAGAATTAAACTAAAATACAAGGGTTAAGCAATAAATACCTTGAAAATATGGAGATTCTTCTGGCGGGTCTTTATCTCCTCCACAAAGTCTTCCTTACTATGACTCTAACAAAAGATCAAGGCTTGTGGGAGCCTCTTGAAAGAAAATCCTCAAGGGATTAAAGAGGAAGAGGTTTAGAGAGAATTCTCTAATTCTCTCTTTGAGGAGATGTGTGTTATTATGAGCTAGCAAGGGGACCTTATGGACCTATAGATTATAAGCTCCAATGATACAAAATTAATTAATTAAACTCTTTAATTAATTAATTTTCATTCATTAACTATAGGTCACTCCACTATAGACCTAGAGTTGCACTCTTATGCACTGTAGGACAAGTTGTGTCCATAGATATAATCATTACATGCAAGTCGATCCTTCACGAGTTGTTCGTAATTACAGCTGGGTCAAAAGTCCGTTTTACCCCTATAATTACATCTTGCACCTTAAGTACCACTGATTCTCTAATGAACAATATGTTTATAATCTAATTATAAACTAAGTCCCTCTCAGGCCAATGAGAGGGTGGGGCCCCATTGTTCAAGTCCCGAAATCAGCATTTAAGGGAACTACTCATCTACTTACCCTATATGGGAAGGAGTGAATTCCATCTTGTGAGATTATGTTCCCAGCTCCCTATTTGGTCAAGTCCCCAAAATGGTAGGCATATTGAATCGGCTACAAAAGCCACTCTCACCCATGCAAATCAAAGGACAAGCCCTCACAGGCAGGAGTTCATAACTCACTCAGGATTAAGATCGAGTCGCATATGATCATCCTGATGAAATATTAATCTTCTCAATTAACGAATTTATAAAGAGAGATTAAATATTTCGTGGTCCAATCTTATACAAACTCATTGTATAAGATACCCCCACTCACATGTCTCCACATGAATGATTTGGATCAAATCATTTGTAACTATTACAAAGTTGGCCGTATCAATAGTGTTACCAGGATAAGGTACCCAACCTTATCCATATACTATGACCCTTTAGGTTATTTCTTGAACATGATCCTCTCGTATGTCAACCACATACTGTTCAAGATTACACTAATAACCTTGGATTTTTCATATAATGGATAATATTATATTGAAAATAAAATAATCAAAATTATTATTAATTATTAAATAAATTATTAATTACGAAGCTTTAGGGCATAAATCTCAACAATCTCCCACTTGCACTAAAGCCGGCGAGACATGTATTCTAGGGCATACTCTATACCCAACATGTTCTCCCACTTGCCCTAGCAAAAATGAGACATGTCTCGTAATCCTAGACATTCTAGGTGACCCTCAAACACTTTAGTCTGGAGAGTCTCTTTATATAGATCCAAAGAACTGCCGTTAAAAGCCATCTTGGTCACTACCATGATGCTTTCTCTCTCTCGATATGATTCCCTATACATTGGTATTTTCTAATTTCCTTAATATTAGTCTTTGCACCAGCATTATCATAATAAAAAGGATAGACTAAATCATATCTGAAACACCTTTCAGATCTTTAAGGAACTATTTGAGTCATACAAGTCATTTTCTTGCTTCACAAGCAAAACAATTTAACTTATATACCATACTCCACCACCTAGGGTAAGATTTATTTTTACATAGATTTCCTAAATCTTTGCAAGAACCAGTGTATCTTGTAAAGATCAAATCTTTAACTGCATACACAAAAATTTCTCATCATCCATAGATAATTTGAGAAAGTTTTTAATTTTCTACTTCATGGTCATACCATTCGTTTAACTGATATATGCTAACCAATTGTATATTAAATGTTCAGTCTCGTTTATGCATATCATATACTCTCAACATTTGAGGTGTCTTAAGATACACTTTCTTAGACATAAAAATCAAATATTTGACAACAATTTTGTCAATATAAGATGTTTGAGACAAGGTTAACATTTTGTCCTTAAAATCTTCATTTTGGACATTTAAAATATACTGAGTCATTCCAAATCACTTATTTGGAATTGGTTACTGAATCAACGTTTTATGTTAGACATCTTACATCATTCATAATGGGTAAAAATATCATCAACATAAAACATGAGAAAAATCCACTAAGCCATTAATGATTTTCTTGTCTATACAAGCTTCATTAATATTTATCCAAAGTCATAGATTTTGATACTTTTATCAAACCTTATATTCACAGATCTAATGGTAAAATTCATTTCATAAATAAACCTTTAATATTTCGCAAACCTTTTGCTTTTGATCTTTGAAAATAAACATATCTGATTGATTTGTGTAGATGTATTATCTAAGATTTCTTTTCATAAAAGAATTCTAAACATTCATTTTCATATCTCATATGCAACAATGAATTAAATAATACTCACAGACTTTAGTATGACAACAAGTGAGAAAGTTTACTCTTAGTCTACTTTCTCCTATTAGGTCTAACCCTTTGCCATTAGTCTCACTTTGAGAGTAATAAACCTTCAACTTTGTCATCTAACATGACAATTTGGGCTTCAATTAAGTCCTTGTAAAGATTGAGTCATCTCATAACTCTCTCACTACGATGAGGCTTATCCAATTCATGACTAGGATCCATTTGACTTTCAAATATAATTAAATGGTTAACAACTTTTGTTAACTATTTAGTGGCTTCTCTTGGAACCAATTTATTAACACTATCTCACCTTATTAAAGGTTTGTAGTCTTTTATTTGACATTTCTTATAAAATTGATATTTGTCATACAAATACCTTATTCGTTTTAGAACTACATAAAAGACCACTTTATACTCCTTAGGGGTGGCCTACACTTAGGCTTATCTTTGAACATATACAAGCTTTTTAGGCTTGTTTCAACACGTGAGCTTAACATTCCCAAATGGTGAAGTGTTGTAAACCAGCTTTACTACTCTTCTATAATCTTTAAAATTGTCTCGTAGACACTTTTAGAGGGAATCATGTTCACCATGCAATCTCTATTGCATTTCCTAACCGGAGTATGGTAATGGTGTGTAACTCATTACTCATGTGACCATGTCTAACAAGGTCTTGTTTCTCCTCTTGCAGCCCAATTTCACAAAATTGCATTTGGTATTACGATAATTGGGATAAAAACCCATTTTCTATCAATTAGTTTCAATACGCAAGGTTCCTGTACTTTCTATTATGATCTGATCATAATATCTTGATAGATTTAATTACCTAATCGTTTTTTTTTTAACTTTAGTCTTAATTTTCTTGAACATTTCAAAAATTTAGACTTATGTTACATTACGTAAAGATACTTGTACCTTGAATGATCATCAACTAGAGTGACGAAATATTCATGACTTTATTTGACCTTTACATTCACCAGACCACTTGGGTCAGAATGTGTAAGCCCAAAATATTTTTTGGCGTTCTAGCCCTATCTAATAAAGGCCCAATGATTATCTTGCATGAAAGGCAAGATCTACAGACATGTAAAGTAATTAACTAACTTTTTAGAGAATTACCTTTTACTAGTCTTTTCATTCTATTCAAGTTGATGTTAATCAACCTTAACAGCCAAAGTCAAGTATCATCTTTTAGGAGAAAACAATGTCTTTCTATTTTGGATTCTATAATCCTGAATATCTCAGTATTTTGTAGTATAGTATATGTCAACATTTTTAACATATACAAATTGTTCTTATTTTCAGCTGAATGTATTTTCAAACAATTTTGGAAAATATAAACTTTTATACTTCAAAGTAATTCATACTATATGAACATTTTTGTAATAAAGTTCAAGAAATTGAATTTCTCTTATGGTTACTAAAAACACCATATTCAGCATTATGTAACAATTTTTACTTAATGACATCTTAATGTCTCCCACTACACTAACTGAGATAGGCTTCCTGGTGCTAACTTGTAGAAATTATTCTACATGTTAAGTATTTTCCAAGAATTACATATTAAATGTAATGAAGAATAAATCTTGATAGTAGATCTTATATCGATTATCTAGGTGGCATTTATATTCCACCAAAAATCTAGTAAATCAAATTTACTTTCATTTATATTTTTCTTCCTAGAGGCATTTCAAAAATTCCTCTTATTATGACTGTCCTAACTAATTTAGGAACTATTTCCTTTTATATAGCTTCAATCATTTGGTTTCTTTACTTGGATTTTTGTAATACTTAATTTTGAGATCATTTAGACAATTTTCTAAATTTAGCTTATGTTGACTTCAACATTCATATGTTGTTGTCATTTTCTTTATCTTCTAAACTTGACATCTAACATGTCAACTAGGAGAATACGTACAAGCTATCTCGTTTACTTTTGATTCATTAATCACGTGCTTCACGAACAATTCGAATAGCATTAGCAACAGGTTTCGAGAATATTTCTCAATAAAAACAAATTCAAAATTTTACACTACCATTATAGTGTTAATGTTACTTTTCCAAGTAATAAAATTTCTCAATTTTGACTTATCAGTAATAAAATTAAAATTATGAGAGAAACTGACAGAATATTGAAATATATAGTATATAATTTAACATAATGCAAACAATTATCCATTCAATTTTAGCATAGAAATCAAACAATTTGAAAAAAAAATAATTAACCCTATAAATCATTTCTAATGCTATGGTACTTTAGTGAGTTAGAATAAGTGTCGTCGTAGGGTAGGTCAAGTATTCCTTCAATAAACTGAGACAATCTCAACCAAGTATTATACCAGAATAACTCTTATTCCTATAATATTTAGTTACCATTAGTTTGGTCAAATACATCATTAACAACTTTAATGAGCCCTTTGTCAGTGTGACCCATAATTTTAGATCCCGTAGTTTTATCCCAACAAGTGCCTCCATAGGGTAGGTCAAGTATTAAAAACAAAACTACAATCCTATTCTTCTCAGGAGTTCACCCTGATATTGACTCATGCAAACACCTTCCGTAGGGGGACGGTCCAAAAGCCTCCACGAGGCCCCGCATGAATCTCACGATGCAAACTAATGATGGAGACCGTAGGATATGTTGACACATTTCCTTCTCCCACTTACTATAATACTTTCTCAAAAGATTCACCCTGATATTGATCTATGCAAACACCTTCCGTAGAGAGGACGGTCCAAAAGCCGCCACGAGGCCCCACATGAATCTCACGTTGTGAATCAATAATAGAGACCGTTGGATTTTTGACATGTGTGATCGGTGTTCACGCAAGCGCACGCGATCGAAGTAATATAAAATGGTATCTGAGTACCAAGTATCGAATCCCACAGGGAACGGAGTAACAAAGATTTTGTTTTGCAAAAGTGTAAGGCAAATTGCAAGTTTGAAAAGTAAAAATGCAAAAATCAAGTTGTTGGTGGAAAATCGAAATTGCTAATTCAATTGCTAATCCAGAATGACAATGTTGGAAATAACAGAAATTGCTAATCCGGAATGGCAATGTGCGAAAAGACTAAAATTGCAGAATTAAATTGCTAATCTAAATTGGCAATATGAAATGGCAATTTGAATGAACTTAAGAATGAAATGATAAAGGATGGGGCTCAAGAATGTTATTGCCCTAAGTCGTAATTGCAAACCAAAATTGCAATTCCAACCTACTCCACTCAATTGTAAACCAAAATTGGATCTCCTATAACCTCAAAATTGGGTTTTTTAGGAGGCTAAGTGGGGGCTCTATATGTCTATAGTCCCTCCATCTTAGATAATTTTTGGCTCACAACTTTATGGGTCTTGGAGTCCTTAATCCCTATGTCTAGAGTAAGGAATGGCTTATGTCTAAGCTCTTTTACTCCATTACTTGTGTGAAATCCGCTTATCACTAACCCTGTCGGTATTAGATCTAAGCTTGAGTTGAAACCCTAGTTGATCAATCTAGGATCTCAACGGAAATTAAATCAACACAAGCAAACAATTGAGATGTAGGCTTGGTTTTTATTGAAATTTTGGCTACAATTACTCCTTAGGGAATTCACATCCTTGAACCCCCTAAGAAATTTTAGATCATATTTTTAATGAAAAACATAAAACTAATTTTAAAGAAAGATTTCATAATGAAATTTAATAAAATACTAACTTATGAAATGTAATTTGGGTTTTCCTAGAAATTCAAGCAAAAGTAATTAATTGAAATTAAATCAAAGTGGCAAGGGTAGTTACGTAATTTTCTTTCCCTTTCTCCTACCTTGTTTTAATTCCTTCTCCAGAAGCTAAATTGAAGAATAAGGAAAACCAGAGCAAGAAGTCAACAAATTTAATTCGATGTTTATCCCACTTCTCCCTACCCAATCGATTCAATCTCCTCCACTTTTAGAGCGAAATTAATCTTGACGATTCAAAAATACCTTGAATCGGATTGGAAATCTAAGGAAGATGCAGAAAATTGCTTGAACAATCCGAATTGAAGAAAAACTCTAAAACAAGAATTTCGAATGGATTTGGAGTTTCCTACGCAATAATACTTGTTTACATTCACTTAAGAGCAAAAGGAGAATACCCAAAACCATTCATTGTGACAAGAACGAAGAGTTGATGCACTGTAATTGAAAATTTGGTGAAAGGAATTAACTAAAACCGAAGAAAAACAGAGGAGCACTTGCGAGCAAAGCTACCTTCGAATGAACTTGAAACAAACTTAACTTGAATGAAAATACAACAAATCGAAAAATAAAGTATCTAGGCAATGTTTTGTAATACAAACTGGAAGGAAAGTTGAATGGAAATTGAATAAAATGGTAACGACAGTAGCTAACAGCCAAAACAGAGGCTGTCCAAAACCCAGAAAAACAGCAAACAAAGCTTCGATTTTGACCCCTCGAATCGTCTTCTCTTGTTCGGCGTTCTTCAATCTCCTTATGTAGACCGATATAGGGTTCCCATTTGCCACAAATAATGCTCTAAATCCCTTGATTTGTGCGAGAATTTCTCTGTCAATTATGGGTTCATCAATCACGGATTTCCCGAAAATTCCATATCTGCAGCTGCTGAGGATTGCCAATTCGCTGGTTTGGCAATGGTCTGGCAATTGGTTTGGTAATTCCTGCAAAAGAATCACAATACTAAGAAATCTTTTCCAATTGCTACCATATTTCATTATTTCCTTCTTTCAACAATATTTCACCATTTTCAATTAATATTAAGACAAACAAGAGTTTTTTCGAGCACTTTAGGATTTAAATAAGCCTTAATTTCACGGCTTATCACACCCCCATGAAGGAGTTAATATTAAAAATGCGGAAGCAATTTTGGATCTTAAGCACTCTAATTTGATCAATTTTATCAAACAAAAAACATGCTCAAAACTGGAAAAACAGAGAATAATAACACAAACCTTTGTAGCTCAATATTCTCTTAATCCGTGGGCTTTCTTTGAACACAAACGAGTTGTGGACCTCCTCTAGAGTATTCCCTACTATCCTCAGGCCTTGGAACAGATTGTGGGATCTTTGATTGAGAGAATTTGGGAGAATAATGAGTAAAGGTCTAAAATGAAGGGGTAGAGAATTTTCTTCAAAAATCTACTTACCCATTGTGTTTCTTCTCTATATATAGCCACTAATGAAACCTCATTAGGCTTCCTATGGAAGACAACATTTGTCTTCCCATGGAAGACAACACTTGTCTTCCCATGGACGACAACACTAGGTTGGATATATAGGATTAGTCAAGTTTCATTTAAATCAAAATTAATTTAAAAACTTGATTAATTAATTAAACCATTTAATTAATTTAATTATTTAATTTAATATCAAATATTAATTAAATAATTAGACCAATCCCTCTCTTTTATGACCAATCGTTTGTACATGAATCCCTATTCACGTATTAAACCGAACAAATATTTAAATCACATTTAAATATGTTCCTCTCTCTTTCTTGTGGTTTTAATTCATAATTAAATTATAGTACGTTAAGTATATCGCATATAATTAACGTTTACTCCCAAAACCGAATTTGAACAATTCAAATTCTTTTCTCTCAAATTATTCTAAGGCTTAGTCTGAGCTAGTAAGGGGGCCTAATGGACCTACAGATCATGAGCTCCAACGATACGAGATTTAACCGGCCAAACTCTTTAGCCTAGCTAATCAACATTCGTTAACCACCGAGACACTCCACTAAAGCCCAATGGCTGCACTCTCCTCACTGTAGATATATTTCTGTCCACTCAATATAACCATGATTAGTAAGTCGATCCTTCACAGGTCGTTCGTAATTACAGCTGGGTCAAATAAACCGTTTTACTCCTGTAATTACTTATTGTTCCTTAAGTCCCACTGATCCTCTAATGAATAATTGGTTTGTGGTCCAACCAACAAACCGAATCCCTCTCGGGCCAATGAGAGGGTGGGCCCATTGTTCAAGACCCGGAGTCAGCACTTAAGGGAACAACCTCTCTACTAATCCTTAAAGCAGGTAGGAGTGAATTACATCTTGCATGACTATGTTCCCAACTATCTATCCGGTCTTATCCCCAAAATGGGAAGCTTATTGAGTCGGCAATCTCGGGCCACTCTCACCCATGCAAATCTAAGGATAATCCCGAATAAACAGGAGTTCATAGCACGCTCAGGATTAAGATCGAGTTACCTAGGTCATCGTATGAATATAGTCAGTTAAAACAGTAAACAGAGTTATAAAGTCTAAGTGACTATTTCGCGGTCCGGTCTTATACAAACTCTTTGCATAGGACGCCCCCACTCGCATATCTCCACATGAACGATTCAGGATCACATTGTTAGTACTATACAAAGTGGGCCGCGTCCATAGTGTCCCCAGAATAAGGTACCCAGCCTTATCCTTATACTATAGACCATTTTGGCTATTACTCGAACTTGATCCACTTTTATGTCATACATAAAGTTCAAGTATACATACTATAGCCAAGGGTTCTTTGTTCATTGGATTTGGGTTATAGAATACACAATTCACTTTATTCAATAATACATTTACTGAATAAACCTCAATAACATCTTTATAGTAAAATAGAATATACATTCAGTTTACAAAACCACGAGTTTTAGGACACAAAACCCAACACCCCAAACTTAAGATGTTGCTTGTCCTCAAGCAATTTTTAAGAGTTTATGGTGGTGACAATCAACCATATTTGATTAGCAATTGGTTTAGCATGATTAACTTCTCAGAGGATCTTCAAACTCATAATACCTTTTGCCCAACTTGCTAAACTTGCCCTTCCTACTTTTCTCATAACTTAACACTTTTTGACACATCCAGTTTAACTTAAACTTCTACTAGTTCAGGTAGATTTCACTAAGTTATCTTAGCACAAGATTTCAAAGTGCTCCACTTTCTTCTCCCCCCCAAACTTATTTCATGCTGTCAACACTTATATATATATATATATATATATATATATATATATATATATATATATATATATATATCAGTCAATTGTGCCTTCGTTTCAACTTACTAACGCTTTGTGGCGGAAGTAGCTGACTACGAGCACACATCACCTAATACAATCATACCCATTTTCTTATTGAACCGTTCATGCAAAGAAAATCATGGGTGTCATGACTTACCCTGATTACTTGGTTAAATTTGAAAAGAGGGGTTTTTTTTTTTTTTTTTTTTTTTACCGGAACATAACTATTTCCCTCCCCCAAACTTAAACTTGTCGATGTCCTCATTGACATGTGAATTAAGGGAAGATGGAGGGAACTTAGAGTTTCTATCTGAAGTGTGTATTAATTTAAGTCTACTGGATGTGATCAAAAGTGTTAACTAAATGGAGAAGTAGTACTAACCTAGTCAAACAGGTGGGTGGGAGGTATTTAATGAAAATGGGTGTTCCTACCTCATCATCGAAGTTTTTTTTTTTTAATTAATTAATTAATTAATTTATTTATTTATTATTTATTTATTTATATATATATATATATTTTTAGAATTCATGAAGCAAATAAACTAAACAAGCATAAAAGAACTTAACTAAACCTTAATTAAAAACATATCAATTAACAAAGCTGAAAAGATAGGTTAAAGAGAGACTCCCCTATGCAGAGAAAAATGTGTTGTTGCCATTACTGTCCTCAGGGTTGTTGGAGTTTTTGACAAAGAATTCTCCTGAAATTGCAATTGCAATTTTTGCGACTACAATTTCTTCCCCCGCTCTTTCTTCTTATATTTTCCTGAAACTCAAGAGTATAGCATCAGAAAGTTCACACAGTTTTTCTCGATACAAGGTTACTTTTTGGAAATTTCAATTTTTTGAACTCAAAGTTGATTCATCAAACTCCCAGGTAAATCCCCAGGTAGAGGTGTTCCCTTAGCGGTCAACTTAAGTACCTCAGCCTAGACAGGATTTTCCTTAGATAGAGCTTTTCTGAATCGAACTTCTTCATTCGGATTGGAATTTCAAAAGTTGAAAGTTTCTCTTTTTTTTTTTTTTTTTTTTTTATACTCAAAATTGATCAGGGAGATCGGTCCTTCATTCCTCCTTCGGTTTTCTCCCTAATAACGCTTGACTTTTTAACCATTGGCCTTGACATTGCTGCCTTGTCCATCTTGTAAATCCACAACTCCATGTCGAATCATCACAGGTCCTGACCACTTCTACTTCAGTTTTGTATTGAAGAGCTTCCATTGGTAGTTGAACAATAGCGCTGGTTGTACTTCCATCAAGTTTCAGATTCCCTGATGGTGCCAATTCATCTTCTCTTTTGAAGTCTTTTTCCTCTTTTGATTGCTCTTGAAACTCATACAATTGTGAATATTCTTCGATCTCGACCCTTGAACATTCTTCTATTTCCCCTGGGTATCTTAATGCATTGAGTGCATTGAACTTGATTTCCTGGTCATTTACTCGCATCGTGAGTTCTCCTTTTTCGACATCAATCAGAGTTCTGCCGGTTGCTAAAAATGGTCGCCCTAGGATTATCGGGACGTCTCGATCTGCTTCACAATCCAAGATTATGAAATCGGATGGGAATACAAACTTGTCGACCCTTACCAGCACATCTTCTATTTTTCCAACGGTAGTATTACAAAACTCACCCCCCCAAACTTAATCGGTGTTATCACAATCCAAGATTACAACAACATGCTAGTACAATGACATAATATTACAATGGTAGTATTACAAAACTCACCCCCCCAAACTTAAATGGGTCAATGTCCCCATTGACTAAGACCTAGGAGAACAGGGGTTGGGGTACATATTTGGGTCACTTAACATGCTAAGCATCGAAGCTAAACTCTCCTAAATCCATTAGATGGGATAAACACAAGGGGAGTTTGGGTTCGAATGTTTTATAGAGAAAAAGAATTTATCAAGTTTTATGATCTTGAAAACTTGAAGTTGTGTGTAAAAGCATTTGAAAGTTGAGAAAACTCTAAGATCATCATTAAGAGCTTTTTAACAAAACACCAAAGAAAACAATTTGTAAACTTGATTTGAAACATGATTTTTATGGCATGCTTGTGCGAGGAGCAGATTTTATTTTTTTATTTTTATTTTTTTTTTCCAGAATTCATGAAGCAAATAAACTAAATAAGCATAAAAGAACTTAACTAAACCTCAAACTAAAAACATAACAATTAACAAAGCTGGAAAGATAGGTTAAAGAGAGACTCCCCTATGCAGAGAAAAATGTGTGTTGTTGCAATTACTGTCCTCGGGGTTGTTGGAAGTCTTGCAAAGAATTCTCCCGCTCTTTCTTCTTATATTTTCCTACAACTTAAGAGTAGAGCATCAGAAAGTTCACACAGTTTTTCTCAATGCAAATTTACTTTTTGAACATTCCAATTTTTGAACTCAAAGTTGATTCATCAAACTCCCAGGTAAATCCCCAGGTAGAGGTGTTCCCTTAGCGGTCAACTTAAGTACCTCAGCCTAGACAGGATTTTCCTTAGACAGAGCTTTTCTGAATCAAACTTCTTCATTCGGATTGGAATTTCAAATGTTGAAAGTTTCTCTTAAATTTTTGTTTTTTTGTTTTTTTGTTTTTTTTTAAAGAAAATGAACGAAAAGATAAAACTTATCCTATTCCAGTGGGGAGACCGCAATTGTGTTCCTTCATTTTGCACCTAGGTCTCGATGTTGGACGAGATTTCATTCGTAGTTGAGGTGCTTTGATCACAACGAGCTTTGATAACTCAAGAGATTTATATGTTTCTTTGGAAGTAAAAATTGTGGGTGCAATCCATGTCGCAAACTGCATGTTGCCATCCTTCATGCTCTCCTTTCTGCATGCTTTTTCATTTAGTGTTTCCTGCAAGCTGCAATAAGCAAAAGCATGACATTCCAGCGTCGGGAGCACTTTGGATGTCAATTGCTGTGAACTTGCGATTTCATAGCTCACTGCAATTTTCTTTTGTGGTTCATTCTCTTCTTGAGGTGGTGCTTCTTTGGTCTCTTCTCTCCCTTCTAGCTCCTTAATGTTGTCAAGTGTTGGAGTGCTTTTGACTTCTATTGGGAGTTTAAGGCCTTCATGTTCCAATTCAGTTAGTGTCACCGCCTCACATTTTTCTTCTTCTTGTTTTGAAGTCTCTATGTCCTCGAACAAGATTCCTTGGGATCTGTTCTCCAATTTATCTGCAATTTGTTCCACCTGGATTTCCAAACTCCGTAGAGATGCGGCTTGACTTTGCATTACAACATCGTTCTTTGCTCTATATTCCCTTGCAAGTTCTTCGATGCTTGGCTCTTTTGGAATCATCTTCCCTTGCTGGAAGCATTGGTACTGATGTTGATTTGTAAACCTGGGTAGAAATCCATAACATAAAGAATCAGGATTGTAAGGACAATTATCAAATGAATGACTTCCTTTGCAATAAACACAAGAAATAGAAGAGATATGGTTAAAAGAAGCTATAGGTTTTCTCATCATCAGAGTTTCCAGCATGTAGCTTAAGGATGAAGCTTGTGCGCTTAATGCTGCAATGATGTCTCCTTCCATCTCGTGAACTTTCTCAAGCAATCAACCCTATGTTGTGTCTTTTTGAAATTTCTCTTCCTCAACAAGTGAAATCGAGCTCCTCCTGCAAATAGGAGAAATTGTGGTTGCAATCTTCTCTTACAATTTTTGCTAAAACAAAATTTTTGTTAAACTGCCATTCCCCGGCAACGGCGCCAAAAACTTGATCGGTGTTCACGCAAGCGCACGCGATCGAAGTAATATAAAATGGTATCTGAGTACCAAGTATCGAATCCCACAGGGAACGGAGTAACAAAGATTTTGTTTTGCAAAAGTGTAAGGCAAATTGCAAGTTTGAAAAGAAAAAATACAAAAATCAAGTTGTTGGTGGAAAATCGAAATTGCTAATTCAATTGCTAATCCAGAATGGAAATGTTGGAAATAACAGAAATTGCTACTCAAATTGCTAATCCAGAATGGCAATGTGCGAAAAGACTAAAATTGCAGAATTAAATTGCTAATCTAAATTGGCAATATGAAATGGCAATTTGAATGAACTTAAGAATGAAATGATAAAGGATGGGGCTCAAGAATGTCATTGCCCTAAGTCGTAATTGCAAACCAAAATTACAATTCCAACCTACTCCACACTCAATTGTAAACCAAAATTGCATCTCCTATTACCTCAAAATTGGGTTTTTTAGGAGGCTAAGTGGGGGGCTCTATATGTCTATAGTCCCTCCATCATAAATGATTTTTGGCTCACAATTTTATGGGTCTTGGAGTCCTTAATCCCTATGTCTAGGGTAAGGAATGGCTTATGTCTAAGCTCTTTTACTCCATTACTTGTGTGAAATCCGCTTATCACTAACCCTGTCGGTATTAGATCTAAGCTTGAGTTGAAACCCTAATTGATCAATCTAGGATCTCAACGGAAATTAAATCAACACAAGCAAACAATTGAGATGTAGGCTTGGTTTTTCTTGGAATTTTGGCTACATTTACTTCTTAGGGAATTCACATCCTTGAACCCCCTAAGAAGTTTTAGCTCAACTTAAATATAAAAATCCTAAAACTAATTTTAAAGATAAAATTCATGGTAAAATGGTGGAAATCAGTTAAATGAAATACTAAAATAAAAATTGGCTATTCCTATGTATTCAAGCAAGACTAAATAATAGAAACTAAGCAAGGTGGCTAGGGTAAATAATTAATTTTCCTTATCTTCTCCCTTCTGCCATGCCTTCCTACCACTTTAAATTGAAAATTTCTTGCTGTACAGAAGCTAACAAAACATAAAGGAAAAACAGAGCATGAAGAAATTAAGAAAACCCATGAACTTGACTTGAAATTAAACTCAAAATTACATCAAATGAGATTAAAAAAAATGCAATCTAACTCCTGTAATACAACTGAAGAAAATCGAGATGAGAATTGAACTAAATTAACCAAAGACAGCATAAAAAGATGAAAAACAGAGGTTGCGAAAAAAAACTAAAAACCCATGACGTTTACTTCTAAATTCGCCTCCAAATTCACACCTATTGCTCCTCCTCTTCTTCCCTATTTATAGGCCTTCATTAGGGTTGAAGAATGCCCAAATTTCGTGCTTAATTTCCTCCAAATCGGGCTGTAATTGAAGAATCTCGAAATGGGTTTAATGCAGAATTTTTTCCTTTTTTAAAACCCACGAAAATTGGTCCTTCAATTCGCCTTCAAAATCCGATTAATGGCTCCTCTTCTTCTTCCTCTTTTGTAGGCATTCATTAGGGTTGAAGATTGCCCAAAAATCATGCTCCAATTCCCTTGATTCGTGCGGAATTTTCGCTTCGTTTGCGCCCAAAATTTTCTGCCTAGACACAGATTGCCAATCAAATTGCCAAACCAGATTGGCAATCTGATTTAGCAATGTCACAATCCCTGCTCCAAGATTGCCAATTCGCCGGTTTGGCAATGGTCTGGCAATTTGGTTTGGCAATTCCTGCAAAAGAACTATAATACTTAGAAATCTTTTCCAATTGCTATCACATTTCATTATTTCCTTCTTTCAACAATTTTCCACCATTTTCAATTAATATTAGGACAAACAAGAGTTTTTTCGAGCAATTTGAGAATTTAAATAAGCCTTAATTTTAAGGCTTATTACACCCCCAAACTTAAGATGTTGCTTGTCCTCAAGCAATTAGAAACAAATAGCGACAAACACAAGCAAACACTTCACAAAATGATTTCAAATGGTGTTTTTGAAAAGGAAAATATTGTTCATGAGAGGTCTCAAACTTTTAACACTTTACACAATTCCAAGATTTTCTCACATAAAAGTTTTACTTTTCTTTTTCAAGATAAAACATTCTTATGCAAACCCACCTATTATGCTTATCCTGCCTAAGTCATAGTCATGGAGTCTAGGGTGGTCTTCTTTGTTCAACAAGCTAAGTTCACTCACATTACAAGCATTTTTTCCCCCAAACTTATGTAAAGCTGCTGCTAGGCCTCATTTTTTTTTTTTTGAGAGTCTTACTGTCACTTGTACCTTCGTTCCAACTTACTAACACTTGTGGTGAAAGTAGTTGACTACGAGCACAAATCACTGCTAAGACCGTTTTCACATACTCACTTCTTAAGTTAACCTTTTATGCAGAGGAAATCATGGGTGTCATGACTGCCTCTGGTTACTCAGTTAACCCTAGAAGGAGGAGTATTTTTTTTTTTTTTTTGAAATTCCTAGCAGCTGTTACAAAGACATACTATTACAACAATATAATACTACAATGACATACTGTTACAACAAAATAATATTACAACAACATGCTAGTACAATGACATAATATTACAACGGTAGTATTACAAAACTCACCCCCCCAAACTTAAATGGGTCAATGTCCCCATTGACTAAGACCTAGGAGAACAGGGGTTGGGGTACATATTTGGGTCACTTAACATGCTAAGCATCGAAGCTAAACTCTCCTAAATCCATTAGATGGGATAAACACAAGGGGAGTTTGGGTTCGAATGTTTTATAGAGAAAAAGAATTTATCAAGTTTTATGATCTTGAAAACTTGAAGTTGTGTGTAAAAGCATTTGAAAGTTGAGAAAACTCTAAGATCATCATTAAGAGCTTTTTAACAAAACACCAAAGAAAACAATTTGTAAACTTGATTTGAAACATGATTTTTATGGCATGCTTGTGCGATGAGCAGATTTTATTTTATTATTTTTTTTTTTCCAGAATTCATGAAGCAAATAAACTAAATAAGCATAAAAGAACTTAACTAAACCTCAAACTAAAAACATAACAATTAACAAAGCTGGAAAGATAGGTTAAAGAGAGACTCCCCTATGCAAAGAAAAATGTGTGTTGTTGCAATTACTTTCCTCGGGGTTGTTGGAAGTCTTGCAAAGAATTCTCCCGCTCTTTCTTCTTATATTTTCCTACAACTTAAGAGTAGAGCATCAAAAAGTTCACACAGTTTATCTCAATGCAAATTTACCTTTTGGAAATTCCAATTTTTGAACTCAAAGGTGATTCATTAAACTCCCAGGTAAATCCCCAGGTAGAGGTGTTCCCTTAGCGGTCAACTTAAGTACCTCAGCCTAGACAGGATTTTCCTTAGACAGAGCTTTTCTGAATTAACTTCTTCATTCATGTTGGAATTTCAAAAGTTGAAAGTTTCCTTTTTTTTTTTTTTTTTTTTTTTTTTTTTAATTTTAAGGTAAAAGAAAGACAAGGTGACTTATCCAATTCCAGCAGGGAGACCGCAATTGTGTTCTTTCATTTTGCACCTAGGTCTCGATGTTGGACGCGATTTCAGTCGTAATTGAGGTGCTTTGATCACAACAGGCCTTGATGACTCAAAAGATTTACATTTATTTCTGAAGGTAGAGATTTCAATTGCAATTTGTGTCAGAGACTGCATATTGTCATCCTTCATGCTCTCATTCCTGCATTCTTCTTGATTTTGCATTTCCTGCAAACTGTAATAAGCGAAAGCAGGGCATTCTAGTATCGGGAGCACTTTAGATGTCAATTGCAGTGGAATTGCAACTGTATGGCTCACTACAACTTCCTTTTGTTGTTCCTTCTCTTCTTGAGGTGGTTTTTCTTTGATTTCTTCTCTCCCTTTTGGCTCCTTAATGTCGTCAATTGTTGGAGCGCTTCTTGCTTCTATTGGGAGTTCAAGGTCTTTATGTTCCACTTCTGTTCTAAGTGACACCACCTCGCATTCTTCTTTTTCTTGTTTTGAAGTCTCTATGTCCTTGAGCAAGTTTCCTTCGAACCTGTTCTGCAATTCATCTGCAATTTATTCCACCTGGATTTCCAAACTCCGTAGAGATGCGGCTTGACTTTGACTTTGCATTACAACATCGTTCTTTGCTCTATATTCCCTCGCAAGTTCTTCAATGCTTGGCTCTTTTGGAATCATCTTCCCTTGTTGGAAGCACTGGTACTGATGTTGATTTGTAAACCTGGGTAGAAATTCATAGCACAAAGAATCAGGATTATAAGGACAATTATCAAATGAATGACTTCCTTTGCAATAAACACAAGAAATGGAAGAGATAGGGTTAAAATGAGTTATAGGACTTCCCATCATCAAAGTTTCCATCATGTAGCTTAAAGATGAAGCTTGTGCGCTCAATGCTGCAATGATGTATCCTTCCATCTTGTAGATTTTCTCAAGCAATCAAACCTATGTTGTGTCTTTTTGTAATTTCTCTCCCTTAACAAATGAAATCGAGCTCCTCCTACAGATAGGAGAAATTGTTGCAATCTTTTCTTACAATTTTTGCTAAAACAAAATTTTTGTTAAACTGCCATTCCCCGGCAACGGCGCCAAAAACTTGATCGGTGTTCACGCAAGCGCACGCGATCGAAGTAATATAAAATGGTATCTGAGTACCAAGTATCGAATCCCACAGGGAACGGAGTAACAAAGATTTTGTTTTGCAAAAGTGTAAGGCAAATTGCAAGTTTGAAAAGTAAAAATGCAAAAATCAAGTTGTTGGTGGAAAATCGAAATTGCTAATTCAATTGCTAATCCATAATGGCAATGTTGGAAATAACAGAAATTGCTAATCCAATTGCTAATCCGGAATGGCAATGTGCGAAAAGACTAAAATTGCAGAATTAAATTGCTAATCTAAATTGGCAATATGAAATGGCAATTTGAATGAACTTAAGAATGAAATGATAAAGGATGGGGCTCAAGAATGTCATTGCCCTAAGTCGTAATTGCAAACCAAAATTGCAATTCCAACCTACTCCACACTCAATTGTAAACCAAAATTGCATCTCCTATTACCTCAAAATTGGGTTTTTTAGGAGGCTAAGTGGGGGCTCTATATGTCTATAGTCCCTCCATCATAGATAATTTTTGGCTCACAACTTTATGGGTCTTGGAGTCCTTAATCCCTATGTCTAGGGTAAGGAATGGCTTATGTCTAAGCTCTTTTACTCCATTACTTGTGTGAAATCCGCTTATCACTAACCCTGTCGGTATTAGATCTAAGCTTGAGTTGAAACCCTAGTTGATCAATCTAGGATCTCAACAGAAATTAAATCAACACAAGCAAACAATTGAGATGTAGGCTTGGTTTTTATTGGAATTTTGGCTACAATTACTCTTTAGGGAATTCACATCCTTGAACCCCCTAAGAAATTTTAGCTCATATTTTTAATGAAAAACATAAAACTAATTTTAAAGAAAGATTTCATAATGAAATTTAATAAAATACTAACTTATGAAATGTAATTTGGGTTTTCCTAGAAATTCAAGCAAAAGTAATTAATTGAAATTAAATCAAAGTGGCAAGGGTAGTTACGTAATTTTCTTTCCCTTTCTCCTACCTTGTTTTAATTCCTTCTCCAGAAGCTAAATTGAAGAATAAGGAAAAACAGAGCAAGAAGTCAACAAATTTAATTCGATGTTTATCCCACTTCTCCTTATCCAATCGATTCAATCTCCTCCACTTTTAGAGAGAAATTAATCTTGACGATTCAAAAATAACTTGAATCGGATTGGAAATCTAAGGAAGATGCAGAAAATTGCTTGAACAATCCGAATTGAAGAAAAACTCTAAAACAAGAATTTCGAATGGATTTGGAGTTTCCTACGCAATAATACTTGTTTACATTCACTTAAGAGCAAAAGGAGAATACCCAAAACCGTTCATTGTGACAAGAACGAAGAGTTGATGCACTGTAATTGAAAATTTGGTGAAAGAAATTAACTAAAATCGAAGAAAAACAGAGGAGCACTTGCGAGCAAAGCTACCTTCAAATGAACTTGAAACAAACTTAACTTGAATGAAAATACAACAAATCGAAAAATAAAGTATCTAGGCAATGTTTTGTAATACAAACTGGAAGGAAAGTTGAATGGAAATTGAATAAAATGGTAACGACAGTAGCTAACAGCCAAAACAGAGGCTGTCCAAAACCCAGAAAAACAACAAACAAAGCTTCGATTTTGACCCCTCGAATCGTCTTCTCTTGTTCAGCGTTCTTCAATCTCCTTATGTAGACCGATATAGGGTTCCCATTTGCCACAAATAATGCTCTAAATCCCTTGATTTGTGCGAGAATTTCTCTGTCAATTATGGGTTCATCAATCACGGATTTCCCGAAAATTCCATATCTGCAGCTGCTGAGGATTGCCAATTCGCTGGTTTGGCAATGGTCTGGCAATTGGTTTGGCAATTCCTGCAAAAGAATCACAATACTAAGAAGTCTTTTCCAATTGCTACCATATTTCATTATTTCATTCTTTCAACAATATTTCACCATTTTCAATTAATATTAGGACAAACAAGAGTTTTTTCGAGCACTTTAGGATTTAAATAAGCCTTAATTTCACGGCTTATCAATGTGTCCTTCTCCCACTAAGTATTTTGAAATAGGGTTTTCTCATTTATCTAATCTCATTTACCTAATCTCATTTACCTTTCATAACCCTTATGTTGTTAGATTGATTTTAATGTGAATTACTAAGTTTTTAAACTATTTAAAAATAATAATACTAACATTATGAGCATGCTTAGTGAAAATAAATAAAATTTGACTAATTCAACTCCCAGGTCGGTTCCCAGTTAGAGGTGTTCCCTTTCGGTCAGCTTAAATACCCCAGTCTAGACAGAACATTCCATAGACAGAGTTCCCTTATAGTCAATTTTTATTTTCAAATTATTAATCTTTAATTAACTATTAATTATTAGATTAATGAACATAAATTTTTTTTAATCTTATTAAAAAATAATTCACTTGGATAGTCTTAAAAATCCATCATTTTAAACTCTTTAAATTAAAAGATAATCCTTGATATTTTATTCTAATTCTATTTAGAAAAATAGAAGATAAATTAAATTCAAAACTTAAACTATGGATAATCTTGAAATTCTACCATTTTAAACCATTTAAAACTAAATTAAAAGATTATCATAAATTCTAACAAATAAAGATATATTAAATTCAAATTTTAAACTATTTAAAACATGAATTCGAAATATCTTTATTTTAAGAAAATCCTAATCTCATTATGATATATCCTAATCCTATTAGGAAAACATGGATTTCATTTATGAAAGAAAATATCCTAATTTAATTTTCAAATATAACAATTATATTCAAAGATATGGAAAATATAAGCATATTAAGACAATATCTCAATTCTATTAGGAATCATCCTAATCAAATTTTCCAATATAACAATTATATTAAAAAATAAGATAAGATGCATGATCATGCTTAACCTATGGTGGGATTTTAAATTTAAATGGCATACTTTATGCAACAATCAAATAATTTAAAACATACATCTCATGCATAATTAAATTAAAAATAGCAAAATTGACCGGCATATTTGGCATATCCTAAGAAATTGAAAATAATTTAAATTACAATAATTTAAATCCAAGACATATCTTGGTCTTCAATATCTTCATTGTTCGGCCATCCAAATTTAGATTTTAAAAACCTAAATCTTGTCTTCCAATTATGGTACCAGCAGTCACAAAAATAAAAAAAGAAAAACTACATTACCCAAGTGTTGAACCCAAGAACTTGAATATAACAAGAAGCTTCATTCACCACTAAACCAAACACTGTTTTCGAATACAGGAATGTTTAATAATAATATAAAGCTTCAGCCGAATATGATTGACTTCGATTTTTCCCTTTTTTTTTTTTTTTTTTTCATGCACCTCTTCGTCGTCGGTTTCTTCAGCGCATGTGATCGAAAATTGCAGCAATGGTAATCATTCAAGTAAAATACATGAAATCCTAACCCTTATGGGTTTTACAATGATCTAATCAAACTAAGTATAAAACTAAGTAACCAAATTATAAACTTTATAACCTTTCGTACCAATACGTTTTTCTTCTTTAAAAAGATGAAAACTTTCAAAAAAATAAAATCTAAAAAAACTCATATTTAGAACACTATTAAATATTAAAATGTTACAATATTCCTCCACTCATTTTCATATTTAAAATAATCAAAATCAATTGGCCAAAATAAATATAATTATGCATCATAAATGTGTGACTCTGCATTGAACATTTACTAGTGAAATGATCATCTCTACTCCAGCATTAATAGTGGTCTCCGACTTGAACTTTAACACTTAAAGGGAAATAGAGAACTATTATTCACACATAATTATCCAAGTGTTGACATGAGCTTTATTTGTTAGCACGTTACGCCCTTATGTTGATTCTGATATTTCATGAGTGTATTTGAGAATAAACCCAATATCCTCATAGAGCGTGGCCCCTCTATCAAATATAGCAAAAAAAAATTTAAATCTAATTTCTATTTTTTATTATTCCAATTTTTATCTTCATTTGTGTATCAACAGGTATATCAATATTATATCTGATATACTTTATATTTGGTATATCAATAATATATCTGATATACTAAATGTTGGGTATATCAGTGAAATGATATACTTAAAATGAAGTATACTAGTAGTATATCATTGATGATATACTACTGATATACTTCGTTTTAGATATAGTAGTTAAATGATATATTTTATATGAAGTATATCAGTAGCATATCACAGGTATTTTGCATATTCGGTATACCACTGATACTCTATTTTAGGAATATTATTTCACTGATATACCTAAAATAAAGTATATCAATAGTATATCACTGATATACTTTATATTAAGAATATAATTTTATTGATATACCTAAGTATAGTATATCAGTGATATACTTCATTTTAGGTATATCGGTAGTATATCAACAGTATATCTAATATACTGTTTGAAGGGAATAATCGAATTAAACCCACAGCGAAAGCATTGGAATCGACTTTGATTTTATTTTAGAATTAAACAAAAAAAACGTTTTAGGCTAAGCAAAACGTACCTTTGAGATAAATATGAAGATATTTCAGACAGGTCTTTAATCTTCTTACTCCAAATCCAACAAGGTTGAAACTTCAATTCCATAAAGCTTACTTGCTGTGACTTGAACACATGATTAAGGCTTGTGGGAGCATTTTCAAAGAAAATGAGAGATGATAAGTTTAGAGAGAATTCTACAATTCTTTGTAGAGGAGATGTGTTTATTATGAAATATACACAATAAGGTTCATCCTTAGGGTCATATTTATCGTGGCCTAGGAAAAATAATTAAATAATATATTTTAATATCTAATATATTAAAATATATTTATCTAATCAATTTGAATCTTATTCAAACCTTTTAAAATTCTTCTACGACGTTTATTTCCTAATTTGAATCTAATTCAAATTTAATAAATATTTTTTCTTTAATGTATCTTAATAAATTAATAATTTCTTTATATACATTAAATATGTTTTCTCTCATTTAATATATCAAATATATTAAATTTTAATTTGAACATTTCAAAATTTTCTTTTAACGAAATTAATCTCTATTTGTTCATATGAGCTAGTAAGGGGACCTTATGGACCTACAGATTATAAGCTCAAATGATACAAAATTAATTAATTAAACTCTTTAATTAATCAATTTTCATTCATTAACTCTAGAGTTATTCCACTATAGACCTAAAGTTGCACTCTTATGCACTGTAGGACAAGTTATGTTCATGGATATAACCACTACATGCAAGTCGATCATTCACGAGTTGTTCGTAATTACAGCTGGGTCAAAAGTTCGTTTTACCCTTGTAATTACATCTTTCACCTTAAACACTAATCCTCTAATGATCAATTTGTTTATGATCTAACCATAAACTAAGTTCCTCTCGGGCCAATGAGAGAGTGGGACCCTATTGTTCAAGTCCTGAAATCAACACCTAAGAGAACTACTCATCTACTTATCCTATATGAGAATGAGTGAATTCCATCTTGTAAGATTATGTCCCCAACTCCCTATTTGGTTAAGTCTCCAAAATGGTAAGATTATTGAATCGGCTACAAAAACCACTCTCACCCATGCAAATCAAAGGACAAGTCCTCACAGACAAGAGTTCATAACTCACTCAGAATTAAGATCGAGTCACATATGATCATTCTGATGAAATATTAATATTCTCAATTAACGGATTTATAAAGGGAGATTAAATATTTCGTGGTCCAGTCTTATACAAACTAATTTTATAAGATACCCCCACTCATATGTCTCCACATGAACGATTTGGATAAAATCATTTGTAACTATTACAAAGTGGATCATATCAATAGTGTTACTAGAATAAGACACTAAACTTTATCCATATATTATGACCCTTTAGGCTATTTTTTGAACATGATCTTCCCGTATGTCAACCACATACTGTTCAAGATTACGCTAATAATCTTGAATTTTTCATATAATGGATAATATTATATTGCAAATAAAATAATCAAAATAATTATTAATTATTAAATAAATCATTAATTACGGAGTTTTAGGACATAAATCCCAACACTTAAAACAAGGAAAAATGTTGGTAAGGCTATTTTCGACTTTTTCAAGTTGTTATTTGTGATTGGCCAATTTTTTTTTTTTGGGTCATATTTACAATCTTGGAAAAGAAATAGGGAAATTGTGCCAAAGAGCACGTTTTCAATCATATATTTCACAAATGTCTCGTTTTAAAAAATATATCAACTCTAGCATGACTCATATTTATGAGATCATTTTATTCCATTTGTACCCTTATAATTTTTACATATATTTATAATATTGTTATAATTATCATTTATTGTTTCCATAATTAAATCATTCAATTTAGGTAAATAACTTTACCATTAATTACATGAAGATATGTTTTATAATAGTAAATATTTTTTTCTCCAATATTTTACTATTCGAATTAGGTTATAATTTTTTCTTACCA
The DNA here is from genome assembly GCA_033996785.1 of Trichosanthes truncata. NCBI lineage: Eukaryota > Viridiplantae > Streptophyta > Magnoliopsida > Cucurbitales > Cucurbitaceae > Trichosanthes > Trichosanthes truncata. The sequence continues at coordinate 748,631 of JAWPNB010000009.1, read as the reverse complement.
TTAATAACATTTAGCTTAAGAAATTATGTTCAATTATTCTATTTGGTTGGTTTTCTTCGTCGGCGTCCGAAGCTAATTAAGTTCTCCGATTGTTTGTTCAATTGCCGTGTACCGAATTTTGTTCTCCAAAATGAGTAAGTCCCATTAGAGATGGCTTGATATTTATGTACTTGATATTTATGGCTTGATATATATATATAATATACACGTAGACATATAATACATTTATATTGTGCATAACGTATAATCATGTTGACATACGCATGGTTTACAACGATCATTGGAATGAGATGGATAATTATATTGATTATGAAGTATCTGAGATTACGATTCACAAAAGAACGTCGTTCACTAATTTTAATTGAAGCCATAACCCAAAAGTTAGGAAGTGTATGTTATTTGGATTCTCATCAGTATAGATGCCAGTCATTTAAGAACTCCCAAAGAGGTGCGATCATACATTCATTCTGAATTTGGAATGAACATTAGTTATCAAAAGCTTGGCATGCTAGGCAAACAACATTGAATGAGATAAGAGGTTCGTCAGAAGAGTCCTATTCTCTAATTCCCTCATTTTGTCATATGGTGAAGGCAAATAATCCAGGTATTCAATTCCTCATACTCAATTTGTGCACAATGTGGATGATATAAACGTGGACAATATAATATATACCAATGTATTGCAAAATATCTTAAGGGAATTAATTATATACCCAGTCAAAAATATCCATGTAGTCAATGGTACATCATCAAATTTCATATATACCCAGTCAGAATTTAAAGGACATTTTGATCTTAAATGAAAAGGAAAGATTAAATTTCATTTATGTCAGACAACAATCATATATGGGTCTAGACTTAAATAATCCATATCAAATATACACAACCTAATCATAACTTTTGTTATAAGATTATATTATATAAACCTAAAATATACCGATTTAAAGAATGTTTTTGTTTTTCAAACAAATTTAATACATGATAATTCATTACCTTAGATTATATCCAATCAAGACTTATATAACATATAAGCGATATATAACATTGTTGTTTTATATACCCAATCAAAACTTATATAACACATTATGTTCATAAAAAATATACCCAATCAACTTCTGTTATGTTTAATTTCCATTTAATCATAACTTGTGTTCTACGATTATATTGTATAAACCCAAAATATACAAAATATTTATGTTTGTCTTCAACTACATTTAGTATATTACAATATGTGTTTTATAGATTATATTATATGCACCCAACAAATAAATATACCTTTGTTTTGAGATTGCCATAGTTCATATTAGAAGATTGATTGCCGCCGTTCAGCGACCACAACGTTGACCGTTCGCCGTTGAAGAATCCCGTTTACAAAATCCTCGCCAATTGCTTGCCATCAACACTCTATTGGTTCAACACTCGCCGACACTCTTCGACCCACTGGTTCGTTAACACTAAGCATTGCACTCACCGCCACTAATTTGAAGCTCTTGCCGTTAACACTAAACCGCTCATCGTTTGAAATAGAATACCTCGCCGACGATGAAAAAAATCTCGATTAGAAGCCCTTCCGTCGCCGTTGATTTCAATATCGATAAAAATCCTTGTCGTCGTTTCATATAGAAGCCCTCGCCGTCGATGAGTAGCCTTTCCGTTGCCGTCGATTTCAACAGCAGTTTCTTTGAAAAATGAAATCGTGAAAATGTGTATCGTTTATAAGGAAGGTTTATTGTTTATAATCCCTAGATTTTAGCAATGAAATCATGAGAATCCTATTTTTTTTATGTATTAGAATTAGAAATAAATAACATGGGTAAATAAGTAATATTAACCTTAGATTTGACTTTCTATATGGCTTGAAAAGTGACAAAGTGATATTAATTAGAAGATGTGTCATTTGTGTAAAATTGGATTTCAAATGTGCTATTCATGTAGTTAATCCAAAGAAATAATACTACCGCAATTACCCAACATATTTGCTAATCTTGCAACAGTGCCTAAAAAAAATCTCCTCGTAACAAACTCCCTGTTGATTTTCCAATGTTTTCCTAAAAAAAATAAATACCTTTTGAAAGGAAAAAATGGAAGGAACAATCAACATCCCAACTCATATTCATTAAATATTTATAATAGTTTATGAGTCAATTCCTTTCATTATCAAGCAGTTTACACACACATATATATTAGAGTTGTCAAATAAGTATTTGGAAGTATATGATCTAAATAGGTTCATTATCCGACAATATTTTGAATCCACATCAACTCTCATTAAAGAGAAGGTAATACCCACTTTTCCATGGTCCCTACAAAAAACAAAATATTCTAAAGAGCAATGCTTAGGTGCTGCATCCAGCTCCTGCAGCCCAACCACGTGGCCCATTTTTATGGTGCCACGTGACAATCCATTTTTTTTGTTTACGCTTCTCTTTTTCTAAGTTTTTTTTTTTCTTTCTTTTCATTATTTTCTTTTTCATTTTTAAAAAAAATTTCTTTTCATTTAATAATATTTCTATTTTTTTTTTACAAACTCTTTCACAATATCAAGTTTATTTTTTAAATTATATATTTATTATTTTTATTATTTTTTTTCATCTATATTTTTTTTTATTCTCTTTTTTCATCTATAGAATATCATTTATTTTCAATTAATCAATTGAAAATTGAGAGTTTTCAATAATAATGTGAGAAATATGCTTCATAACCTAAAGCTAACAACAGTCTCATAATCAATTTTATTTTTTTATTTTAAAATTTTTATTTATTTTCTTATATTTTGTCCATTCTTCCTAATCAAATGAATTAATAAAGGTGGATGATAATAACAATCAATGAAAATCACAATTGAGATTCAATTTCAGAGAAATCACCTGCACCACAAAGGCTATTTTAGGTTATGAAACATATTCTCTCATTACTATTTTTAACTCTAAATTTTTAATTGATTAGTAGGAAATAAATGATACTGTGGAGATGAGAAAAGAAAATAAGAAGATAAATAAAAAATTATAAAATAAAAAAATTAAATTGATTATGAAACTGCCATTAGCTTTAGGTTATGAAGCGTATTTCTCACATTATTATTATAAACTCTCAATTTTTAATTGATTAATTGAAAATAAATGATATTGTATAGATGAAAGAAGATAATAAAAATAAAAAATATATAATTTAAAAAATAAAATTGATATTGTGAAAGAGTTTGTAAAAAAAAAAAAAGAAACGTTATTAAATGAAAAGAAAATTTCTAAAAAAAATGAAAAAGAAAAGAATGAAAAGAAAGAAAAAAAACAACTTAAAAAAGAGAGGTATGAAAAAAACAACTTAAAAAAGAGAAGTGTGCAAATGTTTTTTTTTAAAAAAAAGGATTGCCTGGCACCATAAAAATGGGCCACGTGAGTGGGCTGTAGGAGTTGGGTGCTGCCCAGGCAGCACCTAAGCATTGCTCAGGTTCTAATGAATTTTATTTCTAGTATAATTTATTTACTTATTAATTAAAATATAAACAAACAAATAAAATTAAAGAGTGCTCCATTCTTATTATAACTAAGGTAGCGCCAATTTTCTTCTTTCTTCCATTATTGCCTCCATATACATACTAATTCACATTCCTTTGAGAAATTATTGTGCCTAACAATTGTCTTTACAAAGAACACATTCACAAATTTTGTTGGTAAGCCAAGTCATTTAATGATATTCAATTCCTTAGTTGGTCTCAAAGGATTTAATCATTTTTTTTAACCATGATAATCCCCTCTACTTTTCAACTCAATTTAGAATACTTTCTAATTTAAACACCTTTTTTTTTTTTTTTTTTTTAAAAGTTAAACATTTTTTTTAATAAAAATGAGTTTGATTAAAATAGTTAGATGTTTGGTTGCATATTCTAAAATGTAATTTTGATAGTACGTTGTTTGATTACACTGCATCTAAAAGTGAGTCTACAAGTTTAAATTAATATGAAATAATTTTTAGTTGATCACTTATTAGAACAACTTTTTAGATAATCAACTTTAAAATGATTCATGTAAAAGATAATTCTAGAATCTAAAACAATTTGGTTGTTTCAAAAATGATTTTTAGTTGATACCAAACGTTCTATTTTTTTTTTTTTAAAAAAAACATTTGTGACCTTTAAAATCACTTAGTTAGTTAATCCAAACATACCTTGAGTGTATGAATTTTTGAAAATTTCTCCTGAGATAGATTTCTCATTTGTTCATTCATTTAACCTTCTCTTCCTAACAATTTATCTTTTCAAATATTCATATTGGAATACGAGCAAGAACACCGAATCCTCCACATATGCCATTGCTTTCAGCGGTGGGCAACAAGATGACAAGCTTGTTAGTGTTTAAGTTGATTTTACAAGCCAACAGCTAATTAATGAAACAAGAGTATAAAAAATTATTATAAGAAAAATAGGAATACCTTAATCCTTTAACTACATGCTCCCGCTACTAACTAAAAAAGTTATCCTTTTAACAAATTTGCCCTTGAATTTTCAAAATTTTCTTGAAAAAAATGAAATATATCTTTTTAAAATAGGGATGGGAGGAACAATGAATATTCAAAGCAAATTCAGTAACATTTACAATAGTTTGTGAGTCAATTTCTTTTCATTATCAAGCATGTGTCATGTAAAACGTTGGAAAAGTATTTCTAAATATAGGTTCCTTAAGTCACAATATTTTAAATCCACATGAACTCTCATTGGTTAACCTACTTTTAAATGTTTTCTTAAAAAAATAAAATGCTTTTATATTAATTTTATTTTTAGGAAAATTCATTCATATATTAAGTAGTATATAAATTAATTAATAAAAGTAAAGAGTGGTCCATTCTTATCATAAATTAGAGGGCAAACTTTATTCTTTCTTTCCTAATTGTGCCTTTGCCGACCTCCACATACTAGTTCACATTTTTTAAAGAAATTAAATTGTCATGCCTAAAAAAATCACATTCACAAATTTTATTGATAAGCCAAGTCCGCGTTTATAGGAGCGATTATAGCCTCACAAACAAACTTATATTTCCAAAGAATTTTCAATGCATAATATTACAAAAGAAATATAAATTCTTCAAATACAAAACGTCCTATCCTAGCTATGTACACACATTGATTTTACATTTTTATTCCCACTAATATATAGAAATTAAAAACTACCATATATGTATATAATTGAAAATTTTCGAACCTACCCGATATATATTATTATATTTCCAATTGGGTAAGAAATAAAATGTCGCAATCATTCCACATGGTGCAGTACTGTTACACACTCTAACATTATTTCTAACGAATTGGTCTACTACTTTGAATGGAGTTGGAGTTAGAACGTGACGACATGTCGTCGTCTTCACCAATAGACGGAAGCGAGCAAGCACTTTTGTGGCGAAAGCACCTGAGAAAGCAAACGCCAGCGTATTCATCTTCGTTCTCATTCTCTTCCAAAGACCTTCCCGTGGTTTCTCTGGTGAAGAAATACGTGACCGCCACTCCCACCAGACTCACCCCACCAAGAATCATCAGTGACGCCTTCATTCCAATTCCTTTCGGGTACCCATTCTCTTTCCGGTCGTGCGAGGCCCACAGGAACCCGATGGCGCCGATGATTGCGCCGATTTTGCCGGCGGCTCCCGAGATTCCATGGCAGGTGGATCTGAATCTGGCAGGGAAGAGCTCGGCGGGGAGAATGAAAGTGGTGGTGTTGGGGCCGAAGTTTGAGAAGAAGAATGTGAGGCAATAGATTATCATGAAACCAATTTTGTGCTTGTTAGAGTCCCAATATTTGTCGTAGGGAATGGCGATGGCCAGATAGCCAATGGCCATGAAGAAGAATCCCATCATTTGGATTTTGACTCGCCCCAATCGGTCGATGAAATAGACAGAGACCCAGTAGCCCGGAATGGTGGAACAGACGGCGACGATGGCTTGGAGTTTGGCTTCATTGAAGGCGTCACGGTAAACGTTGACGTTTTGTTTGGGGTGGAGGAATTGGGTGTAGATTTTGGATTGGAAGAGATTGCTGCTGTAGAATACAATGTCGACGAGAAACCAAGCGGCGGCGCAGGAAAAGAGGTCGCGGCCATGGCGACGAACAAATTCGTTGGAAAATAAGGAGAAATTTGGGGTCGAAGGGGAGAGAGGGCTGTCTTCTACGATATCAACCAATGACACATCCAACACTTTCTCCATGTCCTTTGCTGCTTGTGCCACATTGCGCTCAACCAGAGCTGTGTATCTGTATGACATCATAATTAAATCAACGTTACTTTTAGTTTCTAGATTGAATTTAGGACGTGTTTGAAAGTGATTTTAAAATCACTTTTGTCATAGTTGCAATTGTGTTGTGCACGAAACTTGCATTATTCCAACTCCAACTCTATTCTTCTCAACATAAAATTAAAAATTTGCAATATGTATATATTTTTCCAGTTGTAGCTAGTGGAAGTTAAATGTGGCTATTTGAAAAAGCAATTAAGCCACCTAGAGAGAGAACTGACAATGATTACCAACTTCTTTGAAAATTTGGAAGAATGAGAATTTTTTTTTTAGTTGCTGTTCTATATTTTTTTCATGTAAGCTTTATTGCCATAGGCCTAGCTTCACATCCAATAGTAGAAGGAAGAATATAATTGAAAATGATTAAAATATAAGAGATTAAATTGGAAAATTTTAATTAGTCAAAAAAAAATGGAAACAATTGGAATTAAATAAAGAAAAACAGTTACCAAACATACATTTGGTCTTAAAAAGCCTTAAAATATTATATATTTCGTGCAAATTATTCCAGAGACAGTTCGTATGATGAAAAGGATGTTTAGATTACTAAATTATGATGATTATATCAAGACGTAGTATTGAGAATTAATTTTAAGACAAAGAAAGTCAACCGCTCAATTTGCTTGGGTCCGATAATTCCAAAACGAACTCGGGAGAAGAAAGAAAGAGGAATTAACCTGGCAGTTTCCGGCATCATCATCCGCCAGTAATAAGTCATAGCCGCCGGAACAGCGCCGAGCATGAGAATCAACCTCCAGGCAATATCCGCCCCCATGGGCGTATGATTCTGGGGTGGGTAATTTGAGGCCCGATCGAAAATGGAACACACGATCATCGTCACGGTGGAGCTGGCCAAGATCCCAAATCCCTGCATCGAGAACACCGCCGCTATGAACGCTCCACGCGTCTTCTTGTTCGCGAACTCCGACATTATGGTCGCCGACAATGGGTAATCTCCCCCAATTCCCAGTCCCAGAAGGAATCTGAAGAACCCTAGGCTGACAAGGACGCAGCTCCGTGTGGTGCAGATTGAGAATCCACATCCGATTGAACTCAGCACCATCAGCGCCAATGCGAGTCCGTACACGCGCCGCCGTCCCACTCGGTCGCCGAGTATGCCGAACACCAGTTGACCCATCGCCGTCCCGAGAAGGGCCACCGCCAACATAGCGGATTTGACGGTGGCCGGAGTCTCGTACTGTTGGTCCTGGTAGTACACACGTCCGACGAGGGTCATAATCGGAGTGATGCTGAAGAGATCGTAGGCGTCGGTGAAGAGCCCCATCCCGGCGATGACGATGGCCTTGAAATGGTACAATTGGGTTTTGGCAGTGTCGAGGGCGGAAAGGACTTTGAGCCCCATGGTTAAAAATGACTGAAACAGAGGAAAGAATTTGAGCTCAAAATTGGGTTTTAATGGCGGAAATTAAAGGAGGATGAATTTCGGAAGATGAGATGTGGAGAGGGAGGGAAGTTTCTTTTGATTTGATGGGGGCGTGGACTATTGACCAAGACGGAGTTTTTAAGTCTCTCAGATACCTTGAATATGCGAATCGGGGCGCATTTCTCCTCTGCCCTCGGATTGTTATTCTAATTAAGACTGTATTAAATTAAATGCATAAACTTGACTTTTCAATGGGGTTTTTTTTTTTTTTTTGAAATACTTGTGCGACTGTTTTAGTTTGTATGCCTTAGCTTACTCATTTCATTTTTGTTGGCCTTAGATCTTCCCCTGACAGTTAGTTCCATTACTGAACTTCTTCCATTTCCATGTTTAAAATTTTAACTTGAGTGTTATATACGAGGGAGCCACTGAGAAGAGTTTTAAAAAATGGAGAAAGGGATTGGAAATCCGATGAAGTGTACGCGAGTTTCGAGAAGAATAATGAAGATTTTGGTGTCTGAAAATTCGAGATTCATAAAGTGAAGACTGAGGGGCTGTTTGATTATTGCTCTGCTCATCCATCCAATCTGCTGCTCCGAATCTCTGTCGGTTCCATGTCTCTCTCTCTCTCTGCCTTTGGGAACGCGATCGATCTCATTGCCTTATATTTTTGCCACCATTTCTTTTTAGTTAAGCAAATCAAATGGTCTTGTGATACGGCTACGATGAACCGAGATTAAAAATAGAAATACCAAAATTGCAATCTGGGGTGTTATCTTATGTCTTTTTCTTTATAAAGATGGGATTTTTAATGAGAATGGATGGCTAGGATGTGATCAAATTTTGGATGATGCTTTATTGAGCAGGGGTGTCTCAGTCTCAGATTTTGGTAAAGGAAATAAAGCGAAGTTGGACTCGTCAAAGCCAATCATTTTGAATGCTTGAAGTTATTGAAAATAGGCCACATTGCTTTGCCTTTGAGAAGAGGGGATTCTTGAATCTTGAGTGGCAATCCAGGACAACAACAGTTTTCTCGTAATTTGGTTCTCTTCTCTCCCATCTGTCTGTTGTCTTTGGAAAAAGCAAAGATTAGATTGAATCGGGCCTCGTTCTTCTGGAAGACCGATCTTGGCCCCACTTTTCTTCTTCCAAAGCCTCTGTATTTAACCCTTCTGCCTCTCCTGTTTTTCTCTGCACTTCTTCAGTCTTCAAACCCACCATTTCTTTTTCGTTACTTGTGCTCCAACTCAATCCATTCAGACTAACACAAAGCTTCCATGGAGGTACCAATGAACTCCAATCCTTGTAAATTATATTGTCTTCTTCAAACTCTCTCTCTCTTTTTGACGAGACTAATTTGTATTTGTTTTTCTTTACATTCTTTGGTTGTATCTCAGACAGTTGAATTCAAAGTAGATATGGTCGGAATCCACGAGAAAAGGCTCAGAAAATGTCTGTCCAAGTTGAAAGGTAAAGGAAAAATTATTCAATGTGGCTGCTTAGATAACAGCATGATCGATCAAAACACCAAATCTTAAATTGTTGCTTCGATTTCTGTTTAAAATTTCAGGGGTGGAGAAAGTGGAGGTGGATGCGAACAGCCAGAAGGTGGCGGTGACGAGCTACATTCACCGGAACAAGATACTGAAAGCGATTAGGAGAAGTGGTCTCAAAGCCGATTTCTGGTCGGCGCAAAACGAGCTTCTTAATGCCTACGCCACCACTTATGGAGCCTTCAGATTCTGCCCCTACAACACCTTCTTTTAGAAGCTTAGCTTCTTCCTTGAGGACATTTCATTATTTGCTTTTTTTTTTTTTTTTTCAGTCTCTCTTCTTTTTCTTTTGTCTTTTGCTTTTTTTTTTTTTTTTTTGGGAGGGTATAGCGAGGCTATGTTTGGATCTTGGTAATTAATTTTTTGGTTCTTTTTAGATGTTGGTGTCTTTTCACCAATGATATTGGAATAGAGCGTAGGACCATAAAATATATGTGAAAAAAATGGAAGAAATGTGTTTCATTGCTATTTGGCAACTCTCAAGGTTTTTTTACATATACATAACTATGCATCCAAGTATTATGCAGCACACTTCGACATCGCAACAAAAAATATATATATATTGTGCAGCATGCTTTGACATCACAACAAAAAAAAAAAACTTAATTTTTTTTTATGTTGTGTTAAAGTAGGTTTCACAATTTTTGAGTGCAAATCAAGCTCTACTCACACTGACCAATGGAAGAAACTTCTATTAATTTTTTTTAAAATGTAGATTCCCTCGAGAAAAGAAAACTACCTCCGTACTTTGTTTTTTTCTATTCAGCTAAATCGTGGTGGGATAAATGCTCAATTCTAAACACCAATTATCTCCTTTTGTGTACAGTAGAAATAATAATAATAATAATAATAATCAAGTACAAGACAACAACAACAATTTAAAAAAACCTCCTCGATGTAAGGGGTAAAAAACCAAAACTTAAAGTCAAAATATTCCACGATGACCAATAATGAGTTATAACGATTTTTCAGTAATAATAACTAAATGCATACAATAACTGATGTCTCAAGATAATAAATTTAGACAAGAACGACAATATTATGAATTTATAAGAGGATAAATTATAAAGGTTTCATTCAAAGTGACACTCAACTACCCATTGCAATATGAAGATAGGCAGCTTCAAAAGAAATCTTCAAATGAAGAACGTCTAGTCGGGAACACCTCGTCAAAATTTCAATTTAATTCAACCACAGATCAACCTCTAAAAGTGTTAGAAAACTATTTTGTACGGAAATCTTTCTTGTCTTTTTTTTTTCTCCTCCTTTGCCATCCCTCTTTTTCTCTCCCGATGCATATTAAAAAAAGAAAATTGTAATAAATATCTATAAAAAATAGCCAAAGTAAAAATTGGCTAGAATGTATGGTATTTTGAATAATGGTTACCATATTGGAGGAGAGTGAATAATTATTTTTTGTCATTTTTACCATGGTATGTATCCGTATCCACCCCAACCACATGTACATTTTGTTTTTAAAAAATCACCAACAATCTCCAACCAAATCTCACTCACCCCTCCCTAAATATATGGATTTTGAAATTTTGTGAATTCTCATATAATCTTTAAATCTATTGTTTTTTAAACATTTCAACTAAAATTCAAATCTACTGAATTTTATCTTAATTTCCAAATTATTTTCAAATCTACTAATTTTACCTTAATTTTAGATATTAGCTACCGTTTTTTATTTTCGATCATTTATACATGAATTATTCATCGACAACACCTGATCAACTATCTTCTACACTTTTTGAACCATCCTAATTACTCAACAATTACTACTCTTCAATCGATTACAACTCTATACAACGGTAATTGGGATGAAAAAAATATCTACAATAATTTTAAATCCAACATTGTCTCTGTAAGGAATTATTCCACGCTTTCTCAAAGTGATGGAATCCATCAACAATTACCTAAACTCATTGTTAGAAAATTACCTAAACTCATTGTTAGAAAGAGAATTTTACATCTCTCCCTTTTATAAATGGGGTAAATAAATTGGTCTTCAGAAGGGTTTCAAAAGACAGAGACGTTGTTTGGGTGCTCCTGGTTTTGTCAAACAGAATGTGACAATGTGTAATGATTATTGTGTCATTGTGGACACGAACAATGTAAATACTAGTATATAAACAACAAGATGTGTGACAATTGTTGTGTTGTTGTGGATATTGACAATGTAAATACTAGTATATATAAAGATCAATAATGTTTAATATAGTGAAGAATCTACGCTCAAGGAAAGAAAAAAAAATTAATTTTGTTGATCCGATCGATATAGATTTTGTATTCGCAGGTTTATGTATTTACAAGAACTGCTTAGCTTTAAAATGAAGCTTCCAACTTAAAATTTTAGAATCCAACCAAAAATAATATATACATGCAAATATCATAAGGAACATCATCCTTTTATAAAATAAAAGTCTCAATGTCAGTCATCAAATAACATGTCACGTTCATGCAAATGTCGTATTATATACATGAAATAGACTTTTATGGAGGAGGTTTAATACTTGTTTGTTCCATATATCCCCTGAATATATATCTAGATTTGGTCAATTAGATTTTTTTTTTATTTTATTTTCAGCCCTCTCCAACTGTGTGTGTAACTATCACCTACCCCTAAATTTTTTTAATTTTCAAATTTAGTCCCTAAATTTTGAAGTTTATGTCTATTTGGTCCCTAAACTTTCAAAATTACAAATTTAACCCCTAAACTTTCAATTTTTTTAAAATCCACGGATCTATACTAGACACAAAGTTAAAATTTTAGGGTTTCATTGGACAAAATTCAAATTTTTATCTAATAGATCAACTAATTTTTTAAAATTTTAAATTTATTAGTGATTTATTAGATACAAAATTAAAAGTTTAGGGACCTATTAAACATTTTTAAAAGTTCAAAGACCAAACAAACACAAACTTCAAAGTTTATGACTAAATTTGTAATTCAACCTAAATGTTATTTTCATGAATGAACGTATTTTAAATATTATATTTATATTTCCATCTCATCTTACTCTATTAACAAATCAAAGTTTAGCCTACTTGGTTAAAAAAACCAGGTCATAAAAGTAATGCTTTTAAATGTTATTCAATTTCAATGGCATTGGCATTATTGAAAGAAAAGACGTAGATTAATATTTTTATATCTTGAAATAAACTCGAAATGTTTACAATTTTAATTTTTAAGGATGAGATAAAAATGACTAAAAATATAATTGTCTTTGAATTTTTTTTCCCAATTTGGCTTTTAGTATTTTAAAAGTTTCAACTGCAATCTATATGCATTGTTTTTTTTTTTCCATTGAGTGATGGCAATCACTAAATGTTAAAATAATGACGATATATGAATTTTAAATTAATAATTTTTACAAGGATGTCAGTTATTAGTCTACCAACAATTTCTATGGGTCAATTTTGAAGAACAAAAGATTAATTAAGTTACTGTAAGTTAAGCCATATGAAATTAGTAGGTTTTGTAAAATTTATAGGTGAGTGGTAGGTCTATTTCGTGAAATTAAAACATCGACTATTTTTAACTCAACTAATACAACATCATGAATTTGTAAGTTGAATGGCCTTTTTGCAATAACAAAAGCTTATTTTAAAAAATTAATACATACAAGATAAATCAAAATAGTAAAAAAGTTAGAGACCAAATTGAAAATGTCTATACATTTATTAAGGTTAAAAGGTTTTGAATCATCTACCTTCACATAGAGATATGTTAATTTCCTCTACGGAGATCCTTCTCAAACAAGGTGTGAATTCTCGTTTTTAATAGGAGTATGGGTGAGGGGGTCAAATTTTCTACATTTTGATTTCAAGGTTAGGTGCCCCAAGTTTCTTTTTTCCTCTCCGAGACCCTAACCCTTATAACTTATCCGACTACCACTTTGTTTTCCCATTCTCCCTCAAATTTGTAAATCGTTTAAAATTTTCCATGAAAAACTCAATCTTGTGATTTTTTCTTAGGATATTTCCATCCCTTGTGAGGACGAGGAGTGATATGGGGGACTAGGGACGGGATGGAAAAGTTTTTCATGTTCCCGCCCCATTCATTAAGATCCTTATCCTCAAAATTGTTGAACTTAAATTGAAAAAATAAATAATAAATACAAGACTATATTAGAAATTTACATATTTAAAGGGTGTAATATCTTTTAAAAGACTAAATTATATATGTGTCAAATGAATAAAAAGATTTTCAAGGGGAGGGGGCCAACTAATTACTTTTTGTTGTAAAATTGAGAGGCGAAACCGGGCACCAAAACTTTACCAAAACATATAATAATAATAATAATAATAATAATAATAATACAAAAGATGAAATATAAAGAATATATATATATATAGTATAAACAAAAGAAAGTGGAGATTTATGGCAAATTAAAAACACAAAAATTAGAGAAAATTGGAGGAAAAATTGGTGTGTTTTCTTTTCCAAAAATCTCTCTATTTATAGGCAATTTAAGAGAGGATGATGTGGTACATTTGGACACCAATCTATGGCCTTTAGAAGACACTTTGGCTATGGAGAAAATGCCACTTGGCATGGATAATAAATGGGCATGTGGAATGGGCATTTACATATGCCATATTCATAATACTCCCCCTTAAATGCCCATTTATATAAAATATGCCTCGTTAAAACCTTACTAGGGAAAAACCCAATGGGAAGAAAAACCCTAGTGAAGGAAAAAGAGTACATATTTTATATAGTTTACTATAATACATTCACTCCCCCTCATGAAGACATCACTTAAAGTCTTTGAGTCGCCGCATTCCAATGCTATATACTAATTTATCGAAGGTTGAAGTTGGTAATGCATTTGTAAATAAGTCAGCCAGGTTATCTTTTGAACAAATTTGTTGTACAGTGATATTGCCATTTTCTTCAAGATCATGAGTATAGAAGAGCTTTGGTGAGATATGCTTTGTTCTATCTCCTTTGATATATCCTCCCTTGATTTGAGCTATACATGCTGTGTTGTCTTCGTATAACATCGTTGGAAGAGGTTTACTTGAAGACAAGCCACATGTCTGATGAATGTGTTGTGTCATCGATCTTAGTCATACACATTCTCGACTTGCTTCATGAATAGCGAGGATTTCAGCATGATTTGAAGAAGTGGCCGTTATAGTCTGTTTCACTGATCGCCACGATATAGCAGTTCCTCTACATGTGAATAGATAACATGTCTGAGATCTAGCTTTGTGTGGGTCAGATAGATAACCAGAATCTGCATAACCAACTAGATCATACTTTGATTTGTTAGAATAAAATAAACCCATATCAATTGTCCCTCGAAGATATCGGAGTACATGCTTAACTCCGTTCCAATGTCTTTTTGTAGGACATGAACTATATCTAGCTAATAAATTTACTGAAAATGCAATATCTGGTCTTGTGTTATTAGCCAAATACATAAGTGCACCAATTGCACTAAGATATGGTACTTCAGGACCAAGTAGTTCTTCACTGTCATCTCGAGGTCGAAATATATCTTTCTTTACATCTAGTGAACGAACTTCCATTGGAATGTTTAATGGATGTGCTTTATCCATATAGAATCTTTTTAAGATTTTCTCTGTATAAATTGATTGATGAACAAATATCCCATCTGCTAAATGTTCAATATGCAAACCAAGGCAAAATTTTGTTTTTCCAAGATCTTTCATCTCGAATTCTTTTTTAAGATATTCTATTGCCTTGGATAACTCTTCAGGAGTTCCAATTATATTTAAGTCATCAACATATACAGTTATAATAGTAAATCTTGACTGAGATTTCTTTATAAAAACGCACGGACATATTGGATTATTTTGGTATCCTTCTTTCAACAGATATTCACTCAGGCGATTATACCACATTCGTCCTGATTGTTTTAATCCATATAATGATCTCTGTAACTTTATTGAATACAATTCCCGAGAACTTGATTCATATGTTTCTGGTATTTTAAATCCTTCCGGGATTTTCATATAAATGTCATTATCCAGAGATCCATATAAATACGCTGTGACTACATCCATTAGATGCATATCAAGCTTTTCATATACAGTCAGACCAATCAAATATCTTAGCGTTATTGCATCCACCACAGGAGAATATGTCTCCTCATAATCAATACCAGTCCTTTGCGAGAATCCTTGTGCAACAAGTCTCGCTTTATATCTTGTGACTTCATTCTTTTCATTTCTTTTCCTTACAAATACCCATTTATATCCCACAGGTTTGACGTTTTCCGGTGTTGGGACTACTGGTCCAAAAACCTCACGTTTTGAAAGTGAGTTCAACTCTGCTTGGATTGCTTCTTTCCACTTCGGCCAATCCTTTCTACGTTGACATTCTACGATAGATTTTGGGTCAAAATCGTCACTTTCATGAATAATATCGTGAGCAACATTATAAGAAAAAATGTTGTCAATAATGATATCATTTCGGTTCCATCTCTTTCTTGTTGTAACATAGTTTATAGAAATTTCATTATTATCCTCAAGCGTTTGATTTTCACCAATACTCTTTTGAGTAGTTGTATTCTGGATTTCTTCTGGAACATCCATACCTTTTATCGAATCATTTTGATTCTCAACTACTTTTCTTTTTCGAGGATTTTTATCTTTAGAACCTATTGGTCTACCACGCTTCTGGCGTGCTCCAGACTCATTATTGACAACTTGTTCCTTTGGGATATCAACTTTTGATGGAGCATTTGCAGCTGGTATATATGATTTAGTCACACTTTTAGTATATGTGAATGCATCTGGTAGTTGATTTGCTATATTTTGCAAATGAATTATCTTTTGAACTTCAAGTTCACATTGATTTCTACGAGAATCTAAATGAGATAATAACGATGCATTCCATGTAATTTCTTTTTCCAACTTCTTAATTCTTCCCCCTAATGTTGGAAAATTTGTCTCATTAAAATGACAATCAGCAAATCGTGCAGTAAATACATCACCCGTCAGGGGTTCAAGATATTTAATAATTGATGGGGAATCAAAACCAACATATATTCCTAACCTCCTTTGAGGACCCATCTTAGTACGTTGTGGTGGAGCAATCGGTACATATACTGCACATCCAAAAATTCTTAGATGGGAAATATTTGGCTGCTGGCCATAAGCTAATTGCATTGGGGAGTATTTATTATAAGCTACTGGCCTAATACGTGCCAGTGATGCAACATGCAAAATAGCATGACCCCATATCGATGTAGGAAGTTTAGCTCTCATAAGCAATGGTCTTGTAATTAGTTGCAGACGTTTTATAAATGATTATGCTAGACCATTTTGTGTATGAACGTGAGCTACAGGATGTTCAACACTTATCCCAATTGACATACAATAATTATTAAAAGTTTGGGATGTAAATTCACCAGCATTATCAAGTCGAATGGTCTTAATTGTATTATCAGGAAATTGTGCTTTTAACTTAATTATTTGAGCAAGTAATCTTGCAAATGCAAGATTTCGACTTGATAATAAGCATACATGTGACCATCTGCTGGATGCGTCAATTAATACCATAAAATATCTAAATGGACCACTTGGTGGGTTAATAGGTCCACAAATATCACCTTGAATTCGCTCTAAAAATGCAGGTGATTCAATCCCCACTTTAGCTGGTGATGGTCTAATAATTAATTTCCCTTGAGAACAAGCATCACATGACAACTCATTGGATTGAAGAATCTTCTGGCTCTTTAAAGGATGTCCATGTGAATTCTCAATAATTTTTCTCATCATTATTGACCCTGGATGACCCAATCGATCATGTCAAACACTGAATATTTCTGGATTCATGAACTTCGGGTTCATTATTGCATAACTTTCGATTACTCGTATATGAGTATAGTATAATCCAGAAGAAAAAGCAGGCAGTGTTTCTAATATACGTTTTTCATGTGAAACAATAGATGTTATATAGAGACACTCTATTTTATTTTTACAATCAGTTTCAACATGATAATTATTTTCACGTATATCTTTAAAACTTAATAAGTTTCTTTTCGATTTGCTAGAGAACAGAGCATTATTAATTGTAAATCTTGTTCCTCTAGGCAAAATAAAGTTTGCATTTCCAAAACCTTCAATCAGATTTGCAGAACCTGATATAGTATTGACTTTTGCTTCCAGCATTGTCAATCTAGTAAAATATTTTCTATTTATGAGTATCGTGTGCGTAGTTGCGCAGTCTGCCAGACATAAATCCTCATTGCTCATTTTCGAATTACTCAACATATTGAAATTGTTCATATTTCTTCATTGAAAAGAAAAGAAAAACGATTACAAAGAGTCTTAAATATATACAAACAAAACAACAACAAAAATATACTAAACAGTATTTAATTATATATTTTCATACAAATCATCCTCTACTTGTTTGATTGCATCAATTCTCTCTCCAGGAGATTCAAAATAATCAGCTACATCAAGATGCATCATATTGGAGGGGTCAAACACATCATCTTCTTGAATGGCAAGATTTACCTCCACATTCTTTCCTTTTCCTTTTTCCTTCAGGGAAGCTTGATAGAGATCAACAAGGTGTTTTGACATACGACAGGTACGTGACCAGTGCCCAGTCATTCCGCACCGGAAACATTTATGTTCATCACCTTTCGAACTTCTATCTTGTGGAGTCTTTCCTTTATGATCATCACTTCGTGTGGGTTTCTTAAAATTATAATGCCCACCACGAAAATAGGTATTTCTTCCTCTACCGCGGTCCCGACCACGACATCGACCACGGTTATTAAAATTCACAACATTCACTTCAGGGAATGGTGTTGCTCGAGTTGGTCGGGATTCGTGATTTTTCATCAATAACTCGTTATTTTGTTCAGCAACGAGAAGACATGAGATAAGTTCAGAATATTTTGCAAAACCCTTCTCTCGATATTGCTGCTGCAGGAGCATATTCGAGACATGAAAAGTGGAAAATGTCTTCTCTAACATATCAACATCAGTAATCTTTTCTCCGCATAATTTTAATTTTGAACTAATTCTGAATAGTGCGAAATTATACTCACTTACTGATTTAAAGTCCTGCAACCTTAGATGCATCCAATCATAACGAGCTTTTGGAAGAATAACTGTTTTTTGATGATCGTACCTTTCTTTCAAACCTTGCCATAGAACGTAGGGATTTTTTATTGTAAGATACTCCATTTTCAATCCCTCGTGAAGATGATGGCGAAGGAAGATCAGGGCTTTTGCTTTTTCTTGATTTGATGCATCATTTCCTTCTTTAATTGTTTCTCCAAGATTCATAGAATCTAAATGGACCTCAGCGTCAAGGATCCATGACAAGTAGTTATTTCCATTAATATCCAGGGCCGCAAATTCTAGCTTTGTAAGGTTTGCCATAATAACACTATCAAAATAATAATATATATTTATATTAGAAATTTAACATAAACCAAATGCGTAAAAATGGCTTACCTATAAGACTTACCTTTAGCGGGAAAAATGACAGAGATTCGTGCTGATAACGTGTTGTAAAATTGAGAGGCGAAACCGGGCACCAAAACTTTACCAAAACATATAATAATAATAATAATAATAATAATAATAATACAAAAGATGAAATATAAAGAATATATATATATATAGTATAAACAAAAGAAAGTGGAGATTTATGGCAAATTAAAAACACAAAAATTAGAGAAAATGAGAGGAAAAATTGGTGTGTTTTCTTTTCCAAAAATCTCTCTATTTATAGGCAATTTAAGAGAGGATGATGTGGTACATTTGGACACCAATCTATGGCCTTTAGAATACACTTTGGCTATGGAGAAAATGTCACTTGGCATGGATAATAAATGGATATGTGGAATGGGCATTTACATATGTCATATTCATAATACTTTTCAAAATCTTGCGATATTTTTTTGTTTCTTTTTTCTTTTTTAGGGAAGAAAACTTACGACTATGTGTCTATGTGTGCGTAGATATTTTGGTAATTTGGCAATTAGTTAAAGAATTACTTTAAGAGACGTGACCAAATTTTAATATTTTCCTACAAAATGGGTTTCCTTTTATTTTTTCTGACAAAAACCATAAAAACAATTATTAAACCTGCAGCCTACTACTGCTTTTCTTTTATTAAAAAAAATATATATATTATTAAACCTGCTACTTTTACTTTGAGAAGAAAATATTAGCCGAGAACAAAATCGAATTAATTTTAAATCCAAACTACCGCAAGTTAAATGAAATAGGACTAGATCTATCTCTACTCAATTTTGCCATCGTCTTCTTTCAATTCTCTGCAACAGTCTGCTTTCTCCCTGAGTTTTCATCAAGGACGTTGATACTGTCTGTAATTACTTCGATTTCCGACCACACACGATGCATTTGAGCGTCAATGAAGGCATCGAAGGCAACACCTTCGCCGTCACCGGCGCATTGGGCTTCGTCGGCTCGGCCCTCTGCTTAGAGCTTGTCCGTAGAGGCGCTCTCCAGGTCCGAGCATTTGACCTCCGACCAGCCTCTCCTTGGTCCGACGACCTCAAGATTCATGGAGTCAACGTCATCCAAGGTTCATCCTTCTCTGCAATTAGGGCCCTCCGTTTACTGTTTTATTTTTCGATTTACCTCGTCGGTGTTATTATAATCTCTCCGCCTTACGCATGCACTTTGATCATCCTGGCGCTATTTGTCTCTACTGAACTATTTTTTGGTTTTGATTCTATCTCTCTATAGTAAAGTAAAATTGAGTGCAATAGTAGGCTTCTTTCGACGTTAACTCTTGCAGTCATGTAGGGGATATTACCTGCAAAAAGGATGTGGAAAGAGCTCTTCGTGGTGTTGATTGTGTTTTCCACCTGGCAGCATATGGATTATCCGGGAAAGAAATGCTTCAAGTTGGTCGCATTGATGAGGTAAATATTAATGGGACATGCCATGTCTTGGATGCTTGCCTGCAGTTCGGCGTTAGACGGCTTATATATATGAGCACATATAATGTAGTGTTTGGAGGTCAAGAGATTGTTAATGGCAATGAGGGATTACCTTATTTCCCAATTGATGATCATGTTGATGCATATAGTCGAAGTAAATCCATTGCAGAACAGTTAGTTTTGAAGACCAACGGGCGTCCCTTAAAGTAAGTGAAATTAGAAATATTCTTTCTACTTCCATGGTTTTGATTTTTCTGGTTTGTTTACTTGTATTGGATTGCTCTTAGTGCAATCATTAGGATATCTGCTGAGAAAGGAAAAATGAAAAACTGATTAAATAAAACTTATGGGTATCCATCCAAGTTGCCTTGCCATTGCATTTTTTACAATGCCTAGCTATGGCATTACTTTCTTGCTCAAAGAGTGTATAATAACATTAGCATATGCTTTGAATTTGTAGGAACAGGAATGGCAAATGTTTTCACACCTGTGCTATACGTTCTTGTGCTATCTACGGGCCTGGGGAAGAGAGGCATTTTCCTAGGTTGGTCTCCTTGGCAAAGTTAGGCTTGCTACCATTTAGAGTTGGGAAACCAAGTGCTAAAACTGACTGGATCTATGTGGATAATCTCGTGCTTGCTTTGATATTGGCAAGCATGGGGCTTCTGGATGACATTCCTGGTAAAGTAAGAGGCCCCATAGCTGCTGGCCAGCCATATTATGTATCAGATGGTAACTCTACATCCACAAACTTTCTTACTCTCCACAACCCTCCCATCCACTCTATATAGTTTGCTTTAATATCGTGCCGTGTTCTTTCCATTATTGGACGATGGGGCATTACTGACAGTCTCTCTATTTTCATTTTTCATCAGGTTATCCAGTTAATGCTTTCGAATTTGTTCGACCTCTGCTCAATAGCTTAGGTTATGACTTGCCAAATTACTATCTACCTGTTCCTAAAGCTCTTCTCTTGGGGAATTTTTTTGCTGCATTGTACACAATATTATATCCATGGCTGGATAAATGGTGGCTTCCACATCCCTTGATGCTTCCTGCTGAGATTTACAAGGTTTGTTTATTGTTTGGTTTTTTTTTAATGGTTGTATCTGCAAACATGCAAGGGCCTTTGTTTATTGTTTTTATTGAATATTAGGACATCTAATTGCAACCAAATTTTGAAGAATTCACAACCAAGAATTCTCTCGACCATCCCAATAATGTTCCATGAGAATTGGAGAATGCCTCCATGCTGAATAAATATACCAATTCTTAATCAATTCCTCTCCGAATCCTAATTAGTTGTTTGCATATATCGATACAGGTCGGAGTCGACAATTATTTCTCGTATCTTAAAGCCAAGGAGGAACTGGGCTATGTTCCAATGGTGAGTCCGAAGGAGGGCATGGCTGCGACCATCTCATATTGGCAGGAGAAAAAGAGGAAGAGTCTCGATGGGCCAACAATATATGTCTGGCTGTTTTCTGTTGTTGGAATGAGCATGCTGTTTTGTGCAGCTTTCCTTCCAGACGTTGGACCTGTTCCATATTTCAAAGCTATCAGCCTTTTTTTCTTTAGGTCAATTCAAGTGGTGAGGATGGTGTTTCTTGTAGCCTTTCTACTGCATGTTGGTGAGAGTATTTATGCATGGTTCTTAGCAAGAAAGGTCGATCCTGCTAACTCAAGGGGATGGTTTTGGCAGACTTTTGCTCTAGGCTACTTTTCCTTGCGCTTGTTGTTGAAAAGAGCAAGGAGTTAAAGGGAAGTCGTGTTACTTGTTCCTATGTATTTTAGGGAAACGAGAGATAAGCTTAAGAAAATGTAAAGGAGAATTTGAGAGCAGAAAAAGTCTCTTTTAAGTTTATAGCATCAAACTAGTACCGCCGTAATTGAAATAAATTCCATCATTTGTAATGCCACTACTATCATTATGAATCTAGAACAAAACAACACAACTATTTCACAACCTTCTAATTCCTAGCCGACACTACCGGGGTTGTCTTTTTTCTTTCCAGCCGGCACAAGGGCAAACTGGAAAAGAGTTGCATTATCCTTTAAGGCTTAGCTTAAATTACAGGTGCATCTAAAAGAAATTAGAAAATAGAGCACCAGATTCCACGTTGGCCCGCCATCTAATAGAGTTAACGAAGCAACTCGAGTTTCACTTCCAAGATATGGTGTTATTGCAGGCTCCAGCACTCTGATTAAACGGACTCCCTGGCCCTCCTGAGGATTCACTGAGAGTCCCCCGTGATTGGGGACTGCTCGCCCCCGTCATTCCAGCACGGATTGGAGCAAGTTTATGTGGTGCAGTAACAGGCGGCTGTTCTATTTGGTTTGCTTGTTTCAATTCCTTGTGCCCCCCATCGGTGACGAAGCTCCCCACCACCACCTAGTAATCCGATGCATAAATCAATAATAACATCACAAGACAAGAGGGCAGTGCCAATGTGCAAAATTGAAAAAACATCCTAAAAAGACCAGCCACTGATGTACCTGAACAGGAGAGGCTGCCGTTAGAAGACCAGCCACCCCACCACCTAAGACTCTACCATCTGGTCCAGACAATGAAACACTTAGACCCCCAGTTCGGCTCCGCTGACCACCATTCTCGGAGAGGAGATACGACCCAGATAGTGACAAAAGCTCGAATCGCCCCTGCATAACAGATAAATTGTATCTAACATTCGATCATCTGTCTGAATAGACATCAAAATTGTTATTGTGCATTGCGGGGCATCCGAAACTTTTTACTCAAAAGAAATTGATTTTCATGAACCACTGAGAGGCAGCAGACTAAAATATGAGAAAAGCAATTAACCTTATGGAAATTAGTTTCCTTTCCTTCCCTTTCCAAATTCCATTGGATAAAATCTTTTTAAGTTATCCTAATTCACCATATTTTGTTCGATAACAGTGATAAATGAACCCCACATTTCAGCGAAACTATTAATTCCAGAAAAAAGAACAAGGTCTGTTTAACAATCAATGATCTCAAATAACTCTATTAAGATGGGGACTGACTTCATCCATGACTAAAAACTTTCATCCGCACAGGAATATGTTCAACATTCAAAAGCGAAGTCATAATAAAGCACAGCTTCAGTTCAAAATCAACACGTCCAAAAGAACCAGATCAACAAACCTCGTAAGTCACGGTTCCACCTGACATGGCTGGTTGACGTAGAGTCACATTGGATATTGCTCCATTTGCTGTAAGGATACAAACAGCTCTAGGACCATTCTGTGAAAATGACATTATTTTCGAAGATACATCCTGTAAAACATAGCAAAAGTTAAGATTGCAGTCCTAATTAAAATATGAAATCGATTATAACAGCACATAGATCAAAATGTCGCAAAAGTTTTTCACATTAGCATTGATTACACCTGATTTATCTTTCTCCCATGATGGACACGTACTTGAAGTTTCCATAATAAGATGTCCACACATTTATGTGATATACTCATTCAATTACGTTGATAAAGAAAACAAAAGATAATGCAGCTGCAACAATATTGAAATGCCAATTAAAGAAAAATGAACCTCTCCAGCTTTCACGGTGATGACATGTGGAGTAAATCCAACTCCTGCTGACCCTACAATTATAATTATAGATTAGTTAAAGCTGTAGCCTGTAATGGCAATATCAAAGTCGAAATTAAGACTCTAAAAATGACATGCAAGTGAAGGGAAACTCAAATGTTAAGCACATTTGCAGCAGAGACTCAAAAAATAAGAAGGGTAGATAGAGATAGAGCTTTCAATAAATTTTGAAAGTTTTCTTTTTCTTGCAATCTATGACGAAAAAAAAAAAAG
This sequence comes from Trichosanthes truncata, assembly GCA_033996785.1. Lineage (NCBI taxonomy): Eukaryota > Viridiplantae > Streptophyta > Magnoliopsida > Cucurbitales > Cucurbitaceae > Trichosanthes > Trichosanthes truncata. Next base: position 724,672 of record JAWPNB010000009.1, on the reverse strand, counting down.
AATTTAAAAACTAAGATATAGGCCTTACACATACATTTCTATCCACAGGGAAAAAAATAAGAAAAAGAAAAGGCAGAAAGAATCTATAGTTTATGAATGTCAATAAACAAAGAAGCCATAGATGGATGACCACAGCCACAGTGATCATGAAAGCAATGGGGACGGGCACAAAGCAATTATTTTAGATATCAAGAACCAGAATCAGCTAACTGACTCTTCTATTTTACCAAGAACCACTGACAGTTGCACTTGTATATTCTTTTTATTAGTTTGAGGATCCTTTTAACTTAGGAAAATTAATTAAATATATACGAACAAGTCAGAAGTACTTAACGGGTTACCCCACAAGAGTAAGATTAAAAATTGATTAAGCTGGGTAATCATAACGTTAATAAATCTTATGACCTTATAACAAATGCCCAAGAAACCATAATCAAACAGACGCCAATTAAGTACAAAAGAATGTGAAATAAGTAGAGTTACCCAAAGCATCCAACTGCTGCTTTTTGCTAGAGCCAGGGGGTCTGCCTCTGGCTTTCTTCAAAGAAGTTGGAGAGGCTGATCCTCCCGACGGAGGCGCGGCGGTGGGTGGAGGAGAGAAACCTCCACTGGACTGAGTTGCGGCGGCGGAGGGGACTGCAGGAGCCACTGCCATACTGCCATCTGGCCCATACTTCCTAGGCCTCCCTCTCTTCCTCTTTACTGGTTCGCTTTGCGTATTCATGTTAACGAAAGCTGACACATCGGAACCGGCATTACCGGCAACTCCGACGCCGGAGGACTGGTAGGTGGGCGAGGCGGCGGTGACAGGCTTGTAGACGCCGTCGGCGCCGAAGGGTAAATGCATGCCCTGAAGGACCGGCTGCTGAGACTGTACTGGACTCTTCTGGAGACCGATGGAGAAGGGTTCGCCGCTGGTCATCACTCCGGTCTCAGATCCCGACATTCTTCTCCTTCGCTCGAATTAAAATTCCATACAGGGAAGTCCCAGTCCCTGACCAAACAAAAAATGAACATAAATCCATCTTCAACCTCTTCCATTCAACAGATCATCTTCAAAAAAATCACAAATTGCAAGCTGCAACACTTGAGAACTTCGGAACAAACCACCATTGACAAGATTTTACAGCTTCTACAAATTCTTTAAAAAATAATAATAATAATAATAATAATTGTTTTGGCTCCACTCGGTAATTTAGGGTCCGGGAAATTATTTAGGGGGGAAATGTGAATTTTCCAAAAAAGAAAAGAAAAGAAAAGAAAAAGAAAACGGAAATTTTGAAATAGGGATTTAAAACCAGAAGAAACTCATTATATTATACTGAAAATACCTATAACACCTACCCGACCTTAAATCTCGGAACAAAATTCAGTAAAAGTCGAAGAAAAACCCTAGCAGCGGCAAAACTTGCAAAAAAACTGCAGAAAATTTTCGTTTTCAAGCACAGATCTTAACAGTCGCCACTGAGGAAGAAGAAAAACCACATCATTCAGTAAGAAATTATTTTCGAGATTTTTCTTAAAAAAATTGAATTTCACAGTAAAAGATTCTCCGAAAAATACAAAAAAGACTAAAAATATGAGAAGAAGTTGGGAAAAAAATGAGAAAAATCCAATAGACTTACCAATAATAAAGGAAAAATAGCAGAGATGAAAAACAAAAAGGGGAAAGAAATTGGAAGGCTTCGGAACGAAAAAGCAGCTCAGCTCCAAGGGCTTTTTTTTTCTGCAAGAAATGCAGGAATTCTGAATATTTCGTTATAATTTATTATATTTTTATTATTATTTTAATTCCGTGGATTTGTAATTATTATTAATATTTTGGCAAGAATTCGGTGGATCTGTAAAAAGAAACCGATGGGTAATTTTGGTATTTAAAAAACTTCTATAAAGATCATTAATTATATTTGCTTTACGTCTCTGGATACTCACTCCCTTCCGGTCTTTTGTATTTAATTCGCATATAGGTTGTACTCCAAAAAAAAAAAAAAAAATCGCATATAGGCCTGAAAGCTGAAGTAATAGACGTATGTAAATATTGTACGTATTCTGTTTCAAAAAATAATAATATATATATATATATATTGTACGTATTCTTTATTGAGAAATTATGCCCTGTATCTTTTTTTTTTTCGTCGTCTTATCAAAAAAAAAAATTATTCTGACATTATTTCAATTTTAGTCAGATTTACGCCTGTCTTTTTATTTTTTTGGTCTTATTTTAGTTTAAATTTTAAAATTATTTGTACTAATTTTAATTTCAATTTATATGATACGAAGATATAAAATTGATGAATTTAGATGAGGACATAAAAAAAAAAAAAATTTGGAAAAGAGGAAATAATTATATTTATGCATTTCTTTCAAGAAAAAAAATTATATTTATGCATAGATTTTAAATTTAAAATATATTCTTAAAGAATATACTATTTTGTTTACATTCCACTGAGGAAACAATTTTTTATTATACTTGATAGAAAATAGATTTTTTTTTTTTTTTACTAATGGTTAATAAATCAACTTTATATATTTGGATAAAAAAATTATTAGATTTAGAATTCTATTTTTCACGGAATATTGCTTTAAAATTTTAAATAGAATACTATTCTATACTATATTAAATATATTTTGTTAAGGATTTCTTTTATTTATTTATTATTATTATTATTTTAAAGGAGTAAGGATTTCTTTTATTGAATGCAGAAACTTTGACGTATAAAATCATATTAGATTTTCATATATGGAGGGGAAATTTTTTCTCTTTTCTTTTTTTAATTTTAAGATCCTTTCTATATCTCAATCCCCAATATCTCTCCCTATAATCAATTTATATTCTTTAATTATTATTTTTTTCCCCTAATTGGTAGGCAAAGGCGAGCAATGCATGCGCCTATTTGTTACGAGGGTTTTTCTGGCATTTGCACTATTTGTGTAAGAAGTCCATTTTTAGGTCATAGATTCGAATTTTCATTCTTTTTTTTAGATAAATTCAAATTTTCATTCTTAAACCATATCTAAAATTTTATTTGTTTATTTTATTAAGCTTTGCAGCAAATTAATTTTTTTTAATACAGCAACAAATTAAATATAAAATTAAGTTATCTAAAAATATGTATATTAAATTAAGTCTGAATTTTTTAAGCATAAATTAAGTTTGATTAAATACTATTAATTACCACATTATACTATAGTAAATAAAAAACATTTAATTAAAAATTATTTCTCTGTAACCATAGGTGATAAGTATATATACATGCGTTATTTTAAAAGCATTTTTCAAATCTTAAAAAAAAACATTTTTCATTTTTCAATGTTCAAAGACTTAAAGAGCTCACCTTAAACAAACATCCCATCTTCCTTCTCTAATTTCAAAACATGTGGATGAGTTTGAGGAATCTTTAAATTAAGGTCTTTTTTTTTTAGCAATTAAATTAGGGTCAAGTTTATCTATAAAATAAAGTTTTAAGTATTTTTACATTTAATTAATTTAGAATTATAAAATTAGTAGAGTATAAATTAAATTGTTTTTTTTTAAGAGAATCCAGCTAAATATGAGCTTTAGGTCTTGATACTAGAGTGCTTTTTTAATTTAGTTCCCGCTGTTAAATATTTTCAATTTTAATCTCTCATGTTTACAAATTTTCAATTATAGTCTTTTCATTGTTAAATATTAAATTGGCTAGTGATAAACTTACATATCAAGATACATTGTGAGTTGGCAACAATTTTGCCACCTTAAAGAATAAAAGTAAAAAAATTTGCCAACTTCTTAAAAATTTAGAGGCGAAATTAGAAAATTCTCTCTTAAGCAAGCCTAACTATTCTTTTAAAATTTTGTCAACTCACAAAATATCATGTCATATTAACATTCACCAATAACAATGGCATAATAGGAAAAAAAATGTAATATAAGGGACTAAATTTAAAAATATATATATATATAAATAAATAAAACCCTTAAAAGACTAAACATGTATTTCTCCCAAAAAAAAACTATATATTTTAGGCTAAAATAGATCAATAAAACTTTCAATTGTTTATTAGTTCAAAAAATCACATATAGGTATTTATATCTCGTGATGTTGGGATGTTTAAAAACCTTGAAACAGTTTGGAATTATACAATGGACAATTTTTAAACTTAGGGAACAAATAATTTTTTACTCCTAAATTTGTCATGTCATGTTAATTTTCACCCTTATTTTTTAATTTCATCAAATTGGACTCTAAATTAACTTTTTCACCTTATCTTTTAATTTCATTGAATTGGATCCTGACTTTAGTTTAGTGTTACAATTTTCACCTACCAATCAATTTTCGTTAATTCATCTACTAATTTTAACAAAAAATAATGTAAGAACCTCCATAAACTTACTAATTTCAATAAAATTAAGTTTTATACGAAATTACGTTTGATCGATGAACAAATTAACTATTAAATAACTTTGCCAAAATTCACAAATTTCAACAAAATTTTAGGTCCCGTTTAATAACCATTTGGTTTTTAGTTTTTGGTTTTTGGTTTTTGAAAATTAACCCCATAAATACTACTTTCACTTATGGGTTTTCTTGTTTTGTTATCTACCTTTTACCTATGTTTTCAAAAACCAAACTAAGTTTTAAAAAATAAAAAAAGTAGGCCTCGTTTAGTAACCATTTAGTTTTTGAAAATTAAGCCTACAAATACTACTTTCACCTATGAGTTTTCTTGATTTGCTATCTACTTTTTACATGTGTTTTAAAAAACCAAGCCAAGTTTTGAAAAATAAAAACAGTAGTTTTCAAAAACTTATTTTTGTTTTTGAAATTTTGCTAAGAATTCAAATGTTTCTTAAGAAAAATAAAAACCATGGTAGAGAAATAATGAGAAAACAAACACAAGTTTCAAAAACCAAATGGTTATCAAACGGAGCCGTAGTTTTCAAAAACTTGTTTTTGTTTTTAGAATTTAGCTAAGAATTCAAATGTTTTCTTAAGAAAGATGAACCTCGTTGTGAAGAAATAGTGTGAAAACAAACACAGTTTTAAAAAATCAAATGATTACCAAACGGAGCCATAACTTTGATGTCATTTTTCTCTAAAATTTTAGGGATTGTTTGGTTCGCAGTTTTGCGAGATTGGTTATGTTTGTTTATTCAGTATGAAGTTGTTAAGTAAGAGTTTGTTAAGTTTGTATTTAGATTGCACATAAAATAAGTTTGTTAAGTTTGGGTTTGTTAAACTTGTGTGTTTGATTTTGTGAAGCCTGAATTTGTTAAGTTGTATTTGAATTTTAATTTATTAAAAATGGGTTTATTAAAAGTATATTTTATTGGTAAATTTGGGATTTGTAATAAGTAATAGATGATTTATATGTTAATTATCTAATTAAAATAATAAAAACATTAAATTATATTTAAAAATGTAATTTTTATTATGAAATTAGAAAAATATTATTTTAAGAATAAACAAAATATTTCTAATACATTTTTCCACCCAATTTTCTTTCAATAATTATTTTATAGAATAAATATTTGATTGTTCATTAAAATATGTTTGGAGTATTTAACAAAGTGTGAACAAATATAAACAATTTCTTTTATATAAATATATCCAACATAAAATTAATTATAAAGAAAATGTTGCCTATGGTTTATTTAATTAACTTGCTATGTTAATTAAATTTATTTACTAATTATCATCAAAGTTACTACTGAACTTAATGTTCTTTATTTAACTAATATATAGTGTTATAAAGTTAAGACATTTTAAATAATATTATTTTAAAAGATCTTAACTTCAAGACAAACTAACAAAAATAATTTAATTAATTAATTTTATAAATATCACATCTTTAATTGATCGGGCTAACGAGATTTTTTACATTTTCTCCAGAAATTTTTTTTGGCAAAATTGTGAATTTAGAGAAATAGGCGTATTAAATATAGGTTTATATAACGTGCATAGTTTGCAATTTATAAATTTTTTTTATATCATTTACAGGTTAATAACAACTTTAAAATATAGTAATATTTTCCTTATAAATTAGTAAGATTATGAATGAATAATTTATTTTTAATACTATTGTTAATCTAAACTTTTGTTGAATAATTATTTTGTAAAATAAATATTTAATTAGTTTTGTAATTAATTTTTTCTAATATTTATCAATGTGCGAACAATATTACACATAAATTCTTCCTATAAATGTATCATTATATTTACTCTAAAATATGAAGTTTATAACAAGTGCAAATTGTTTTTGGATTGAGTTGGTTCGGCCAAAGTCAATATATCAGTTTATGAATGAATTGTTATTATTTGCAATTTTGACTAAATTCGTTCTTATTTACTATAAAATTACCATTAATTATTTTTTTTATTTGATAAATTATGTACTTAGTTATGAAGTATACCCACACAATTTTTTTTTCATTTTAATTATAGGTCAAATATATAATTTTGCATTTAATGTTTGTGTCCTTTTCGTTAAGTTCATTCATAATTTTTTTTTTTAGTAAGGTTCGATTTTTTCTTTTTTGAGTTCAACAACATTTGAGGATAAAGGAATTCAAACTTTAAACTTTTTGGTCGAAGGTACATGTCAATTACCATTGAGCTAAGTTCACTTTGACAGTAAAACTTTAATTTAATCTATTAGGTGTTGTCTTAAAAAAACATTAGGTATTTTATTTTATTGTGATTTTTTTTAGCTCAACAATTAAGGTGGAGAATTCAAACTTTTGACTGTTTAGTCGAGAGTATGTATCAATTACCATTGAGCTATATTCACTTTAGCTTTAGATGTTTTATTTTTATCAGCTAAGTCTGAACTATTCGAATAAATGTGATATTTAGCCTTAATTATATATTATTACCTAAAGAAAACAGCCTTATATATTAAAACATTGTCTCATACAACTTTCGCTGACTGAGATCAAGGTGCATCTAAAAAAAATGTGTCAATAATGGTGTTATGCTTCTCAAAGTAATAATTATAATAATAATAATAATGGTGTTGTGGTGTGGCACCTATTTGATTTTTTTTTCTTTTTTGGAGATAACCTATTTGAGATTTCTGGATAAACTGAACAAATATAAAATTACGTATCACATATCAAAATAGCAAAAGAAAAGTCATTTCGACTTTTTTTTTTTTGCAAACAGCAAAGTGTTTTTTTTTTTTTTTTTTTTTTTTAAGTGTTGGCTTTATAAAATAATTTTAATTTGTAAAGCTTCCGGCAATTTAATTAATCGATACTTCAATTTTACAAATAAATAAATAAAATAATTATTTTTAGGTTAAATTACAAGTTTAGTCCATAAAACTTTTATTGTGTCAAATAGGTTACTAAATTTTAAATAGTGTCAAATAGCTTCTTAAACTTTAAAAATGTTGAATAAGTCTCTAAACTTTTAATTTTGTGTCTAATAAATCCTTGTTATATTTAACATTTTTCAAAATTAACAACACCTAAAATTGAATTTTGTTTCTAATAGAACATTGATGCTCATCGATAACCATTTGGTTTTTGAAAATTGTGATTGTTTTCTCATTATTTCTCTACAATGATTTTTATCTTTATTAAAAAAAACATTTGAATTCTTAGCTAAATTCCAAAAACAAAAACAAGTTTTTGAAAATTACTTTTTTTAGTTTTCAAAACTTAGCTTGATTTTTGAAAATATGTGTAAAAAGTAGAAAACAAAACAAGAAAATCCATAGGTGAAAGTAATATTTGTAGGCTTAATTTTCAAAAACTCAAAACTCAAAACTAAATGATTATCAAACGGGATCTAAACTATCAATTTTGTGTCCAATAATTTCATAGATTATAAAAATGTCAAAGACGTCAAGGACATATTATACACAAAATTGAAATTTCAATAACTTATTAGATACAAAATTGAAAGTTTAGAGACTTATTAGATACTTTTTAAAATTCAGGGACCTATTTGACACAAATTTAAAAGTTTAGAGACTAAAATTGTAATTTAACCTTATTTTTATTTCTTACAAATGTAGTTTAATTAGGATTTTATATTTTATAAGAGCTTTCCCAATGATAGCCCAATTAAGTTAGTAACCATTTGATTTTCAGTTTTATATGGTTAAAAATTGTGTGTTTTCTCATCATTTATCCATAATAGATTTTAGGAGTGTTCAAAAAACCCCACTAACCCAACCCCGAATCATAAAGGTTGAGTTGGATTAGACAAAATTTTGATTTGAATTGGGTTGAAAATTTTAAAAACATACCGGTTCGGTTCAGCTCGTATGTTCAAAAAACTAATTTTTTGGTTCAATCGGAATCGAACCAGTTTTTAATATATATATTCTGCGGTTCTATTGTTTTGCGCCTCCCTCCTCGTTCAGCCCCACACTCATTTCTTACCATCTTACCTCTCTCTCATCAATCGATGAATACATTTGTCTATTTTTTCGATTTACCACAACCATTTTTTTTTTTTTTTTAATTTGAGTACCTCCTCAAATATATTGTAGTGTTGTGTAAAGAAAATGTGCACTTTCTAGAGACCGATGTATATTTAGACGAACTACTTTTTAAAAAGAAATATACAACAACTTTAAGTTTTATTATGAAGTATTTTTTAAAAAATTTCATTGATAATTTTCCATGTATAAACAAATATCATAGATTTTGTATCTATTTAATAGGAGTTTGGTTCGATGAAGTATAACATAAAAATTAGTTTCTATTAATATAAGATTTTGTTCCAACATAAACATAACTTAACTAACCAAGGCAATATTTATTTTTCGTATATCTCATCCATGTGGAACTTGCATAAGAGAAAAAAAGATATAGATTTTGTTGATTTCAATTGATTGAAGATTCAATTGATTTTTGTTGGACCAACTTTTTGGTGTTTTAGATTTTATTTTCAATGTCAGCTTTAATTTAAAAAAATTGAGTCAAACTAACTTGGTTACATACTTAGTTTTCAAGCATAAACGTTCAACTTGTTGCATTAAAGCAAATGATGACTCACTTTTTCATACAACTAATACCAACTTAAGCACAATATAAAAATATCTTTACCTCTTCTACAGAGTCGTAAGTTTGAATTCTCTCACCTTCTATGTGTGATGTGATATTTTAAATAAATAATATCAATCACGTAATATAAAAGATAATTCAACATGTTAATACAATAGTAACATAGATGGAAAGTTTGAAGACTCACCTACACTTGTAATATTATATAATAATAATATTAAAAATATTATGGCGACCCCATGTAATAAAAGGGGAGTTACATGTAAAAAAAATCCATAATTTAGAATTTATTATTTTTAAGCCCATAAATTTAACATCATGTATAAATTTATAATCGTTCATTTGATCAAAATCAAGTAAAAGGCGTGTTAAGTTTTTACCAAGAATGCACAAGAAATTAAAGGAAAGGTCATAATGATAATTTTGTCAATAAAGAAAAAAAATATAAATTCGGCAAAATATAAATTGGGCCGGGTGGCGAAGACCGAGAATTGGGCCCAAAAGTGCGCGTTGAGGAACGTGGAGGGACAGATACTGGTGTGAACTTTAGAAATTTGAATTTCGAAAATATATTGCCGTTGGCAAGCAACAACGGTCAAAAGTCCCTCCCAACGTTTCATACATATTTGACGCTCCGATTAGACTTTTGAATTCATTGTCTGTGGCGAAAGGGAGAGAGCCTTTGTGAGAAAATTCACTTTCAGAGAGAGAGAGACAGAAATGGAGAAGGGGCCGACCACTGTTTCAGCCATGGAGGCATTCGAGAAGCTGGAGAAGGTCGGAGAAGGAACTTATGGCAAAGTTTATAGGGCAAGGGAGAAGGCGACCGGCAAGATTGTAGCGCTCAAGAAGACGCGCCTCCATGAGGATGAGGAAGGTGTTCCTCCCACTACTCTCAGAGAGGTTTCAATTCTTCGAATGCTTTCTCGGGATCCTCATATTGTTAGGTAACCCCCTTCTCATTTCTCTCTTGATCGATTCTTTTCTCCTGGAAATCGTGTTTTTGTGTGCTTCCAATTTTTAGGGTTTTTATTTTTTTGGATCTTCTACTTCTTGACTATGGTTTCGATTTTGGGTCCTCGTACGAAGAGGGGTTGAAATTTTTTAGGGTTGTGTAACTTCCCTCGCTCCCAGGTCCTGCAAATCTGGCTCTTGATCTTGTCGTTTCTTTCTTCACGCGATGTCAACTGCCAATTCTCTTCTGATGATCGCTATTAACGAATTTGAACAGGTTGATGGATGTCAAACAAGGGCAGAACAAGGAAGGGAAAACCGTTCTTTACTTGGTGTTTGAATACATGGATACTGATCTGAAAAAATTCATCAAGAGTTTCCGTCATACTGGAGAAGGCATTCCCGTCAACACTGTCAAGGTACTTAGAAATGCTCTTTTAGTTTTCATGTTTGTCTAGAAATTACTGGTGTGTTGTTTCGAGTTTATATTTTCTGTTCTTCTTTGAAGAGTTTGATGTACCAACTCTGCAAGGGCGTTGCCTTCTGCCATGGTCATGGAATCTTGCACAGGTAATTCCATGATTCTGCTTGGGACTTTAGTAGTGATAGTGGAAAAGTAAACGCAGCCTAATTCTCTGCTTGGTAATATTATACCAGGGACCTGAAACCGCACAATCTCTTGATGGACCGAAAGACTATGATGCTCAAAATTGCAGACCTTGGGCTGGCTCGAGCATTTACTGTGCCAATTAAGAAGTATACTCATGAGGCAAGTCGTCATGTTTGTTTCTGAGTTTTGGTTTTTTCTAGTTGTGCGGTAGAATTAAAACGACCCAATGTTCTGTGTCCTCCAGATACTGACCCTCTGGTATAGAGCTCCCGAAGTTCTGTTGGGAGCTACTCATTACTCCACAGCTGTAGATATGTGGTCTGTTGGCTGCATATTCGGTATCTTTCCATCCCAGAATTAGCATAGCTTTTATACTTCTGGTGTTGCTGAATTCCATATACAATCTTTAATTTAAACTTGTTTCTTTTGGTAACTTCAGCCGAACTTGCCACCAAGCAGGCGCTCTTTCCTGGAGATTCTGAGTTGCAACAGCTCCTTCATATCTTCAGGTGTTGATGCCACTAACTACTTTCTTCGTGACTAACATTTTAAACAAGTCTTTTTTGACAAAGATGTTATGGGAATTTTGTATGCAGGCTATTAGGGACCCCAAATGAAAAAGTTTGGCCTGGTGTGAGCAAACTAATGAACTGGCATGAGTATCCCCAGTGGAACCCCCAAAGCCTTTCAACAGCCGTCCCCAACTTGGATGATAAAGGGCTAGATCTGCTTGCAGTAAGTCATCTGCTAAAATATATATAATATATTCTCTTTTAAGTAGATGGAAAAATGTTGATGAAGGTTGGTTTCCGCAGCAAATGTTGAAGTATGAACCTTCAACGCGTATTTCAGCGAAGAAAGCAATGGAACATCCTTATTTTGATGACTTGAACAAGGCATATCTCTGATGCAGTGTTGAAGATTGAAGATTTGGGTAAAACTTTTTTCCCGGAGAAGAAGAACGGTTGCTTTTCTCAAGCAGAAATTCGGAGTATATTGTGTGGAAGGATAGCTATTTGTTTGTTGTAACCAAAATGGATGAAACCAGTTTTTTAATCGGTATTTTGTGTGAAGAAATGATTTTGCTTTTGGTGGAAATCTCATGTTGCTATAGTGATATTTTTGCATTCTCTCACTTCTCTCTCTCATGAGCATCTCACCAGTTTTTTTAGTGACAAAATTACTCATTTTTACCATGTTTTATTCAATCATGCTTTATTGAGTTTTTATTTTTTTGGGGGTGAGATGAATGAATCCCCTCTAAGTCTTCTTCAACTTTTCCTCCATATCAGCGAAAATACTTTTTCTTACCTAACTCCAAAAATTTATTTATTTTCCACATTCGACAAGACCCAACTTCTCCATATCATCCAAAATACTTTTTCTGACCCATTAACCCACCACATTCTATAATGTCTGAACAAATGTTAGAGTTTGTTGAAAGAATCCATAAATTTGACGAACTTCATGCCACAATTGTTGATTTGTGCCTGCCAAGTGCTGCTCCGCAAGAAAGGTGGAAGGTGAAGGGGAAGTTCTCCCCACAATCATCCAAAATACTTTTTGTTTTCGATGTCCGTCCTTGCAAGTAAAGTTTATTCTACAAATGCCCTATAAAAACCGAATCTTTCTTTCCTACGTCTAACAGCATAAAATTACAATGAAACTCCAGAATGTTCGTTCATCGTATAGAGATAGAGACTATAAAGAAGCCCCCATAATGTGTGTCTATAGTATTTTGTTTGAACACCTTATAATTTAAGAGTAACGTACATGCAAAAAAGGCATACTTTATTATATTTTTATAAATAAATAAATAAAGATAGTCACAACAAAATGGTTTCTTGTACAATCCTACTAAAAGAATTGCGCTCGTGCCTGCCTGCCTATCTATGACTGACTTAAGTAACTTTCACATTTGATGAAGATCCTTAAGTTTTATGTGGTTTGGTTGTTATTTTTTAGTAGAGTAGAGTATTATGAATGAAATGAATATCAACCCACAAGCCACATGAAAAAGGTGGACCAAAGTGTGAGTGAAACTGAAGCTAGGACGTAAGTCCACAGCATAATAACCGAGCATTCGGTCTCTCCTGCTCCAAACAATTGAGTGATTGTTCCTGAATTCAATAGGCATTGGTTTTTAATCAAAACAAACAGAATTCACATTCAAAATTAGCCAGCCAGCAAGCAATATATATATATATATTTACCAATGTTCATTGCAGGTGGGACTGCAAATTGAAGTAGAAGAACAAACAGATACAAGGGATCAGCTTCCACCCAACCAAATTTTGCAGCTCCTCTCACAACCAAAATTCCTGCCAGAGGCAGCGCAACATAACGAACCAAAACAATACCCGCGACAATGGATTTCTTCAATTCCGAATCTGATCCTCGCAAACCTGGACATTCACCAAGGCAATGCATAATTCCAATCCATGGGCTTCCAGTTTTGACTATAACTGCTATTTATATTATATACTTCAGTTGTACCTTTTAGAAGGTTCCCTCCTACTATTAGTGTCACAGCTGGGATGGCTCCATTTCTGCACTCACAAGGGAGCACTTAGAATCCTCAAGAACCAATAGGTGATTATTGAGTGATCTGCTTACTATATAAGTCTACAAGTGTTGTACAAGTAGAGTATAACATTGTGTTAAAAAAAGTGAAAAGTTTGAGACAAAATTTGATACCCCAACAAGGCAGCTGAGTCATCGATCACGCGCAGAGGAGCATCAGCACCTATCACCAAATTTCGAATTGGAGGGATGAGGCCAATCACAAAACCAGCAATCTGTACGAAAGACGAGCATAAGTATGTCGGAATGATTAAATCAAAGTATGTATACTTCATATCAGCACATACCGCTCCCGTTGTTGAAGGGGCAAACAATGCTTTCAAATTAAGCGATTTAATGAATGTGCTTATTCTGACTGCAACTGCAACCTGCCATTGTATTTGCATTACGTGTCATATTATTTAAAGAGGTTGGTTTACTGAAAGTGCCAAAGCTTCTTCCTAACTCTCAACAGAATGGCATGATGAGTAGCCATAGCCATACGTTGTCGAAGAACCTGAACTCGCAAATGACTAAATGAGAATCAAAGCAATATAATGCAGAGAGGAAACATTCACAAACCACCTCCTCGTGTTTTGCTTCAGATCTAGTGCAAGGCGACGAGCAGCTATCTGCATCTTCCTCTAAAACCAATAATTTCTTTGAAGAATCATCATCATCATCATCAAGTGGTTGATTGTGAATCAATGGTTCCTCTATGGAGGAAGCTTCGGAGCACCTGTTACTGATGGGCAAGTTAATAAACCTGGGTTCAGTGATCCGGCTCCTTGAAGATATTCTAACAATATTGTATACATATGACCATAAAAAAATGGCTCCTATCTGAAATGCATCACAAACAGAACAAACAGTTAACCAACAATTATGTAAACCCCACATATTTAGCAGAGGCTGAGCATCATATTATGATGAACTATTCGACATGTGAAAACAGAATGATTTGAAGGGAACATACAGCCATTGAAAGTGAAGCATAAGCCATTCCATAAGTGGTGCAGTCATCGGAAGCTCCAAAAGGGCTTCCCTTTTCTTTACAGACTGCTGGTAATATAATCAGAAAAATGTTCCCCAAATTTCCTGTTCATTCATCAATAAAGCAACAATCATTGGACACACGTTGGGTTGGCCTAAATTTTGTAATATAACATCCAATCACCTATAAAACTAAATTAAGCAACGCCATGTTTTCCTGCAAATAAGCATCCCAGATGAAACCAAAAGCAAATCCATGTGGGCGTAAGCTCAAACAAACAAACAATATAATAGCATTGAATTTTGTTGTCCCGACAAGGGAAGTTTTACCAGCGGAGCAGCAACCCAAGATGAGGCCCCGAAGATGAGGAGGAGGTTTTGTCAACTGAATGAGTATCCATCCAAATAGTGATCCCACTAGGAAAGTTATGAGGATATTAAAGGGCATAAACCACCTGTGCAACAGAGCAAACAGAGTATTCAATTTCCAATCCAATGTTGAAGTATTTTCAGCCAACTTAGAAGAGCATTTCTATTTCCTTCAAAAATCATAGATTCGAATTCCACTCCGTAATTGCTTGCATCTTTTAAAAAAATCCCTAAAGCATTTTCACAAACAGAGACAGGACCAAGCCTGGAAACTCATACATCTTCACCATGCTGTCGTATGTAATTGTTTCGGCAAGGTTGGAGGACACGAGCGCCGGATTGAATACGTAAAAAACCACCTGTTGACAAAAACAAGCCGCCATCCCCATCATGAAACAGAATCAGCCATGAAAGGAAAAGGAAAAACGAGAAAATTAAAGGGAATAGTACTAACTCCATTCAAATGCTTTCTGGCCTCTTGGCCCAAAATATCGATGTGTGGGAGAGCGAGATAAGAGCCAAGCGCTGTGATCAGAAGCACTTTGAGAACGGGAATGGAAGCGGCAATGAAGAGGCTCAAGAACTTCATGGCTGATTCTGGTAATTGAGAAGAGAAGAGAGGAGAAATGGGTCTTGCTGATCTCGAAGAAAAAGGAGCGATGGCTTAAATGATGAGGTTAAAAGGCAAAAAGGAAACTACATGCGAAGCTTTCTCTAAAGAGAGAGAGACATTCAACAGCCAGGAGGAGAAGAAAAAAATGGAATTGGTTTCGTTTCTGCCAATTAGGATTTGTCAAAATCTTTGAATCTTTGATGATGTTTTTTTTGTTTTAACGAAAAGATAGGAAGATGGTGTCGTCCACTGCCACAATGAAAATTATCGCTGTGAAACTTAAAATTTCGGCATACGCTGGAAAACCGAAAAAGAAAAAAAAAAAAAAAAAAAAAAGGAAAAGAAAAAAGCAGCACCCTGTCAAATTTCCTCACTTCTCCTGCGACGTCGTATGCAGGATCCTGTCTTGCATTGCATGTAGTAGTAATTATATATATATATATATATATATAAGAATGTAAGATATTTGGGTAGAGCATGATTTAGTGGATGTAACATTTAATTACCTTTGCTAGATTTCTTTTAGTACCAAAAACAGAAATGCAAAACAATGAAAGAGCAAGAGTTCCTGGTAAGAAAATCTTTGTCATAATTAAAATATTATATTTTAATATCTAATATATTAAAATATATCTTATACGTATTTGAATCTCATTTAAATTTTCTACGATATTTATTTATTTAATCTTTATTCAAATTTGATAAATATCTTTTTTAATGTATCTAATATACATTAATTATTTGAATATTTAATGTATCAAATACAATAAATATATTTTTCTCTTTTATATTTAATATATCTAATATATTAAATATTAATTTGAATACTTCAAATTAAATATTAATTTGAACACTTCAAAACTTTCTTTCAACTAAATTGATCTTTTAGTGTTACTAAGAGCTAGCAATGGAATCTTATGGATCTACATATTATAAACTCTAATGGTACAAAATTAATTAATTAAACTCTTTAATTAATCAATTTTCATTCATTAACTATATGGTCCCTCTACTATAGACTTAGAGTTGCACTCTTATGCACTGTAGGACAAATTGTGTCCATGGATATAATCACCACATGCAAGTTGACTTTTACGAGTTGTCTGTAATTACAGCTGGGTCAAAAGTCCATTTTACTCTTGTAATTACATCTTGCACCTTAAGTACCACTAATCATCTAATGAATAATTTATTTATGATCCAACCATAAACTAAGTCCCTCTCGGCCTAATGAGAGGGCGGAGGCCCCATTGTTCAAGTCTCGAAATCAGCACTTAAGGGAACTACTCATCTACTTACCCTATATGGGAATGAGTGAATTCCATCTTGTGAGATTATGTTTTCAGCTCCCTATTTGGTCAAGTCTCCAAAATGGCAGGCATATTGAATCGGCTACAAAAATCACTCTCACTCATGCAAATCAAAGGACAAACCCTCACGGGCAGAAGTTCATAACTCATTCAAGATTAAGATCGAGTCGCATATGATTATCCTGATGAAATATTAATCTTCTCAATTAACGGATTTATAAAGACAGATCAAATATTTCGTGGTCCAATCTTATACAAACTCATTGTATAAGATACCCCCACTCACATGTTTTCACATGAGCGATTCGGATCAAATCATTTAAAACTATTACAAAGTGAGCCATATTGTAGATACCGTATTTGGTCCGATACATTTTTATTATTCGATTTGATTTCGAGTGGTTTGTGTTCCTCAAATTTTGTTTTTGTTTTAGTTATTTAGTTATTAGTATTATTATTGATTTGGTTTGATTTTGTCTGTTTTAATTTGTTTTTTGCTTTTTATTTTTTTTATTCATTTATTTTGATTTTTGATTTTTGATTTGTTTTTGACTTATTTTTTTATGTACTTATTTGATTTACCTCTTCATCTCCCGTACGCTTCTCACGGCCACCACGTCAAACTACTAAAATGGACTTTCCTCCACCTGAAGAATCGTTGATAATGGTTTAGGGAGGCTCTTTTTTTAGCAAAAACTCATAGTACAAATAAAATGGTAGATGAGCAAAGGGGAAGAGGGGACAGAGTTGGAAAATTTAGAGGTTTAGTGAGATTGTTAGAAAATTGGAGAATTAGTGAGAATCATAGCAAGTTAGAAGAGGAAGTTTGAGAAAAAGTTGAATAAGGGTGGCAACTCTTCGAGGACCATCCACATCTCACCAACGAGAGATTCAACTCCCACCGACGATGTGCAGCGCTGTCGAACTCACACACAACAACTGGACTCGACTCCAGTAAGAAACTCAAACTCTGGTGAACTTCTGATGACGTGCAACATCTCCAGCGCGTTTTGATTTGGCGGCAACTGGCGACACGAGTTACTCATTCCAACGACTTTCGACAGCCGGCAGAGATCTCAGAGAGAAGAATAAGTATGGGAAGAAGAAGAAGAAGTAGAGGAGAAGAAATAAAGGCTGGAGAGAGAAAAGAAAATTCAAATCAATTGATAAAGGTATGGGGCCCACCACTTACTTTTTATTATTACTATTATTATTATTTTTCTCAAAAGAATAAATCACATGGGTATTTTTTCTTGCTATTTTCTTTCACCTTTTTCTTTTATTCTCAAATTATAATGGAATTTTAGAATTCATTGGTATTTGTGCTGAACTTTTTCTTTATTTATGAATTTGGGTTCTTGATAATTCCATGAAAATGGGATTATTTTAACATCTTCTCTTGCGTATTTTTGGTCAAAATTGAGTGGAAAGCACACTATTATCTTGTTTTTAGTAAGTTTCATGTTAAGTTTAATTAAGAGTCGGGCTTTTGTTTAGTTTTCCTTTTTTTTTAATTCCTTTTACTCTTTTTAGTCTTTTGTTGTAGTTGGCTTAGTGTGCTTTGTTTTCCTTTTGTTTTGCAGTCTAAGAAGTGAAAAAATGCTCGTTGAGGTACTGATGCTATAGCATTGTGCAACATTGCTCAGCATCCTGCAGCATTGGTAGTCTGGCAGAAAACGAAAATATGGGCCCATTTTTGATGACGTAATAGTAGCTTTTGGTCTTTAGATCCATTCTGATGGGCCGAAAATGGAAAGAAAAAAAGTCCAAAGCAATTATTGGAAGAATGAAAACCCTAATTTAGGGTGTATGGAAAAAACGTGAGGGAGAGAGGGAGGAACTATCGCAAAAACCAGAGAAGAGGAGAAGAAGAAAGAAAAACCGCAGCAGCAAGAAAGAAAATGAGCTTCTCTAGAATTTCGTTCTTCAGCTACCCATTCTATTTCTCTTCTTCTTCTTAAGTTTATGTATCTTGCTCTTAGTTTTCTTGAAACTTTAGTAGACTAAGTTGTTCCTAGGGTTTCTATTTTGTGAATCTTCACTTGAACCTAAGATGTTTATGAATTGTAGCTCGTTTCTGGTTATTTTCTGTGTAAAAGCCATGGGCTAATTTTCTTTGGGCTGGAATATATGGAGTCATAGCTCTAGTTTTGGAACCCTTTTGTTATGGAATGCTATAGAAGTGTAGTTTGCTTATGGGTCTTTTATTTCTTACTGTTCTTCTTGAGAATGATCAACTTGGGAAAGAATAAAAGTTTGTTTTAATTCTGAAAAGGTTAAAATAAATGGAACTAGCATAGGCAATGCAAGTAGGTTCATGTCTTGAATTAGGGATGAATTCAAAGGTATAGACATATACTTTTGGCTTGTAAACTTAGGGAAGTTGGTCTATCCATGTATTTGGAAGCTGGGTTTTCATAGACATATGTTAAACTTTGCTTTAGAACTGCAATTCGAGGATTAGAATTAATTTTCAGATTTTCCGTTACTACACAGTGCAGTAATGCTGCACACTGCTATAGCACCACACAACATTAGGGAGCGAAAATTAGTAGTGATTTCATAAATTCTAGTGCTTTACTCATTTGATTCTTGAATTGTTTGCTATCAATTTTAGTTGCTTATTTCCTTTAAATTGCTAGAGTTTAATTTTCTTGTGTCGTGCTTGCTTTTTGTTAATTTTATGTCTCTTAAGTGCTTTAGAATTAGCATTAGTGATATTCAAGTTTACAAACTTTGCTTACTTTAGTCCTCGTGGGATCGACCTTGTCCACCAATTACTACCTACGATTGTGTATGCTTGCGCAGTGAGTTTTTGCACAACAGTTCTCCAAATCAAGGTCAATCTAGCCTTATATTTGTATATATTTACTTTTATTATTATTTTTGTGATTTTTTACTTGAGTTTGGTTGGGAGACTTAATTTAAAATTCAATTCGTTCTGAATTGGAGTTTCAAAGTAAATTTCAGTTGGGATTTCAAATTAATTCTAATTTGGTCTTAATTGATTTTAGAAGCAAATCGATTGAAAATTTTCAAATGGATTTAAAATCTAAATTTTTGAATTGAAATTCAATCTCTCGTCAATTATCTGGATTACCCCACTGAAGTTCAAAATGCTTCTTAAATTTGGAATTTCCAAGTAAATTTCAATTTGCTTTGAATTTAAATCTTCCAAATAAATTTCAATTCTTTTTAATGGTTTCATTTTGAAATTTTCAAATGAGTTTCAATTTGTTTCTTTTTATTTGGATTTTTTTTAATGAACCTTTTTAAGCTTTCTTTGAATGGTTTCACAGCACTCATAATTGTTAGTTCATGTTTTATTTCTAAAATGTTAATTAATAAATATGAGACACTTTTCATTGAACAAAATCTTTTTTGTTATGGATTTTTAGAACTTTAGCTTACTGTTTTTCACTCCATTTATGATGAGCTATTCTTCTTTTAGGGGTTCAAGTTAGTGAACGCCCTAGAAGACAAATGTAAAGCTTGAAAGCACAAACAATCTAGTTAACATTTAAAACTTTGTTTGTTTTTGTTGAATTAACATTGGTTAAACCTATCCAGCCAACTAGTGTTGCTTGTCAAGCTTGAACTTAATACCGAAAAGGTTAAGAGAAGCGGATGTCACCAAAGCAATAGAGGAAAATACTTAGAAATAAGTTCTGAACATTGACCCTAGACATAGGGCGAGACTCTAAAACCACTAGAATTGTGCACGAAATTATCTAAGTTAGATTAGACATAAAAATATAGGTTTAATCACTTAGCCTCTTAAACATTTTGAAAGAAAAATTGAATAGGAATCAAATTCGGTTTACTTAGTTTTCTTGTATTAACTACGATTGCAATTGCATTTTGGTGGTATTTCTTTCCAAAGGGGCATGAACAACTTGAAATCCCTTTTTCATACTTATTGATTTTTCACTTATTTCCCTTAGCAAAAACAACCTCTCAGCATTTTTATACCCTTGATTACTGCAATTGCATTTTGTAAACAAATTTGTGTCTTCTTCATAGATTTTGTTAAAATCTGTTCCCTTGGGTACGATACTCTGGAATACCTCATATTTATTACTTGCAATCGACAGTGTGCACTTGCAATAGACTAGAGTTTTGTTTTGAATTAAAAATCTTTTCTTAAAGCCCCACGTTTCAATTCAATCAGTCCCAATAATGCTGAAAAAACAATGCATGAGCACCGTAAAGTCCTCGAGCTTTAGTAGAATTCATGCCCCTAAGAGCCTTTTCAATTTCCATTTTAGTGAATATAACATTAAGATCTCTGTTGTGCTAGCCCGACACTTTTTTTAGTTAAGTCTTCGATTGCCTTGTCTATGGCTTCAATACTGGGATTTGAGGTTCCAAACAGAGTTGTGAAGTAATCATTGGTCGTCCTTCCCATATTCTCTTCCGACTCCACCCATATCCCATTGTTGTTGTATGCCCCTGCAATCTTGTTCCTTTTCTTCCTCTGGTTGGCTTTCGAGTGGAACCATTATGTATTTCTATCACCCCACTTTAACCATTCCTCTCTAGACCTTATCTTCCAATATAGCTCTTCTTCTTCCAAAAGTTTTTTCAAATCTTATTTGACCTTCGTAATTGCACTCTCGAAAAACTTATTATCACCTTGATCCATAATGTGAAGCTCTCTAGCTTTTTGATCCATGGCTTCTTTCAAAGAACCTTTAAGCCTATCCTTGTTCCAACTAGATAAGTGGGATAAACAATTACTTATTCCTCTAGTTATATCATTAACATTCATGCGCTCATGTTGCAAACACGAATTTCTGATGATCTCCTTGCATGCTTCAAACTGAATCCAATGCTCTTCAAATCTAACCCTCATGATAAGCTTTCTTTAGTTGGTCCCCATATTCTCCAGATCAATAACAGCTAAGATTGGCCTATAGTCCGAGTTGTTTGAGGTGTTCCACTGAAATTCTATGGGCTCACTGAGTCATATCTATGTTAGTCGCAAATCTATCCAACCTTTCTTTAATTAGACTTCCTCTGTGGTCCTTGCATTTCAAGGTATACTTATCACCTTTGAATCCCACATTAATAAGGTTGCAGAAACTCAAGATAAACCAAAAATTATTCACAAGCCTTTGATTCTTAGAGGTCTCTCCCTCCTTTTTATCATCCGACATCGGTTCGTTGAAATCCTCTCCTAGAATCTATGGGAGGTTATACATGCCATGGAGTCTCTTGATCAGATCCCAAGAATCCCTTCTTTTTCTTGGTCAAGACTACCATAAAAACCTGTGAATCTCCTGTTGAGATTTATGCTCTAAAGCCTTGTAATTAATTATTTATTCAATAATTAATAATAGTTTTGATTATTTTATTTGCAATATAATATTATCCATTATATGAAAAATCTAAGACTATTAGTGTAATCTTGAACAATATGTGGTTGATATACGAGAGAGTCATGTTTAAGAAATAACCTAAAGGGTAGTATATGGATAAGGTTGAGTGTCTTATCCTAATAACATTATTGATACGACCCACTTTGTAATAGTTACAAGTGATTTGATTCAAATCGTTCATGTGGAGACATGTGAGTAGAGGTATCTTATACAATGAGTTTGTATAAGGCTGAACCACGAAATATTTAATCTCTTTTTATAAATCTGTTAATTGTGGAGACATATGAGTAGGGGTATCTTATACAATGTGGTGACATGTGAGTAGGGGTATCTTATACAATGAGTTTGTATAAGACTGAACAACGAAATATTTAATCTCTCTTTATAAATCCGTTAATTGAGAAGATTATTATTTCACCAGGATGTTCATATGCGACTTGATCTAAATCCTGAGTGAGTTATGAACTCTTACTTGTGAGGGCTTGTCCTTTGATTTGCATAGGTGAGAGTGGCTTTTGTAACCGATTCAATAAACCTACCATTTTGAGGACTTGACCAAATTGGGAGCTAGGAACATAATCTTATAAGATAGAATTCACTATTTTCCATATAGGGTAAGTAGATGAGTAGTTCTCTTAAGTGCTGATTTCGAGACTTGAACAATGGGGCCCCACCCTCTCACTGGCCCAAAAGGGAACTTAGTTTATGATTAGATCATAAACAAATTGTTTATTAAAGGATCCGTGGTACTTAAGGTATAAGATGTAATTACAGGGGTAAAATGAACTTTTGACCTAGCTGTAATTATGAACATCTCGTGAAAGATCAACTTGCATGTAGTGATTATATCCATGGACACAACTTGTCCTACAGTGCATAAGAGTGCAACTCTAGGTCTATAGTGGAGTGACCCTAGAGTTAATGAATGAAAATTGATTAATTAAAGAGTTTAATTAATTAATTTTGTATCATTGGAGCTTATAATCTATAGGTCCATAAGGTCTCCTTACTAACTCATAGTAACACTAAAAGATCAATTTACTTGAAAGAAAAATTTTGAAATATTCAAATTAATATTTAATATGAAGTGTTCAAATTAATATTTAATATATTATGTATATTAAATATAAAAGAAGAAAATATATTTATTGTATTTGATACATTAAATAATAAAAGAATTAATGTATATTATATATATTAAAGAAAAGATATTTATAAAATTTGAATAAGATTTAAATAAATAAATATCGTAGGAGATTTGAATGAGATTCAAATAAGTATAAGATATATCTTGATATATTATATATTAAAATATAATATTTTAATTACGGCAAAGATTTTCCCTTGGTCCCTAACACAAGCTAGAGATAATGTGAATAAATCAGCAATAATATGTATGTCTATGTGCAAGTGTTAAGTAAATTATCTTATCCATAAAAACTAATAATCTTCTATTTTATCACAAATTAACTCTCAGTAAACTCAATTCTTAACCAATATAATTCATCAACGAACCGAAATAACATAAAATAACAATGTTGGAACAGAATATTTGCTAAAACAGAGCGAAACAGGGGAATCGTAATTAAACAAATGATGGTTAACCTATACTTTAAGCTAATTAAAAGGCACAGATTAGGGACAATTTCCTGTTTTAATCTATTCTACAACATAAATACATATTCATTTATCTCAACCCACTACAGGTTACACGACATTCTCCCGAATCACCTGAAATACGCTGGTTCATTCCCATTACTGCAATGAAATTAAACACACTGTAATGTGTGTGCATTAAGTGAGTGATTATCCCTAACCTTCTCACTTAGCTAGTTACTAACCCTAACACATGGCTAATGTAGTTTTCAAGCTATCAACTCCTCCTATTTCTCCCATAAATCAGAGAAACACTGCTACGAAATGGTTGGCCAAACAGAATCGACTAAAAAGATCAAAACTCTTAAAAACCAGATTGAGCTTAATGAAATGTACTTAGATATAAAATAAATCAAAACATTCAACCCCTAACCCTCACCTTAAGGTGATTAGTTCATAGTGCTAGAAAAATAGAAATTAAATCAAAATACAATCATAATGTAAAACATTGCTAAGAAATTAGAAGGAAAAAAAAGTAGCCGGAATGTTGCCCTAAAAAGGTTGAAGCAGCGTTCGACACCAGCTCCAATGGAAGACCCTTCCTCTTTTAGAAATATTCTGACAGTTCCCTCTTCAAACCGCTACCTTCTCCTTTTCTCTCTGTTTTCTCAGGTTCCTTTCTAATCTCCTCTTCCTCTCTTTTTCCAAAACGGCTGCCCAACTTTAAATATCTCACAGTTTGTGCAAATAAGGGCTGATTAGTCAGGTCCCACGACATGACAAGCTTATGTTGGCTGAAACAGGCTGAGTCATCTGACAATTTCCAGCTCATTTAATGAACTGCATCTCTCACGTGCAAAATTCATGTTGGCTTAAATTACTAGATTTGCTCCAGCAAAACGTTATAAAACTACTCCTTAGCTTCAAGAGTCTTTCTTCCATAACAATTATCTAATATTTAATCATACCCTAAATTAATCACAATAAGCTCATTAACTATGATAATTTTGCTCTAATAAGAATTTTACTACATCAAAGTTAAACTTAGAGCAAAATAAATCAAAGCTAAGGGATTTCTAAGATAAATTGAGATAAAATATGACAATTCAATCCTAAAATGATAGCATATAACTCTTATTTTAAGAGTTATCAGTCCCTATAAATAGGATCATTGGATTGAGTCATTAAAAACAACAAATATCTCCTCAATAAAGAATTATAGAATTCTCTCTAGACATCTTCCTCTTCAATTCCTTGTGGATATTCTTTCAAGAGGCTCTCACAAGCTTTGGTCATGTATTCGAGTCATAGTAAGCAAGCTTTATGGAATTGGAGTTGAAGCAAAAAGATTAAAAACCCGCCTGAAATATCTCAATATTTATTCTAATGTAAGTTTGCTTAATCTTATTTTTTATAGTTTAATTTTAAATAAAATCAAAGATAATCTAACGTTTTCACTTTGGGTTTAATTTAATTATTCCCTTCACCTCCACCATTAGCTTGATTTGATAGTCACATCAATATACCCGTTCGAGAAAGAGTTGACACCAACATTCTGATCCTTGTGCCACAACAGCTTAAAGCCCCCACTATTGAATCTACTAGGAACACAAAAGCTGTTATCGAAATTGAGATCCCGTTTTAATTTATCATCCATCTGTAATTTGCGCATGGAAGTGCGAAGGAGACTCAGAGGGCAGAATAGTACAAAATAAAAATTATAGTTTTGCATCCTAATTTTATATGTATATAATTTTCAATTATAAAATTTTAGCGCGTCGCGCAAATTAACATGTATATATCATCACAATTTTAATAATATGAAAAATCTCAAATTTCAACCCAATTCATGTTTCATCACACAATTGTAATAATATTTTGTTCACAAAAATGATGGAAGTAAATTGATACATTAAGTCTTTGACGATGGGTACTCAGAAAATTAAAAAAGTTAATAAAAAAAGGTCTTTGGCGATGGCTAATCTAGTAATGACGGCTTCAATAATTTAGAATTATTTTACCCCACTCGTACCATTATTAAATAAATAAATAAATATCATAGCCCAAGCTATAGTTCACTTTAAAATTTATGGTTACAATTCAAAATGGTTCCACATAAATAAATAAATAAACTCAGGGACTTATGTGAAAATAGGAAGTAAAGATGGTTCCAGCCATAATAATTTACACTTGAAAATTATGAACTTAAAGAAATGAAAATTATAGAATTTTCATATTAAAAAAAGCTCAAATCTTTTGGATCATAATCTCTAATCTCAAAATGGAATAATTTAAGCCTCATTTGATAATCATTTGATTTTTGAAAATTTATGCTCATTTTCTCATCAATTTTCTTCAATGGTTTCATTTTTCTAAACAAAACATTTAAATTCTTAGCCAAATTCCAAAAACAAAAATAAAATTTTGAAAACTATTTTTTTTAGTTTTTAAAACTAGGTTTGATTTTTGAAAACATAAGTAAAAAGTAGATAATAAAATAAAAAAATCTATAGATGGACTTAGTATTTATAGGTTTAGTTTTCAAAAACTAAAAAAAAAAAAAAAAAACTCAAATGGTTATCAAACTGGGCCTAAATTATAAAACTTATGACTTGGTTATGTGGTCGGTAGAATTTGATTTAGATTTATACTCGTTAATTATACAAAATCTAATTCTAATTTTTCTTTGGTTGGTTAGTTAATTGTACAAAGTTAATAAATTTATTGATAATAATTCTTTTAAAAAAAACATTACATTATGCAAGTGAGGATTTGAGCCTATGACATAGTAAATAAAGTAAAGATGTCTTAACTACTAAGTTATACTTATAATGACAATTTATTGATAATAATTGATTTAACAAGGATCTTTGTAATCAAACATTAAAGAACTAAAGTCCAAAAGAAAATTTTAAGGGAAAAAAATAAATTTTAACCCATAAATTTGTCAAGTTGTATCAACCTTCATATAAAACTTTCAATTTCATTACCCTCAACTTAAACGTATGTTCCAATTTTTACCTCATGTTCAATTTCCACTAAATTTACCCCAAATTTTAACAAGTAAAGTAAAAATTTCTCAAAACTCACTAATTAAAAAAATAATAATAATAATAATAAAAAACATCAAACTTCACACAAAATTAAGTCTGATTAATATACAAAATCAACAATGGAATAAATCTATCAAAACTCACAAATTTAAATAAAAATCCAACTCTAATATCAATTTTTTTTGAAGCTTCATTAACTTCACACTAGACATATAGTTTATATTCATTAAATGTATGTGAGAATATTTTCATTAACGATTTTTTTAATGAAAGTTTAGGGGGTAGAAATTGAAATACTTATTTAAGTTTGAAATTAAGATTGCAATATTTATCGGAGTTTAAAATATAATTTGATGAAATTGAAATTTGAGGGTGAATACTCTTTTCTAAGTTCAAAATTAAAATTGATTTTTTTTTTAAATTTAAATAGAATAAATTTAGTGAACCTACATAGCTCACATGATTAAAATAAATATTTAGAATCAAATGGAGGAAATGTTGGAATCCTTTGCCCAAAAAAAAAAAAAAAAGTCAATGTTGTTTTGGAGACTCAATTTTTCATCTATTACATTTACGGCACACCAAACAATGCATCCTATTTCTTTTACACCTCAACCCACTTGTCTCCATTTAATGTCTCTTCATACCAACGTGCAATCATGACTACAAAATGCATTGCATTCAAGATTTAAAATGTGGATCTCCATGAATATTTTTTAAAAAAATTAAAAAAAAATTAATTAATTAATAAATAAATATTTTATACTTTTTGAATGAGTTAAAATATTTGTTACCATATTGTATTCATATTAAGTTACATTTTTCTTGCTATATTTTTTAATATTTCATTAATTTTATACGATATAGTGAAAATGTTGATTTTCTCTTATGTCGATGTTGAATCCATGGACATGTAAAAATGTCGTCATGTTGACGAAAATTTAATAGTATGATTACATTTGATTTTTACATTATTTTTTTAAAAAGTAACTATTAAAAATAGTTAATGTATTTTTAATGAATATTCAATAATCTAGTCTACGTCAAAAAAAAAGTCATATAGTCATAATGGCTATCCGAAAAAGAAAAAAAAGAAATGCTGCTAGTGTCTGCCATGTTGAGATAATGTTATCACCAAGGATTAAACATGATTTTGTTGTTCAACTTTGATGGTTATTCTATTTTAGTGTTGAAATTTTTTATTATTCTCCTTAATTTTTTACTTATTTAGAAGTAATTAACCACTATTTTCTTTATTTATTTAACATTATATATTTTTATTCATTTTTAATATTAAAGATCTATGTTGACAAGTTTTTAAAGTCACTAGCAGTTTTTAAAATATTTAATCTTAAAACAAATTAAGATTTCTATCAAAACCTATAAATAAAAAACTGAAAACGACGATTAAAAAGGATGGAGAATAGGAACTAAATCTTACCTCTATAACTATAATGAAATGGATTACGGCAGAAAAAGAAAACTTGGCTATCAATTGGCCACAAACAGCCAAACTCTTTACCTTTTTACTTTTGTTTTAATGAGCTTTGCAAAAATAACATAAAATGAAATAAAGCATCTGTGCACATCTTATACGAAGTTATATATATATCAAAATTTGAAACTTACTATTTTTTTTTCCTTTTTTTTTTTTTTTTTTGTGTGGTTATTTTGCTTGACACGGCACGACTAAAAGTTAAAACTAATCAATTAAATGTACTCCAAAAAACAAAGTCAATTTAAACTGAATGGTTGTCATAAGAGAATATTTTGAAATGATAATGATAATAACCTTAATATTCAACCAGCAAAAAGTAACTAATTTTTATTGAAATTATTCTTTCCAAAATGAATTTGAAAATTATCGTTTAGAAAATAATCATTAATAAATATCATATTTAGATATACTGATGTTTGTCATACGCCATAATTTAATGGCGCCATAGTTTTTTTTTTTTTTTTAAATGTTAAAAAAGATTTAAATTTGTTTTTCTTTTTCTTGTTTGAAAAAAAAATTATTCATCTTCTTTGGAATGAAAAAATTTGAAATAAATATAATTAACAAAATTGTTTAGATATTTGTTGCAAAGGAAAAGAAAATAAGAGTTCTGTCTAATATAGCCTTTTAATCTTAATTTAAAAATAAAAAACTTTAAAATATGATAAGATTAGATTCGTCATTTACTTTAAAACTCTACAAAATTCGACCATTTTGTTTGAAATAATCATTTTACCTTTTCTTCAGAGAAGAAAGAAATTATGAAAAAACTCACCCCTATTAGCTCAAAAAAAAAAAAAAAAAAAAAACACTCACGTCGGAATCATTTTACTTGAAGAATGAAAAAGCAGTTATACTTTATCAAATCGTTTTAAGAGTTTCGATAATAAAACTTCAAAGATTTACTACCGTTCTTGCTTTATTAGTTATATACTTTTAGCAGCTAACAATTAAATTAATCATCTTATTCAAACAATGTAGTCACTAACGTAATCAATGACTTGGACTATCAACTTAATTAATAAAATGATGGCTGAGACATCTCACTTAGACAACCAGCGAACAATCTCTTACATTTCCAAATCCAAATATCTCTGTCAAAAGATTGGGCAAATCTTTGGGCAACTGCACGAATCAACGGTCACAATAGTCGCCATCCTTAAATTTATACAACCTTTCAAAATTATGTTAAATTTCGTAGGACTTGGAACTTTGAACACAGAGTAATGATTTGACCATCAAACTAACTTAGAAAGTTGGAACAACGGATCCAGAAACTCAGATCCACATCTTTACCCTTATGGCCTTACCCATTTGAAGAATAACATCATTCCAGACGCAAGCTTTCTCCTGAAGAATGATGTGAAGCTCACAATATTCATAAACATCTTCGCTGCATAAGCCTACAAGCAAACCATTATCTCATAATGAAACAAACAGCAAATTCTAAATAAGCGAATGGGACTCCCCATGTTCTAACTGAGGGATATGGAAGAACTTTTCTGACTCCTCTCTGGGAGGCCATCGGGGCAGGAATGATAAACCTGACCACTGACCTCCCACCACCCTGTTAATTTCTTTGGTCCGAGCTCTGGTATGGCATGGACTTCCCCCTGATATGGCAACCCTGCAATGGCCAATGCCTGTGGTTGACAAAATTTTCGCTCAAACCATGAAACGATCAATCTTATTTAGGTATTCTCTACATAGCTCAGAACAAAGTAGAGGAAGAAATACGATTCTCAAAACCCACCATTACTTTTTCTTGCCGAGATTTTAAAAAAAAAAACAAAACACAACAAAAGAATCCTGTAATCAATCCCAATACTATTCCTAACATAAAAAATGGAAACAAAGAATACGGACGAGTGAGAACAATTTCAACAAACGATAGGATCCCATAACAAAAGCAAGTTCATCTATCACAATCAGGCTAGAGATTCTTGAAAAGCACAATAAATTGGAAGAAACGTCTAAGAATCTAATAAGAAACAGATAAAAGACCACATTCTGAACAGTAGAAATATTTCATATATGAAATACAATATTTGTATGGGCGATCAACAATACAATATATGAAATATTTCATAAACCAGATATGACAAACCGTGACCTTCTTCTAACTTGAGGACTTCCAGCATTCCAGCTGAAAATCAGAACATCACGAGGATCAGGAAGAGAAACAATTGACGGCAGCATTCTGAATTTAGACCTGGAAAAAGGAAAAAGTAAATCCAAATAAACCTAAAAGAAGGGTAACAGATCTAATTGATGAAATATGGTAACAATAGCATGCGTAGAGCCGCTGCTGGTGGAGCATTGATCAAATTGAGCAGGGATGTCTGGAACACTAACGCAAAGGGTGGCGCACCATAATTGCCATCTGATAGCCACTATTGCAAGGTAATAGCGGAGAGACAATATTGAACATGCGATCTAGGTATAAAACATCCCTCGCACCATAGGAAAAGAAAAAAGAACAAAAATCAAAAGAGGAGAACATTGAAATAAAAAATATATGTATTTATGATATCTTACACCTAGGCCAAAATGCTACAAGATATTAGAAGGCTAAGAAGAATGAGAAATCAAGAGAATACTATGCTCCTGGCTCAACTCATAAATGTTTTGTTTCTCAATTTGAAAACAGAAACAAAAAAGGGAGGACAAGCACATGAAACGTGCATATTTCCAGCAGCAGAAGGATTCAAGTCTTAGCACAAAAAACCGTGTTTTCAAAGTAAAGATCAAGTTCTCACACTTAAACAACTGAGTATCTGCCTGGTTGTGATCCACCGGGAAGGGACAATGTTTGGTTTGTAATATCCTCAAGGACACGTTTTAATTCAGCTTTAGCTCTCTTAACAGATTGTTCAGTAGGACCTTCAATGAACAAGTAAAGCTTGCGCTCTCCAGGTCCAGCAATCTTGCCAGGTGGGAAGAACTGCCCCCTAGTAGTAATAGCAGCTCCAGTCCACTCTGAAATTGGACCTAAAGTCTCCTTATGGGTTACCTTCCATCTAGCATTCTGTGGAAAATCGTTAATTTCCAATTCTGCTTCATAATGTTCAGGTATTGCACTAGCTTGAATCTTGGCCAGGTTGTGCTGCAAGTTCATTGCAGCTGCTAATGCTGCCCTTGCAGCGGCCCCGTCATTAGCAACCACAGGCAATGTAGCACCAGGAATAACTGCCATTGATCCTGGAATTGTGAGCCCAAGAACACCAGGCAGAGAAACAGGTAATCCACCATTTGGAAGGAGCTGAGCAGCAGAGCTGGGAGTTGTGATTGAAGCTGCACTGACTTTAGTGGCAGCTGCTATGGCAGCTATCTGGGCCAAAGCTGCCTGCTGTGAGATATCGCCACCTGCTTTCCGGACACCATCATCTTCATCTTCTGAATCAGATTTGTCCTCCTCAAAACCATATTCTTTAGCTTGCGCTTTCTTTGCTGCCCTCCTCACTTCATCTTCTTCCTCGTTAAATTTGAAACCACTGCCACCATAGCCAGTTCCATGGGCCTGCTCCAATCCCTGATTCACCTTCGCCATGAAACTATCAGCAAGAGCTCTCAGGTCATCAGGAACAACCTGCTCGGAGAGTTCCAATGCTTTCACCAGATCTGGTGCATATCTTGAATCTTCCTCAGCAATAAATGTGATAGCACACCCTTTACGACCAGCTCGGCCTGTGCGACCAACACGATGCACATAATCTTCATAATGGTTTGGGACATCAAAATTGATCACTAGCTCCAGCTCCTTGACATCCAAACCCCTGGCAGCAATGCTAGTTGCAATTAACAAGTTGCAGACGTTGCTTTTGAAATCTGATATCGTAGACTCCCGATCTGTCTGATCCTTAGCCCCATGAAGTGAGAGGCAAGGGTAACCATGCTTAAGGAGATCCCTAAAGAGGGCATCACATTTCTCCTGTGAGTGAACAAAAATTAGAATCTTGCCTTTCTCATACCACTCTCCCAATAGCTCCAACAGTCTCAAGAACCTCTCATTTTCTGGCCTCACTTCAACCAACTGTGCTATGTCCTTATTCACAACACTCCTCCCACCAACCTGTATTTCAACAGGTTTGTTCAACACTTTGCGAGCCAGAATTTCAACCTGACGAGGAAAAGTGGCAGAAAATAGTACAGTTTGACGGTCTGGTCGGATATTCTGAACAATTCGAGTAATCTGAGGTTCAAAACCCATGTCAAACATTCTATCAGCTTCATCCATAACCAAATATGTAACTCTACGCAGATTTGTTATTTTACCTGCACTAGTGCAGAGTATATCAATCATCCTTCCTGGGGTACAAACTACTATTTCAGCCCCACGTTTAAGTTCACTAATTTGTTGGGCAACACCAGAACCTCCATATACAGGCACACACCTTAGGCCCAGAACCTTTGAAAACTTCTTTACATCACTGTGGATCTGCTGGACCAACTCTCTGGTAGGAGCCATTATAAGCCCAATAGGACCGTCACCAGGTACAACAGGTGGTTGATCCTTGATATGCCTCAGCATTGGAAGGACAAATGCAAGTGTTTTTCCAGATCCAGTTTTGGCAATACCTATGCAATCTCGACCACTCATGACTATTGGCAATGCCTGAGCTTGTATTGGCATTGGCTTCTCGTAGTTAAGTTTTTTAATCGTTTCTAAAATTTTACTCGTAAGTCCAGTTTGGTGCCAGGTTTTAACAGGCTTCGGAACATCTTTTCCATGTATCTTCAATTCCAATTGCTTCCGATAAGCAGCAACTTCTTCAGTAGTCATCCTCGATATCTCCTTCACTTCAATATAGAAGTTTTTTCGGAAAAGTTTATAGTCCATCTTTGAATGATCAACAATAGAGAGCTTCTCAGCCTTCGTCTTCTTCACCCTTTTCATGAACTCATCATCATCTTCATCTTCTAAAGTATCTGCATCATTCTCAAGATCTCCATAGTCTGTATCAGAATCTTCACCAGGAATTATTCTACCCATTGATTTTTTTGAAATTCTTCTTTGGGGTTTACCACCACTTTGATCACTCAGTTTATCTCTGCTCTTCAACTCTGCAATTTTATCATCATTAACTGCAGGGGTCTCAACTTTGTTTAGCTTCTCCACTTCAGGCAACACCATGGAGTTCATGAAAGCATCCAGAGGATCAATTTCCTCATCACCTGCATCACCATTAATGCTATCTTGCGTTGGAGTTGCAGCTGCTTCATTGCCATTGTTAGAGTCAGCTGCAACTTGTCCACCTTCTACAAGCGGCTTAGAATTTTCATCCACATCCATATCAGTCTCAGTGGGCCTGGCATTTTCGTACTCATCATCAGATTCACCTTCAAGGGTCCATGTCTTGCCAGATTTTGGTTCATCGGCATTTGGTTCACCCTGCTTATCTCCATCAGCTTCTTCCTTCAATCTTCGTGACTTTTGCCACTCCTGAACTCTTCGCCTTCGTTTTTCCATTTCTTCATCCAACCTCCTTTGTTCATTTTCCAGCTCCTCTTCACGAGTTGGTTTTGTTTCATTCTTATCAGATGCATCTTCTTCACTCTTTTCTCGTGGACTCTCTTCACTATGATCTCTCTGCTTATTTATCCTGCTATTGCTTTCATGAGCTCTAAGGTCATCATCATCTCTCCTGCGCCGTTTCCTACCATGGTCAGTTGAGTCTTCATCACTACAGTCGCTAACAACTTCCCGTCGCTTCCTTCTATCTTTCTCTCTTTCCTTTTCCCTGTCTCTCTCCCGTTCTCTCCTCTCCCTCTCTCTGTCTTTCTCCCTCTCACGATCTTCTTTGATGCGTTCTCTCTTCTCTCTTTCTTTCTCTCTCGCCCTCTCCCTCTTCTCCTTTTCTCTCTCTTTCTCCTTATCCCTCGTTCTCTCCCTCACCCTATCTTCTCTGTCCCTGTCCCGTTCCTTGTCTCTATCCTTCCTCCTATCCCTTGCTCTATCTCTTTCATCATCCCGACTCCGTGTTTTATCCTTGTCCCTTCTAAGTTTTTCCTTCTCCCTCTCGTACTGCTGCTCGTCAGAATCAACACTCTTTTCCCTATCAGAACGTCGAGTTTCCCGATCTCTCTTCTCCTTGTCTCTGCCTCTATCTCCGTTTCTCTCTTTATCCCTTTCCCTGTCGCGGTCCCGATGACTCTTCTTTGGGTCCTCCAAATCTTCCCTCCTAGATTTACTTTTCCCCTCCTCCATTGCTCACTGCTACAAAGCTTACAAATCAAGGAAAATAAATAAATAATTCGAAACCGAAAGGCAAGTGCTGAATAGCCCCAAGTAGTGATTAAGCGGGGCGCGGCACTTTGGCTTCGAAACTACGATATGGCCTCCCTTCACTAATTGAACGTATCTACTGCGACGTAATGATGCGCAATTGAATCTATGATGGACCTGATTCAAATCCAACAAATGCTTAAAAAACAAGAAACTGGAACATGATCAATCTGAAAAAAACATGAAATTAAAGAAGCTAACCAGATTGACGAGGACCGGAAGGAAAGAGCAGTCGAAAACCCTAATTCCGTCTGTTGAAAATTCGTAAGTGGAGTCGGATGGAAGTGGTTATTTTCCGGTCTTTGAAACGTTGCGTTGGCCAACTCCAAGTCCAACCCCGCCGTTCCGTACAATCCCGGAAGCGTTCCCCAGCGCCCCGAAATCCAGTCTCTCGGCCTCCATACGGTTAATGGGCTTTTATGGTGTTTAGGCCCAGCCCTACCCTAAGTCTTGGGCAAATATATATGTTTACAGAGGAAAATATCTTAAGAGCGTTTGAGTTAGGCAGAGTTAGTTTGTCAGTATTCATAAGCCTGTATTTACAATATAAAATTAGGTTGAGTTGAGTCAGAAAGCCTTTATTTGAATTGCAGAGTTGAGTTGAATTACCTTGAGTATCTGGTGCAGTTTTTTGTAACCCGATAAAACTGATTTTCAGCTGACTGTTTTTGTTTCCTTTATTTTTATTTTTTCCAATCATTCATCTAGAAACATATTTTCCAAAATTTCCAACACTGAATTTAGATGCCCACTTCAAAAAAAATAATATATTTCAACATTGATCTTTTTTTAAAAACATCATTATTTATCTTTCTTTTTTCTTTTTTTTTTAATTTGACTTCTTTCAAACTATAGGCAATGTAGTTTTGATTTCTCTTTCGGCTACACATTGAATTTCTTTCAATTTATATAAATCAAATGTTGCAATCTTTATCGCAACAAATATCAATTGATGAATTGAAAAAAATGCCATGTACCTGCATTTTTTTTTCTTTAAACACAAATTGAACTTTTATCAAATATAAATCTAAGGTTTCATTTTCTAAACATACATTGAACTTCTTTGAAACTTATAAATGATGACTTTATTATGACATTTTTCAATTACTAATAGGTTATTCATTATGAGAGTTTTTAAAAAAAAAACACACATTGACCATTATGTTTTTTTTTTTGGCAAAGGAACATTGTTTGTTTACATTTGTTTAAACACATGTACTAAATTAAACATCTTTGTATAAGAGAATGCCAGCATTTTACTTTTTCAAGACGACAAGAAAACGACAATATATTTCAACATTAGTGCCATGTAGGAGTGGAATATTTACAAAATACCAAGGGCCTATTTACATGATTCACAAAACATAATTATGGTTCACAAAATATAAGTAATGGTCAACAATGAGTCGAGTTCGTAAGTTCGAAGAAAGATTGTTGAAGCAGAGAGTCATACCAACTAAGTACATGTGCATTTCATATTATTTTGAACCATGGGAATGTCGTTGGTCATTGAAAATTGTTGCCGACAATGATCACCTGAGACGAGACCCCGAGGTTGCTGGATATGGTTGCCAATGATTGCCGTCGATTGTCACATATGGTTGTTGGTCGTCTGAGAATGTTGCCGACGATGGTCACTGGAGAAGGTCGTCGAAGGTGGTCGCCGATCGTGGGAGGTGGCCACTGGACAAGGTCACCTACAGTGGCCTTTAGTCGTTAGAGAAACGGTGATAAAATATGTTAATAGAGTTACTGTACAAGTCGGTGGAGTTAATATCCTAACAATGTATTAAATTAGTAGACTTCGTTTTCTTTATGGGGAGTTAATTTCTCCATAAGCCAAACAGTAAGTTAGGTTTAAAACCCAACTCAGAGCCAAACGCCCTCTTAGAGAATTTTTTTAGTTCATATATTAGAGAATTGAGATCTCCTTTTTATTTTAACGTAGCCACATTATCCTGGTTGAACTAAAAAAAAAGCCTACATTATCCTCTGTCAACTTTTTTTATTATTCGATTTTAATAAATTTTACAATTTTTAAATAAGTAAAATCATTGTATTATACTATTCTCTGAGCTTTGAAAGATAGATTTAATTTGAATTATTGTTTAACACAATCTAATTTGAATTCATATGTGTTAGAGGTCGGATTAGCAGACCCACATGGCAATCTGCCCACGTAGGCTCTTGGCAGCCACATCAACATCTGCCCATAATAGCCGTTTGGATTGCAAATATAAAATATATGGGAGTTAAAAATCTAAGAGTTAAAAACTCAAGTAATTATTACATGGATAAAAATAACTCATGCATGTGTTTGGATATGGATGATAATTAATATTTGAGAGTTTAATTATTATTTTTCTCTCTCTCCTCTCCTCTCCATTTTCCAAGGAAAAAATACCAAGTAAAAAAACTCCATCTCCTACATGGATAATAAAATCTCATGGTTCATGAGTTTATTTTTATCAATGGGTAATAATTACTTGGGTTTTAAAAAGTAAAGATCAATGAAACAAACATTGATTTTTTATACCATTGTCATAACACATCTCAAAACCAGTGAAACAAACAGGACCTAAAAAGGTTTAATGAGCTTGGTCGAGAAGGATCGTATTCAAGAGAAAGTAATCGAGCCTTGAACTTTTTTGTTGAGATTATAACTTTTCATGCTTTAACCATTTGATAAGTGCTACCAACTTGAGCACAACTCAATTAGTTTCATAATACTTAATAGACACCATTCAAAAGTTAACAATTAAGACTTAGTTTGGAATTGATCAAGGTTCGAAATGTCGATGTCGATGTCGATGGAAATGTCGAGGTCTAAAATTTATGGAAATGTCGATGGAAATGGAAATGTCGATGGAAATTTCGGTGGAAATTTACGGAAATCGTGGAAATTGATGGAAATTGTTTGAATTAGCCAATGAAACTTAGATTTTGACTTAATTAGACTATAATGGACTATTTTTAAGCACCACATCTAAAAATTAAGATAATATTTATATATAAATGTCAATTGAAATTTTGAAATGTCGATGCAAGTAGGAATTTGAAAAAAAAAAATATGGAAATTGATATACATTATTAAAATTATTTCATGAAACCTTAATTGTGAGTCTTGACTCAATTATAGTATAATTGATTACTCTTAAGTCTTAACATCGTATATCTAAATATATATAATATTTATATTCAATTAGACAACTATGAAGGAAATTTGAGAGAATTGAAATGAATTTAAGAGAATTGGAGAGAATTAGAGGGAAATTAAGATAATAGGAATTGGAGTGTAGAAATGCTTTTAACCTATTATCTAGCACTTCGAATGACCAAGTGATATGTAAATCAATTTATTTATACACCATTTAAACTATTATCTAATTGCTCTATGTATTTTGTACTCAATTTCTTCTCAAGATAATAAAATTTTCTCCCTCTACCTCTGGACGTAGCCTATTACTTATTATTTATTAACAAATAAAAGATTAAATTCGAATATATATATATATATATATATAATAATATAAAAACCATGCTTTCTCCAGTTTGTAAAAAAAAAAAAAAAAAAAAACGAAAAAGCGGACGACATGTCGTCGAAAGGGGGGAAACGACATCCCCCTCGACGACATGTCGACCGACTTTTTCCACCGTGGAATTGATGCAACTTTTAAAATAATTGCTGACAATTATGTTTTTTTAAAAAATTAGATGTGACATGTAAAATCATATAATGTTGTTTGGTAAATTAATACTAAATTGTTGTGATTTAGTTGTAATGATCAAAATAGGCCTATCATTTTAATTTTTTTATATTAATATTTAATATCAAATTTATTATTAGATAATTATTAAAAAAAAATGTATACTTTAAATTGAAAGTATCTTTGTTTAACATTTAAAAAAAAAAAAAAAAAACAGAGATGTTTATTATTATTATTTTTGAAAACTTAAAATTTGCTTTTTACACTTTAGGCAAATATTTATATGTAATTGTCCGACGAGAAAAGTTAAGAGTTACGGCGTCCCAAATTCCAATCCAGTATCCGGACTGTATCACAGATTCACAGCACGGCCGAAACAAACACTCCACCCCCATTGCCGAATCGAATGCAAATATCAGCGCTCCTTTTAACTCCAACTCGCCGAAACAAACACTGCCGCGGCCGAGTCAAAGGCGTATTTTAACTCTGAAGGCAGCCGGAGACAAACCCCTCCATCTCATCAATGCCCTTTCTTCTTCTTCTTCTTCTTCTTCTCCGAACACTTTTGTAAACTCCGACCGATGTCGATTGCTCGTCGCGC
This sequence comes from Trichosanthes truncata, assembly GCA_033996785.1. Taxonomy (NCBI): domain Eukaryota; kingdom Viridiplantae; phylum Streptophyta; class Magnoliopsida; order Cucurbitales; family Cucurbitaceae; genus Trichosanthes; species Trichosanthes truncata. Next base: position 686,138 of record JAWPNB010000009.1, on the reverse strand, counting down.
ACGTAGCCGCTCTGAATGTTTCAATGTATACTGCACAAGGATTGAACGCCCTACGGCTCCACCTTCTCCTTTCAATACCCCTGCCTCACATCTCTTCTAAACTGCGTACGGCGAGCCTTTTCTTTTGTCATCCTTTGTAATCCATCCTTCACAGGCGAGCTCCTATTCTATTTTTTATGTCTCTTCTTTTTCTTTCTGCCATGGCTTTGCTGGACCAATATTGTTTGTTTCCGTACGGAGAGAATGAAATGAACCATTGTTTTCCTTTTGTTTGTACGCCCTTCCTAACAAACGGACTATCGGAATGCAAAATAGGAAATGAGATTATATGTATTTGAGGACGATTGTTATTTCATTACCATCTCATAAGAAGTTCTAATCTAATATCCGGTTTCCTTCTTATTATGGTTTTTTGATCGGTGGCATTTATATGATTTGTTTTTCTTGCTTACGGAGCACTGCACAATCTCATTTGTGTCGCCATCAGTGGAATAAGTTGTGTTGTTATTTGCATTTTGATAGTCTTATAAGCAAAATGGATGATAGCGATAAGGCGGGGCAGGATTTGCCCCACGGCCCCTGCGTAGGTCTTGCCCACGACCAAGTTCAAATTCAAGTTCAGGAGCTAGGATCTGCACCGCCAAAGGAGGATCAGAACCTCAAAGAAGATGGGCAATCAGCCTGCCCAACGTTTAACGACGTTAAATTTCACGAACTTCCTTGCCTTCAAAAACCGATTGATGACGATCAGGATTTGCCTGATCAACCTGCCGTTGAGACTGCTGCTGATGCAAAAGTTCTCGAGGTTGCTCTTGATGAACCGCCTGAAAGTAAAGAAAATGCCATGGAGACTGATCCCCAAATTGGGAACGAAGATAATCCTTCTGCACCTCCCATTTCACCTGAGATTTCTCTGCCTTCAAATGTCGAAAATCAGAGTGCGACACCCGTGAAGAATGCATGGACTGATATCGAAGTATGCCAACTGAAAACTCTTGATTGCATCGCATTCGCTATTCTAATAATCAATGAATAACTAAAATGAAATCTGGTTTCCACCAGTGGATTGAATCTTATGTGCAAGATGGATTGAGTAACAGTTCCAGTTGAATAATGTGAATCCCTTTTTCTTATTGTGTTAAATGCAGATGGCTGAGGCTGACGAATCAGGGACACCAGAGGATAGGGTGGCATTTATGAAGGAGATTGAGACTTTCCACCGGGAGAGGGCTTTGGAGTTTAAGCCTCCTAAGTTTTATGGGGAGCCACTCAATTGTCTGAAGTAAGTTTTTAGGTAATCTAAATGCAACTGGCTTTCTGAACATCAGAATATGATGTTTTGGTTTATACATAATTATATATTCTTTTTTTCTGTGGAATGTAGGTTATGGAGAGCTGTTATTAGATTGGGAGGCTATGATGTGGTAGATATGCACTGCTACATAATGATTTTTTGGTTAACGTTTCCAAATCTTGCATGTTTTTGGCATTTGTATTTTAGTTGTATGAATTTAATCAGATTTTCGGCCATCCTTGTGTCATATGTGAATTAAAATGTTTATTGGAAGTTTGAAATGAGTAAATAAAGCCTCACGTGTATTGTTTATTGTTTAATGCTTAATGAGATCTTCCCTTATTAGATATTGATATAAATATTACAAGTAAAGTACTCTTAATAAAGCTATAATTGTAATGCTACTAATTTTGAAGACTTATTGAGTTAGTTAGCAGGTTTTCATTGTTGACTTAATGTTTCACCCTTTAACCTTGATTGTTATAGACTTGTAGTTATGTGTCACACTAATTTATTTTAAACAAAAAGCGCTTCATTTGTGGGTAAAATGAACAGTATGAGGGTTTGTATTTTTCTATTTTTTCCCCATCCATTTAGGATTATGTGGTTTTCATGAATAAGATCTTTAGGTGAAGTAATAGTATTTGGACTTTTTTTTAAAAAATTAAATATAAATTTTCATTAATATGATGTTGGTGGTATAATCACATGTGAGAAGTCTAAATCTGACTGTTCAGTTTCACTAGGTATTCTTCCTTTTTCCTTCACTCTGTTTTGTTTGGATTTTTCTTAAGTGTGAGCCAATGCTCACTGGTATTGTTATTTTATATAGTACAAGTTTTAAGATGTAGATGTTTGCTCTGTTTTCATCAACATGGCTGAACCCCTACTGAGGTCTATATTTACAGGTATCCTTTTATTCTATTAAATTTTTAATATTCATTTACACTTTGGGTAGGTGACTGCATCTAAGTTATGGCGACAAGTAGGAGAGTCTTTCCATCCCCCAAAGTAAGAAGTAGCATTGATCATTGTCATCTAAGTGTGATTTCCAATCAGCATAATTTGAAATACAGAGTATATATTAAGAGCATTAAGTCTCTTACTTCTTTTCGGGTTTTCAAGCTGCATCCCATACAGCACCACATTACATATTATTGGAACTTAGAGGTGGAGGATATCTTGCTTAAAATAGGAATCCTTCTTTACTTCAACTAATGTAATCCCCTTCTCTCTCTCTCTTTCCAGAACATGCACGACAGTCTCTTGGACATTTCGCATTTTTTATGAGAAGGTGATATTTAGTTCTTGAATCTGTGTCGATGTTTATGTGGTTATTATTGTTTTTCTCATTTACTTTTTGTTTATATTTTCAATTCTCTCTGATGGAGTTCACATAAATTTTTTTTTGCTAAAGCACTTCAATTTCGAGTGGTTGGACTTTGAATTGCCATTAAGATATCAATCATGCAATAGAAACTGAAAAGATCGAGTGGTTGGACTTTGAATTTCCATTAAGATATCAATCATGCAATAGGAACTGAGAAGATCTTCTTAAATCATCGCTAACTAATATGAATTTATTTCACTTACCTTTATAGTCATTCTTTGTATTATAGATCTCTTCAGTTATATGCTTAACATGTCTTTCCTCTTCATTGGTTATTTTTGTAAACATGTAGGCACTTTTAGAATATGAAAAGCATCAAAAGCTTACTGGGGAACTGCAACTACCTGTTGGATCCCTTCCTCAGTCTACAAATACTGAAAAGGAGGTAGATTTATTTCTCGATCCAGTAGGTTTCTTTTCAAGTTTAATTATTAGGATTTTTATAAATACACAACAAGGGGGCCCAAGAGGCTTAATCATGATTTTAGGAAATTCCTTTGCCTCCTATGACTTAGAAATCCAGTTTCTTCGTCCAGACTGGCTACTATCAAGCTGCTGGCTCAGGTAGGGCCCGAAGGGATGCTGCAGCTCGTGCCATGCAGGGTTGGCATGCACAGCGTCTTGTTGGATATGGTGAGGTTGCTGAGCCTATAATAAAGGTCTGTTGAGAGTTGAATCATATTGATTTCTTATTAGTGTTAGTTACTTATCAATTATTTCACATGTTCCAAAGTTGTACGGTCATCTTCAAAAAATAGTAGAATGAGCTCTTTCAGTTTTTTCCTGGATAGGACAAGAACTTGGGCTCTACATCTAAGCGTGAAAAGAATCTCAAGAACATTGGTATAATCCTTGAAGATCTTGTTTACTTGTGTTTTCTATGCTTCTGTATTTTCATGTTGTTGATGTCCTGAGCCAGGTTTTCCAAAACAAAAGATGCTAACTAATACAGAGCACACTGGAAGAGATGCAGATTTTGAATCAGATAAGCAGTTAAGATTATCGTTATTTCTATAGCTAAAATTGTATATTTATTCCTTTGTAATTTGCCTTCTCCATTAATATGTGGATTGGTCCATTGGTTGGATACGAGCTCAATCTGCTCCTTTTTTTTTTTTTTTTTTTTTTTTTATCAGAATAGGTTAGGCCTCTCAGTTTCTTATTAAAAAAAAAAAAAAAAAAAAGAAGAATTGGTTAGGATTACAGCAAGGAGAAATCCTCTATTCTTTATTTAGAATCATAAAATGACTTAATGACTTTGTCAACGTAGGCATATTTGAAGTGCTGAATTATGTTTTTCTAAAGCATTTCTTAGATACTCAGACTTGGAGCTTGTAGCCTTTTTTTTTTCCTGCTTGATTCAGAGTCTAGAATCTAAAATAATTTTATCTGTCAGAGTGATGACAACGGTTATGGATGTCGGACCTCCAGCTGATTGGGTCAAAATTAATGTGCGTGAGATGGTTAGTACACTGCTTTTTTTCATTGCTGTTGCAACTATGCAATCATGACGTGGGTGCTCTGCATCTTCAACTGGACTGGTTACTGACTGTTTGCATCTATGCTCAGAAGGATTGCTTTGAAGTATATGCTTTAGTCCCAGGGCTTTTACGAGAGGAGGTATGCAGTCAGGAAACTCCTTTTTATTTCTTTTAATAGTTCTATTTTGCCGATATGCAGTTTGCATTCAGGAGTTAGAATTTTATTTTAAAAAATCTTCAGTAATAGCTTAGCATCATATAACAATGAACAAAAGGTCGACATGTTAGCTAGTTGCGAGTTTGCAGTGACACTCAATAACTTGAGGATTTTCTTCTTCTTTTTCTGTTTAGATTGTTTTTTCATAGACATGCTTTAGCGATTCGTCTTTAAGTTTCGGTATTTAATGTCACAACGATGTTTAGATTCATGTTTGTGTAGTTGCAATGTCATTTGTCTCATAGCATTTACTCTCCTTTTCCAATCAGAGTGAATTGCATAAGACAACACACCCATGAACATGGGTACATTTGTTTATAGTTGGCCCCAGGTTTGTTTTTCTTGACTTTTCTTTCAGGTTCGGGTTCAATCCGATCCAGCTGGACGTCTGGTAATTACTGGTCAACCTGAGCAGGTTGATAATCCTTGGGGCATCACACCTTTTAAGAAGGTATGGTTTTTGAGATGATGAAGCCTTTATTTGTTGGTTGGGCTGTTGGGAGTTGGAATTATATGATATCATAACGATGGTGAGGCGTGGTTTCATTTTCAGGTGGTGAGCTTACCCACAAGAATTGATCCTCTTCAGACATCTGCGGTGGTGAGCCTGCATGGTCGACTTTTTGTGCGAGTCCCTTTTGAACAAGGATCGATGTGAGAGCCTCCTTCGATTGATCGGGAGAGACTCTCAGGGCAAGAATGTTGTATTTTTGTAGTAAGAGAGGAGACGGAGGGGGCTACTCTTGAGTTGTATTATTTAGGAAGGTTGAAAGTTGATAATTTTGTTGGAAGTTGGAAGCGGTTAGAAGTTGTTGAGATGAGTAAAAAGATCCCTTGCGAAGAAATGACTGAATCATTTGTTGAATTGAATGCGTGTGCAGTTAGTTGCATCTGCTGTAATGCAATGGCCACGGCCACGGCCTACGCTACGCAGAATCATGCGTTGAAAATCTAGAGAAAAATAGCTTTTTGTCTGTCTATATCATCCCTTGGCATAGCGGAAAGTTCCCACTGAAAGCCAACCTTTGCTGTTTCCATCTTTGATTATTAACAATCTTTTCTTTTTTTTGTATGTGGCTGTCCAGTCCAGAATCGACGTTATCATTTCGATTCATTGGTTGTCTCCTCTCTCTCTCTCTCTCTCTCTCTCTCTCTCTCTTTCTCTCTCTCTCACTCCTTGCATGATTGATTTATGGCCTCTTTGGGATGTTTTTTGAGTATTCAAAAACATTTTTTCCCACTTAAACACCTTTTTTTTAGTAGCCTACATCGCATTCTCAACTTCAAATTTGGTTGCTTGGGTCTATTTTTTTGAAAAAAAAAATTGGTTAGGGAACACGTCTTTCATTTTTTTTTTTTTTCATTTCTTTTTATTCTTTCAATAAAATTTAGGCTAAATTATAGAAAATACTCTTAAACTATGTGTTTTGTTTCAATAATACTAACACTTTAAAAGTTTTTTTTAAAAAAAAAAGGCTAAATTGTTGTTGGGATGGATTTGGAAACCTAAATGGGCGGATTTAGGTAGGGATTTGTTCAATTCTTCGAAGTTTAAGTATAATTTGTCGTTGTCTTACTTTGTGAAATTGATTTTTAGCTTGGATTTGTTTAAAATTTAGTTATCTATATGTTTGAATTTGACATAAAATTGAGGGAATGAAAAATAAATTCTCGATGACCTACCTACTGCTTCCATCTTATTTAGAAACCCATAGACTACATGGAAATCAAACTCTAAATTCTACGGTCCATCGTAACAATGTAATATTTTGAAATTTAGGGACCAAATAGAAACTAATTTATTTCTTTTCCCTATAATAAATAATAACTTAATTTAGATCAACGGAAGAATTTTAAATACAAATTCTTCCAAATCATAAACAAATTAAATTAAGGGCACGATCAGAAAATAAAATCTAATAAAAATTCATAAAATAATAACAAGTAGTATATAGTTGTGATTGTAAATATTTTACTGGAAGAAATATAATAGGAAAAAAAATGGAATCCAAACTTGAAAACGAGAAGAAAGAGACAATTTTGAAAGAATTTTCTATATATTGTCCGAAAATAATCCTAAAACAAATAAGTTAAAATTTTCAACGTATGTAATGAATCTCAAATCAATTAGATCAGTTATTTAAATTTAGCATATTATGATTTAATTTAGATAAACCTAAAAGGAAAGAATTTTAAATCAATACAAAAATCTTGCAAATCATAATCAGATTAAATTAACGGCAAATTAGAATATATATATAATTTAACAAAATAATGAAAAGCATATCATTGTAAATATTTGAGGGGAAGGTATATATTTTATTTTCCTTGAATCCATTTTTGGTATATAAGTAATTCGTTTTTTTTTTTTTTTTTTTTTGAGTTCAACAATTGGGAGTGGGAGATTCGAACTTCTGACTTGTTGGTCGCTAGTATATGTCAATCATCGATGAGCTAAGTTCACTTTGGCTCATATATAAGCATATCATTCTTTTTTCATGAATAAGATCAAAATAAAATAAAAACCTATAGTATATGTTAAATTACAAATTTGGTCCCCATAGTTTTGAGAAAATTAGAATTTAGTCCCTATGATTTTAAATGAGGGTTTTATCAAACCATAAGAACAAAATTCTAACTTTTAAAACTTTAGATACTAAATTCAAACTTTCTCCAAACCATAAGGGCCAATTTTACAATTTAAGCTAAAATAACAAATAGAGAACAATTAAACCAACGATTCAATTAATTAAACAACCAAGATTGACATGCACATAATCCATAAGTCAGGAAGACAAATGTAAAAAATGCATCTTATGAGCATAATTAAATGTTAAGGGTATTAATAAATCTTTTAATGATTTCCATCCAAAACTTAATGGTAAGGATGTTTTTGAACGTCCTTAAAAGGGTAAATGTATTTTTGAAACTTTTTAAAGTTTAGGAGTATTATTGAAACAAAATTTTAACGTTTTCTATCCAAAATTTAACTGTAAGAGTATTTTTGAACATTTTTTTAAAAAAATTAAGGGACTGTTTGGGGCACTGAGTGAGTTATAATAACATGAGTTATAATAGTCTTTGAAAAAATATAATATTATTTAAAATACAGAGTTGTTTAGTTTGGGGTTATAATAGTCTGTGTTTGGAGTGCAGAGTACTCCACAAATTATTATAACACAAGTTATTATAACTCTTGCACCAAACAGCCTCTAAGAATATTATTGAAACAAAACTCTATAGTATAGAGATAATTTCTACCATTTGGCACAAAATTTAAGACGTAACAGTATGAACAGTGTTTTTACCAAACATGACGGAAAATATTTGATGATATTGTACTGTTTTTGTTTTATTATTATTATTATTTTCTGGTTCTGAATGCCAGTTTTAAAAACTGTCTAATCAATTAAGGTTCCATGCATTATTTCAAAACTGGCAGTTACAGTTGGCATATATGAGCGCAGGGTTACAAGAATTAGGCACAATGCATGTAGAAACCAGTCAGTCGAGTTGACGTCCACGACATTTAGAAATTAGTAGTCATTGTTGTATAAAAAAAAATGGTTAAAATATTATTTTAGTCTTTATATTTTATTTTATTTTATTTTAGTTATTATACTTCTAAATATTTAATTGTCCAATTTTAATTTTTGTACTTTTAATAAAATTTAAAATTGATATCTATTATTAGTTTATTATTATTTTATAAAAAATATAGTCTCTATTACTTTTTTCCTCAACAAATTTTGGAAGCATGTTCACATTTGTATCATTCTTTGTATTAAAATTATTATTATTATCTAACAAATTTTGATAAAAATTAAGTTCAAACTTATCATATGGACTACTTTTAAGCTTTATTGAAAGTATAGATATTAAAATTAGACATTTGAAAGTATATAGACCAAAAAGAAACAAAACCCAAAATATATAGACCAAAATTATATCTTAACAAAAAAAAAAATCTGATGTTTAGAAGAAAAACATTCTTTCGGGTGGAAAATTTGTTTGGAACAATGACTCTAAAAATTAAATTTCAACACAAAAAACGATTTTCTTTCCTGTCTTCACATACAACTTCTTAATATTTAAGTTTTTTAAAATGCATGTTCATTAAAATTTTAAGATTATGTCTAATAGGTCTTAGGTTTTTGATTTTGTGTCCACTAGGTCTTATTTGATATTTTTAGAAATTAATGGACCTTAGTTCATAGATATATTAAACGCAAAATTAATTAAAATTTTTAAGACACGATAGACATAACTAAAAGTTTAGAAACTAGAGTTATAATTTAATCTATTAAGTTTTATAGGCATAATGTAATTTAAATGTCTTATCCTTAAATTTCATATCTAAGAATCAATCCAAGTAGAAAGATAAAAGATTATTTTCAAGAATTTTTCTTTTGTTGAAAAGATACACCAAACAGAGCTTTTAAAGCTCACTGAAAATGAAGTTATTCCAATTCCCAATTTTAATGCAGATTCCAACTATCAATAAGCACAAAGTTTTGTTAATTGCCAGAGCATCCTGCAGCTGCTTTTCATTGAAAGAAATAATAATTTTTTTTTCCTCTCTTTTTGAGTTTTCTATTTCATTTACCAACATTGAGATATTTTATTAGTCAGCATATCCTTAATTAAGTCTTTCATTCAAAATTGTCTAAACATTTCTTTATTTCATTTGAAAGCATAGTTTTATTATCAAAGCATTAGAAAAAATTTTTACAAGTTAAAAATTTAATCTTCCAATCCTATATTTGTGATAAAAAAGCTCAGCGATAATCGACATGTACCCTTGACCAAGAGGTTAGAAGTTTGAATCTCTCACTCCCAAATATTGTTAAACTTAAAAAATTAAAAAAAAAAACTACAGTTATATATATATATATATATATATATATATATATATATATATAACCCTTTTATTTTATAATATTTTTTAATGATCACTTTTTAAATTCTAACTAATTTTTAAAAATAAAAGTAACTTCCAAAAAAAATTATATTGAGTTTTGAAATATGGATAAGAAATCGTCTAATATGAAAATCAAAACAAATCTAATAGATAGTAAATAAGATTAAAATAATCATATGAGATTCATTTAAATCAAGAAATCAGGTACCTCTCCAACTCTTCCCCATAAGAGCCAGAAGTTACCTAAGGCATGCATTTAGAACACTAGTATATAATTATTTATTTATGTCATGTCTACATTTAAAATGACTTTGGTTTTAATTTTCTATTTTATAAAAGGTTATGTTTCTTGGTAATTTCCAGACAAGACCACACACATATTAATTTTAAAATATAAATGAATTTTCTAAAGAATGAATCATAAATTATATATAACTATCAAAGAATAAAATAAAATAAAAGTGGCATAAAATTTTCAATATTTTGTTTTAAAAGTTTCTTTTTTTAATTCAATTCAAAATTACATTTTTCAAAAGTAATTAATGGAACAAGAGATCAATAGTTATGAAAAGACGGCACCTAGTATATATATATTTTTTGAGTTCAATAATATGCAGTGTGGATTCGAACATCTAATTTATTGGTCGAAAGTACATATATACTTTATGCTAGTTAAACTATTCTCATTTGAAATTCGCACCCAATACATTTGATTTCTTCCATAAACAACATAAAATAAGAAATAAGAAGAGCGCTTAAATGCCAAAATAAGCATAGTTGAAGGATTTAAAGACGAATATATTATTTTGAAGTTAAAGGTTAAAATTCCTCCGCTACATTTGTTTCCTTAAATATTGTATTTTGACTCCAAATTAATTGTGGGAGGTAGTTTTAATTAGGGTTTTCTGCAAAGAGAAGAGAAGGAGGTAGATATCTGTCTCTTGAAAAGAGTGGAAAAAAGTAAAAAGAAACTAGAGAGAGAGAGAGAAACCCTAGTTTGTTTATGTCACAAACCCTTAAAAAAGAAAAAAAAGAAAAAAGAAAGCAATTTGCATTTAAATTATATGGATTGAGTCGAAGGGCAGGTGTGAAAGTGAAACAAAAAACAAAACCCTAATGAAGTGGGAATTTGAGGCGTAAATTGTAAGTGAATTGAAATGCAGAAATGGCAGGGAAAAGGCAAAAAGAAAGAAAGGGCATAGGAGAGACTAGAGGCAAAGTGCAACAAAAACAAAGAGTTCTTAGACAGACAGAGATGACGAAGACGATATATATATATATATCAAAGTAAGAGAAAGAGAGCACCTGAAAAAACACAAACTAATTCATTTCATTCATTAATATATATAATGGTCCTTTCCTTAATTGCGATTTACAAATTAATTAATGTTATTGTTGTTGCTGTTGTTGTTGTTTAAAAAAAAAAAAAAAAAACACACTAACCTCCCCAGCATCCCGATTGGGCATGGAAATCTGTGAATCTACACGTTGAGATGATGTTGTCTTGATCGGACTTCTCCAATGGAAATCAGCTCCAACTCTCCTTTACATTTTCACGGCCGGGTTTCCGATCAGCTCTAAATTAATTCTTCTTCTTCTTCTCTGCAACCAACCCATCAGATCGAGAACGCACAGAAATTAAGAAAATGAACGAGGAATTATTCCATTTGATTTAATTTCCAATTCCTTTCCAATAACAACACTACTCCTTAATTATTATTCAAACCTCAAATTACCCTTTTTCCTTCTCTTAATTCTTATTACAATTCAAACACACTACATATATGTAATCTAATGTAATGTCATGTAAATTATATTATTCATTAAACTAAAAAAGCAGTTCTAAAATTGACGAGGCTTTGCTGCACTTCCGCTTCCACTTCCCCAACCAAACAAATCTCCTGCAAATGGATATCCTCCCATACCTATGAACGGAACTCCTCCTCCACCTCCGCTCCCGTCATTTGCATTCCCACTCCCTCCACCGCCCTCCCCCATCTGTCCACCGCCTCCTCCTCCGGTGACCCCCGACGACTGCGACGCCGTTGGCTGAACTACTTGCACTCCGCCCCCTTCCTCCTCTTCTTCCAAAGGCAACCGCTCAAACACCGCGTTCGAAAACGACGCCGCCATCAAGATCACGGGCCCCGAAGCCACCAACTGCCCCACCACCGTCCCTCCCACCACCTGGCCCTGTGCACCGGCTAGGAATATGGACAGCCCCCCGGCCTGCGGCGGAGCCGGCGGGGGAAGCACGGTGCCTGTGAGCGACAGAATCTCGAACCTGCCATGAAGAGTAATGACAGTCCCGGCCGGAGAGGCAGGCTGACGGAGAGTGACGTTGGCGACGGTGCCGGTGCCGGAGAGGATACTGACTCCTCTGCCCCTCCGGTGGGCGTAATTGGAGAGACTGTCAACGATATCGGCGGAGGCGGAGACCTCGAGGACATGGGATCCAAGGACGTTGGGGCTGTCGCGAGTGACGATAATGGGAGGCTTGGGCCTGTTCTTGGAACCAGGAGGACGGCCACGAGGGCGGCGCAGAGAAGAGTCTGGATTTTGAGTCGTTGGATTATTATCGTTATTGTTATGATCACCATGGAGCTTGGAATTAGAATGATTATTAGAATGGTTGAATTGATGATGATGAAACGGAATAGAGGAAGATGGAGTAGTAGTGTCGAGGTGCAATTCCGGATTCAGAAGTTGATGATGATGAACGTAGCGTGAAGCTGCTCCTCCTTCTTCGCTGTAGCCCGCCATTCTCATTTCTGATCTGCAGATTTGATTCCTTCTTCTTTCAATTAGGTTTCTGGAACAAGCATCTTTAAATAACTAATTAACTGCGGATATATCCAGCTCGATCAGATCAGATCGAAGAAGAGGATGGAGTTGTAATCAAATCGGATTAGGTATTGAGTCATATTATACTGGAACAGAGATCAATTGAATTGGTACCAACAACATGGAAGTGAAGTGATGGATCGAATTTGGAAAACGACGAGTCTTTATAAATTTTCCAATTAAAGCGCCTCTAATTTCTTGCACGGTCTTCTGTACTGTTCAACAACAGAATACTTTTGTCAGTTCTAAAACCCCAAAAACATGGCTACGTTAAAAACTAGCTACCATCTTCTTCACAGTCACAGATTCTCTTTCATTCAATAGTAATTATAGCACCAGTATTTGAATTATTCAATCCTATATATCGACAAATTAAGCTTCCAAACCCTAAAATAAAATGGTAAAGTAAAATATATAGATCACAGAAGCCGATTAATATTGGATCGGAAGCATACCTAAATTAAAGCTGTCTTTGTGTGTATGTTCAGTCTATGGAGCTGGAAGAAGAGAATTACAGCCGAACATCTTCACGGAGGAAAATTAGTAGAATATAATATAACAAGTAGTGAAGATGAGAGGAAGAAGAAGAAAGGTGAAGTGGAAAGGAGGAAGAAAGAGGTTTATGAATTATGATGATGGGAAAGGAAAAGGCAAAGGGAAAGGTGGAAGGAGATCAGAAAGAGCTTGCTCTTGGCCCCTGGGGTTTGCTATACAGATAGAGACTGATTGAAAGGGCAAACGGTGGAAAAAGCGCCTCCCAAACCCAAATGCAATTAACTTGCCCTTCCCCACACTATTTTTTTTTTTTTTTTAATTTTTATTTTTTACATTTTACAAAATTATTATTACCAACTCTATCTACTCCACGTGACACGTGCACCTTCATATTAGAAAAAAACTTATATGCTGTTTGGGCAGCATGTAGCTATGGTGCAATTCACTTAGCTACTACATATATATATATTTAGATTAAAAAAAATAACTTATGATGGTTAAGTGGGCTGCACCATAACTTTTTGGGTAGCAGGTAAGTTTTTCCTTCATATTATTTATTAATTAATTATCCACACCATTCATGTCACGCTAAACGGCTAACCCCCTTTTTCTTTCTTTTCTTTTTTTTTTTCCTTTTTTCTTGACTAAAGTGATTATACTCTTTTTTTTTTTTTTACTTTTTCTTCGTCTATATTTTATAATATTGTGGCAAATGTTTTCGATATTAATGTTAGACAAGGTCAATTAATTAACTATGGGCGACATTATCTGAGAGCTTCTCTTTTAAGATTAATAATGATCTCATCTCATTAGTTAATAATAATTATTATTGTTTGGGTCAACCAAAGTGCAATGTTTTTATTATATTTCAATAATGGGATCGCACTTCATTCATAGCAACCTAAGCTTTACATGAAATTTATGAATTTCTAATGGCTAACTTTTTTGAAAAAAAATATTAATACAAACTTTAAATTTAGAGTATGTCTCGTTCTTGTTTATTCAGCCGTGTCATAATCAAATTAGTACAAATAATCGATTTCATTTATTTATTAATTACGAGTATTAAATGTTTAGTCAAATCAATCAACTCTAACCATTAAAACTAATTGAAACTAAAGTATAGTCAACATAAACATAGTTCAACTAATTAAGACATGAATTCTGTACGTTGTTAAACTATAAAAAGAAAAAATTAAAAAATATTCTTGGTCGGTTTGAGTTTGGTATCTATATAGTCAGTGTTCAAAAAGAACATTTTACTCCCTAAAGTTAAAAAAAAAACATTTAAATGGTCATTAAAATTAATTAGTTGACTGGTAGTTTACTAAAAATGTAAACGTGACCTGACATGTTGGTTAAGGTAACCATTTTCAAATAAAGTGTCAACTTTTATTAGTTTTATAAACCATACACCGACAAAACTAACAGGAGCTATATTCACAATCCATTAAAAAACTATGGCTTACTAACTAAAAATAAGATTACAGCTGGTATTATTTTTCAAAACCCTGTGTATACAAAAAAAAATATATAATAAAAAATATATGCTTTAGGATCATGAAAATAATACTCAAATAATATAATAATGAATAGAAAATTTAAATATAATATAAAAATTATTGATAAAACAAATCACCATGGAAATAAAATCGCATAAGTATACAATATCATATGAAAAATGAGCAAATAACATATCTATGAATAATGATATAATGAATGTATGGTTCAATCTGTTCAATGGTTTGACGTGATTATTACTATTGTTCTATGACCGAAGATAAGGATGTGTGACAAACAAAGATGCGATGTCATGTTGGTTGAGCAAAGAACTCAATCAAGGTTGGCTTACTCATACACCTAAACACACCTTTATATATGCTTTCTAGGAGTTGTTTAGGACTAATCACCCACTTTATATACCACTTTCTTTCTTTTTTATTTTTATTTTTTTATACATTATATAGTACTTTCTAGGTATGAAAATTACGGTCATCGTAGACCTTCTTTAGTCTATACTACTCTCTATATATTGAAGTGATGATTTGAATGAACAAGACATCATACTGTTTCTTTTACTTTTTGCAAGTTGTTTGTTAGAGGTTAAGTAGCGGATCTTTGTCTGTACAAATAAAATAATATTTAAAAAAGGATAGTGAAGTAAAGAATATTAGCTAGGTTCTTGCATGATTGAATTCATATATGATATGATATGATATGGGGTCGGGTCAAATGTAATTACCTTTGGGTTGGGTACAGTTTCCGTAGGAATAATCATATACAAATTAGAAGGGGGTGTTTGAAATTGATATAGTTAAAAAAGGAATTTATGAAAGCGATCGTGCGGCGCGGAAGGAGGCGATGGTGGAGGTGGAAGGGTTTGTGTGTGTATTTGATATGATTGGATTTGATCCCACCGCACCGCACCTCTCCGGTTTGTGCGTAGGGCTTGCTGGGTTTGATTGATGATTTGATAAAGAGGATATCGAGGAAGTGTTGCGTGGGTCACGTGCGGTCAAAATTAAAAGTAGAGTTGGAAGTTGGGTGTGGTGTGGGTCATATTTTGAGAGTTGAGAGCACGTGGAAAGTGTCGGTACATCGGAACTTGGTCAACCTTATCTAATCATCTCTCAATCCGTTTAATGAATAATAATGCAATTGGAAAGCCGAAAGAAATGAAATGAAATTGAATTGAATTGAATTGAATTGAATTGGAATTAGTAATGGAGAAGAGAAAGCGAGAGGGCAGAGGCAGAAAGAATGGGCTTGAATTGAATTGAAACGCAACCCTTAGGCCTACCCATGGCCGGCCATGTGTCCCAAAATGGGGCGATTGCTGCCATATATATATGATATATATTTGTCTTGAGTTGCGCATCTCCCATCCCACAATACACACAAGGACACAACCGATTGCTGTCATAAATCACGGGCACGGCCGCTGCCTACCAGCTGTTGAGGCCAATTCATTACTATTACTCTTACTGTTGTTGACATTTACATTTCACTAATCACTACCCCTTCGCCTTCCCAACACACTGTATAATATCATACCATATATATTTATATTATTCAATATATTATTGGCCATGCTCTGTTTGGATTTTGAAAGTAACAAAACAAATAGAGAGAGAGAGAGAGAGATGCTTTGCTTAGTACTTATAAATATATATATATATAGAATTAATTAATACTACCAATTATTAATGTTAATAGTGGGAGGGACTGAGAGATAGAGCCGGAAGGAGACATGTCCATCCATCCCATCCCACGCACCTGACCTCCAAAATATGCGTTCCCATCACATCCCTCCCCATCCCACGTGTTTGTTTACCCTTTTCTTTTTTTAAATTTTATTTTCTATCTCCCATTTCTCCCATTTCTTCTACTGTTCAACTTCTCTTTCATTTCCCCCTCCCATCTAGCTACGACACTTCCTCTTGTCCTTTCCTTACCTATCGACTAAGGAGTAAGGACCATCTTATTTATATTAGAGATGTCCACGAGGCGGGGCGAAGTCAGGGATGGCTTTCCGTCCCCATCCCCGTCCCCGCTACCCATTTCATTCTCTGTCCCTGCGAAATTTCTCATTTAATTTTGCTGGAATTAGGACAAGGATTTCCCCCAAGAAATTTGCGGGAATCGGATTTCTCGCTAAGAATTATTCATCATTTATATTTTTTTAATTTATTTTTTAAAGTTTGATTAAATAAAATATTTTTTAGAAAATTTTTATTTAAATTATTAATTTATAATGGTAAATTTCTATTTAAAGAGATTTTTTTTAATTTTATTTAGAAAAAAATAAAATAATACATCATAAAAACTTAAATTTAGTATTTATTATATATATAAATATACATATTAAAAATAAATTAATCGGGGCGGGGGCGGGGGTGGGGACGGGGGCGGGAAAAAATTCCCCCCCGCTCCCCCTCCATTTCCCGTCTAAACGGAGATTCCCCACTCCGTTAGGGGCGGGTCCCCGCGGGCTCCCGTTCTCGCAGGAAAAATGAACATTTCTAATTTATATATCATTCTTTCATTCATTCATTTCCAATAATATTATTACCATACATTTCTCTATTTCATTTTATATAAAATAAAATCAATACAAACAAAAACACTTGAACAATTTTTTCCCCTTAATTTGCTGATGAAGAATCAAAATTTATTTTTCAACTAATCAACACACACACGTGCATATCACATGCAAAGTACAATATATTTGTGGAGGGGGAGATGTTTGTAAGGGAATTAAATGGGTCCAGCTCAAAAATATTGAGCTCTTGACACAGATTTAAAACTACTTGCTAAAGACTATTAATCATCCATTGAACCGATTTAAATTGAGTTCCATCACAGATATACTGCATGCTAGATCATAGCAAGCCTCTTAATCACTAAATATAGTCTATCTTCAATCAATTCAATCCACATATATAAAGTTGTCCAAAAAAATTAATCAAGTTGGCAATATAATGATTTGTTTGGAAGGCTTTGACCAGGCCAATCTAAATGGCTCGTTTTTTATTATCAAAATATGAATTTTATTTTATTGGGTTGATTCCATTCTATATTATAATGGTGTTTATTCATGTAATTCTATCTATATATTATATTCCATGCATGGGTCATCATCATATTCCTATCATCCTCACACACAACCTTCAATATTGAGGGAGAATTTTGAGGGGCCTGCCGTCCATTAGTAGTGTATATTTAATTATATTATAGATAGATAAAAGAGAAAAGGAGAGTTGAAATTGTTTAACGTAACTGATGACGTTAATTAATTAAAGGATAGTTTAAAATAATAAAAAGCTGTCGGAAAGGGATCATATTTAATTAAATCATAATATTGTGAGAGAAACTAAACTCCATCTACTGCACTCCAATTAAAATGATCAACGAACTCGTGAATGATGGTTCCTATCGTAAATTCTAAATGATTTTTTTTTTTAATATGGAAGAGATTCAAATTTTTGACCATTTAATCGATAGCATGTTGATAAATTCTAATGAACTCGATCTCAATATTTCAATATTTGTAACCCTCTCAAAAAGAGAAATTTTATTAACCTACCATTTGAGGGTTGATTTTTTTATAATATATAGTGCAGCCGCTTAATTACACATGATTACCGGGCATATTAATTATTATTAATTAATGTCATAATGTGGCGATGTTCCCCTACCACACCTGCTCCATTGTCGTATTCAAACATTACATTAGATTCCCACACACTGACGTCTTCCTCATTAGGGTCCAAGTCTACCAGAAAAGAAAAAGAAAAAAAAAACATTTCGTTATTATTTAGCTGATTAAGCTATGATATATTAATAAATTAAACGATGGTCAGCTGTTGCTGAACAAAATGGAGGAATAAAACAAGTGCACGCAAAATGGGGGATCATTATTAGCAAAAATTAATAATATATCATATGTATGTTCTACCAAACAAACATATAGCTAATCCGTTCCTACATGGAAGTTTTCTTAGAGAGAGACATGGAAAAATGAGGCATAAATTTAGAATTAATATCATCAATGGAGAGTTTGAAAACTGAAGTAGAAACTAGGGACGACAGAAAATTTTTATTTAATGCAGCTCCACAATAACGATAACTAAAAGTCGTACTCCTTTAAATGCAAGTTTAAAATTTAATTTCGGTTAAAATGCCATTTTGGTCTCTATACTTTGAGATTTGTTCCATTTTGATTCCTATACTTTTAAATATCTAATTTTAGTCCCTATACTTTTAATAAAGCTTAAAATTGGTCCTTAGGACATGTTTGAAGTTAATTTTTATCAAAATTAGTTAAATAATAATAATAATTTTAATACAAGAAAATACACCATGTGAACATACTTTTAAAATTTATAGAGGAAAAACTAATAGAGACTAACTTTTTTTAAGAAAAATTAACCATAAACTAGTAGTAAGGACTAATTTTAAGCTTTATTGAAAGTACATGGACTAAAATTGGACATTTAAAAGCACATGGACCAAAATGGAATAAAACTCAAACTACATGGACGAAAATGATATTTTAACCTTTAATTTTTTATTCCTTTGCATACATCTTGACGATGTGATTAAAATGGTTTTCGAGTATGTTTGGATTAAATTTGTAAGTGATTATGAAGGATAAAAATATATTTTAAAAAAATAGAGTATTTGGTAACCAAGAAAAAAAAATCACTTTTAGAGAAAAATTATAATATTTTTCAATAATTAATTTAAAGGCAATAATCAAGAAAAGAAATCACTTTATTAAATTGCCTTCAAATTTAAAGTTTCTCTTCTTCTTTTTATGGCAACTTGACATTTGTAAAATCACTTTGTATAACCAAACAAAGATGATATTGAAATTAACTTTTAAAAAGATGTAATCAATCTAAAGTCCTTAAATTAAAATCACTTTAATGAAAAAAAAATAATATATGTATATTTTAAAAAACTGTTTAAACTACTACGCATGTCAAACCCATTCTAAACTCTCAAACAAATTCTTGAACTACAGTAGATTGGAAATACTTAGGTGGCATTTTAATGTTTATTTTAGATGAAACTGATTAACATAAAAAGGAAAAATCTGTTTTCACATGCCTTATCAATATATAAAAATCTGTATTTGATATTTAGGCATAGATGTGACAACTTTAATATAAGTTAATTAGTAGATAACTACTGTTGCTTCATGTTTTAAATTGTTTGGTTGGAGTACTTAAGTTGTAAAGTAATACTCTAAATGAAGCTATACACATAAATTGTACTTTATCTAACCAATTACTAACTTTTTTTAATAAATTAATTACTAAACTTTTATTCACTCATTACTCCATATTTTGATAATCATGGAGGTTTGTTTTTGACAGTACTCTTTATCCGCATCAAGAAAATTGTTGAAGTAAAATTATATTAGTGGCTTTCTTTGCACAAATTTTATAGGGAAGGAAGCATATAGCCATCTCTTTATTCACCAAAATATATAGAGCATTCTGATTGATATTTTAGTGGAAAAGGAGTACATTTGAGATTCGCCTGTTTAACATTAAAAAAAATAATAATAAATAACATTTTGTTAACAATGACTTTACAATATTATGCAAAAAAAGTTAAATTTTAAACTGAAATTAAGGGAAAAAAAGAATGATAAGATTGAGAAATTTTTTTGATCAATCAATTTGGATGATGGAAAAAAAGGGTTTATTATTTGATTAGCACTAAATCTCCCTAGAAATGCATGAAATTATTTATTGGGTGTATAATAGATGCGTTTAAAAAAAATTTTGTTATAAAATCTGAAAGGTTAATATCTGTTGCTTTGCATTATGTTCAAATTTACTTTAATATATTATTTTGTTTTAAATTTTCCATGATTTAACTGTGATGGACACAAATTCTTCTTCATCTTCACAGGAAAAAAGAACCCGGGAAAATTTACTAAAGATACATTATTAATAAATATTTAGACGTGTGAATACATATATCTTAAACCAAACAAAGAAACAAAACTTAATAAGATTGGAAAAATGTTTAAACAATATAAACAAGAAATAAATTAAGGAGCAGATAGTTTTAAAGTAAAAAATTAGAAAATGGACAAAATGGTCGAAAAAGAATTCTTCATATCTTTCTCCAATAGAGTAAAAATAAAGATAAAATTAAATATATGAATAAATTTGAAGCAGTGAAACTATGTGTTGAACATGAAGTAAATGGCCAATGTGAGACAAAAAGTAAGTGTACTCTACTGGCAAGCTGTGTCGGCCGGCCAACTGCCACGTTTTTTCCTTTGCAAGTGCTGTAGCTTCTTTGTTGACAAGTGCACAGTTGTGTTATTTTCACATCTTATTTACCAAATTCTCATGCGCCACAGCCACATAACTTTACTGCATTAACTTAATACGAGCTGCAACTCGGTAGTTTGGAGTTCCTTCTAAACTCTTTGGGGCTGTTTGGGGCAAGAGTTATAATAACCTGTGGAATATTATGCACCCCAAACACAGACTATTATAACCCCAGACTAAACAACTCTGCATTTTAAACAATATTATATTATTTTACAGACTATTATAACTCACAGACTATTATAACCCCCTGTTATTATAACCCACTCAGTGCCCCAAACAGCCCCTTTCTTATTTACACCCTTGGACCACCTCTGGATCATTATACCTAACATTTTGAATGGAAGATTTCAATTATTGTGTTTAAAGTTCAAAAATGGCAAATTGACCAGGATTTCCACTACATTATTATTCTTACCAAAATTATATGAGACACTGTGTATGGTGGAGATGTACCCGTGTCAAGCCAGACAAAAAATCCTCTACTTTGTGGCAACAATTCTTTTTGGTTTAAATTTCATTTTGGTCCACAAAACCTTGCAGCTTTGTTCTATTTTAGTTCATGAACTTTACAAATGTGTCAGTCTTTGATGTTAATATTATGTTAATGACTTAACATATTAGCGATGTGGCCTGTACTCTAAGATGAATAGACGTCTATGTGGCTGCTATGGTATATATAGGTTGTCAAATAATTTCCTTTGATTTGGAGTAATTATGAAAAATAGTCCAAAATATTTTCGGTCTTACATAAATAACTCTCTCTCAAAAAAACTAGTACTTTGATTTATTTTATTTTATATTTTCGATGTAGTTTTACTTTTTTGCTCTTATTCATTAATTGTGACAAATACTACCAAATTAATAGTCTATAAATGTTTTACCAACTATTTAACTACCAAAACATTTCTTTAACACAATTTTATCCCTTACGAGATGAATAAATTTGAGAATACAAATTCAAAAATTAAATATTCTAAACCCCCCCCCCCCCCTTTTTTTTTAATCAAAACACAACAATTTTCCAAAAAGTAATCCAAGTACCGCCCCACAATGGCTTGGATTCTAGTTAGAAACATCATTTTTCAATTGAAAAAGTGCTTGTTAGGATTTAGGATTATAAAACTTTTGTCAACCATGCATTGAGCACACATCCACACTCATCGCAAGTAAGTAATACTTGGAAGTATTCCAAGGTCGAATCTACAAAGACTTCGTTTCACACTTTTATTCTCAACTATTAATTCGTGGATGCACGGGATGGAACAATTAAATAAAAAGAAAGATAAACGCAAAGGAAATAAAGAAGGTAAATGCTAGGTGGAAAACAGTAAAGGAAAGATAGGGTTGGCTCGAGATTCCTCTATTATGCAACTCTCCTATTTTGATTTGGCACACATGTATTTCTTCTCAACTAAGCATGGATTCCTACTTATCCTAACTCTCTCGATAAGGATGTTAAGCATACTTGATCGAAGGCTTTTGCTACAACACGCAAGTGCACGTGATCGAAGTAATAAAGAAACTGGAAGTATTCCAGAGTATCGTACCCAAGGGAACGAGTTTTAACAAAATCTACTGAGACGACACAAAATATGTTTGCAAATTGCAACTGTGGTAACCAATGGTGTGAAAATGATTGAGTGGTTGTTTTTGCTAAATAAAATAAATAAGAATGATAAAAGAGGGATTCAAACGTGTTTTTGCTCCATTGAAAGAAATTGCGGTCTAATTGCAATTGCATTCCTTTGACTTCAACACTTAAGCTTTGTAAACCGAATTCAACACTTATTCGACCTTCTATGAAGTATCTTTAGGAGATTAAGCGATTAAACCGATATTTCTATGGCTAATACGAACTTAGTTAATTTTGAAACACAATTCTTTTGGTTTTAAAGGTTTTGCCCTATGTCTAGGGTCAAAAACAAATTCCTATGTCTAGGCTATTTTCCTTTATTGCTTTTATGAAATCTAAATTTTTATCTAACATTTTCAAAATTAGACTCAATTTTTGTATACTAATCTAGGTGATCAATCTAGACTAATAAAAAACATTAAAATCAATAAAAGCAAACAAGCTATAGAGGAAGCAAGGTTGCCCTCACAATTAGGCATTTATTCCTATCTTTAGGGCATCCACATGCTTGAATCCCAAAGAAGAAGTTAGCTCATTATGAAAGAAATGAAAAACCAAAATTCAATTGCTATAAATCTCATAATTAATAACCAAAATACCGAAATTAAATTCCTAATAATAGAGGAAACAACTTGAAATTTAATAAGAATTTGTGAATCTAAATTAATAACCCAAAACACTCACAAGGCAATATGTATTAAGTAATGGAATTCAATTAAGCACCTTTATTAACCTTTAGCTCAATTTCAAATAAATTTGCAATCAGTGAATAAGCTAAATAAAAATGCAGAATCTTTGGAGCTAAAATTTCATCTAATTGAAAGAAAAATGAAGGAGAACAAAACCCATAATTCAATGATTGATTCAACTTCTTTAACATATAAAAATTGGAGTAAACCTAGTCTAACTACGTGAGTAAAATCGAGCTGAACAACAGAGGGATTAAACAAAATAAAACCTCAAAAACAGAGTAACAACGCTAACGGAAAATTCTTGTTTTGATCGAACCAAAAGTCCTTTACGAGCAATTAGATCTTTACCTCCTTGAACTCTCGTTGAGGAGGGATCGAACACAAGAATTCTAGGGCAAGATGAAGACAAACTACTAAAGAAAATGACAGAAAAATCGAAACTAAAAGCTGCTGTCCAAAATAGAAAAAAAAACAGAAAACAGAGTATATAATCCGAAAAACAGAGTATGAAAATTTGGTGCTTTCTTCTTCGTTTGTCCTCCCTTTTATAGGTATTCCGAGGCCTTTTCTTTCCATCTTGGGTCTCCTTAATTCATGGGTAGACTTTGGGGCTCGAGATTAGGCTAGAAATTTTCCATAAATCAAGCAATTCCCGTGGGTTTTGGTGATTTTTTGAAAATTCTGCACTTTTTGTTAAGTCCAGAAAATGCAATTGCATTGCATTTGCATTTTCTCTTTTGTTCACCACCTTGCTTCCTCAAGGAAATGCAATTGCATTTCATTTGCATTTGTTTCATTTCATCAAATCTGCACAAAAACAGCAACTTAGCAAACTTTCCTTTATATTTTCAACTCATTTCTTATTTTTCCATACTCCGACAAGCTTGCATGAATTTATCTTATGAATGTTATTTTTAGCTTGCTTGTTATTCGATAAAATATGCAAAAATGGCAATAACAACTTAGTATTAGGGTTAAATAATCCTCATAAATGAGAATTATCAATACTGTACCCGTATATTCCTATGACCGATACAATGATCTCTCACCTGACCCATTTAAGCTTGCAAGTGATTATTTTATATCTAAGACCCCACAGTAAATGAATTCACTCTTGCTCTCCTTAGAATTTCCACATTCTCTTATCCTCTCGATGCTAGAATGTGCTATTTACCTTACCTCGGTTAGCTAGACGGAAGAAGGCAATGGAAGAATAATAAAAGCCAAAGAAAAGATGGGTTTTCATACATGTGCACCGTTGCAAACTAAAAGATTTACATAACAGATTCTTCCTTAAGTTAACCCTTAAAACTAACTAAGCATGCATAAAAGTAAAAGAAAGCAAGAACAAAGGGAAATAGAACTTTATTGCATTAAAGTAAAGAGAGGAAAAAATACAAGAAAATGCCAGAAATAAGTAAATCAATAAAACTACATCATAAAATACACTGTTACAGTTGGCTGGAAGAGAGTTGTCAACTTCCCCTCCGGTAAATGCAATAGTGAATACAAGGAAAAAGAGGAATAGGAACTAAATGTAAAGTTGGAGAATGAACAATAATGGTGTTTGGATTGAACAGAGGGATGGAGCTCTTTCTTCATGGCTCAACACTCCTATTTATATAACTTTTTTTCTACTAGAATGTTGCCACAAATCCATTGTTCAGTACTCATATTGTTTGCTAGAGCAAGTCTTGTATGCAACTGTCCAAGCAGTCAGAGCTCCATGCCTTTCGTGCGTCATCTTCCATGAGTTGGCAATGTTGGGCGCAAGCTATGCTTCAGCGCATGGCAAGGCAGCTTTAACTCAAAGCAAAGACAGTGAAATGCTAAAACGCAAGAGATGCTCCAGTACAAGGCAGTGAAATGTTTCAATGCATGGGAGTGCAATGCTCCAACGCATGGCATGCTTTAGCGCAAGGCATTCTAGCTCAAAGCAAGGCATGCACTAGCTTCTTTCGAGCATGCTCTAGGAGTTGTTCCATGCGTTTCCTCCTGCGTCGGGTCTTTTTTTCTGCACACTTAATGCAAGAGCTTAATATATTCAACATAAATTAGGCTTAAACGCATAGATTCCTACAAATTGAGTGCAAGCATGCTAAATATGTAAACTTGGCAAGAATGATGTAAAATTGTCCATTAAACGCATACTTGTGCACTCTCAAAGCAAGGATAACTTAGTTTTCATTTGTATTTTTTCAAGTTAACAAAAAGCTTAAATTCCTATTGAACATTGAAAAAACTTGAATTTTGGTTTGAAAAACATAAATTTTTTGTCAAATACCTAAATTTCGGCTGAAAATCGATGTTCCCCGTTGGAAATTGACGTTTTCGATTGGAAATGAAGAATTCCGACTGGAAAATGAAGAGCTCGTTTGATAATGTTCATGTTTCTTGTTTCTTGTTCATGTTTCTCATTTTTCAAGAAACAAACATGTTTGATAAACCATCATGTTTCTTGTTTCTAATTTTTTTAGAAACGTTTCTAAAAAAAGGGCAGATTTTGAGAATCTTCAAAAAGTAGTTTATCAAATTCTGTTTTTGTATTTTTTTTTCCAGGTTTCATGCATGTATTCCTATTTCTCTTTTTACCAATCTCTCCCCTCTCTCTTCTTTCTCTCTTTTCCATTCTATTTTTTTCTTCTAATTTTAATACTTTTTAATCTTTTTATTATTTTTTTTCTTTTTTCTTTTTTTTTTTGATTTATTTCTCTCTATTCGTCCTCTCTCTTTCGTCATAATCTTTTTTCTTTTAATAGTTCATTATCTTCTTTTTTTCTTTTTATTTTTCTCTTTTCGTTTATGTTTTTCTTTTCTTATTTTCTTTTACTTTACATTAACGAGTTTATAGTTATTATTTTCTATTTAATTCTCTATTATTTTTTCTTTTGGTACGATTTTATTTTTTTATTAAATAAATAAACTAATAATGTATTTCATATTTACCATTAAATGTAAAAATATATATATATTCTCTCTCTTTTTCTGATTTTACTTGCATGTATTATTGGCTAATGCATTTTTAAAGAAAAAATAAAAATAAAGTTTATTATTAAATTAAAGAAATGTGGGTATGTTCGATTGTCTAACCTTAGACAATTTACAAATTCGTCTAATTGAACTAACTCTTGTAAGTCAAAATCGTTCAAGGTGAATTGATTGAAGTGAGAAATGACATTGCAAATCAAATTTGAACAACATTTGAAGGATAAAATTTATTTTTATTAATAATTAGGTGTTGGGCCTTAATAAAATACTATAACATCTTTATAATTGTTTTATATTTATTTTAATTCATGTTATTTGTTTTATTATAGTATATGTACTAAATTTTATTTTTACCAAAAAATAAGAAACAAGAAACATAAATAGTTATCAAACATGTTTCTGTTTATAGTTTTTAAGAAACAAAAACAAGAAACGAGAAATAGAAACATGAAACAAGAAACGAGAAACGATAACGTTATCAAACGGGGCCGAAGAATCTCGATTGGAAAATGATGATTCCTGGCTGGAAATTTGTGAATTATGGGGAACGTTTTCTGGCCAAATGATTTTTAGAAAGAAAGTTTAGTAATTTTTTTTAATTTTTTTACATTTGTTTAGACATATTTTATGTACTCTTCTTAAAAAAAAACCTTTTTTTTTTCTTTCAAATTTCAGGATGAATGGATTTTTTTTTCAATCTATTTTTTAATTTTAGTTTTAAAGAGGCATAAATATGCACAAAAATTTTGAACAAAAACATAAAGTATTTTTAGAATACCGAAACATATGCCGGTATATTTGTATTAAAATTTTTAGAGTATAGAAACATAAAGTATTTTTTTTAAGCAATGGTGAAAACGTATTAAGTATTTAAGTGGTTGGTAAAACATTTATAAACCATTAATTTGGTAGTATTTGCTACAATTAATGATTAAGGGCAAAGAGGTAAAACTACATTTAAAATATAGAATAAAATAAATCAAAAGTGCTATAGAAACTTGCAACCCAAATTTGTGAAAAGACCCGACCCACAAATTTCTTTAGGTTAAATTATAGAAAATACTACTAAACTATGAGTGTTGTTTCAATAATACTCCTAAACTTTAAAAAGTTTTAAAAATACCATGATCTTTCAAAGACGTTAAACAATACCCTTACCGTTAAGTTTTGGATGAAAAATGTTAAAGTTTCGTTTCAATAATATCCCTAAACTTTCACAAGTTTCAAAAATACAACTGACCTTTCAAAAACAAAAAATACCCTTACTGCTAAGTTTTGGATAGAAAACGTTAAAGTTTCGTTTCATTAATATCCTTGACATTTAATTGTGCTCGTAACATGCCGTTCTTACTTTTGTCTTCCTGACTTATGGATTATTTACATGTCAATCTTGGTTATTTAATTAATTGAATCGTTGGTCTGATTGGTGAAACAACTCCCTAATATATCTCTCTCATGATTGTTCTCCATATTTTATTTTATGTTTTTATTTTGTTTGATCTTATTTCTTCTTTGTATTTATTTCTCTAAACAAAATCGGGTGATTGTATTCGTGGTAATTAAGTAAACTAGAACACCAATCATGTGGACGATACTCTGACATTCTTACACTATATTAAAACTTGACCCGTACACTTATGATATTGCATTGAATAATTTTACGCAACACAAATACAGAGAAAGTCATTGCACGCTAGCCTAGCTAGCTAACGTTTTTCAGTTGGTTGTTCTATTAGTTGAAGCTTGCCTTAAATTTCCAAGTTTAATGCTACAATAACAATTGCTAAAGGAAAACCCAGAAGTTTAATGCAAACACAGAGTCACAAATGAATTTCAAATTCGAGTGTTAATCTTGATGCAATGAAAAACAACCTTGGAGATGGAAGTGATAGGTGGGTCATCGAGAATTCATTTTTCATCCCTACAATTTGATGTCAAATTCAAGCATTTGGGTAGCTAAATTTTAAACTAATTCAAGCTGAAAATCAGTCCCACAAAGCAAGACAACGACAAGGGTATTATTGAAACGGAACTTTAACGTCAAATTCAAGCATCTAGGTAGCTGAATTTTTTTTTTTGTCTTTGGAGAGTTATGGTTGTGGATTTTGAATTTTTGGAGCTTATTTGGTTAAATTGTTACTACGACCTTTCAAATGCTAAATAATCCATTCATTCTCATTAATTTTCATAGATGATGAATTTGCAAAGAGGGGAAGAAGATGAAACATTTTCCAATAAGAGTATTTTTGACTATTTTTTGAAAGGTCAATAGAATTATTGAAATGAAACTTTAGCGTTTCCATCTAAAACTTGACAGTAAGAATATTTTTGAAAGGTCATGGGTATTTTTTTTATACTTTTTAAAGTTCAAGGGTATTATTGAAACGAAACTTTAACGTTTTCTATCCAAAACTTAATGGTAAGGGAATTTTTGAACGTTTTTAAAAGATCAGATGTACTTTTTAAACTTTTTAAAATTTATGGGTATTATTGAAACAAAATCCATAGGTTAGGGGTATTTTCTATAATTTTGTCATTTGTTTAATAACCGATCTGCTTGGTTGGTAGCCTATTTACACAAAATCAGCCACATGGACATCTACGCATATCAATATTTAGATATTTGGTTGTTTGAAAATTGTTGAAAGGAAAAAACATGTTATTGATTATTATTTAACGAATTACATGTGCCGTTTTAGATAGAAAAGAAAGACCAAGAGAGACGAAACTAAAACGATTAAAAGTAATTGCATAAGGCGTTCTGGGTGGTTGGGCGATGGCGACGGTGGCGATGAAGGGTAAAGTTTGTGTGACAGGGGCTGGAGGGTTTATTGGTTCGTGGGTCGTCAAGCTTCTGCTATCCAGGGATTACACTGTCCACGGAACTGTCCGGGAACCCAGTAATTTACTTTCTCTTCACTCTCTTTTTCTTCTTTCAATTTGCTGTTACTGCCTTCTGCTACCTTCTGGATTCGCGTTTTTAACTAAATCTTATGCCCTAACTGTTTCAAAACGGCATTCAATCGACCCTTTTATCTCCAAATATGGATGCATGTCTGCCCTCATATTCTTCCCGCAAGATTTCTATGAACAAAAATATGCTCATTTTGCAGACAAAATGGTATAATTTTTTTTAATGTCTCTGAATAGTGAAGCATGTGGGACTCAAATGACCACACTATATAAATTAAGGCACGCATTCTGATGTGATAACATTTTTGGAACTTGGATGCTGAAAACATGTCCCCTTTTCTGGCTACCGAAAGAATCTATTGGACTCACTCCTGTCAAAACTTGGCAATGGAATTTCGTTTTATTTTCATCTGTATCATTTTGGTCGGTGGCGTAGTCACTGCCAGTCAACTATTAAAGGTTAAATATGCAAGAGGGAAGATTGGGAAGAGCTCAAATTTACACATGAGTTAACTTCTGAGGAATGAGGGTGTCCTGAAAGATATCTGGTGTTAGAGTTCTTCTACAGGTTTACATAGCATAGACAAAGGCTTATTCATTGATTTAGAAGTACATTTCTGTGTGAAATCATAATTGGACTTAGACGATGGAAATTGTTGAATTCCACTGCAGCGAGCCCTTTACTGTTGTCACTGACGAGCTTCTGAAATTCATTATGGAGTTTAGTTTGGATGAAGGGTTTTCCTGTCGACTGCTTATCATTTACAAGAGATATGGGGATGGAAGCTAAGGGAAAAGGGGCGTTGTTATTCTTTTTCATCAATGGGTATGTAAGGTAATCAGAGAAGAAATTGCTAAGAAGCAATACAAAATTACCAGCTGATTAAAGAGAGCTGGTATCCTCTTCTCCCCTCTGCTATCCTAAGCAAACATTCTCTAAAAGCTTAAAAAAAACACAATGAAAGCATAATATGCAAATATAAATGGCTCTCACTCTCACACCCTACTCCCACAAGATATTTTCTCATTATCCTTCTCTAACTAACTTCATTTCCATTATTACCCTTACGATGGTATACATGGGTAATTGGGGGTCTCACAGGATATTAACTAGTAACTAGGTTTGCAATTATGTGACATGAAGAACATGAATAATGCCAGTCACTTTGAATAGTTAGATGACTAAAGATTTCAAAATTTGAAAGAGGTCAATGTGAGAGCCAGAGTCGGTTCTGAATTAAATGAAAGTAGTTTTCTGATGCATTGTATTGATTGAAAGAGCAGTCTCTTTAACTGAAGCATTTTCCGCTGGCTGTTATAAGTATAATTTTATTTGCTTGCTTTAATGAGAATTCTTAAAATAATGTGCAGGCAATGCCAAATATGATCACTTGAGAAAACTTGAGAAAGGGACTGAGAATCTGGAACTGTTTAAAGCTGATTTACTGGACTATGAGTCTCTGTGTACTGCGATTGCCGGATGTGATGGAGTTTTCCATGTTGCTAGTCCAGTTCCTTCCACAACTTCATCAAACCCTGAGGTACAAATGCCTCATCATGACTTTTCTTTTTTTATCAACAATATATATGTCTAGGGACAATCAATCCGTAATGATTCGAATCTAGGCACGAACATCTATTCCTATCAATATCAAAATGAAGAATATTTAGTCTTTCCTTTTTTATCACTCGATGTATATGATAACATGGCTCAGAAAAGCAACACGAGATGATGGTGGTAAATGGCTGCTGCACCCAAAAGCATTGATTCACTTATGAACCTTGGCCTATGCATTTGTCGAGGTAGCCTAACCTTAGGCACTCAAACGATCAGCCTGGTGAAACTTTATCCTGTATTCTATGTGAGTCGGTCATTTGACTTTTATTAGACCAGACTCTGGGAGGATAAATATGTTTGTACCTATATTTGGATAGGAAACATCTCATTAACAAAAAGAGAACTACAGAAGGAGAGGGAGGGGCTAAATGAGATCTTCACTTTACCACAATCATAAAGGAAAAGTTCTTAAAAAAATTCTTTAGCAAGAGTCCACCATCAAGAAACTAGGAAATAACAGTCTTCTCGACAGCCTATACACCACTAGAAGCCTTATAAAAAGAAACCTGTTCCTTTCAATCCAGATTTTGCTGAAAGGTAGCCATCATACAGTTATCGAAAGAACTTTTGTCTTTCCTCTTGATAGTATGACCTGTTGTAAACTGAAAATAAAATATGAGTAAAGCCAAAGAGCCAAAGAGGCAAACTGCTGGAAGTTGAACATGATAGTTGTTCAAAAAAATTTCTCTAAAAGAATGACAGTTCTATACAGATAGCTAAGGTGAGATTAACCATCAATATTGATTTCGACAGTTCACTTCACATTATGTTGTTTATAGAGCGCTCTGCTCTATGCTTCATATTTTCATTAATATTACTCTCAGACAGAAGTGCTCGAACCTTCTGTAAAGGGCACACTCAATGTGCTTGAAGCGTGCGTCAAAGCAAAAGTCAAGCGAGTAGTTGTAGTATCCTCTGTTGCTGCAGTGTGTTTCAATCCAAGTTGGCCTCAAGGTCAAGTAATGGATGAAAGTTGTTGGTCCGATAAGGAGTACTGCAGAGCTACTAAGGTACTTAAACAGATGAGCACATTTATGGTTCAACATATTGGGTGTATAGGTTATACTATGATTTTATATGGCTATATATATTCATTATTATTCTTCAAAATTGTACCAGAACTGGTATTTTCTGTCGAAAACAGAAGCTGAAAGTGAAGCCTTGGAGTTTGGGAGAAGACGTGGGCTTGACGTTGTGACTATTTGTCCTACCCTTGTTATCGGACCGATTTTGCAGCCAACAATCAACTCCAGCAGCTTGGTTCTTCTTAGAATTCTTAAAGGTACTAGTTTGTGACACATTAATTTGATATCTCCTCTTCATTTCAGCCGTGAAGTCATCTCCAAGCAAAGAAAATATTACAAATTGTGGATGACCAGGATGTAAAATTAAGGGGTAAAAGATTCATCAGCAGTGCCAGTTCTGGTGATATTAGCTGCAATTTTGTTTGAAAATACAGGACATGATCCTTGCAATGAAGAAGGAAAGAGGATTAATGCTATTTTCCTGAAAATTAAGAAGTAATTATGCAGCCAACCTAGTGTACACTCTATAATATGTCAAAGGGGGGTTTTTGCAGACGGATGCGAGTCGATGGAAAACAGGCTACGAATGTTAGTAGATGTACGAGATGTAGCGGAGGCACTAGTTCTTTTATATGAGAAGGCGGAGGCAGAAGGAAGGTACAATTGTACAGCGCATAGAATGGAGACAAGGGAGCTGGTGGATGTATTGAGGAGGAAGTACCCTGATTATAGCTATCCAAAGAAGTAAGTTTGTGAAAGTATGGTTTGTTATGTCTTTATGTGTGGTTAAAAATAAAATGCAGTTCCTTAGTAATAATTAAACATAAGGAAAACGGGTGTGGTGTGTTTCAGGTTGAGTGAAGGGGACGGGGGGTCGGTAAGTTTAAGCTCGGAGAAGCTGAAAAGATTGGGTTGGAAGTATCGGGCGTTGGAGGAGACACTTACGGATGCTGTCCAGAGTTTCAAAGACGCGGGCATGCTGGACTGAACAAACACTCTTCTGGGCTCATCCCTCTTTAGCTCTTGGCTATTGTTTATTACATCTGTGTCTGTCTGTGTTTCACTTTCACCTCCTTGTTTGTTACTGAAAACACTCGAAACTGAAATTGCTTCAAAACAAGCATGTTTTTGTTTAGAAGCACATCTTATTTTCTAAGTGAATAAAAATATATTCATAGTATTGGTCAATTTCAGACTAGTTCAACTGGTTAAGGACATACGAATCTTCAATTCCGAACTAAAAAAAAAAAATCATAGCATAGGTAAAATGGGAAGATTTTAATTTAATGTTTATACCGGAACGAACGATTCCAATGAGTAAGCCATTTTGTCAAAGCTTCCATCTTCCTTGCCTTTGCTCGAGGCGTTTATAAATATATAATTTAAGAAAGAAACATCATTTTCTGAAAATTTGTACCATACACATAGCTTTATAATTGATTGAACGCATAAGATAATACATTTTTTAACTGGAGAGCTCTGAAATTAATTGATATTTACACTACTGATGAGTTTTTTTTTTTTTTTTTTTTTTTTGAGACTAACACTACTGATGAGTTGATTCCAAGAGAATAATCAACTTAATTTCAGATTAATTCTCCCGTCCTCGACCTTTGAGAAATACTAAATGAGCTCCTTAATTAATCCAGAAGATGCGGCGCGGCGATAATTAAGAGCATGCTGGACCGAGGGCATTACTAATCGAAGTTTTTCTTGTGGTGTGCCTTATTCCGAGCTGTCCGGAGAGCGAGTTACATGCAATATGGGTTTGTAAGGGAAGTAAATTATAAATTATGGTTGGTCCTTCTATTTTGCATTTCATCCCATTTTAGTCCCTCTACTTTCAAATATTCAATTTTAGTCTCTCTACTCTCAATAAATCAGCCTACCAAATGAGTCTTGAGACAGAGAGGAGTTACTATATTCTTTCAGTGGGACAACTTGAAGGAAGCAAAGCCCAGCCCAGCCCAGTTCCATATATGTGGGCTCCGTCTGTAGTCGCAAAGCCCAGCCCAGTTCCATATATTCGGGCTCTGTCTGTCGTCTTGTGCTCCGATTTATCGCTTCTCCCCTCGCCTGAGCTGAGGGGCGGTTAATTTTGTTATTCAGATCGGGTCTCCGGAGATACCTCTCTCTCTATTTCCTTCCACAGCTTCTTAGTTGTTAACATCCATGGCGGCTAATTCACCGGTCCAAGATCCTTCCACGGATGCTTCTGCTAAACAACCTGCGCCTTCGCCCTCCCCTGCTCCTCTGACCCCTCCCGTTAAAATCGAGACTCCTCCCTCCGACTCCGGCCAGACCCCCTCCGCCGCCCCCGCTCCCGCTTCCGCTCCCACCCCTCGCTCCGAGGACCTTCCTCAATCCACCTCTCCCGATCCAATTCACCTTCCCAGCTACTCCAGTAAGTATTCCTTCCTTCCTGCATTCTCTGCAACCACCGCTGCTACTTGTTTTTAGATGTTAACTCTTTTTTTTTTTGTTATTTTTTCCCAGGATGGTTCTCCTGGAACGGCATTCACGAGTGCGAGGTTCGGTTCCTTCCGGAGTTCTTTGATTCACGGTCGCCCTCTAAAAACCCTAGGGTTTACAAATACCTTCGTAATTCTATTGTCAAAAATTTCAGAGAATGCCCTTCCAAGAAGATCACCTTTACTGATATCCGAAAGACGCTCGTTGCCGATGTAGGATCCATTCGTAGGGTTTTCGATTTCCTCGAGGCTTGGGGTCTTATCAATTACTCGCCATCCGCCCTGAACAAACCGCTCAAGTGGGAGGACCGGGACTCCAAGTCTAATGCGTCCGCTTCGCACGCCGGTGAACCTGGAGGTAGTTCCGCAGATTCATCCGCTCCTAAAGACGCTTCTAAGAGAGTATGCAGCGGTTGCAAGTCTATTTGCAGCATTGCTTGCTTTGCTTGCGATAAGGTTCGTATCTACTTGCATCGTCTATCTGTTTTCTTGTTTCCACGAATTAGTTTGTGTTCCGTTCCTTCTAACTTCTAAGTATTCTCGAGGCTACTCTTCGACTCTTTGGAATATATTAATCCCAGGGTTCCGAGGCAGTTGGATTGGTTTATTTGTTAAAATAATCTTCAATATCAATTATCAATTATTTTCATTCGCATCCTTGTATAGCAAGTTTATAAAATGCGATGCGCATAATGATTTTTTTGGTCTTTAATTTGTTAAAACCCTTAGGACTGGGGTTTTTATCCGGTCATTTTCTTAGTCTTCCTGTTTAAATTTCTTGAGGACATTTGTTGACATATTGTGGTTTTACTCGATAGGTGTCCAACTGGTTTTGGTGACTTGATGAATTTGGAACTTGGATAGACTTGTATTTTTTAAATGGACATTAAATGAATTGATATAATTTAATCTATTAGAATTAATACGATGGTCATTACTTTGTACAGTTTGATTTGACGCTTTGTGCAAGGTGCTATGTTCGTGGAAACTATCGAGTTGGTGTTAGTTCTTCAGATTTTCGACGCGTTGAGATCAATGAAGAGACACGTACAGATTGGACTGATAAGGAGACTTTGCATCTTCTTGAAGCTTTGACACATTATGGCGATGATTGGAGAAAGGTTGCACAACATGTTGGTGGCAGAACTGAGAGGGAATGTGTCGCCCATTTTGTGAAGCTTCCTTTGGGGGAGCAGTTTCTTGGTTATCCAGATTCTGGAAATATTGAGAACAAGTATACTGTGGTGAAGGACCATGCCAGTGCCGATCTTATATTGGAAAGTACTGGGACATCTCTTCCTAGTAAAAGAATCCGTCTCTCACCTCTGGCAGATGCAAGTAATCCCATAATGGCTCAGGTTAGTGTTGGGTTTAGTCCTTTCTTGTACGTTGCATTAGTTACTTACATGTTTGTAATTCAAATTATACCTTGGATTAGGGAAGTCAAAAGAAGCGTGTATTAGAGGTCTGATTTGCATGAGTGGTGGAAAAATTAAAACAACTGTGTATCAATTTGATGCCTTCTATTGCATTTCCTTTTCTTTATAGTGGTTTTTAACATTTTGTGGGTTGGATTGGGTTATTAATCAATGGGAAATTAAATAAGGCTTATGCATTTTATCACAAGTAAAAGAGATGCATTTTTAATGAATGAATTTGGGTTAGTTTGTCTTGACCCGAACTAATTTCTTTGAAGAAAAAAACACAAACCGAACAACTCAAGTTATAGTTTGACCCACGAACCAACGTGGACAAGCTCATACTATTCTTCTGCATTACATATATTGCTGTCCTCTGCAGTAATTTTCCCAGAATATCGATGGTACCCGAAACTGGTATTGGACCTATTGGTCATTTTAAATTTTCTATGGTTTTCATTAGCTATATAAATAGAGATATCGTCATGTAATTGAAATTTATGCTCTCAGGCTGCCTTTTTATCGTCTTTGGTGGGTGTTGAGGTTGCAGAAGCAGCTGCCCATGCAGCTGTGATTAAACTTTCTGATATGGGCTTTGGAGGAGATAGGGAAATTGCCACAGCTGTCGCTAGGAATATAGGAGAGCAAGGTATTGAGCTTTGTTTCTGTTGAAGCATTTTTTAATAACCATTCCTAGGTTATTGAAGTTTGAATAATTATCTTTTTTGCAATGTGAAGCTGACCTGATCATCTAATAGTTTTCAAGTAGAAATTAAAGATTTGACTTTTGACTTAAATAGCAGATAGATGATGAGTTCTACGGTTTGTCACAAAAAAGTGAAAGATTGTTGACCCAAGATAGCTTATGAGTTCTCATTCATATTGCTTCGAATGATTTGTCTCTTAAAATTTACTATCAGGCTCATCTCTCATTAAATTTCCCAACTTAAGAAAAAATTGCGCATCTTCTTTTTCTTTTTCTTTGATCTCTTGCTTTTATTTTTATTAATTATAAATTTACTTTTCGTCACAAAGGAAAAATTCAGGGTCAAGTTGATGTTATTAACTCTATAAATGACTAACTTAAGGTCTATCTGATAATCATTTTTTTTTCATTTTTTTAATTCTTGAGCATGTTTCTTAACTATTTATTTGTTTTGGAATTTGTATTACAATTTGAGTTCAACAAATGTGGGAATAATCGGATAGGAAATTGAACCTCCAACCTCAAGAAAAAGAATTGGTGTTTTTGCCGTTGAGCTATGCTCGTATTAGAATTTTATATTAGAATTTATAAATATGTTTTAAAATTTTGGTGAGATTCAAGAGTTTTCTTTTTTCTCCCTTCTTTTACATATCACACCCAGTATACAGTAACTGCCCCACAAGAATCCACTCCGTTTGAGTTGGTTAGAAAGGGAAATAATTGCAAAAAGATTGGTCGCTTGTTAGATTCTGGCCCCGTGAGTGTCTGTTACTAAGTCCTTTTGTAATTATCCGTTAGGTCTTATCTCTCTTGATTGGAGGCTCTTTATGTAGTGTGCCTCCCTTTTTTGTGGGATTTCTTTTTGTATGCTCTTGTATTCTTTCAATTTTTTTCTCAAGGGAAGTTTGGTTTTTCATTAAAGAAAAAAATAATAATAATTGCAAAAAGATTTTCTAAGGTAACACCTAGAAGAGATGCAAGTTTAGCCGAACAAAACATCAACTCAAGTCTATCTTTCCTTTCAATAATTCTATGCTTTATTTGCTAACCACACTCCCTATGTAATAGCTTTAACAACTCAAGTTTATCTTTCCTTTAAAAGTTCTATGATTTCTTCCTAACCATCCTCCTTGAGTAATAGCTTTAACCCTGGACATCTTTTTGGACATTGCTCCTATGCTTTTCATTATTGGCATATGATCCTCATAGCTTTTGATTATCATTAGCACTGCCTAATAATAGTTATGACTTGCTTTCTTCCTTTTTTGTGGGTCATCCTTTCCATGGAGTAAAGAAGGTTTTGTGGCTCTCTTGAAACAGAGTTTTCTTCTGGTTTCTTTGGGGTGAGAGGAATGGACGGTTATTCAGGGATTCTTTCTCCACTTTTGATACTTTTATGAATTTAACCCTTTTTCATGCTATGTATTGGTATAAATGTAAACACCCTTTTTCTAACTATTGTTTATCCTCTTTGATTTCGAATTGGACATCATTTTTGTAATACACCTTTAGGTGTTTGGAGGTTACACTCCGTTTTATTTCATTCATCATTGAAATTGTTTCCCTTCCCAAAAAAATAGCTTTAACCGCATTAAATACGATACGAGCATCTTTGTGTTCCCTTTGAACTTTGGCCCTCACAATAGTTGTTGGAAATTCCTCTTTACCTTGCCATCTCAACATCAGCTACATAGAAAAGTTAAGATAAATCATACCAACAATTCTGAGCCAAAGGGCACCAAAAGAAAAAAATGTAGCTTCCTCCACCATATCCTCGATATTGGGCCCCGACCTACTACTTTATGAAGAGATTTTGCACGCTCCAATGTAGCTCTAGGAGACTTTTAGGGTCTTTATTGGTTTTCAACTAGAGGCCAGAACTTTGGAGAATCTTTTCCCCATTTGATTTGGTCCTTCAAAAGTTGATATCCAGATGCAGAACTTCAATTTCTTCTGCATAATTTTATTTTCTTTCATGGGAGGCAGAGAGATGAGTATTCACAATTTTAAGTCTCAACTAGACGATCCAGTTTCATCTATCCCATATCTGCTAGATATGACTATGCTATAGTTTTTCTTCAGTGGGGATGTCCAGACTTGATTTGTCGGTAAAGCGTTGTTTCTTTTCCCTGGGCTCCCAATACCTAAGCTTCCCTTTTCCTGGCAGTGATATGATGCTGCTTGGATAAATTGGTGTTCCAGTGCCATTTCCTTCCCAAAGAAAAATTTCTTTCTATTATTGTTGCAAGTTTGCAACTTGGCAGTTTGAACACCAACATAAGGTACTTCTGGATACTGAACTACACTAAGGTAGTGTTAAAATATCCAGAAATTCATTGTTACCAGATTACCTCCCAATGAAACGGTGGAAATATTAGTTTACAAATATGAAATGAAGAACTTGATTTCATTATTTATTAACTTGAATATATTTTAATATGTGAAATGGAGAAATTTTCATATAAAACTCAATTTCAACTTTACTTGTTATTTGTCGGGTTGCTCTATATAATAATGTGCAGGATATTTGTTATTTGAGGTAGTATGGAATTGTCATATCTGTTTCTGTTGTGATTCAGGAAACGATGTTGCATCCTGTGGAGGCAGCACTGCTAGGAGCTCATTTAGGATGTCTTCTTCACAGATAGAGAAAGAAGAGGTGGATGTGGAGAGAGCAATATCTCATATATTAGACGTCCAGGTAAAACTCCCTTGGTATTCTGGTATAGTTGTGGTAATTTGAGAAGTTTGTGTTATTTGCTAATATTGGAACTTATTGTCAATAGATGAAAGAGATTGTAGATAAGCTTGTTCGTTTCGAGCAGCTAGACTTGCAGATGGAGAAGGAATTTAAGCAATTAGACCAAATGAAAAGCATGCTATTTGTTGATCAACTAAATCTCTTATTCCATAAAGGTTGTATCCCTACCGTCGAAGACAAGAACAGTAAAAATGTAAGAACGTGTTGAGTATTCTCCTCCCTAATTTAAGCAACTTTTCTTTTTCTTAAGAATTAGAATCACAATCGTATATCCGCGCATGCCTCAATAACATTTTAATAGTTAAACAAATTATGATATCAATAATTCCTTTTCAATTTATGCAATTGCATTGTGCGAAAAGTAACGCAACCAGACGGAATAGTTCGTTTAAGATTTTGTTTGTTTGGCACAGATTCAATACTAAAACTTTTCCCCATCAAGAGATCAAGAAAATCAAGGACATGGAAGTTTTGAAAATTAAGTGTAGTTTTTTTTTCCTTGCACATTATTTATATTTGTTATTGTCATTGTTTTATCAACGTGTAAAAGTAACTACGCATTCGGAAACAAACCAGATGAATGATATGCAGGACGGTTCCATTTAACAAAGCTGCAGTGGGGAAGGAAGATGAAAATGTTCATCTTCGAGTTTAACAAACCCAAACTTCCTTGGTAAAAAAGGATAGAAGTACTTTACATATTCCCAAAACTGCAAATATACCTCTGGGGTACTTATTCAATAAAAATGTTACACCATAAATTGAAAACTCATCATTCACCATCTATCCAATTCCGCTAGCTGAAGTAAACAAGGTTTTAGAAAATCACTAAACACTGGCATTGTCACTGGAATGAACACGATATAAAATAAGTTTATTACCCTTCTAATGTTGCCTTTCCACTGAATGAACTCGAAGACATAACCGAGAGAACATCGGTCACTGATGCCATGACGCTTAATGCTGCTTTAAGAACCTCCTGGGAACACCCTGGTTTTACTATGGTTCGGACCTGAGGTCAAAGATGAAGCAAGTTTTATCAGAAAAAGCCACAAGGAAAAAAAAAATCACAGTAAGTTCAACCAGATAAATACCAATATTTGGTTATAGCGGTGGAATTCAAAGCATATTCAAACAAAATCAATGATCTAAGAATCGCGTAAGTCAACCGCACCTTATCAAGATATTCCTGTAGTTTCTTGATGCGGCCCATGTAATCCTGGTCCTCAACGCACAGAGAGAGGGGCTTAGCATCAGCACCAGGACCATCAAACTGAAGAGGTCCAGGGTTTCTATAGAGATCGTCTATGAGAAACTTGCTCGCATTCTGCCTCAATAGCCTGTAACAAATACAATACTGTGAGTGAAGCTATCTCGGATCGTCAAACCATTAGAATTATGAAAGCAAATGGAGTTCTTCTTTCACTGGTTGCAGGTGCGCGGATGGAGGGATATGGACTCTTACTCGTATGCTTTCCCTTTCAAATCTACCGTTGCTGGGTGAATTGCAGGTTTTCCAATGGATGACGCTCCAGGATTTTGAGCCCAACGCTTCACAGTCATCATGGACTGTGTTTTATCATAAGTAATTAGATAGTTGGCATTGTCACCAGACGTAAATGGCATCAATAAGAAACAAAAATCTAACGATTATCACAATACTATGAAGTTAGTTAAACTGAATAAACAGCATGAAAGGAAGAAAACCCAACTGCAATCGGGGCAGCACCACAGCGCCATTTGTTCACAGGATTTTTCAGGTTAGTTAAAGTAGCCATATATCCGTTCAAGCCAGCAGCTAAGATATGGTAGCAAACATGCCCAAGAACCTGAATAAAATGTAACAATCAAATGTTTAACTAAAGTTCATATTAAAGGAGCAAATGCTCATCAGACTTCAAGACTGTTAATTATCACACATACATAGGCATAGTCACAATCAAATTTCGAAGGTAAAGATCCGCGAGCCTGGTAACCAAAGAAGTGGCAAATGGCATTGAATTTCTTCCCCTTGTAAGTCCCTTCTTTCTGTTAAAAATGCATTACACAACAACAATCAGATATTTTCAAATAAAACTAGCCACAGAAAAGAAAACAGTAGGAAAGAGCAAGGCCAATTAATATTGAAGATCAGAGTCCGATAACTGAAAACCATAGGCATATTTTTTTCACATCCTCAAAAAAGCAGATGAAAGACCAAAAGGCTGGTCGTATTAAATATCTCCACAGCGGGATGCCCATGGAATATAAAATTACAAAAGTAGATTCAGGGATTACACCAAAAGAAAAACAAATATTTATATAAAACCAAACGCAGTATGTCTTACCAGACGCTTGTTAATTTCAGCCTCCACAAGATGTGCCAAAAGTTTCTCCGTCTCAATCTAAAGAAATTTAAGAACAATGGGCATCACGTATTTAAAAGAACAGAAGACATCTTTTATCTAAAACAAGTATCTGAAATACAATACCTGAGATAACTGAGCAGAATCATCTGATTCGGGGTGAAGTAGCAACTGGAACAATAAAGTTGCAACAAACATTAAGATCTCACAACTAGTGGACAAAATTGGAGATGCCATTGATTTTGAAGATTAAATAAACATTAACCTGCTTTCTGATAAAAGGTGGCAGAAATTCAAAAAGCGCTGATGCCCAAGGAGAGAGTTGGGAAGAAATTTTATCAACCAGAACTCCTTGCCCAAGTAAACTGTGAATTTCCTGAAATATGCAATAAAGTGCATTATTTCAAGTAAAAAGATCACGTAGTTTTTTAAACAAAAAAGATCAATGTATGGTGCCGCTTTCCATGAACCAGAGAAAGGGAGAGAAGGAACCTTCAAGAGGGCATAGATTTCAGGAATACTTTCAATGAGCCCTTCGGGTAGTAAGATGACCCCATGGTACTTGTCTGATCATAATTCACAAGATCAGATAACCGAAAACTATTACCAAATATGAGATTAGAGGCACAATAAATTGTACGAGACCTTGTTGTGCTCTAGCCTGAACAGCATCACATATCTGTGTCGTCAAATCAAAAAGAGTAAGTTTTGATGCAGCCACCTCCTCACCAAGAATAACCTGCAAGTGAGTATAGCCAATAGTTATCAGACAAGATATATGACCGTAAACCCTTCAAAGAAACAACTTCAGTAAAAACAAAATAACATCATGGAAGAAAAACTAACCAAATTTGGATGAGATTGAAGAGTGCACTCCAAAGCAACATGGGATGCTTTCCGGCCCATGAGTCGAATGAAATAGTAATACTGGAGAAAAAAGGCATACATAAAGATTCTTAATAAAATTTTCAACAGCAGCAAATTTTTTTTTACAAAGCATGAGGATTTTTTTTTTATCATATTGAAGGCAACAGGAAAGCAAAGAGGATAAACAATGTCAGACCACATCCATGTAACTGTAGAACAATGACGACTTCTTTCCTTACCTTCTCTGCAGATAGGGCATCAGTGCATACATTGCTGATTAGCTGAGAATTGACCTGATGATGAAAAAATAGGGAAATTAAGTCTCTTTCACAAGATCATATGATGCTAAATCAACGATATGCAAGGCATAAAGCGACAGTGATAACCCACAGATGTGAAAGAAACATGAAATGTTTTCTCAGTAATTTAAATTTGCTGCAAAGTATTAGTTGCATTCAGAGACTCAGAAGGACAAAAAGATCATATAACAAAACCACGGTTCCACCCCCTGGAAAATATCAGATAAATTTATACCTTGCAAATGGTGTCAAAACCAACATTTGTTTCAACAAACTGGTTCTTGAGATCTCCATTCAAAGTAACAGGAACCCCAACAACCTGCATGATTCAGTTCGATCAATTCAGTGCAAGAAGGCAAAATCACATCGTGGATGCAGCCACACAAGAGAACTTCAAAATTGAATTTAAACTATAGTATTGAAAACCATTCAGTGATCTTAACTATTTCTGTAACTATCTATATATATATATATATCAAAAAAAAAAAAAAAAAGAGCCAGTAATCTTTATTTTATGTTGAACTGATGGAAATTACCTTTGTCGGGCATTTGGCTTCAGCAAATGTTTCGGCAAGCTGAGCAGCATCAGTGTTTGACGTCACTCCTTCAGAAATATCAGATATTCATATTTAATTCTCACGTGAATAGAACAGCTAGGAAGAGCCAACGAAAGGAATTTACCTCCAATTATGACAAGACCATCCAGCTTCAGATCTAGGCATGTCTTAAGTGCAGCATTAACCTGCTCTTTAGTTCGAATTTGATCCTTGGTCCGTCCCAGTAGATCATAACCACCTAAACAACATGAATACCACTAATGTAAAGAATCTCCATATAGCATAGCATATCAAAATATCTGCATTATAGAGTATTCAAACCACTGCATACCCTGATTTTTGTACGTT
Source organism: Trichosanthes truncata (assembly GCA_033996785.1). NCBI lineage: Eukaryota > Viridiplantae > Streptophyta > Magnoliopsida > Cucurbitales > Cucurbitaceae > Trichosanthes > Trichosanthes truncata. The sequence continues at coordinate 642,993 of JAWPNB010000009.1, read as the reverse complement.
GAAAGAATGTCGTCAGTTATCTCAAGAGTTTTCTGGGAAAATAAACCTTCAGAGCCACCTGTTGAAAGAAAAAACAGTTTATCTCAATTTACCACTGTCATTAAAATGATAATAAGACAAATCACACGCAAAAAAAGAAGGAAAAAAAATAACAGTCTCGTATATCACTTGAAATTAAACATAATCATAGATGCAGCGCAGTATGAGCAAACAGCGTCAAACACCAACAAAGTTCTCAAGAAGACCCAACATCATGCCATACCGACGGACTATTTCAGAACAGTACACGTACATGAGTAAGTAAACAATTTAAGTTTACTCATCAATATCAAGAGGAGAGGAAAAACTTACCTAGAAATCCCAGCAATATACTATTTGGGTTGTGGACTTTGAGAGCATTATGAAGTCCCCATATGACGTTATGGCCTCCAGGGGATTGCCTTCCACAAAAAACTATTCCCACCCTGTTGGCAGCAAACCAATGTGAGAAGTTTTAATACAACATATCTATTTTGTAGCCTCAAAAGCTCCATAAAATATAAATGGCCATGCAATCACCACATCCATGTCTATACAGATGCATGTAAAAGAAAATATGTAAAGAGAACCGGAGAGAATCCAGATAGCGAACAAAATAACATATGAAGTTCTAGCGATGGTATGTAATGAAAATTTATCGCCAAATGCACGCACCGGATGGCTGGATGTTCAGTAATAATTTGAGCATCTGGGACTTTGGCAGTTGCCCTGAGAAAGTGAGCCAATGGCTGACCATATGTGTGGGGAAAGGCCCGACTAATAGTGGGAGCATCAGCAGGATCCACAGCTGTAGTGGCATCACCAAATTCAACCCTAACTGCTGTTCCCTGTTATGTAGAATGATATAATGAAGACATGTAAGCGGCTCGTCTAAATTTAAGAACGTACACCTGCACCAGACCGCCAACTTGAAAGGCAAAATAATTTATTTTATTCTACAATTCCAATATTTATTGTAGTTCCCCCCTTTATTTTCACAGTACGACAATTGTCAAATTGCCATTCCCTAAGCTAAGTCTGCACAAGAAAGCATGCAGTTTCGTTTTCAGCACAAAAAGATATGAAAAGAAAGACAAGCTAAGATGGGCACACATCACACGAATCAAAGTATGAAACAAAGAACATGGATTGAGCAGAAAGGAAAAGGAGGTTCATTAGTAGAATGAATGGCAGTAGGTTGGACATCATATAAATGGAACCAAACCAACGAGTTGAATAAGAAAAGCAATCCACTTCCGTTGACAGAAAATATTTGGCATCAACAAGAATCCTTTGGTGTGTGAGGGGAACCACATTTGTACAAATGTGAGGAGATTTAATAAGAAAGAAATGTGATGCCCCGAAGAGAACTCTCCAACCAAATAATTCAAGAAGATTTTACATAGAAGGCAACCTCAGAGTAAAGGAATCGACAATCGAATCAACGGAGGCACAGGAAAATAAACATAGATAACTATGAAAAAGAAAGGAGGTAGAAGTGGAAGGGAAGATCCAGTGATAGGGCATGAAAAACGCAGATCTAAGGATGGAGTGAGTAGTAGGTAAAAATTTAAACGAGGTGCGGCGTAAGATAACAGGGATCAGCAAGTGAATCGAAAACATCGGATCTAAAAGATATGGCAGCATATGGGGAGTTAGATTGCATGAAAACAGGGAGAGAAAAAGAGAAGAGAGAACGAACCTGGAGACAAGGAGGAAGTTCGGGTTGGTAGAGAGAGCGGAATTTCTGAAGATCGGAGAGTTGACGGGGAATGCCGTAATCGGAGTCCATGAGGAGTTGTAGGGTTGGGGGTGTGGCGGATGAACCAGAGAGAGAGACCAGAGTGCTAATGAGTGAGGGTTTTTGGTTCAACATCCATTTTATAGGCTTACAAAACAAAACAAAACAATAGGCTTCTACTTTTTGGCGATGATACCATACCATACCATACCATACCAAGCGTTGTTTGGTTTCGGTTGGTTTTTTTTGGTGGTCTTCCGCTGTCTACACAAACAATGACCATGCTTCAGCCTTTTATTACCATAATGCCATTCCTATAAAGCTTATGAATTAGCTTATGGACAACGTGTCGTCCCAATCAACCAAAATTGAAATTTCAAAATCTCACTGAAAGCGCACTTCAAAAGCAATGCAAACCTCAATACTACAGTACAAATTGGCTAATCGGATAAAATTTGGACCTTCATTTCTGTGTCTGACCAAAACCAGTTTCCCATCATCTTAACAATGGGCAACTCTGCACCCCTCTCCTCCAACTTCCCTAGTTTCCACCATTAAATCAACCAAAAAATAAATAAATAAATACTACTACTTTTTACCATTCATTTTAATCTAATTTCATGTCTATTTGTTCAATTTTACTCACTTGGAATTATTATAAATAAATCTGTCACTATAAATACTAAATTATTTTATTCTTCTTCAGGATGCTATCACGGACGATTTGTTCCATAAATTAAGACGCAATGTTAAATCTTAAATTGACCATTTTTATATTTAATAGTTTTCATTTTGATTGATTCTCGCATGATCTTTAACTTTTATTTTCCATAGAAACGTAATTGTATATTTTCTCAAACTAGTTTTTTTCAGTACAAAATGACTCAACTAGTTGCCCTTAGATTCTTTTATAAACCAAATATGAATTGAATTTTTTTCTCTATTTTTAAAATACTATCTGATCTTAACTTTATTTCCAGCAAGACGATGATTCAACCTCCACCACACAGTTGTTATGGTTGGAACTAAAGAAAGAAGACAACTCCCCAACAAACAAAAAAAGTAATTAATAAGCATCTACGCCCCCACCTAGCCACCTGTTTAAGTAAAACGATGGACAAATGTACGGTTTTGTTTCGGATTGCACTTTACTTCCAATTGCAAAAGAGAAAAAGTTCGTATTGCAACCAATCAAAAATAAATGTTGAATTAAATATTAATAATTCTCTTAAGAAACAAACCGTAATTTTAGACCACTCCCAACCAACTCATCGATACAATTCTAAATAAACAAGTACAAGGTTAAAATGGATAAGATCAGCTGCAGCCGACAGCCGTTCTTTACGTCCATGGTTTTCGATAGCATAAACTCAGCACCAAAACATACGGCATCCGATCCATTCTCCGCATTTGTTTTAGATAACAACATTAACTCCACGCCTATCCATTTCCATCAATATAGAACGCAAGTAAAGTTACGATAGTGTTTGTTTATTCATTCAGTCAGTCTAACCATCCATCCAGCTTAACCCTCAAAATCACACTACCATTTCTAACGCCTACAACATTTAAATAGAAATCAAAGCCACACTAGGCTCGAATATCACCTCCAACATACTTTGTTTCATCCTCGTTCTCGTCGCCCTGCATCTCCTGGTCTGTAATGATGAGTATGAGTATCTGGGGTCGTTATTTCCTCCCCCGTTGAGAGGCGCGCTTCCTGGACCTTCCTCCACCATTGTTACTCGTGGAACAAGTTCCAGAGTTGATTGTGGGAGTTGAGGCAGAGTGAACAGGCAAACGGTGCCCACTAACCAAAGCAGGGAACCCAACAGCAGGGATTCTGCAAGACAACCACCCTTATTTATTACATCATTCATCTGACTTATCAAGCTACACTTTTGCTCAATCAACCAACAGATCAAGTTATCATCATCTACAAACTGATAGCCAGACTACCGAAAAGAATAGGTAAGTGGCCGCCCAACAGAAACATTGAAAGCAGAAGAAGAATAGAACAGAAACACACAAAAAGTAGATTTTCAATTGAAAAATTATATTTATGTCACAACTTCTATAACATACATCGCTCAACACAAACTTCAATGAAATGGAATGATTACATGAACTTCAAAAGATTAGATTATCCTACATTCATGTCATAGATTTCAAACGGGTAATAACAGAAAGAAAGTTTCAAATTCCTGTTAGGCACACATCTATTTGGTAGTGTATTGTGGATGGACACTGGACGGGTAGGATGGGGTGGGATGGGATAAATGAATTCCATCCATGATAATAGGAATTCCAATAGGTAGTAACAGTGAAAAGAGTGTGAGATTCATGCCAAGTACGCGTCATTGTGTAATGTGTTGTGGACAGATGGGAGGGGATGATGAAGGGTGGAATGGGGATAAATAGATAGACGGGATGGGATGGATCAGTAGATTGACTGATTGATCAATAGATCACTTTGATCTGTTTTTAAGAGGTATAAAAAGTTCCAAGTCCCTATTACTTTCTATTCATAATTGTAAAAATAAAATAAATAATAAAAAAATTTCCTTTTTTCCCATCGTTGTTTTTAATTGGCCCAATTGATTTGGCAATTGGATTGACTTTTTTCCTTTTTGATGGGAGGCAATTGGATTGATTGATCAGGCAACATTGGCAAGAACATAAAGATACGTGAACTTAATCTTCTTTATTTCACACAAGGAACTCCAATAGGGAGTGACAGAGAGAGAAAATGGGTTTTACCTTGAAAACAAATTTATATAACACACTAAGACATAAATTGCTTGATGCAAACGTTTAAATAGGGAGTAACAGAGAGAAAATGAGTTTTACCTTGAAAACAAAATTATATAACATATTACAACATAAATTGCTTGATGTAAACGTCCACCGAAGTAGTTATAATATAAAAACACAAACTTAAAAAGATCTTCTAATCTAATACTAAGAATTCCAAAACTTAAAAGCTACAAGTTCATTTGAATTATGAAATCTATTTTATAACACAAGGCACAGTCACATGCAAATGTTAGGTTAGCAAAAGAGAGAGAGACTAAAACAGGTAGACTGATGTACTGAGGGCCGAGGAACAGTCATTGACATCTTCTCAGGTTCATCATTAGTCACTCGTCAAGATTACTCAAAATTGACACCCCAAAAGTTTTCCTTTAAAATATTTCATTTTGAGTCTCCAGAGCCAAGAGGATGTTTAGTTGAAGTAAAATTTTTAGTTTCTCCCCTACATCCGACCACCCACCTGCCACACTGTACCAACCTCCTCAAATAATTTCTCCTCCCATGGTGAATCTACTCTACCATGCATAGGCGACCCTTTTTAAGAGGATCACGTAAGGTTCTTTTTTTTTAAAGAACTAAAACCATACTTACAAAGAGGAAACAAAAGGAGGATCTCTTACATTTTCTCCATCCTTACTCTCCAAGAGATCAGCAGGTTAAGAATATGGATGTGGACAATATATGATTTTACCTTTTTAAACATATCAAGATCAATTATTTCTCTAACGCTATCATCCAAACAACCAACTGTAAACGAAGATTCATTTGGCCATATATGAAATGATAAAGCAAAAACCAATAAGGAAAAGATAAACCGTACCCAACAAGAGCACAGCAGACTCCTGCTTGGTCAGCGAAGCACCAGAAGCGCTTCCCATCTGTAGACTAAAGCGTAAGGCTTGATTCTCAGCACAGTAACACTGGAGCAAACGCCCCAATCTCCGGCATTCACCTTCAAGAAATTTACTCTTCATCTCTAGATCCCTAACGTGCATCTTTTTCCTCTCCCTAGATCTCACTGCCGCATCCCTATTTCTCAGCTGCCTGAAAAATTCGAATTCATATATTGCAGTTATCCCTCGAATGGCATTCATCATGCATTATGTCAGCTGCTACTCAAAAATAAAATGATCTTCGATGTCGTTATTTAATTATTTATTATCCTCCTTTATGGAGGTGGGATGCATCTAAAACGACGGGATAGCACACAAGCCCATTTCTACCAGCATTCTTGGAGTTTAAAACATACGAGATATCTTCGAATTAAGACTCCCATATGAAATATAAGGTCATCAAACATAAACTAATCTTTGGGGGAAATCATGGTGACTTATTCGAATTAATTCATAATCTCAAAAGAGAAAAAGCAAACCCTTGCACTACCACTACCAACGGTGGAGCAAGAAAAAGATTTTCAAGACATAAACTATAAAAGTTTGACGAGGTTAAAAACGAACATAGTGAAACCTCCTAATTGATTACAAGTAGTAGAATATCAACTCATAAAAGAATCAGTAGCAATACCTTCTTCGCTTTTTGGAACTAGGATCATCGGCATCTTCACCTACGGTATCGTCGATATTCGATGTGTCGACCTTCTCCTTCTGGGAATTGTTTGAGTCGTCAGCGCAATCGGAAGCATTGGAATCAAGGTCTCCTACAGCATCGACCCCAGAGGACCTCCCATGAGAATCTACGAGTACTTCAGCCATCAAACTACCGCAAGAGACCTTATCTTCATCGCCTTTCGGGGAATTGCTAAATTGGTTGCCGCAATCGGAAGCAGTGGAATCGACATCGATTACAGCATCAACCGCAGAGGGTTCCCCAGGAGAGTCTACGAGTAGGTCAGCCAAAAAAGTATCGCAGCAATCATCACTAGGAACGGAAAACCCCTTGTCTAAATCGTCATTCATAAGGGCGTTCTCAATCTCGTTGATCCAGGAAGAAATGGAATCAGGAGAAGAGTTAGACAAGGGGGGTTCCATCTCCAAAGCATTCGTGCCCTCCGGTAAACCATCAAAGAAGTCGTTCCAATCTATCTGTCCCAGTATGTCATCTTCGAGGAATTCCAGATCGTCCATGAAACGGGGGAAACTGTGAGAGAGAAAAAATCTAAGAGTAAATATTTACAGAGAGAGGGAGGGAGGGAGGGAATTCGAGCAATTAGAATCAGAATTAGAGAAGTTGGAGAGAAGGAAGGATGTTAAATGGGGTTGAAAGGGAAACTGCCGCGAAGGCATAGCAGAAAACGCGTGTTTATTGGAATTGGAATTGGAATTGGAACTTAGGCAGCAAGGAAAAAAGCGGTGATACAGTGGATTTGATAATGTACGTTACCTTGTGGCCTTGTTACGGTGGTCTTCATCCATGATTGAAATCTAACGGCTGATTGATATTGTGACTTGTGTGGGTCAGAATTCGTGCATGAAAGGAATAAAACATGGGCGCCACGTAGGATTCTAACTGTGCGTACTGCGTCATTCAGCCAATAGGACGTCGCTCATCTGTCTTTTACATTTACACGTGGGCTTCAACCCCCCCCCCCCCCCCCCCCCCCTTCAATATTTTGTTTTGTTACATAAAACAGGAACACGGGCACTATTTAATATTTGTTTGTATTCTATGTCAAACAATATATTCTATATTCTGATGTATATTATAATGCTTTCTCAACAAAAAATAATAATAATAAGCAAACACAAAAAAATAAAAATATAATTTTTTTAAAAGCTTATATGTACTATTACTTTTTACAAATTATAAGGATATAATTCCTATATCAAAACTTGTCAAAATATTTTGATTTTTAACAAATAATCTTTAAAGAATGATTTGAAATTCATTTAAAGTTTAAATCATTCTTTTTTCAAATATATATTTTTCTTAATTTTTTCATGAATCATTTGCTAAAAATGAGTTTTTTTGGTTCAAACGAAAATACTCCTTTTTGTTGATAATATATTGTTTTTTTATGCAAAAAGTAAGTTTTTGTCGTGGTATATCAATTTTTACCTTAGATTTTTAAATCATCAAAATGGACACTAGTGTCCTAGACTTAGATGAATATTACAATTATTATTTTAAGTTTAATTTTTACTAATTCATCCACTAATTTTCATAAAATAAAATAAAAATTCAAACATTATAATTTCAATAAAAATCAAATTTTGTACAAAACTTAATCACGAATATTACAATTGTTACTTTATGTTTAATTTTCATTAAGTCACCCACTAATTGTAACTAAAAAAAACATTGTAAAATTTCAAACTTTCTAATTTCAATAAAAACTAAATTTTGCACAAAATTTAATCATACATAAAATCATCCTTGAATAACTAACTCACAAATTTATTTATTTTTTAAAAAAAATCAACTCTAATGTCATATTTTTTTTTAAATCCTACCAAATTTGTACCAAACAGATATTCTATAATTTTTTATTTTTTTCTTTAACAAATTTTCAAACAAAAAACTGTCCTAAAGTAAAAAATACAACACTCACTCAAGAAAAAGTAAAAGTTGCTACATTTTTCGAGTTTAATGTAAAGATTACCACATGTTATTAAAGGTTGAGGTCGACATTGCAATGCCCAAGTTAAGGTGCAATTCCATCAAGTAAAAAATTTGTACATCTTGCCACGTTAAAGAGGTAAAAAGTGGTTTTCTTTTGCCCATTTTTTAAAGGGACAGTTGCAAAAATGGCAAAAAATTAAATCCCAATTGTATGTGCGTCCTTCATTTTTTCATTTAGCAAAAAAATTCGGACCAGCCCAGTACGAATTTGCGAAAAGTCCAAAATAACCATCTCGTGAAATCTCGCGTCTTTCCAGTAACAAGTACATCAACCTCGCATCTTTGCAGTATCAAGTACATCAACAGTCTAGCATTGATATACTACAGATATACTTTATATACCTAATATCCAGTATATCAGTGATATACTACTGATATACTTTATTTAGGTATATCAATGAAATGGAAATCCTAATATTCGATATATCAACAATACATCAAAAATAGCTAATACGAAGTATATCAATAGTATAATAGTGATTTATACTCAGTATATCAGATATACCTAATATCAAGTATATCAACAATATACTACAGATATATTTTATTTATGTATATGAATGAAATGGAAATCCTAATATTCAATATATCAACAGTATATAAAAAATAGCTAATACGAAGTATATCAAGAGTATAATACATACTCGATACATCATATATACCTAATATCAAGTATATCAACAATATACTATTGATAGATTTTATTTCAGTATATCAATAAAATGGAAATCTTAATATTTAGTATATCAACAATATATCAAAAATAGCTAATACGAATGTATCAACAGTATTATAGTGATTTATACTTGGTATATCAGATATACCTAATATCTAGTATATCAGTGATATATTACTGATATACTTATATGAAGTTGATCATGAGTATATCAGTAACTCGCGTATGATGTATACGTAATATAGAGTATATCACTTGTGCACTATTGATATACTTTATTTCCCACAAGCATTGTTCAATATGAAGTTTTTCAGCAGTCTATCAGTGATATACTGCTGATAGACCAACAATATACTTAACATAGAGTATATCATTAATATATATCAGTAACTCACATATGATATATGTTCATTTTACTAATATATTGCTGATATACTTATATTATTGATATACTACTGATACACTTCTTTTTAAGTATATATTAGTTGACTGATATACAAATATAAAGTATATCAAATATACTACCGATATACCCGCTGATACACCAATGAAGGTAAAATTAGAATAATAAAAAAAACAAAAATTAGATTTTCAATTTTTTTTTCTATATTTGCAAATTTTAAAATCCATGGCTAGATTTATAAATATCATAATATTTTTTGATATCCATTACAATTAGAGATGTTCATTTTTTTCGCAAGGAACCACTTTAACGGGGCAGAGAATCCCCATTTAGGTGGGGAATGGAGGAGGGAGTGGGGAAAAAAATTCTCCCCGAACTAAACAAGGACAGTTCCCCATTCCCAGCCCCGTTTAATATATATATATATATATATATATATATATATATCATTTAAAATTTTATTGTTAATGATTTAGATAATTGAATGTGTTTGAATTATATAGTTAAACATTTTATATAAAATGTTGTTTTGTTTTTATTAGGAGGTTTAAGAATTTTATCTTTAAATAAAGATTGTTTTTTAAATAGAAAATTAACTATTTAAATGAAGATTTTTCATGAATAATTAACAATGTAATTAAAAACTAATGGATATTTCCCATGTAAATTAACTATCTAAAAATTTATCAAAAGAATTATTTGATTCTTAAAAAAAAGAAAAAAAAAAAACTAAACTGGAAATCTGATCTCTGCGAATTCCCTACGAGGAATCCCACCCCTATCCCTGCAAAATTTAATGAAAAATTTATCGAGGATGAAGATTCAAATGGGAGGCAGGGACGGGAAGTCATCCCCGTCCCCGTAGACATCTCTAATTACAATTTCCCTTTTTAAAACCCTCCGTAAGCTTTACATGATACTTGATATCTCGATCGATTGAATAACAATATCCCATCCTCAGTAGAAAAATATGATATGTAACCCTCAGAGATTAACCACCAACTAAAAAAAAAATATATCATCATACCGACGATGCAAGGTGGTTGGGAGAACTGCTCACTTCACTGGCCACACCTATTTCTGCATATTTGAATTACATAAAGAAATTGGCAGGTGAACTTGGGAGTATACTTAAAAATTGACAATTCATCACTCATCAGGATTACTAAACGGGGGCCTAACGAGAATTGGTACAGTAAAACTTCCTAATGAAAATTTGAATTCTTCAAACAACTTCAGGACCCTGTCCAGAGGAAATCTATTGGCTTGACAGAAACATTTTGCATAACAACTCTCTAATCAGAAACAATTTTATCCTATTCCATGCCATAGAGTTGTCACCTAAACCTGAACTAATTAGTTAATTTGCAGTCAAACCAATCACAAGCCATCATCCAATAGGAACGCATAGGACGGACCCCTCAAAAAAGGAGGAGAGCAACATGGAAGAAAGGAATTCAGATATAAGCAGCAAACAAACCAACCAGTATTCTCACGTGCGCACTAGACAAATCCACCTTCCACAGAATCGATGCAAAATACCAAAATCAAGTTATTCAATCCCCATCATTTTTTAAGTTTCATGCCAGAAAACTTGGTGTGAAGATTCAAATAGTGCAGAATTCAGTAACTTGTTGCAGACTGTATGAAATAATATAAAGGACAACAACCAACTGCGTTATTTATCTTGGTGTGAAGATTGAAATAGCGCAGAATTCAGAGTTCCACTCACTCTTCTCACCCACCAACCCAAAATCCTGGATGAGCCACGCCACTCCAAGGGAACTCAAAAAGGCAGGGCTTCATGTTTGTTTCCATTGTTCACGGTGATAAGGACAACGGACCTCCACATATCTCCACAATGATATGATATTGTCCACTTTGGGCATAAGCCCTCATGGCTTTGATTTTGGTTCCCCAAAAAGCCTCATACCAATGGAGATAATTGTTCTCACATATATACCCATGATCACTCCCTTCCCTAGCCAATGTGGGACATTTGTTTGTATAGAAACACACGGTAATCTTCCTTTTCCTCTCCCTCGCTCACAAAGTTCTTACTTAAGTACTTTCAAAACCCAAGGCCATAATTGCTCAACTTCACTACATTCCAAACAATTGCCATATACAACCTGATAGTTGGTGTGAAACATCTAAAGATTATTCTCTCTCAAAACTAGTTATGTAAGTAACAACAACAACACGACCATTCACAGTTAGTTAACATATTCAACAAACTAGTTAAAGGATATGAATGATGAAGCGGAGATAGAAATAATAGTGAGAAATCATATCGACGACATAGACTAGAAAGAGAAATAGCACATAACCAAAAGGCTGCTTGATATGATGTCCATCGTTTTTGTCTAGAAAAGATTTCTAATTTCCTATTCAGGCAGCGCAGAAAGTACTCTGGTGTAAGGTACATTAGTTAAATGACAGAGAGCACAGAATAATTACCAAACAACACATCACTGCTTCTCCTCTCTTTCCCTGTTCCACTGTTCAATACGGGCTCGGCGCTCTTCGCTTCCTTCTCTGACAGTGAAAGGGGCAGGGCTTCTGCTTCGTCTGGGGCTACCATGCCTTCTCCTTCCCCCATCCCTATCATACCTATCGTAACGCTCCTTGCTCTGTCCGTTTCCGCGATGGTCACGATCTCTGTAATCCCTCTCACGCCTGTCGTAGTCCTTCCGGTTCCGCGGACTCAAACTTCTACTCCTGCTCCGGCTCCGCCTATATCCCCGGTACCTACCGAACAGTTTCCTCCTCAAATCCTTCCCAATCATCTTAACATGCATAAAATTGCAATATCCGCCTCGATTACAATTATTCTCCTCGTACTGGCGGCACGTGGCCTCGCGAAAATCAGTCACCGGAGAAAAATCTGCGATAATGGGTCGACCAGAGTAGAACCGCCCTTGCAACGCTTGGAGTGCGGCAGCCGCCTGGTCCTCCTCCCTAAACTGAACGTACACATTACCAATCATGTGGTCGGCGAGATTATCACAGACGTTGAGGCTCTCGATCTCACCGAACTTTCCCAGTTCCTCGTAAATGTCTTCGTAGAAATCCTCAAAGTGTTCCTGAATCTTGCGAGGATCTATGGGCTGGCCCTGGGCATCGACGCCAGGGGTGATCATGTCGGGGCGCTGGTACATGTTCGATAAGAGAAGAGTCGGGGAAATAGTAGGGCGGTTGTGGAGGCGAGAGCAGCGATCTCCGTGACGGCAAGCGCCGATCTTGAAATAGAAAGGGCAGTTGACACGGTCCTTCTCGGTGCCAAATATTGAGGCCAAGTGTTCAGCCATTGTAGATCAGAAGACAGAGTTTTCACCAACAATTCTCGACCTGATTGAAAGGGTTGCACGGAAAAGAAGCTGATTTTGAAATTAAAATCAAAATAAAACCGGAACCGACAGTGCTATTACAACTTACAGAAGAAAAGTACAAGGGAGGCAAAAATCCTAAATTGGAGAAATGGATCCCAGATACGTAAATGAGGTTCTTCAGACAAGGGCTTTGTTAAATTTTCGTGTCAACATAGCATCCTATTTTTATTTTTATGGCTTAATTGCTAATGTCTCCAAACAAGCAAGATTTTTGTTAGTACATAAAAAAAAATTAAATTTTAAAAGTTTAAATTCATATAACAGGCACTTGTTTTAAAAGTTTTCATGTTTGTTTTTTTTTTTTTTTTTTAAATAATAATAATGTTAAATAACACAAAAATACATCTTTTTAAATTAAAATAGAGAAGATTAATTTACACATTGATTTACTTTTTTTTTTTGTCCATTTTATGTCCCAGTTGACAATTAATTTACTATATTTTTAATTAACTTTTTTAAAAAATATTTAGCCATGTTTATTAATATGGATTATGGGAAAAGGGGCTAAACTAGGGTTACATCCCCGTTCTCATCCCATCGCTAAAATTAAATTGACGAAAAAAAATTCTCATATCTATCTACAATTGAGTTGAGGATTTCTCATACTCTTCTTCCGGCGAGTCTCCACAAGTCAGTTCTTGCCAAAATATTATCATCCCTATTGTTAAGGATTTTTTTTTGTATGACGACTCAAATTTTTAGGCTCAAATAAAATATGACCACCTTTCTAAAATTAATGTTGGATAACCGTTTGCTTACGTCACAATGAGAATGAGAGGATGAGAAATCAACGAGAGTGAGAGGTTCTCAATAACTTGCGTGGTAAATTGATTCTTCCGGTGAAATCGTCTGACCTGAGCCTGGCTTGGTTCATTCTGTGTGTTACAGGTCTGTATTGCAATCGACACCTCGAATAGGATTGTAGAGAAATTTGTCTCGCTAGTGTTCTTATTGGGGTTGCATAAAACGATGATTCATTGGTGTGAAGCCAATAGTGGACGTTGGCGTTGGCGTGCGTGAGAAGGAGAATTGAAGATGGTGATAGGGGCACGAGCATGGTTGATCGTTGTTTTTCTCGTCCACTCACTTTCTTGTTGGTTTTCTTGTCCTTTTCATTCTCGTTATGATGTAAGCAAAAGATTATCCATCTTTAATTTTAGAAGGTCGATCATACCCAAAAATTTAGATCATCTATACAAAGTTAGTTTATTATTATTATTATATATATTTAGAGTTCAAATTTTCATCATTCTTTTATTCTCTCTTCAAAACTTATTTGAAGAGACAGAGAGGAAAGGCCTTAAGAATAATATATATATACATATATATATATATATGATGACACTTCATTCCACATTTGTTGAAATTTTAAAAAAATTCTAAAATTTTAGAGAATATAAGTAAATAAACATTTTTGTTCTTTTAAAAATTGAACTTAGCCGACTTAAAAGTGATTAATACACAATGATCCAAACAATGCTACTACCTTTTGTATAATAAAATATTGAAAATCGTCCATTCAAATAGAATTTAGTGGATGTTCCCACCCAAGAAAAAATTTAGTGTGGTTATCACTCTCTAAATTGTTGAAAGTATAGTAAAACTATAATTTTTATGATTCTCTCCTATATCCAACTATCTAAAACTGTCTAGCCTCTTTTAATAATTTCTACCACTAAAAACACATTTAAAGCTATATTTAATAAAAGTTTCAGCCAAAGAGAGCATAGCTCAATTAACATATTAAATGAGTTAACGACCACGAGATCTGTGGTTCGAATCCCCCAACCTCTATTGTACTAAAAAAAAATAAATAAATAAATAAAATTTTCAAATAATTCTAAGATAAGGAGCACAATAGTAAATGCTCTTTCATAGTTCTAACACATATTTTTCAATTAAAATACCAAAAAAAAATTCTAACACACATAAAACTACAATGAAAACAAAGTTGTTTTCGGGAACCAAAAACCCAAAACCACAACGAAGAAAATAATGATTAAACAACAAATTATTTTTAAAAAAAATAGAAAACAAGGAATGCTGGCCATTACAAACGCAAAACCAATACATGTTTTCCTCTCTTTTTGCCAAGGAGAGAACTTGGTCACGGTTTCTTAGCAATAGACCGAAACGCAGGGTATTACAATTTACAACAAACAGAGCTGAATGATTGTTTGATCATCGGAAGCTGTTAGAAGGGAAGTTGCGCAATGGATTCTGCCTCAGCAAGTCCGTTTCCCTGCTTAAACAACATAAAAAATGTAGGCTGCAAATCATACTTCAGCCTCCTCATGCAAAAGAGAGCACTGGAAATACTGTGGTGATGATTTCTCACCTTTTATAATCGCGTCCATCAACCTGCCTAAGGTGTGTGGTTGAAGACTTGCCACCTTCCTCATGTTCCAGTTTATGCGCCCTATGAAAAGAAAAAGAATTGGGGTGAAGTTAATGAACTCTTGGCTCCTGGTTAACTAACTGTGACTAAACAATGTTTTAGCTTACTCTTCACAGTCTTCGTCCACAAACACCTCTATAGGTGCACTTGCATTTGCTCCTCCAATCCTGGATCCAATCCTTTGTGGTATCTGGCAATAGAAATGTTGACGGTCTTATAAACTGCATCAACTATACAATTCAAGTATCGAATCGAGTAAAAGCTTGCATGTCAATTCCATTGTCAAACCTAACCTTGTGGGAAGTCCATTTGGAAGGAAGCGCATTGTTTTCTTTATTTCTCTCCCTTCGACTCCCTAGTATTGTCCAAGAATTCAAATGTGTCTTTGACACATCTGGCTCATGGTGTGAAGTAATGCCGACTTTTGAATCATCATAAACGTCAAGTGGAGCTAGATATGGCCTATCATTGAATTGCAATAAAGTCAAAAGGAGAGAAATGACAAGAAGCAGAGATTCTAGTTTAAAGCAGCATCAATCAAGGAGTTAAAAATCAAAACGAACAAACGTATGAAGAGCAACATTATGTAAAGGTTGATACCAACCCCCCCCCCCCCCCCCCCCCCCAAAAAAAAAAAAAAAAAAATCAAATAATAGAAATATGATACATCAAGCAACTTCCCGTATAAGTGAGATTTGTACAACCCAGTACTAAAATCTCTCACAGTGCAACTGCACTCACCTTTCAGGTTTCATGTTTTTCCTGGAAATATCGAAATTGCCCATTGTCTGCATTCCTGCAACAGATAAAGGCCTAAGAAAGTGAAAAGTTCTAATGCAGATAAAACCAAGTGAACTTACGGTTATCTGGATTGGGAAGTACAGTTCCAAAGCTACGAACTGGTAAGCATTTTTCCACCGACTCCTGCACAAAACAGGTACACCGAGTTGTCATACGACTGAACTACATTTTACCTCAATAGTTTCATACATCCGAGTTTTATAATGATTTCTACATATAAGAAGCTCAGTTAGTGGTAAAATGACATGAGCTACATTCTATCCAAAAACTTGCTTACTTCTGCTGCTTTTGGTCTTTGCATCGAGTGTGAAAGAAACATTCTATAAGCATCCTTCAGCTTATCTATTGGCTGAGCATTCCTACACATCAAAAGAGTTAAAATAAATAAATGTATGGCAATGGAATTTTTTTAAAGAAATTATAAAGAGAATTTACTATGTTTATAAAGGAAGAAATACAAGCTAAGACATAATATCTCAAAGCAAAAATGGAGGAATTCATCAATATTAATTTTTTTGGAATCAAATCCATTATGATATTATCAGAGGGGAAAAAAGAAAGAAAGAAAGAAGGAAGGAAATATTCATCGCTGCAGCATGAGGGCACAACAACCAAGTTCTATCTTGTTTATACTATATTGTGTTCATATCGAACGAGCCATTATCTACCATAAAAAAATACAATCCACTTCTTCCACTAAATGAACCGCACATAAGTCTGAATCAAACATAACTATTTTTTAGCAAACCAAGTATCAAAACCAATGCATAAAAGTATTTGTCATATAAGGGTTACAGTGCGATGTTATAGTAACTTAATTATCATTTTATAAAAAGAAACTGCTAGTGATAAATTATCCCTTTTTTTCTTCACTTCCAGTTAACACTTGCAATAACAGTGAGCTCAGAATTTAGGACACTTCTCTCAATCAGCAAAAAACACACGCTGACTTATTAATGGCTTGTGTACCAATTAATCTATGCTGCCGAAAAGCGAGAAAGAATTATAATTGATCATGCGATTCATGTTATAAAAATAAAATACAGAAGATGCCTGGTCCAATTCAATAAGAGATGTCAAAATACTAAATCAAAGCTCACCTTGAAATGCCAAGATGGAATATGTCATTTGCAGCCTTTGTTTTAGCCTTAGATTCCAAATGCAGAGCATACGAGATATAATATGCAGAATGTGTCATCCCAATTTCATTTGCATGCAGAAAATTAAATATGACTTCAGCATCGAAACAATTTTCAGCCTGCATAATTATCAATCGACAAATTCAAATATGATAGTGAAACAGTAGTAGTACAGAATAGAAAAGGTGGATCGCACTCACATATTCCAGCCACACTTTCAAATAACGGAGATCTTCCTTGTAGCGATCTGAATGCCAAAATGTCCGCACACATTGTTCGTATATCAAAACAAGTCCAGAGAAATCACCACCAGCTGGATATGCTTCTTGAACCCATTTAATACACCTTTGACAAGTAGGTTTTGTTAGTAAAGACCGCAGGGGAATCAGAGTGCAAAGCTCGGACGAGAGCAAATCAGAGGTTAGGAAATTCGAGAGCGAAATGTCTAATGTATTCGTCAGCAGTTCGCGGATCGTTGTCTCGTAAGTCGTAAGAAAAAGAAACAGAAGGAAGATTAATAAATCTTAACGGTCTTTTTCGAAATGAGAAGTCTCGGTATCTGTAGACTGTAGGTTCAAACGAAGATCTGAAAGTTAAACATGAAAAATAGAAGAATTACAGAGACACTCACTCGAGCCATGGTTGCAGGGGATCATCACCTTTGTAGTCGTCGATAGCCTCGATCAATTTCCTGAAAGAAGAATGAAGGAGAGATTAAGAAAGGGCCGCTAGTATCATAGACGAAAAAGAGAGATAGAAAGGTGAAAAAAAAACCTTCGGTTATCGAGGAGGGATTTCTTGAGATGATTATCGGTATGGGATTTGAGGGCATTGTTCAAGATGCTGACATTGCGACCCCTCTTCAGAGGTCTGACGTTCTCTTTGAAGAGTTCCCAGTCGTTCTGAGTCTTACGCTTGGACAAAAGGAACTCAGTTTCTGGGTCCAATTCCCGTATCCTAGCGTCTGCCATGGATGTTGCTTCTCCTCTACCACGCTGCTACTATACTACGCTCCAAGAATTTCAAATTTCAAATTTCAAAAGTAAACTCCCCATGTTTTAATCCAGGAAGATAAATGGGCTGGGTGGGTTGGGCCTAAGACTAAGAGCCCGGCCCAAGACCATGAAGATTGCTTTGGGGACTAAGCTAATGGTTCATTAGGATGATTTGATAAGCAGAGAGAGAGAGAGAGAGAGAGAAGAAATAGGGGACTTGTCTACTTTGTGAAAGCGTTGGATAATTGAAGTTGAAGGAAGCAGGGCGCGGCAACAGGAGTTCGTTTTGTGGAATTTTAAAATGGCTTCAATAGCAGTTCCACTCGTGGTCGTGGACTTTGTCTATTCGACCTGTCTTGTCTTCTGTATACTATCAACTGTCAATTTCAATTCAACACTTTTTCTTTTCTTTTGTCAAAAACAAACCTATATCTGTCCACAATTCCACATTCTCAAACACGATGTATACAATACAAATAGTATCCAGATATCGTGTCGAATGAATCAAAATCAGGCATGGCATGCCTCAAAGTTCAAGTTTTATATATGATTATAACATCTTAATCACATAAAAACAAAGACAATCCTTTGGGTTCAAAAATACTTACTACTACCAGTATACAAATTTCAAATCAAAATGAAAACATCAGACTAAGTTGTTGGCTAACAGCTACTCTACTCTCTTCCACTATCTTCATCAAATGCTGCTGCATCTTTGACATCGACTGAGAAACTATATTCCTGGTCGCAGCCCAAGTATGAGTCACACATGAAATAAAGGGTGTACGATTTCTTTCCAGTATCTGGAGGCGCAGTGAAATCAAGCTTGACCTTCGACTTCCTTTGAAGGGAAACCCTTTTAATCGCCAGTAGCTGGTTACTCTTTGTGTCGCCAACAACAAGCCACCAGCCTTCTTCTTTGGCTTTGGGATACCTCGAAGCATCCACAGGCCCAACCTCGGTCCTTCCATCAAGATCCCGGTCAAGTGTAACTTGCAGTGTTACGTTCTCCCCTGCTGCAACATTCTCGCCATCCAGCACCTCATATGCCATATCAATATTTGGGAACCGATTGCAAAAGCGTGCAATATCCAACAACTGAGAATCTGTCATCTGAAGTAGTTCACGCCTTTCCCTATCCTCCATTTCCACCAGGTCAAATACTGTCTCTATGTTCTTTCCAGGGTTCTCTTGGCATCTCTTGGCCAGCTCCTTCGTGAAATGTGGTAGCTGAAGAAGCATGGAATCCCGCTCCCACAGGCCCTGAGTTACCATCTGGCTGACTTCCATTGCAAGAAGGGCAAGGCTCAGCCAACCATTGCTCGAAATGACATCCACCATTGCCTGCAGCAACCTACTGGCAGAAATGACTACCTCCCGTTGATCTAAAGCCAAGTTACCACCAACGGATTGCCTCGAGAAGTGAGCCTGCAGCAGTGCATTTGCTTTGACATGTGGGTCAGTGCATTTCGGATTTTCAAAGGAAAATCGCTGATGATTAATCAATCTGCGAATCAACTCTTCTTCACCCGGTCGTATTGGAAGCAATGCATACTCAGAAGCTGAAGCCAGAATCTCCAAAAGACCCTTCATCTTGGTTTTGGCAGTTAAAGACGAACTAAAACGCTCAATGGTATTATAACTGATGTAATAATATGATGCTATCATACCAAGATTAGATGGAGACAGGTCCATATCATCCTCAATGCCAATGCACTTGCTTGCTTCTAAATTGCTCAACGTGTTTTCAACAAGCTCTGAAAGGTGGTCAGAAAGATGCCTATGACTGACACCTTGAAGATTATAATAATTGGGATTCTGAGTAAGCCTCCTGTACATAAAAGTCCACGTAATATAATCAACAGCATCCTGCTTGTTCTCAATAATTCCAGCAACAATTTCTGCATTTATATTATCATGGAGGAAATGGTGTAGGTGGCTTTCAACCGGGAAAGCTTCATATAAGAATTTCTTGTAATATTCTTTACGGGGTGCGTGGCAGAGAATGACACATTTCCCAGAATTATCGAGCAGTGGTCGACTGGCATGGCCCATCATCTGCATCAAATCAGTAACAGGGTAGTCGGTGTGCGCATTTTCCCTTCCATCATAATATTGCGTTCCCATTACCACCACCAAATGGGCCAACAATGGAACACCCCAACACATCGAGCTGCTTATAACACAAACCTGAATCCACCCTGCTTCAAACAGTTGTGTCACAACTTCTTGATCCAAGCTAGACAATCCCTCGTGCAAATAGCCAACTCCATGACGTAAAATGGCTTTCAGCATCTCATCGTGAATCTTGTCAACAAAGGGCTCAATTTCTTCAAGAGATCTCAACAAAAATGGCAGTTTCTCTCCATTGTCTGCACTAGAGTACGTCATGATATCTACCGCAGTTAGTCTGACATGCTTCCTCGTAGGAACAAAGACAACAGCAGGCTTTCCATTCTTTGCGTGTTGAACAATAGCGGTGTATGTTGGCTTTGTCATTGCCTGCATTCTTGCTTCAAAATTAGCTATATCCACCCCCTGAATATGAATCTCCAAAGGCACAGGACGAACACCAGGCGGGAAATTGAAGAGACCATGAGAAGTTGCCCCTATCCAATCCCCGATATCTTTTGCATTTGCAAGAGAAGTAGAAAGGGCCACAATTCGAATCTTGTTCTCAATCTGACTTGCAATATATCTCATCCTAGACACAATCACCTCCAATACAGGACCACCTTGACCTCCGATCAAGTGAAGTTCATCAATAATAAAAAGACCGACCTGTTGAACATGTTTCCGTTGCTTCCAACGACGAGATAGAGCATCCCATTTCTCTGGGGTACTAATGATTATTTGACCTTTCTCCAGAAGTTTCAAATCTGTCGCCGTTTCCCCTGTTAACTCAACAACACGGATGCCAAGTCCCTTTCCAAACTTCCTATCCCAGTCCCTGTAACGTTCTTTGGCAAGAGCTTCTATAGGGGCAATATACACAGCACGTAAGATGTTATCCTGCCCTTTCTGATGATTCCTTAATATACCAAACTCGGCACAGATAGTTTTTCCACTTCCGGTTGGCGCCGCAACTAGAACATTGTCATCTGTGTTATATAACACGGTAAAGACTTGAGTCTGAACAGGATTGAAATGCTTAAAATCTTTATAAAGAGCTTCATAAGATGGATTTCTTAACGCAGTCACAGGAAGAGGTTGCAAGTCTAACAACTCCGTTGGTGGAGGGAACTTTTCTGGCAGAATGAGGTGCCTGAAAGAGACAGGCAAAATAGTTTGTGACCCTAGCCATCTATCTGACACAACACGTATGAAGTACTGCGGGGGTAGTGGTTCATATATCTGTACCGTGAAATTCAAAGTGTGGTCCTCATCAATGTACTGCTTCTTCAACAAGAAATACTCATGATGAAGAATATTTTCACCATCATTATCCTCCACAAGTACCCAAAATGACTCTACATATCCATGAACCTTGTCCTCCCATTGGAAGTCTGGTGTTATTGTGAGCTCAACTCTCAGAACAGTGCGCGTAATTGGCTGAACATGTGCAGCAAGATTTAATTTTGGGAATTGATGGATGAACTTGTGAAGAGTTCTTCCCATTTTGGGCGCACGTATAAGCTCACCTAGTTCCTGCGATGAGAGATCGTAATAACGTTCCCAAGCCAAATCCTTCTTCTCCAGCTTCATGAGAATATCATTTGAGATACCATGGAATTGCCGAAGAGGTGTCTGGACACTCCACATCCTTTTACTCACCATCTTGCACAAGTTCAAGGCTTTCTCAGCAAGTTGTGCCCATCCTCGTTTCAAGACAATCTCAAAAAGAGCTCGCATAAGACGTCCAGCACTCTGATAGAACATGAAAAGTTTTATATTAATGCAAGGGAAGCCAAATTAAAATAGGCCTTAACATAAAGGCAAAGAAAATGGGTACAGACAACAAAAGAAGTTAAAAGCACAACAACAAAGCTTGGCAGGAATCCACAAATTGAGTTGTAAATTACCATTAATAACAAAGGTTAAGCTTTAAGATTAAAGTGAGATAATTCAATCTGAATATATTCTTGAATAAAAGCAAACTGAACAGACCTGAGTTATGAACACCATGTCAGATGTCAATGACAGTCCTTCCAGCTTTAACTGAGATATATATGCTTGCAGCAAAACATTGATCTTGGCACTGGGTTCCTCCAAGCTTTCCTTGATAGGAATTGGAACACGTTCCAACAGCTTTGCTAATTCCATTTTCTCATCTTGGCGCACTGTTACATATTTAAATTCTTCACTCAATGAGAACAGACGACATAGTTCAATATCCCCCATCATTGGCTTCAAATGCTCATTGTAAGTGGATATTGTTCCATGTGTTATATAGTAGTAGCTAGCAATGCGACCCAAGTCAGTAACTTGGAAATACCCACTTTTACGGTCATACTTCACCAGATTATTTTTATCTAATATTGTAGCAGCTGAATGAATCTGCAAACATAAAGAATCTTCATAATGAGAAAAACAAAAATGTCATCTTACACAACCGCAACATAAAACACAAATCATAATTATCACCCACAACCAATGAGTTACCCACAAGATGCAATTCTTTTCAGACATAATTGTAAGGCAACATTTACTCTACATTTCTCTTTAGATTTTGTCTATTTCCCTTTACTTTTCAGACAAGTACAACGTCTCATCGTTTTTTCCTTGAGTACAGTATCCAGCCATTATTCTTAAGAAACAAATTCTTGTTTCTTTTTTTTTTATAGGAAATGGAACTTTTCAACAATTTGTTAAAAGCTAGAAAAGGCAAACGCTCCAACACCAAGAGAGCTTACACAGAAGCATTCCAATAGGATTCTATTAGTTCTTTTCATAATAAATCTTCCTCTCTTTACTAATCTATTTCTAATAAATGTTACAGTTCGCATCACTTATCACTTTAAAATGTTAATTTTCATCTTCTACTCTCTAATCGATTATTTAAGATTAAGGAGAATTCATAACATTTTTTAGTAAGGATAATTCATTGTGATTGAGGAACCGGAGCATCATACACAATGCGTCCATTGAGGAACCGGAGCATCATACACAATGACTTCCGTTGAGGCTTCTGCTTCTTCATTGTTCAGATATTTCTATTTTCTTTTCATTCTAGACCATAGATCAACATCATTGGAATCATTGCTTAGCGCCTTGTACAGCCATTTGTTTTTTTTTTAAAAAAAAAACTTGTTTTGGTCTTAATGAAAGTGTTGTTTCTTCCCTGAAAGAAAGTAAATCTATTAAATATGCTGATATATTTTTCTGAAGTGTTGAATGTTGCTCATCCGGCACCTAAGACCTCAAACAAATAGGAAATTAAGACCCCCCCCCCCCCCCCCCCCAAACAAGAAACATGTAATATCTACAAAAAGTAACAAGCAATCCAGCAAACAACCAACATTAGACGTTTTGACAACAAAAATAAAGTATTTTGAACTTACCAAATCAGCTCTCCTCTCTTCCAATGTTATATCCCTTGTAAGAGCATCAGGTGCTAGTCCATAGAGGGTGGGATTCCTTAGCATACGAACATACAAGTAAGTATATCCAAGCCAATTACACGCTTCTCTTGCATTTTGAACAGTCCCAAGAACAATTTCTGCATTTAATTGATCGGCCATTTTGGAGACAAACTGACTTTCAATCGGTAGCTGTTGGTTCATTAGTGAAAGATAATATTGTAATTCACTATGTCCTGTGATGATTATTCCCTCCCCATAAGAATCAAATTGAGGTCTTCCTGCACGACCCAGCATCTGCATAACATCTAAAGGACTTAACTCAGTCCATGCTCCTTTCTCTGGATTGTAAATCTGGGTTCCCTTGATAATAACACTATGAGCTGGCAGGTTCACACCCCAAGCAAGAGTAGCGGTGGAAACCAAAACTTGAATATGACCATCAGCAAAAAGATCCTCGACAAGTTGGCGATCAACCCTTGTCATCCCAGCATGATGTATTGCGAAACCATAGGGTAGAAGATCTTTGAGATCATTACTTTTGACTAAATCAGTATGAGTGTGAAGAATCTCACGGCTAGCACTGTCCTCCTTCAAGAATTTGCCTAGTGTATCATTGGCAAGAGCAGCATCTCGTATAGCACGAGCTGTTTTGGATGTTTCTTTCCTTGAATGGACAAAGATAAGAACCTGATGCTTTCCGGCAACCGCCATTACCTTCTCATAACAGAGATCGTTCATCAACTGGAACCTCTGCAATGGCTTCTTCACCGTTATTCCAATATACTGTTGAGAGAGAGGGACGGGTCTGTAGCTATTGTCAAAATGGAACAGACCTTTTTTCAGATCAACTCGCAAGAATAATGCTACATCTTCATAATTAGGGAGTGTGGCTGATAATCCCACCAAGCGGATATGCTCCTTAGTCGTCTCAATTTGCCTCACAGTTCTGGCGACAATGCTTTCAAGCACAGGGCCTCTGTTATCATGAAGAAGATGAATTTCATCAATAATCAAAAGTTTTACAAGCTGTGTGTATGTGCGATCACCGGACTTCCTAGTAATGATATCCCACTTCTCAGGAGTTGTGACAATGATTTGAGTCTCCTCAATCTGTTGACGAGTCAATGTCTGATCTCCACTAAGTTCTCGTACCTTGACACCATAGTCCTGCAAGCGATTAGACAGATTGCCAACAACTTCAGCAACAAGGGCTTTCATAGGTGCAACATATACAATCTTATATTCATTGTGGTTGTACGAACCATCCGAATTTGTGTGCAGAGCAATCTGCTGTAGTATAGTGAGGACTGCAACGTTAGTTTTCCCGGCACCAGTGGGAGCACACAAGAGAACATTGTCCGCTTTAAAGAGGGCAGTCTCGTAGACTTTACTCTGTACCCTATTTAACTGAGTCATTCCCTTAAAAGCTGGCTGTGCCCAATCTGGCATGGAAGCGATTTTAACAAATTTCTCTTCGCTATCAAAAGGCTTTGGTTTCAGTGCAGGTACGTGAATCTCTTCGTAACCCTTACTGAGATGTCTGTACGACCCATCAGGAAGTACGCACTTATTGTTTGCCATCAAAAGACTACCTTGTTGAAATGCAATACTGTTAAGATCGAGCATTTGGCTCTGTCCAGTCAACCACCCGTTGTCCATATCTCTCTCTACGGGCTCCCTTCTTCCCCTTTCCGCATCCCCTCCGCTCTCATCCTTCAATCGACGAGCCTCTTCTCTGATACTCTTCTCTAAATTCTTTTGCCTCTCTTTCGCTGTTGCTCTAGTAGCATGCAGCTGCTCGAGGATTGCAGCTAAATCTGGCCCCAGATGCATCATTTCCTCCTCAATTTTCTTTCTCTCTTCCTGGTCTTCAGATCTAGCCAAACGGGTGCACCATACAACCTTCAACCGGTTTCGTAGAAGAAATTTTACAAGGCTAAATTTTTCGAACTGGAGGTGCACCAACAACTTGGTCTCGACTTCCCGGTCGTCACCTTCAGCCAGTATCTTCAGTACCTCTTCTGCTAGTTTCTGGCATTGCTGTGGATCAATTTGTTGCTCGTAAGCCTGAGAGATTTTCCTCTGGAGCCAGTAAGCATCAATATCCTGAACATTAAGGTTCATACCCCCGTCATTTTCCTGCATGTCATCGTCATCAATTCCCCCGCCCATCTGCATAGCGCCAGAACCATTAGGCTCTGCCACATCATCCTCGTCTTCTTCATCCTCCTGGACCATATCGAGATCGCTCTCTTCCTCCTCCTCCTCATTCTCCTCAAATTCTACAGCAACACCTACATCGTCATCAAGAGCATCATCCCCATTAGCTGACGCAGGCCCGGCAGCACCGCTCCCATCTTGATAATCAGTAATAAGCCTCCCAATGGATACCAATTGATCGAATACATGATTTGGAATAGGGTTCAATAGTTTCTCGATTTCCTTTTTCTTGTCTGGGTTCTTGAATGAGTCGTTTTTTAGAACCGCCAAAATCTCATCCGCTGCGCCGCTTACTATGCTCAAGGGTTGCCCGCCCAATTGTTGTTGAATGACGCTGAGCATCGCCTCGTAAGCCGCCCTGGTCTCCTTGGTCTTGGGCATGTAAACACCTTCTTCGGTAGAAGTAAGAACACTTTCTTCCTGAAGACGACGACGCTTGCCTTGCCTACTAGGCGGAGGCTCCGCAAGGGGGTCGTGCTCTTTCTTCTTCCTCTTGGATTTCTTAAGTTTCTCATCCAATTCCGGGGGTCTCCCTCTATAAGCCCTATCACCAAAGCTTTTAGGATCAATTTTTCCCCAAAGGGACTCAGGCTCGCCGGTGGGTTCATGTGTGTCGCGAGGACGAGAGTCCGTAGTGAGGACCAAACTAGAGTTGGCTCGATACTCATATTGCTTGAAGCGGGCGTGAGCCTCGGCACCACCACCCAAATGCGCCATGTTTGAAATCGGAAGTTGCAGAAACTGGAGAGTTGACAGAAACTAGGGTTTTGAAGCAGACGCGAGGAAAACCTTCACCACAGGGTAAAGAAAAACGCCCTCTGTTTTTTATTCCATATGTGACTTTTGTATTTAAATAAAAAAGATTAAATTATCAAAAATACCCTAAATTATGGGTTGGTTTCAATTATATCCATGAATTTTAAAAAAAATTATTTTAACCTTTGAATTTTGAAGTTTATTTTAAAATAATTCTTGAAGGTTTTTTCTGTTAAATTTATGGAAGAAAAATGACGTATTTACATATGTTTTGATTTTTTTTTCAACATATATGTTCACATAAGCAACAATACAAATGCAAAAACATCATTTTTCGATCATAAATTTAATGAAGAAAAGCCTTCAAGGGTATTTTTGAAACAAATATCAAATTTCAAGGGTTAAAATGAAATCTTTCAAAGTTTGAGGGTATAATTGAAATCAACCTCATAATTTATGAGTATTTTTGATAATTTAACCAATAAAAAATAATAATAAAGAACTACTCAATAGTATAAGGTGGTTTTTCTTTCTGTCGTCCCCTTTTTCGTCTAATTGTTCAAAAATACTCTAGTTGTTTTAAAAGTTGTAATATCAATCTTGATTTTTAATAAATATTTCAAAACTATCTTTAGAGTGGAAGTCCATTCGAATTTTGAATGAAAAATTTAATGTGATAATAGGATACTTATTTGAATTGAGTTTAAAATAACAACATTCAGATACATCAACTTTTCGTTCAACGTTCTAGCGATTTTTCTACTATAATGTAATTTTGAAACATTTATGAAAATATAAGGACAATATTGCAACTTTTGAAATAAAATGTATTTTTGAAACAGGGTGTAAAGTTCATATGTGTTTTTTATAATTTAACCTTAATAAAAAATACTCATGAACTTTGTCATTTATTTCAAAAATACTCCTATTCTTTCAAAATTTGTAATATTACCTTTATCTTTCACAAACGTTTCCATGGAGTATAAAAACCATTAAAACGTTGGACGAAAGTCAACGTGTCTAAATTTCATAGTTAATTCAAACAAGCATCATAGTCATTGCCACGTCGTTTCAGGTCATCGTCACATTGATTTTTCGTCCAACAATCTAATAGATTTCTACTTTAAGAATAGTTTTGAAACATTTATGAAATGTCAAAGGTAATATTGGAACTTGTGAAAGAATATGGTAATTTTTAAACAAAATGCAAAGCTCATAAGTACTTTTTCTTAATAAACTAGTGTGTTACCACGTGCAATGCACGTGTATTTTTTTAACTCTAATATAATTATTAACAACTTGAAATTTTTGTTATTGTGCATAATTATTTTTATAATTAATTAAGATTGTTTTTTATATCTATTTATTTTATAATAACACGTGTATGTTTAACATATACAATTTATAGTAATTGGTAAAATAATGTATGTTGAGTCTATATATGCAGATGATTGATGTATTAATTAAGATTGTATAAGTTATTTAAAAAATAGTAATAAATTGAATATATCATATGTTTTTCTTTTGCATATCATAAATTATGTATTTATTTTAACAATTAATATGGCTTAATAATTATAATATATAAAAATAGTAATATGTTGATTTT
Organism: Trichosanthes truncata; assembly: GCA_033996785.1. Taxonomy (NCBI): domain Eukaryota; kingdom Viridiplantae; phylum Streptophyta; class Magnoliopsida; order Cucurbitales; family Cucurbitaceae; genus Trichosanthes; species Trichosanthes truncata. The sequence continues at coordinate 614,930 of JAWPNB010000009.1, read as the reverse complement.
GTTGTTGTTATTGTTTTTTGTTGTTGGAAAAGCAAGATAAAACTTAAAATTATGTTTGATTTTAATTTATCCAGGTAGAAAATCAAATTAACTAAAATTTGAGAATCAACCAACATTTGATACATGAAAAAATAACAACCTTAATAATAAAATAAATTAATAAAAAAAACAACAGTAGAGAATGAGGAATATGATCAAACCTTTATACATCATACGATTCATTTAAAATATAATTCAACTCATATTGCTTTGCTTTTGCAACTTTGATTAATCAAAATTTATTAGTTTAAATGTATTGAGATAAACAAAACTAAATAAATAATATATATATATATATATATATATATATATATATATATATATATATATATAGCTCACCAAATGTGAGAAGTATTGGGAGATCGAACATTTAATTTTAAAGTTTATTTTAAATTATGTGAGGTATGTGTCTTCTCCATTGAGTTGTGATTGGTGGAAAAAGAGCTATTCTCTTTTAGTGGTAGGAAGTTGAGAAGTTGCAAAATATCTTGAATTCTGCAAGTCCATTTTAAACTATAAGCAATATATATTTAAATTTTTACAAATGAATACAAAAAAATTTATAGTTTACCTTATGAGTGCATTAAAATTTCATTCATCCATTATAGTTTTCAATCAATTATAATTTTTTTACTATAAGATATAATAAACTATAAGGTTAATTTTTAGTATTTTCAACATCTTATTTTTTTATTAAAAAATAAAAAATAAAGAGCCATTTCTATATATATATATATATATATATATATATATATATATAAGTCATTTCTATAGTCATATAAGGAAAATGAAGAGTTACAAAACTTTTGAAATTCCAAAACTTCATTTTAAATATTCCACTACGTATATTTAAAAATTGAATAAATGAATGCAAAACTCTTAATATTCTACCTCTTTACATTCTATTTATTTATCAATAATTATAAGTGCATTTAAATCTTCATTCATTATCCCATCTAATTTTCTATAAATTGAATTTGTTTATTGTAAGATTTAATAAATTATCAAGTAACTTGTTATTTTCAACATCTCATTTTTTGTAAAATATTTTATTTGACTAATTTAAATATTGTGTTGTAGTTATATGTATTTAAATATAAAATTTTTTACCAAAAAAAAAATCACATTTTTATAAAATATAATTAATGAAAGGAAATTGCATTTCTTTTAAAGAAAACATTTCAAAAATATATATAGAATATTATTTTTAGTTAATTAATTTTTTATATACATAACAATATATATATATACTTGATCGGGATACAGATTGCTATGATCAATTTATTCAACTAAATATCAAGAGAAGATGGTAGGGTGTGTAAGGCAGCAATGGCGGGGAAGCCGAAGTAAGTCCTGGGATCACACCCTCAGTGGTTAACGCCGGATTCTCAAGATATTTAGAAGAAAAAATACTAATCATAAAGCAATCAGTCCAGGCCATTCAGGAGAAACACTGGGTGACATCATCACCTCAACAAAAGAAGATGAAGACGGACGGCGGTGAAGTGCAGACATATGTTATCAGCTTTCACTTTCAGCTTTTGTAATTTTATCTTTTCTTTATTTTTCAAAAGCAGCTTTAATAAAGTTTGCTTTTACTTTTGTAAAGTTTTTTGTTTTATTGAGAATTATGAGTTTCCAAAGAGATAAGGCAAAGCAGGGCATGTCCTATCGGCCACTCTTGGATTTCCTGTACAATTGTTGAGAGACTGTGGTCTTCTATATAAGGACCTCACTCCCAACTCTTAAATGGTATCAGAGCCATGAGCTCAAACATTCTCTCTTACTTCTCTTTACTCTCTCTCTCTATGGAGTAAACTCTTCAAGAGCTTAAGATAAGTAATAACTTCTCTCTATAATTCTTTATTTGGTTCTTATCAATGTTCTTAATTACTTCTTCTAATTTATTAGTCAGTTGTCTCTCTAATTTAAAAGTTTTAAAGGAAGAAATCATTCTTTTCAAAATAACTTGATAAAGGCGTGGTTAACCTTCAAGTTTGAATAAGAATTATTTTAACCTTGTAAACTTTCTAACTTAGATCGATTGATATAAACTAATAAATATTATGAGTAATTAAGCCAAAGCTAAGAATCAATTAAAGTTTATAGATTATTGTTATTATGCATCTTAAGTTCGTTTCCTCCATCTCTCTTCACCATGCTTTCTAAATTAAAGAAAAAGATCTTCTACACTCCCGTCGTAGTAGACACTACTACGTCTTCAAATGATCCTGCAAAGGATATTGAGAAAGCTCTAGCGAAAATAAATCGTACAGAGAATCAAATAGCCCAGGTTGAAGAAAGACTTCTTAACTGGTCTGTTCCAAAACTTGAAGTTGGAACCATTTACAGGGTTCCAATATTCAAACAAAAAGAACGGGATGTTATACACATTTCCGAATCAAATATTTCAACAGATAATGATATTACTGAATATCGTCTGTTTGAAAACGAACAATTAGACACCTATAAGCAGCATTTCAAATATCTGCATATAGGATGTGTTCAAGTTGCCATCAAACCTCTCTATAGGACAGGCTTAGACTCTCCAGTCTACGTCGCCTTAAGAGATAAAAGGCATCTGAATTTCTCAGATTCTATTCTGGGAATTGTTCAGTCCAATTTGGAGAACGGTCCGGTTTACTTTTCTTGTAAACCTGAATTCAACGTCTCTCTTCAAGATCGTAACATTCTGGATGTACACACTCTAGATGTTAGAGGTCAAGGATTACACATGAAAGATGGTTCATATCCATATGTTATCATCTTCAGGCTGTATTACAAAGTGATGGAAACTAATCTATCACCCAAAGCTCTAGGAGTTTCTCCTAGAAATTATACTATGCTTATGGAAGTCAATATTGAAAAAACTTCTATGACTGTTCCTAAGCAACTCAATTGGCGAGAACTTACGTCTAACCCTATTTGGAGGATAGAAAATGCTACTATCCCAAGTAATAGACAAAGTTCTGACGCTCAAATTTCTGAATTCGCAGATGGTCATGTGGAAGTCCAATTCCATTTCCAGGACAACCCAAGACCACCTCTAATTCAAGAATATTTAAGTAGCCGTCCAAGCACCAGTTCAACTGTGCGTTCCGCTACTAATCAAAAATCTGTTGGCATATCTAAATCCCTTAGAGTGGATTATGATTTTCCAGTACCAGATATTCAACAAGAAAAGTCTGAAGGATCTTTATCTCCCACTCAGACTGATATGGAAAGAAAATCTGGTTATGTTTATGATCAGATTAATACTCTCACTACTGAGAAAAGATCAATTGATGAAAGATATGATGAATATCTCACCATAGCTTTCAATGATTTCAAGATTGGTAAGCGAACTAACTTTTCAAATCTGCTTACTAAAGAAAAATTCATTTACTTGTGTACTCACCAAGTTAATGTTATCAAAAGGCCAACCATTTGGCTAACAACTACTGGAAAACAAATAGTTTCTGACTATCCTCCGAAAGAAGAAGCTAGTTTCCCTCATCCTTTAGTTTCATCCACAAAAATTATCTCTTCTCCTTATAAGATTATTGATGAAGAGAAAACAAAAGCTGTTGGTGTTAGAGAAATCAAAAACATCCAACAACAACTCAACTATTCTAATAAAGTCCTTACGACTTTATCAAAATCAGTTGAAGAAATAAAGACCGCTGACAATTCTGTCAAAACGGTTTCAATTAAGGAACGAGTCGGTTTCCCAAAAATCGACCCACTCCGACCAATGGTCCAACCAAACCCAAGACATCCTAGTCTAAAGTTTGGAGAGACTGGCGTTGAAGAACTTCTTGAAAAACTCGACAAGAAGTTATCAAACATAGAACCTACTGCAAATGATAAAGCAGAAAGTTCTAAAAAGAAAAGTCAGGCTTTCGGACTTTCAAAGAAAGACGAAAACTTGAATATGATCAAAAGAGTTGATCCTTCTGAATCAACTACAAAGATTCTTCCTATTAGAAGTGCCACTGATTTGAAGAACCATTACAAAAGACCATCACCACCCGATCTCGGATGGGATGACATCAAACCAGAATCTCGTAATTATGACGGGAATTCTTTAGTTACTTGGAACATTGATGGCTGCTCTGAAGGGCAGATGCTTACAATATTCCAAGAAATGTTTGTGGCTAGTACAGCTTATTCCAAAAGCTTTACTCAGCCCGAAATTTTAAACTGCTTACTTTTTGGATTAACAGGTAATCTGAGAAGCTGGTGGTTCAATCAATTAACTGAGGAAGATCGAAACTCGGTTAAAGAATCAGTCTTAGAAACCACTAAGACTAGGACCAATGCCGATGGCCTAGAAGAAAGGTATGTGGCCTTGGAACCAAATTGTGTTGACACCTTCGTCTACACATGTATGAAACACTTTATAGGTCGAACTAGCCTATACAGTGATCAATCAATGGAAGCTCTTTTGGGGATGAAATGCCACAAAATGAGTGACTTCAAATGGTATAAAGACACCTATATGGCTCGTCTTTATAATCTAACTACATGCGGGGATAATGTTTGGAAACGAAAATTTGTTTCCGGATTACCCAAATATGTAAGTCAAAAGTTCTATTCTACCATGACGACAAAACATGGAGGAGTAGAAATCAATTGGGCATCCCTAACCTATGGGGATATCAATAGCTCTATCCAGGCAGTATGTCTTGAACTCTGTCAGGAACAGCAGCATAACAAAAAAGTTGCAACAGACGCAGATTACCGAAAGGAACTGGGGTCTTTTTGCAAGCAATATGGGGTAGAAAATAAACCTCCTTAAAAAAAGAGATCGAATAAAAAGCTTTTTCTAAAAGCAAGCGATCTTCAAATGAGTATATTCCTCGAAAAAGGAAATACTACAACTGTAACACCCGAGACGTTTTGGGTAAGTTTAAAATGTTGTTTTGGTAAAGTTTTATTAAGAATTTATTTGTTTTGAGGGTAATTTGGTGATTTTTGGAAAAAGAAAGGGTATTATGGTCATTTAAAGAGAAGATATTTTTGATTTTTTTATTATTATTAGTTTTAAAAAAAAAAAATTATTAATTTTTTTTCTTCTCTCGCGCAGTCTCTCTCTCTCTCTCTCTCTCTCTCCCTCGGCCGAACGAAGCTCCAGCCCACGCCGGAGCAAGCCGCAGCCGCCACCCGTCTGCTGCCACACTCCGCCAGCCCGCGCCGCTCGCTCAGACCCCCACCCGCCCCGCTGCCGCACGCCGTCGCCGCCGCCGATCGTCACAGCCCTCTCTCCTTCTCGGCTTGCACGACCAGCAGCGTGGATGTGTCTCCGGAGTCGTTTTCCTGCAAGTCCGGCTTTCGTACAGCCACTTTTTGGCATCGTTTTGGAGTGGGTAAGTTTTCCGGCATCAATACAAGGTTACCCATCACAATTAAAGGCAGTTTTGAGCTCGAGTTTGATTGATTTTCAGCAAAACGACCTCGGATTCTTGTAGATCGGGCTGCAACACACCAGAAACGAACCTCCACGCTCCAATAGGTTGACTCACCCGCTGCCGCCGTGAAGCCCACGCGCCGCCGCTCGCCGGAGTTGGGTAAATTTTGCCATTTGGTCCGTTTCGTCGAGTTATTAATGTTAGAATGCGTTTTAGCGTAATTCGGATGGTTTAAGACACGTTTAGGAAACTTTTTAGGTGATTTGTTGAGGACCTTGGATTGTACTTGGAGTGGGGACTCGAGAAGCTTATTACTAGTGGAGAAAGGGTATTTTAGTAAGTAAAGCTTTAAGGTAAGGGATCTCACAACGAAAGAAGTTTTCGAAACCTAGAGCTAGCCCTATATTTACTTTGAAGTTTATGTTTCCGTGTTAAGTATTTAAGAAAGAAAGTGTTTTACATGTATATTCCTTTTACACTAGTTCCATGAGTTCTATTTGAGTTTTCATGTTAAAAAGAATGGAAATGATATGTATGTCTTTGAAATGCGATTGCCTTGACTTATGCATTCATGAGTATGTTCTAAAACGAGCGGGACCTCATGCATGTGTTGTGTGCTCATGAAAGGATTTATGTAAGGCCGTGACGATAATTCTCCCAAAAGTTTTATGTGGGTTATGAGGGAACCCGAGTCTTCGGATTCTCTATGCTCCCGGGGTTCGAGAGTGCTCCACGATGGTAGCCGACGGGCTTGAGTCTTCGGACTCCACGATGTATGTTAGCTTTCGAGCTCAACTCTCAGAGTTAGGGGAGGACTCTATTCGATGGAAAATTATGTCTTCGGACTATTTACGAGGCCCTCGGGAGAATTTAATCGTTCACGAGAGCCGCAAGGAAAAGTACATGGTTTATAAAACGAATTTTAGGTCCCCTACTAAAGCGATGGTTTACGATGGTTTTATGATTCAAAATGACATGTTGCATGCGAGTGAAACTCTTATTTTGAAACTATGAGTTACTTACTGAGTATTATTCGTTAATACTCACCATTTTCCTTTTAAAATGTTTTCAGGTAAGGCTAAGATCGGCCCTAGCGCGTGACCGGAGATCAGCTACTCGAGTCATGGGAGCCGAGCGATCGCTATTCCGCTTCTTTTATGTTTCTGGATGTACATAGAACTCATGTCGAGTTTTTAAATGTTTAGGAGGATGTTTCAAAGTCTTTTAACCTTTCTTTGTAAATCGTGCACGTGTATTTGGCTTTCTATGTTTGAATTTACTTGGTTTCTGCTGTTTGAACCCTAGCATCATATTGAGAAGTTTGTTGGATGCTAGGAGGTTGTTTGAAAATCTTAGAAGTGTGTTTTTCTATGTCTTATCAGGTAAGGGTCAAATTTTTGGTTTTCGCGTAGTTACGCCGTTATGCTGCCGAAATTTTCGGTAATATAGCGACGTGACTTAGTAATGACTCTTAGGTAGCGTGTTGAGCCTATAGGGTCGTTACAACAAAAAACGGAAGGCAAAGAAAAAACAAGCCGGCGTTGACAGGAGCACTGTTAAGTGCTACAGTTGTCAAAAAACTGGGCATTATGCTAATAGGTGTCCAGAACTCAAGAAAAAGATAAACAAGTTAGAGATCGATGACGATGTCAAACAATCTCTGCTTAGTATCTTTGAAGATCTATCTATCAAAGAAGATTCTTCTTCAGAATCCTCTGATGATAAAGATATGATCAATCAAATAGAAGAAGGTACTGATTACTTTGACCCTTCTTCTTCAAATGAATCAGACGATGATGTCATTCCATGTGGAGGATGCATCAACGTACTTACAAAAGTTCAGGAAGCACTCTTCGATTCTATCGAAGCAATACCTGATCAAAATCTTCAAAGGCAGATGATCATTAAGCTCAAAAAAGAGCTTAAGGGAACATCAGCAGAAGAAAGAAAGCCTATTTACTTTAATTTTCAAGAAATAATAGATAGGCTGAAAACAGAAGCAAATCCAATGCCAATCAGAATTCAAGATTTGCAATTAGAAATCAAAAATCTCAAAAGGGAAGTTGCTGATTCTAAGCAACGACTTACTGATCTTGAAAACAAAGTGCTTGTTGTTCAAGAAAGATCAAATCAGATGATACCTATTGCAACATGATCATCTTCTCAAATAATTGTTAATGATAATATTAATTACATTAACAAGGTATTCAATCAAAAGTGGTATTCAAAAATCACTTTAAAAATCCGTGATTATAAAATTACGGTTATAGCCCTCATAGACTCGGGAGCGGATCAAAATGTCCTTAATGAAGGTATTATTCCTTCAAGGTATTTTGAAATAATTCTCGGAACACCATTCCTCACTCAACTCTATCCATTCGAAGTTTCTAAAGAAGGAATTACTTCTCATAAACTGGGAAAAGAAATTATTTTCGAGTTTTGTGATGACATAACTCCAAATATATTTCAAGTATTGAGGAATGCCTCAATAAAATCTCTAGGAAGGAAAAACAAATTGAATTCCTTCAAGATGATATCAAATGCAGAAAGATTTCTGAAGAAATCACTAAACCGTCTGTTCAAAATAATATTCAGCTAATTCTGGAAAGAATTCAGTCTGAAATATGTTCAAATATCCCAAATGCCTTTTGGGACAGAAAACATCACATAGTTGATCTTCCCTATGTGAATAATTTTGATGAGGCCCAAATCCCAACTAGGGCAAGACCCATTCAAATGTCAAAAGAACTCGTCAAGACTTGTAAAAACGAGATTGACGATCTTCTCAAAAAGGGTTTAATAAGCCCGTCAAAGGAACGTGGCATTCCTAGATTGGTTATTAACTATAAACCTTTAAACAAGGTCCTCAAATGGATTAGGTATCCGATACCTAATCGCCAAGATTTGCTTAAGCGAATAGCTTCTGCAAAAGTCTTTTCAAAATTTGATATGAAATCTGGCTTCTGGCAGATTCAAATCAATATCAAAGATCGGTACAAAACCGCTTTCAATGTACCATTCGGTCAATACGAATGGAATGTAATGCCATTTGGTCTAAAGAATGCTCCTTCGGAGTTTCAGAAGATCATGAATGACATTTTCAATCAATATCAAGACTTCACAATAGTTTATATTGATGACGTTATTGTATATTCTCAAACAATAGAATAACATTTTAAACATCTAAAATGTTTATCTATGTGATCAAGAAAAATGGTCTTGTGGTATCTCTACCCAAGATAACATTATTTCAAACAAAGATTCGTTTCTTAGGATACGATATCGATCGAGGAATCATCAAACCTATCCAACGATCATTAGACTTCGTGGATAAGTTTTCGGATGTTATTCAAGATAAGACTCAGCTACAGAGATTTCTTGGCTGTGTTAATTACATCGGAGACTTTATTAAAGATCTCCGTATCATTTGTCTGCCACTTTACGACAGACTAAAGAAAAATCCAAAGCCATGGAAAGACGAGCACACCAGTGCTGTCAAATCCATCAAGGCTTTATCAAAAGCCATCTCATGCTTATCGCTAGTGGATGAGTCAGCAAAAATTATTGTCGAAACCGATGCCTCAGATCTCGGTTACGGCGGTATCCTCAAACAGGAAGTTAACGGAAAAGAATTACTTATCCGTTACCATTCCGGAGTTTGGAATAGTGCTCAAAAGAACTATTCCACTATAAAAAAGGAAGTGCTAGCAATAGTACTTTGCGTTCAAAAGTTCCAAGGAGATCTTATCAACAAGGATTTTCTTTTCAGAACCGATTCAAAAGCAAGTAAATATATCTTTGAAAAAGATATAAAAAATATTGTCTCAAAACAAATCTTCGCAAGATGGCAGGCAATCCTATCTTGCTTTGATTTCTCAATTGTGCCTATAAAAGGCAGCGAGAACAGCTTAGCTGATTATCTCTCGAGAGAACATCTCTCTCAAACAATCTCTAAGCTTTCCTCTCAATGCAACACGGTCGTCCAAGACCGCCCTCCACGGGAAGGCCCCCAGGGCCGACCCTCTCAAATAACTCCAATCAAGGAGTAGCACAATCAATTGCTAGTTCCTCTGGAACTAGTTCTCAAAGGGGAAAACGCCCCATTTCTCAAACGGCTGCACTCGCTCCCATGAATGCAGACCACTACGCCATGGATCTCGAATACACTACGGTATCCAGGCGACGTCAAGGTTCCTCTCAGAGGAATTTATCAATTAGAGAAGGAGAAAGACCTATTCAGGCTCCCTCTTCTCTAAACACAATCAGGCCAGCATCAGGACCGATTTCTCGAAATCAATCCTATGCTAGGACTCTACGACCTGCTGTCTTTCAGGCAAGACCTCAGATAACAGGTTATCATACAAAGACTTCCTTAGAAGAAATTATCATCGAACCCGAATTCGATGGTCCTTATCCTAATGAAGTATGTGCTCAAATATATCCTACTGGCTTTCTCTTTATGCCTGAGGATACTTCAAAAACAAGATTATTCTATGAGTTTATTTTAGTTGATACAAAATCAATTGAAATAACTCATGTGCCGGACAGAAATGATCCGTCACGAATAATTTTCTCAAACTTGAGAATTTTAAGGGTTCTTACGCCATCTCACTGGTCTCAGGGGATGTCGGTTCCCAAACGATTCTCAAGAAGTTTCAGACCACAAACATATTGTTACCATGACTATATCATGGCCTGGTACAATATATTTTGGTATGAACCATATAACCATTCATGGTACAATATTAACACGTGCAAATGATGTGAGTAATAGCTAACTAGTCTATTAATAGTCTGAACTATCTTCTAATAAATAGAAAAGATTTGTTAACTTGACATAGTTCAACTGGTTAAGACATGATATCCTTGAATCCTCACCTCTATAAGTTATTGAACTAAAATAAAAAATTGACAGAGAAGACTTGGAATAATGTCATGTGTTTTTAACTTTTGTATTTTACGAAGTTTGTAGTGAGTCTCTAAAATTTTAAGGGTATATGTGTGTTTGGCAAAAGGCTATTTTAGTAATAATCTTCCGAATTGGAAAGTTAATTTTGACCAGAAACTTTTGAAATTCCAATTTATTTTATTTTAATTATTAATTATAATCAAATGGAAAGTTGTGAGTTTTAAAATTAATTTTTAGAAAATAGAACGAAACTAACCTTTTATATTTTACTTTTCATCTCCTTTAGGTAGTTTTTAAAAATTATTTTATCAATTTCAATATTAACTATATATGAATAAAAATATTACTCTTGTCTCAAAAAAAAAAAATACGCACACATAATTGATAATATAAAACTAACAAATTTAAAGTAATATTTTATAATACAATAGTTACGTTGACAAATAATAAGTTTATTTCGTTAGAAAATTTTAAATTTAATTTATTAATAATTAATTCATTAAAGAGTATGAAAAAGTTTCTAAATTTTTAAAATTTCAAAAACTCTTGAACTTCTATAATTAATTATTTAATTTTAAAAACTATAACTTCTTAGAAGATAAAAAGAAAAAATTTCGTAATTAACCTTTTAGTTTTATTTATATATTTATTATTGTTGATTATTATTTATTTATTTATAAATGATATTTAATTAATTAATTTAACATTTATAATGAATTGTCAAAGGCATATTTTGAAAATATATAAATAAAAGAAGGAACATAATTGTCCCAAAAAGTTTTCCAAAGATTGTAGCTAGCCTTTTAATATATTACAGATTTTTTTATATAATTTATTATTGATGAACTAAAAAAAATATTTATTCTTGATAATGAATAAATGAATTAATTTACTATTTATAATGTATTAAAAATTGTGCAAGACATAAGGTTCCATGATTTTTTTTCCTCAACAAAAGAAATATAAGCTTTAATTCATATATATATATATATTTTAACAAACATTTTAAATAAGAAAACAATACACTATTTATGAGAGAACAATAAAAGAATCAATAGTAACAAAAAATGCAAGACTTACCTATACATTCCCTAAAATAGATTTGTCTGCTTGATAAAAAAAAACAAACAATATTGCTAAACAAATACTATAATTCAACTTCATCTAAGTGGAATTGCAAAGTTGCGAGTCGAGGATCCAAGACGACTCGACACATGCATCATTTGCAACTTAAATTTACCACCAATATCTTCATATCAGATTTAGATGCTTTCAAGATTGAAGAGTCTTAGAGATTGAAGAGAACTTAAATTCTATTATGAATTATAATTAAATAAAAACAAATTTAAGTTGTAGGAAAAACTTTTTACATTTCAACCTTTTAAATTCTATACATTTATTATTGACAATTAAGTATTAATTAATAATTATCAATTAATTAATTTACTATTTATAATTGGTCGATAATGGCACATTTTGTAAATTAGTAGATTAAAGAAGGGACAAAAGTGTCCAAAAAAGTTTTTCCAACATTCTCACTTTTTATAGGAAACTTTTTTCTTATTCATATTTATAGGAAACTTATGACTTGTGAGGAGGTTTTGAACAAATAAATGAGGTACTTGTAATGGGTTGCTAAAAGATTAGAGTATTTGCAAATCTAGTTAGAGTTTTTGAAATTTACAAATATAGCAACATTTTCAAAATTTGATTCCCTTTTTCCTAGTATTCCAATTTTACTATTTGTAGCAAACTTTAAAGTATATCAGTTACATTTAATTTGGTATACCAGTTAATTAATATATAAAATATTTTAAAATACCTCAGTTGACTAATATATTAATGATATACTTGAAATGCGAGTATGAATATACTATTGAAACACCAATATTATACTTTAAATGAATTTTGAATGATTGTTAATAAACTACTAATACATTAATGAAATACTTGAAATTGCATTTTTGAACGAATGCTAATATACTAATGATATACTTGAAATACATTTTGAATGAACATTGATATACTAATGTTATACTTGAAATGAATCTTGAAAGTTCGGGTATGCTACTGATATACTTGAAATTATATTTAGAATAACAAGTGTGCGAATAACATGAGCATAACTCAACGGTAATTGACATATACTCATTTTCTCGATGTTGAAACTAAGTTCACGAATAACATGAGCATGGCTTGGCGGTATAAGGATTCAAACTAAGTTCACGAATAACAAGTGCACGAGTACATGTTGCATAATAAATTTGGTATATCAATTATATAACTGATATACTGCTGATATACATGTCATTATACCAATGAGAGTAAAATTAGAATAATAAAAAGGCAGAAATCAAATTTAAATTTTCTGTTTGCTATATTTGTAAATTTTAAAAAAACTATTGCTATATTTGTAAATTTTAAAAAAACTATTGCTAGATTTGCAAATAGTACTAATGTTTTTTTTTAATATATTATTGCAAGTGTCCCTCTTTTTTAGCCAGTTAAAAGCACTCCTAAAAAAATTTGTAGTGTTATTTTTCCATTTTAAAAAAAAGTGTTTGTTGGTACAATTAAAAATTGTATTATTTTATTATGCGAGAAAGTAAAATTTCTATATTGTTGGAAGATTTAAAAACAAAGTTTATATGGTTGATAGTGTACGAAAGTGTGCTATTACATGGACTTAGACTAATTTTAGTTTTTGGTTTAAAAAGATAATATTGATGCTTTTTGTGTGTAATTTGTAGGTTCTGAGCTAATAAAGCAAAAATGAGAAAAATGCGAATACTATGATGAAAAAGTCTAAGTAATTTGACTTCTATTGGAGCTATCAAGTGAAGAAGAGACGAGAATTGAAGCAAGAAGCAAGAGCGTCGAGATGCCATATGTGCAGCCTTGCAAATCAGAATTTGTGCACACACAGCGACGAGATGTTGCTTTATAGCGTTGAGATGCTGAAAACACGCGCACTAGGTCATTTTCGTCCATAGCGTTGTAGTGTCTCAATGCTACCCCAATTTTCCTTCTTTACTATGCGAATTAGGGTACAACGTTGAGACGCTCTTCTTTACTATGCGAATTAGGGTACAACGTTGAGACGCTGGCCCTAGCATATCGACGCTGTCCTGAGCAGTATAAATTTGTCTCTTTGGATGCGGATTGGGGGAGGCTTTTTGGAGAAAATACACCATAGTTTTGAAACACACCTAGTTTTTGGGGACCTAAGAGAGTACTTTTGAGAGTAAGGAAGAGATTATAAGCTCGAGATTGTGGGACATCGCGACGGGAACGAGGATTGGCACGCGTCTAAGAGTTTCTCTCTCTTTCCATCTACTTTGTTGTTGTTTTTTAACTATTTCTTCTAGAGTTTAGATTTTGTTATTGTAGACTTTGCATAGGTAAACTCTAGGAACTTGTAATTATTAAAACTTGGCTTGAATTTTGATTCTTATCATCATGCAATATTATTCATGTTTCTATATCTGAGCTTGTGGCCAAAGTTTAGTGTTTTTAATTTGAGTTTTAACTTGGGAAAGTGAGACTTGAATTTTAGTGCGATGCATGATTAATAATTTATTGTTGTATGGGAATGAACGATTTATTATTAGAAGTTGTAAAAGATTTACTTGTTGGCATGCTTAATTGAAGAATTAGACTGGAATGTTAAGGATTCAGTTTGACATGATTTTAATTGGGCTTGGAAAAGTCATTTAACCAATTTGGTGATCTTCTGACTTATGATCGTTGCATGTATTTATGTTTTCGGATTTAAACCAAGTGGTGCTTCATGGCTAAAATATTACTCGTATGTAATTTCTCTAAAATTGTCTCCAATTTTGTAAATATATATTTTTAGGTTGTAAATTAACTATATCTCAAGTTTCAATCCCCTAGATAAAATTGAGCATTAGTAACAATGGTATTTAGTTAAATTAAAAAATTCAATCCATGTGATCGACCATGGCCACTATTACTATAAATTTTAGAGGTCTAGGTAAATAAATATATTTGATAGAACCTTCGACAAACTCTTTATCAATCGTAGATTAAATTACAAGTTTGTTTGTGTGTATTTGGTCTCCAAACTTTTAAACATGTCTAAATATGTACATGAACTTTCAATTTTGTATTTAATAGGTCATTGACAAATTCTAAATTTCAAAAATTAAATGATCTATTATATATAAATTTAAATTTTGTCTAATGAAACTCTAAAATTTTAACTTCGTGTCTTGTAGATTCGTGAATTTCAAAAAAATTCAAAAGTTCAATGACTAAATTAATAATTTTAAAAATTTAGAGACTAAACAAAAACAAATCTCAAATTTCATGATTAAATTTGTAATTTAAGTTTTAACTAAAGATTTTTAATTAAAAACAACTAAATTCAAAATCGTAATCGTAAACAAATTATTACCGGTACGTTAAGTGGGAAAGAAGAGGAAAAGAAGAAGAAGAACGAACAAAAGACGAACATCCAATTAGGGGTGTACATAGGTTGGGTTGGGTCGGGTTAGGGGAATTTTTTGGACCAACCCGAAAATTCGGGTTGGTCAATCCTTCAACCCAACTAACCCTATGCAGGAGAGTAACCCAACCCAACCCAACCCAATATTTTCGGGTTGGGTTCGGTTGGGTCACCGGATTGACTTTTTTCTATTTTTTTTATAATTTTCTTAATTATTTGATATAAATTTTGCTTGAATTAATAACTAAAATCACATAAAATTCAAATATCAAACTTCAAAGTTCATAACATCTTAATATTCATTGCAATCTTGGATGAAAAACATTAAAAGTTCACAAACAATTAATCTATAAGTATATATATATAAAAAAAAAATCAAAATTTGGGTTGGGTTGGGTTGGGTTTGGTCAACCCGAGCCCAAAATGCCCAACCCGAGAACCGACCTGAAAATTCGGTTCTCCAAAATTTTAACCCAACCCAAATCGAAAAAAAACCTAACCCAACCCAACATTTACAATTTGGGTTGGGTAGTCC
The DNA here is from genome assembly GCA_033996785.1 of Trichosanthes truncata. Classification (NCBI taxonomy): domain Eukaryota; kingdom Viridiplantae; phylum Streptophyta; class Magnoliopsida; order Cucurbitales; family Cucurbitaceae; genus Trichosanthes; species Trichosanthes truncata. Next base: position 599,586 of record JAWPNB010000009.1, on the reverse strand, counting down.
GGATTGCTCGGATTACCAGATTATGTGTACGCCCCTACGTCCAATTGTTTAAACGCGCCTTAAAAGTCGTGCCTGATGCGTTATCGCTCAGTGCTCAGTCCAATATCACAGATGGCAGCAATGGCGCTATTTCAGCCACACACTTCTCCTTCTGCAATTTCATCTTCCTCCACCTCATTCTACGGGAGTTCTCTTCAACAACTCCGTTCGCGCACCACAGCTCTTAATCTTCAAAACAGCCACTCTATCCCTCATCGTTCCACTTGCAGAGCTTCGTGGCAGGAGGTTTGTAAGATAACAAGCTATCTGTATCCAACTTTAGCTGATTGCTAAGTCCTTTTTTATTTTCTCCATCTTGCTTTAGCTTGCGGGGGTTCTGATATTCTCCGCAATTCCCTTCACGGCTGTGAAGGCCATCGCCAATAGCCCACTCGGAGAGTCGCTCCAGAGGCAATTGGAAAAGAATAAAAAAGCTGCCGTAGCCAATTCTTCGAAGTTCAAGGCTCTTGCTGAGGAGGCTAGAAAAGATAGGTAATCGGGTAAGCTTATTTTCTGTTGGTGCCCAAATCCCTCTATCTTATTGCCTTGTTCACTGAATTATCTTCTAAACCTGCTACATTTTCTGTTCAACTGGTCGGTCATTTACACCGTTGAAAACTGGTCTAACGATGCCCGCGTGATTGGTGACGACGACACCAGATGCGTTAATCTCAGAAAAACTCGTTAATATTTCTCTATATTCGGATAAAGAAAGCTACGGAAACTGGCTTTCTATTATTATCATTGAAGTGTTGGTTTGAAAATTAAGAACTGCTTGGCATGGATATTATACAGTTTGTAGTCCTTTACTCTTAGGTTGGTATCCAAAAAAAATGCAAGCAGATGTGGTGTAGCCTAAAATGACAAAGGGAGAATTCTCCAAGAAATATAACTCAAAGGATTTTATTATGACTCAAAGTGTCCATCCATGCAAGAGGCTAACTCTATAAATATTTAATGACAAACTAGGTATTTAAAAAACAAAAAAGAATTTAACCAAAACTATTAAACAAACTCACTACATACATCAAGATGCCTGTGGTTCAAATCCTGCTAGGCAAGACACTAAAGTTGGGGCACAACACAATACACCCAGAAAAACTTAAATGGGAGGGGCGACGAGTGAATCATAAAGTAACTCATAACTCATTAAGGGGCCGTTTGGCCCATGGGTTTGGGTTGGGATGGGTTTGGGTTCCAAACCCAAAACCATGTTTGGCACAAGGTGTTTCAAAACCCTTGGTTTTGAAACACAACCCCATGGGTTACAACAATGCAACCCCATGGTGTTTGTGCCATGTTTTCCTCTTCCATTTTCCATTTTCGACGACCACTCCGACAACAACTCCGGTGACCACTCCGATGACAACTCCGGCAACCACTCCGACAACAACTCCGGCGACCACCCCGATGACAACTCCGGCGACCACTCCAATGACACCTCCGGCGACCACTTCGACAACAACTCCGGCGACCACTCCGATACAACTCCGGCGACCACTCCGACAACAACTTCGATGACCACTCTGATGACAACTCCGGCGACCACTCCGACAACAACTCCGGCGACACTCCGATGACAACTTCGAAGACCACATTGGCGACCCGACCACCGCTAACGATTACCTCCGACGACCACTGTGATGAGAACTCTAGAGACCACCGCTAACGATTACCTCCGACTACTTCGACAACAACTCTGATGACAACTCTGGTGACCACCCGACAACCACTGATAACGACAACTCCGACGACCACAACGGTGACCCGACCACCGCTGACGATTACCTCAAACAACCACTGCGATGAGAACTCGAGAGACCAGTTTGACGATTACCCCTACGACTCAACCACCCCAACAACTCGACACCCCGATAACCCAACCACTCAAACAACCCGACTTGCCCGAACCACCGACAACAACCACTTGACAACCACTTCAATGACCCGATCACCCGACAACCATAGTTGATGATCACCTCGAAAACCTGACCATCTAGCAACCACCGTAGACAACCACCTAGTGAACACTCCGTGATCTGACCACCCTAATGACTACTTCGATGATTACCCCGACGACCTGGTAACCCAACCACCCAAAACTACTGTTGACGACCACCTGGTGACCACTCTGGCTACTCCAACAACCCAACCACTGCCACAACCACCCAGCGACCACTCCGGCGACATGACTACCCTGATGACGACTCCAGTGACCCGACAACTACTGCTGAAAACCACCCAACAACCATTCCGACGACTTGACCACCGTGCAATCACCACCGGCAACCACCTCGGCATACCCAAACACCCCATCAATCCAACCAACCCAACAACCACTCCAACAATCACCCTAGCGACCCAACCACCTAGTCAATATTTTAAAAGGGCAAGCGTGGACGAGCTATATGCAAAACTAAAGGCGATCCCAAGGATGACAAGGCAAGATTGAATGGCTGTTGCAAAGACTATTCTCTCGGATAGTATGATGTTGAACTCCTTCTTTACATTCACCCCAGATTGGAAGCATGATTACTCCGTGAAAATTTTGGGGAAAGCACCTAGAACCTGACTCTCTTTTCATCACTTTCATTTACCACTCTTATGACTTACATTTGTATTTGGACAACTACTTCTACTTTCTTATCATTTCATCTGGAATGTGTGTTATGATATTTTTAGAACTAGATCTTAGTTCTAATTTTTGGTTTTACTTTACCATTGGCAACACCATTCTTACATTGCACCTATTAATTATATGTTGCTACGCATAATCTTCAATTGTATGTCATCATGAGTGGAGTGAATGAGATAGCATATAGTTATACAAACTACACATAGTATAATTTAAATTGAACTATAGTTGTAACAATTGCTCTACATAATTGGTTAAATAGTTGGTATGTAACACACTAAAAAAATTATGAAGTTAAAAAAATGGAGTAGGAAAAAAAACAGTGTAAGATTTTTTTTAAAATAATAAACAGTTTGAAAAATTATAAAAAAAAAAACAGACTAAACAAACCCAGCCCAACCCAACCCTGCACCCCAAACACAGGTTTCAGCAAACCAGCCCAACACAACTCTGCACCCCAAACACAGGATTCAGAAACCCCAGGATTTCTGATTCCAGCTAAGAAACCCCAGGGTTCCAGAACCCCAGGGTTTCTGATTCCAAACCAGCGCTCCAAACAGCCCCTAAGAGTTTACCCATGTAGTTTGGGGGAAGGGGTTATATTAAGAAGAAAAGTTGCAGTAAGCAGACTGTCATGAAGATCGTATTAGAACTCTAGATTGAAACAATTGGGAACGCGACGTTAAAATTTTTCCACTATCGAGTTTTTTCTCAGGTCTTCATATGCACAAAAAGTGATTTAATACATCATTTAGATGTAAAAAGTTCATTAAACTTCAATACACGAGCATTATCTAAATGAAACTTTTTAACAATCTTTTGAAATTAAGTTTCAATCAATGCAAAGAAAAGAGCGACGAGAAGGTAAACATTTGACCTTGATCGCATTAGAGAAATCCATGTGAGGCATGTATAATCATTGACAAAGTAAATTTGAAACCTAAATTAATCTCATCATAGTGGGTGAGATCAAAAGCTGAGGATGACTAATTGTTATTAGACACAAAAGACAGCCTCCTCTGTGGAGCTAAGGGACAAATAGAACAAAAGGTCATCTATATTTATGTTACATGAAAAGATCTAGACTAGTGACCATTCATATTTTTAGAATAATTACATACACGTTGAATTAAAATCTGTCTAGAACATATAGGACTCCAAGGCCAAGCTGTATGGTATTGTCAATCATGTCCAAAGTAAGTAGATCGTGAACAAGACAATGATTGTTAAAGAAGATCATAGAAACCGAAGAGTCCCTGGTTAAACAACTTATTGGAATCAATTTGAACTTGAACTCAGGTATACACACACAGTATCCTTAAGCTCAAAGATTGAGCTTCACATTGCCATTAAAATCACAAACAAGCGGCTGTTCTAGGCAATGCAATCAAGACATTATCAACTGGTTTTATTGTCATGGAAACTTGATCTGTTGGAACAACATGACTAGTCTTCCCAGACGCAATTATCCAATATTTGTTTGAATTAGGCAATGATTTTGTAGCACAGAATAGCAAGTACCTGAAACATGAACTTGGGCACTTGAACCCTTGATTTCTGCACCATTCTTTACAAGTAGCTGGTAATTAAACTTAGCGATTCATTGCTGGTATTGTGTTTGGATTAAGAGACTGGATGTTGTTTCCATAATTGCTTTGGACTGAAAGTACGCACTCCATCACGGCCTCCTCAATCCCCACCCCATTCTGCCCATGCCTCCACCATCGCCTTCACATCTGCTCCTATTTGCATCATTCTCTCCATTCATCTTTTTTGCTCTCCTCCAATCCTTATGCTAAATCTGCGGTTAATTGCTGCCACCACTGGAATCCAATTTGCCACCTGAGAGGGATCTGATTCATCTAAAAGGTTTTCATGTACATTTTATTCTCTAGTATCTTTCACGTTCTGCAAAATTTCTTCACTCTTTGGTGTTATGAATTATTGTTTTTCTAACTATGAATGTCCAACGGCCAGGAAAAATATAAACGAATAGTACATTTGGATCTAATTGCATCATATTGTAAATACCATTCTATTGGTGAATAATTGCAGCTCATGGTATGGAGAAGAGCGTCCTCGCTGGCTTGGTCCAATACCATATGATTATCCAAAATATCTGACAGGTGAACTGCCAGGTGATTATGGATTCGATATTGCAGGTCTGAGTGAAGATCCCGTGGCTTTTCAGAAGTATTTCAAGTATATTAAGCTTCTTTTAGCCTAAATTTCTCTTCAGCAGTTCCTTTTTTCCCCAATATCTGGAATCATAAATGGATTTGTTAGTGCATACCATAAGAGAATATGATTATATGACTTGTGAATTGCCGATAGACAAAAGGACAACATAATGATGATTATCAATGCACATAAGCTGGGAGAGTAATGAAATGATCATGCGAACATGATATAGACATGACCATAAAATGATCCCCGAATATTTATCCACATATTTGTTAGCTATGATTCATAACTTGCATACTGCACAGCTTGCTATCCAACTTTGAAAATATTTGAGCTATTTTGTATTCAATATAACTTTGCAGTCCTAAATTATCTTAGATAAGCAACTCTAATTGAATGTATATATTTTTTTAGCTTTTCCTTTTTGAAATTTGCATAAACAAATCATTTATTTACTCTATCATATTTCAGCTTTGAAATACTGCATGCTCGTTGGGCTATGTTAGCATCCCTTGGTGCTTTAATGCCAGAGATCTTAGATATTTTTGGAGCTTTTCATTTCACTGAACCCATCTGGTGGCGAGTGGGATATTCAAAACTTAAGGTTTGTTTTCCATCTCTTGGTCAACCGTCTTTCTGGATATTTATTACATGGAATCTTTCTTCTGTGTCTGCATGTTTTCTTTCTTACCGCTCTCAAGTTGTTGTTTATCTTACTGCTTCTGTTCAATCTTGTTTTATTTTAAAGCCTAGTTTTTTCACCTCTGCCTTTATTAACGAAAGCAAATAATAATATTGGTCGGTGTATCGCCAACTTGGGCATATTTCAATTGGTTAAGACAGTGTACCTTCGACCAAAAGGTCAGAGGTTCTAATCTCCACCCCACATGTTGAACTAAAAAATATTGGTCAGTGTCTTGTTCTAGTGTCAGGAATTATGGCTTCATATCTTTAAGTGCAGTGATAAGCTTGAGTTTGGTTGCGGCCTTACTTCTATTCTAATCACTCCTTCGTAATTTTGTTTCAATAAATTAGGCTATGTGCATTCTTGTTGTGCCATAAAAAAGAGTTGTTGGGGCTGATGTCAAACACTCAATGCTCATATGTTTGTGTAGCCCCAAGTTTTCTAGGCTAGGCTAGGTGATTGCTTAGGTGTGCCGTGGAGTGGACTATTCCTTTTGAGAAGACTAGGTTAATGAACAATTGTCTATGGTGAGCACCTTCACTCAAAAGGCGGCCTTGGTCACCTTTCAGTCATATTTTTGTTTTCTTTGACCACCTTTTATTGCCTTTTATTTTTGTTTTCTTTGACCTCCTTTTATTGCCTTTTGCTCCTTACTGAAGGAATGCAATCTTCTAAAATCTTTTAGTACTTCTGACTAAAAAACATTCTTTTTGATTCATTATATCTTGAAGATACAGCTGCCTGTTAAAGCATACCTAACACAAATTTATTTATGCACAATCATGTGTATCATTTTGTGTTTATCATGCATTCCTTTTTTCTATTTTCTATATAATATGTAACTATAATTTTCAATTTCACACTCTGCACCTATTCAGACAATGCTTTTTGTGCGCTCTTGCCTCCAGGTAAGCAAAAAGCTTGTGGCCATAGAGTGGGCATTGAAAATATTGGTATAAGTCTCGCTAATAAATATTAGGAAGCAAAAAACCCCAAGGCTGAAGTACTGCTGTAGGAAGATGATAATATTGGCCCTTATTCCATTCAAGTACTGCTAATTCTGAGTTAACGTTCCATTCTATTTTTGTAGGAAAACCATACTATTTGACCTCATCCCATTATTGTCTTGCTAATGTTGACTGTATCTTTCTGTGCTGTGACAAGCTTGACTCTAGTTGCGAGCTTGCTTCTATTGCAATTGGTCTTTTGTTACTTTTCGCATTAAAACGGGTAGTTATGATCACTGTTCTGATACATATTTACAGAAATTTGGTAAAGAAGTAAGAATTCTTTAATGATACTTGAACACTTAACTTGGCTGGCAATTTGAGAGGTTTGACTATCCCACTCTTTCTCTAGAACTGTCCAGCCTTCTCCTTTAATTTCCCTACTCTATCGAACAACTTCGTTAGTAGCCCAGTGCTGACCTCAATAGTAGTTTATTAATTGTTCACAAAATGAAAATGAAATTGATCACACATTGAAAAATACATAGGACATATTGAGACTAGAAATTAAATAGTTTTGTAGAATATGCTTGTAACTATGAAAATTATAAAACGAACAGAAAAACAAATCTAAGTTTAACTTTTGACGAGCAACCAATACCAAAATTAGTCAAATTTAAGAGAAAAAGTTGGGACTTGAGTATCACACAATTTTTTAGGTAGATTCACCCCATGCTTGATATTGAGCTGATGTTTACTTTATAGGATATAGCAACAACTAACAGCAATCCAAAGAAGTGAACTGTGACATAGTTGTAACACGTGGTACTTAACTCTAGAGAGACATTGAAAGAGGAAGGAAATGAGAGAAGAAAAGTATTCTATTCTGAGATGGTGTGTTGCAAAAGGTGGAAGAGGCTCCTTTATTTGGCTTCAAAAAAGGAAAGAGTATTGGTTATAAAGTAAGTTGGAGTTGCAAAATTTTTGAAATTCCAAAGTTAATTTTGATAATATTAATTAATTCTAGAATTACTTTCTAGAAGTGCAGGGACAAAAATTTTCAATTACAGCATTTCATATTCCCTTCTTCTATAAAATCCATGGGTGTGCGTAGTTCCTAATTCATTCATCCTAACTTTCTGGCACTTGTAACTGACTCTTTTTCATCTTACTGTTTGTGTTCTCTTTCCACCAGGGAGATACACTCGACTATCTTGGAATACCAGGGCTTCATTTAGCTGGAAGCCAAGGAGTGATTGTCATTGCAATTTGCCAAGCCATTTTAATGGTAACCTATATCAAACAATCTTATTTCCTGCCTACTGACATTTTCTTTTTGCATATCTATTGGGCACTTTAATTAAATGGTTGGGTAAGCGTGACATTATAACCTGTCCTGTTTTGGGTTCAACCTGTGTTTCGTTGAGTTGGTTAACCTCAATCAAATTCCACCCAATTCCCACCAAAACACAACAAATGGTTTGGTTCCTGTTGCAGTTTCTACAACAAGCCTTGGCCCTTGATAAGCTTGTTTAGAAATTAGGAATTAAATTTTGCCTTATGGAGATTATACAAGTTAGAAAAAATTAGAGAGTTTATTGTTAAGTTGAGCGTATTAAACTATCATCTGTCTGATTGTTCTTACAACTGTATGATATGAATTAAAATGTAAATAGGTTGGACCCGAGTATGCAAGATATTGTGGCATAGAGGCATTGGAGCCTCTGGGAATATATCTGCCGGGGGATGTAAATTATCCAGGTGGTGTGTTGTTTGATCCCTTGAACCTGTCCAAGGATGCTGCAGCTTTTGAGGAACTGAAGGTAAAAGAGATTAAAAATGGTCGGTTGGCCATGGTTGCCTGGCTAGGATTTTACAGTCAAGCAGCACTGACGGGTAAAGGACCGGTCCAGAACCTTCTTGAACACATTTCAGATCCTTTTCACAATAACTTTCTGTCCCTGCTCAACACTTCATAAAGTAGTTCATGACTGGAATCTGGAATATAAAGTATAGTTTCTTCAAATCTGTGTAGTGTTAATAAGGGACGAGCAATCTATCATATGGCTGTTCTAGATGGGTGCTTGTTGCTCATTGAGTTGATATACTTGATGGTGTGGTTATTATATCTACCTATCTTATATCAAGTATCTTTGAGAAGCTTGTCCTGTAATAAAAATTGTTTTAAAAACAAATTTTAGATCGGTAGAGAATTTAAAGATAATGATTAAAGTAAAAGGCCGTTGATTAATTTTCATATGGAGCTAAAAGTGGGAGTAGTTGTACGAATGTCTGTCAAGATCAGGGATTAGTGCGTACAAACCCTATGGTTAGCTTTTTAGCAGAATGGATTACCAGAACTAGTATCCTGAGACATTTCTGGAAGGAATCCACTGCCCACTTTGGGACTGGACTTAGAGGAGCATAACACGGCATGATTTAGGGCTATTTGGAATGACTTTTTAAGTGTTTAGAATGGATTAAGGAACCGAAGGCATAGAGGTTGTTGGTGAACGTGAGGCGAGCCTAGTAAAGTAACCCATCACCAACCCGTTCCTTAATCCTTCCTTCCCCTTTGTATTGTTTGAGGTCCTGTGCAATTGTGAATTGCCGTTGTATTGTGATATTCATGACATCCTCTTGGCTTTGTTCCTTCTTAGTTCGTATCCTACAGCATTTGATTTGTTGGGTGGAAATGGGGCCAAAGTGTAGTGTGGGTCTACTGCTACCCTAGCTTTTTAAGGAAAGAGTATAGTAATACAATACCTCCATTGGGCACAGGTCCCTACAAAATGATGGAAGAGGGAATAATTAGGGGTCTTAATCAGTTGTGGGAAACCCATATGGTTGCTACTTTTTTAAGAATGTTGACACGCCCCAAGAGGCTTCTAAGTCAACTTGTGGATATGGATTAGATCCAGCCAATTGGAGCTCGATCTGCATGCGAGCCAGTGTTACCCGCGCTTCAACGTGGTCCTCTCCTATGCTTCTTCATCTTCTGTTTTTTTCTTTTCCGCGTTCGACTGTGTTATTTTGACAAATATAGGGAAGCTAGATTAGATGTATGATGTAGTGTGCGCCTGTGGTTATTATAATATTAATATGCATAGAAACAGATTGCAGAATTTTAAGGATACGTTTGAGAGTAATTTTGAAATGGTAAAATCACTTTTGTCATATTCGAAATTACTTCGAACACATACATTTAATAATTCAAAATCAACTTGGTGTTTGATTTTACACTTTAAAATGTGGTTTTCATTCAATGCATGTTTCAAAGTAATTTTAATAATTTCAAAATCACTCTCAAATATACTTGAAGTTTCTGTGAAAGGAAACAAAAGTTCACCCCCACATTACACATTTGCCTTTCTCCCACCTAGTTTAGTTTAGTTTTGTCCACATTCATTTGTTGTAGCCTTGCGGAGGCCTTTGAATTGTATTCACTATTCAAATTTTGGAGTTTGAATAATCCCTCCCCACCGACATTCCAATGATAAGTCTCAATGATAATTCAAAATTTTGCCCAGCCCTAACTTTGGAAAATTGGTATGGTTGATCCAAAATATTGGGCCAAGCGTCGATCTAACCCACGCTTTCAAAATAAGGTTATATAACTTTTTACCAACATCAACATCCATATAGAAATTACCCCTTTGCCTTTGAGTGTAAAATGAAAAAATGTCCTCTGATTTGATTGCCTTTTTCCTTCTCCTTTTTTGTGGATGTTTACAACCAACTAAAAAAAAATCCACCAACCTCGATCACTAACCAAATTTGACGACGAAGGACTGTGTTGAAGATCACCTTGTTGGCCAAGCCGATACCCACTCTTCACTGCAAATGTCAGAACTAGGCCAGATTGAGACGAAGAAAGAAAGTCCTCCGCGTAGAGATTTGAGGATCGAAAATCAATGGAAGGAAGAAAGCCCTCCAAGTAGAGATTTAAGGATCGAAAATCAATCAACTGGGGGTTTTCGCTTGCGCTCTCTTCCTCTTACTCTCTTTCTCATTATTTTGTTCCTTTTGAATTGAGGGCGAATTAGAGGGCGAATTGAACATTTTGCTTTATTTTGAGTGCCTAGATTAGATCGACAATCGGCCCAATATTTTAGGTCGTCCGTACCAAAAGCATCCTAACTTTTTCCCCTTTGTTTTTTAAGCGACCAAATTCTGATCTGAAAACATAATTTGTATTCTAGAATCTTATATTAATAAAATTAACTTGTGACGTGTTGTGTTGGTGTTTTGTTCCAACCTTTTTTTCAAATCTGCGGCAATATTTGCGCCATAAAGATCAAAGATAGAGCCGTCCTTTCCTTTCTTTCAATACATAACCTCATTCGCTTGCATCGTGTTCCACCACCAACATTGTTTTCTTCCAATTTTACATATACCTCTACAATTTGAATTTTTCCAGCGTTTTGGATATTGTAGAAATGTCTCAAATTTTAAATTCATAACTTTGGTAATTTTGAAGTTCTAGATATGCTATCCTAGCCACTTTTTGATTTGTCAATTTAAAATAAATAATAATAATAATAAGAAAAAAGATCATGTTGACTCAAAAAAATTGTCAGAGTGAGGGTGTGGACAACTGAATTTTTTATGAGATTGTTGACTCAAAAAAATTGGATTATGTAAATTTTTTATAATCAAAATGCAGATTTGCATAAATTCTGTTACATGAGGGTAAATTAGTAATATACGACGAGCTAATGAAATCTGATGGATTTGAAACATTTTTGCAGTATTCGAATCCGTGGACTTTACTCAATTCCACCTATTTTATTTAGCCATTTTTATTAACTAGAATAATTTTACGTGCTCTGCACGTGAGATGTATTTTAATTTTTGTTTTTGTCTATAATATTTTAATTGATAAGTTGTCATGGATATTTTTAATATCCAATCAAAATTCTTACAAATTTGATATCATTGCCCCTTCACAAAATAAAGTATTTTGCATAAGATATTTGTTTTTGTTACAAATGCCAATATATCTAAATTTAATAAAACTTTTGTTGTTCTTTTAAAATTCATTTTAAGAATGAAACATACAATTGTTTGATTTTTTTTTTTCTAGGTGAACAACTACAATTTTTTGAATTAACATATTAAGGGAGATGAAATATAATTAAATTACATATAAAAACAATAAAATATTAAATTAAAAACATCATTGTTTAGATTTAAAAAAAAACGTTTTATTTTTTATAACTACCATATGAAATGCGAAGATATTCTCTCTCTGTGTTTTTTTTTTTCAATTATTCTAAATTTACTTCGACGAAATTTTTTCATATAATATAACAATAAATAGAAAAATGGAAAGAACCATGATTAAATAACATTTTATTTTTTTAGACCTCCTCCTCACTATATTTTTGAGGTTCAACATTGCAGTGGAAGAACCCATTTAAAATATTGTTCATGTAAATACCATAAATTTTTTGGTGTTCAAATTGTAGTATTGTATGTTTGCTCCAATCCTTATGCTTCACATGAATCTAAGAATAGAGTTTGTCAAAGACTATTTTCTTTCCTTTTTTTTTTTTTGTACTAGTAACATTGATCTTAGTGAAAAATTCCTACAAATTTCACCAAATTTATGTAAGAGCTTTTAGCTATGAGAAAATGAGACTGAAAAAGGGCCTTGGAGAATCGAGGAATAACAAATTTTGATCTCTTACATAAAAATAAAAAAGTAAAAAAAAAAAAAAAAAATTCAAAAACAATGGGCATAGCAACTGGCGTACCTTCCAAAGCACTCTGGTAAGTTCTTGCAGAGTTTCTTTATTTTAATTTCTACATATATTTCTTCATTAGCACAACTCTTCCATCGTCCAATTCTGATTTTGTATTGCATTATTCTTATGATTTCAACTATTTAAATGAATAAATTAGGGGAGAAACGGACAAATTGTTGAGAATTTGGTTAGTCACTCCCATGTACGAAATGTTTGCAATTAATGATATATTAATTATTTGGTGTTGATTTACCCATCAACTTTCTAGGTGCATGTTCAATTTATAACGTTTAGAAGAAAAATCTTTATTAAAACAAACATTAAAGGAGGACCAAGTGCCCCATTATAACTATTAATTGTAGTATCATCTTGCACATATTGTAATCTACTAAACCACATAGGTATATACTAATAATAATTTTTTTTTTAAAAAACTACATAGGTATATGAGTGCCACACTCAGTATTTTCTCAAAAAAAAAAAAAGGGAAAAAAAAGAGAGAGAGGCACATTCAATAGATGTTGTAACGTCTTCTTTTTATTTGTGTCATTAGTGGATTATGAATTAATGAGGTTAGAATTTATTTGGACCAATTACGTTCCTTAAGAATGGATGTCATCATTTTAGAAGTAGAGCATAGTTTTCTAATGGAATGTCATTAATCTAGAAGGAACAGGAAAAGATAACTTAAATTAGGGGTATATTTGATAATTTCAAAGTTTAGAAGGGGCAAAGAAGACAAAAAATGATTATCCAAATAAGCCACTTTTTAAGATAGTATGATATGATATGATTTATGTTGTTTCCTTTATAAAACCAACTCATTAGGCCTATTAGAAATACGTTAATTTTTTTTTAATATTTTTTTTCTTGAGTTCATCAGAATATGTTAGTTTTTTTTTTTAGATCAACAACATTTGGAGTGGGAGATTCGAACTTTTGATATTTTGATCAAAAGTATATGACAATTAACGTTGAGCTAACTTTGACTTAGAATATGTTAGTTAACTTTACTCTTTTGACATACTTCTCATTTCAACATTTTGTGAAATAAAGAGAGAAAAAAGCACAAACGTGTTCATAATTAATATCATCTAAAATCACGTAGGAGAAATAAATATTAGGCAGGTTTAAACAACACTATCTAAAATCATTTTTTTTTAAAAAAATCATCTAAAATCATGTAGGAGGAATAAATATTAGAAAAGTTTGCCAACATGAGCATAGCTTATACTCTCAATCAAGATGTTAGAGGTTTAAATTTTCCACCTCACATATTGTAAAAAAAAATATATTTGAAAAGTTTAAACAATAAAAGTATAGTGTTATTACAAAATATAATGTTACGACGTTACAACCAAACATGTGGATAAAATAGTCAATTCGAGCATAGCTCAACTGGTCAGGGATATGCTCTCGACGAAGAGTCAGAGATTCAAATCTCTACTCCCACATGTTGGACTAAAAAAAAAAGAAAATACAAACAAAATACAAACAAAATTTAATACTTTATAATAGTGATAATATATATTTTTTAGTTCAGTAACATGTAGAGATAGATATTCAAATATTTAATCTCTTGGTAGATAATATATGTTATACTCATAACTAATTGAGGTATGAGTCTATCAAATTATATTTGTAAATTGTTGGATTTCATTTAGTAAAGTGTTGATAATAGTAAATAGAATTTTGGTTTTAAAAAAAATCTCAATAAATAAAAAGTGCTTCAAAAAAATTAGATTAATTTTTTTTTGAAGAAACAATGGATTATCCAAAAATGACTTAAAAGTGTTTAACCGAAAATCCTTAAAATATATTGTAAGAAATAAAAACATATTTATAATTAATAGAATCAATTTTGAATATAGTACAACTAAACAAATTTATAATTTAAAACATTTTTGAAAAAATGTGAATAATATTTCTATTGAAAATATTTTTTTTTTCAAAAGTGTTTATATTATAAGGTATTCAAAATGGACCCTAAGAATCACAATGATGTTGTTGAATGAGAAATTTCAACCAATCACAAGTTGTCATGTCATTATTCCAAATTAATGATAAAGTTACAAATAATTAAATTTTAGACCACCTATAAATTGACATCTGTCATAAATTTAATTTGAAGGCTTTGACAGATTTTAAATTATAAGGCCTTTATTATGACCATTTGACCAAATAATTAAACTTAATTTGGTCAAATTGAGTCATATGGAATTTGGGTCAAAGTTAAACAAAACCCAAATCCAAAAGACTCAAAGCCAACAAAGGCCAAGTACAGGTGGTTGGGCCCAAAAATCATTGAAAGCCCAAGCCCACACATAGAAAAGCTCCATAAACAGATGAGCTCTCATCCATTTGAAGGGTTCGAAAGTTGATGATAATTCTCAGTTATGAGAATTATTTAACTCTAAAACTAAGTTGTTCTTGCCAGTTTTGTGGATTTTGTTGAATAACAAGCAAGATAAAAATAACATTTTAAATAAATTCATGCAAGCTTGTTGGAATCTGATAAAAAAAAGAATTAAGTGGAAAGATGCAAGAAAGTTGGCTTAAGTTGATGTTTTTTTGTGCAGATTTGAAGAAGTGAAGACATTGCAAATGGGAATGCAATTGCATTCCCTTTGGAAGGCAAAGTGAAGAACAAGGAGGAAGAATGCAATTGCAATGCAAATTGCCTTCTCTGGACTTACAAATCAAGAATGGAATTCGCGAAGATTCACCAAGATTCGCGTGATTTGCACAATTTATGGAGAATTTCCAGCTTGAATATCATGTCCAAAATCTACCCAATAATTAAGGAGCCAAAGATGGAAGGAGGAGGCTCGGATCATCTTTAAAAAGCGAGGAAGCCGAAGAAGACAGAAGCGTTTTTCCTGGGAGAGAATTCGATTTCTTTGGGTTTTATTCTTCTGTTTTCTATTCGATAGCAACACAATTAAGTTGATTATTTTTATTAGTTCTGTTTTGTTTCGATTCTTGGATGTTTTAGCAATTCTTTCTTACAGTTTAGTTCAATGAATTTCTGATTTTAACTATATTCAACAAGGAATTCAAATTTCTGCGCTTTATTTTTATGGGTTTTCTATTTGCCTTCAACACAGCAGCAAGCCAACAATTCATTTTCTGTTTTTTTTTTCTTTTTATTAGTTCGTGATTTGGTTACTCCTTAAATCCCGAAGTAAGATCTCTCCTCAACGAAGGTTTGAAGAGGTTAAGATTCAAGTATTTGAACGAATTCTGAATCGATCGCATTAAGGGATTTTGGGTAGTACTTCGCTGTTGAGTTCGTCGAGCTATTTTCTGGATTTTGCTTTGGTTAAGTTCTAAATCCTGTAGGTGGTGAGATGGAGGAGTAATGTTGAATTCTATAGTCAAAATTCTTCAATTTCTTATTTACCCGTGGGTTTTCCTTTGGTAAACAAAATTTGAATTCCAGTAACATATTTAGGAAATTTGATTTTCTTAGTGGGCATTCTTACTTGGTGATTCAATTAGGTTTTCCTTGAGATTAATTACCTCTTTCTTTTGTTAGCTATGAAATTTTTAACAAATAATTTTTGGCTTTTCATTTTCTCCACAATGAGCTAAATATTCTTTAGGGGTTCAAGTTAGTGAAAGCCCTAAGGAAAAATGTAAAAGCTCTAAAGCATAAACAATCTAGTTAGCATGTGAACTTTGTTTGCTTTTGTTGAATTTAGATTTGGGTAAACCTAGTCGGCCAATTAGTGATTGCTCATCAAGCTTGAACTTAATATCGAAAGAGTTAAGGGAAAGCCGATGTCACAAAAGCAATGGAGGAAAAGGCTTAGAAATAAGTCCTGAACATCGACCCTAGACATAGGGCGAGACTCCAACCACTAGAGTTGTGTGCGAAGTATCTAAGTTAGATTAGCCATAGACATATAGGTTTAATCACTTAGTCTCCTAAAGATTTTGAATCAAAATTGAATAGGAGTTGAACTCAGGTTACTTAGTTCTCACATGTTAACTATGATTGCAATTGCATTTGAATAACATTTTTCCAAAGGTTCTTGAATCACTTGAATCCCTATTTTTAACTCATTGAATTTTCATTCACTCTTGTTAAAAACCAAACTCTTATATTTTTGCATTTCAGTTATACCAATTGTGTTTTGCAATCAATTTTGTGTCATTCTAAGTAAATTTTGTTAAACCCGTTCCCTTGGGTACGATACTCTGGAATACTTCCAGTTTCTTTATTACTTCGATCACGTGCACTTGCGTGTTGTAGCAAAAGCATAGCGACCAGTTGAAAATCTAAAAGAGAAGACATAGTTATAGACAACTTGTCGAAGGTCCTATCAAGATTAAATTTATAAAAACCAGACCTCTAAGTATTTTGCAATAATAGTGGGCAGGGTCATCCACATGGATTGGATTTCTTAGATTCAATTAAGTACCATAGTTAATTATGCCTAATTTTATTTAGAGAAAACTAATTTTGAATTGGTTCTTTGTGACAAAAACATAAAACCTAACCTATTATATACAAAGTTGGAGTCCAATTTTAGAGAGACATTCGTTAATTGCAATTCAAGAAGCACAACTATGAAATTGACTAAAGAATTGTGACGCATGCAACAGTCCTAAGCCAAGAATTACTAAAATATCCAATTAACTCTCTCGAGCCCAATTGAACTCGTGTAATAAGCAAATCAACCTCTCGGTCTATTTCTACAACTAGACATGACATTACAAAATTCTTTTAATAACCTCTAGCATTAGTCTATTCATTCTCATGCAATAGATTAATTCTAGTTATGCATCTAAGTCCTTAGTTAAATTTATTTTTTCAAGCTAAATTTAACTCAACATACAAAGCTATGACCAGAAGTTGAGAAGATTAATGCAAGATGTATAAAAGACGTTACAAGCACATTTAATAAATCAAACATAGTTTTATACAATCATGCAATTAACTAAGAGTCATAATACTCAAATACATTCAAATACAATCCACTAAATCCTAAAATTAAAGACATAAAGTAAAGGGAATAGAGAAAAACTGGACGACGTGTGCCAACACTCGTTCCTGACCTGATGTCTCACGATCTCGAGCCTTGAGTCTCCTCCTTAGCTCTCCAATATCCTCTATAACCCATCAAACAATGTTCTTATCGAGATTAGGGTTTAGGTCTCTCCAAAACGGCTCCCTTTGCTCAAATGAATAAGTTCATTTTATATACATCGAGACAACGTTGCAATGCTAGGGGCAGCATTGCAATGATGTCCTTAGCATTTTTCAAAAAAAGGAAAAAATCTTCTTCGGCCAGTGTTACAACGCTATAGTAGTGTTGCCCTTGGGCCTTCAAGGTTGCAAGGCTTCTTCTTTGGTGTTGCAACGCTATACTCTCGGGTCCAATTGTCTTGTCCTTATTCTTCAACACTTGAATCTTCAAAAATAGCCTTACGTTGCTCAAATTTGTCTGATTATCTTGCAATTCTTCGGTTTTGCTCAAAATGCTCGGTTTCTGAGAAATAAACATAAAAATACATGAAAGCACACAAAATCATTGCGAAACTAGCATGAAAATAAGCCTAAAAATAGCACACTTATGCATGCTATCACATAGATAGAGAGAATTCAAAAAACATAAATAGACCATAAGACTCCCTAAACTCTTTAAGATCAAACACTATCTGAACCATAGCTTTGAAGACGAGAAGACTTTGAAGATCGAGAACAAGTTGCAAAGCCCTCGAGATAAATTCACATTCGAGAACAAGCTATAAAGGCCTCGAAACAAATTCACCTTTGAGAATAAGCTGCAAAGCCTTTGAGACAAATCTACATTTGAGAACAAGCTGCAAAGCCCTCGAGACATTTGTACATGAGAGAGAAAGAATCAAAAGATGAACATTAGAGATTGTACTCCATTACACAGATCAATACATATTAAGTTTATTTACACATATTATATTTCTTTGTTGAAATCTCGTATAAACAGATATATGTATTGGTACTTTGACACTTTAGTCATTTTCATTATTGATTTTTTTTTTTGAGTTCACTTTCATTATTGATTGTTAATAAGTTATATTTTAAAATAAATGAAAATATGTAATTTAATAGAGTTTCATAATAATTGAAAAAAAATACTTATATAAAGAATTGAAAATTATTGAGTAATATTTGTTAATTACCAAAAAAAAAAATAGCCATTTTGTGCATGAAAATAAATGCTTTCATTTATGAATTTGTCCAATGACAATCAACATTATTTTTAATTTTAACAACCCTTTAATCTATTTTTATTTTGAGTTAAATGAATATTATAATAACAAAAACAATAGGGAATAGCCGACACTAACGTGGCCCATGTTATTGTAAATAGCAGCCTAGTGGGACATGTATTTTAGATTTTTTTTTAGGTAAATGTATTTTAGAAACTGAAAAAACAAGATAAAAACTTTTTAAAATAAAATAAAATCAAATAAACACTTTTTTTTTTCATTCTCTTTGAGGGAGTAGATTTTATAATTTGATTTTTTTAAAAGAAGATTTGATATTTGGTTTGAAATAATATTAAATTAGCAAGTAGAGAAGAGACAAGTCTCTCTTTCTTCTTCTTCTTCCCTTCGCCAGCTACGATTCTACCTCTTTCTCAGACCTTATTTCTACCCCCTTTCTTTTATTTTTTTCTTTTTCTTTTTTAAGTCTCCCCCTCCCTTCCCTCCCCATTCTCAGAATCACTTCTCAAGATCTGCATCTGTAATTCTCTACATTCATGTCTCCTACTCGATGATCTTTTCTACTTTATCGGCCAAATTCAACCCTCCTTCTGCTTTCGCTTCCGGTAAGTCTCTCTCTCCCCTTCGTCTTTTGATATATTTCCCTTTTTAACATTGACTTACTCTTACCTTTTCCCACTTATAATCGCTTTCACACTATCTAATCTATTCTTTCTCCCCCCTCCCCTTTTCTTTCTACTTTTATGTTCATGTTTCTGAACTCGATTTAATTAGCAATCTCCCTCTGTGATTGCCTTTGGAAGTTTTGAATTCTTTGATACATAATGGTGGCTGACATGGATGTGCAAGCCGACGTGGTTAAAGAGAAGTGTGCCGTGAACATGAGTACCTATGAGAATTTGCCTAAAGCTTGTAATGCAGCACCCCTTGACTGTGCTACAACCATTCCTAAGGATTAGAGGTGTAAAAGGTTCGGTTTGTCTCGATTTGAGTGCCGAACTGACATTGAACCACTAAAATATATAAGGAAACATACAAAACCGACCCGAATTGCTCATGATGAATAACCAAATATGTTCGAACTGCTGAACCGGCGATTTTATTAGGAGGTTCAAGAAATTTACCTTTAAATAGATATTTTTTTAATAGAAATTTAACAATTTAAATTAAGTTTTTCGGTGAATAATTAACAATGTAATTGAAAATTAATGGATATTTTCCATAGAAGTTAACTATTTGAAAATTTATCAAAAGAATTATTTGATTCTTAAAAAAGAAAAAAAAAACTAAACGGGGAATAATTCCCCGCGGGGAACCCGATCCCCGTGAATTCTTTATGGGGAATCCCCGCCCCGATCCTTATGAAATTTAACGAGAAATTTTGCAGGGATGGAGATTCAAATGGGGGGTGAGGACGGGGACGGGGAAGCTATCTCCGTCCTTGTCCTGCCCCGTGGACATCTCTAACTACAACTGGTTTGATCGTGCCAAACCTAAAACCGACCAAATCTAAACAGTTTTTCTTATATACAAATCGAAACTGTCGAACTAAACTGGTCTGTACCCGTACTGTCGATTTTTTTAGTCGGTTTGAGCAGTATTGTTAGTTTTTTTTTTTCTTTTTTCTTGCACCCCTACTAAGGATGATATCGATGGTTCTTACGTTTTCGTTAGCTCCACCGATGCTGGTACTTTTGATGATCACGTTGCTTCGAACCTAAATGGGCAATCAAAGTGTTCTCAAAATGTCAATATGGAGATTAAGGTTTATAATGGGGAATTGAGTACTGATGACCGTAGAAAACTCGAATCAAATTTCGTTTTGATGCATTGGAGGATTCCCAATTTAATATTTTTGAGCACATGAAAGATAGTGACAAAATTTAGGATGAGATCAAAGTGGTTGATGTTCTTCACTCTTCTGACGCCAAGATGGATGAAACGGAACCTAGAGTGGATTCCTCTAAAAAGGTGGAAGAAGCTCGAATCTTGGAGAACCAGGCTATCAACAAATCTTTTGATGCAGAGACAAAGTCTAGCGAAATCCATGGGATAGAGTCTTCTTAAGAAGTTGAAGACGTTCAGATTCATAAGGAAAATCAAATAATTTCTAACTTTGAAACTGAGAGTGTTAGAATTGAGAGGAAAAAGGAGAAGAAGGTTTTCTCATTGAATCGATGGTTCTTCCATTGAAGGAAGTGCCAATAAATAATACAAGAGGGATACCAGCAAAAGATTCTTACCCTAAAAAATAATAATACGTATAAATAGAGGCCTAACAACCCCCAAAATAATAAAAGAATAAAACGACACCATATGGAGGAAACACCTAGTCTTAGCCAAACAACGTCGTGAAGACCTTTGTTCTAACATCCCCCTCAAATGAGAGGGTGATGGAAGCACCCCGAGTTTGTCTCTGATCACTGTGAATTGATGTTCAGACAATGGCTTAGTTAAGCCATCAGTAAGCTGCTCTGTTGAAGGAACATACCTCACATTAATAGCCTTTGCAAGAACCTTATCTCGAATAAAATGCACATCCAATTCAACATGCTTTCTATGAGAATGAAAAATAGGATTAGCAGCCAATGATATAGCACTCACATTATCGATTATTAGCGTAACAGAAGAACATAAACGAAGTTCGGTTAGTAAGGATTGCACCCAAGACACCTCAGCAGCTGTATGTGCGAGAGACATGTACTCTGATTCTGCACTGGACCGTGCAACAACATTTTGCTGTTTAGACGACCAATAGAGAGTTGCCAATAAATAAGCAAGGAGCTACAATGGATCTTCTGTCATAAACATTACAAGCCCAATCTGCATATGTGTAAGCAACGGGAGATAGAGAATCAGATTTAGGCAGAAACAAATCAAACTCCATTGTTCCTTTCAAGTACCTCAATACCCTTTTTACGGCTTGCCAGTGAACAACTGATGGTTGTTGAAGAAACTAACTCAGTTTGTTCACAATATAGGATATGTCTGGTTGAGTATGAGTCAAATACTATAGAGCACCCAACACACTTCTATAGAGAGTAGGATTACTCATTGGCTCACTTTCAAAGGCTAAAAATTTCTTACCTGTTACCTCAGGAGTTGGGCACGGTTTCAGATGAGAAAGACCAACTCGATCAAGTAGATCAGTGATATCTTTAGTTTGAAGCAGATACATTCCTTTGTTAGTACGAAACACCTCAACACCAAGGTAATAGTGTAAAGACCCCATATCTTTTAGAGTAAACATATCATTTAAACGTCGCACAAACTTCTCAATAAAATTTGGACAATCCCCAGTCACCAATATGTCATCAACATATATCAAAACAAGAAGAGTAATTCATGGACTAACAAAGAAAAATAAAGAGTTATCAGCCCGAGAGTTTAAGAACCCCCACCCAAGCAAAGTAGATTTGAACCGATCAAACCATGCACGTGGAGCTTGTTTTAACCCATACAAAACTTTATTCAACTTGGAAATATAATTGGGTTTATTTTGATCAACAAAAACTTATGATTGCTTCATGGATATAACCGTTACATGCAAGTCAATCATTCATGAGTTGTTCGTAATTACAGCTGGGTCGTTTTGCCCCTGTAATTACATCTTGCACCTTAAGTACTACTGATCCTCTAATAAATAATTTATTTATGATCCAGCCATAAACTAAGTCCCTCTTGGGCCAGTGAGAGGGTGGGGTCCCATTGTTCAAGTTCCAAAATCAGCACTTAAGGGAACTACTCATTTACTTACTCTATATGAGAATGAGTGAATTCCATCTTATGAGATTATGTTCCCAGCTCCCTATTTAGTCAAGTCCCCAAAATGTTGAATCGGCTACAAAAGCCACTCTCACCCATGCAAATTAAAGGACAAGCCCTCACAGGCTCGTTCATAACTCACTCAGGATTAAGATCGAGTTGCATATGATCATCTTGATGAAATATTAATCTTCTCAATTAACGAATTTATAAAGAGCGATTAAATATTTCGTGGTCCAGTCTTATACAAACATATTGTTAAGATACCCTCACTCACATATCTCCACATGAACGATTTGGATCAAATCATTTGTAATTATTACAAAGTAGGTCGTACCAATAGTGTTACCAGGATAAGGCACCCAACCTTATCCATATACTATGACCTTTTAGGTTATTTCTTGAACATGATCCTCTCGTATGTCAATCACATATTGTTCAAGATTACAATAATAACTTTGGATTTTGCATATAATAGATAATATTATATTGTAAATAAAATAATCAAAATAATTATTTATTATTAAATAAATAAATAATTACGATGTTTTAGGGCATAAATTCCAACAATACCGAGGCTAATCCTAAGGGAGAAATTGAGGTGGAGTATTCTAAAAAAGCAGACAACATACAAAATCATGAGAAAATTGGCATAATGAAAGCCCCCAAGTTGTCTAATACCTAGGCAAATCCTAGGTCAGAAATTGAAGTGGAATATTCTCGGGAGGTGGAAGACATTAAGCTTAACGGGTAAAATAAAATAGTGGACGCCATCAAATCTTATGCTATGATTGGAAAACGTGGGCAATGTGAAGTAATTCCTTAGGATAATGAAACAATGGCTATTAATGAATTGTTTGATACCAAAGAAAATCGTAGTGAAGAAACTGAGTTGGAATCTTTTGAGAGAGAGGAAGGCATTTGAGAATCGCAAGATGCAAATTTGGAGGCTGCGGACTGCCATTGTGTCAATGGCAAAGAGAAAGTTGATGAGATGGTAAATAAAGTTGTGATAAGCTACCTTGTAGGAGGAATAGAAGAATCTCAAATTATAAGTATGGGTGTTGCTAAGTCTTAGCTAGATTATCCTGATGATTCAGTGGACGTTAAAGGGGAATGTACATCAGAGGTTGCCTTAAATGAAGAGAACTCTAGGAGAACTCAAGTTATAATTAGTCAGGATGGTGAGCATTACCATGTTGTTGGTGAGGAACAAGAAAGTTTAAACAATGAGGTTTCTCTTTTAGAGCCATCTAAATAAAACAAAGTGGACATGGAACAACATTTGGCAGTAGTTCCTAGTGCACTGGTTAATTCAGAAGACATAAATGGTTCTATCTCCATTAGCATTGAAGATGACCTGCCAACTAGTATGGATCAAGATGACCCTTTGGAGATTATTGATGACAAAGACACTGTAGCTAACATGATCAGCTTCCATGACCATATTGAAACCTTATCCAACTCTGTAGATTCTGATATTGCTACTATTAAAACTCATAAATTATCTCCTACCATGCTTATTAGTGATCCCAAAGTAGAGTTAAATGAGATTATTGTGAATGAACAAGAGGTGAATCATGTGTTGGAATTAAAAGAGAATTTAGAAATGGCTTCCCATTCTAAAGTGGATGAATGTGACTAGGTTGAAGGTTTTAAAGGTACAATCTTTGAAAATGGAGATGAGATGTCCATTGCACTCGATGAATCTAGAATTTCTTATGGTGATGACTCTGTTGCTAGAAGTCAATTAATCCCTGAGGAAATTGAACATGTGCAAAGCATTGAAACAATAGTATTTGCTGTTGTGATAGGAAATACTTCAATTGAAATAAGTGAACGATCCTCTACACTCTGTCTTAATGATCTAGTATTGAGATTTGATCTTGAAGTTAAGGATTGTATAATGTTTGAAAATGTGGCTTCTGTTGGTGCTGATGTCTGATAGCACTGTAAAAGTGCTACTTTATGATATTATTTCATGCTAGTTCCGTTGTCCTCATTTGCTTATTTGTCCATTTTGTAGGGATTGAGCAAATCAAAACCATTTGGAAGACTTCAAATGAATCGAGTTTAAAATGGAACTAAGTGGGTTCAATTTAAATGTTCGAATTTAGAAAAGATAACATCCAAGCCAAATAAACTGAGGGGAGAGTGTCAGATGCCATTCCAAGGGTCTAGACGCTGATGTATGACACTTTCAAGCTTGAAAACCCGAAGGAGTAGCGTTTAGACACCATTCCAAGCATTTAGATGCTGGCTAAAGTGAATATCAAGGGCTCGCTCAACGCTGTAGTGAGGCTCCCCTCGACGCTTGTAGCGTCAAGACGCTACTTCAAGCGTCTCAACGCTACACATGATTCGCCAGCATTTGCGAGGGCAACATCTTGATGCTACCCTTGGCGTCTCGACGCTGTCCAGCCCTATTTATAGCACTTTTCACTTTAGGGTTAAAACTTTTGCCTCTTTTTACTTAGACATTCTATAGAGTTTTAGAGAGGTTTTTCTTCTTTTATTGGAGACTTCTATTGTAACAAATCGAACCATATCACGATGCTTGGCTAAACCTCACGTTTCCAATTCAGAGGTCTGTTGCAATGCAATGGTGTGAGACTCGAACTTGAATGTAGTTTTCTTATATTTGCAAGTATTCTTTGATTCATATTTTTAATTTATGAGCATGTCTTTGACTGAATTGACGCCTTGATCATTGTATATGCTTGATTATTATTCATGATGGCATGATTTGTAATTGTCGTGCTTGATTGAGCCTAGTAGCATTAGGGTTAGATTACATGTGTATTTTATGAGTTTTCCATAACTGCGTAGCTTACATGTTTAATTCTAGGAATTAAAGGAGCAATTTGGTTAGGTTGAAGCTATCTCATTTAACCGGTTTGTCTTGATTTTCCAAAACGCTTAATACTTTTATCTAAACAATATGGAACGGTTTCGTGCCCAATTGTTTAGGTAATTAGTATTGACTTTGATGTTTTGTTAGAGCCAATTACTTTAGGGAATTTGTTGCTTGTTTGAGTTTTTCCTAATAAGTTGACTAAGTACTTGCATAATTAAGTTAAAATGTTTTGAATGCCTATGATTGATTTTGCAATTGGATAATACCGTACCTTTGAATTGGATTTTGTTAATATTTGATTTTTCCCCTTTTTAATTACTTGTTGCTTTATTATTTTTCTTAAAAATTCTAAAAACCCCATTTCAAAATATATTTTCTGGCTCATTTGGGAAATCGACTTGGTCTACTATTTCTGCAACTTAGAGTAGGAAACCAGTTTAATTTTGGTAGGCCTCAACAACCTTACCAATGTCCCACTGGATAATGAAGTCCGTGAAAATCATGAGATTGGTCATCTTGGTGACAATAATTTTGAAACCAAGTGTGAGAATGGTGACATCGAAAAAGATAACCAATCAACTTTTCCTAGTAATGATATGAGATCAGAATCTAAGGATTGTACTTCAATTGAATATGAAGAGAGAGGTTCCACTATTCCTGAAGTTTCCAATGGTGTCAATAAATCTTATGTGATGTGACAAAATTCTGCTGTTGAAACAGACTCAGAATTGCATGATAACGAACGTGGCTCAAGTGCAACTGCTAATGAGAAATCAAGAGATGACATCGAGATTACATCTTCTGTAGGAGGTGGTAGCAGAAATATGCATGGCGATGATTGCACTGTGTCAAAAACTAAAGTTCTCAAGGGTTCTGTTGTACACGATGAAGTGGATCTGAATCCAGTGTCGATGTTGCCTTTAAGATTGACGGTAAACTGACAAAAGAAGAAACTGAGGTCATTCATGAGGGTTGCCAGAATGAACCTTCACCTATTTCTCTAAAAGGTTAAGTTGATGCTTTAGTAGGACAACATGTAGGCGTTGAGGCTGAAACAAAGCCGTTCAACTTCGTGGTTAGGGTACTTAGATTTGATAATGAAAATATAAGAAAGGAAATTAAGTGTGCTCAAATGAAAGTTGATTAGAAAACCAAGGATCAAGATGCCATTCGGGTTCAAATACAGACAATGAGGGTAATAATGATCATTAATAAATTGTTTTAGAGTTTAAATGGTTATCTGATCAGGTTGCATGGAAAGTGTTGAGTGATAATCTTGAAGCTGCAGTGTCAAAAGGAAGAGCTGCAAGAGACTTGCCGAAGCCAAAACAATAGGAGATAGACTCTGTTCAATCAGTGATAACAAAAGTGAAGAATGCAATGTCTATTGAGGATATTGATGGTAGGGTAAGCGCTTATCGATCTTCTAGTTAAATATGTTTGTAGCAATTATCCTCCCACAAGCCCTGTATATGTGCATGCTCGTGCTCTTGAATTTATTTTTTATTTCAACATTTTATGATATCACTCTTCAATGTATGTAGATACGCAACATTGAACACATGATAGAACATGAAACCCTGCCACTAAAAGAGGAAAAGCAATTGATTCATGAAATCAAGCAACTGAAACAACTACGAGAACAACTTTCATCAACTATGGGTAAGTAAGATGAGCTTCAACAGGCATTGGACCAGAAAGACCAAATTGAAGAGCGCCTAAAGGTATGATCTAGGGTTTGATACTTTTGTACCTTCTATGCCATTTGCATCCATCTATGAAATATATAATACCCTACTTCTTTAAATACGGTTTCTAGTACTTGCAATGCAGTAGAAGATTTAGTCAACTTATCTACAATAAGGTTACAACTACAAGTATTTGCAATGCATCATAAGATTTAGACAATTCATCTTCAATTTTGTTTTAAAGATTCGTATGTATAGGATATTTATTAATTGTACCCCTCATCTAAAATATGGTTTCAAGTACTCGCAATGCAGCATAAAGTTTAGACAATGCATCTTCAATTTTTTGTTTTAAAGATTATGTATTCTCATGATATTTATTAATTGTACCACATAGCTATTAAGAAAGGAGATGAATTTACTGAGAGACAATGTTTTGAAAGTCGAATCAGTTACAAAGGCTGCCAAGAAGAAATATAATTAATGATGAAAGCATAAAGCTAGATGAATTGCAATCCCAGTTTAAAGCAGTAGATAAGATTCGCCAAGAAACATATGCTAATTTACAGAGTATGAGGAGGCAATTGTATGAGAAGAGTTGTACTCGTATTTTTTTTTCTCTCATAATGCGATCTACTTGTGATAATCATTTTAGAAGACGTTGTGTACAATAATTGTTGAAGGTATGAGGGCCAGGGTCTTTTTCCTTCAAGACGTTTGGATGGAATGAGATTGACATTTGTTAGGAAGATAGTTCCCAACAATCTATTTTAGTTGGTGTAACATGTTTGTAAGGAGGATAGATTGGATGGAGTTTTCCATTTTTGTTTTGAATTTTATTTAATCTAGGTTGAAAAATTGCGAGGTGGGGCCTGACCTAGCTTAAATAGACCATGTTGCAATTTTTTCTTCTTATTTCAGTTCAATAATTGGGTGTAAATTGAACCATAGACTTTTGAGATGTTAATAAGTGTCTTCATCTACTTAGCTATGCTCAAATTGGCATAAATCACGTTGCAATTGTATGTATGTGTCATTTTATGTTTATTTTCGTTGGTGTTTTGATAATTCTCATGTATGAGGATTATTTGGTCTTTATACTTAGTTATTCTTGTTATTTTATGTGTGTTATTAAATAAAAATGCTAGCAAAAAGTTGGTTTGAATTGAATTATTGTTAGAAGCCTTTTAAATCAAGTAAGTGGAGAAAAGAAAGCAAAAGAAGATGAAAACCATGCTTACTTAATGTTTTTGTGCAGGAAATTAAAGATTGTAGAAGAGTTGCAATTTCAATTCCATCAGATCTGGAATTTAAAGGAAATCTTCAAATCACTGCAAATCGAGGAATTTTGTATGATCTTGTTTTCACGATTTTAGCTAGGATTTTGGCCATAATTGTTCATCATTTAAGAAGAAAACCCTAGACTCTATACAACATGTAGAAATTGCAACTCAATTGCAATTGTAAATCTTGAGCAAAAGGCAGAAATATGAGAATTTGGAAAATTGCAACTAGATTGCAATTGCAATTTTGTCAGAAATGGAAAAACATGATAGCAGCAGAAAATTCAGAATCTTCTAGATATTGTGCGATTTTTCTCAAGATACTTTTTCTGATTCTCAGCATTAATAATATGGGTCTTTCCATACACTAAAGTTGATGACAAAAATCCTAGCATTTGGAGGCTATAAAAAGGTGACTAACACACAAGCAAAAGGTGGGATCGAATCACGACATTTTCTGTATTTTTTTTCTTCTTATTCATGTTGTCCATCTCCCTCTTCATCTTCTATAGCCCCTAAAACTTGATCTAATCTAGGTGAAAACCTTGGATTGTGAAGACCCATTTTACCTTGAAAGAGGTTGGAGTGAGTTCGATTGAAAGAGAAGGCTTTAGAGGGTGTCGAGTTCTACATTTTCTTATCATTTCAATTTTGTTCCAGCATTATTTTCAAGCTTGAATGTTCTGTTTTAGCTACTGATTTTCCCTTCAATTAAGTATTGTATTGTGTTCTTTTGAATTTCGTTCTTCAGTTCAGTTTTGTATTTAAGTTTTTGTAACAATTGGATTCTGCAAGTTTACTTTAATAAAGTTGATTGAATTTTTCAACATTGAACTTTCTATTTGGGCAGTATTTTAGTCTTCTTAGTTTTACAAATTCATCTCCTTCAAGGTTATGGATCCTATTTTTATTAAAGCTTGTGTATTTTTCCATTCTATCATGAACTAATCCTATCTTTAAGATTCAAGTATGTGAATGCCATAGAGAAAGGAATTAATGCCTAATGTGTAAGAGCAACTTTGCTTACTCTATAACTTGTTTGCTTTTATTGATTTTTAATGCTCATTATTAGTAGATCGATCACCTAGATTAGTATACATCAATTGAATCTAATTCTTAAAAGGTTAGGTGAAGTTGGGAGTTCGTAAAAGTAATAAAAGAAAAAACCTAGACATAGGTAATTGTTTTTTACCCTAGACATAGGGCAAAACCTTTAAAACCAAAAAGATTATGTTTCTATTTAACTAAGTTTGTATTAGCCATAGAAATATCGGTTTAATCACTTAGCCTCCTAAAAATACTTCAAAGAAAGTCGAATAGGTGTTGAATCTAGTTTACAAAGGTTAAGTGTTGAGTCAAAGGATTGCAATTGCAATTATGCTGCACTTCCAATCAAAAGGGCATAACATGTTTGGATCCATTTCTTTTATTCTTGACATTTATTTTCTTGTTAACAAAAATCCCACAAAACTTTGTGTTTACCTTAGTTACCACAATTGCAATTTGAGAACAATCTTTGTGCTATTTGAATTTTGTTGTATCCGTTCTCACTGGAATCGATACTTTGGAGTACTTCTAATTTTATCATTTGCATCGACAGTGTATACTTACACTGAGTTGGAATTCTTTCTTTTATTTTTAACCTACAAGTTTCATTTGATCACGTTTCTCCACCAGTAGAGATCTTAACTATTGCCACTCAGAGTGTTAACGTATATGTATATATGCTGTATTTTAGGCTTATTTTAGGGAAAAAGATTGCTCATTTTAGGAAAGTTTGTTTTGTATTGTCTATAAGTTCTATTGGATTCCTCTTGTAAAGGCAGACCATTCAATCAATATATACTAAAATCAACATGGTATTAGAGAAATGATTATTCTCGTTTTACTTGGATATATTTTCTAAAAAATCGTTATGTCTTACCTCAAGTTTACATTGATTTTGCCAAAATGGTCAAAACACAGTTCTCTTGAACTATTAAAATTATTCGCACAGATAATGCCATGGAATGTAAGGATTCTAGCCTTCTCTCTTTTCTTACCCAACAAGGCACTCCCATTCAACGCTCATGTCCACATACCTCCCAACAAAATGGACGAGCAGAACGCAAACATCGCCATATTTTATATTCTTTTCGTGCTCAACTTCTCTCTACATCCTGCCCTGAGAAATTTTGGGGGGAGGCTGCTCTCACGTCTGTTTATGTCATCAATCGTCTCCCATCCTCCGTTAGTCAAAACATTTCTCCTTTTGAAAGTTTATATAGTACTCCTCCTTCTTGCTCTCACCTTAAAGTCTTTGGTTGTGCATGCTTTGTCTTTCTTCAACCTCATGAACATACCAAACTTGAACCACGTGCTTACCTATGCTGCTTTCTTGACTATGGCACTAAACAATAAGGGTTTTCGTTGTTGGGATCCTATCTCAAAAAGGTTACGTATCTCTCGACATGTTACTTTTTGGGAACATCGTATGTTCTATAGTCTCTTCATTCCATGTCTCTCTCTCTAGTCCCCAACCATTTTTCACTGATCTCACCAATAACCTTTTTTCACCATTTGACCTTCCATGTGCCAACAAGCTTGACCCTTCAGCCCCTGACTCTATTTCTCTAGACTCAACATTGACTTCCAATGATATTGTCCCATATCTTGACCCTCCACACATCCTTGAGCTCGATCAATCTACTCATGTTCATGCTGTCTCGAACCCGACATATGTCTCCTTTACCGAACCTGAACCTGCACCTGTCACCTTCGTCTACCGCTCCACTAGGGTAAGAGCAATTCCCCATCACCTTCAGGATTATCACTGCTTTTCTATTATTATATCTCTAGTTGAACCTTTATCTTATCATGAGGCCCGCATTGACCTCCTTTGGCAGCAAGCAATGGATGAAGAATTACATGCTTTAGAAAAGACTCATACTTGGGACTACGTAAATCTACCTCCTGACAAACGACCTATTGGTTATAAGTGGATTTACAAAATCAAAACACACTTAGATGGATCCATTGAACGATATAAAGCTTGCCTTGTTGCAAAAGGCTATTCTCAGGAATATTGTATTGATTATAAGGAAACATTTGCTCCAGTTGCTTGAATGACATCTATGCGTAGCCTTTTGGCTGTTGCGGCTGCCAAACAGTGGCCCCTTCTTCATATGGACGTTAAAAATGCATTCCTCAATGGCACTATCTCTGAGGAAGTGTATATGAAACCACCACCTAGTTCTTCTCCTCCACCTCAGAAAGTATATCTTCTCCGTTGAACTTTATATGGTCTGAAGCAGCTCCACGAGCCTGGTTTGCCACGTCAGTTCCACCATAACACAACTTCGGATTACATCCAGTCCTCATGATACAACACTTTTTACACGTTAGACTCCTCGCGGTATGGTTCTCCTCATTCTTTATGTTGATGACATGATTATTACAAGTGACGATCCACATGCTATCTCTGATATGCAATGTTACCTTGGGAAGCAATTTGAGATGAAAGATTTGGGACCACTCAGTTACTTTCTTGGTTTAGAGGTCTCCTCCCTCCCTGATGGGTATTATTTGTCTCAAGCAAAATATGTTTCTGATCTCTTAGCTCGATCTTGTTGGGATTTATGCCCTAAAGCCTCGTAATTAATAATTTATTTAATAATAAATAATAATTTTGATTATTTTATTTGCAATATAATATTATCCATTATATGAAAAATCCAAGGTTATTAGTGTAATCTTGAACAGTATGTGGTTGACATACGAGAGGATCATGTTCAAGAAATAACCTAAAGGGTCATAGTATATGGATAAGGTTGCGTGCCTTATCCTGGTAACACTATTGATATGGCCCGCTTTGTAATAGTTACAAATGATTTGATCCAAATCATTTATGTGGAGACATGTGAGTGGAGACTGAACCACGAAATATTTAATCTCTCTTTATAAATCCGTTAATTGAGAAGATTAATATTTCATCAGGATGATCATAAGCGACTCAATCTTAATCCTGAGTAAGTTATGAACTCCTGCCTGTGAGGACTTGTCCTTTGATTTGCATGGGTGAGAGTGGCTTTTGTAGCCGATTCAATATGCCTACAATTTTGGGGACTTGACCAAATAGGGAGCTGGGAACATAATCTCACAAGATGGAATTCACTCATTCTCATATAGGGTAAGTAGATGAGTAGTTCCCTTAAGTGCTGATTTTGGGACTTGAACAATAGAGCCCCACCCTTTCACTGGTCCGAGAGGGACTTAGTTTATAATTAGAATATAAACAGATTGTTCATTAGAGGATCAGTGGTACTTAAGGTGCAAGATGTAATTATAGGGGTAAAATGAACTTTTGACCTAGCTGTAATTACGAACAACTCGTGAAGGATCGACTTGCATGTAATGATTATATCTATGGACACAACTTGTCCTATAGTGCATAAGAGTGCAACTCTAGGTCTATAGTGGAGTGACCCTAGAATTAATGAATGAAAATTAATTAATTAAAGAGTTTAATTAATTAATTTTGTATCATTGGAGCTTATAATCTGTAGGTTCATAAGGTTCCCTTGCTAGCTCATAGTAACACTAAAAGATCAATTTAGTTAAAAGAAAATTTTGAAATGTTCAAATTAATATTAATTTGAAGTGTTCAAATTAATATTTAATATAAAAGAGGAAAATATATTTATTGTATTTGATACATTAAATATTAAAATTTAAAATGTTCAAATTTAATATTTAATTTGAAGTGTTCAAATTAATATTTAATATATTAGATATATTAAATATAAAAGAGAAAAATATATTTATTGTATTTGATACATTAAATATTAAAATAATTAATGTATATTTGATATATTAAATAAAAGATATTTATAGAATTTGAATAAGATTCAACTAAATAAATATTGTAGGAGATCTGAATGAGATTCAAATAAATACAAGATATATTTTAATATCTAATATAATATTTTAATTATGGCAAAGATTTTCCCTTGGTCACTATAAATAAGACCCTTGGGTTGAGCCATTCTTCACAACACACATCTCCTCAATAGAGAGAATTAGAGAATTCTCTCTAGACCTCTTCCTCTCCAATCCCTTGGGGATTTTCTTTCAAGAGGCTCCCACAAGCCTTAGTCCTGTGTTCGAGTCATAGTTAGGAAGACTTTGTGGAAGAGATAAAGATCCGCCAGAATATTCTCCATAATATTATTTTCAAGGTATTTATTGCTTAACCCTTGTATTTTAGTTTAATTCTAAATAAATCAAAGACGATTCCTATGCTTCCGCTGTGGGTTTAATTCGATTATTTCCTTCAGATCTGGCATTACCAACTCTGCCACATCATCAACACCTCTGGATCCGAATGCTCGTTTGACTCCTTTTGATGGTGTTCCTTTTGAAAATGCAACTCTATATCGACAACTTGTTGGAAGCCTTATTTATTTGACTGTGACATGCCCATATATTTCATATGTTGTGCACATTGTCAATCAGTTCATGGCTGCTCCCCGAACTATACACTTTACTACTGTACTCCACATTTTGCGATATGTCAAAGGCACTATTGGTCATGGTCTTCAATTTTCTTCTCAGTCATCCTTGGTGTTATCTGGTTATTCTTATGTTGATTGGGTTGGTGATCCCACTGATCGACGATCCACCACATGTTACTGCTTTTACTTAGGCGACTCTCTCATTTCTTGGCGAAGTAAAAAACGAACTGTGGATTCACACTCTAACATAGAATCTGAATATTGTGCTCTTGCAGACGCTTCTTCAGAGTTATTATTGCTTCGTTGGCTCTTTGTTGATATGGGTGTTCCTCAACAGTCTATTACTCTACTTCATTGTGACAATTGCAGTACTATCCAGATTGCTCACAATGATGTCTTTCATGAACAAACCAAGCATATTGAGAATGATTGCCACTTTGTCTGTCATCATCTCCAAAGAAATATTGTCCTTCATCATCTCTAGAGCAACACTATCATTTTACATTTCATCTCCACTACAGAACAACCAGCTGACATTTTTACAAAAGCATTGTCATCCGGACGCTTCACTCAGTTGCTTCACAAACTCAAGTTGGTTGCTACTCTACCACCTTGAGTTTGAGGGAGGGTGTTAACGTATATGTATATATGCTGTATTTTAGGCTTATTTTAGGGAAAAAGATTTCTCATTTTAGGAAAGTTTGTTTTGTATTGTCTATAAGTTCCATTGGATTCCTTTTGTAAAAGCAGACCATTCAATCAATATATACTAAAATCAACACAAAGAAAGTGTCAACCGTTGCTTGGCTTGCAGAATAATTACTGCCGGAAGTATCGGGATGGCGTGAAGGAAGCCAATGAAATAGCATTGAGTGGAGATGTAGAGAGACTGCAACATTTTTGGGTTAATCAAGTTACTTTATTCTTCCATTCTTTTTGTTGACGTAATCAGGTTACTCTTTAGTATTGAGTCGGTGTTGCTATTTCTGATCTATTTGCTTTCATTTTGGGTGTTGAGTTGTTTCCATACTCTTATTGATCAATATTTTAGGTGGAGTGCATGATGGAACTGTGGAACACAAATGTTGAATTAAGGGAAGAATATATTAAGAGCAACATAAGGAGTACCCTGAGGCGACTAAAGACATTGGATGGTCGCTCCCTTGGCCCCAATGAAGAGCCGCATGTATTGAACCATATCGTAAAGGAGAGACCAACAAGGGACAATTCTCTTTCAATGGTTTCAACAACGGGGAACCATAAAAACTTATTTTGGCTAATAATGTTGGGGATAATGATAAAACAGTAACCAAAGTAGTCGAAACGAAGAATATAACGACAAAATACAAGAAGCTCGACACAGTTGTGGCTTTAGCGAATGACCATAGAAATATTTCTAGCGAGAATGAGGTAGAAGAGCCACCGCAACCAGAGGAGATTATAAAGCGAACAAGAGAGGAAGAGGAGTTGGCGGTGAAAGCAGGAGAGTTGAGAAAGGAATAGGAAGCAATCAAGTTGAATGAGCAACGTAAGTTGGAAGAGAAGGCCAAAGCCAAAGAGGTGTTGGGGAGAAAAAAGAGAAATGCTGAGAAAGCCCACACTAGGGCAGTAATTAAAGCACGAAAAGAGGCAAAAGAGAGAGAGCAGACATTGTGCATGTTTAAATGCTTTTATTATTTTTTTTTTTTTATGAATTACAATTTTGACAGCAAAGGGAGACGAGAGCAAAAAAGAAGGAAATGAAGATGGCAGCTGAGACGAAAGTTGGAAATGGTTGTGAAGAAAGGGAATCTGGTATAATCACAGAGAACACCCCATCGGAAGCTCAGAAAAAGGAGTTTGAAAACACAGGTAAACAAGAGACGGGAGCGTAGAGGCATCATAAAGTGTCGCAGTACACAAAGTAGAGCAAGAAAAAGTCGTCAATTCCTCCACCTCTTCGAAATTGACCGGGGTAAGAGGAGGATGCAACCATGGATGTAGGTTTTTCTGAAAACCCTAGTTGTTTTCGTGCTGTTCTTCGTGGGGCAACAACACGACTTCTTTACCAGATAGATTTTCCTTCTTGGTTGGGTTTTTAAATTTAGAAGGCAAATTCAATTTCATATAGAGAGTGACACACAATTAGTTTGGTAAGGGAAGAGGTAGACATTTGGTTTTGGGACATTCCCATAGAATATATAGATATATGGTAGGCTAATTCTTTGGTTATATTCTCAGGTTCATCTCCCTTAACTTAACAAAATGAAGTTTTCCCATTATTAAGGCGCATCACATGTTTTTCTTTTTTGGTTGATTGGTAAGTTGTGTGATGCAAAGCAACAGAAATGAAAGTGCTTCCAATAAGGGCATATTAGTCGTTGCATTTCTAGGGGCTATGGAGTGTGGAGAAAGAAATAAAAAGAAAACACAAGTGAGGAGATTCCATTGGAGAGTAGAAGTAAGAGTAGAAGTAGAAGTAAAAGTAGATTAGGATGAGAGATGTGGATGAATGTGGGGCATATGATCTCCTGGTATGGGTCATCTACGTTTATGGATCGGTTCGGCTTGGCATCCGTACAAGGGGAGTGGGCCCTCATTGACATTGTAGCTATCTAGAACTGGAATCATGGTGGCCCCACTACTTATGTGCCATCATCTGCATTGCATTCTGTACGATGGCGTTTATTGCTGCCCCTACCAATGCCTAATGCCTTATGCTAATGGACAACCATGGTCAACACTCCTGATTATATGTTATTATGTGGTTAAATAACAAGTTTAGTCCCTATCACCTTGACCAAGTTAAATTTTAATTTCTATGTTTTTAAATGTTATAATTAGTTCTATAATTTGATAAATTTTTATAAATAGTGGACTATTTATGAAAAATTTATCAAACTACAAAGACTATTTATGAAAATTTTATCAAATTATAGAGATTATTTATGAGATTTTATCAAATTATAAGGACGAAATTCTATCTTTTAAAATTATAATGACTAAATTTTAACTTTCTTCAAACCATAGAGACCAAATCTATAATTTAACCTTATTATGTTTTCATCCTACCTCTTCCCTTTTCTATCCTAATTCCTAGTTCCTAATCGTATTTCCATCTTTCTTTCTTTTCCTCTCTCACACCCATTCCACCTAACCAAGCTGCCTTTTTAGATATTTTTTTATTCATTATTCCTTTCAAAACCTATATCTATAACTTCATCTTTTACCTAGCGATTACCAGTAAATTATCTAAATAAATCACACCTCTTACAAAAAACAAAGTAATGGTTTGTCCAATATTACCTGTTCAACAATTTATTTTAATACAAGTAAAAGTTGTATTTTTTTTAAATAAAATATTCATACCTATAACACTGCATTGCTTTTAAAATTAATTTAAAATAGTACATTAAAAAAAAAAAAAAAAAAAAAAAAAGGAACAAAAACAAAAAGTTGCACAGGCTTGATTGGGACCTGGTATGGCTGGCCTCTGTAAAGATGCCAAGTCTGGTGCGAAGGAGTGTCAAAGCCTCGGTTGCACGGTGTGTACGCTATTAAGTGCTTTTTTTTTCTTTTTCTTTTTTTTTTTTTTTTAAGGAATTAAGTGCTCATTTTTTAATAGCTAAACCCAATTTATAATTGCTCCATTGACTCTAACCACACACACCCGGACATCAATTTTGACTAATTCCTTTACTTTTCCAATTTACCAATCTCTTTGAATTTACCAAAAATAATTGCGCAAATAATACAAGTACAAATTCATAACATTTTATACCATCCATGATTTATGTCAAAATTCATTACATTGTTGACATAAATCAAGTATTGATAATAAAATTTGAATAGTAATACACTCCTTTTATCATTAATTCTTTTATAGGATGTGGTATGACAATATACTTTTAATTATATTTTTAGTTTTATTATTTAAAATATTTTGAAGTATCAAGCGACACTCAATTTTTTTTATGCATACTCTTTGTGATTAATTTATTTTTCATACAAGCACAATTTTATTTTCACCAACTTGTATATGTGAAGAGGCGTAGAAAAAATAATATGCGTGTCAATGGAATTTCAAAAATTTTTAAAAAAAAAATAGAAGAAAGGTGATCATGATTTAGTATGGATAGTAGGTTAAAGTTTCATAATTGAGAAAAAAATAATAAGAGAATAAATTTTGATATGGAGATGTGGAAAATATTTGAGAATAAGAAATAGGGTGGCGAGGGAGAGAGAGAAGGGGAATTGAGTTTGTGAGATTGGATGGGGTGTGGGTGACTGGTGAGTACTGTGTACGTTTTAGAATGACCTGTTAACAGGACGTAGAGCACAGCTGGATTGGAGTACCAATCTTTTTCAACGTAGACCCCAATCGCAAGGCAAGAACCCATTAACCATATATGTTTCATTTCAATTTTGTTTGTGTTTGAATTTGAATTAATTGAGAGCTGTAAGATTTAATTTTAACAGCATTCATATTTGATATGATATGATATGACCCACTCCTCCCTGAATCATTGACACACGTACATGCTCGCACGCGCCCATTTACACAAAACTCATACTTCCTTCGCATTCTCTTCTCTTCTCTTATCTCTTCAATTTTCAACTCCATTGCCTACGCCTAATATTCCGTTGGTTTACTTATATTACACTTGTCTTAAATTCACTTTTTCTTTTTTAATTATAAATTTAATCTATATCTTAATGAGTTGATGAGTGGGTGTGTTTTTCTTTCGTTCAATTTTTCCTGTTGTCGTGTCAGACTTGCACGGACTCAACTGAAGGATTAAAAAAAAAAATGCAATAATAGAAAAAAAAGAAAAAAAAAAGAAAAAAGAAGAGGACCCATTCACAAACCCAAACCAAAGAAAGAAAAAAGTGATTCTTCCTCCAGATGCAGGGCCAGGGCGGCCATCCTTAAAACCCCATTCTTCTTTTAATTTACGGTTTCTACCAAACCAAAAGGACTCTTGCTTGCTTTCGTACAGCAGGGCAGGCAGGGAAGCTATGAGGAAATACCCAGTTGCCGACTTGATATCATAATTCAATATCAAGATTATTGTACAGATTTCCATCTATATCCCTTCCTTCCTTCCTTCCTTCCTTCTCTCTACTCTTGCTTGACTTCCATTCCATTTTACAGATCTCAATCTCAATCTCAGATCCAACTCCCAATCTAACCTAACTACTCTCCTATGGCCGATCTCTTCCATTTCTTCCCTCCCCTCTCTTCTTCTTTTCATTTCCCCGTCTAATCACCTAGAATACATAGATTCACTTCCCTCCCACCAGATCCTTCTTTTCTTCTTCCTATCTAATGGATTAACTTTCTTTCTTCGCCCCTTTCCCTCACTATTTTAACATCCTTTCCCTTCCTCTCTCTACATGGACGACGTCGGTGCCCAAGTTGTTCCTCCAATTTTCATCCACCAAACCACCTTGACCAGTCGCTACACTGATCTCCCTTCCATGCCCAAGAAGCGCGCCTTATCTTATCAGCTCCCCCTCCCCAACTTTCATCCTCACAATCACCTCCACCACCATCAGGCTCAACTCCATGCCCACACTTGGAACCCTAACGCCTGGGATTGGGATAGCGCAAGATTCCTCACCAAACCCTCCAACGCTGCCGATACTCCCTCATCCCAAGACGACTTCGCTCCTGCTGTTCCCTCCACCTTTAAGAAGAAGAAGACGCTCGAGGTTCTGGACGAGGAGGATCAGAGTCTTCGCCTTAATCTTGGTGGTGGTCTCAATTTGAATTCCGTTGAGGAGCCGCCCTCCAAACCCCCCAAAAAGGTCCGCCCTGGATCTCCCGCCGCTCCCACCTACCCTATGTGTCAGGTCGATAATTGTAAGGAAGATCTGTCCAATGCCAAGGACTATCACCGCAGACATAAGGTTTGCGAGCTCCATAGCAAATCCTCCAAAGCCCTAGTTGCTAAGCTGATGCAGAGGTTCTGTCAGCAGTGCAGCAGGTTACTTTTCCTTCCTACAATTTCTTGCTTGTTCGTTGTTATGCTTCCCAATTGTATCTGCCTTTTTGTTTTACATCTCGTTTTGATGCGCCAGAAATTCAATACCAATCTGCCTCCGTCTCCAAAAAATATATATATATTTTAACTGTTATTGCTCCTAACCTTCTCCTCAGATTTCACCCACTTTCGGAATTTGATGATGGGAAGAGGAGTTGTAGGAGGAGACTTGCGGGGCACAACTGGCGTAGAAGGAAGACGCAGCCCGAGGATGTAACCTCAAGGCTGACCCGGCCAGGAAGTAGAGGACCCCCAAGCAGTGGGAATTTGGACATCGTCAGTCTATTGACTGTTTTAGCTCGGGCTCAAGGTCAAGCAATTGCCTGATCAAGTATCTAATAGCTACTTGTTTCATTCTTCCCCCATCTGACTTTTGTTTTAACACATTGGTTTGAAACATCAGGAAAAAACGAAGACCAGAGTGTGAAAAGCTTGTTGTCAGCAAATAGTGACCAGCTCATTCAGATCCTCAATAAGATCAATTCACTTCCTTTACCAGAAGACCTTGCTGCAAAGTTGCCCAATTTAGAGAATTTTAGGGGGAAGGCTCCTCCACAAAGTTCTTTGCAGCACCAAAACAAATTAAATGGAAATCCATCTTCTTCGACCATGGACTTGCTCACTGTACTTTCAGCAACGTTAGCAGCATCAGCTCCAGATGCTCTTGCAATGCTGTCCCAGAAGAGCAGTGTGAGCAGTGATAGTGAAAAAACAAGGTCATCGTGCCCATCTGGTTCTGATCTCCAGAATAGGCCTCTGGAACTTCCTTCAGTTGGAGGAGAAAGAAGCAGTACCAGTTACCAGTCTCCCATGGAAGATTCGGATGGACAAGTTCAAGGAACTCGAGTTGGTTTGCCACTTCAGCTGTTTAGATCTTCGCCTGAACATGATGCCCCACCAAACTTGGCGGCTTCTAGAAAGTACTTTTCTTCTGATAGCAGTAATCCTATTGAAGACAGGTCTCCGTCATCCTCACCTCCTCTCCTGCAAAAGTTGTTTCCTGTGCAAAGCGCAGAAGAAACTACCAGTAATGGGAAAATACCAATCAGAAAAGAAGTTAGTGGAAGTGTTGAGGTTCGAAAGCCTCCTAGTAGCAATATTCCCTTTGAACTCTTTAGAGAGTCAAACAAAGGAGGTGGCCCAAATTCATTTCGAACTGCTCCATATCAAGCTGGATACACTTCTTCAGGCTCTGATCATTCACCTTCTAGTTTAAATTCTGATGCTCAGGTATCTTTGTATGTATGGGCTTGTGTTTTGTGTGTGAGTTTGATATCATTATTCTTTCTTGTGATTTGAAACAATATTATTTAGGATCGCACTGGAAGGATAAGTTTTAAACTGTTTGACAAGGATCCCAGTCAGTTTCCAGGGACATTGCGGACACAAGTAAGATTCTTGTTTCTTTATTGCTTCTAATTTCTTTTATAAAAAAATGCTGCAATTGCGTATGTCAGTAAAAAATTCTTAAAGTTGTGCTTCTAATGTTCTAGATATACAATTGGCTATCTAATTGTCCATCTGAAATGGAAAGCTACATACGGCCTGGTTGTGTGGTTCTGTCAATTTATATGTCTATGTCATCCATTGCATGGGAACAGGTGAGTAAAGAGCTGTTATCCAGGATTGAAATTGTACTACTGAACATTTTTGAGCTCTAACTAGTTTCACTCGTTCTTTGCCAGCTTGAAGAAAATTTGGTTCTGCATGTTAAATCTTTGGTTCATAGCGAAAAGCTTGATTTTTGGAGAAGTGGAAGATTTTTAGTTTACACTGGGAGGCAACTAGCGTCACACAAGGATGGTGAGAACTTACCAGGGTAGTATGATTCAAAAAAAAAAAACTTACCAGGGTAGTGGTCTTTGTCTTGTTGAATTTGATCTTTTTCATGTTGTTGGTTATTTATTAATAATCAGCATCAGTTTTTTGATCTCTGATTTTGCTCATAAAATCTTGTCATAGTCTTATAGCGTGGTTCTTTGAACCATAGGTTGTGGATTTGTTGTTGTTCTTGTCTTAAGTTTTGTTTCCACCGATTGGGTTTTCAGGGAAGATTCGTCTGAACAAATCCTCAAAAGCATGGAGTAATCCAGAGTTAATCTCGGTGTCACCTTTGGCAGTTGTGGGTGGACAAAAGACCTCCTTTTTGTTAAGGGGAAGGAATTTGAAAAATCCTGGCACCAAGTAAGTCCAATGTTATAATGGGGGATGGATTTTGTTGGTTTTACCTCCGTTTTTTTTTTCCCTTTCCTTTCTTCTTTTCTTTTCTAGAAGTGACACTTCACAACCTTGTAGGATTCATTGCACATCTATGGGTGGCTACATATCCGAGGAGGTAATGGGATTAAGTAGGCAGGGAATATACGATGAGATACACTCTGGAAGTTTCAAAATTGGGGATGCATCACCTACCACTCTTGGTCGTTGTTTCATTGAGGTAGATGTTTGGCTTGAATTAGCACATGTTATCTTCGCTACAATTGAAGTTTCTTACAAAATCATTTTTTTAATCTACTGTATAAACAATGCTAACAGGTGGAAAATGGTTTTAGAGGAAATAGTTTCCCTGTTATTATAGCTGATGCTGCCATCTGTAAGGAATTGAGGCATCTTGAGTCCGAGTTTGATGAGTTTAGAGTACCTGATATCAGTTCAGAAAGTCATTCATACGTTCCTTCGCAGCAAAGGCTAAAGGATGAAATTTTGCAGTTCTTGAATGAACTTGGATGGCTATTCCAAAGGGAAAGGTCCTCTTCCGAGCTAGACAATCCAGATTTTTTGATCAGGCGGTTCAAATTTTTACTCACGTTCTCAGCAGAGAGGGACTTCTGTGCGTTGGTTAAAACACTCCTTGACATTCTGGTAAAAAAATGCTTGATCACAGATGGACTATCAATGAAATCTTTGGAAATGATATCTGAGGTTCAGCTCTTGAACCGGGCAGTGAAAAGGAGGTGCAGGCGGATGGTTGACTTACTCGTCCATTATTATGTATCTGGCTTTGGTGATGCAGAGAAAAAGTACCTCTTTC
Organism: Trichosanthes truncata; assembly: GCA_033996785.1. Classification (NCBI taxonomy): domain Eukaryota; kingdom Viridiplantae; phylum Streptophyta; class Magnoliopsida; order Cucurbitales; family Cucurbitaceae; genus Trichosanthes; species Trichosanthes truncata. The sequence goes on along the minus strand of JAWPNB010000009.1, from coordinate 556,985 downwards.
CACCAAATGTTATTGGTCCTGGTGGTATTACGCCTATGCATTTGGCAGCTTCAATGACAGATTCAGATGATATGGTTGATGCGCTGACAAATGACCCGCTGGAGGTAACATCTTGTTTCTTCTTTTTATTTTAATTATACCTAGTAAAAAAACGTATCCTGATTTTCTTTTGAGGACAAGATGAGCTTTTTGCATTACTGTATAATTGACATTGTCCCAAAAAGATCTTAGAGGGCTCTGATTAGTTGACCACCGTGGAGATCAAGGATTATATGGTCTACTTTGTTTTCTGAAACCTCTTAAAACCGTTACTAGGTGTACTTCCCAAAATGGTGCCAAAGCACGCCTTTTTTTTTTTTCATGAAGAAATGGAGAAATATCTTTTTAAAAAAATCTCATTTTTCTTAACAGTATCTTGCTGAAGTACTAGTTTTTTTAAAATCATTATCATCCGTGATACTATATTTTTTTATACCAAAGAAAAAAATTATTTACATTTTTCTATTCTTTCAAGTCTCAGAAGGTTATTGGACTGACAAGCACAGGATAAATGAATTGCTACGTTGTTTGAACGTCCTGTTAATTTGTTATTTTGAAGTTGCAGATTGGATTGAAGTGCTGGAGTTCCCAACTAGATGGAAGCGGACAGTCGGCACGGGCTTATGCTTTAATGAGGGGTAATCATTCTTGTAATGAGTTGGTGGATCGAAAACTTGGTGACAGAAAGAACGGTCAAGTTTCAGTGAGAATTGGGAATGAGATAGGGCAAGTAGGAGGGGTGAGCAGTGGTGAGCGGGGCAGGGTGGAAGGAAGATCCTGCTCCAGGTGTGCAGTTGTTGCAGCGAGGTGCCACAGGAGGGTTCCTGGGAGTGGGACACACAGGTTGCTTCATCGGCCCTACATTCATTCAATGCTTGCTGTAGCTGCTGTGTGCGTTTGCGTGTGCCTATTTTTGCGAGGTTCCCCAGACATTGGTTTAGTTGCACCCTTCAAATGGGAGAACTTGGGGTATGGGACAATTTAGTTTTGAATAGACTACTTGGAAATGGATGGAATGAGGTAATGAATAGAAAACATAGGCGGGCAGAGAGAAGGGACACTGGTTGATAAGATATGAGACAATCTCTTGCCTTGAAAAATAAAGAAGAGAAGGCTAAGGAAATACGAAGTTATTGAGGTCGGTCAACTAATGGTTGCTCTGACGTTGTTGAGTTGTTGTGAAGTGAAGACAGAGAGAGATGGAATGGATTAGTTGAAAGGGAGGGAGAAGGCAAAAGGTTTGGGGTTTTGAAATGTAGGTTAGCCTGCCTGTAGTATGGACGCGAAAGCAGGTCGGGGATGATGAATGAATGATTGAAGAAGAAAGCATGGGAAAGAGATTATATAATAATTTTATTTGGTCTTCCCTTCACCCCCCTCCCCCGTCTTCCTTCTTTGGTTTCTTTCTTTTTTAATTATTATTATTTCTTAGTAGCATGCCATACGGTAAGCAGTAAGTATGAATATAACCTAATATAATATATAATATATAAATATTACAGTTGTCTAAAACAACACAATGTAAAGTTGATCCAATCACATTTATACTTCTACAGACTTTTTGTCAACAAAAGAGGCCCAAGTGCAAGTGACTTTTGTACCTAACGCTTTCAATTCGTACGATACTTCAACACGTTTTGTCATTATCATTTGCTAAATTCTTATTTTGTCTTTTTTACATCTAATTGTTTGTTCATGCATATTCTATACTAGTGTTTGTTATCTATCTTCATTTTGCGTTTTTAGAACTTGGATTATAAATTTTTCAGTGGTCCAATTGTCTTAATAAACTTTATCGTTTCTTTGGCGATGAATAGTTGAAAAGATAGTCATGCAAATTTGTTCTCAATTCTTAGTTTATTGTCCATCAAGTTTAATCACTATATACAATTTTTTCTGACTATTTCATATTAATTTTAGTTAATCAACTTTAGTACGTTATTTTTATAATCTTATTAAATAAAAGCATGCTTTACAATTTCTTACTAATTAATTTTAAGCAGTTTTAAATTATATTAATTTAATGATTTAAGTAAAAATTAATTTATATCTCTTAACTCCAAAGAGTTGTATCAATAAAAACTCTAAATTAATAATTTTATTAATTTAAATCATGAACTATCATAAATATATCAATTTATAATCTATGTTAGATTTTGTTTGAAAAACGTTAGTTCAAACTTATAATTCTATCAATTAAATTCTTAAACTATCATATGTGAATTAATTAAGAGCCTCAATTTGAAAATTGTCTGCATTAATTTGTACACGTGTATAGACTTCTTTAAAAATTAAAACTCTTAAACTGTCAAAAGTTTGCACATGTGTAAACTAACGTTTTTCAAACTAAATTTGACAAAAAGTGTAAATTGATACACTTATAAAAGTTCAAGGTTTAAATTGATAGCATTATTAGTTTAGAATTTTGATAAATTTCGAATTTTGATCACCCAAAATTTAGAGATATAAATTAATTTTTGCCCTAATAATTTTTATAATTTTGATTGAGTTGATACAGGATGGTCAGTATGAAAGCAATGATACTGGTTGGTCAATATCAAATAAATAATAGAGGTCGGCCAATACCTAGATTGGTTGGTATTATTTTATTTTATTTTAGGATTTTTTTTTTTGAAATGATATTATTTAATTATATCATGTCTAGATGATGAATGAATAAATATGAAGCAACTTTAATTTTAATTAATAATTAATTATCTTTGACTTTTAATTTCATTTTAATTTTTTTTATGGTAAAAAAAATTGCATAAAAGAAATATTTAAAATAATCATAAATAAGTAGGATTTTTTTTATATATTAAAAAATGAAGTTATACCCCTAAAATTTAGAGTTGCATTAATTAAAATCTCAAACTAATAATGTTATCAATTTAAACTCCAAGTTTCTCAATCAAGTGAATCAATTTTGACTTTATTAGCTATTTATAATTATTTTCAATTGATTCCATTTAAAAATAATTTAAAATCACTGAAATAAAATTGTAGTCCTACCAAATTAATAAGAAAAAACATCACGTAATTTTTTTTAAATAAGCAAAAGAAAATAAGAAGATGAAAAATCACTCATATTAACAAAAACAAAGTCGTAACTATCTATTTGATTTCAATATTCCTCGCTAATATAACATTAATCCACACATTTAAAGAAATCTTATATTTGGGTAAAAAGTATGTTTAAAATGGAATTCTAACAAATATCTAAATTAATTCAATTATGAAAGTTTGGAATTTTAATTGATAGAGTTGTTAGTTTAGAGTTTCAAGTGATACAACTCCAAAAGTTGAAGATAAATTGATTTTTTTCTAAAAAATTATGAAGCAAATTAAAATTATAATTGAATTTGTTTTCAAAATAAAAGTTAATTATTCGAAACGTAGTTTGAGAAGGATGAATATGAATTAAGGAAATTTGGCGAGCATCTTTATTTCTGGTGGCGTGTAGATGTAGGTGTAGGTGTAGTGTACGAAGGAAAAGAAATATTAATATTAATATATTGGTAAAACTAAAATCCCAAGTGGGTTGACTTTGCGCCCATCCGCAATTTCGTCTTTATTATTATTTTTTTTTTATCATCCTTCTCCCTTTCAAGTTTCAACTCTCCCCTAGTCATCAACTCAACTGCTTCCCTTAGTCAACTCCACTCACTCTTCTGCGTTCAACTCAAAGCCCATGGGAATGAATGGCTTTTAATAATTCCATTCTCTTCATTTCTTTTTTCCCAAACAATCGAAAATGAAAATGCTGCATCATCATCTTCTTCTTCTTCTTTTAGCATCTTCTTCTGCGGCAGTTGACATGACCAAGCCCGGCTGCCCTTCCAACTGCGGAAACGTCACCATTCCCTATCCTTTTGGCATCGGCTTTGGTTGTTACATGGCCACCGGCTTTGACATTACTTGCAATTCTTCCTATGATCCTCCATTACCCTTCCTCGGCACTACTAACCTTCAAGTTCAAGAAATCTCTCTAACCAACCTCCGCATACGCAACTTTGTCTCTTACAATTGCTACACCCAAACTGGGGCCCTCATCAAAAGATCCAGCTCTTGGATCAACTTAGGTCGCCTCCCTTTGTTCTTCTCCACCACCAACAAGTTCACCGTCATCGGCTGCGACACCATGGCCTTGATATCTGGCTCCGAGGGGCTGTCCTACACCAGTGGATGCGTCTCCCTCTGCTCCGGCAAGGAAACCGTCATCAATGGCTCCTGCTCTGGAATCGGCTGCTGCCAGACCGCCGTCCCCAGAGGCCTGAAGCGCTTCCAGAGCATTATTGGGAACCTCAACAACCACACCACAACCTGGCAATACAACCCTTGCAGCTATGCCTTCCTGGTTGACCAAGACCGTTACACCTTCGACGTGTCTGATCTGGCCGATCCCAACTTCCTGGCCACCATTAAAAGCTTGCCCGTGGTTCTGGACTGGGTGGTGGGTAACAGGACGTGTGAAGAGGAGGCTCGGAAAGGCTTGTCAGCGTACGTTTGCCAGGCCAATTCCGAATGCTTCGATTCAGAGAGCGGAAGCGGTTATCAATGCCAGTGCAGCCAAGGTTACAGAGGGAACCCATATCTCACTCCTGGATGCCAAGGTACGTACTCCACTGTATTTGTATTTGTATTTGGTTTCTCCATTTGTCGTAAAAGTCATCATAATGAAAAGCTAAGGGAAGTGGTGGAATGAATATTGCTTGCAGACATTAACGAGTGCGAGGGCCCCAACAACCCTTGCGAGGGCATATGCGTGAATACCCCTGGCAGTTATTACTGTTCATGTCCTCACGGTTCCGACGGCGATGGTAGGAAGGACGGCAAGGGTTGTATCACTAAGACTAAGCAATTTCCGCTTATTCAGCTCACTCTCGGTGAACCCCCTTCTCCCTTCTCCCTTCTCCCTTCTCCATTCTCCATCTAATCTTGTCTATTTCGCACATTCTCAGGTCTTGGCTCTGGTCTCCTGTTTCTTATCATCACCGCCACTTGGCTTTACTTCACCATTAAGAAGAGGAACCTCATTAAACTCAGAGAGAAATTCTTCCACCAAAACGGGGGCTTGTTACTGCGGCAGCAGTTATCCCAACACGAAGGGGCTGTTGACTCCACCAAAATCTTCACGGCGGAGGAGCTGCAGAAAGCGACCGACAATTATGCCGAGACTCGAATCCTAGGCAGAGGAGGAAACGGGACTGTGTATAAAGGAATTCTACCCGACGACAAAATAGTCGCCATTAAGAAGTCGAAGATAGCGGATGAAGGCCAAATCGAACAATTCATCAACGAAGTCATAATTCTGGCCCAAATCAACCACCGGAATGTGGTGAAGCTGATGGGATGCTGCCTGGAGACGGAGGTCCCTCTGCTCGTCTACGAATTCGTGTCGAATGGGACTCTACACAGCCACATTCATGAAAAGAACAGCTTCAATAATAATTTCATGTCTTGGGAAAACCGGTTGAGAATAGCGACGGAAACGGCAGCAGCACTTTCATACCTGCACTCTGCAGCGTCCACACCCATCATTCACAGAGACGTGAAGTCGGCGAACATATTGTTGGACAAGAAATGCACGGCGAAAGTGGCGGATTTTGGAGCATCGAGGTTTATCCCAATTGATCAGTCGCAGATAACGACGCTGGTTCAGGGGACGTTTGGGTACTTGGACCCGGAGTACTTCCAAACGAGTCAGTTGACGGAAAAGAGCGACGTGTACAGCTTTGGAGTGGTACTGTTGGAGCTGTTGACAGGGGAGCTGCCGGTGTCGTTCGAGAGAACAGAATCTCAGAGAAACCTGTCGTCATATTTTGTAGTGTCATTGCGGCAAAAGAGACTATTTAGGATGCTAGACGGGAGGGTGCTTCGGGAGGGAAAGAGAGAGCAACTGATAGAAACTGCGGAGCTGGCGAGGAGATGCCTGAAACTTAAGGGGGAAAACAGGCCGACGATGAGAGAAGTTGTGTCGGAGCTGGAAAGGCTGAAAAGGGAACATGTAGATGTAGATGTAAATGGGGAACGAAACCGAGAGGAGACGGAAAGTTTGCTGGAACGGCCACAACAACACGAGGAAGAGGATCTATACCCCCCTATAGGTACCTCTACCTTCCAAACCTACGGCAGTAATGGCACCGGATCCTCCCTGTCCCAACTCCACTCCCTCGATTCCATCCCTAACTCCTTCCACCTCTCACGATCAACTATTCACTACTCTTGAATTCTTTAACAAAGTCTTGCGGCATAATTGAAATCTACTGGATTTTTTTAAAAAATAATGTAAATTAAAAAGATAATAACACAAATATGGTCATTTTTAAAATAATGTCAAATTTATGGTAGATAAATCGTGTACATGGGTCACGATTTAGCTAAGTCGCGGCCCGTGGTCACGAGTAGCTTAATGAAACGCAGCCCATGTACACGAGGAAGAGCAAAATCGTGTACCCCGTACACGATTTTCGTGCCACATGGCGCCACCTGGCGGCATTCGATGTCGTGGCTACCAAGTAAATTGTGTACGTGGTACACGATTTCCAAGATCTCACATTCATTGCAGCATGTCATCACATTCCTTTGGAACACTTTGCCTTTTGTTGATGATGCTTACAAGATCTCACAATACCAGCGATGCTTCGAAGTTCAATTTCATCCCATACAACATAGAGATTATTGGCCAAAGGTGAAATTTGATATACTACATCCAAACAAAAATTTGTTGAGAGAACATGGGAGGCCAAAAAGTTCTCATATTCATAATGAGATGGATTGGCACAAAGCTAGTACAAAAGTGCGTTGTGGAGTTTGTAAGAGAGAATGACATAACAAACGTACTTGTCCCTCTCGTAACTTAGGCGCATCTTCAAATCATGGCTGAACAAGGTCTAATTGATTTAGTTTTTTTATTTTTTTTTACTTATCGGTATTTAATTGATATTGAATTTGATTTTGTTATTTTTCAATGTACAAGGATGAAGCTAATGAGTGATGGACATTTTGATTTGTAATTGACGTTATTATCTTTATTCGTTTTGTTTTTCTTTTATTGTAACGAACTTCTTTGTAATGGACTTCTTTGTAATTTACTTCATTATCTTTGGTTGTTTTTCTTTTTTTGGAATAGACTTTTGTGTAATGGAATTTTATTATCTTATTAACTTATATGTAATGGACTTCATGTTAGATTCTTATTTGTAATGTAATAAATTTTATTATCTTATTAGCTTATTTATGTTTTAAATATTTCAGTATTACATATGGATCATGGACTATCCAATCCAACTCAGTTATACTTACAGCGTACACATCGTTTCCAATCAATATGGGATACACAATTTACTATTGTCATACAATGTCGAAGAAGGGAGGTAGTAGTCCACCGCAACATTGCGTTAGATCCACGTATTGTTCCTTATTTACAACATGCTGGTTTTTAGGGGGTTGCACAAGTTGGATTTATCCAACTAGATTGGCATCTCATAACGGCGTTGGTGGAGCCATGGAGACCTGAAACGCATACATTTCACATGCCCAGTGGAGAGTGTACTATTACACTCCAAGATGTTGCTGTCCAGTTTGGACTACCTGTCGATGGAGAGCCTGTAACTGGTTCATTACAATATAATTGAGAACAGGTATGTGAAGACTTTTTAGGAGTTCGACCTCCTGAACTAAATGGGTCTAGGTTAAGTATCCCGTGGTTGGCAGCGTAATTTGTAGAGTTATCTCCAGATGCCGATGATATCATGATACAGAGATATGCAAGAGCCTACATAATGCAGCTTATTGGAGGGTTTCTATTCGCGGACAAGTCAAATACACTTGTCCATCTCATGTTTCTTCCTCTTTTGGGTGATTTCGAGATAGCAGGACAATATTCATGGGGTGGGGCTTGCCTCGCATGGTTGTATCGGGATCTATGTCGAGCTAGCAGTGCTAATGCCTTAGAAATCGCAGGTCCACTAATACTGCTACAAGTATGGACATTTGATTGATTTTATACAATTGCATCACAACACCAGCTACAAACCCCTGATCAGTATGTTGGTCGACCACTTAGTGCTCGGTATGTTTATTTACATATTTTTTATTATAATTATAAAATAATACAATGTGTTTAACTTTATTATATGTGTGTAGTTGGAGTGGTATTTTAGATACCTCTGAACAAACTTCCAACATGTTGATTCAATACCACATTACATTTGATCGTCTTTTGCCCAATCAGGTAAAAATCTAGTTTATTTTAATTGACATACATTTTAATATCGATTTTAATTATTCTAATTATTATCTATAAATTTCAGATCATCTGGACGTCATACACACCTAAAATTATGGCATTATTACCTGAATATTGCCATAATGGACAAGATATTTGGTTGACTATAAGCCCTCTCATCTGCTTTCATATTGTAGAGTGGCATCAAACTAATCGGGTGTTGAGACAGTTTGGAATGCGGCAGACAGTGCCACCATATTGTGACACAAGCACACAGTTGCATCAGTTAGACTTACGAGGTAAGCATGACCACGATTGGTGACGACATCATGCGGCATTTATATCACTATGGCGTGCACGTCGACATCACTGTATGCAGTAGGTGATATAGTAGAACGTCCGATTGTATCTAATGATTACATAACATGGTATGACTCTATCACGATGAGTTATATCACACGTGATGGCGCTTATTATGCATGCACGGTAAACAACTATCTACTAAATTCTCTATTATTAAATTCAATTTTATGTACTATATATTAAAATATATTTTTTTCTGCAGAATAACTTTGTTCGGAATGTACAACAATATTCAATAGAACAAAGTTTACCTGCTTCAGGTTCTATATGTGAGAAATATGTCACAACGATAACTGATATAGTTCAACAAACAAAAAGACTAACTGTTGCTGACACCGATAGGACACGTGCTCGTCGTAGGCGCCGACGACAACAAGCTGAAAACATTCCAGAAGACATTTCAGAGGCACACGTGGACCAAGAGCCTCTTGTAGTTGATGATCAACTTCCAACTTTTCATATGCCCTCACCAGATGTTCATACCGACACTGCTTCAAGTTCTGGTCATGCACAAGATCCATTACCACCTATTGTGCAACAAGATATTGATGATATAATTCACCATCAACCACACTTTGATGTTCCTCGACCTCGTCGTGGAGCCTGTCCGAGAAGAAGGCCACCGGTACATGAGTTTTTTCAGCAATATTTTACAATTCGTATGTGTTGAACCTAAAACACGGATCTTATTATACATTTGTGCAATTTAATTTCAATATTTTAGGGACATTTTAATTTTAATTTTCCTTGATCTTTTAGAAATTTTTATTTTCATTTTTAATATCTTAAAAACTCTCAATTATATCGTCCTGTAAAAAAAATGTTAATAAAAATTAACAAATTTCACCAATTTAGATAAAATAAACTTCAAACTTTCAAACTAACAATATGGGTTAAATTTGAAAATTTTCAAACTCTTTATGGAAAGACTTAATTGAAATTTTTTAATCAATTCAAAATAAAATTGAGATTATTTATATTACAAAAAAAAATTGAAAATACATGTGGCCATGTGTTTTGCGGTAAGAAATGAATAATAATAATAATAAGATGTTTTTTGCACATTTTAATGTCGTTCTTGCTACTTCAACGTCCTCAACAATCACCGCGATTTTCCTCAAATCCATCTCTCTTTTCGCCTTCTATGAGTTGAAGTTTGTGAAAAGAAACTCGCAATTCATCGATTATGGCCTCGAAAATAAATAATAATAATTCACCTAAATCGTGTACGTGGTACACGAGATCCACCTAAATCGTGTACCGTGTACACGATGTCCACATAAATCGTGTACCATGTACACGATTTACACATCAATCGTGTACCATGTACATGATTTCGGCTGACACGTAAATCGTGTACATGGTACACGATTTAGGTACCATAATTTAAACATTTCTTTTCTTTTCTACCCTACTTTTGTAACTTCATTTTTTTATACATTTTCAAAATTATTTTTTTCAAAACTACCTTAATTGTGTCATTATTTATTTAAACACCATTATCTTAAAAATTAGCCCAAATCTACTCGTCCTCGATATTTTGTATAAATTTAACCTAATAATAATATTTGAATTCTCGAATTAAATTTTTTTTTTTCCTGCATTCCATGATTCCTTCTTTTAAATTAAGGAAAATTTTGGTCTGCTAATTTTAGGTGTGGAAGCATGCATCTTCAGAAATATATGATTATATTTTCCCAATTAAGCTTCTCACTTGCTAAAAAATAATTCTTTTTTTTTTTTCCCTTCTATTATAGCCGTTCGGTACGTACATGACATTTGTTGATGCCTGACGATGGATACAATGTATACTTGTTTGATAATTAAATTTATAAGGTTAGCATCAGAAGTCGGAATAAACTTTTTCTTGGCATTTTCAATTTCTCCGTGTATGGATACTCCAACGTTATTATAGATAGTCTCGTATTGTAGCAGTTGGATTCAATCATTTTTCTATCAACATATATTAATTATTTAAATAGAAACTATTGTTGTCAAATTTTGGACAAAAAAAATCTCACCTGACCTTCACGTGACAACAACGGTAAATTTGTATTTTTTAGGGAAGAACGCGGCCTGCAAAACAAGAAAAACCTAGACATCAGTGTGGTGTTGGCCACACAAGCTCCGATGCTTAAGTCATGGTTTTGAGAGAATTTAGGAGTTTTAGGAGAGTGTTGTAAGCGAATGAACTTATCTTGCTTTTCTCTCAAGAGAGAGCTTAAATAACTCCATTCCTAGGATTTTTCGTGGGTTTCGTCTTCGAATGGAGAAAGGAAAGATTGAATTAGGCTGGACCGAGCACACGGGCCATGAGGGACCGAGGCAAGGCCCAAACATGGGCGTTGCCAAGTGGTCGGCCGAGGCCACGGGCTTGGGCTTCGGCCCAAGTCCGCTTCTTCGCCCCTTCTCGTCATGGGTCGGTCTCCTGTCTGTTTCGATCCGTTTTGACTTCATATTGGGCTTCTTTCCTTGTTTAGCCCTTCATTGCAGTCCTTTAGCTAGCCATTCTTGGTCCAATTTCACCCATAACAGAAATAATTATTTATAATGAATTAAATTATTAAGCTTAAGTAATGTTATTGGATTAATAAATGAATTTTTGAGGTGAGTGTTATCAGCGCCATGAAACAGTAGAGAGCGGATTAGATGGAAAAAGAAAATAAAAGGAATCTGTTGGGTTTTGATCCATTACCATCTATTAATTTCGAATAACTACTTTATAAATTATTTCTTCCCAAGTTGCAGTTTGAAGATGTAGGAAAGACGAAGTAAGTACGTTGTCGGAACCCAACAAAATATATAATATATTATTCCTTCAATCATATTAAGGGGATGGACGAGGACGATGGATATGGAACTTAGGCTGGTCCTTTTTTCTTTTTTGCGGTTCAATTAATTAATATTCATATTCAGTTCAGGCTTATGCAGAAAAAAAAAAGTGCCGATAATATTGAAACTCAAGAGATGCAAAGATTAAAATAATTAATTTACATGTTAATTACAACACTGCTTCCAATAATCATCATACATATAAATGGGAATAATTGACTGCAAATTATAATGAAAGAGATTACATATAGAAGGCAAGAGAGAGACAATAATAATAATAATAAATAGTAATAATAAAAATAAAAATAGGCAAGAAAGAAAGAGGAAGGTAAGTTGGATGTAGAAGAGAGAATATGTTTATGCGTGGTAGAGGTAGCGTGTTAACGATGATGTATGGGTGAGGGTGAGGGGGCCCCCTTACCCTTCATGTTCTGGACCAAGGCTTCGCCAACCCCTTCTCCGAGGCCCTCGATGATGCCTCCCAAGAACTCAACCACCACCTGAGAAGCCAGTCTTGCCGCAGTCCCCAGCACGCTCGCCTTCTCGCTTCCCTTGTGCCCGTTGTCCCTGAGCCCGTTCTTCGCGCCCTTTACGCACCCTGCATGCACGTGATACTCACACACCGTGCAACGGTACACCCTCCCGGACCTCCTCTTTTTGCACTCCCCGCACACAAAGCTCATGTACTGCTCCGCTGATGCTGATGATGTACTTCCATTTCCAGTTGCAACTCCAGCAGGCAGCATCCTCAGCGCGTGCCGGTGGAGCGACGGCAGGTTCATTTCCGAAGATAGCATGGCGCAGCAAGGGTGCATCTGGAAGCTGCACACGCCGCATCGGAACGCAAATCCTTTTATGGGTTTTGCGCACACATCGCACTTGGACTGCATGATGCCGCCTTTTACTGCCAAAAGTAAAATTATATATAAATTAATTAAAAATGAATGCATGAATTACCAAATTAAATTAAGCAAATTATGGCAAATAGTAAATAATAACCTGGCTTGGAGTAAAAGAGAAGCTGGTGGTGGGAATGGAAGGGGTGGGCCTTGAGGGCCGGAGGAGAGAAGGCGCAGAAGTCGTGGAGCTGGAAATCACATTGTTGGCAAGTGAAGCGGTTGCCGGCGCCGTACTCCTTGCACCCACTGCACGTAAACAGGTCCGGAAGGCATATGCGGGACAGCGGGTGTCGAGGATGGCTAAAATGAACCATCTCTTCCCCATACATCAGCTGCGGGGACACTGGGAATTCCACCAGCCCCAGGGGGCTCTTTTTCTCAATTTTATTATTATTATTATTATTATCTTCTGCACCCACCGACTGCTGCATCGAGCTTTGGCTCTTCTGCACAACAAAACTACTTCTCGTCTTCTTCAAATTCATTCCCTTCATCTTCTTTCTCTCTCTGTACGTAGTCTTCGCTTCGATCTTCACTTATTACTATATAAAATTCCAATCAGAGTTGGAGAGTATTTATGCTGAATGGGTGGAGACTGTGATGATGTTACCACACACAAATGCATGCCACCAAGGAAGGCACCCTTGACTAACTTGCATACGGAAAAGACTGAATATAATAAAAGAAAAAGAACCTCTTTTATTGTTTTAATTTTAGGAAAGACAGAAGAAATAATGCAATCAATAATATATATCAATATATTCAGGGAAGTAGAATAGAAGCCAAGGAAAGTAATTATTCCAACTACACAGGTGAGGCGGTGAACGAATTTTTACCATTCATGGGAATTAATGAATGGCAAGTAATTATTCCAACTACACCATCCTGTGCAATGCAATATACACGCTGGTAATTTTATCCGAAAAAAAAAACGTAGCATTAATTTTATGTGGAATCTATGAAGCTAGCAGTGATGTGATTAAAATAAAAACTGATGATAATGGATATATAGTTTTTAAAATATTAATTTGAATTAGCCCTGAAAAGATGATGGAAAATGTTAATTATATGGTGAGAAAGAGTTTGGGAGATGGTTGAGGGGCGATAAAAGGACAATTGCATGAGGGTGAGTCTTATTAACCGGTAGATGAAAATTGAAGTAGTTTAACTTTAACAGTGACCGCAAACGAAAACAAATAAAAGTAAAAGGAATAAAAGAGGGCCCAAAGGAGCACAGTGTGGATTCTGAGGGAGAGAAGTTTCTTAATTTTGTGATATTCTAAATCTTGGGCAGCCTTTTGGGATTGGCGATTCGGGACACAAAAGTCAAGCTTTGTCTTTATGCTTTTTGAGTAAAATTGCGAGGAAAGGGGGCAGACGCATGTGGCAATCTCAAATTGCTTCCCCATCCATCAGTATCACTCCAACCCAATACAATACGTCTACGCTCTAGCCAGTAGCTCATTAAATATTCGATTCCCATTTTCAGTTTTTTAAACATCAATTTTCCAGCTTTGCTTTTCTTGAAATCATTTCTCCGGATTCACGGAAGATGGAGATATGCACTACCTAATAATACTTCTTTTCTTTGCTAATTGGATTAGGATAATAACAAAATTTCTGCTCCCATCAACTAATTAATTTTATATATATATAGAAAGAGGAGAGAGAATAGAGACCTTTTTTTTTTCTTTTTTTCAAAAAATAAAATAAAATAATGGTTGCGGCCAATAAAAAATTAAGTAGAGAAGTATTTTCCAAATGTTTTACTCAGGAAACGGAACGGAATTCCAGTCCTAAGAATTGAGAAAGAGAGGGAGAGGTTCCTGCTTTGATTTTTGTCCTTCATATTTTGATTGAAAGAGAAACGGAATGGCATCTTAGTGATTCCCTTTGTTGGTAAAGGGTATTTTTGCTTTTCTTATCTTTTGGACTTTTGCATGCATTCTTACTTTTGAGAGGTTGTGTAAATATTCAATTGATGACCAGGAATCTTGGATCTCTTAATCTGTGCCGGTGCCCACTGCCCCAATCATTTGTCTCTGTTATTAACAAGCTATACCTCGCTTTGCCGCCTGGATTCCACCGTCCTCTTCAATTCTAATGGGCCTATAGGGAAAGCCCAACCCCCAGCCCACCCTTTTCTTTTCTTTTCTTTTCCATTTGTATGTAACTAGTTGGATACTAGAACGTTGAAAATGCAAATTTACATATAAAAGTTGAATGTAAGATCTTTTACATATAAAAAATAAATAATTACACTCTAATATTATTTTTTATTTTGAATAACATCATTTGATTACCCACTTATTTTAACACTTTAATTTAAATCAAAATATTATTTTTTATTTTGATTTGCATCATTTGATTACCCACTTAATTTGAAACTTTAATTTAAACCAAAATATTATTTCCTTTCTATTTTTTTTTTTAAATTTCTTATGATCTAGTAATTGAAAAAATCTTTTTTGCAATGAACTTTTGGAATTCAAGGGAATCATTCATTAGATAATGGTTCTCAATTTTAGAACTCTTTGAATCTATGAAATAAGTTTCGAGGAGATCTATTAGTTAATTTATTTTTATTTACAAAAGTTCACTAAATCGAGAAGATCTGTTAATAAATTTATTTTTGTTTACAAAAGTTTAACTTCAAACTTTAATTTAAATCATAATATTATTTTTTATTTGATTTGCATCATTTGATTACCCACTTAATTTCAAGCCTTAATTTAAAATAAAATATTATTTTGTATCAAAAATATATATACATATATAATTTTTATTTTTTTTAAATCGTATTAATTATCTAATAATTGAAAAAATCTTTTTTGTAATGATCTATAGAATTCAAGAGAATCATTAATGAGATATGTAGTTCTCAATTTTAGAACTTTTCTATGAAAGAAGTTTCAAGGAAATCTATTGGTCAATTTATTTTTGTTTATAAAAGTTCAATGAATCGACTATTAATAAATTAATTTAAACAAAAATATTATTTTTTTATTTCAAACTTTAATAATAATAAATTAAAAAGTATTGAGTTTATTTTTTTATCATAAAATTGCAAGATAGAGAATTCAATCTTCCATCGAATAAAATAATTTTACCATAATATTAGAAATTGCAATGACATTATATTTTTAATAACTAATAGTATTTATATTTAAATATAACAAATTACATAAATAGAAAAAAAATGCAAAATTGTGATCATACCTACCCAAATCCTAGCTAGTAAACTTCAATTTATCCAAAACGAAAAAAGGAAAAAGAGACAAAAAAATAATAATAAAATTAGAAGAAAATAATAAAATTAAATCACATTGTCTTTCGTTTTCTGCTTCTCCTTCTACCTTAAGGCACCAGAGTTGCAATCGTTTTCTTCTCCGCCCTCTTCAATATGCTAAGGATCAGTAGATGAATTGGTGTGTATTTACAGATTTAAAAAGAGAAAAAGAAAACTACAAAAATATTTAATTACATTAAATCACTCACATTGCCATTCGCCAAAGAAAAAAACTACATGTGCCATTTGCAAAAAAAAAAAAAAAAAAAAAACGTAAAAATCACTAAATTACATTAAATCACTCCCTCTCTTTATCTATCATTTACAAAAAAAAAATGGAGGGGAAGCCCATTCACTTCTTGACCTCTAACATCACCATAACGAAGTTTCTTTAATAATAAATTGGAAAATTGGATATGAATGATTTGGTTTATTGAAAAGAAAGATTCGGCTTATATAGCCATAGTCATCAAATAAAAATGGGAGAAATCAAAACTTCTCACCTACATTGTTTTTTGAATCACTTTAGAAGATGTGGAAGAATTCAGTTGTGGGATGTACAATATATAGACCGATGATGTATGACATTTAATTTATGTATATTAATCACAATATATCAAAATCTAATATTTTGTTAATATACTAATTCAAAAAATCTTATCTTTATTTTTTTTAAAATGGTATTTCAATATTATTTTAATTTCATATTCTCGAAAACCAATTGTTCAAAAAAAATTTAAGTTTTTATTCTTAACTTTTTAAATAGGCATTAAAACATTTTTGAAATATTAGTTTATTTTTTAAAAAAATCTTTCATAATAATTTTATATTCTCGAAAACACATAGGTTTAAAAATATTATTTTATTTTTTTTGTCATTAAATTTTTATATACTCGTTAAAAAAATCTTTAAATATTACTTTATTTTTTTAAAAAAAATCCTTTTAAATATGCAGTAAATATTATTTAGTATGTAATAAATAAATATGTATTGTTATATCATTTTATTATTCAAATATGCATTAATTAGTTGAAAGATTGGATATAAGTATTATTTTATTATTTTATTATTCAAATATATTTAATATTTGTTTAATATTAGATTTTTATCATTTTATTGTTTAAATGTGTTTAATTTATCATTTTATTATTCAAATTATTCAAATATGCATTAGTTAGTTAGAAGATTGGAGATCGTAGAGATTTTTGAACCTTTATTTAAATTATATATCACGCGTAGAGATTTTACAATGTTTATTTAAATTGAGGCAAACAGAAGGAAAAATCTTAAAATTAAGAAAGGTAAAATGGAAAGTCTATAAATTAATGAGTGATAAAAGGAAAAATCAAAAGTATCTTCCGTTAAGCGTCATTTAGATGGTATAAATTAGCGACAAAAAATGATTGATTTTCGTTTGTCAATGTTAAGTAATATTCACGCGTGTATTAATAACTAAAATGTGACAAACTTATAATTAAATAGAGGTAGCAATTGTAGGATTGGAAAAGCTTAAAATATTGCATACCCCGTTTAGGATTTTAGTGAAATTTTGGAATCATTCCTGCAACTGCATCCAACCATTTGTCATCATTGGTCAATACTTCAGTGGTTGTGCTCACACATAAAAACAAAAATAATAATGATAATGTTGAGCATATTTGACATGCCAATATCTGTTAAAAAATATATAATTAGTGCATATATATACCATATATAACTTGTGTATCAATTTTTCTCCTAAACCTTAAATTTCATCTAATTAAACTCTAAACTTAAATTTGTATTGCAATTTTTACTTTATATATGTTCAATTTCTGCTAAATTTACCTACAAAATTTAACAAAAGAGTAAAGTAAAAATCTCTAAAATTTTATTGGTTTCAACAAAGATCAAATCTCGTCTAACATTATGCTCGATTAATGCATAAGATTGACAGTTGAATAAATCTTTTAAAATTTACAAATTTCAACAAAAATCCAACTCCAATATCATTTTTCTTTAAGCTTCATTAATTTCATACTAAACAAGTAGTTTACATTTATTAGATGTACATGATGGTATTTTCATTGACGAGTTTTCAAATAAAAGTCTATCATAAGGTAAATTTCTAACACTTATTAAGCTTAAGGTATAGATTGCAATAGTTGTTAAAGTTTACGGTACAATTTAAAGAAATTGAAAATTGAGGGTAAAAATTAATTTGTCTTGTTAATTTCAAAGTAAAAATTGATATATAACTGTATTTTTAGTTTATAAGTTTATATATATAATTAATTTGGCTTCTACTTAGGCATACATACCGTTAAATTATACATCATATACTTCCATTAAAAAAAAAGTATACATCATATACTTGAAAGAAGATCAGTTGAAGTGATAAAAATTTATAATAATTGAAGAAAAAAGAGGATAGGTTCTAGAAATAGAATAACAAAAAAAGGAAAGGAAAGTGGTAATTACATTATTGTAGGCATAATTGAATTGTTTTGGTTAGAATGATGCCTAATAATTGTCCTTTGTATTGTGGAATGGGCAGACAGCCCAACTATTCTAATTATTTTATTTTCTTTGGCAAATATATATATATATATATATAAAGATTCAAATTTTAGATCTCTTAATTTAAAATAAATGTCAATTACCACTAAATTATACTTCTTTTAACGGATAAAGATTCAAACTTTAGATATCTTAACTCAAAGTAAATGTCAATTATCACTAAATTACACATTCTTTGAACTGTGAATAACTATTTATTATCGTTAGCAAAAGCCAATAAAGCCAATAAGCCAATAATGATACACTACTAACAAATTCACATAATCACATTGACGGCAGCCCCAGCTTCACCAATCCCGCCCCTCGCTTTTATTGATGTCGGGCCCACTTTTATTTATTTCTCCCCTAAGTGTTGGTGGCCCACAAAAATACAAAATATAATCTTCTCATGAGTAGTCCACTTTTGAATGATTCACTTTTGCAACAAACTGCTTCTAACTTCCCAATTAAACCGATCAAACCTCATGCAAAAGCCGTTGGTGGTAGAATCGGATGCGCTTGGGATAATAAACATCCTTAGCAATGGTGAAGAAGATTTTTCGGAGATCAACAATCTGATCCAAAAAATCAAGGAAGTCGCTAACGAGTTGGCTGTGATGGCTTTTGAGCACTGCCCTAGATCTTGTAACAGGGTGGCTCATTTCTTGGCTCGATCAGCTGCTGGGTTCCCGTCGGTGGATGGGCAGGGGTTTTTGTTGGCCTGGATTCTTCTGATAGGGAAGATGAAGGAATGTTTTGGGTGGGGTTTGCCCCTGGGACGATTCCTTCCCTCATTAACGAGGAAAGTGGGAGGTTGTAGTTGGTGCGTTGTCTGTTGTCATTCTGTTCAAAAAAAAAAAAAAAACTTCCCAAAGCATATTTTACAATATATATATCCTAAAGCATGTACCTTTTATCAAGAAATTATAAATTATCATGTCTACATGTTGTTAAACCAAGAAAAGAGGACATGAATACTAAAATGCAATTCATATCCTCAACCTATTTTTAAGCTAGTAAGGTGAATGTATATGCAAGTAGAATATTGTAATTGTAATTTAAAGTAAAAAAGAGATAGTATTTTTTAAAAAAGTAATAATAATAAATAAAATAACTATACAAACTACAGAGGAAAAAATGGATAGAAAGATCGTTTCAAGAGTCAATACAGTCACTCAATCCCTGCACAAACATATTTGTTTAAAAATTGATCGATTTTGTCAAATTATATCAAAAAAAATTGAGTTCATTAATTATGACTGCCAGGACATCTAACATCTTATTAACATATAAATGTAATAACCAGAAGAAAAAATTGTCTCAATTTTATTAATTTTCTAAAAAAAATTTGAATTAAATTTTATCTTCATTTTCAATTAGGAGATAAATCTCTTTTATTTTATTTTTTTTTAAAGGATAATCTTTCCAGAATTTTAATTAGAGTTCTTTTTAAAAAGATCTTTTAAGCCATGACTTTTTTACTAAACATTTTGATGACAAAAAGAAGAGAAAATGAGAAGAAGTTCTACACTTTCCTCTCCAAGGAAAAGGTAAGGGTGCATTTGGTTAGTGATCTGAAAACAAAAATTTAAAAACAACGAATCCAATGAAAACAAAGTTGTATTTCTTGTTTTTGAGATATGTGTTTAGTTGCAGATTTAGAAATTGGATCCTAATTTAAACAATTATTCAAAATGTGTTTGATAACATATTTATAAACCATAAAACTAGTTGTAGTTACCAATTAAATATTAAGTTGAATATAAACTCTTATTAATTAATTTATGAACATATTTTATGTTATAAATATTTGTATAATTATTATTTTGCAATATCATATAATTTATAATATATTATATTTTACCTATTTTAATTTAACAAAAAAAAGGTTTATAACATGAAATACTATATTTGTTAAATTTGTTAAATATTTTTTTAATATAAATCCGCATTTTAAAATTTGGATACATTGAAAACATAAAAATATTGTTTTCATAATATCTATTGTTTGGATCATAGAATTTGAAGACGGATTTAAAAAACATATCTACCAAACACGTATTCACCAAACTTAGTGAATCTGAAAACATAAAACAGATTGTCTACCAAACATGCCCTAAGTTTTCTTTCCTTTTATTCTTGATTTTTGTTTTTGTTTTGAATCTTCTTGATTGATTGGAATGAAAAGATTTTTGAAATCTTTTACTCTAAAAAGTTTAAGTTTTTGGTTTGTTTAATTTTTCATCAAGGTTTTTCTTTTCTCTTAGGGCGTTTGAATTAAATTGAAGGTTTTGATAATGAAAAATTTTTCATAATTTTTTAGGTTTAAATTTCTTTGAATTTGGGACTATTTTAAGTGTATTTTGGATTCTTTTTGGTTTACCAAAAGATTGTTACTTTAAGGTGTAATTTATAGTTTTGATTTTTACACGAAAATGACATGTTTTTAATGCTTTTGCTACAGTGGTTTATGGCATTTTTCAGATCTATTTTTTTTTTTTTTATAAACCAGTAGCAATATTGATTTTTTTTAATTGCTAAAAATCTTGGAAAGCTTTGTCTTATGAAATAGATTTTTTTTAGTTTATTTGTTCATAATTTAAGATAGTTATGAAGGTTTTAAAGGTTGTGGTATTGAAAACTGTATGGTATTTTTAATTTGTATTGAAAAGAATGATTTTACCGATTTAAGTATGTTATTATTGGGTTTTAAAGTATTTTTAACCCAGTTTTTCAACTTTTTTTTCGTCCAAGAACCTTAATTTTTCTAACTTTTTATTTAGAAAAAAAATTTTGAATGGAAAAATTAGGTAGATAAAATTGTTTATGTTTTAGATAAATTTGTTGACTTTTAAGATAGAATTTGGCTTCTAATTAGTAAGGTATTGGATACGTTTAGGCCTCTACGAAGTTGACTTTTATTCAAGAAATTGGAATTGAGAATTGTAGGATTATCAATCGAGGTAAGTGATAAGAATAAACACTTCACCACACAACGAAAAACATGGTTTTCAAAACAATTTAGAAATCAAATTTTGGATCGGCTTTGATTTTATTTAGAATTAAACTTAAAACAATGTTAAACAAACTTACATTGGTGAAATATGGAGAAAATATTTGGTGAGCATTTACTTCTTGTGTTCCAGCATATCTCTACAAGATCTTACTCGCTATGACTCGAACACAGTATTAGATAAACATGAGGTTTCATCTCAAAACTAATTGGTAATGAAATGAGTAACTCATGTATTTTATAAATATTGTGAGATCTCTTCATTTTTTCAATGTGAGATCCTCAACACACAGGACCAAAATTTGTGAGAATCTCTCAAAAGAAAAACCAAAGGAGAAGAATTCGTAGAAAATTATATTTGTAGGAAGGTTCTTTCTTTGGCTCAACCCAAGGGTCCTATTTATAAGAACTTAGGGTAGATATCTTTGCCATAAAATCAAATAATATATTTTAATATCATTATATTAAATATATATATATATTTAAAAATATTTGAATCTCATTCAAATCTCCTACAATATATATTTACTTATTTGAATCACATTTAAATTTCATATATATTATTTCCTTTAATGCGTATCTAATACATTAATATATTATTCTCTTTAATATTTATTGTATTGAATACAATAAATATATTTTTCCTTATTTAATATATCCAATATATATATTGAACTTTAATTTGAACATTTCAAAAAAAAAAATTCAACTAAATTAATTGTTTTAGTGTTACTATGAGCTAGCAAATGAACTTTATGGACTTACAAATTATAAACTTCAATGACACAAAATTAATTAATTAAACTCTTTAATCAATTAATTTTCATTAATTAACTTTAGGTCATTACACTATAGACCTAGAGTTGCACTCTTATGCATTGTAGGACAAGTTGCATCCATGTATATGATCATTACATGCAAGTCGATCATTCACTAGTTATTCATAATTACAACTGGATCAAAAGTCTATTTTACCCCTATAATACATCTTATACACCCCTATAATTACATCTTATACCTTAAGTATCAGTGATCCTCTAATAAATAATCTGTTTATGATCAAATCATAAATCGATTCCCTCTCGGGCCAATGAAAAAGTGAGGCTCCATTGTTCAGGTCTCGAAATGAGCACTTAAGGGAACAACTCATATACTTTCCCTATATGGGAAGGAGTGAATTTCATCTTGTGAAACTTATGTTCCCAACTCCTTATTTGGTCAAGTCCCAAAATGGTAAACTTATTGAATTGGCTACAAAAGCCACTCTCACCCATACAAATTAAAAAACAAACCCTCACAGACAGAAGTTCATAACTCACTCATGATTAGGATCGAGTTGCATATAATCATCTTATTAAAATATTAATATTCTCAATTAACATATTTATCTTGAGATTAAATATTTTGTGGTCCAGTCTTATACAAACTCATTGTATATGATACCCCCACTCACATGTCTCCACATGAATGATTTGGATCAAATCATTTGTAACTATTACAGAGTGGGTCGTATCAATAGTGTTACCAGGATAAGACACTCAATCTTATCTATATAATATAGACCATTTAGGTTATTTATTGAACATGATTATCTCTTATGTCAACCACATAATGTTTAAGATTACATTAATAACTTTGAATTTTTATGTAATAATATAAATTGAAAATAAAAATAATCAAATAATTATTAAATAATAAAATATTAATTACAAGGTTTTATGACATAAATCCTAACAATCTCTCACTTGCACTAAAGCTGGTGAGATATGTATCTTAGGGTATACTCTATAACCAATATGTTCTCTCACTTGCTCTAGAAAATTTAAGACATGTCTCGTAATCCTATACATTTTAGGTGACCATCAAATACTTTAGGCTAGAGATTCTTTGTATATATATCAAAACAATTGTCATTTAAAGTCATCTTGGTCACCACCATTATGCTTTCTCTCAATATTTTTACCATATATGGGTATTTTCAAGTTCCTTAATTTTAGCCATTACACCACCTTATCATAGTAAATTGTGATAAGTTTAATCATATCTGAAACATCTTTCAAATGGAACTATTTGAGTCATACTCATACAAGTTCCTTTTGTTGCTTCACAAGCAAAAATTATCTAACTTGTATACATACTCTACCACCTAAGGTCAACTTGATATATATTAACATATAGGTTTTCTTAAATATTTGTAAGAACCAATGTATCTTGTAAAGATCAAATTCTTAACTCTATACCCAAAAATATAAGTTCTCATTATCCATAGATATTTGAGAAAGTTCTTAATTTTTCACCCAATGGAACTCTTTGGTGATGTTCATGTTTCTTCGTTCCAATTTTTTAGAAATATAGATATTTAGTAATTGTTCATGTTTCTCGTTTCTCATTTTTGTAGAAATGTTTCCAAAATTGTATAGAAATTTTGAAAACAACAAAATCAAGTTTCTTGTTTTTTTTTTTCTAAAATATAAATAAAAGAAATATTTTACATTATTGACTTATAAAATGCATAATAAATATCTAAACAAAAATATAACATAAAATTTTTAAATATTTTATTTTAAAAATGAATTTTCATATAAAAATTTTACATTATTTATTTAAAATTTTAGGTAAGAAGAAACAATAAAGGATTAGTTTTTTTAACTTGAGTTCAACAATATTTGGAGGTAGAGGATTTCAAACCTATGACCTCTTAGTCACAAGCCTATACTTTATGTCAGTTGAGCTATGGTCTTATTATCAAAACAATAAAAGATTATCAAACATAGTTTTTTCTTAAAAAAAAAAAAGAATGAAGAAGAAACAATTACCGAGAGCTGTTTTTCTTTATTAAACAGGGTCCAGCAACTTGCTTTTGGATTTTTTGTTCCGCAAATAATTAATAGTAAATATGAGAGTATTGTCAATTATTTGTATGGTACAAATTGAATAATACTAATTTGTCTCTATTAACTACTATTAATTGATTGATTAATACTTAACACCATTCCATTATTTAGTATTGACTAATTTTAATTATTGCATCTAATTAATATAATAATAACAATAATAATTGTTGTTGTCAAATTTTTGATAGGAAAAATCTCACATGACCTCCACGTGACAACGACAGTGAATTTGTATTCTTAGAGGAAAATGCGACCTGTAAGACAAGAAAAACCTGAATATCGGTGTGGTGTATGCCACACAGGCTCCGATGCTTAAGTCAAAGAGAGTCTTTTGGAGAGAATTAGAGAGTTCTCATAGAGTTTAAGATGCTAGAATGAGTTTACCTTACTCTCCCCTCAAAAGAGAGCTTAAATACCTTCCGTCCTAGAATTTTCGTGGATTTCCGTCTTCGAATGGGGAACAAAAGGACCAAACTAGATTGGACCGGGGGTACACGGGCCATGAAGGCCGAGGCAAGGCCCAAAAGTGGGTCTTTCCATTGGTCGGCCTCAGCCGGGCCGACCACGGGCTTCGATCCAAGCCCATTTCTCCTCCCTCTCCTTTTGTGGGCCTGTCTCGTGTTGGTTTCGGTCTGTTTTAATTTCGGATTAGGCTTCTTTCCTCGTTTGACACTTTATTAGCCTTTTAGCGAAATTCACCCATAAACAATAATTTAATTTTGTTAGACAAAGACAACAATCAATTGGTTTTAACATTTTGTTTAATCAAAATAAATTAATTGTATTTACTGACTTCAGTTAATTATTTTATATTTGATTTTACCTGAAATGATTTATTTTCAGGTTAGTTTTATTAGTAAATTATTTATTGTCATTGTACTTAGCTTTAGTTCTAATTTAGGTGGTATGTGTTATAAAAGATTGATCACCCTCAACATCATTCGATTCTTCTGACTTATTGGACATCATGTCATCAATACAAAATTTCATGTCATGGAATCACATTCACATGCGTTGAAAATGAGAAAAATGGAGAAGAGAGAGAATAAAATGGTTTAGTTATTGGGTAATTAAAGTAAAAACGGTATTGGAGTTTGAGGGTGATGTTTGTTACTATCTAATCTGCATGATGATGCCACAATCTGTCCTCAATCTCAGAACTCTTCCTCTTCTTCAAACAAACAAACAAACAACTAACAAAACCTATTCACTTTCATATTCTATTCTAATTGAACCAATCCACAGCTCACTCACTACCCTACCCTACCCTTTCTCACACATCTTATTCAGCAATCGGTAAATCAAACAAACTTCCAGTTTATTCCCACAAAGTTGGTAAAATATCAATATTATATTCTGATTATAATTCTCCACCGTTCCAGTAAAGTTCATGGGGCTGCCGAGCCCGGGTCCCAATTCAATCCTGTCCTGGGGCTGGGACTCTAATTTTCCATTCCGCTTTCAGCAATATAATAATTAAACATCCCACCAAATCAGATTTACCAATCCAATAGGTCTACATAATCAAGAATCATCCAATCTGCTCCCAAAATTTAAAATTTCCTCAATTGTTAATCTATTATACTTGAGTTAAGTCTTTCTTCTCTTCATCTCTCTTGAAATTAAATAGTGGCAGACTTGTAATTCAAACGAGATCGATGCCCAAATGTTTTAGAGATCCCGGAAAATGAGGTCACGGTAATTGGAATCGAGACACGTGTATGCCTCACTGACGCCTTTTTGACGCTTGTTTGATTTTGCCTCCCAGTCCCCACCCGAGTCCCATCCTGTAATTTTCTGAAGATATGGTTTCCTAGACGAAAAATCAATATAATAATTATTATTATTATTAAAAATTAAAAACAAGAAATGAGCAATGAATACAACGCGACATGGGCATAATCATATGTGATATGCCCACTTATCCCATCGCACCGACAGGCAGAGCAAAAGAGACGCAGGCGGAGGCAGAGGCAGAGGAGTGGACTTGCCCTTCCTTCCTTCATTACTTCCTTCCTTCCGATGAGGAAAGACGGTCCGGCTGTCTCCCTCGGCGACGCCCACGTCGGCAAACTCTTCACCTGCTTCGAGACCAAGCCTCTGGTTGCCACATGTCTCGCCCTCACTCTTGTCATGCTCCTCTGGAATCTTCCTCCCTACTACCAGAATCTCCTCTTCACCACCGCCCGCTCCTGCTCCGCCCCCACCAACATCACCACCGCCGCCGCCCTCGCCAATCTCACCATTCCTCCTAATACCCCTCTCCCCTTTACTGCTTCTGCCGCTGCCAAAAAGTACTCCACCACACGCCCAACCGATCCCAACAAGCGCATTTTCCAGCCATTTGGTAATGCCGCCGCTCTATTCGTTTTAATGGGAGCCTACAGAGGCGGACCCCGCACTTTTGCCGTCGTCGGCCTTGCTTCCAAACCCATTCACGTCTACGGCCATCCTTGGTACAAATGCGAGTGGATCTTCAACAATGGATCTTCCATCAGGGCCAAGGCCTACAAGATTCTTCCCGATTGGGGCTATGGCCGTGTCTACACCGTCGTCGTCGTCAATTGCACTTTTCCGGTCAATCCCAATTATGACAATTCTGGTGGAAAGCTTACCGTTAATGCCTACTACGGTCAGTCTCAGAGGAAGTACGAAAAGTTCACTGCTCTCGAGGAATCGCCAGGGTCTTACAACGACTCCAAGTACCGTCCTCCTTTCGACTACGAATATTTGTACTGCGGTTCGTCTCTCTACGGGAACCTCAGTGCCGCCCGGATCAGAGAATGGATGGCATACCATGCCTGGTTCTTCGGGCCTAAATCTCATTTCGTGTTTCACGACGCCGGCGGGGTCTCCCCTGAGATTAGGGCCATCCTCGAGCCGTGGGTGCGCGCTGGAAGGGTCACGGTTCAGGATATCAGAGCACAGTCAGAATACGATGGGTATTACTATAATCAGTTTCTGGTAGTGAACGACTGCCTCCACCGCTACCGACACGCCGCAAATTGGACGTTTTATTTCGATGTGGACGAGTACATCTATTTGCCTGAGGGCAATACCTTGGAGTCTGTGTTGGAAGAGTTTTCCGCATATACTCAATTTACAATCGAGCAGAACCCTATGTCCAGTATGCTGTGTTTGAACGATTCCACTCAAAATTACTCCAGGTACTTGCTCAATTATATTTGTCTCAACGCTCAAGGAAATTTGGGTGAGAACAATTTATCGCTAGTTTTGTGTTGACAGACTAAGACTTTAGTTTTGAAGATACTTTGTTCAATCTGGCGCCGGCCTTAGGTTAGGATGCAATAGTTGTAGGAAAGTGGGAATTCCCCCATTTCCCTTAATTAAGCGTCGAGTTTCTGTTCTTGATGATGTATATGTACATGTTTTCCTCTTGTCAGGAAATGGGGTTTTGAAAAGCTGCTGTTCAAAGACACAAAAACTGGAATCTGGAGAGATCGAAAGTACGCGATACAAGCCAAGAACGCGTATGCTACCGGGGTACACATGTCGGAAAATGTGATTGGAAATACAACGCATAAAACAGAGTCCAAGATTAGATACTATCATTACCACAACTCCATCATGGTGACAGGGGAACTGTGCAGGGAATTCCTCCCCGTCTCCGCCATTAATAACGTCACAATCGTCAACGAAATCCCTTTTGTGTACGACGACAAGATGAAGAAGCTTGCTGACACCATTAAGGAATTCGAGCTCAACGCCATCGGTAATGCTAATGCAAAGCTCTTCTCCTGATATCATTACAGCTCGAGAACATCAGCTTTTATCATCTTCCAAGTTGCAAATTGGTTGTGGGAATGTGTGAATTGTAAGTATAAGTCATGAATTTATGTGCTGCAGACAGAATTGGGGGCAAATTCGAATGATGCACGATGATCGAGTTGCTCGACTTTCTGGATGTGGATGTAATGATGGGGGAGTGGAATTATATTTGCCCAAACTTTACTCCTCCTCAGTTACTCATCTACCCTGGTAAAAGAACAATCATTTTGAATCCAAGGATAGAAAAGGGGTAGGGGTAGATAATCCAAGTTGATAGTTGCTTTAAGATTGTAATGATGTTTCTGTTGTATTGTTCTTGATAAAGGTAACCAGCTGAGGTGGGTTCATTGAGGGACCGTTTCTTTTTTTTTTTACTTGTTTCATTCTTTCTCCTTTTTGCTTTAGGCTTTCAATTTTATTGTATTGTTGACAAAAAAAATTGATTTGATTGGACATTGGGGATAGCAGACTCTTCATTAATACGAGTGATTTATTATCTTTATGTGATTTATTTTCTACTTATTTGTGAAAAATTACATATAATTTTTCTTGCTACTAGTAGGATTTTGGAAAAATAATAATTTTATTTATGTGATTTTAAATAGAGTCAAGTGGAGACGGGTATAAATTATTAAAAGATGGTCTAAATTTAATAAATCGATACAATGAGAAGTTTAAGGTTTTAATAAATACACGCCTGAGAATTTAGGAGGTATAATTTTTTTTTTTTTTTACTAAAGTGAGCATAACTCAGTGAAAATTGACATGTATCTTAATCAATATGTCATAAGTTTGAATCCTCACATTGTTGTTGTTGAACTAAAAAGAAAACTGATTTTTTCCTTTAATTTTATCACACAAAAGTATAATGGTTATCTTACATCACTTCCTATCACAACTTTTTTTTTTTTAAAAAAAACTTGCGATATTAAAGCAAATAAATCAGTATTTGTTAAATATAAAAGATTCAAACCAATCTAATCCAATTTTCTAATCACGATTTAGTTTTTTGAATTTACAATTCAAATAATCTAGAGAATATGTAGTGGATGGTTGTGTTTTTAAAAAATTGACAATAGTTTTAATATTCAAGAAGTTTGGAAAAGCTAACAAGAATATAACTCAACTAGCATAAAGCATGAATTTATGATTAAGAGATCATAAGTTCGGATCCTCCCATCTTTAAATGTTGTTGAACTCAAAAAAAAAAAACAGTAGATTCTTTGATTTTTTTTTTTTTACGGCATTGAAATTCATAAATTGTGATTTACTATTTTTTAAATCAATGACGTAGCAAATCACCATCAGACAATACAGTATTTTTTAATAATAATTAAATGATAATAAAAATGGCTAACAAATTATCTATACTTTTTGCTCATTAATTCGAAATCTAGACATATTATCTGTAAGCATTCAAATACTAATTTTGAATAAAAAAAAGCTTCGCTCAACACGGTGCAAACTAAAACTAAACAAATCTCATCAATAGTTTTATGTTTTAAACTAATTCAAATTAAGTTTTTAATTAAAATAATTTTAGCAAAAATATTAATTTTAAAATAATTATCCAAAAAATTTAAAATGAATATTTTTGCTAAAATTATTTTAAACCTTTTACTCAGCTCTTTTTTTTTTCGGCACAAGCGCGAGAACTGAAGCACCGTAAGGAGCCATTTATTTGACCCAAGCTCTGATTCATCTCTTTCAAGCCCGCTCTGTTTTTTCGAGAGCCAAAAGTTCAATCAGTCCTTCAAAGATTCGAATCGTGTTCTGATTTGAAAGTCCAGAATTCTTGCAGCTTCTTCGGAGTTTTTTCACTTCAGGTAACACTCTATCCGCTTCTTCGTGATTCTGTAACTCTTTCCATTCGATTGTTTACTGTTTCTTTACTTTATACGATTTCATCAATACGAATCGCCATTCTTTTTCTTCCAAATGATTCAGTTGTGTGTTTGGAGTTGGTAGTAATTGGTTACAATGGTGCATTGTTGTTGCGACTGTGCTCTATATGCTCGGAATTTAGTGTGATCGTGTTCGTATTTAGTTGTAATAGATTTCGAACTTGGAATGTGATTAGATTTCTCGGCTACGATCAACTTGGTGAATTTCAGTATTCACTATTACTGTTTTGGTTTTATTTTGAAGCTTAATGACTCTAAAAATTTGTTGTTCCTTTGATTGTATCTTCGTAAATTGATATACATCACTCGAGCTTATTGAATTATGTGAGATAGATAAAGAGAGTAGAGGAATAGCCGGTGCATGTGATAAATGAATCAGTGAAGAATATTGTTGTCATTAGTTTTGAAGTGATGATCCTATAGAAATTCAAGTTATTTTGATAGTGGAAACTATTTTATACAGGGTTCTATCTCAGTCATGGGCGGCTTCAAATTTTCTATGCTATTTAATATGATGTCAATGAGGCAAAATCGAATACATCGCTATGTTGCTCGTGGCGCCAGCCGATACATAAATTCACTACTGTCAATTTTATCATTCATAGGTATTCTGATGATGGTACTTCTTTTTACGATTATATACCTCTTCCCTTCCCCTTTCTTTCAATACAAACATATTGTTCCATTTTCAATTTCTGTACTTTGATCATGTAATCAAAACATATATTTGTTGAATAGGGATTTTTTTTGTTTAATTATGGAAAATATCTAATTCAGGTTGTAAATCTTACATACTTTCTGTAATTTTTAGGCATTCGTTTTTGTAGGATATCTCCATCATGTATCTGGTTCGTATTTGTTATGAAACTTGATGAGACAGTAGATAAGTTAATTAAGTTGGTTCGATGCCTACAGGATCAAGCAACAGTTTAAATCTCATTTTAGTTTCTGAACTTTTAAATGTCTATTTTGGTTTTTGATCTTTAAAAAAGTAACCATTTTGATCCTTAATGTTATGTGGACAAAAAAATGTTTATCAAAATAGATGACATAGCTTCAAATATGTGCATTAACTTGCTGACATAGACATAAATTGAAGTCACATAAGTTAGCTGAAGTAGGTATTGGGTTGGCAATTGTTGACGACAAAATAACAAGGAACAAAATATAGTTATTTCTTTTTTTTTTTTTAATTTTGGGGCTAAAATAGAATAAGTCTGAAAGTTTAGGGAGAAGGAGATTATAGCAAAGAAAAAAAGAAAAAAAGAAAAAAACAAACAAGGCTTTTTTCCCTTTTTGTTTGATATTCAAGTTCCTTTTTTCTCAAATTTTTGTTTTGAACTTCTAATTTGAGATTGCCTTGACGGTTATCTAATATTTGCTTTTCTTAATCTGGATATGGATGTATAATTTTCTTTTTCTTCTTCTTCTTCACATGGTAGGTGGGCACAGAAGTATCACAGAGGCTGAGAATGAAGTTGCAGGTATTCTGTCTTATCTTTTTGAAGTCAATGCAATAACTTTCGCTAATTAGTACAATAGTATTGCAGCATTGCTGTACTGATAATATAATTTAATTACCAAACTTGGTTAAAATTGACAAATTGGATTTTGATCTTGTCTTAAACCAGAATATCTGTTTTAGATGAGTGGTATTAAATTTTGTAATACGTCTGGAATTCCTCAGAATGGATCAATTGGTTAATGATGACTTTGTTTTAAGTTCTATGGACAAGGAGCACCTTGCGTAGGTCATGTCAGAATAAATAACATTGCCTTCGTTTCATATATAACTGAGATTTGAACAAACTCCTCTACTCCCAGCTGATCTATCAACAATCTGTAGAGACATATAAGATTCTCATTGTTTGTAGCTGATACAATTGCTTATTTGGTGTTCTGTTATTTGTTTGAACATTTGGAACCTTGAGCTTGCTTAAGTTAGACAGCTGAATTTTCTTCACGGATTTAGACACATAGACTCTGCCACTTGAGAATTACCATAAAAAGATCCATATGCATGAATGTACGGTTAGTGTTTTCGATCAGTCTCATTTATAAAAATTCATTATTAATTTAGGAAGAACTATAATTACAGAAGGAGAGAACCACATAAGTGTAAAAGTATTTATAAATGAAGTTTTTGAAAGAAAAGATTAAATATATTTATGAATCTGCAAGCGTATACAAACACATACAAAAACTATCACCCCTGTTCCTTGACAAGGAATCTATCAGACATTTAATATTGCTAGTGCATAATGGCAGGCCATACCTTTTGCACTTCGGAAGTTTAAGTAACAATACCATTGCTAAGGGAAGTATGTGACGATAGCATGATCAAAGTGTTATATGTTGGCCATGATACTGGTTCAGTGATGGCCGAATTGCTATAGGCTTTCTGGATGATAAAATTGGATCTAATGATGAGACCAGACCATCACAAAGAGAATCCGAACAATATAGTGGAGCTGCACATAACAATAGGATAACTGGAGATACGTATTTGAACTTCGACAGATTCAAAACTTCAACACAAATGTATTGAAATTATCTAAAACGTAAATCTAATACCAAGTGCAGACATTGAAAAAGTAATCTTAACAAAACTTACCTGCTTCGCTCCAGGAATTTCAAAGATAATTGACCCATTCTTTCTAGCAAACTGCACCAGTTGGGTTAACTGTTCCCTAGTTGCAGAAGAGCCGGTACGATTGTTTAGTGAGCAGAAAAATATGATATCTGTCCGGGGAACCATAGATAAATCGGGAAAAAATCCATTTTCTGGATTACACCTCATGTATTCAATATTGCCAATACTTTTCAACATCCTTCTGGTACTGTCCAGTCTGCCCCAAGATGACGCTTGAGTCCACATATGCCTACAGTTCCACAAATTCTTGATTAGAAATTAAATCTGCAGAGGTTGCTATGAAGTTCTACTGCCTAAACAATAGTACAATACCCCACCCCCCTGGATGCTACTACCTAGAAAACATAAACCAAGACGTGAGAGAATGGAGTAACAAAAAGTACTGGTCTCAAATATCTTTTCTAAATTTAAAAAACAAATTATGACATTATTTATGGTTTGAGCTGTAATGAACTTATCCGTGAGCTAAAGTGACAAACTACAAGTGAAGTTTTCTACTGGTGCAAATGCAAATACGGCTTGCAGAACAGAAAAGATGAGACACAGCTAAATGATTGCACAAAAGAAGAGCTCGATACTTTTCAAATGATCATTTGAGTCAACGTCTCATATGTAGGTGGATTGGCAAAATATTATAAGCGTAAGTGTACCAGTTAAATGTCTAAAATTTTCATTAATTAGAAGAGAAAATCACCCGGTATGATCGGTCTTGCACTGCCATTGACACGTTGGATCCAAAAACAAGCTGTCAAAATTGGGAAGAGAAGTTAGATAGTAACAAGATGACAGACACATAGATGATTACCCAAGCTACGACACAAAGATACCCTTGCTATCTTACATATTTAACTAAGTTTAATGATCAACATTAAAGAAACTTGGAACAAATGACGTTGAAAATAGAAAGATTACAAGGATGAAAATTTTTCCAAACTAAAACCAACCGTACCTGAAGACGTGTTATGTCACATTTTGCGCCATCAAAGACAAGATATCATCCATCTTCTTCTACGCCAAGGTCGCTATAAAATGTTTTGCCAATTAAAGCTCTCACTGGCTATACAAATCAGCATCTAAATGAGAACTTCCAATCTTAAAAAGAAATGACCCAAAAGAAGTCAAAGAGAAAATGATGGAAAACACTTGTTAACACAATAAGGCAGCTACGATACTTCACAAAGTGTAAACCAGTTACTGACAGCATATTAATTTGAAACTGTACAAGCATAAAGGTGGCAAAACTTTCTGAAAGAAATCATTGCCAGAAAGCACATGCTTGACGGAAGAGGTACGTCATATCGAGAATACTGTTTTGCCGGACCTAAGCCAAAACTAAGCGCTTAAATTGTTAAAAGGTGCAGGCAAAATGCTGAGGGTGCCTTTCATAACATTAAAACGATCGTCCTAAACTTTTTTTTCTAAATGAAAACAGATAAGTTTTAATTAGAGGAACATGGAAAAGTACATCCTACCCCCAAATGTGCCAAAGCCCGAAGGCAAAAGAAGGATTACAAAAAGGTGCTCCAATTGGTATAAATGAAAAGGGAGAGTGATTATACAACTTTTCAAGAGACTGGACCACGCATCAAAGTAGTGTAAGAATTTAAATCAAAGATATCTCCTAAGTCTCTATAAGAGTCGAATAAATCTCTCCTATTATGCTCCTTCCATGGCTTACAAAGACCAAAATAGCACTTTCCCACAAAACCTTAGCTCTTCCTGTTAGAGTATGGCCCCCAAGGCTTTGCTGGATGAATTCTACAACTGATCAAAGTTTGCTTCACAACAGGCCAAACTTAAAGCTGCCATCCATAAATTTGAAGCAAAAGTACAGTAAAGTGAACAAAGAGTGGCTTTGGCTTTTCTCACTATTTCTACACAAAATTCACCAATTAGGAACATCACTCATCAGAGAACTCTTTCCAAATATTAGAAACCTCATTGTAAGATGTCAAATGCACAACTTCACTTAAAAACGCCAGCAGGAGTAACAAAATTTGATCTGAGCAGAAGAAATATCCCCCTATCAGACCGGAACAACTTTGTTTAATGATTGATCGCCTTGGTAAACATAACAAGTGTGGCAGGGGAGCAGACAGTGAACCACGGATATTTGTAGGCATGTATGGTCTGGAGTGTGTGTATTAAGGAGGAGAATTGTTGATTTAATTTGGAGTGTATGTACATTGTTGAGAAAAAGTTACATTATATGAACAAACGCAGAATGTGGAGAAAAGCTCTGGCCAGTCGTCCTTGGGTATGGTTGAATGAGTATTTACAATTGAGTGGCTCCAATGGGCTGCTGTGTTGGCTGGCCACGAAGGGAACTAACAGGAGGTTGATTTTGCATATACCTGACCTCTTCATCTCTATTCTCTGGTCGTATAATACAGACATGATTTTGATTTATGTGCCTCTAACCTTTTTTTTTTATACTTGTAAATTGTGATCGAATTGAATCATGTCTATCCTTCCCCTCAAACAAATGACTATCAATAACCTTGTTGAATATTTACCTTTGTGATTCACTTTTGCATTTTTTGTATCACATGGGAGTTACTGTGGTAGAACTTTTTGGGTATTGCTGGCATTAGATAAAACAGAAAGTTTGTTTTTCTGTTGAAACATGGAGCTTCGTTTTATGAACTTCACATTAGTTGAGTTGGTTATCTCTCATTCATTGTATAATGCAGCGTGTCAGTGAGAAAGGGCTTGTAACTTCATCTTCTTCGTTCTTCAGCCCAGTGGCGGAGCCAGCTCCCCCTCAACTTAGAAAATATTATTCGTATCAGAGCAATAGTTTGATTCAAAACTTGAAATTAGTACTTGGCCCGTTGGCAAAGATGCTAAAGACCCCCCTGCGCGTGTCCTACTAGTTCCTGTGTCCGATACCCACTTTTAATTGTTTTGCTGATTCTTCTTAATAATATATATTTTTCAACAAAAGAAATCGTTATTTAAAGTATATATTTAAAATTTAGTGCTTATTTGTAAACGACTTTGACGAAATTTTAAGTGAAGCTCCCCTCAATAAAAAATTCTAGATCTGCCACTGCTTCAGTCTCTCCCTAGTTCTAAGAGTGGACGTAGACTACGGTCGAATCACTATAAATTATCTTGTCCAATTTTCTCATCTCTTCCTTAATTGTTCATTGTTTTTCGATACTTGATTGATTTTTCGATACAATTGATTTTATAATTGGTATCAGAGCCGTATTGATAGAAGAATTCTCGATCGATAGCTTAAATTCTCTCTTCGACACTTGTTCTCAATTTCTTCTGTTTTCTTCTTGCGATTCGAGTGACGATGTCAGCTAGATTTGAGTTGGATAGGTTTGATGGCAAAGGAGACTTCAGCCTCGGGAAGAAAACGATGAAAGTGCTGTTGGTTCAACAAAAGGTTGCGAAAGCCCTAATTGATCCAAGTAAGTTACCTGAATCCATGATTGATGATGAAAAACAGGAAATGGCTGAAATCGCTTACAACACTGTTTTATTGTACCTAGCTGATAATGTCTTGAGACGTGTAAGTGATATCAACAATGTATCTGAACTCTAGATTAAATTAGATAGTCTTTACTTGTCTAAATCGCTTACAAATAAGATCTATTTGAAAGAAAGGCTGTTTAGTTTTAAAATGAATCTGTCCAAGAGCCTTGAAGAGAACATTGATGATTTTAGTAGAATCTATCAAGATCTGGTT
The DNA here is from genome assembly GCA_033996785.1 of Trichosanthes truncata. NCBI lineage: Eukaryota > Viridiplantae > Streptophyta > Magnoliopsida > Cucurbitales > Cucurbitaceae > Trichosanthes > Trichosanthes truncata. Next base: position 520,839 of record JAWPNB010000009.1, on the reverse strand, counting down.
AATTCTGGAGAAAAATTGGATGGAGAGAATCAGGCAGTAATTCTTCTAAATTCGTTACCTGATAAGTACAAGGAAGTGAAGTCTGCAATCAAATATGGTAAAGATTCATTGACCTTAGATGTGGTATTGAATTCTCTTCCATCAAAGGAACTGGAATAGAAATCAGAGAAGAAATATTCTAAGCCTTTGTTTGCCAAAAACAAACGATCAAAAGGACAGAGCAGAAAGTCAAACAAGCAACAAAATAAATGTAATCAGAACGACAAAGTGACTTGCAACTATTGTCACAACGAAGGCCATTTAAAATTTGACTGTCCTATTTTAAAGAGGAAAAGTAAACTTCCTGTTCGAAAAGAAAATAAAGTAGCTGCCAATGTGCTTGAAGGCTATGAATCTGCTGAAGTTCTTATGGTCAGTGGATCAAATGACTTAGAGGAATGGATTTTGGACTCTGGTTGTACATTCCATATGTCACCGCACAAACACTACTTTACAGAATTTGAAGAGTTTGATGGAGGTAAGGTTGTTATGGGAAATGATCAGCATTGTGATATCAAAGGAATTGACTCTGTCAAGATTAGATTGGATGATGGTTCTTTAAAAATTCCGTCATCTGTTAGATATATGTCTGGCTTGAAAAGGAATCTGATTTCTTTGTGAACTTTAGACAAATATGGTTTGAGCTACAAATCAGAGACTGGAATGCTGTTGGTTTTCAAAGACTCAGTTGTCAAATTGAAAGGAATTCTGAAAAATGGCCTATATGTTCTCCAAGGAAATGCAACTTCAGGAGAACTTAATATGATTTTCTGAATCAAATGGTAAATCAACACAGCTATGGCATAAAAGGCCAGCTCACATTAGTCAGAAAGGCCTCGATACTCTGTTTTAATAGGGATTTAGGTAAACATAAACCAGCAAAGTTAGCATTCTGTGATCATTGTGCTTTGGCGAAGGCTATCAGACTTAGTTTCAACAAAGGTTCACATAAATATGAGGAGAAGCTTGATTACATCCATTCAAATCTTTGGGAACCATCCAAGATCAAGACTCATGGAGGTGTAAGGTACTTTCTTACCCTCATAGATGATTTTTCCATAAAATTATGGGTCTTTTTGCTAAAAACTAAGGATGAGGTGTTTGCAAAATTTGTTGAATGGAAAAGATTGGTTGAGAATTCAACTGGTAGAAATATTAAAACGCTCATAACTGTCAATGGCCTTGAATACCTTAATGAAAGTTTCAGCAAATTGTGTAAAGAATTTGGCATAAACAGACATTTGACTGTTCATGGTACCCCTCAACAAAACGGAGTAGTTGAAAGATTTAACAGAACCATATTGAATAAAGTTAGGTGTATGCTTTCTCATGCTAATTTGCCAAAATCATTCAGGGGAGAAGCAGTAAACATAGCCATCTACATTATTAATAGAAGTCTTTCTGTTGCTTTAGATTTTAAAATGCCTCAGGAAGTCTAGATTGGAAACCTCCTAATCTAGACCATTTAGAATATTTGGTTATGCTGCATTTGCCCATATTAAACAAGGGAAATTTGAACCTAGAGCCAAAAGATGTATTTTCTTAGGTTATCACCATGGAGTGAAGGGTTACAAACTATGGTCTCTTGAAGCTGGAGAACAAAAGTGTTTTGTAACTAGGGATGTCACTTTTAATGAGGCATTGATGCCCTGGAAAGAACCTCACACAAATGACATTCCTACATCATTAGGGAGTAAAGTTTTTAAAATAAAGTTGCAATCTTTTGGTTTTGAAACAAATAGGGGGCATTCTAAAGCACCCTCAACCAAATCCTTAACTTCCATTCAAGTTTCTCCTGAAAACCAACAATTAGAACCAGAAAATACACTTTCATAAATTTTTGAAATAGAGTTGCAGTCAAGTAGGGGGCATTCTAGAGAACCCTCAACCGAACCCTTAACTTCCATTCAAGTTTCTCTTGAAAACCAGCAATTAGAACCAGAAAATACACTTTCAGAGGGTGAAAATCTACCTTCTGATACTCAACCTTCCCAAATTCAGTCCTACCAGTTGACTAGAGACAAGGAAATGAGAGTGATTCGGCCACCATCAAGATATGAAAAGGTGGATTATACTGGATATGCATTAAATTGCTTGGAAGATAACCTACCTTCAGAACTAAATTCCTACAAACAGGCCATAAACTCTGATGACAACAAACATTGGATTGAAGCAATGAATCATGAAATGGATTCATTGCATAAAAATTGTACTTGGTTGTTGGTAGATAAACCTTTGAATCAAAAAAATGTTAACTGTAAATGGATATTCAAGGTTAAGCTAGGCATTAAAGGTGTTCAGCAGGCTCGTTACAAAGCGAGATTGGTAGCAAAAGGTTTCACACAAGAAGACGGGATTGATTACAGTGAGGTGTTCTCTCCAGTGGTCAGACATACATCCATTCGAGTACATTTGTATTTGGTGGTTCAGTTTAATTTGAAGCTTGAACAAATGGATGCAACCATGGCTTTCTTGTATGGAACCTTAGATGAAAATATATATATGAAACAGCCCCCGGGTTTTGAAGAATCAGGCAAGGAGAACATGGTTTGCCACTTGCAAAAGTCTATATATGGACTTAAGTAATCTTCTAGACGGTGGAACAAATGTTTTGACAACTTTATTACATCTAAAGGTTTTGTGAGAAATTCTTTTGATTCTCGTGTTTACAAGAAAAAGATTGATGACAAATCTTATGTACTGCTACATTGTATGTAGATGACATATTGATGACTTCAAACGATATTCAAGAAATTAGAAAATTGAAACATCAACTCTGTAGTGAATTCGAGATGAAAGACATGGGCACTGCCAAGAGGATTTTAGGAATAGAATTGAAAAGAGATGAACAGAGACAATTGTTTATCTCCCAATCTGATTATTTGAACAAGATAGTCAAGCGTTTTAATATGGAAAACAACCAAACCAGTCAAGATTCCTCTAGCTCAGCATTTTAAATTGTCCTCTGCTCAATCCCCCTCTACTAATGAAGAGATTGATGCCATGAAATCAACACCCTATGCAAGTCTTGTAGGAAGCATCATGTATGTGATGATTTCTAGTTGGCCTGATTTAGCATACTCCATGAGTGTAATAAGCAGATTCATGAGTAATCCTAGAAAGATGCATTGGGAAGCTCCAAATGGGTGTTGAGGTATGTAAAAGGGACATTTGAAAGGGGATTGATGTACTCAAAGGGTGCTAAAACAGATGATTACATAGTCGGATATGTGGATTCCGATTATGCAGCTGACCTTGATCGAATGCGTTCATTAATCGGTTATGTTTTCTTGTTATTTGGCAATGTCATCAGCTGTAGATCGACACTTTAATTGTATTTGCTTTGTCTTCAATTGAAATAGAATACGTGGCACTTGCAGATGTAGTCAAAGAATCGATGTGGCTGAAAGGTTTGATTTCTCAAATGAGACCTGTTTCATGTTCTGTAAAATTATGCTGTGATAGTCAAAGTACTTTGTCACTTTCAAAAAATCCTACCTTTCACAATCGACCTAAACACATCGATGTTGATATCATTATGTTCGAGAAGTGCTTCAAGAAGGAAAATTGAGCTTGTCAAAAGTTAATACTTTGCACAATCCAGCTGATATGATGACAAAGGTCTTGATCGGTGAACGGTTTGACTTTTGAATACCTTTCCAGCTTGAGTTTGACAGATTGTTACTTAACCAGAGTTAAGTTTTTCCGAATAGTTGCTACCAAGTTCATCAAGAGGGTGATTGTTGAATATTATTTACCTTTGTGATTCACTTTGGAATTTTTTGTATCACATGGGAGTTACTGTGGTAAAACTCTTTGGGTATTGCTGGCATTAGATAAAAAAGAGTTTATTTTTCTGTTGACACCTGGAGCTTCATTTTATGAACTTCAGATTAGTTGAGTTGGTTATCTCTCATTCATTGTATAATGCAGAGTGTGAGTGAGAAAGGGCTTGTAAACTTTATCTTCTTCGTTCTTCAGCCTCTAATGAAATTCTCTCTCGGGTTCTTAGAATGGATGTAGACTACGGTCAAACCACTATAAATCATCTTGTCCAATTTTCTCATCTCTTATTTCCTTAATTGTTCATTGTTTTAAATGAATTGTCCATTATCTTCTTGTCTAGATTAGTTCTTCTTGTAGAAACACATCTGTTGAGTATCCAATGAATGACGACATAGAGGATCTGGAAGTCTTTAAGAAGATGCAAAGAAGTTTCTCCCATTGAATTTCAGTTGTTGGGCAATTAAATAAACGTGGGTGTCTTGTGTAGTGTAGTGACGCCATCCAAATGACCCTTCCCTTCCATATTTCCTCCAATAATATAATTTGTGTGCAGTGCAAACTGTATTATGAATGGGCTGAGACTGAGAAGATTGATGTGGGGTACCTGTAGTGTGTATTCATTCAATGTGGACGTGAAGACGATTTCTGGAAGTGGAAGTACAAGGAAGGAACCAATAATTTCTTTCTGTGTTTCACATTCACTTTCATTGCAGCTGCCTTTTTTAGACTTTTACCTCGCTTCACGTCTAATTTGCGTTTCCTATTTCCCTATCCTATCCTATAAATTATATCGCTATTCGGGAATTAACAAAGCAACTGCTTAAATACACGATAGGTAAAGGTTTGGTTATGACGGAAGGATTTCTCAAATTATTTCCAACTTCCTTTTACAATCTCATAATTTTATAAAGAATTCTTTTTTCTTTTTTTTTCGTACTTTTTTACTGTCAACATCTAACATGAACATTAAAGTTAATTAATTCAACAAACATCATACATTCAGCATGAATTGAACTTCTTACATGCTCTCTGTTTTGCAGTTTGCTGAATGATCAACCATAATAGGTTTTCAACATTTACACTATATACTAGATATTACAAATTTAGTTTAAATCTCATTTTAGCACTAAACTTTCAAGTTTGTTCTATCTTGATTTCTAAACTATCAAATATCACATTTGGTTCTTAAACTTTAAGTTGGTTCTATTTTGGTCTTTAAACTTTTAAAATGTCTATTTTAGTCCCTTAACATCTAAAAAATAACCATTTTGGTTCTTGCTATAACTTTTTTTTACTGCAAATCCGTTTTGGTCCTTGGAGGTGATCGCTCAACTAAGGGTGAATGACTCGCATAGAATACTTGCATTGCACTAGTGTGGTGTAAAATGGTGGAAAATGATACTTATCATTTATCATTCTTCCAAGAAAGTATTTATACATAAGGGAATACAACTGAAATACAAGCAGCTTAATAACTTAACTTGCTTACACAGTTTACACGTGAGAAGTAATAACAACCTCAACGTAATTACCCACATCCCTTAATTCCTCTAATAGGTGTTGTTCCTAACACATTCTTATGTTTAAGTTGGTACTTAAGTTGAGGTAATGTTGAGCTTAGCAAGAGTAATATAATAGAAGAACGTAGAGGAACGACTCTGCACTTCGTTTCATTGTGCATCACCGAAGTGAGCGCACCTCGGCTAGGAGGTGCAATCAATGTTTTCCTTTATCTTGTCTAGTTTTGGAGAAAACGCCTGTCAAATTAAAATTCAGCGTCACACATTTTGGTCTTTAAAAAAAATAGATTTAATTTTTTAGAAATAATAATAATGATAAATAACTAAAAGAATCTAGATGCTTTTCTTTCCTTAGTTACGATAAAAACATGAAATCTTATTTTAGAATTAAGAGAAATTACAATTGAATAAGTTTGTGGACAAAATAGAATGACAATATCTTTAATTAAAATAGATACGTAGCTAAAAAAATAGGTTTATGACCAAATTAATAAAGATGCAGAAAGTGGTTCATAATTATAAGGCAGCAAGAAAAAAAAATTGATAGAACCAGAACAGAAATACTGATGATCATATTATCAATTTTGAAAGCAATGCAAAGGCCAAAAGTCACATCAGAAATATAAATATGGCAAATTAATGCAGGAGAAGAAAGTGAGCACATGTGACAAGTTGCAACTTTTATAAGTTTTTGAGGAAGCCAAGACATTGTAATTTGTTAGTTATCGATCATAAGTTTGATGAGAAAATAAAGCAATTGATCTGGTGGTGAGGAAGTGTGACAAGTGTATAGTCTTGAAAAGGGGATTGCATAGAATAATATAGGTTAAAAATCAATTTTGGTGTCCCTGAACTTTTGTGAGAGTAACAATCTAGTCAATGAATTTTGATTTGTAACGATTTAGTCCATGTACTTTTAATTTTGTAATAATTTAGTCAATGAACTTTAGTATGTAACAATTCAGTCTCGATACTTTAAAATTTATAACGATTTAGTCTTGATTGTGAAAATTATTATTAAGATTTAATGAAATTTCTTACATAAGTAGGTCAATAAACTAATTAGAGACCAGTATGTTCATAAGCTACAAAGATAAATCGTTAAATAATAAAAATCGACATTTAATTTTGATGAATTTTTTTACAATAAAGACTAAATTGTTGCAAATTTTAAAGTACATGGACTAAATTGTTAGAAACAAAAGTTTAGGGACTAAATTGTTGCAAATTTGAAAGTATAGGGATTGAATCGTTACAAACCAAAGTTCATGGATTAAATTGTTACTTTCATAAAAGTTTAGAGACTAGGAGTGATTTTTTACCAATAAATTAAATTGTGAGAATGGAAATCATGGTGATGGTGCAGATTTAATTAAGGACAGTCGTAGCTGATGAGACCTAAAACATCCCTATTATTTCATGTCTAAATCATGCTTGTTCCTATGATTTTGTGAGTTATTGTGTATTTTTGTAGATAAATTGGGTGCAAGGCACATTTTTGGATAGTACGCAGAATTGGGGTGAAAACGAGCCAAACCGGAGGTCAATTGGACACTTGAGCAAAAAGATATGAAGAATTGACTAGTTTGCCCCTGAAATAGCATTGAGACTCCATGTGGAGGCCATGTTCGATGCTAGAAGACAGAAGACTCGACTACAGGACAGCGTTGAGACACTACCCACAGCGTCTCAACGCTGTCACAAGTCCTTCTGCACCCAATGTTGCATGACGCCACGAAAACTACTGCTCAATGCTGACAACATGAAACGCTATCGTGATTTGTATAAATACTCCTTTTTCGATTTTAGGTCAAGTTTTATTCGCTCCCAACCCCTTTTTACGACTTCTCCCTCTCTCAAACTCTGTGTTTAGATAGTTTTTATCAATTTTGGTTATTTTGCGCTTGTATTATGGCCCTGGGCTTGAAGCAGATGATGTTCGGTTAGTTGTAATCATTGTTTTGAGGTAATGTATGGTCGATTATAGCAACATTACGAGATTTTTCTCTTAATTCTATTAATTTCATACTATTCTTTGGCTGAGTAGATCTTGTTTTAATCTTAGTAGCATGATTGTATGGTTAATCTGAAAAATTAATTGTGCAAAAGTGTTCAAAGCTTGCTAGATGTACCTGTAGGGGTCCTCGGTCTCTGGCTTAATTAGAGTAGCAATTAGTTGATAACCGCATTAGTAAATAGGAGTATTTAACTCTCGTTACTTCGCATGTGTTAGACTATAGAACTAATTGGCACTTAATCGTTTAATTCGAAGGGCCTGTCGGGTTAGATAATTACGTTTCGACCTGTCCCTTAAGCTTAATGCTTCTAATTAAATAGCATGTTAGTTAATTAGTTGGATAATAACTATAGAACTAATTGGCGCTTAATCGTTTAATTCGAAGGGCCTGTCGGGTTAGATAATTATGTTTCGACCTATCACTTTAGCTTAATGCTTCTAATTAAATAGCATGTTTGTTAATTAGTTGGATGATAGATTTAGATGTTGGAATTTTGGTTCTTTAGGGGAGGCTCTCACGGAATTTCGATGAGTTTGGTCGATCTCATAACCATGAAATTATGCATGCTTAATTTAAATCTATGATTAATGTTGCAATATGAACCTCCCTACATGCCTAGGATCAGCGTTTCAGTAAGTTTGCTTTATTCCCGCTTTAATTCTGCTTTTAAAATTCTTGTGCATGACTTTAATTTTCAGCAATTTAATTTCTGTCAATAAAAACCCCCCACTGATTTGTTGTTGTTTTTATCATCCAAACATAGAAAATTAAATAACCATAGTTCTGCCTTCCTATGTTCGATCCGACCACTATTTTTCTACAAATTGTGGTTGGTTATAAATTTATTTGACAGTGTACCTCAACAACACGCTCCATCAATAGTTGTAGGTAATATGTTGTTTGTTTATACTTTGGAGTTGGACCTTAACACAAAGTCAAATTGCCAATGCGCATCCACGACAATAATTAGTATAAGATAAGACTTAGCTTCAAACTAGGCCGTAGGAGCTTCCAACTGCCAGCCACTTGGACCATTAATTAGGTGATGACATGTAAGGACCAGACTTTTCTTATGCCACTTGGACCATTAATTAGGTGATGACATGTAAGGACCAGACTTTTCTTATTAGACTTTCTAGGGACGTTACTACATGCATGCTAATGGAATTTTAAAAAAAAACATTAATAAAAGACAAAAAGAATCAACCTTTTTGCTAAACAATCAAAACTCTTTTACCTCGAGATCCCTTTAAATTCGTTTCAAGCATGAAAATAGAATAAAACCTTTAACAATTGAACCAATTTTATAACACATCTACTATCAAGATATCTAAAACACTAAACAATAAAAATGTGGAAATAAAACATCTATAGTTCACCCATGGCCCATTTTCAGCAAACTGTCATGTCAATCGCATTGGATGCCCTTGCATTTACCTGAAAAGAAAAACATTTTGGAAAATGATGAGTATTTAAAATACTCAGTAAGTGACTTCACTACCGGAGTCGGGATATGCAAACACATAAATAACGATTCTTTTTTTTTTTTTTTGAAAGAAACCTTTTCCTTTAATGTGACCTAAAACCTTTTTATAGCCGAAACATTTCCTTTAACTTTTCTTTTCGGCTTATTGTGGACAATTAACCCAACCTAACTTTGCCTTATCATTTAACATTTTTCGATTCCTTTTCATTCAGATGTACATCTATAATTTTAGAAGGGTAATTGCCACAGCATTTGAAATCATTTTGTCGTGAAAATACACATATATGCATGAGGTCCCAAAACACTTTCAACTCTCATTCATTGATGCAACATAAAGTAACGTTATCACATAATTCATCAAAAATCATATATTATGCATCGCAATCACAATTAAAACATTCGTGAAAATATTTCATTTCGAATGTGCTTTTCAATTCAGTTCCTAACTTGCATTTAAGCATATCGGCATAAAGTCTCTTACCTTGGCTGAGCTCAAGAATCAAACTCACCCAAACGCTCACCAAAATTCCACCACCTTGAACCTCAGTCAAACGATTTGGAGCTTAATCAAAAACATCCTTAAGGTTAGAAACAATTCATAAAATCCATAATTGAACCCAAAATTCCTTCCACCAAACTAAATTTAGTTCACCAAACTCACTATGTCACTTAGAGAAAAGGCCAAACAATCTCATGATAAATGGCAACTCAAAACTCAACCACTCCAGCCAAACTATACGTAACAAAATTCCAAAAAGTTAGAAATAACTCTCGAGCATTCAACTCAGTCTCAATCTGGTGGGTAAATTTGAAATTATGTCACTAGATCCCTGGGTTAATTTTATACACGAATCCAATCTACCATGAAACCCAAAACTCAAAGGACTTTTGAGACTTACCGAAGATCTCACTCCAACGGTCCCAAATACCAACTGGACAGCAACTCAAGGTTGCAACGCTCGTGATGTTGATGCCGAAAAGGAGTGGGTATCCTTGAAACAAAGTAAAGTTCCATGAATTAGTTTTACCCATAATCATGAACATCAAAGAAAACGTGCAGAAACTAACGCTTTACAAATGAAGGTTCGACGGATTGGAAAAGGGCTGGTCAGACGGGTTGGCGGATCTGTAGGGACGACAGTGGAGTGCGATTGCCAATATAGAAGTGTGGCGGTTCATCGAGAGACGGCTCGACGTGAGGCGAATTGGCTCGCGGCTCGCGACTTGCGGCGGTCTGCAGTTGGCGACAGTTTGTGGTGGCGATTTGCGGCAAGCAGTGGCCAACGTCTGGCATAACTGGTCCCCCCCCCCCCCCCCCCCAAAAAAAAAAAAAAAAAAAAAAAAAAACTCCAATGGCCTCCTTGCATGAAGGTTGAAGGAGAAGTGGGAGAAGAAAGTTCTCGAGAAGCGTGCCTGCTAAAAGACAAAATGGCATATTTAATGCCCCTTTTCAAACCCTATTTGACTTTGAAGATTACCAACTTGCCCCTACCTTTACTCATAATAGCCATAAATCCACAACTAATATCCCACCATTGAGATTTGAAAAAAAAAAAAAAAAAAAAGGAGCTTAACAACTAATTTGCTAAACCCAAAATTTTCCAAAAAAATTAATTAACAATACCTAAAATTATAGGCCATTACACGACAAGTATTTTTATTTGTTAAGTTTTGGAAAAAAAATCAATCCGTACCCTTAAATTTAGTAGATTATATTAATTAAACCGTTAAATTAATAATTTTATCAATTATTAAAACTTTAAATTTTCACTAGTGAACCAATTTAGATCATCTCATAGTTCATAACTATGTTCGCTTGATTTTATTTAAAATTAACTCAAAATTACCTACATAACATTATTCTTCTCTCGAAATTCTACCAAAGAAACAAAGAAAAGTTATCACGTTATTCTTCATAAATGAGTAGAGAAAACTAGATGAAGAGTATATAAAATGAAAAACTACTACTTGTGTTAATAAAAGTTGCTACTACCTACTTGATTCTAATATTTCTATCTAATATTTGTGTTAATCTTTGCATTTAAAGAAGTTCCACACGTGATAATTATACATTAACAACCTTCAAATGGAATTTTCTAATAATTTACTTTTAAAAGTTTAAGATTTTAATTGGTATAATTATTAATTTAAGATTTTAATTGATTCAACATGTCAAATTTAAGAGTATAAATTGATTTTTTTGATAAAAAAATTTCAATAGATTTTTCTAACGTGTGGATTTTCCTTTTGCTTCCTCCATCTACTTGCAATAGGTGTTGATGGATTCTGTATTCATGACTAAGGGCATTTTTCTTCTCCTTCTTTTTCAGTTTTTCCATGAATTTTCTTTTTGTAATTTAAATTCATAATTTTTAAACTTGAATTGTGGCAGTTGTTAAGTGTGTGTGTATAATTTTGATTGTAAAATGTTTGAATTAAAAATTGGAATCAAATTCAAATATTAAATTAGAGTTTTGAAGAATATTTTTGTAGATTAAAAAATTAAGAAACTATTAATTAACTTTGTTAATTTTTAAATATTAAAAACATAATGAGAGAATCAAAATTGGTGTATGTGTGATTTTGATGTCTCCTCTAGTTATTGAATTCAATTTCTATGTGCTTGGGAAACAAGATTGTCCTCATCTTTGTGTGGGTGGGTGTGTCTTGGTTTGGCGTGTCCGTTGACAATTTCACGTTTCTTTTTGGTTGGTTTTAGTATTAAAGAGGAAGTCCGCGTTGAAAGGTAGTTTTATCATTTATGACGCAACTCTCATTCTCTTTCCTCCTCATCACTTACCTCACGAAATTATCAGATTTGAATGCCAGCCATTTAATTTGAATGAATCCCCCTTTATATATGTAGTTTTAGTTATAGTTTTAGTTATAGTTATACTACCGCGTCCTCCTCCCATTTCTCATTAATAATTGACTGCCTGCCTGAAACGTAGAGATCAGCAAGGATTGATCTTGATGGGCGCCTGTTTGTCTAATAACCCCAAAGCCTCTTCTGCCCCTCCACCTCCTCCCACCGCCAAAGTGATCTCTTTACAAGGCCATCTCCGCCAATACCCTGTTCCCATCTCCGTCTCCCGCGTTCTCCAAACCGAAAATTCCTCTTCTTCCACCTCCGACTCCTTTCTTTGCAACTCCGACCGCTTATACTACGATCAGTTCATTCCGCCTTTGCCTCTCGACGACCACCTTCACCCCAATCACATCTATTTCCTCCTTCCTTCCTCCAAGCTCCACCACCCACTGACCGCCTCCGATATGGCCGCCTTGGCCGTCAAAGCCACCCTCGCCCTCCAAAATGCATCCACCAACGATAATAATCGCCGTAAAAAGGGTCGTGTTTCTCCCCTCCTCCTCATCAACCCCTCGGATTCCGACCACATCATCTCCAAGGACGAACAACCCGCCGACACGTCTGCCTCCTCCTCCGTTAAAAAATTGCAGAGATTCACATCCAGAAGAGCAAAAATGGCCGTTCGTTCCTTTAAACTCAAATTGAGCACCATCTATGAAGGCACCGTTCTGTAGGGAGTAGGGATTTCAGCCCCCGATTTTTGTGTGGGTACGTCCCAGCTTTCCTCCCCGGCTCTGATATATATATTTGTTAATTTTCATTTCTCCTCTGTAAAGAAACATAAATTGAAAAAAAAAAAAAAAAAATTGAGATTCTTTTTTTCAACGTTGAGATGTATAGATGTGATTACACATGTTGAATTGCAGTAAGAGGGAATTGTCCTCTTCCGAAATCGTAATCTGATTCCAACTTCCAATTAAATTAATATTGCGACGACTGGTGTAATTGGATTAATGAGAGGGCGATCGAGATGAAGAAAATTAAAAACGGTGGATGGGCGGAGGCGGCAACGGGCAATGGGCAATCTAAGTCAGAGTCAAAGGGAGTGGTAGGGACTGGGAGGCATTTCGATTGAAATACAATGTGAAGGCGGAAGAATTGAGAATTCGAAGCGGCGCAGCCAAGGTTGATGCCATGGACGACCCTGTTTACCAGAACACAATACCTCTTTCTCTTTTCTTTTCTAATTTGCCAGTAAATTCTACGTTCTTTGATCTTCCTACCATGTCGATGCCTAAAATCTATTTCCCTTCATTTTTTTTTTCTTTTCTATGTTATTATTTATTAATAATGGTCAAATTTAAAAAACGTCAAACCAGCAGCTACGCTACCTAACCCATGCTTAAGTTAATAACTAATAACTAAGGACTATTGTTTAATTAATTTATCTGATATTTAATTAAGGAATACTTTATAAAGTCAATTGCATGAATGTGGAATTCGATATATATATATATACATACATGCATACATATATATGAACACGAATACGAATATGGTGGGATGGTCGTTGGTCCACTCAATTCCAAGATTTATAATGTCCACAAAATCCTCCTTTAATTTTTATCATTAGTACTGGTCCGCTCATTCGTGTCTCCCTTCATTTTGTATCACAGGAATGCATGAAAATACCATTTTCTTTATTAAAGAAGAAAAGGAAACTTCATTCATAGATGAGCCCATGCCCACTACATAATCTACCTTTGAATTGACAATTTTTAAATAATATATAATTACAACCATTCATTCAACAAATGATTTCTGACTCCAACATTGGAAGTGATTTTGAAATGGTTAATTTTTTTTTATATTCAAAATCACTCCAAAACATGTTATTAATTATTTAAAATCAATTATTATGGTAAGAAAATCACGTTTAAAAATGTAAAACTAAACATTAAGTTCATTTTAAATTATTAAAAGCATGTTTCGAAATAATTTTAAACATGACAAAAGTGATTTTAACCATTTCAAAACTACTCTCAAACATGCTTAAACTCTTTGATCTCTCTCTATATGTTTCACTTCATCATTGATTTAAAAAAATATGGCACACTTAAATCAAATATATATTCATACGTCGACAATTACTTTATAGAATACTACAAAATTGCATGAAAAAACTATAAAATATTAGTTGTAGAGTTTTTTGATAACAACAAATCTAGCCTAAATAATAACAAAATTGTCACATGATAAAATAGTTTGAAAAATTGGCATAAATGTAAAAATATATGTATTAATGATATGTGTATTGATAGTGTACTTTACTTTAGACATATCATTAATATATTTTATCAATGATAAAAAAAAATAAAAAATAGTACGTCGTTGACATACTGTGTAGTGTGTAGTATTAGAAATATTAGTAGTATACTCATAAATTGTAAAATAAAAAATTGTCAACTGCACAAGAGGATATAATGACACTAGCCTTAGCAGACACACGAGAGGAATGATTGGATAGGGGTGTTTGTTTTGGGAGTTAAGCTTAGGGTGGGTTAGCTTTCCTAAACCCAATTCTTTTTTGGGACAATGATTCAGGAAACCTTAGTTTTCTAAACCAAAATCTATGTTAGGTTTTTTTTTTTAGTTGTAAAAAATAATTGTTTTATTTTTTTAAAATATTATTTATCTATCTTCCTCTTATTCTCTTTATCATTATTATTATTATTTTATCTTTTTAAATATTTTATCTTTATTTTTTTTCTTTCTTCCTCATGCATCTGTTTCTTAGCTTTCTTTTCATCTTCATCAATATCAACAACTCTTTTGATAACTTCAAATGTATTGTCTGTAACTTTCGAATTTTTTCCGTTAGTCAATTTAACTTAAAAGACTTATTAGAATCATTTTTTTAAACTTAAGAACTAAAATATTGTTTTTAAAATCTCATACGCCAATTAAAAATTAAAATAAAACTTTAGGATTAAAAGTGTAATTCGGCCAAAAATATATAATTTCTAATAATTGAGTTTAAGATAAAAACATTATTTTATTTTGAACTTGCTAATATTAAAATAAAAAATAGTATTTAATTTTAAATTAGTTAAAATAACAAAGTATATGATATTTTGTTCAAAACTTAGTAAAATAGATAATTTATAATTGATAACTAGTAAAAAGCACTTTTTTTCTTTTTTTCTACTTGTTGCAAATAATAATAAAATTAATCTTTTCTTTTTTTCATTTGTTGAGTTGAACTCTACAAGATAAATAATAAAAAATAAACTAATTTACATTAGAACTGTACCTCTAAATAAAATTTTATTTTAAATTTAGTTATTTAAAAACAAAATGAATAACAAATTAGATAGTTCATTTTCTTATTAGTTAGTAAAATTAAAATATCAAATTATGCAATATATATGTATGTATATATGTGTGTGTGTGTGTGTGTGTGTGTGTGTATATATATATATATATATATATATATATAATTTTAGTCCAATCTCAATTTCAAAATTGGTGGAAACAAATATTGGTTTAAATTTTTTTGGAAAAGTAATTAAAATTGAGTTGAATTTGAATTACAAACTTATTAAATTAAATTAGTAAAATAAATAATATTTAATTTTAAATTATCCATATTAAAAAGTATTTTACTTACCAATGAGTCGTAGTAAAAATAAATAAATGTATGATATTTAATTTCAACTTAGTCATATATTTTTGACATAGTCAATTAAAAAAAAATCTACCCAATGTATATTTTTTTTAGTTTAGTCATTTTTATATAATTAAATTAGTCAATTTAAAATAACAAAAATATAAGAAATAATTTTTATTTTGAATTTAGTTATATTTGAACCATACAAAATTAATTAATTTTTAACTTAACTATATTAAAATAAAAATAAATAAAGAATTATAATGAAAATTTACAATAATTTAAAATTTAACCATTAATTAAATACAATCAAACATTTCATAAATTTAATATTTTAAAATATGCATTCCAAATCCATGCTTCTTAAACATGCACTCCAAACATAGACTTCCTAAACCCAGACTTCTTTAACCTGCATTCCAAACACATCATTCTTAAACTCAGCCTACTAAAACCTCAAGCTTAACCTCTCAGGTTTAACATTCACAAGTTTAAGATTCCAAACCTTCGCGCAAACAGCCCCATTGAGAATCACAAATTGGGCTCTACACACATGTGATGTGATAAATGGATATGGATCCCCCATCTCCGTGGGCACAATTATTGGATTATTAGAAAGATAGGAGCTTTTTACAAAATATTGTAAAAAACAAGTTGTGCCAAAAATAGATATAAAAAAATATAGTTGTTTTTCGTTTTTATTGAATACGTCTCTTTGGGAGATACATTTTATAGAAATGCATCTTACAAAGAGATCACTACAAGAATTTTGAGCTTTTCCAATGCCAAAATTGATTGATAAAAGTCCAAAAACCGTCAAAAAGTTATTCCCAACGAAAAAAAGTGTGTCGGCATGGTCGACGGCATATCTCCGTTGGGGAAGCTTTTGCCAACCAAATTTTGGTGGCGTCGGCGTTTTCTGGCAACGCCGACGCCAAATTGTCGACAATTTGCATTTGGTCGGCAATTCAAAGAATTACCGACCAAAATTTTGTGGTCGGCCTTTTCAAGAATTGCCGACCAAATTTTTGGTTTGTTGAATTGCTGACCAAACTTTGTTTAGTTGGCAATTCCCCTAAAGAATTGCCGACCAAAATATCTTTAGTCGGCAATTCCCCTAAAGGTTGACCAAACCACAAATTTGGTCAGCAAATCTTTAAATTGCTGACTAAACGCAATTTAGTCGGCAATTCCCCTAAAGGCTGACCAAACCACAAATTTGGTCAGCATTGCTTTATCTTTGATATTTTATTAATTTCAATAGATTTTTGTCTAGATTTTCACTATAATTTGATCATGTTGTACTTAAAATAAATTGTACACAAAATAAGTGAGATAATACTTTATATTAAACCAAATTGGATTACACTTTGTTCATAAATTCATACAAGATAAAAACAAAACTTTTACACAAATAAACCTAATCTAGAAACAAAAGTTTAATGAATATAAGTTCTTATCATCTTCATGGTAAATCTTCGACTCAACCCACCTATGAAAACACAAAGACATGAACATAAGATCAAAACTATAAACACATAACAACTAAACTAACATTTCAAAAGTATCAAAATTTAATTAAGTTACAAAACTATAAAAGCAAAACACCACATTTAAAAAAGCAACCAAGTTAATCTAACTTTACTAAGTAAACCAAATTACAGAACTATATAAGTAACTTTTTCTAAACCAAAAGCACAAACACGTACATTTACATATAATTTAACATATAGACCTAATACTAATGAAGTATATATATATATATATATATATATATATATATATATATATATATATATATATATATATACCAACAAAATCATATAACTTATAGCGAATTATAAGGAACTAAAAAAAATTAAATTTAACAAAAACAATCAAAACTTTCTACTAACTTCCAAAGTTACAAAACCCATGAATATAACGAAGTAAAACAATCAAAAAAACTAAATTAATCTAACTTACTAAATAAACTAATAATAAACTCAACAAATTATTATACCGAACTAAAACAATCAAAATAACTAAATTAATCTAACTTTACTAAGTAAACAAATAATAAACTCATCAAACTATAACAAACAAATCTTTATAAGTATAACACCAAATGTAACAAAACCAACCAAATTAATCTAACTTTACCAAGTAAACAAAAGTTATAAAACTACGTAAGTAACTTTTCCAAAATCAAAATTACAAACATATTTACCTAAAACTTAACTTAGACTTTTCAAAAAAAGTTACAAAACATATATGAGTATTACCTAAAACTTTTCAATAGACATACATAGCATCTAAACCCAACCATCATGAACATAAGCTCAAAGAAACCAAATAATCAATACATCAAATTTATAACCAACTAAGAGAATGGAAACTCCATAAGTATAACACCAAATTTAACAATACACAACCAAATCTAACTTTTACCAAGTAAACCAAAGTTACAAGATTACAAGTAACTTTTTAAAAACAAAAATTACAAACACACTTAAAACTTAACTTAGACTTATAAAAAAAAGTTATAAAACATATATGAGTATTACCTAAAACTTTTCAATAGACATAAATAGCATCTAAAACTCAACCATCATGAACATAAGCTCAAAAAAAACCAAATAATCAACACATCAAATTTATAACCAACTAAGAGAATGAAAACTCAATAAGTATAACACCAAATTTAACAATACACAACCAAATGTAACTTTTCCCAAATAAACCAAGTTACAAAATCACAAGTAACTTTTTCAAAACAAAAATTACAAACACACTTAACTTTACTTAGATTTGTCAAAAGAGTTACAAAACATATATATGAGTTTTGCCTAAACTTCTCAATACACATACATAGCATCTAAAATTCAATCATCATGAACATAAGCTCAAATAAACCAAATAATCAACCCTTTCGTTGTATAACAAACTCAAACAATCAAAATTTTACCAAATAAACTAACTTTACCAAGTAAACCAAAAGTTACTAAACATAATAAGTAACTATTTCGAAAACCAACTATCATGAACATAAACTCAAACAAACCAAATAAACTCAAAACTTAAGAACTTAAACTCACAATTTAACTAAAACTTTAGACAAATAAAAGTGTAGATCACATAGTAGTTTTACCTAAAACGTTTTAAAATTTACAAACATATATACATAGCACCTAAAACTCAACTATATCATGAACATACATACAAACCAAATAAACTCAAATTATTGGCTACCTTTACTGCAGGATAGCCATACACAACTTGTCTTACTATGTATAAGCATATCAATTCAATCTCAAAGCGTACTAACACCTCCCTCCAATGCTTAAATCATTGGCTACCTTTACTGTAGGATAGCCATACACAAAGTAGTTGTAGAGAGATCATACATATTTAGATGATCTTTGTGAATGGATGAATTGTGTAAGCATTGCTCGGAGGCTAGCCAACTCATCTGAAGTTCGATTCTCGATTTCTTCCAATCTATGTCTAGTCTGAGTCAACTCGTCTCTCGTGCTCACAATTTCGGCTTTGGCACGATTCAATTCTTCTTTAGCCTCATTCAGTTTCTCTCTCGATGTGTATTTTCTTACTGTAACTGAGCCAATTCCACGCTTAACTCATGTTGTTGTTGTGTTTCCCCACTAGATGTTGAGCCGCTATACTTCCTCTATTTTGGCTTTGGTCCCTAACTGATGCCTTTAACGTGGCTCGATGGATGACCCGAAATAGTTTCAACGATCTCAACTTGGGTGAGTGGTTTGGGCCCTTCTGAACTGGTTACCTCTTGCAACTTTATCATTTAACTCTAAGAGAAAAATTAAAATAAATATTATTCGAGTAATAAGGTTATAAACAAACTTTAAGAGTATGAAACTTATATGAGCAACACCGGCTGTAGGATTCACCCACCCTTTTCCTTCTTTGTATCATGTTTTTTCAAATAACTCAATTGGTCCAAGTTCAACACCGTTTCTTGTTTTATGTAACTCAATGTTGTTAATATATTAGTAATATTGGAAAACAAGAAAATAATTGAAGAAACATTTTTCAACCCTACTTGTGCTTTCCGTATATGCATGAACGTCTTAAACCCAGCACGATGGTTGAAAGGTAACTTTGATCGGTTCTTTTTATTTGTCTCCGTAGTTTGCTAACAAAATAAAATATTAGTAAATGGATATAGAATTGTGCATGTGAGACGACATATTAATTAAGAAATGTAAGTAATGTACCTTCCATTTAGGAGTATCCCACCTATCGCATAGTATATGTCAATCAGCTATATCAACCACCCTAGGATGTGGGTGTGCAAGTCCCTCCTCAGAAGAATATTTTCTGTAATGTTTGACCAAATTCGCCCTATACTTCTTGAATGTAGTATGCATCTCACGTTCAATAAACTCGTGGACAGTTCTTAGCTGAACTTCCAACTGTTCGGTGCACCGTCGATAATTCACGATCGAATTGCCGACGATTCAAAAAACCGTCGGTAATTCAGCGAATAATCGCCGACGGTTAGGCAAATCGTCTGCGATTCTTTAATTATTGCATACGATTTATGAAAACTGCCGGCATTTAACCCCTATTTACCAATGGTTTAGGCAAAACCATCGGCATTAAGTACTATATGCCAACGGTTTACGAAACCGTCAGTAATTCTCTCATTTTTTACCGACGGTTAAGTTTACCGTCAGGAATTCCTACTTTGTCCGACCATCTTTAAAGAATCGGGAGAAATAACGTCGGGATAACCTTAAATTCTTGTAGTGAGACACAACACATTGGCATTAAATGGGAGCTTAAAATGCATTTTTAGGGAAAACGCATATACCTAAACCCACATTGTTCCATCTTTTCCATTTTTTCCATTTTTTCCATTTTGTTTTTTGTTTTTTGACCGAAAGGGAAATGTTGTGCCTTTTTCTTTTCCTCGTGCTTTCCAATTACACATTGAAAAATAAGAATATGTATGTTGCCATGCACTGCCTTGATTCTCGAGATTCGTCCTCGGAGAGGCTTGTATTTGCTCATGATTTGATGAGGACTGCCATGAAGAGGCTTCAGAAAGAGTTTTACCAGATTTTGTTTGTGAATCAAGAGTACCTATATTTGGAATCAATTTCTAGTGTCCAATCGCCAATGATGGTATCAAGTAGGCAAACACAAATGAGGATAAGAGTCTATCGATTCTTTATTCAATCATAAACTCCTACATGTTTACAAATCATCCTCCTCAGTCATATATAGAAGAAATACAAACCAACTTCTAACTAATATACAGTTAGTAACCAATTACAAGATTAATAACTACAAGTCAGTATACATTTGATTCTCCCCCTCAAGTTGGAACGTGTAAATAAAAAATACTCAACTTGCTCATGATTGGCAAAAATGCTTGAGTTGGGAATGATTTTGTAAATACATCAACTAATTGATCTTTCAAACGTACCGGTAGTAGCTTGATGAAGCCATCAATAATCTTGTCTCTCAAAAAGTGGCAATCAATTTCAATGTGTTTTGTTCTCTCATGGAACATAGGATTATTGGCAATGGCTATTGTTGCTTGATTATCACAATAAGCAACAGCATGGAGTAAGGTTTTGATCTTGAAGTCAGAAAGTAGCTTATGAATCCATAAAAGTTCCCTCGTTATAGCAGCCAAAGCATGATACTCTGCCTCAGCATATGATCTTGACACGGTGGGTTGTTTCTTTGTCTTCTAAGAAATGAGAGACTCCCCGAGGAAAACACAAAACCCTATGACTGATCGTCAAGTGTCAACACATGCTCCTTAGTCTGCATCTACATATGCACGAAGCTGGAAATTAGTCACTGGTTTCAATAACACACCTTGACTAGGAGATTTTTTGAGAAATCTCAACAAGTGATGAGCTGCTCGAAGATGCTCAACATTAGGCCTATGAACAAATTGGCTTAATCGATGAATGGCAAAGCAAATGTCGGGCATATAAATCTGAAGATACTATCTGCCTGTGAGTCACCTGTAGCATGTGGCATCATCATCAGCCAAATGGGTTCCAGAGGTCTTTGATAACTTCAAATTGGGATCCATTGGAAAAGCAGGGGGTTTTGCATCAAGAAACCCTGTATCTTCCAAAATTTCAAGACAATATTTCCTTTGTGACAGCAACATACCCTTTTTGGACCTTGACAATTCAAGACCAAGGAAATATTTGATTGTTCCAAGATCTTTGAGTAAAAAATAAGACTGCAAGAGTTGTTTAACATCATCAATTTCGGTGGAAGAGGGCCATTTTAGTATTATGTCATCCACATATACTAGAAGAGCAACAGAATTCTTCCCATCACCACGAGTAAACATAGAATGGTCTGATTTAGATTGATGGAATCCATTACTTATCAAAGGCGTTTGAAAATTTACTGAACCACTGACGGAAGGCCTACTTTAGTCCATATATCGACTTATTGAGTTTACAAACCAACTTCTCTCCCTGTTTTGCTGCTTGGATAGGTTTATAACTGAGTGGTAAGGTCATATACACCTCTTCGAATAAATCTCCATTGAGAAAGGCATTGTTCACATCCATTTGGACAAGAGGCCAATTGAAAGTAACAGCTAGTGTAAGAATAGCCTTTATTGTTCCAATCTTGGCAACGGGTGAAAATGTTTCAAGGTAATCAATTTCCTCTTGTTGATTGAAGCCTTTGGCAACCAAACATGATTTATAGCGCTCAACTGTGCCATCGACCTTGTATTTCACCTTGTAGACCCATTTGCACCCGATTGCATGGTGGTCCTTAGGTAGAGATACAATAGTCCAAGTGCTTGTCCTTTCCATTGTAGCTATTTCTTCATTCATAGCTTGTCGCCAATGAGGAAATGGGGCAGCTTGATGATAGAAAACATGTTCATATTCAAGAGAAATATTCAACAAATAGTTGCGATGAGGAGGTGAACAATGTTCATAAGATAGATATTTATCCAATGAATAGGGGGAAAGAGCAATATCAGTGAATGGTAGTCCATTTGTCAATAGATTGCAATGGAAATCCTTTAAGTAAGATGACAGATCTCTAGGACGAGTAGATTGCCTAGGAGCTGCAATAAGTGTTATCGGATGGAGAGTTAATAACCAAAGTTCTATCGATATGTGCATATTTAGTACCATTTTCAGCAATAGAGATATCAACATTAGAGTTGCCTTCATTAAACACGGGTCGTGGCAACACAAAAGAGTCCATAAAATACATAGATGGTTATGTGCTCGTATCAACCAAGTGAAAAGAGAATAAATCTTTGAAGAACACAACATCCCTGGAGATAAAAACTTGGTGATGGACTATGTCATAAAGCTTGTAGCCTTTTACCCCAGCAGGGTATCCAATAAAAATGCATAGTCTTGCTATCGGGTCAAATTTGGTGCGTTGGGTAGAAAGTGTAGATGCATAGGTTAGACATCCAAAAATTTTCAAAGAAGTAAAAATCATGGCCATAAAGTACATAAAAGGGAGTCTTATCCAAAAGAAGAGGCATAAGGGTTCGATTGATTAAAAAGGTAGCAATCAAAACACATCGCCCCAAAATTTCAAAGAGACTTTAGACTGAAATAAGAGAGCTATGGTTATATTTAAGAGATGTTGGTGCTTCCTTTCTACAACCGAGTTTTGTTGAGGGGTAGCTACACATGTGAATTGATCTAAAGTACCAATTGAGACAAAAAAAAAATCAACAAAATGCAACTCTGGGGCATTATCAGAACGGAAGACCTTTATTGTTTTAGAGAACTGAGTTTGTATCATGCGAAAAAACTTTGGAATGACATACAAAGCATCACTTTTATTTCGCATAAGGTAGACCCAAGTAAATCGAGAACAATCATCTACTAAGGTGAGAAAGTATGTGTATCCATCATATGTGGGAGTATTAAAAGGCCCCCATACATCACAATGAACCAAGTCAAAATTATTGTCAGATACATGGTTATGAAAGGGAAAAGACATCCTCCTCTGTTTAGCCAATGGACAATATATGACATACATGATCCTTATGCATTTCAAAAAGTTGTAAATTGTCCTTCAATGTATGTAATCAAGTGCAAGAAGGATGGCCCAATCTTATATGCTAAATATTAGGAGATAAGCATACTCGTGTATGAAAGCAGACTCTATGTTCAAATCCTTAGGTATGTGAAATACATACATGCCCTCAACATTTTCAACCTTGCCAATCTTCCTCAAGTGTAACCTATCCTGAATATAACATAAATTGCCAGCAAAATTAACCGTATATCTGTGATTTTGAAGCAGGGCACCGATGGATAATAGGTTATATGAGAATTGTGGAAGATATAACACATTTTGAAGCACCAAATCAGTGGATATCTGAACATCTCCAACAAAATTGACAGCAAACCGTGACTGATTGGGCAAAATGACAGGGGTATGGAATATAGTTCTCATATTTACAATTAATGATTTATCATAGCATATATGGCTAAAGGCCCCGAATCAACAATCCATACATTAGCATGCTGTTTATTTGGAAGCAAAGATATAGAAAGGCAAGTACCTGCGATGTGAAAGATTGAAGAAACCAACATCTCGTCAGCAATGTTCCCATTAGCAAGATGAGTATGAAGAAGATTCATTAGCTGAGAATACTAAGCTTGCAAAAACAGTTGATTGAGTGCCTTTCGATCCATCATTGGACATAGCCTTGTCAGATATCACTTGTGGAGAATCAGATGGATTGCTTGATCTTTTGTGATCGGGCATATAGCCATGTAACTTGTAACAACGATCTACCACATGGCCCTTGATACTGCAATGAGAACAAATTGGCCTTTGTCCTTGCCCATCTTTCTTTCGTATTTTATCATATGATACTCTTTTTGAATTATCAATTGAGGCAGCAAGAGCAATAGAATCAACCAAGACTACAATGACACCAGTGGATCGTTGAAGCTCTTTTTGTATAACAAGTGAAAAGACCTTATTCATTGATGGTAGAGGGTCCATTATCAAAATCTGAGCTTTTAGTGATGAGTAGGAGTCATTCAATCCCATCAAGAAGGTCATGACATACTCAGATTGCAAGTAGTCAAGTACTGATTTCATATCGCCGCAAGTGGAAATCATCCTCTTCAGTCATATATAGAAGAAATACAAATTGTACAAACCAACTTCCAACTAATATATAGTTAGTAACCAATTACAAGATTAAAAACTTGATAGATGGCTTCGGCTAGATCAAGTGTTTTATTTTGAAGTGAAATCAAAAGATGTGTTCCGGTTTGCTAACGAGTCTATTGCTGAGGTTGAGCGAGTTTCAATGTCGTCCATGGCGGATTTGAAAGCAATTGTGGATTGTATGATTTCCACTGGCTATGGCAAAGAATGCGTCAAAATTTACAAAATTGTAAGGAAATCCATTATTTACGATAGTCTCTACAGTCTAGGGATTGAGATATTGAGTTTTTCAAAAGGTCAGAAGATGGATTGAGAGTTTCTTGAGATCAAAATCAAAATCTGGTTGAAAGGTGTGAAAGCTGCAGTGAAATCTCAGATTATTGGTGTTTTTTATATTTTAAAATTCAAAATTATATTAAAAATTCAAAAAAAGTTACAATTATATTTAAAAAAATTGCACAACACTCCTCTAAAAACCATGTTGAAAAATCATCCTCATATTTTCTCCAATTTTTTCTTTCTCCAAGAAAAACCAATCGATCTCCTCTCCTCTCTTATAAATCATAACCATATTGACAAAATCATCTTCATATTTTTCTCCATTTTTTTTCTTTTTCCAATATATGACTTAAATCATGCATATTCATGTATCTAAAAAAAACATGCATATTCACAAAATCAAATATACTAACGGTATTATTCATACAAATTAAGTTGTTCATACCTTATTTCTCTAGCTTTCTTTTTATAATTTTTTCTTCAATCAACATTAAAACCAATAATTAGTTATAATAACAAAAAATCAGCAGGAAAATAAAAAAATTAACCCAACATAAAACAAAAATAAAACTTGGCTTTGCTAGTGGGAAGAAATTTATTATTATTATTATTATTTTAGCAAAACTGGAACGAAGAGTAGAAGGAAAAAGGGAAGGGAATGTTGAAAGGAGGTTTTTTTTTGTTCAAGCGACTGTTGTGGAGGATTTTAGGGTCGCACCAACCATATTGAAGAACTGACGGAAGGAAAT
Organism: Trichosanthes truncata; assembly: GCA_033996785.1. Lineage (NCBI taxonomy): Eukaryota > Viridiplantae > Streptophyta > Magnoliopsida > Cucurbitales > Cucurbitaceae > Trichosanthes > Trichosanthes truncata. The sequence continues at coordinate 495,312 of JAWPNB010000009.1, read as the reverse complement.
AATGGAAGCATAGACAAGGGAAGAAGTGAAGTTTCTTTTTTTCTTTTTCGAGCTTACTAAAATGGAAATGGAGGGAAGAAGTTTTTTTTCCTTTTTTTTTTTAAAAAAATTTATTTTTGTCTATCAGTCTTACTTGAAAGATAATAGAAGAAGAAAATAAGGGAAACATTGTTGGAAATAGAAGAAGAAAGAAAGGGGAACGATGTTCATGATGTGGTAGAATGCGTTAGGCGCGTAAGAAATCCACGCGTCTTTTCGAAAATTATTTCAAAATTTAAAATTTCCCAAAAAGAGTGGTCTTTCAAACAGACCCACTCATTTTTTATAATATATTTTTGAAAAAGTCCCTATTTTGCTAAAAAAAAATCCTCTTTTCCTATTGAGGTCCTCCTAGCAACCATGATGATATGTATATGATTCAACTACACTTCAACCACTTCTATCCTCCTCTGCTCAGTGACACGGTCGCACCTTTCTAACGGTCTCGAAGCGATCGTGCGGCACTTGTTCTCGCCCTTGAACAAGTAAGCCAATTCGAAAAAGGGTCGCCGATGGCCCAAGGGCGTATTACCGAACCTCCACCCCCGTTTGTAGAGAAAATGTTTTAGAAAACGGGGTTAGAGAAAGCTTTTGGAAAACGTTTTGGAAAGCGTTTGTGCATATAAATGTTATAGGCTATAAGCGAGAGAATGGTCAACAACAGCTTATATAGCATATAACTCTGGGTAGGAAGGATGGACAACTAGTCATACCCCCCTATAGTACATTCTAGGATTTATGCCTTTGGCAGGCTTGAACATGCAAAGTGGCGAGGAGTCATACAGCCACAAAAATACAAGTAAAGCTAACTAGAAAGCAATAAGACATATATACAATGAAAGCATGATAAAAAGGGGTTGGAATGGGCATGCGCCCATAGGCAACACGCCTTGGACAAGCATGACCGTGACATTCTCCCCCACTTAATGGGTTGACGTCCCTGTCAACCGACTCTGCTCGAACTCAGCGATCCGTTCAGCAGCTGTCTTCAGGTCCTCTCCCCGCTCTTAGCTAATTTCAGCGTATGGGAGTCCTTTCCACTTGACTAAGAATTCCTGTACGTCCCTACGTGGCCTTCATGTTCTGCGGGTTCGATCGGCTAAAATCTCTTCGACTTCTTTTTCAACAGTGTCTTTCATTGTGACTGGCGGTCTTGTCGCATCGTTGCGTTCTCCATCATCTGGGTCAGGATGGTAAGGTTTCAAGTTGCTTACATCAATGACAGGGTGAATTTTCATCCATGTAGGCAATTGAACTCTATACGATGTCTTCCCGATCTTCTGTATAACTTCAACTGGCCCTTCATACTTCCTCACAAGGCGTTGGTCCCGATTGCCTCTAAAGAGAAATTACTCCGGGAGTAGCTTTATGAGGACTTGGTCTCCTGCTTGGAACTCAAGTGGGCGTCGCTTCAAATCGGCCCACTTTTTCATTCTTTTTTATGCCTTCTCTAAGTACGCTCGTGCCACTTATGAGGTTTGTTTCCACTCCTTAGTGAAGTTATAAGCTTGGGGGCTCTTTCCTGCATAAGGGTGGTCAATGACATGTGGCATCAGTGGTTGTCTCCCACATACGATTTCAAAGGGTGTCTTGCCAGTTGTTGAGCTCTTCTGGCAGTTGAAGCTAAACTGAGCAATGTCGAGCATTTCGACCCAGTTCTTCTGTCTCGCATCGATAAAATGGGGCAAATATTCTTCAAGCATGCTATTAAATCGTTCAGTTTGGCCATCAGTCTGGGGGTGGTAGCTAGACGAAATATTTAGGCTTGACCCCAGTAGCTTGAATAATTCCGTCCAGAAGGTCCCTGTGAATCTTCCGTCTCTGTCACTGATTATGCTCCCGGGGACACCCCAAAGTTTGACAACATTCTTGAAGAACAATTGGGCCGTCATTTCGGCTGAACACATCTTCGGCGTCGGGATGAAAGTGGCATATTTTGAGAATCTATCCACTATCACGAGAATCGACTCAAACTCTCCAACTTTGGGGAGATGAGTGATGAAGTCGAGGGAGACACTTTCCCATGGTCTTGCTGGTATGGGTAACGGTTCCAACAATCCAGCTATCTTCACCCTTTCGACCTTGTCTTGTTGGCAGATAAGACAGGTCTTTGTGAACTGCATGACATCGTCTCTGAGGTTTGGCCAGTAGTAACCCTGTTTCAGAAGGGCATAAGTCCTTTGCCAACCAGCATGGCCTGCCCATAGTGTGTCGTGACACTCTCCCATTAACAATCTTCTGAGATTTCCAGAACGTGGCACGTACAAACGATTACCCTTGGTGAAGAGTAAGTCATCTTCGACCCAGAACTGACGTGTCTTCCCTTCCTTGGCCAATCGGATAATTGCTTGGGCCGCTGGGTCTGTAGATAAGTTTCGTCGAATGGACTCGCGGACAGTTCCACTCAACTTGCTGGCTTTCAGGTGAGCTAACATGCACAAGGCCGCATGTTCGCTCTTCCGACTAAGGGCATCCGCTGCTTGATTTGAGCGCCCTGGTCAGTGTTCAAACTGGAAGTCAAACTCTGCTAAACACTCTTGCCATCGGGCTTGTTTAGACGACAGTTTCGGCTGGTTGAAGAAATGGCATATCGAACTGTTGTCTGTTTTAACTACGAACTTGGCCCCCAGGAGGTAGTGTCTCCAGGCCCTTAGACAATGAACCACTGCCAGCATTTCTTTCTCGGACGCAGCATATCTTTTTCCAGCGTCATTCAACTTCCTATTCTCGTAGGCGATGGGATGTCCGTCTTGTAGGAGGACACCACCCAAAGCATAATCTGATGCATCCGTCTCAACTTCGAAGGGTTTGGTTACGTCTGCGATTCCAAGCACGGGCCCTTCGATCGTGGCCTTCTTCAAGTCGTCAAAAGCGGCCTGACAATCTGGAGTCCAATTCCAACTATTTTCTTTCTTCAGCAATTCTGTCAACGGTCCAGCTCGTTTTGAGAATCCTTCAACGAACCGCCTATAATAATTGGCTAATCCGAGGAAGGAACGTAAGTCTGTCAAGGAAGTGGGCACCCTTCAATCTCTAATGGCTGAGATCTTTCTGTCCTCCATACTGATACGCCCGCATTCAATTACGTGTCCAAGGAAGTTGATACGTTCTTGAGCGAACGAACACTTTTCTCGCTCACATACAGCTGGTTCCTTCTCAATTTCTCAAGGACTAGCTGCAGGTGAATTTGGTGGTCTTCCATCGTTGAACTGTAGACCACTATGTTGTCTAGGTAGACTACCACGAACTTATCAAGGTACTCGTGGAACACTTGGTTCATCAAAGTGCAAAAGGTGGCCGGGGCATTCGTAAGGCCAAAGGGCATTACTAGAAATTCGAAGGCCCCATATCTTGTGACACAGGTTGTCTTTGGTTCATTTCCTTCGGCGATGCGTACTTGATAATATCCCGACCGAAGGTCCAGCTTTGAAAAGTATTTGGCTCCGTGGAGCCGATCAAACAGGTCTGTGATAATGGGCAGAGGGTACTTGTTGCGTACCGTGAGTTTATTCAGGGCCCGATAATCGATACACAAGCGGAGGCTACCATCTTTTTTCTTATGGAACAACACTGGGGCCCCATAGGGAGCCTTTGCAGGCCTGATGAACCCTGCGCTCAACAGCTCGTCTAGCTTCTTTCGAAGTTCAGCTAACTCCGGAGGGGCCATGCGATACGCATTCTTTGTGGGTGGTCTTGCACCTGGCAACAACTCGATCTCGTGGTCTATTCCCCACGCGGGGGCAGGGCTTTCGGTAGACTATCTGGCATAACATCACCATATTTGTTTAGCACCTGTTGGATCTCTTGAGGCACTAGTTCCGTCGCTGTTTCGTTATCCATCATGGGAATGGCCATGAAGGTGGGCTCATCGTGTGCAAGACCCCTCTTCAACTGGAGGGCTGATATCATTTTCACCCCATTTGGCTGTTTGAGCCTTGTCTGAACTACGGTGGGGCTTGACCCAGTGATCACTAAGCATTTTGCAAGGGGCATCAGGATGACTTTGTGTTCTAGAAGAAATTCCATGCCCAGCATAACATCAAAGTCATCCATCTTGACTATCACAAAGTCCACTTGTCCACTCCAGTCTCCCAACCTTATTGCGACTCTCTTCGATACTCCGACGATTGGCAGGGCTGCCGAATTGACAGCTTTCATCTTCCCAGTGTCTCCACTCCAGTTAAGGTTCAATCATCGTGCCTCAGTTTCGGTCATAAAGTTGTGGGTAGCCCCATAGTCGACCATGGTGTTCTTGGCCGCTCTGTGGTTAACCCAAGCGTCTACGTACATAAGACCACGTTCCAGTGGTTCCTTTGTCTCATCGGTTTTCTTTTGAAGGGCTGATAGAAATTTCAGGGCCCCCATACGGGGGTTGTCATTGCCTTCATTTTGCAGTGCCTCGGCCTCTTGCGCCTCTGTTTCGCCCTCTCTGTTGGTTGTGAGGGTAGCCGTGAAGGCTTGGAGAGCTGCCCGATTCGGACATTCTCTTACTCGATGGTTCCCTTTGCAAATGAGGCAAGTAAATGGGCCCAGATAAGGCCTAGGTTGGTATGGTGGATTGGGTCCTCGCCAGTTATTAACATCACTTCTTTGCTGGAAGGGTCTACGGTCTCCCCCTCCTGGTCTATCTCCTCCCCCACTTTTGGGAGGACCATGTTGGTAACTTCTGTGCCCCCCACTAGGGAAGGTCTGATTTCGCCTCACATCTTGGGGCTGATCTTGACTCAGGTCAAACAAGCGTTCTGTCGTGGCATAAGCAGTTGCAAGATCCTGAACTCCTTGTTCGTATAGTTTCGATTTCGCCCATGGCTTCAGCCCCTCGACAAAACAGAAAACTTTGTCTTTTTCGGACATATCCCGAATATCGAGCATCAACCCAGAAAATTGTTTCACATACTCCCTGATGTTGCCTGTGTGTCTTAATTCCCGCAACTTCCTCCTTGCCAGGATCTCGACATTTTCTGGGAAAAACTGAGAACGAAGTTCTTGTTTTAGCCTTTCCCAAGTGTCTATTGTGCATCGGCCCTCTTGAATGTCCATATACCTGGATCTCCACCATAGTTTTGCATCCTCAGCTAGATGCATGGTCGCCAACGTAACTTTTTCCTCGTCGGCTACTGTGTTAGTGGCTCTAAAATATTGCTCGAGGTCAAAGATGAAGTTTTCGAGCACTTTTGCATCCCGAACCCCACAGAAGGGTTTTGGCTCCGGAACCTTCACCTTATTCAATTGTACTACGCCCCCAGTTGGGGCTTGGTTCCCCACCGCTCTCATAGTGAGATTGATCTTGGTGTTTAACTCCGCCACTTCGGCCCTGACAACATCGAGAGCGGCTTTTACGTCTTCGAAAAGGTCTGCAATCATTTGACCTAACACTTTCTGTGAACTGTCCAACCCATCAACACGTTCCTCTATATGGGCAACAGAGCCCGACGAGCTATCTCCACGCTCGAAGCTACTAGATCGTGTAGCTTTGTCTTCTAGGGTCTCGACCCTCATCAATAGTTCTTTGACGGGCATCCCGTCTAAACGGCCATTCAGTGCGTCAATCTTGTCGGCTTTGGAGGCATATTCCTCCAGCCGCGATTCCAAAAATCGAACATTATCGGGAACTTCCACTAAGAAGAGTAACTTCTCTTCAATCTCGGTCAATCGTTCTTTGTCTGACTTGCCCAGGTGCTTACTTGCAGACATGATTACTGATTATGTTTCAATAAGCCGACTCGGCTCTGATACCAACTGACACGGTCGCACCTTTCTAACGGTCTCGAAGCGATCGTGCGGCACTTGTTCTCGCCCTTGAACAAGTAAGCCAATTCGAAAAAGGGTCGCCGATGGCCCAAGGGCGTATTACCGAACCTCCACCCCCGTTTGTAGAGAAAATGTTTTAGAAAACGGGGTTAGAGAAAGCTTTTGGAAAACGTTTTGGAAAGCGTTTGTGTATATAAATGTTATAGGCTATAAGCGAGAAAATGGTCAACAACAGCTTATATAGCATATAACTCCGGGTATGAAGGATGGACAACTAGTCATACCCCCCTATAGTACATTCTAGGATTTATGCCTTTGGCAGGCTTGAACATGCAAAGTGGCGAGGAGTCATACAGCCACAAAAATACAAGTAAAGCTAACTAGAAAGCAATAAGACATATATACAATGAAAGCATGATAAAAAGGGGTTGGAATGGGCATGCGCCCATAGGCAACACGCCTTGGACAAGCATGACCGTGACACTCAGCATAATATAATTAAGCAATAATAAACCAACTCCTACTCGTACGTGTTTCAATTTCACCAAACCAAATCCACCCCCATTGTCCACTGCCCCATGCCCCATCTCCCTTCGGTACTAGTTTCCCCTTATTTAACAACACTTCTACACACATCCTCACATTACTCAATAATATCTACTAAATTGTAATGTTTTCCAACAAAAATCGTCTACATGCACACACATACATGTCTTAATATTATTTTCTATTTACTTTATATGTTTATAATTATATGTGATTGTCGCTACGTACCTGCAACGCGGAGCGGCCAATGTCCTCAAAAAGAGAGATTTGAAAAAGGAGTCGCCACCAATCTTTTTATGGTGTGATTGGGCACCAAAATAGAATAAAACAACTTCTTTTCAAAAAAAAAAAAAGAAGAAGAAGAAAACAGTATGCAAAAACTAGATTTTGGCTCATAAGTTATTTGTGTGTGGGGAAGGTGTTAGCACACCCACAACACCTATTTAAAATGGTGGGCAAATTTTAATCTTGAATTTAAGGAAAATTTAGAAGAAAAAGGCTTATTTAGGAAAAAAAAAAGATCTTTTAAAATAATGTCTTATTTTACCTTTCATTCATCTAATATTTGAAGTCATGATCCTATAAAATAAGTGAATAAATATTTAGTACATTGTTTTGAAGTCATGATCCTATAAAATAAGTGAATAAATATTTAGTACATGGTTTTAAAAATAACTGTGAACTTTCATATTAATACCCTTAACTTAAAAAAAAAATGGTTAAAAAATATCCTTACCATTAGTATATGGACGAAAACCGTTTATCTACACTAATTACCTCACTCTTCTATTTCCTCTCCTAATTTGCTTCAATCTATGACCTAATGCTTCTTCATTTTTCCTATTTTTTTCCCTTTCTTATTCAATACCCTCTTACTCTTTTCTTCCATTTTCCAATCTCTAAAACTTCCCTCATTTCTCTTATCTTCTTAAATATTAGAACTTTAAATAAACAGGAAGAGATTTCTCTCATTTCTAAGCATGTCTAAACATAAATATAAGAAATTTCAACACCCAAATAGTTAATGTCTTTGAACTTATTTTGAGTTGGAATATAACCAATTTGAAAACAACTCATATAGATACTCTCATTTTTTTTTCTTCACATAGATACTCTCATTTTTTCTCAATTTGTCCAATTCTCAATTATGACGAACCTTCTTAACTAACCACAACAAATATATTCATTTGAACTTAAAAAATGATTAATAAAATCTTAATCCGCTACAATTGGGTATTGCATATGCTTTATTTTTTTTCTATCATACTAGATGCCCTCGAAATTATGACCAAATTCTCAGCATGTCTCTCTTTTTGTGTATTAAACCCAAACATGCTAACTTCAATTACTAACGTACAACCTTGTTAAATCATTTAAGTCTTAAGGTCCCTTATTGATTCCATTATTCTCATTTCTTTTTGCTATAGTCCATGTACCTTGATTGAAGGGGGTAGTTTTAGAGATTGAAAAATGGAAGAAGGAAGTAAAGAGAGTATTGAAAAAGAAAGGGAAAAAAGAGGAAAAATAGAGAAGTGTTAAGCCATATAGATTGAAGCAAAACAAAAGAAAGAATAAATGGAAGAGAGAGGTAATGTGGTGTAGCAAAATAGTAAGAACATTTTTTAACTTTTTTTTTAAGGTTAAGGGTATTAATACAACTTTTAAAAGTTTATGAGTATTTTAAAACGAGATACTAACAATTTATGTCAATATAATAATAGTAAAGGTGTTTTTGAACTTTTAAAAAAGTTTAAAGGTATTTTTGAAATTTTTTTAAAGTTTAAAGTATTAATGAAACTTTTGAAAGTTCAGAGATATTTTTGAAACAAAGTACTAACGGTTTCTATCCAAAACTAACGATAAAAGTATTTTTAAATTTTTTTTAAAAGTTTAAAGGTATTAATAAAACTTTTAAAAAATTCAAATGTATTTTTAAAACAAAATATAAAGTTCAGGATTATTTTCTATAATTTAGCCGATCTCTCATATTAATAGAAAATAAAGTAAAAACATAGCATTGTGCACGTGTTAATAAACTTTGTTTAAAAGGCACTATGGAGGGAGGCCGACGGTGCGCTCCGGCTGAATTTAGGGGGCGGAGGACAGAATTATTTTACCTTCTGGTGCGCGAACGAGGAGAGCGAGCTTTCAGGGCGGGTTTAGTACTCAGATGCACAACAATGGCACGCTTTCAACTCTCTTCTGGTTTTCCCCAGTCGATGACTTGTTTTATTCACTTCACTCTTATCCTTTTGATTCTTGTACCAGGAAGAGGTTGCAGTAGAAAAAGAACATGTGGGAGAATCGGGGACCCCTTGTATTACAACAAGACAGTTGCAGGAAGCAGCTGACGCTCATCCAGATGATCCCTCTTCGCATTTCAAACTCGTAATTTCCGCACATATTTGCTTCAACCCCCCCGTCCGCTCATAAATAACTTAATGTATAACTTGAGTTCAAAATTCTGCATTCGCGAAACGCAGGGGATTTTCCTGTGGGAAAATGGGCGAAGCCACGATAAGGCGGCTGCGGCGGATCATTTTCTGAAATCAGCGAAATTAGACCCTCGGAATGGTGCTGCTTTCAAATATCTAGGGCATTATTACGCCGCATTTTCTGTCGATATCGAAAGGGCTCTCAAGTGCTACCAGAGAGCTGTCAGTCTCGATGTCGATGATTTCCACTCTGGAGTGCGTCTTTCCTTCTAGTTTACCTGGTCTATTGCTTCGTATTAATCGATACCAGTTTTAACTATGTACTCACTGATGATTATAACCAGGAAGCCTTGTGCGATCTGTTGCATCATGATGGAAAGGAGAGTTTAGAGGTTGCTGTATGCAAAGAGGCTTCCTCCAAGTCACCCAGGGCCTTCTGGGCTTTCCGGAGGTTGGGCTACTTGCAGGTTCTGAACTTTTGGCTATTTTCTCTCTCTGTTATCATTCTACTTTTTCCGTTATCTCGGTATTGTTGATCATCATTCATCACCCAAAGTTCAAGAAGTGATTTTAAATCTTGTAATTTGAAATCTGAGAAATGATTTTCATTTTTTTGAATGAGAAAGATATGTAACGAATGTAATTAATCATAAATTATTAATCCACCTCATGCCTTCAATGGTGAATTATTGACCCACCTTAGATGTTAAGTTATGGATTGACCTTAACTTGTCAATCTTCGATTTATTTTCAACAATGCATCATTAATTGACTTATTGTTTTATGTTGATTCACCGCATATTATGTTGATCAATCTTGAAGAAGTGTATAATTGATCTTAAATTATTATCTTTTATAATCATGGATGTTTGAGACAACTTACATACATGATGCACCTTGAGTTATACAATGGGCAATGGCTTGCTTGATCTTCCAACATCACCCACATTATTTAGGTAGGTGCAGGTGGCTACCATATTTTGAATCCATAATCCAAAAACATTTGAGTTTTCATGGCTTGTCTCTTTAACCACTGGGTGAATCTATGATTGTTAACTTAATTGTCTTATATTATACGTGTTGAATGGAAATTAGAAATGATTGTACCATTTATTATTATGTTATTACATCAATTTACTTTATCGACAATCCTAGATTGACCTCAAATAAACTCATGATATTTTTTTAAAGATAATTTTGAACACCTTACATTAAAACTGTTAGAAGTCCATAAATGATTCTTGACGTCTGCTATTATGAATATTCTTTAAAAATTTACATTTGCAAAACAGAACATAAAACTTGACTTTGCATTAAATTTTCTCCTAGCTCTATTGTTGTGCTTGTCAATTGGCAGGTATATCAAAAGAAATGGGCTGAAGCTGTCTTAAGTCTTCAGCATGCCATTCGAGGATATCCTTCTTGTGCTGATTTGTGGGAAGTAAGCTTAATTTTTAACACTAACTTTCATTGTACTCATCTAGTCCAGCTAATATTGAATGATCTAATTGTTTTAGGCCCTGGGTCTTGCCTATCAGCGACTTGGCAGGTTTACTGCTGCAATTAAGGTAGTTTATTTTGCCAATAAAACTTATATTTTTTATGGACAGAGTTAATTTTCCCTTCTTTTGGGGAGTGAGATAGATATCAACAAAGTCTACATTATTTGTCCTTCTAACAGTCATATGCACGGGCCATTGAAATTGAAGGAGATAGAATTCTCGCTTGGGTTGAGAGTGGAAACATCTTCTTGATGCTTGGTTTGTTCAAAAAAGTAAGACTTGTCTGCTATACTTGTATTTACAGGTTGCAATCTTCCAATCATTTCTATGGTACCTTTTGTTCGCCTATGACTATGGTTGTTGCCTGGAGAATGCGTTGGCTAGCTTTCCCTGATGAACCTGCCTTAATATTCATTTTTTTTTCTTTTATAAAAAAATTAATTTAGAATTGGGGCAGGATTGTTGAAGTTTGCATTGTTTGTTTAGTTGATCATTTACTTAAATGAATAAGATATTTTTGTTGCCTTTCAAAACCTAACATATGGCTTTGAGTGATTTGGAAAGTATATGGTGAGTTGGCTCTGCATTGATTTGGTATATTTGGATTTCCTTGAAATCGAAATTTCTTTATTTAACCAGAGATTTATATGCTTTTGAAACTTCTTATACGTTTCCCAGTTACTCATTTGATTTGGTCATGATGCTTAATGAATTTGAAAGGGAGTTGAACACTTTCAGCAAGCTCTAGAGATATCACCTAAAAGTATTACTGCACAATTTGGGCTCTCTTCAGGGCTGCTTGGTTTGGCAAAGGAATGCATTAATAGGGGGGCGTTTAAATGGGCATCCTTTTTATTAGAGGTTTGTTATCTTGTATTTAAAGGATACTCCCCTTTAACCCGCTTTCTTTTGTTACTAGATTTCTTTTACTGATTTTAGGAAGCCTCTAAAGTTGCAAGAGGAAGTACTCATTTAGCTGGAAACTTGTCGTGTATATGGAAGTTGCTTGGAGATATTCAGGTATGCATGACTATCTTTGAATAGTTTAGCAAATTGATTTTGTTTCCGCCTGAAGTTATGTAATGGGAAAGTCTACGTTGCTTTTTAAGGGCTATAGTTCCCATCAATGTTTTTAAAGCCTCGAGGTAACTTTGGGAGTTTTTATTCTTGAAGAGGTGGGACTAACTTTTGAGGCAGTATGAGGTGTAAGTCTCCATTCAAATAAAAAAACATTAATAAAATCCTAAAATTGTATAATTAGCTGTTACTGAACATAATAATTTTATAAAAGTACAAAAAAGAATAAATTTTATTGTCACTTAAATGAAGATTTTAAAGTGTCATTTAAATTTTTTATCTTCAGTATTTTTTTCTTGGGGGGGGGGGGGGGGGGTGTTTGATGATAAAAATAGTAATGGCCTAATGGGCTGGATTACCACAACTCATTGTGTTCTAGACTTTTAGTATTGTAGACATTATTTTTTTTACGTTTTTAAAGATAAGTAAACCATTAATATTATTCTTTTAAACATTAATTGAGTTGTACTTGATTTGTTCTCATAGAAGTGTGACCAGTGTTTTGAGAAGTGCATTAGTGTGCACTTCTAAAAAAGGGTCCATGATACACAACTGGATTGATATTCTAGAGTGTTAATGCTAAAGGTTTGAGAGAATTAGAATGTTCTATTCCATTCACTTAAGAGATATATATTCAGGTGTACAAGGTTAATCTAAGTAGGAGGAGGTAAAAAGACAATAAAGGATAAGACACTTAATATATTTACAAAAATACTAATATAAGAACTCTAACACTCCCCCTCAAGTTGGAGCATATATATTCATCATGCCCAACTTGTTAGAGAGATAATCTATTCGTGCTCCATTTAATGCCTTGGTGAAGATATCTCCTAATTGCTTTCCAGTCTTCACATATCCTGTGGATACCAAACCTTGTATCTTTTCACGTATAAAATGATAGTTGACCTCAATGTGTTTAGTCCGCTCATGAAATATTGGATTAGATGCGATATGAAGAGCGTTTTGGTTATCACACCACAATTTAGTTGAAGTTGTGATATCAAATCCCAATTCAATAAGAAGTTGACGAATCCAAATTAATTCACATATAGGCTGTGCCATTGCTCTATATTCTGATTCAGCACTCGAACGTGACAACACATTTTGTTTTTTACTCTTCCAAGAAACCAAATTACCACCCACAAATACACAATAACTTGAAGTTGATCTTCTCTCTTCCTTAGATCCTGTCCAATCAACATCTGAGAAGCATTCAATATTAGTATGCCCATTATTCTTATATAATAAACCACGCCTGGGAGTTGCCTTCAAATAACCAGAATCTGTTCCAATGCAACCTAATGATCAACTGTAGGAGAAGACATATACTAGTTCACGATACTCACTGAATAAGTTATGTCTGGTTGAGTCACTATAAGATAATTGAGTTTTCCCACTAACCTCCTATATTTTTCAGGATCTTTTAGTAATTCTCCCTCTTTTGTGAGCTGTAAATTAGGCATCATACGGGTACTACATGGCTTAGCCCCTAACTTCAGTCAACAAGTCAATTACATATTTTCTCTGTGATAACAGAATTCCCTTCTTGCTTCTCATTACCTCAATTCCTAGAAAGTATTTCAACATTCCCAAATCTTTTGTATGGAATTGACCATGGAGAAAGGTCTTGAGTGATTGGATGCCTAATGTGTCATCGCCAGTAATAACAATATCATCAACATACACAACCAACATAATGACACCACTTTCAGATCGCCTATAAAAGACAGAATGATTTGACTTGCTCTTTCTTATTCCAAAGTTGTCAATTGCCTGACTAAGTTTTCCAAACCATGCTCGTGGACTCTGCTTTAATCCATACAAGGATTTACGAAGGCGACATACCTTTCCATTCTTCCTCTGAGCAACTAACCATGGGAGTTGCTCCATATACACCTCTTCTTCAAGATCACCATGAAGAAAAGCATTTTTAATATAAAGTTGATGCAATGACCAATGATAAATGGATGCTATCGAAATGAATAACCTGACAGTAGCTAGTTTCGCAATTGGAGAAAAAGTATTAGAATAGTCGACTCCATAAGTTTGAGTATAGCCTTTAGTAACAAGGCGAGCTTTCAACCGAGCTACAGATCCATCTGGATTGACTTTGACTGCAAATACCCACTTACACCCAACAAGCTTCTTTTCTACAGGAAGAGAAACTAATCCCAAGTACGATTGTCATCTGAGGCAGTCATCTCTTCTACCATTGTAGCACGCCAACCAGAATGAGACAAAACTTCATGAACAGTCTTAGGAACAGATACAGAATCTAGGGATGCAATGAAAGAACAGGTAGAAGATGACAAATGGTCATATGAAACAAAAGAGGAAATAGGATAAGTGCACCGACATTTACCTTTATGAAGGGCAATAGGAAGATCATCGCTTGTCCTGGATCCAATGACGAAGAAAGCCTCTGGTACTGGGCATGTAACTGAAGGGGGTGGTCGTCGAGAATAAACCTGAGTAGTAGGTGGGTGAGTAGAAACAGGAGCAGATGGAGGTGAATCGTTAGAGGGCTCACAAGAGGAGAGAATGGTGTAGGCAAGAAAATCATCATCTTCCTCTTTATGCTCCCCTTGACTCTTACTCAAAGGTGAAAAGAAAGCAGAATCTTCAAAGAACGTGACATCAGGAGAGACAAAGTATCGATTGAGACTAGGACAATAACACCGATACCCTTTTTGAACATGAGAATAACCAAGGAATATACATTTTAAGGACTTTGGATCGAGTTTGGTGAGTAGAGGGCAAACGTCTCGAGCAAAGCAAGTACAACCAAATATTTTAGGTGTAAGAGAAAACAAAAGTTAGTTGGGACACAATACGATAAGGTATCTCACCCTTAAGAACTGAGGAGGGCATGCGATTGACCAAGAAACAAGCCGTCGATACAACATCAGTCCAAAAATATTTCGGAACATTCATATGAAACATTAAAGCTCTTGCTGTTTCGAGGAGATGGCGATTCTTTCGTTCTACAGCTCAATTTTGAGATGGAGTATCAACACATTGAGTTTGAATTTCAGCATGGAAGTTACGAAAATGAGAAAGCAACTCAAAACGACTTTTCATTAAATATAACCAAGTTACACGAGAAAAATCGTCTACAAAGGTAACAAAATACTGAAACCCCTCTTGGACTTAATAGGACATGGACCCCAAACATCAGAATGGACTAACTTAAATGGAGCACTGACTCATTTATTGACTATGGGATACAGATTCAGACGATGAAACTTAACAATCTGACATGACCCACAATCTAAACAAGACAATTGATTAAATTGAGGACGAAGACTCTTTAATACTGAAATAGACATATGACCCAAACGACAATGTGTTTCAAAGGGGGATGACACTTTAGAGCATGTAGCAACTATGGATATTTGTGGTTCAAAGATGTAGAGACCTCCAGATTCATGCCGTCTACCAATAGTCCTCTATGTCATAAGATCTTGAAATAAACAATAACCCGAAAAGAATAAGACACAACAATTAAGATCACGAGTGTGCTTACTAACAGAAATCAAGTTAAAGGAGAATTGAGGTAAATTTAAAACAGAGGGCAAAGAAAGTTAGGTGGTAAGATTGATAGTGCTTGATCCTAAATTAGGAGAGGTGGTAAGATGTAGAGACCTCCAGATTCACACCGTCTACCAATAGTCCTCTTCGTCATAAGATCCTGAAATAAACAATAACCCGAAAAAAATAAGACACAATAATTAAGATCACGAGTGAGCTTACTGACAGAAATCAAGTTAAAGGATAATTGACGTAAATTTAAAACAGAGGGCAAAGAAAGTGAGGTGGTAAGATTGATAGTGCCTGCCTAAATCATCAGGAGAGGTGGTTCCATAAGCTATAGTGACATTAGGTGATGATTTGGAAGGACAAAAATTAGAGAACAAACGGGATTACCTGTCATGTGATCGGAAGCGCTAGAGTTTATGACCCATTTCGAAGAGGAGGAAAGAAGACATTTAGATGTGTTACCTGTGTCGGCAATGACAGTAATAGGAGTAGAAGATGATGCCGTCAATGACTCTTGATACTGTCAAAATTTAGCAAATTCCTCAGTCGAAATCGTAATAGACTTGTTAGAGTTATTAGGAGTAGAAGCAACATGCGCAGATTGATAATTTTGGTCCTTGTTCAACAATTTCCTGCACTCACGTTTTGTATGTCCTGGCTTATGACAATAGTGACAAATAATATCTTTTGATTTTGCTTTTTGAGTGTTAGAATATCCTCTAGACATGTTTGATCCAATCCCTCTATTACCTTTATACTCACTTGTCTGTCCAACCAAAGCACTATTAGACTCAGATGTCGAGATCGCTTGCGACTTCTTTGTACGAAGTATTCGAGTATAAGCGTCTTCCAACGATAGATATCTGAGCTAGAGAGAACTTGATCTTTGGCCATATCATATTTAGAGGCAAGACCAACTAAGAAGCTCAAAATGAACAATTGTTCACGTTGGATAGTCTGAACCTTCACATTAGTACTAACTAGCAGCAAAGCATTAATTCCGTATGTGTTCTTTTGCACTCCATAAAATAACCCGTTAGAGATTTCTCACCTTGATCAGGTTGAAAGAGAGTCTTACGCACATCGAACACTCGACTAGTGTTTCCTTTCCCAGAGTAAAGGAATTCCAGATATTCCAATAGCTCTTTAACTAACTCGACTATCTTGCTCTCAAAGAAATTCTTGATTTGTTGAATAAGCCTAGAATTGTCTCGTAACCAATTCATCTTAGTATCATCTGTCGGTGGTGATTCTAAAGTTAGGTGATCATCCATATCAAGGCTCCGAATATAGTGACGAATGTTTGTACGCCATTGACCTTATGTACCGTAATCTTTGACACCATCGGAATCATCTTGGACATTACTATTGCCTTCTCTCAGCCATAATCTCAAAAAAAAAAAAAGACAAATTCAGATTTGAACCGAAGAAAACAAATCAGTATCGAAAAAAACTAATCATCCCAAATAGGTGTGCCTTCACAAAACCACAATTGGAACACTCTAGGGCCAAAAACAAACCCACCAACAGAAGTATAACAAGCCGACGAGCACACCACACAAAACGGGGAAGAACCAATGGCGCACAGGCCGACGAGTGGAGAAACGGGCAGAAACACAACAGCAGCGCGTGAGCCTTACGCGTTGCTCCAATTCGAACCAAATTTTGGAGATATGCTAATTGGCGAATGGGCTTCCTAATGGTATGGGCCGTGAGACAAAACAAGGAAAGAAAAAGACCAAATCGGCAACGGACACTGGCGGTAGCGGCAGAATTACATGCAGACCGGAAAACTAAGTTCACAAAACCACAAAACCCAAAACCAAACCGGTTCTAAACTTCAAGCCTAAAGAGAACACAAAACCCTAATGCTCTGATATCATGTTAATGCTAAAGGTTTGAGAGAATTAGAATGTTCTATTCCATTCACTTAAGAGATATATATACATGTGTACAAGGTTAACTTAAGTAGGAGAAGGTAAAAAGACAATAAAGGATAAGACACTTAATATATTTACAAAAATACTAATATAAGAACTCTAACGCAGAATTATTCATAAACAATCAAGAGAAAGTTCCATACAATGAGAGGTTTGGACTCTCCACATATAAAACACATAAAAATACACATAAAAATATAGTTTTCACATACATAACTACTTTACTTAAATACTAATTCAGACACACACACAAACATATTACTTCTAATAGCTACCTTAGATCCCACACGACAGAAACCAACTTTCTAGTATAACTCCTCTGTCTGCGCTCAACTTTCTTCAAGACTGATGTTGTCCATCTTCCTTCTTGAATAAATATAACAAATAGGTGGTAGAATTGGAGATGTATCAAATACCGCCTGCCAATGTTTTAGAAGGCTTAAGGCGGCCTCGAGGCGTTCTTCTTATTGAGAGGCAAGGCATAAGCCTCATTTTAAATTAAATAAATATATTTAAATCATAAAACCTTATGTATTCTTAACATTATAAAAACAAAAAGAAATATAACTAATAATAAGGAAAAAAAAGAGAAGAGAAACGAAAGAAAAAAAAGTAACCAAAATTCAAAAGAAAAGTTGAACAGATTAGAAAAAAAAAAGGTAAAGTAGGATAAAATAATGAAACTCACCTTATTGTGAATAAATAAAAAAAACAAAAGTAAAGTAAGGAAAAAGAAAGAAGAATAAAAATCACCTTGGTGAGTTGCCGTAAAAGAGCTAGTCACCTTGCAATTTTTTCTTTGGCTAACGCAGCCACTCACAGTAGTTGGTCGATTTTAAAATAACTATTGCTTGCACTTTTTTTTTTTAAAAAAAAAAAAAAAAATTTCTTTTTGTAAACCGATTGAACTTCTTATGCATGCCTTTCAGTTTTCAATTTTCTTTGATATCCGCATGAGCCCATGGCCGGTGACCAAATTAAGTAAAAACATGCACCGCATGGGCCCATGGCCCACCACCAATAAACATAAGGCTTATGCCTTCTAGCCTTAGAGGCGAACGCTTACACCTCTCTCAACAGAGGCGTAAGCCTTGAGGCACAATATTGCCGCCTCGTCTCAAGGTGAGGCTCAAGGCTTATGCCTTGAATGCTTTTTAAAACACTGCCGCACTCACGTGAACCACTAGCTGTATCAACTGCTGTTCGTAAACCCAAAACAACCTGTGGTATTAATTCTGTAGGTGGAGAACTTGAAAAATCAGTAGGCAAAGCACAAGGCCAAAATGAAGTTCCTTTGCCAATTTAAGTTGAGAAACATGGGACACTGAGTGAATAGAAGCAGCAGATGGAAGGTCCAAATGATAAGCAACCTTACCCACCCGTTTGAGTATTTGAACATGGCCATAGTATTTAGGTGCTAACTTTGCTGCCCTCCAATTGTAATTTTAAGAAAACCATATTGTTATAGTATATATGTAGATTTAGGAGCTTTTTAAGCCTTTGTCCTTTATTGTAATTTTACTTTTACTAGTTTAGGGCTTCCATGTATGCCTATATATATTTGGCTCTATTGTATAGAATGAATAAGAATGCTCTCATATTTGGTCTCACAATAACATGGTATCAGAGTACTAGGTCTTTCCTAGAGCAATTAGGGTTTTGTGAGTTTCAGGGATCTGTGAACAATTAGGGTTTAAGGTTTAGAACACCTTTTTGGAGGGTTTGGTCTTCTACCTTAGGTTTTGTGTTTCACCACCGCTGCCAAGGTCCGCTGTCGCCACTGTCATCGGAATCCGCCGGCGCTAGAATTCGCCGCCGCCTGTTATAGGCGTATTTTTTTGTCACCGCCCAGACCAAACGAAAGCCCACTTGCCGATTAGTAGGTACGTGAAATCCGGTCGGAAAACTCCTTGTGCGTGGACTTCACGCCCCACCTGAAGATTCTGGCGTCATTCCCACGCGCCGGCGTGTGAGTCGTCGGAATTTGCTCTTTTATGGCTTGCTATTTTGTCCAACTTCCAACTTGTTTATGTGGTTATTTTGGTCATAATTGGCTTGTGTTAGAAGTTGGTTTGGAAAAGAATTAGAGGTTTTTGATTGGGAACTCCTTTCAGATTAGTTTTTCAACAATTTTTTTGTAGTTTTGCAGTCATTTGGGTATGATTTCGTGGTTTTAGATTTGATTTTGTGGTTTTGCATTCGTCATTGACTTATGGCGGAACGAGAACTCGCAGTGATGTCTAATGTGGTTCAATCGCTGCCTCAATCCACCCATGGTTTGTCTAAGAAGCCATTTGTTAATTCTATAGCCGAGTTTGCTAAATTTCAACCATACCAGAAATCATCAAAAGCATATTCTTCATCATTTATGCTTACTCCTATTACAACCATTGCTGGATCAGGTAACATGAATAATTGTCTTCTCTCTTCTTCTACCAAATGGGTTGTAGATTCTGGTGCTACCGATCATATGACAGATAATCCCAATTTGTTTTCCACCCTTTCTTCATGTACATCCCTTGCTAATGTTACTTTGGCTGATGGATCAAAATCGTTTGTCCTTGGATCTGACACAGTAAATCTAACCCCATCTCTTTTTTATCCTCTGTTCCACATTTACCTCAACTTTCCTTTAATTTGATCTCTATTAGTAAACTCACTCGTGACTTTAATTGTTGTCTTATTTTATCCTGGCTATCGCTTGTTTCAGGATTTTGTGACGAAGAAGATTATTGGTAAATGACATGAATCTGGAGGACTTTACACTTTTGATCATCAAGTACCTAAAGTTGCATGTTCTGGAGTCGTTTCTCCTTTTGATGCCCATTGTCGTTTAGGTCATCCATCTCTTTCAATACTAAGAAAGCTTTGCCCTTAATTTCATAACTTGTCTTCATTAAATTGTGATTCATGTTAGTTTGCCAAACTTCATCGTTTTAGTTCAAACCCTAGAATCGATAAAGAGCAAGTGCACCTTTCAAATTAGTTCATTATGATATTTGGAGTCCTTGTCTAGTTGTGTCAAAATCTTGATTTCGATATTTCGTTACCTTTGTTGATGATTACTCTCGCATAACTTGGTTATATCGTATGAAGAGTCGTTCCGAGTTACTTTCTCATTTTTGTAACTTTCATGCTGAAATTCGAACTCAGTTTGGTGTTTCCCTTACAATCTTGAGAAGTGACAATGCTGGTGAGTACT
The DNA here is from genome assembly GCA_033996785.1 of Trichosanthes truncata. Classification (NCBI taxonomy): domain Eukaryota; kingdom Viridiplantae; phylum Streptophyta; class Magnoliopsida; order Cucurbitales; family Cucurbitaceae; genus Trichosanthes; species Trichosanthes truncata. The sequence goes on along the minus strand of JAWPNB010000009.1, from coordinate 475,280 downwards.
TTTTTGAAGCACTTAGTGCATATCTATGTAAGCATGAAATTCTTCATCAGTCATCTTGTGCTGATACTCCATCACAAAATGGAGTTGCTGAACGAAAGAATAGGTATCTTCTTGAAACTGCAAGAGCATTATCATTTCAAATGCGTGTTCCAAAGCATTTTTGGGTTGATGCAATTTCCACAGCTTGCTTCTTGATTAATCGTATACCTTCATCTGTTCTTAAAGGTCAGATTCCCTACCATGTTTCTATCCCAACAAAACTTTTGTTTCCTCTGAGCTGAAAATATTTGGTTGTACTTGTTTTGTTCGAGATGTTCGTCCTAATCTAATAAAATTAGACCCCAAATCTTTGAAGTGCATCTTTTTAGGCTATTCTCGTGTTAAAAAAGGATATAAATGCTTTTGTCCTAGTTCAAATAGGTATCTTGTATCTCGCGATGTTACTTTCTTTGAGGACAAACCTTTCGGTTCATCTTTGCCTCACACTTGTGTTTCCTACACCCTCTCCCGATCCATCTCCTTTGACATCTGTCCCTACTTGCCCACCTATTACTTAAGTCTCCTCTAGACGACAACAACCTTCGAGCGAATGTCTTGTACCAGAAGATTCTTCGTCATCAAATCTAGGACCAAGTGACGAGCTTCCTATTGGTCTTCGTAAAGGTAAACGTTCTTGTACTTTTCCTATTTCCTCTTTTGTCTCTTATGACCACTTGTCATCTTCTGCACGTTCTTTTATTGCATCTCTTGAATCTATCTCGGTCCCTAAAACTGTTCATGAAGCCTTGTCTCATCCTGGTTGACACAATGCAATGATAGAAGAGATGAATGCCTTAGATGATAATGGTACTTGAGATTTAGTATCTCGTATTGTAGGAAATAAAACTATTGGATGTAAATGGGTGTTTGTTGTTAAGGTCAATCTTGATGGTTTAGTTGCTCGATTAAAAGCCCGTCTTATTGCCAAAGGCTATGCTCAGACTTATGGGATTGATTACTTTGCTACATTTTCTCCTGTCGCTAAATTAACTTCTGTCAGGTTATTCATTTCCATGGCTGCTTCCCAATGTTGGCCTTTGCATCAGCTTGACATTAAAAATGCATTTCTCCATGGTGATCTTCAGGAAGTTTATATGGAGCAACCACCAGGGTTTGTTGCTCAAGGGGAGAATGATAAAGTTTGTCGCCTTCGCAAATCTTTGTATGGGTTGAAACAAAGTCCACGAGCATGGTTTGGAAAATTTAGTCAAGCACTTGAGCAATTTGGAATAAAGAAAAGCAAGTCGGATCACTCTGCCTTCTACCGACGAACTAAGAGTGGTATCATTCTACTTGTTATATATGTTGATGATATTGTTATCATTGGAAATGATACATTAGGCATTTTATCTCTTAAAACTTTCCTCCAAAGTCAGGTACTAAAGACTTGGGAATGTTAAAGTACTTCTTGGGTATTGAAATAATGAGAAGTAAGAAAGGTATCTTTATGTGACAAAGGAAATATGTGCTTGATTTGCTATCTGAGACAGGAAAATTGGGAGCCAAGCCATGTAGTACTCCAATGATGCCTAATTTGCAACTTACAAAAGATGGATAACCATTTAAAGATCCTGAGAGATATAGAAGATTGGTTGGAAAGTTGAATTATCTTACAGTGACATGACAAGACATAGCTTATTCGGTAAGTATTGTGAGTCAGTTTATGTCTTCACCTATAGTGGATTGTTTGGCTGCAGTACAACAAATTCTATGTTATTTGAAAGCTACTTCTGGACATGGATCTTATATAAAGATCATGGTCATATGAAGATTGAGTGTTTTTCAGACGTCGATTGGGCAGGATCAAGAGAATTTAGAAGATCGACTTCTGGCTATTGTGTTTTTGTTGAAAGCAATTTGGTGTCATGGAAAAATAAGAAACAAAATGTAGTCTCTTGATCGAGTGCTGAATCGGAATACAGAGCTATGACACAATCAATATGTGAAATAATGTGGGTACATCAACTATTGATCGAATTAGGCTTCGATACTACAATTTCGACCAAGTTGTGGTGTGACAACCAAGCTGCCCTTCATATTGCATCCAACCCAGTATTTCATGCGCGAACTAAAGATATTGAAATTGATTGTCATTTTGTTCGTGAGAAAATACAACATGTTTGGTGTCTACTGGATATGTGAAGACTGAAGAACAATTAGGAGATATTTTCACGAAAGTTTTAAATGGAGTTCGAATAGATTATCTTTGTAACAAGCTAGACATGATTAACATATATGCCTAGCTTGAGGGGGAGTGCTATAGTATATATGTAAATTTAGGAGCTTATTAATCCTTTGTCCTTTATTATAATTTTACTTTTATTAGTTTAGGGTTTTCATGTATGCCTATATATATTTGGCTTTATTGTATAGAATGAATAAGAATACTCTCATATTTGGTCTCACATCGTGCTTAAGCTTTTGGGTTGATTGGTGATTTAACATGATATCAAAGTAGGAGGTCATGAGTTCAAACCTCTGTAATGTCATTGCCTCCCCAATTAATATTGATTTCCACTTGTTGGGCCTTCTACAAATTTTTAAACTCACAAGTGAGGAGGAGTGTTGGAGTGTTGATATAATTAAATTTGCCATAACCCATCAACTTAAGCTTTTGGGTTGATTGGTGATTTAACACATATCACTAATGTCAAACTCAATATCTCGACCATGTTTGTCAGCTTTAGATTTCATGATTTGTTGGGCACGTAGCAATTGAAATTTTAAATCATCCAACACCTCATCTTGATCCCTCAACAAGTGATCGACGATGGAAATAGTTGAAAATTGTAGAAGATAGCAAATAAGAAGAGGAGGAGGTCGCCCAACAAAAGTTGAAATTGTGAAATGGTGTAGTCTTGGATGAGAGATCATAAAGAAGTATTAAACCAAAATTTGGCCCAAGGAACCTAGCGTGCCCATATCTTCATCTTTTCGGCTATAAAACAACGAAGATATGTCTCAAGACATTGATTAATCAATAAGAAGAGGATGATACATCGTGCTTTTCTTCAATTTAGTGCCTTGTCGTTTGAACAATTATGTCCAAAAGTGGCTCATAAAGATCTTATCCCAATTAAAAACAATGGATCAAAGCACACCATGGAGCCGCACAATTTCTTTGAGAAATACATCTACCATTATAGAAGTTGGGTAAGGATGACATAGCAATAAAAAATGAGCATATTTGGTGAGACGATTGACAACCACTAAAATAGTGTCATTTCCTTCTAAACATGGTAACCCTTCCATGAAATCCATATAGAAATATCATCCCAAGGCAAGTTGGGAATGGGGAGGGGTTGCAAAAGACCTGTGAGAGACACCAAGTCGGGAACATGTTATTTATTTATTTATTTTTAATTTTTATTAGATAATATTAAAAGATGAAACCCAACATACTTTAGTTTTTTTTTATTAACTATTAAAAATAATTAAAATTAAAAAATGTGAATGAAAATTTAATTAGCCTTTGAATTTTGTTTAAAATTTAAATGTACATAAAACTCAATAAGTCATATGAGCCCACTTAAACCCAATAAAAACAAAAGCCCAACATGCGACAAATACCCATTAAAAGCCCACAATAAAATTTGTAGAAAGTTTGTACTTGAAAAAAAACCCAACCCTAGAAAACGCCCCCTCCCCCGATTCTCTCTCTCACTCCCCGCATTATGTTTTCCCTCCTCCACATTCTACTTTCCCTCTATCTCTCTCTACCTTCATTCGATTTCTCTTCCTTTACCTCCGATGGACTTCGCTGCCGACTGCCTCTTCCAACACCATTGTGCCTCCGACTGCTTGAAAGGTTTGGGTTTTTGAATGACGTATCCACCACGTATCTGAAATTAAAAAAATAATAAAAAGGGGGCATGAAATTTTGCGTGTCGGACATGTGTTTTGAGTGCGTCCGGACATATCCGTGACATGGACACTTTATTTGCTTCCTAGTATTCCGTTGAAAGATTTCACATCCAACCATGAAATCTCGAACAAATTTGTGCATTCCCTCCCAATATAAGTTTGCTGCCACTCGTTTATGGGTTTTCAACTCACCAGCATGCCCCCAACCACACTATTGTGATATTCTTTTAAGAGGACAAACATGAGTGAAGAGGATTTAGGCAAAACTAACCGGTCTTTATAGCATAACTGGTCCATGAAAACAGAAAAATGTTTGTGACCACCTATGTTTTACTTGATATCTACCTTTATACGGGACTGAAAAGGGTCGGCTTCAACCTCCTTCCTTATATCATCTAAATAATCATCATGAACAAAAGACATCGCAACTAATAGGATATTAGAAGAGAATTGAGACAAAGCATCAGCAGCTTTATTTTCTAATCTTGAGCGATCTTGAATTTCAAAATCATATCTGAGAAATTTGGTAAGCCAACGTTGATGCTTCAAGCTAAGAAGTCGTTCCAACAAATGTTTAAGGCACTGCTCATTTGTTTGGATAATAAACTTCCGACCAAATAAATATGGCCTCCATTTTTGAACAGGCAACACAATGACTATTAATTCCTTCTCGTAGATAGGTAGACAGATTTTTGGCGTGCCTTAGAAGATATTATCTGTTAGAGTTCTTATATTAGTATAATTGTATTTTTGTAAATATATTAATTAGGTTGTCCTTTATTGTCTTTTCTCTTTCTCCTACTTAGGTTAACCTTGTACACTTGTATATATCTCTTTAGTGAATGGAATAGAGTATTCTGATTCTCTCAAACCTTTAGCATTAACATTATCTGACTAAAGTAAGCAATTGGCTACTGTGCTTGCATTAAAACGACACCCAACCCATAACCAGATGCATCAAAATCCTTAGTGAAAACTGGCCATGCCGAAATTGGAACGAAAGCCATAGCTGATTTAAGTTGCTGAAAAGCTGTTTCAGCCATGGGATTCCAGCAAAATTGGTCCTTTTTTAATTGTTCAGTGAGTGGCCAAGCGATGCTACCATATCCTTTGATGAATTTTCGATAATACCTAGTCAAACCAAGAAAACCATGCAACTCCTTTATAGTTTTCGGTGTAGGCTAAGATTGCATCGCTTGAATTTTAGTAGGATCAGCTTGAACTCCATGTTCTGAAACAATATGACCCAAATACTCGATTGAAGATTGTGCAAAACTACATTTTTTATCATTGATGTACAACTTGTTGGCCCTCAGTATTTCTAGCACAATAGTTAAATGCTCCAGGCGAACTTCCCGAGAAAAGCTATAAATGAGGATATCATAAAAAAAACACAAGAACAAACTTTCGGTGATATAACTTCAAAATATCATTCATCAATGCTCGAAAGTAGATGGAGCATTAGTTAAGCCAAAGGGCACGACTAAAAATTCATAATGACCTTCATGAATTCGAAATGCAGTCTTTGAAATATCCTCAGATCTTACCTGGATTTGATAATAACCCAATTTAAGAACCAATTTAGAAAAAATAGTTTCACATACTCATCCAATAATTCCTCAATAATCGGGATTTGAAATTTATTTGGAACAGTTTCTTGGTTGAGAGATCTATAATCTACACAAAACCGCCAACTCCCACATATTTTTTTACACCAACTATACAGGACTAGAGAATGGATCTAAGAAGCATGGATACGGATACAGATACGATACGGACACGGTGACATGTCATTTTTTTAAAATCTAGGACACGGATATGGCAAGGACACGTGTATTAAAAGATACATTTTTTAAAATACATATCATTTTTGTACCAAAAGGAAATTCAAAGTCAATAAGTTTATGTATTTATATGATTAAAAAATGAGTTTGATTTATTTCAATCTCAAAATTTATTATTTTCGTCTGATATTATTATGTGCCTATTTAGTATATTTAACAAGTGTTCGACACGTGTCTAACAAATGTTGGACGTATATTGACTTTATACAACTAGTATCTAACATCATATCTATTGTGCTAACAAGTGTCCGATATGTGTCCAACAAGTGTCGGAGTGTTCAAGTGTCCGACATGGACACTCTAGCCAAACTAAAGTGTCTGTGCTTCTTAGGAATGGACTCTGGCTAGGCTGAATAATGCCCGTGGCCAACATTGCTCTACTACCAACTTTTCAATCTCATTCTTCTGAATTTGTGGAGATGCATCAGTCCAGCAGCCCTTAATAAGGCCGCAAACCTTAGCCCCTCTGGGTGTTTTTATAAAAACATTCTTATTTTTAAATTTTTTTGTTTGTTTGTAAAGAATTAAAAAATATTCTTCAAAATCCTTTTTTCTCTAAATAATTTCTTAGAAAGCCTCTAATTTCTGAATTTTTCATGAATTATTTTATGTAAAAAGAATTATCTACATTTTTCTATTATGCACCTCACAAAACTTGCATTTTTTTTTTGCGCAGAGCGCTATTGCGCTTTAATGCATCTCATGCTTAAAACACTGAGTGTGACTTCATCTCTAGGTGTAAGATTCTTATGATCCATAAGTTTTGAAGCTAAAAATTTGAGCCTTCCCTAAAGCGTAAACCATAGAAACCTTCTAAAACTAGAGATGTCTACGGGGCGGGGCGGGGCCGGGGAATGGATTCTCCGTCCCCGTCCCCGTCCCCGCCCCTCGTTTCATTCTCTGTCCCCGTGAAATTCTCCATTTAATTTGACTGGGATCGGGTTCCCCGCGGGGAATTTTTCCCCATTTTTTTTGTTTTTTTTAATCTTTGTTATTTTTTTAAATTTATTCTCAACCATAATAAAAATTATTTCTAAATGAATAATTTTCAATATAATTCTATTTAAAGAAAATGTTATAAAATTTCTTAATAAAAATAATAATATACCAAAAGTAAAAATACTATAATGTCGAAACAACTTAATTTCTAAAAATTCAAATTTCAATATTACAACATCGTCTTTAATTTTTTTTGTATAACGAAATAGTCTTAAAATAATTCATACTATAGTTTTTTTTTTAATATATATAGGAAATAATTAATAGATATATATATATATATTACTAATCGGGGAATCGGGTCGGGATCGGGGAATATATTTTCCGTCCTCGTCCCCGTTTAGCCAATGGGGAAAAAAATCCCCCAGCTCCCTCCCTCATTCTCCGTGTAATCGGGGATTCCCCGCCCCGTTCGGGGCGGGTCCCTGCGGGGCCCTGGCCCCACGGGTTAAATGGACATCTCTGTCTAAAACATTGTTCCAATGCTAATATTTGCTTACAGTTCTCCATTATACAGCCCTACGGGTTAAATGGACATGGCCCTGCGGGTTAAATGGACATCTCTATCTAAAACATTGTTCCAATGCTAATATTTGCTTACAGTTCTCCATTATACAGCCCCACGGGTTAAATGGACATCTCTATCTAAAACATTGTTCCAATGCTAATATTTGCTTACAGTTCTCCATTCTATTTGTATACTAACATGACTAAACATGTAATGTGAATTATATTGTCTCGTTTAGCATACGTATGCGAAATGTTACCCATGGATGGAAGAGGACTGGGGACTATGTTCAGAATCCTTTAGAACTTCTATCCTTTCCTGGAAGGAGACCCGCAGTCTGGCTTTATTTTCTGCCAAATGTTCCTATCAGCAAGCTCTGCACTTGGCTCCATGGGAAGCTAACATTTACACAGATATTGCTATTACTTTAGATCTTATTTCATCTTTGAATGATGATTCTGGATCTGGATTCAATTCCTGGTATTCCATCTATTTATGCTGTATTCTTTTGATGCCACCATATTTTTGGATGTTCACTTTCTTAGATTCTCATCCTTCATGCCAGGCAGATATCTGAAAAGATGACATTAGGGGCCTTGATGCTAGAGGGTGACAATCATGAATTTTGGGTGGCAATGGGATGCATCTCTAACCATGATGCGTTGAAGCAACATGCTTTCATAAGGGCATTGCAATTAGATGGATCTCTAGCTGTAGCCTGGGCATATCTTGGGAAGGTATTTTACTAATACTGCTTTTAGAATGTGTCATTTTTATATTAGAATTCTTTATTCTTTATTTTTTTAAATGAAATTGAAGATGTCGATTGTGAGGCACTAAAAAGGGAGTGGAGTTTTTAGAGAAAAACGAATTGCAAAAAAAAAAAAAAAAAAAAAAAGAGAACTTGGACCACAAATCCTTTAATGGAAAAAAGAAAAAATCTTACTGTGAATGAATAAATTCACGAAGTCTTGGTTCTACATGGCCAAAGTAATATTCACTTTATGGCACTCATAGTTTTATGTTTGAAAATCATTCAACACCGAAAAACTTTGAATATTGCTCATAGCTTCTGGACAAACTTGGAATGTACACGTTTTATGGGAATGTTAGACCAGTGAGCGGGGTAGCTATTCCGATCTTATTCCCAATCTCAATTTACTCCTTTGCCTCTCAAATTTTTTAAAATAAATTATTTTACTAATGAAATTTGTAGTTTCAGGAGAAAATGATAATTGTATTATCTAAGCTCAAGTGTACAAGGAGATGTATTACAAAAAAAAATACAGAAAAGGAAAGATATAAAAATAGAATATTATCTAATCTAAATAAAGGGAAAAAAATAAAATAGAATGAAATAAATCTGCACTCCCCCTTAAGCTGGATTGTATATAGTATACAAGCCAAGCTTGGAGTTGAATTCTTCAAAACTTGTCCTTGGTAATGCTTTGGTGAGTATGTCATCAACTTGCGATGAGATGGAACATAGTTCAATTCCACTATGTTGTTGTCCTTCTGAAATATTGTAGAAAATCAAGCTGTAAATTAAAGCTTCATTTTTGGGATTGTTTCCTTGTATATAGCTGTATTTTTCTTTTCCATATAGGTCTAGATTGATTGCATATTTTCAGCTTATTAGATTGAGAAGTCTCTTGTATAAATATAACTCTTCTATACTCAATGAAAGATAGAAAAAAAAAATATTATCTTTATACATAGCTTTATGGTATCAGAGCCTTGAAACTATTCAAACCCTAGCCGCCGTCGCTGGAACCCTAGCTGAGGTCTCTTTCTCTTCTCTATATTTTTTTCTCTTCACTCCGCCGCTGTCGTCGGAACTCAGATGCCGCTGGCCAACATCAGACGCCGTCGGATCTCAGACGCCGCTAGCCAACATCAGACGCTGTTGGATCTCAGACGCCGCCAACCAACGATCAGACGCACTCAGACGCCGCCGGCCAGCATCAAACGCTCCTCGCCGTGACTCCTCAGATTCGGATCAGACAGATCCTCTTCGCGCAACACTCGATCAGACCCACAGCAAGAAAACAACACTCGGAGCCACCTGACCCGCCGTGTAGCTCGAAAACCCAAACCATCTGATCTGCAAGTCTTGTCTGCTCCGCTGTCACATTCAGACGCCATCACCTCTGCAAGTTGCGGCTGCCTCGACCTCCTCCGGTCACCGTTGCAGCCATCGCCGCCGCCTCACATCCCAGCCGCCGCCTCTGCACTTCGCCGCCACCATTGCCAGATCTGTCCCTGTTTCAGATTTGAAGCAGTGAATTTTTTTTATTATAACTCAGTTTTTTTTGGTTCAGCTCTCACACTCTCAAAATGTCAGGATTAGATTCTCAAATCACCATTTTATTAAAGGTGGATACACTCTTTTTGTTAGAGTGTCTTTTCAGCAGCAAAAGGATGTTTGGATTACTAATGTTTATGGTCCGAATGATTACAGGGAGCGTAAATTTTTGTGGGGTGAACTTCGTTCTTTATCATTTTATTGTGAAGGTCCATGGTGTATAGGGGGAGATTTCAATGTGACTCGTTGGATTCGGGAAAGAATTCCCTTGCGACGCGTTACAAGAGGAATGAGAAAATTCAATGCTTTGATTGATGATTTAGGTCTCTTGGAACTGCCTCTTTCTAACGGAAAGTTTACTTGGTCAAAACCAGGTGATGACTCTACTCAATCTCTTATTGATAAATTTTTTATTACTAAAGACTGGGATAATTTGTTTGATGACTCAAGAGTTTCTAAACAAGTTAGGACTGTTTCGGATCATTACCCTATTTTGCTTGAAGCTGGAAATTTTGTCTGGGGTCCCTCCCCTTTTCGTTTCTACAATAGTTGGTTGACATTGACAGATTGTGTAAGTATTATGGAGCAATCTCTTTTGCAAGATAGATCTTATGGTTGGGCAGGTTTTGTCATTACTACAAAGCTTCGACATTTGAAAACTTGTATCAAGGAATGGTATTCAGCATATGAAGAAAACAGGAAGCAACAAGAGAAAAATCTTATTGATGAAATAGCCTAGTTTGACTCCAAAGCAGAGGAGAATTTATTGTCTTCTGATGAGATTAGCCTTCGAACTTTTGTTAAAAGTGAACGTCTAGAGCTTTATTTGAATGAGGAGAGGAATTCCATTCAAAAATGTAAATTGTTATGGCTAAAAGCAGGGGGTGAAAATACGAATTTCTTCCATAGATTTTTGGCTGCAAAGAAGAGAAAAGCATTAATTTCTGAGTTGACTTCTTCAAATGGTAGACCTTTGCTGACTTTTGGTGAAATTGAGGCAGAAATATTGGGGTTTTTTCACCAATTTGTATCAAGCTTTACCAAGTAAAAGAGTAATTCCTTGTAACTTTAATTGGCCAAGGGTTTCATCTGTCCAAAATTCAAGTCTGGTTGCTCCATTTTCGATGGAGGAAATCTGGTTTGCATTGAAAGGACTTGGTAAAAATAAAGCTCCAGGGCCCGATGGCTTTACCTCTGAGTTTTTTATCAAGTTTTGGGATATTTTAAAAGTTGATTTCTTGAGATTATTCGAAGAATTTTATCAAAATGGGCATATTAATGCTTGCTTAAAGGAAAACTTCATTTGTTTAATTTAAAAGAAGGATTTGGCTTGGACGGTTAAAGACTTCAGGCCTATTAGTTTAACCCCTTCGGTTTATAAGATTCTAGCTAAAGTGTTGGTTGAGCGGTTGAAGAAGGTTATGCCTTCAATTATTTCTCCTTGCCAAAGTGCATTTATTGAAGGATGAAAAATTTTGAATCCTATTCTTATTGCCAATGAATCTGTGGAATTTTACCGAGTTAAAAAGAAGAAAGGGTGGATATTGAAACTTGACGTGGAGAAGGCCTTTGATTGTGTTGATTGGGATTTTCTAGCTGAAGTTCATTATCTTAAAGGTTTTGATAGAAAATGGATTCAATGGATCCAAGGATGTGTGCGAAACCCTAAATTTTCAGTCTTTATTAACAGTCGACCGTGTGGAAGGATAGTAGCATCTCGTGGCTTAAGACAAGGAGATCCTCTTTCTCCTTTTTTATTTCTATTGGTTAGTGAGGTCTTTAGTGCTTTAATTGACAAAGTTCACTCTAATGGTGCTTTTGAAGGATTTCGGGTGGGTCAGGATCAAGTTCATGTTTCTGTTCTTCAATTTGCTGATGATACCCTCATTTTTTGCAAAGATAATGATGGGATGTTTGATACTTTAATTAATACCATTCAGTTCTTTGAATGGTGTTCGGGTTTGAAGATAAATTGGGAAAAATCAGCATTGTGTGGCATCAATTTGTGTGAAACAAAGGTTAATCAATTTGCTGCAAGGTTGAATTGTAAAACTGAAGTATTACCTTTTATTTATTTAGGGCTTCCATTGGGAGGACATCCTAAAAATGAATCATTTTGGCAGCCAGTTTTAGATAAAATACAGAAGAAGATTGATAGGTGGAAGAGGTTCACCTTATCAAGGGGTGGTTGGTTAACCCTTTGTTCCTTGGTGCTATCGAGTATTCTGTTGTATTATCTATCCATTTTTCTCATGCCCCCATCTATTATTTTGAAGGTAGACAAAATTTTACGTTCTTTTTTTTGGGAGGGGAATGAAGGAAGTAAAGTTAATCATTTGGTGAGATGGAGTATAGTCTCCAAGTGTCAAAAGGATGGAGGTCTTGGAATTGGGGCTTTGAAACAGAGGAATACAGCTTTGTTGGCAAAATGGGGTTGGAGATTTATGATGGAACCCAATTCTCTTTGGAGAAAAGTAATTATTAGCATCTATGGTTCTTCTAAATCCGGGTGGTGTTCGGGAAATAGAAGAGTTTCCAGCCTTCGAAGTCCTTGGATGTCTATTTCCAAGATTTGGTAGCAATTTGATTCGCTAGCGCATTATAAAGTAGGTAATGGAAGGAGGATTCAGTTTTGGGTTGATCCTTGGTTGAACAATAGTGTTTTGAAAAGTAGTTTTCCGAAATTATTTGCTATTTCTTCTTCTCCATCCGGTTGCGTTTCTGATTTTTGGGACTCTCAAACAAGTTCATGGCAGTTTTCTTTTCGACGATTATTAAAGGATGACGAGGTTGCTGATTTTCAAGCTCTTTTAAGTCTTATTTCCATTGTGGTTATTGGTTATAATGAAGATTCAAGGTGCTGGTCAATTGACTCTTCAGGCTTATTTTCAGTGAAATCATTAACTAATCATTTGATTTCTTCTTCTCCCTTGGAGAAAGAGTTATTTTCAGCTATTTGGAAGTCTAAGAGTCCAAAGAGAATTAATATCTTGTTGTGGATTATGTTGAAAGGGAATCTCAATACTTCGGAAGTATTGCAAAAGAAGTCTCCAAGACTTTGCTTAATGCCCTCAATTTGTGCTCTTTGCTTTCAAGATGCAGAATCTTTGAATCATGTTTTCTTTCAATGCTCTTATGCTCGACAAGCTTGGTACAGGCTGTTCTCTTACTTCAGCACTCAATGGGTTTTTTCTAATGATTTTCGCAGAAATGTTCTTCAGCTTCTTTATGGTCCAGCCCCTTTAAATTCTAAAGCAAGGTTATTATGGATTAATGCGATCAAGGCCATTCTTTCAGAATTATGGTTGGAGCGTAATCAAAGAATTGTTCAGAATAAGCATCTCTTATAGATTGATCGTTTTGAGTCGGCTCGTCTGAGAACTTCTACTTGGTGTTCTTTGTCTCAATTATTCTTTTGCTTCTCTCTTCAAGATATTTGTTTAAACTGGAATGCTTTTATTGTTTCCTTCTAAAGCTTTAAAGTTATGCACTTTTATGTTTTAATGTTGACTTGTTTCTTGTTTCTTTTTTCGATTTTTTCCTCACCTATGTGGTGTTTGTATTTTGGAGCTTTAGCCTCTTTTCATTATTTCAATGAAAAGTGTTTGTTTCTTGTCAAAAAAAAAAAAAAAAACACCATTTCATCCTCCAATGAGAACAACCTCACTCATATCACATGTCACAAACTCAAAGGCCACAACTATCTTCAGTGGTCTCAATCTGTGATGATGTTCATATATGGACGTGGACGGGAAGACTATATTACCGGCAAAGCTACTTCACCTTCACCAGAGTATCCAAAATTTCGCATATGGAGGGCTGAAAATAATGAAGTCTTGAGTTGGTTGATCAATTCTATGACCACCGAAATTGGAGAGAATTTCCTCCTATATTCAACTGCCAAAGAAATTTGGGAGGCTGTTCGTGATACATTCTCCAGTCAAGAAAACACTGCTGAACTCTTCCAAATTGAGACTTCTATCCAAGATCTCAAACAAGGTGAATTATCAGTTACAACTTATTTCACCACTTTATCTCGTTATTGGCAACAACTGGACTTGTTTGAAACTCATGATTGGAAATGTTCTGAAGATGGCTCTCTATTTCGCAAATTTGTGGAAAAGAAGAGGATTTTCAAATTCCTTATGGGTCTAAATAAATCTCTTGATGAAGTTCGTGGTCGTATCCTTGGTACTAAACCTTTACCTAGTATTTGTGAAGTTTTCTTTGAGGTTCGCAGTGAAGAAAGTCGAAAACAAGTCATGATGGGGCCAATCGAACATTCTACCATTCAAAATGGACCTGCACTCGTTGCTCTCCAGGATCATCCTTGTTAAATCACCAATCAACCCAAAAACTTAAGCTAATGAGTTATGATAAATTTAATTATATCAACACTCTAACACTCCCCCTCACTTGTGGGCTTGGAAATTTGTAAGAGGCCCAACAAGTGGAAATCAATATTAATTGGGGAGGAAATGACATTACAGAGGTTCGAACTTAGGACCTCCTGCTCTGATACCATGTTAAATCACCAATCAACCCAAAAGCTTAAGCTAATGGGTTATGATAAATTTAATTATATCAACACTAACAATCCTAATGATCCAACAGCTCTTGCAGCTCGTGGAAGTTCTCAAGTGCATGGTGATAATAGGTCACGCAAAGGGAGACCATGGTGTGATCATTGTCACAAATGGACATGTTAAAGACACTTGTTGGAAAATACATGGAAAGCCAGCAAATTGGAAGCCAAATACTACAAGATTTGATCGAAGAAACTAAGGGTAATGCTGCTATTTCAGAAACTCCTAACCAATCACCACTTACCAAAGATATTTTGGATATGCTACAACAATTATTGAACAAAACAAATCCAACAGCTGTAAGTGGTCCTGGAAGTATGCAACAAGGTAACCAAAACTCCCTTGCTCTTCATACTCAAACTCTTCCATCTGAATGGATGGTAGACTCTGGAGCCTCCGATCACATGACAGGTGATAGATCCTTATTCTCATCATTTTCTCCTTATAAGGGTGATCTTTTTGTTCGAATTGTCGATGGCACTCCTACTAAAGTAATTGGAATTGGAAATATTCAAATATCAAGCTCCTTGATTCTTGAGTCTGTATTGTTTGTGCCAAAGCTAGAATATAATCTATTATCTGTGAGTAAGCTGAATAAGGACTTGAATTGTGAAACTAAATTTCTTGCGAAATCTTGTATTTTTCAGGACTTGGGATTGGGGAAGACAATTGGCAATGCTAAATTATGTGCAGGGTTGTATCTTCTCAAAGTAGAAAATCCCCCAACAACAAAAGATTGCAATAAACTTGTCATTCAGTCTAGTTGTGAGTCAGCTTATGTTTCAAAATCTTTAGGTTATAAAGATAATCTTATCATGATGTGGCATTATCGACTTGGTCATCCAAATTTTGCCTATCTTGAACGTTTGTTTCCTTCTTTATTCATCAATAAAAAAAATAAGCTTTTCCAGTGTGAGATTTGCCAACTCTCCAAACACACCCGCATTCATTTTTCACCTCATTCTTATATTCCTTCTCAACCTTTCTCTCTTATCCATGGAGACATTTGGGGACCTTCAAGAATAAAAAATGTCAATGGGCCACGTTGGTTTCTTTTATTTGTTGATGATCACACCTGTTTGAGTTGGACATTTCTTATGAAAGATAAGTCCGAAACTAGTCAACTATTCACAATCTTTCATAAAATGATCCAAAATCAGTTTCAAGTCAATATCAAAATTCTTAAAACTGACAATGCCCGAGATTTCTTCAACTCTACTCTTGGACCTTATCTTCAATCGCATGCCATCTCGAATTCTCAAATTCAAAACACCTTTACAAAGTTTACTTACCCTATATCCTACATCTCACCTCGTGTCTCAACTACCACTAAAAATATTTGGATGTACTGCATTTGTTCATATCTACCCTCAACACCGTAGTAAACTTGATGCCCGATCCATGAAATGTATCTTTCTAGGTTACTCACCAAATAAGAAAGGATATAAATGCTATTATCCTCCAACTCATCAATTCTTTCATACCATGGATGTAACCTTTTTTGAAAATCAATCATATTTCTCCAATTTTGCGCTTTAGGGGGAGCATTATGACATTGAATCACAGAATTGGGATTGCATACCTCATTTTCCTCCTAACTCATCTGTAAATCCTCCTGAATCCTCATCTGAGCCAATCCCTCAGACTAAATTACAAGTTTATTCACGAAGAACAAGACAACCTGTGCAACCTTCACACGTTCAGCAGAGCCAAGATCTAAACCAAAATCCTAATGTCCTTGAAATAGTACACGAGACTACGGAAGATGATATAGACAGACCTATTGCTGTAAGAAAAGGTGTTCGCTCATGTACTCAACACCCTATACGGTACCATTTATCTTACACTAATCTGTCACCATTATTTAAAGCGTTTGTCACTTCACTAGATCAGATACAAACCCCAAACACAGTACAAGAAGCCTTACAGAGACCAGAATGGAAAGCAACCACCCTAGAGGAGTTGCGAGCACTTGAAAAAATTGGGACATGGATTCTTACAGATTTGTCTCCAGGCAAGCGCACAGTTGGATGTAGATGGATTTTCTCTACCAAACACAAACCAGATGGCAGTATAGAATGATTCAAAGCTCGTCTTGTGGCCAAGGGATTCACACAAGCTTATGGGATTGACTATCAGGAAACATTTGCTCCAATCGCCAAGTTAAACACTGTTCGAGTACTTCTCTCTATTGCAACTAATCTAGATGGCCATTGTTTCAACTTGATGTTAAAAATACATTTCTGAATGGTGACCTAGTTGAGGAAGTATATATGGATATACCTCCTGGATTTGAAGACCGATATACTAGAGGAAAGGTATGTAAACTCAAGAAATCTCTTTATGGGCTAAAACAGTCGCCTCGGGCGTGGTTTGAAAAATTTACAAATGTGTTGAAGCAAGATGGCTATACTCAGTGTCAATCCAATCACACCTTATTCATCAAGCATTTCTCACCAAGTAATATTACTGTGTTAATAGTATATGTCGATGATATTATTCTCACAGGGAATGTTTCTGAAGAAATGACTCGACTTAAGCAACTTCTCTCGAGGGAATTTGAAATAAAAGACTTGGGGCACCTAAGATATTTCTTAGGAATGGAAGTAGCAAGATCCAGTAAAGGAATTTCTGTCACTCAACGAAAATACACTTTAGATCTCTTAAGAGAGACTGGGATGAGTGGTTGCAAACCAGCAGATACACCTATGGATGCAAATACAAAACTTGGAGTTAACCCTGGAGGTGAAGTAGTCGATCGAGGCAGGTATCAACGACTAGTTGGAAAGTTAATATACTTGACTCATACTCGACCAGATATTAGCTTTGCTGTCAGTGTGGTAAGCCAATTTTTGAACAAACCTTCTAAAGAACATATGGAAGCTGTGTATAGAATATTGAGATACCTAAAAAATGATCCTGGAAAGGAAATTATGTTCAGGAAGACCACAAATCGATCTTTGGAAGTTTACACTGATGCAGATTGGGCTGGCTCTCCTTTTGACCGTAAGTCAACGTCAGGATATTGTTCCTATGTATGGGGAAACTTAGTTACCTGGTGCAGCAAGAAACAACAAGTTGTAGCTCGAAGTAGTGCTGAAGCCGAGTTTCGATCACTAGCTCATGGGATTTGTAAAGGAATTTGGTTAAAACGCCTTCTCACTGAACTCAAGGGCAAGACAGAAGGTGCCATAGAAGTATTGTGTGATAATCAATCAGCCATAACTATTGCAAAGAATCCAATACATCATGATAGAATGAAGCATGTCGAGATAGATCGCCACTTTATTAGTGAAAAAATTGAGAAAAACACTATTGCACTAAGATATGTGCCGTCCCAACATCAAGTTGTAGATATATTAACCAAAGCTCTACATCGAACCAGCGTTGGTGGTTTAGTCTCCAAGCTTGGCATGACAAGCATATATCATCCAGCTTGAGGGGGAGTGTAGAAAATCAACCCGTAAATTAAGGCTTCATTTTTGGGATTGTTTCCTTGTATATAGCTGTATTTTTCTTTTCCATATAGGTCTAGATTGATTGCATATTTTCAGCTTATTAGATTGAGAAGTCTCTTGTATAAATATAACTCTTCTATACTCAATGAAAGATAGAAAAAAAAAATATTATCTTTATACATAGCTTCAAATATGAAATGTTGATCTATCTCTACGTGCTTTGTTCTATCATGATGAATGAGATTCTTTGCAATGCTGATGGCTAATTGGCTATCACAAAACATTTTAATTAAGTTTTGAGTGGCAACCTTCAGCTATGTCAAAAGTTTATGAATCCATATTCCTTCACAGATTCCCAAAGCAAGAGCTCTGTATTCAGCTTCTGCACTGCTACTTGCTACAACAACTTGTTTCTTACTTCTCCAAGTGACCAAATTACCCCAAACATAGGAGCAATAGCCAGTCATAGATTTTCGGTCAGTTAATTCTCCGACCCAACTAGCATCAGTGTAGAGTTCTACCAATCTATTTGAAAACTTTTTGAATAATAGTCCATGATCTGGAGTGCCTTTCAAGTATCTTAAAATCCTATTCACAACTCCAAGATGACGTTCCTTGGGATTGTTCATATACTGACTAACAATGCTAATAGAGTATGCAATATTTGGTCTTGTATGTGACAGGTAAATTAACTTTCCCACAAGTCTTTGATACATACCTTTGTCAATTGGAATAACATCTTCACTTTGCTGTAGAACTAGATTTGGATCCATGGATGTTTCTGTAGATCTACACCCAAGACTTTTCGTCTCCTTTAATAAGTCTATGATATACTTTCTCTGAGAAATTACAATACCATCATTGGATCATGCCACTTCCATGCCAGAAAATCTCTCAAGCTTCTCAGATCCTTGATTTCAAACTCAGTTGCAAAGGTTGAGAATATCTTCTAAATCATTCCATGTGATGACGATGTCATCTATGTATGCAATCAAAATTGCAGTTATGTTATTTGAGGATTTCACGAACAAGGTATGATCAACTTGACATTGATAATAGCCACTTTTAATCAGTGTTTTAGTGAATCTATCAAACCATGCACGTGGAGCTTGTTTTAAACCATACAGAGATTTTTTTAACTTACACACCAAGTTGCTATTAGATTTGTCTTCCATTCCAGGGGGAATTTGCATATCAACGTCTTCCTTGAGATCACCATTCAAGAATGCATTCTTGGCATCAAGTTGGTGAAGAGGCCAATTCTGGTTAACAGCTAGATACAACAGAACATGCGCAATACTGTCCAACTGAGTTACAAATGCTTTATAAGAAGGGAGCATTTTTGCCATATGCAACATACTTTTCAATGGGATGGCTAGTGCAACTCCTAACACCTTTTCTCTAAGCAATTGGTAAGGTCAGATCATCGATTACTGGTGCCATAAAGGTGATATTCTCATCAGTAGAATTCAACGATGATGGATTCGGTTTAGGTGGTTGACATTCTTGGTTGTGCACGACAACCTCTTTTCTTCTTGTATAAACAATAGGCATGCGAATTTGTGAGGCTTCAGGAATACTAGACTTAGAAACAGTTGGCTCTTTACGGTAGGGCCTTCAGGAATACTAGATTTAGAAACAGGTGGTTCAATTATAGGAATAGCAGGAATGACTGAAAAAGACTCAACCTCTAATGCCTCAAATTCCCTCATATTCTCCTCCTGAATTTGAGAGTCGGTAAAGAAATGATGATTTTCAAAGAATGTAACATCCATGGATGTGTACATTTTTATAGTGATTAGTGAATAGCATCTGTACCCCTTGGTGTGGGATGCATACCCTAGAAAAATGCACTTGATGGATTTTGGATCAAGTTTAGACTTGGTGAGGAGAATGTGTAAGGATCCTCCTTACTCAGTAGTATTTATTTCACAAAAGTACAATAGGTAGTCAACCACCTTTTGAGAGGGTGGGTCTCTCCCTTACAAGCCAAGTATGGCATTGTAATACATCACAAAAGACATAACTCCCTAACCCACAAAAGCAACAACTATAAATACAACTTAAACAGACATACTAACTAAGTGGTGAATTGTCCTCTCTACCCCTCCTTGCATGTACATTAATAATTGGGGGTCTCACAGAATGGTTATGGACAAAGAACAACAACTAAACACTTGAAGAGGTAAATTTGAAGAAAGGTTTTGGAATTGGGGGTGAATTTGGAGGAGGATATCTCGAGGGGATTTAAAAGTGAGAACACGACTAGGTAGTCGGTTGATAAGAAAGGTGGCAGTAAGAATAGCATCCCCCAAAAATGTTTTGGAACATTAGTAGCAAACATGAGAGAACGAGCTACCTCAAGAAAATATATATTTTTTTTGTTCAGCAATCCCATTTTGTTGAGGAGTGTCCACACATGAACTAGTGTGAACAATACCATGAGATAAGAGATATGGACCAAGAGTCAAATTGAGTAGAAATCATAGCATGGAAGGAATGGAAAAGATTCGATGTTTCAGATTTGTCCTTCATTAGAAAAGTCCAAGTCATTCTGGTATGGTCATCAATAAAGGTGAGGAACCATCGTGCTCTCGATATATTTTTCACTCTAGAAGGCCCCCCAATATCACTATGGATAAGGGAAAATGGTTTTGAAGATTTATAAGGCACACTAGGATAAACATTTATTGTGTGTTTAAAGAATTGACTAGTTTCACACTGAAAAAAGTTATGTCTTTTATTGATAAATAAATTAGGAAATAACTTTTCGAGGTACATGCAATTTGGATGACCAAGGTGAAAATGCCATAACATAACTTGACTTTCAATTGACAAGGACTCTGACTTGGAAACAAAACTAACAGACTTGAAACAAAGACTTAGGACTAGGACTGAAGATTAAACTTGAAGGCCACTTTTCTTGAAGAAGATAGAGGCTGCCATGTTGCTTAGCATTGCCAATCACCTTCCCCGAATCCACCTCCTAAAATTCACACAAGTTTGAGTAAACATTAGAGATGCAGTTCGAGTCATGAGTAAGTTTGCTAACTGAAGTCAAATTGAAGTTCAACTTAGGAACATAAAGCACATTAGAGTGAACGAGATCATTTGTCAATTTTATTGACCCTGTTCCTGTAACATCAGAGAGAGATCCATAAGCTATTTGAGCTGACGAATAATCGGGTTGGGGTTTGAACTGGTGGAATAAGGTAATGTTGCCGGTCATATGGTCTGATGCTCCAGAGTCTATGATCAAGGTTTGTGCTTGCTATGTTGCACAGAAAGACAAGAAAAACCAGTACCTTGATAAGCAAGATTGCTAGAAGGTTTCTCGACTGAAGTTAATGGTGTAGAGGCCGAGAATGAGAGATGACCAATCATTTCTTGTAACACTTCCAATTGTTCCTTTGAGAAAACAACAGAAGTTATTGATTGCAGAGAGAGAAGTAACAACATGAGCATGGTTTTCTGCAGTCACTTTCTTTGTTGGTTTCTAGTCTGCTTGTTTGCCATGAATTTTCCAACAAGTTTCTCGTACATGTCCCACGTTTTTACAGTGATCACACCAAGGACGATTACTTTTTTTGGATTTGCTATCTTGAGTTGAACTGTGTGTCAGCATGGTTGAAACCTATTGTCCAACAAATGACCCAGTCTTGAGCATCATCAGTTGTTTTCTACTCTCCTCATTTCGTACTTCAGCAAATGGTTCTCTAAGAGAAGGTAGGCCTTTTGCTCCCATTATTCTTCTCCTTACGTCATCTAGCTCCTTATTAAGCCTTAGAAGGAACCTCAATATCCTCTTTTTCTCAATTATCTTCTTGTAAGGAGCCATGTCTTCTCCACACTTCTATTCGTACGTTTTGTACATATCCAAATGTTGCCAATTGCGAACAAGAAGATTGTAATACTTAGTGACATTAAGTTCACCTTAACGTAGATCATACAATCGAGTTTTAATAGCCAATAGAGCTGATGAGTTCTCAGAGCTAGAGTAGGTTTTACAGGCCATGTCCTTTATCTCTTTTGCTGTTTTGAACAATAAAAAGTTTTCTCCAACCGGAGTCATAGAGTTTAGTAGCCAAGGCATGACTAAGTGGTCATCAGTTTTCCATGATCGAAATTTGAGGTCTTCTGCCTTTTGTGTAGGTGTATCGTCGGTTAGATGACCATCTTTGTCTTGGCCACAAATATATATGAAAACTGAATGATTCCATTGAAGAAAATTGTGACCTTGAAGTTTATGATTAGTCACAATTTGAGAAGAGGAATCATGAGGTTGAGAGGAGTTTTCAAAACTAACACTTCGTAACTTGTGTTTCGTCATTTGTAATTGCTGGAAAAATGATGAAGAAACCCAAAAAAAAAATTCAAACCACCGATGAACTCTTTCCAAGCAGTTTTGGAGACCACGATTCAAACAAACCAGCAGACGAACAACGAGGCAAACGAACGGTGTTGGGTGAACGAAATCGGCAGATGAGCACTGACAGACAAACGGTGGCGACAAGCAGATGCGAACTAGTGGCCGCGACAGCAAACCCGAACCAGTCGCGTGAACAAACTTGAACGAGCATATGCGATTAGGGTTTTTGACGCATGTGGATGAGCTCGCCGGTGAGTGTGTTGTCGGAAGAAGATGTCGCCGGAAGAAGGGCTTGCTGGTGAGATTAGGGTTTCTGACGGCTAGGGTTTTATTTTAGGGTTTGCTATGATACCATGTAGTTTTGGTAGAAAATGATAATTGTATTATCTAATCTCTAGTGTACAAGGAAATATATTACAAAGAAAAATACAGAAAAGGAAAGATATAAAAATAGAATATTATTTAATCTAAATAAAGGAAAAATAAAATAGAAAGAAATAAATCTACAAAATTCTTTTCAATTTTAATTCTTTTTCATTAATCAATGAGTTGTATCGTTTTTTTTTTTAGAAGAAATGAGATGTATGTATTCTTCAAAAGAGGATGTACAAAAAGAGATGATATATCCCCGAAAAGCCAAGGGGATTACAAAATAAATTCCCAATTGCCATAAATTTAAGGAAAATCATATATACAAAAATCCTTATAACACAAGCACCAAATGGAGGCATGGAATTTGGCCAAGTCCCATAGAACATTGCTAGGTGTTTCATCCCCTTGAAAAATCTTCTTGTTCCTCTCAACTCAATGCTTCCATAGAATGGTCGCCGCTGCATTGAACCATATAATTCTCGCCTGACCATCAAAGAAAGTTTGAGAAATTAGTTGAAAAGGCCATTAGAGTTGCTTTTAGGAAAAACCCAATAGAGGTTGAAATACTTGAGAAGATTATTCCAACACACCATAGTATAAAACAGGTGGCAGGCTTCCCTATCCCTTTGCAGCAGGCCCAATTTGACATTATTTTCTGTAAGCTGTTGTGGGTGTTTAGCTTCTCCAACGCAAAATTCCAAAGGTAATCTTTTCACCTTCGGAATTTTGGAGCTCCAAATGATGTTAACAAAGTTGGGGTGCAAGCGGCTTGGTTACTGTGCAAAACTGGAGTTGAACCAAATTTTTAAGTGCAGGTAAAAGGAAAACCGATGCCGAACCCGTAATATACTTAAACCGCTCCAATCAAACTACTTGGACCGACGGTTTAATCGGTTTGGCACGTGGTTCGCTGTTTAGCTGGTCGCACGAGTCTGGATGTGGGCATGTAGTCAAGTCAGTGTCATTGTGTGACTGACTGCCAAATGTGTACTGTGTGTTGTGTAGTCAAGTCATAGTGTCATAGTGTCTCTACTGTCTTGTCTAATAAATTTTCTATTCTTTTTTAATAGTTAAACTTAAATTTAAAAAGAAAAAATTAAAATAAGGAGAATAACACATTGATTCATTGATTCAGTACACAGACCTCACCTCCTCTCCTCCTCCTCAACTGCAAAGTGCAATGTTCTGGCCGTTTGGCATGGGTATCGCTGTATTAACCTCCTCAGGTATGTTCTGTAAGTGTAGGCTATGGTGTGGGTATGTCTGCACTAGTTGCGAATTGCGAAGGGCCGAAGGCTTTGGCGTGGGGATGGTTTCGCTTTTCGGTTTGGTATGAAAGTTTGAAAGTGAATCTTTGAAATTGAATCTTTGAAAGTTTGAAAGTTTCCAATTACATTGATGTCCAATTTTCAAATTTCCTTTCGTGATGCTAAATTGCTAATGGTACGAATAAAGATTTCCCATTTCCGAATGCCACACCTGATGCCACAAGCACGAGGAACAGTAAACACGATGTAATTATAAAAAAAGCATATAAAGCCTGCTATATTCAGTGGGCTCGGGTGGAGGGCAGCGTGCTTATAAGGCAACTAAAGGCGACCGCTTGAGGATTGGTTTCCATCTTTGCCAACCCAAAGTCAGTCGCTTGAGCTGAACTGGAATCGACCTGCTAGCGGTTCGGTTGGTTTGAGCAGGTTGGTCGAGTTTGGCTTGCACCCCTATAACAAAGGATCTACTATTGCCTTCAGAGTTGCGACTCAGCTTTTGAGTCAACGATTGAACAGAATAAGCTCCATCGTTTTTGAGGGTCCATTTTTGTGATCATCTATATCTTTAAAGATGAAGTCTGTGGGAAGCCCACTCCTTAGCCTCCAAATTGGTGAGGTTCCTTCTGAAGTTTAAATTCTAGGAAGGAGATGGTGCCTACTGTTTACCATAATAGGAGGCAGAAATTCTTTTTATTCTGATGCATCTTCCAAAATGATATAAAACCTAGCTTATAAACTAAGAGGGAGGGCAACGGTAAAGAAAGAAAGATAAGGAAAGTAAGCTACAGAAGGAAATTACAAAATATGCAATAGATATTTACATTACTAGATCTAATAAAGAATACTAGATCTGGCTAATGGGTCTAAAGGAGAGAATGGCCCAAAACTTAGCACTTCAACACTCCCCCTCATGTTGGGAAATATATGGGGAATATATGTTGATCAAACCCAACTTGGACTTCAAATCTTCAAACCGTGGATTGGTGAGAATGTCAAGGATACCACAGAAACTGCAAAAACCAGCTTGAAACCAATGTTCGAAATGTCGATGTTGATGGAAATGTCGAGGTCTAGATTTTACGGAAATGTCGATGGAAATTTCGGGAAATTTTATGGAAATTGTAGAATTTGATGGAAATTGTTTGAATTAATCAATAAAAATTTAATTGTGGCTTAATTAGACTATAATTGACCATTTTTAATCATCATATCTA
Source organism: Trichosanthes truncata (assembly GCA_033996785.1). Classification (NCBI taxonomy): domain Eukaryota; kingdom Viridiplantae; phylum Streptophyta; class Magnoliopsida; order Cucurbitales; family Cucurbitaceae; genus Trichosanthes; species Trichosanthes truncata. The sequence continues at coordinate 450,454 of JAWPNB010000009.1, read as the reverse complement.
AAAACTATGGCTATTTAAATGTAAATATTGATGGAAATATCGATGTGAGCTGGAATTTTGGAAAAAAATATGGAAATTGAGTATTTCATGAAACTTTAATTGTGGCCTAATTATATTATAATGGATCATTTTTAAAACCATCATGTCTAAAATATATATAATATTTATATTAAAATGTCGATGGAAATGTCAATGTCATAAAATTTTTTAAAAAATTATGGGAATTGATGGAAATTGTTTCCATTATTATTATATGAGACTTTAATTACGATGATGTCGAGGTCCCAATTTTACATAAATGTTGATGAAAATAACGACGTTGACGGAAGTTTTGGAGAAATGTAGGAAAATCATGAAACTTAATGGAAATTGTTTGAATTATTATATAAGATTTTAATTGTGGCTTAATTAGACAACAGTTGGTCATTTTATTACAATATATCTAATAATCTAAGTAATATTTATGTGGAAATATCAATCTCGATGAAATATTGTTACTTAATTAACAATGAGATATATGTTTATGATAAAAAGATAATAATAATAAAAAAATAGAAAGCATAACATTTTTAATTAAAATACATGATTAAAATAAAATAAATAATTGAAAGAAAAAAATAAATAAATTGTGATTCTCATTGCATGAGACTTGAGACTGAAAGTGAGACACAGGTGGAGGAAGAGGAGAGATTAGAGAGACTGTTGCTTTGAGAAAAAGGATTTTCTCCCACATCGGTGAGATATATGGGGAGTGGGAGTAATTTTTCCTATAAGTATACATTTTCCTTCCATTCTTATCCATTGTGCTGGCCTCTAACAATTTGATTTGGGCTTAAAGTCTTGTGGGCCTTTGCACAATTGTCAGAGTTCAAGGTTTTCATTCGAAAATTTGGCAATATTTTGACGAAATATCGAGATATTGCGAAATGTCGAGAATTTTGACAACATTGGGGGAATAACGATTTTATCTAGTTCAAAAACTTCGAGGCAGTCGATATGGCGACATGTTGACCGAAATGTTGACATGTCGCTCGACATTTAATACAATGCTTGAAACAACACACCAGAAAATGAAGAAAAGTAGCAATTGCCAAAGATAAAAGCACGAACACCACAAAGCCAAAGAAGAAAACAAACAACCAAAAGCCCAATCAACACCAAACTCAACTTCGAAGAAGACCACAAGAAGCAGCAACTTCACCCAATAACTGAAAACCGAAGAGCAAAACAAGAGACGACAACCACTATAGCCTAGCCAAAGACAAATGCACTCGAAGGAGAAAGAACAAAACCAGCTCTTAATATTGTGGTAAACAGCACATATGTTCTTCCTTTGGATTATTCATGAATTGACTCACTTTACCATCAACAAAGCTTATATTAGGTCTAGTATGGGATAGATAAATAAGTCTTCCAACTAGTCTCTAATATCTATTTTTATCCATAGGGGTACTCTTAACTATCAAGGCCAAGGTTGACATGAGGATCCATGGGTGTATTAGTTGGTTTGGTTCCCAACATTCCATTTTCCTTTTAAAGATCCAACCCATATTGTTTTTGGGTGACACTTATGCCTTTATTGGAACATGCAATTACCATTCCAAGAAATTATTTTAGGTTCCATAAATCTTTGACTTCAAACTCAGTCAATAAAAGAATGATATCATCAACATAAATAATAATTTCAATTTCTCAATTTGGGGAATGTTTGACAAAAATAGTGTGGTCAACTTGGCATTGGGTATGCCCATTTCCTATGACAACGCTAGTAAATCTCTCAAACCAAGCCCTAAGGCCATGTTTGTGTTAGACCCCCAATTACGGTTTGTTACACAAGAAGGGGTAAGAAGGGAATTGCGCAAACGAAGAAGGAAGGGGAGGAGGGGTCGCGCGCCAAGGGGGACCACTGATTGACTGGAGAGTTATATTGGGAAGGAATGAAAGCCGCCACTAAGGCTTATGTCGAACAATGTCTAATATGTCAGAGGAATAAGTCACCGGCCGGGTTGCTCATGCCGTTAGAGATCCCAAAACGCATATGGGAAGATGTTTCAATGGATTTTGTAGAAGGCTTACCGAGATCATCCGGATTTAATGCCATCCTTGTAATCGTGGATAGACTGAGTAAAGGTGCGCATTTCATGGCCTTGAAGCATCCGTTCACGGCCAAATCGATAGCAGAGCTATTTGTGAAGGAATTTGTAAAACTACATGGGTATCCTCGATCTATTGTATCAGACAGGGATAAAATTTTCGTGAGCCACTTATGGACAGAGCTATTCCGCCTACAAGGTACCAAATTGTGTCGCAGCACGGCGTATCATCCACAGTCTGATGGTCAAAGTGAATTTGTCAACAAGTGCCTAGAAACATATCTCCGGTGTTTTTGCAACGAAAGACCGAAACAGTGGACTTCATGGTTGCATTGGGCTGAATTTTGGTATAATACTACTTTCCATAGTTCCATCGGAATGACCCCTTTTCAAGCAGTGTACGGGAGGCCACCTCCACCAATTTTATCCTATGGAGAGACCAGGACAAATAATTCCACGCTAGAACAGCAACTCATGGAACGTGATGTGATGCTAGACATAATAAAACACCACTTACAGTTGGCTCAAGCAAGAATGAAGAAGTTTGCTGATGCTAAGAGAAGAGAGTTAGAATTTACTGAAGGTGAATGGGTATTCCTAAAAATTCGACCCTACCGCCAGGCCTCCCTGGCCAAGAGACGGAATGAAAAGCTCACCCCAAAGTTCTTTGGGCCTTACCAAATAGAAGAAAGGGTGGGTCCTGTGGCCTACAAACTTCGCCTGCTGAATGACACTACTATCCATCCGGTATTTCATGTATCCCAGCTCAAGAAGGTTTTGGGAATCCACCAAGAGGCCCAAATTGGACCTCCTATCCTCACTGATGAGTTCGAATGGAAAGCGGAACCAAGTGAAATTTTTGCTTCTCAAATTAATGAGACTACTGGAATGGAAGAAGTACTAGTGAGTTGGAAGGGCTTGCCGGAATATGAAGCAACGTGGGTGAGTATCGAAGAAATGCAACGACAATTTCCTAACTTTAACCTTGAGGACAAGGTTTCTGAACAGCCCAGGGGTAATGTTAGACCCCCAATTACGGTTTGTTACACAAGAAGGGGTAAGAAGGGAATTGCGCAAACGAAGAAGGAAGGGGAGGAGGGGTCGCGCGCCAAGGGGGACCACTGATTCGAGACCGTTAGGAGCGGAAGGGAGTATATGTACGGTTGATGGTTCCTTTTCGTTTTTATGCTTTTGGGTGTATTGTCTGTTAGGGTGAGAATTGGGAGAGATTACCAACCCTCTCGAATTGGTTGGGGTGTTTGAGGTGTAATTGAGGTGTAAATTAATTTTAATTGTTTTAAGTTATTATTAATTAATTATTTAATATAAATATTTTAATTAAATCTAATATTTTAAATTGTTTTTTCCATAAACAAAACCTATAAAACAAACCCATACATTTAACTCCTAGATATTAATTAACATGCATATCCAAACACAGACATTTATTATCCTAGACTTTAAATCCAAGGTTTTTAACTCCTAAATATTTAATATTGTTGATCCAAACGGCCGTAAGAGATTGTTTGAGGACATGTAAGGACTTCTTTAGTCTGGACAGTTTTGCCTTTATTTTCTTTGGTTTCAAAACCTTCTGGTGTTCTCATGAAACTTCTTCTAAATCCCCACTAAGAAATGCATTTTTTATATCAAGTTGATAAAGGGGCCAATCTTGGTCAACAACAAGAGAAATGACCCTAATGGTGCAAAGGTTTCTTGGTAATCTATTCTATAGGATTGAGTGCGGCGAGTCTAGCTTTATACCTTCTATACTCCCGTTAGAATTGTATTTTATATTGAATATCCACTTGCACGGAATGATTAGCTTTCCCTTGGGGAGATTAGTAATTTCCCAAGTTGCATTCTTTTCCAAGGGTTAAATTTCTTCAAGGACAACCCTTTTCCACTTTGGGTCATTTAGGGGAGACCTAACAAAACTCTGAAAATTCTCAACAGATACATACATACTTTTCCTCATTTTTTTCATAAAGCTTCCCTTTTGGAATCTTAGCTCTTCTCTTTCTTATTTATTAAGACTCCTATCACTTTAGAATTATAAATCGAGCCTATGGATAAAAACCTTAATGTATCATGGTCGTATGCCTGGCACAAAAAGGTTTGTCATACAATTTCCGCAATTACAAAAATAAAGGAGTATATCTATCTCCCTTAGTGTCTTTCCACTTTCGTCGTTTAGGAACAAACACTTTGCCCCTAAATAATTGTTTAATTTTAATTACCTTTGTGTCCTTGAGGGTTGGGCAACATGTCGATTTCATCCCTAGGTTTCAAAATTGTGCAATCTTACCCCTAGGTTTAGGAAATACTCAATTTTGGTCCTTGGACCATTAATCAAAGTATACAAATGATTTGGCATATATATATATATATATTTCAAAATTGGTGATGTGGCGGCTAAAAAACAAAAAAAAAAGAAACAAAATCCTCTCTCCTCTCTCCCCTTCATGGCTCCCCACTCTCTTCCCTTCCCCTTTCCCTTCCCCCTCCAACTTTGATTCTCCCTCCCAGAGCTCCAACGCTCCTTTTCCCTAGTTTCGGCTCCCCCCCTCACCACTCCTACCCTAGCCACCTATGCCTACCCTATCGTGCCCCACCCTCACCCTCTCTTTAGATCTGTAGGGACAACGAGGAAGGTGTTCCTTGCCAATCCAGATTTAGGCAAGGAACGATTGTTTCTCGCCATTCAGATGGCAGCAGCAGGTAGCGGTGGTGAGTTTCGTCTGAGGAGGGAGAGGTAGGAGAGGAGGGAGAAGATGGAGTAAAGAGTTTTATTTATTTATTTTTATTATTATTTTCAGTGGCGGCAGTAATGCGGGTGGCGATGACTTCGTCGACAGAGGTGTTGAAGGAGGGAGAGGTTGAAGGAAGGAGAGGAAGGATGGGTTTGGTTTCTTTTCTTTTCTTTTTTTTTTTTTAACAAAAATACCACATCACCATTTTTTATTATAAAAATACCACGTTATCCAATTTTAAAATAGACGTGGGTCTCTGTTAACTATTTGACGGAGGCATTAATTCAGGGACAAAATTGAATGATTTCCTAAACCTGGGGGGTAGGATTGCACGATTTTAAAACCCAGGGAGGAAATCGACCTATTGCCCAAATCTCATGGACCAAAGGGCAATTTACCCTTCATTTTTTAACCTTTCCTTGAAGCATCTGATTTTTACTTTTGAACTTCTTGTCCCTTTGGAGTTGGACAATTTGGATTCTTATTCTTAAGTTTATGAAAGGGACAATTTAGCTGAAAGAAACGCTTGTGTCTTCACAGATAAGTAACAAAGCATTCATACCTTTATTGAGTCTACATCTTTTCTTGCTTTGTTTTGGAGTAAATTATCCCCACCTTTTTGTAAGTATAGCTTATCGTCCCTCATGACCCATTGGAGTTGTTTTTTTTGTAATTATTCACAGATAAACCTCTCTTTTGTAATCTATTTCTATATCAATGAAATGGATTTTGTTTCTTATATATAAAAAAAGTTTATGAATAGAACATTTACGATTTTGGTGCCATATTTAATATGGATACACGTACATAATGAGCAACTGAAAAGATATATTAAAACAGCTAGACAAAAGCATCCTAAAAGCCATGGAACAAGGAGTACCCATGCCAAGGAGGAATCTCACAACATGCCTCAATTTAAGTTAATCAGAAAGAAAGGGGTGTTACTTGGTTGTCTTGGAGTAAATTATCCCCACCTGTTTGTAATTATAGCTTATCATCCCTCATGACCCATTGGAGGTGTTTTTTGTAATTATTCACATATAGGTCTCTCTTTTGTAATCTATATCATATATCAATGAAATGGTTTCTGTATCCTATATAAAAAAAGGTTTATGGATAGGACATTTACGATTTTGGTGCCATATTTATATGGATACACGTACATAATGAGAAACAAAGAAGATATATTAAAACAGCCAGACAAAAGCATCCTAAAAGCCATGGGACAAGGAGTACCCATGCCAAGGAGGAATCTCACAACACGCCTCAATTTAAGTTAATCTGAAAGAAAGGGGTGTTACTTGGCATTTCACAAAAAAACCTCAATTTAAGTTAATTTGAACGAAGGGGTGTTACAAGTGGAACGTTCCATCCTTACTAGAGGAACATTAAGAGCACTCCAATTTAAGAGGTTGTTTACAGTACGTAATCATAAAAATTTACAAAAGAATCAAACTTATTTGAGAACATTTTTGAGTCTCTTTTTCCAGAGGTGCCAAAGGACAACACTTCGAGTATATGACCACAAAACTCTAGCTTTGTTTTTAAACCATCAGCTTGAGAGCATTTATAAAATCTCATCTTTCATCTTTTTATGCGCACACCACATAACATTTGAATGTTGGCACATGAAGTTCCAACCCCTAGAAGCATAATTGTAATGAAGGAAAAAGTGACTATGAGATTCATCACTGTTGTTGCGCATTAATCATACTTGAGGAGATAAAGATATTCGTGGGTTCCTCCTCTGTCCATGGTGTTTAAACTGCCATGAGCAAGGCTCCAAGTAAGCTGTATTATTCTAGATTCACTTGTTGGAAACGTAGGAGTTGCTAGATCTTTTATTGAACCATTGAGGCTTCATTTTGATCCAAATTGTACAATATAAATTATATACTATATGCATTTTACATTGGTTTTGAACTCTACTAAGAACGAACTTTACTTTTCTACAATGAGGTTCTACTAAAATGTAAATTGAATTCTCGCATAAGAACTAAGAAGGTTCTTTGAGAAAAGAACAACTGAGTTCCTAGAGAATTATACCGATCTTTCAATTTCCCTGACAGCCTTTTTTTGGTATGCCGTTCAAGGAAAAATTTCAGCTTTCCTATTCTCTTGATTAACCTGGATCAGGCTTGTTCTTAGCAACCCCCTCTTGAAGAGATATTCCTTATCTCCCTTTATATGTTTCTCTGCTTGCATATTATTATTATTATTATTATATATTATTTATTATTTTTAAATTGAGTTTCTCTCTTTCCTATCCCAAAAAGGAAAGAAAGAAAGAAAAATAGAACCTAAGAAATATTTCAAAATAAAATATTTTCCATGATAGGATCTACAGCTGGCACTGCCAATGGACCTTTTTGGTCCTACTGAGAACTGCATCACCACATTGAGAGGATATTTGGTATATGTCTCCTTTATTTTATGAAAGTAGTTGGTTCATAGATGTGCCTGATGGTTGATCTCATATCTAATATTCTATGGAAGTCAGCTGGGCACAACTTTTTCATGTATTTGAATGTTGGGGCTCGATCTTTGTGAATTGGATATTTTGTCGAACACATTGAGAGAATTGGATGTGGTTAGAAATCGTGTCATGTGGTTGGTGCATGTACATCGTACTTGAGTTAGATCATGAGGATTTTGATGTTCCTAAACTTTGGATTTTTTTTTTAATGTTTCTTACTCATTTCTTTACAGCTATACAGGAATAGGGGTGAGAAGCAATTGGCAAGACAGGCATTTGATTATGCCAGAAGTATAGATCCTTCACTAGCGATACCCTGGGCTGGCATGTCGGCTGATTTGAACATTAGGTGATATATAAATGTTCTTTTTGAGGTGTTTTTCATCATGAAGAAAATATTTGTTATTATGTAATGGGGCCGGGGGGGGGGGGGGGGGAGGAGAGATTAAGGATGTTGGATTGGTTGCATTTAGTGAGTAGCATATCACACTTTTAACTATGAGATTTTTACTTGACAGGGAGTCCACATCAGATGAGGCATTTGAGAGCTGTTTGAGAGCTGCACAAATACTACCTGTAATTTTTCTGTCTTAATATCATCTATATAATAGCATTGAAACCAATGCGGTTGAAAGGATTTGCTCAAATTGATTCTGCTTTAAGATAAAAGAGATCAACTACTCTGTTTTACTATTAATTAATTACTTTTTAATGCTTGGATACTTTCCTTAATAAAAATTTTCCTTTCCATTTTGAGGACCCCCACACCAAACCACCACCACCACCACACACACACAAAGAAAAAATGAAGAGAAAAGAAAAGGCTATTCTTTCTAACATTTTTTATGGACTTTTTTTTATTGACTTCTGCGCATCTGTTGGATTTTACTTGGTGTTTGTCCAAATTTTTTTTCTGAAAACAATATCCTTGTAGGTGGCGGAATTCCAAATTGGTCTTGCCAAGCTTTCTCTGCAGGCAGGCCATCTTTCATCTCCACAGGTCTTATTATTGTCAAGTGATGGATGAAATTTTACTTGATAACCTTTTTGCTTCAGAATGCATTGATGAATTTTTCTTTTATGTCCAGGTGTTTGGAGCTATACGTCAGGCTGTTCAACTTGCACCTTGTTACCCTGAATCCTATAATCTAAATGGACTAGTTTTTGAGGCTCAATTAGATTATCAATCTGCTGTTGCTGCGTATCGTCTAGCACGCCTCACAATTAGCCATTTTTCAGATAGAGTTCCAAGGTCTCATGTCAGAGATATATCGATCAACTTAGCCAGATCACTCTGCATGGTGAAGTTTACTATTTTTTTTTTGGACCTCTACATCTGTGTGTACCATGAAACCTAAAACCCTACTATTTTTCCCTATGTATTACTATTCTTGGATGCAGAAGTGTCTGATATTAATTCATAAAAGGCAAATTTTCTTTCTCTGAACTGCTATATATATATATATATATATATATATATATTTTCCTTTTTTTGTGCAGGTAGGAAATTTCTTGGAAGCTTTGCAGGAATGTGAAAATTTGAGTAAAGAAGGTTCTGATTTTGACTTATTGAAGCTAATTCTTTTCAGTTTATTGTTATAAAAGTGAGAAATCTCTAACAAATTAGTGTCAGAGATTTGAAGTTTTTGGTGGTTCCAGGAATGCTCGATGTTGAAGGTTTGCAGGTATGTGCTTTCTCTCTATGGAAACTTGGAAAGAATGACCAGGCCCTTAGCACTGCGAGAACCCTTGCTTCTGGCATTTCTACCATGGAAAGAACACGTATTGCTGCATCTGTTAGTTTCATATGTAGATTATTGTATTCGATATCTGGATTGGATTCTGCAATTAGCAGTATCATGAAGATGCCAACCAATTTTTTCCAGTGTTCAAAAATGAGTTTTGTAGTGGCAGCTGTTCATGCCATTGATTGGTGTGATCGGCTAGAGTCCATTGTTTTAAGCAGCCGTTCCTGCCTCCAGTCTCATGAAGAGATCACTAGAATGCACAATTTGGTTGCTCTTTCTAAGCTGGTTGGCCTCAATTCTCGCTGTTGGAACCTGAGTCTCTTACATTTTCTGTTTTTGTGCATGTGTTAACACAGTGACTTAGATACAATCCTTTTTGGCCAAACAGATCAAACATCGAACGGATAACTGCCTGGGATTCCAGAGTGGAGTGATGCATCTTAGAAAAGCTCTTCATGCATACCCCAATAGTAGTTCGATAAGGTAGATCTATTTTATAATGAAGATTTTTGTTCACAATTAACCTTGTCTCCCTTTTTTCTTTTTTTTTTTTTTTTATTTTTAACAAGAAATGAAACTTTTCATTGATGAAATGAAAAGAGACTGATGCTCAAAAGATACAAACTCTCAAAGGGAGTGAATGAAAATAGGCTACAAAATAAAAAAAATAAATTAAATTGCTCAATTTCGAAGATCTTCTGAATTACAATCCAACCATATTTATGAAATGAGAACTTTGATTGAATTGACCCAAAATAATTGTGATCTCGGAGGCGATGAAATCCTGAAAAGAAGCTCATCTGAGATTAGGCTACTGTTAAACAAAAACCAAATAAGAATATTTATTCTTTTGATCAGTTCAACTTCCAAATTGCTGAAAGGGCTCAAATTGCAAGGGAGAAGATGGGGCCAGCTGCCTAGATAAAGATTAATCCAAATAAACTCCCGAAGATTCTAAAATTCACTTTCTGGATTCTTCAATTCCCCTAATTTTTGCTGCTGCAATCACTTGAAAAGAAAAGACAAAATAAAACTTTTCCTTAACAGACTTCGAAAATTGATGATCCATGAAAGGCCTGAAGAATTCGAAAGACCAAAACTTATTTTAGAATGACCAAAACTTTCTACACTCCTTGAAGCTTTGGATATGCAGACCCAAGGACTTCTAAGGGTAAAAGTAAATCTGTACTCAGTATGGGAAAAATACTCGATGTATTCTTCATTAGAGAGTCACTAATATATATAGGTACACAAGGGAACCCTAAACTAAAGAGTGTAGAATTACAATAAAGGACAACCATACATAATAATACATATTATAACATTCTCCCTCAAGCTGGAGCAAATATGTCAACCATGCCCATCTTGTTGCAAAGATAATTTATTCTTGCTCGATTTATGGCTTTGGTAAGGATATCTCCTAATTGTTCTCTAGCCTTCACATATCCTATGGATACCAATCTTTGTTGTATTTTCTCACAAATGAATGACAATCCACTTCAATATGTTTAGTCCTCTCATAAAACACTGGATTAGCCGCCATGTGAAGTGCAACTTGATTATCACAGCACAATTTAGCTGACATAGTAATACTGAAGCCTATCTTAGTCAAAAATTGATATATCCACAGTATTTCACACACAGACTATGCCATAGCTGTATATTCCAATTCAACACTTGAACATGTAACTACATTTTGCTTCTTACTCTTCCACGATACCAAATTGCCTCCTACAAAAACACAATATCCAAAAGTTTATCTTCTATCTTCTTTAGATCCTGTCCAATCAACATCTGAAAAACATTCAACTTTTGTATAACCATGATTTTTATATAAGATTCCATGCCTAGGTGCAACTTTTAGGTAGCATAGAATTTGTTCCACTGTAGCCCAATGATCCACTGTAAGTGAAGACATATACTGACTTACAACACTTGCTAAAAAAACGATATCTGATTGTGTCACTGTTAGATAATTAAACTTCCCAACCAATGCTGTGTATCTCTTACGATCTTTAAATGATTCTCCTTCTTTGGTGAGTTGCAAATTAGGTATCATCGGAGTACTACATGGTTTAATTCCCAGTTTTCTTGTCTCAGATAACAAATCAAGTATATATTTCCATTGTGACAAAAAGATACATTTCTTGCTTCTCATCACTTTAATGCCCAGAAAATACTTTAGTGTTCTCAGATCCTTAGTATGAAACTGACCCTAAAAGAAAATTTTCAAAGAAGATATACCTGATGTATCATTTCGAGTGATAACAATATCATCGACGTACACAACAAGCAGAGTAATATCATTCTCAAATCGTCGATAGAAAACAGGATCATACGTACTTTTCTTCATTCCAAACTTCCCAAGTGCTTGACTAAATTTACCAAACCATGCTCGTGGGCTCTATTTCAATCCATACAATGATTTTCTAAGACAACAAACTTTATCCCCCCCCCCCCCCCCCAATGAGTAATAAATCCAGTTGGTTGCTCCATATAAACTTCCTCTTGAAGATCACCTTGGAGAAACACATTCTTGATGTCAAGTTGATGCAAATGCCAACATTGAGTAGCAGCCATGGAAATGAACAATCGAATAGAAGTTAATTTAGCAATCGGAGCAAATGTGTCAGAATAATCTATCCCATAAGTCTGAGCATAGCCTTTAGCAACAAGGTGTGCTTTCAAGCAAGCAATTGATCCGTCAGGCACTCTAGCAGTTTCAAGTAAATTTCGTTTTTTTCGTTCAGTGACTCCATTTTGGGATGGAGTGTCAGCGCAAGAAGATTGATGAATAATTCCATTTTTGCACAAGTAAGGTCCAAGCGTGTGAGAAAAATATTCAACAGCATTATCAGCTCGTAGAATTTTAAGAGAGACATTAAACTGATCTTGAATTTTAGCATGGAAAGTACAAAAGTGAGAAAGTAACTTAGAACGATTTTTCATTAAATATAACCAAGTCAGACGAAAATAATCTTCAACAAAAGTAACAAAATATTGAAATCCAGTTTTGGACAGTATTGGATAGGGACCCCAAACATCATAATGAACTAATTCAAATGGAGCACTAGCTCATTCATGGACTCTAGGACTCGAACTAAGTCGATGAAATTTGGAAAATTGACAAAACTCAAAATTTAACGAAGATAAAGAATGAAATTCTAGATAAATTTTCTTTAACACGGACAAAGACGGATGACCCAAACGACAATGGACTTCAAATGGGGATGCAACGCTAGAGCAAACCACAAGGTTCAATATCTGCTAATCAAGATGTAAAGACCTCCAGACTTGTATCCTTTACTAATAAGCTTCTTCGTCATACGATCTTGAAACAAGCAATAACCAGGGGAAAAGGAGAAAGGTCACAAGTGAGTTTACTAATAGAGATCAAGTTAAACGAGAGTCGAGGCAAATGCATGACAAAAGACAAAGGAAGTGAGGGTGCAATGGTGCTAGATCCAAGAATTGAGGATATTGATCCGTTTGCCAAAGTGTCAGTTGGAAAAGGTGCAGGTGACAAAGATGTAGAAAATAAGCTAAAATTACTTGTCATATGAACTGCGGCACTAGAGTCTATGACCCATTTAGTAGAGAATGTAAGAAGACAATGATTCATGTTACCTGACTCAACAAGAGTTGCAATAGGATTCAATGAAGAAGATGCTTGCAATGATTCTTGGTACAACTGGAATTTAGCAAAATCGTCTGCAGAAATAATAACCGACCTCTAAAATGTATCATTGGTGGAAGCAAGCTGAGCAACTTGAGGTCTTTGATCCTTATTCAACAACTTCCGATAGTCACGTTTCATGTGAACAAGCTTACTACAATAGTTACATACAATCTCTTGCGAATCTCTTTGCCGATTATCAGAATCAAGTCTCTGAGTATTGATGCAGTGACCTTAGGATTATTCCGACTAATGAGAGCACTATTGGGTTGAGGAACAGACAAATCAGATGAAGAGTTTTTTGTACGGAGGACTCTACTAAAGACTTCGTTCAAAGAAGGGATCTCGGAGCCAGAGAGAATTTGTGATTTGGCCAATTCAAATTCAGGTGAAAGGCTATTCAGAAAGCTTATGATACCCATCTTCTCTCGCTGAGTTTGTTGAACCTTTATATCCATACTAAATGGGAGTAATGTATTAAGTTCTGCACACGTCTTTTTAACTTGCATAAAGTAGTTCGTAATGGATTGTTCTTTCTGTTCCGCATGAAAGAAGGCCGTGCAAACTTCATACATTCTATTGACTTGCTCTTTTCCTGAGTATAAGAATTCTAAAAATTCGAGCAGTTCCTTCGTAGAATCACGATGATTTACCAAGCCAACTATTTCACTCTCAATTGAATTCTTGATTAGAATGTACAATTGAGCGTCATTGCAAAGCCAAGCTTCCTTTGTGTCATCCTTTGGCGGATCTCGATCAATATGATCATCTATATCAGTGCTTCGTAGATAAAACCGAATCGTTCGATTCAATCATAATGGTAAATCACTAATCAACCCAAAAGCAAGTTGATGGGTTCTGGTAAATTTAATTATATCAAACACTCAAATACTCCACCTCACTTGTGGGCTGAAAATTTGTAGAAGGCCCAACAAGTGGAGATCAATATTAATTGGGGAGGAAATGACATTACAGGGGATTGAACACATGACCTTTTCCTTTGATACCATGTTAAATCACCAATCAACCTAAAAGTTTAAGCTGATGGGTTATGGTAAATTTAATTACATCAAACACTCCAACACATAATAATTGGAGCTATTTAACTTATGCTCCCTGATCTTTGACGAAAGAGGAACCATATTAGATACTACCATAGGTTTCATCTAAGCCATTAGTTATACAAAAACAACAGATAAACACCAAGAGAAACAAAAATAGATCTAAATGGCAAGAAAAAAACAACCAAATCACATGCAAACAACAAAACATGAGACAAACCAAGGAGTTATTGTTGAATCCAAAGGCACAGAACGATAGGAACGTCAAGCCAAAACGAACCTAGGCGGCGGAATCTTGATCAGAGCTCTCACGTGTTGGTGTGTGGCGATGGACATAGTTACTTCCGACGGCATGTGTAGCTCACATGCGGTTCCTTCTGGCGAACGGTGACGACGATCTTGCTCTACAGACGGCGGCGCTCCTTGTGAGGTAGGTTGTGTTAACAAACGCCCACTCTAAAGTGATGACTCAAACTTCAAACCCTATCCTCACTTAGAAGAGAGAAAAACCCTAATCGCCAAACGAAAATTCTAAACCCTAGGGATGCTCTTCTACCATGTACTCAGTATTGGGAAAATACTCGATGTATTCTTCATCAGAGAGTCACTAATAAATATAGGTACACAAGGGAATCCTAAACTAAAGAATGTACAATTACAACAAAGGACAACTATATATTATAACACTTTCAACAGTGTGCCAATTGTAAAGAATTGAACCCTGAAAACTTGTTATCACCTTTCTTCAAAAGGAATGAGGCTCATCAATATATCGCCAAACTCATGTAGCAACGAGACCAATATTTCTGGCTGATTTGAAAAGATACATTGACATATGAAGATAGGACTTTCAACACATTTATTTCCATGGGACCGTCCAAATGATTCGACATGAGTCCATATGATGCCTTTAGAACTCCACAAAGACTTGATTAATCTCATATCAAAATTTTCAATCTTGGATTCTTGAATAAGAACCATATCTAGTCATTGATACTGTAAAAAATTCTTCAAGGCTAAACTTTTGGAGCAAACATTTCAACTTCTTGAAATCCATGAAATGATTTTTATTAGAAACAAGGGGATATAACAACCTAACACGACTAGAGTTTAATTGGCTAAGACGTGTTTGACCAAGAGGTCTGAAGTTTGAATTCCTCACCCCCACATGTTGAACTCAAAAAAAGTGGAGAGAACGGCCTTATCCGAATCCCCTAAATTAGACCAATACACTGTCCTTTGCTTCTGATGTTGGAAGAATTTCACGAACTTAAAGACCACAAACTTCAAAAAAGGAAGAGAATTTCCTTTTTTCCAGTGCGGGAGAAGGAGAAGAAAGATCAGTACTGTTATTAGGGCTTTTAAGGAACCAAAAGCCTCTTTAAAGTTTAAATGACTCCTCAAAAATGATGTCATCTTGCAAATTATTGGTCTGGAGAGGAATTTCCATTTCAAGACTAATTAAAGCTCACTTCTGCTTCATTATCAGAATCATCAAAATCGTTCATGGAAGAGGACTGGCTATTTGAATGACCATTGGATGAATTAATAACTCCAATGATAAATTAGAATCTATTTGTCAAGCTGAAAAGACATCTAAATGATTTGAAAAGCCATCTGAATAATTGGAAATCATTGGAGGAAGAGGTAATAAAAGCTGTTTCAATTTTGTATTCAAATCTTCAAAGCTACCGTTCTTCTCTGTGAAGCCCAAGAGACTCGAGCATGTCTCTTCAATAATGTTAGAGTTAAGGATGTTATCCTCGGGAATAGTAGGATAAGAGAAGTCTTGGACTTTTTTCCTTGTGTAATAGAAAGGATAGGCTTCATAAATAGATTTTTTGGACTTTTTTCCTTGTGTAATAGAAAGGATAGGCTTCATAAATAGATTTTTTCAACTCCTTAATACTTTTGGGGGGAGGAGACCCATTTTCCAAGATTACTCCTGAAGAGGCACCTGAATTCTCTCGAAATGCCGTTAATAGGCGCTTTGTCTTCTCTCAAAATGCCATTAATAGGCGTCTATGTTCTCTCGAAATGCCATTAGTAGGTGCCTATGTTCTCTCGAAATGCCATTAATAGGTTGTTGAACCTTTGATTGAGACTCATGCAAACCTTGAACAATTAATGAACTTCAAAAGAAGAATTTCCTGTTGGCAAAATCAATACTTCTAAGTCTTCCTTGTCCGAGGACAAATGAAGGAGGTATTAAGGGCGTCCTTTCATTTTCTATCACCATTGTAATTTGATTTAAATCCAGGGCATTCTATTAGTCGTTGAGATCTAGTTTTCCTTTTATGGAGAGAGATATATGAGGACGAAACATCACCAAATCCAATGAAAGAATTGCCCTACTTCTGTCTTTGATTTCGATGTTGGTAGGGAGAAAACCACGAGTTCCTTTTTACCTCAATGCCAGCTGAACTACAATCCAACTTGTTGAGGGTTTTAGATGATATCCTAATTAAGCCACCAAAATGTATGCCAATAGCTTTAAAACAACTGAGTCCAATATTTCAAAGGTAAGTTCTTGGTATTGATTCACTGTCCATAACTAATGATAAACTCCGGTTTGCATGGCATCAATACTGGGTATCTGATAAATGAATTCAAAATTTTTTCCCATGTCTCTCTCCTCCCTTTCTCTCCTCTCCTTCCTTCTCATTCTTCCCCTCCCTTCAGCCACTACCCCTGCCCTTTCAGCCATGCCTCATCACCATTCTAAACGTTTTTTTGGTACACATTAAGTCTGTGAAAGATGCCAGCGTCGAGCCTATCTTTCAGGGTTTAAAAAAAAACCTTCTCCTTAGAAGCTGAACCCAAGAAAGCCAACATTTTTCGTATTACAGAAACAAGCCATCAAAGCTTTTCCCTCACCTTTGCCAAAGAGTCCCTGTCATGGTTCCATGCGTGATTCACTAGGTTGTGTGATCTTCCATTAACCCAAAAAGTTCTTCAATGAAATGAGGGTTGAGGAGAGTGTTATTTGGGTTGAGAAAATCTTTAACAAAAAAGGGCATTGTGCGGAGATAGCAAAGATGGGAGCAAATGGAGGCTTACATAAGCTCATTCTCCAGTTGGTGAGGAAAGGAAGGGTTGGAGAAGCTTGATATCCATCATTAACTCCTTCACTAGCCAAAAGCCCTCGATTATTAATGGAGCTCCTAGGTACAAAGATGCATTGAAAAAGAGCCTTAATGAGCCCACCAACCACACCAACCAGCTTATTAAAATCAACGATAATGATCATTCCTCCCCTCAGTTTGCAACTTTATATCTCTCATCTTCAGTCATTGTCCAAAGGGAGCATTTTCACGACAACTGGCATGATATCATGCGTGCCCTATAGCAAAACCTCTCGACATTCTCCTCTGTTAGCCCTTTTCAACCGAACAAGGCTTTGCTCTCGTGTGAGGATAATGAACAAGCTTGCATCTTAACAAACATCAAGGGATGGTATAAGGTGGGTAAATATCAAGTGAGTTTCTTCCCTTGTAGTGCTGATAATATGCTTGGTGAACCAAAGGTACCTTCTTATGGAGGATGGATCAAGGTTCAAAATCTACCATTAGACAAATGGTCCTTAGAGACCTTAAAAAAGATTGGTGAAGAATGTGGTGGGTATTTGGAAACAACCAACAAGACTTTGTCACGTATGGACATGATGGAGGTATGCATCAAGGTGAAAGAAAACTATCATGGCTTTCTCCCGGTAGAAATTCATTTGCCATCATCATTTTCAACACAAATCTTGGTTAAAATTGATGCCTTCTTTGTGGAAGACTACTCCATCGGATATATGCCGGAGTTCATGAAAAAATCCCACCCTTACCGCAGTGAAAAGCAAGCCACATGCATCCCATGTGATAACCCCTGCTTTTCTGAAAAATCCACCAGAAAAGTTCCATCGAGCAACCCATTCTGTAGCTACGGAGGTACTATTGACAGAACCTTATATGAGCCAAAGCCCAATTTGACTGACAAAGAAGTGGGCCCACCAATTTCCCCCTCCCACACTGAACGTATAACTCCTTTTGTCACTTAACTTGTGAAAAGCGGGCCCCACAACCAACCTATCCCATAGTCATCTGATTTAAATACCCATCTTGTCCAGCCATCCAAACCAATTTCTCTGCCATATAAAGACTTTGATAAGGTCCCATCACATCATGCGTTGCCCTCTGTCCAAAAGCCCCCATCCACAGATCCTCCCCCATCTCTCTCTCTCCCCGGTGTGGTGCCGAAATTACCATTGTCATAAACAACAAAAAAACAAATATTCTCACCGGTACCAAATTTTCCACAAATACCGAACTTCTTCTATCAGAATCTGATTGCAACCTTTCATCCCCTTGCTCATAATCCATGAATGGGTCGACCATAGGCTATAACTCCCTTTGAATCACCGCCAAATATATCCATCCTCTTTGAAGTACCCATTTTCTCTCCGCCACCAAATGTTAATCCCTTTCCTTTATCTATCG
The DNA here is from genome assembly GCA_033996785.1 of Trichosanthes truncata. Taxonomy (NCBI): domain Eukaryota; kingdom Viridiplantae; phylum Streptophyta; class Magnoliopsida; order Cucurbitales; family Cucurbitaceae; genus Trichosanthes; species Trichosanthes truncata. The sequence goes on along the minus strand of JAWPNB010000009.1, from coordinate 432,163 downwards.
AGGGACCATCTCTTGACATAGTTTGTCCTACGGTGGAGCAACAAATATTGTGTGAAAAGGGTTACCCTTCTCTCGACTTGGATATGGAAGCCACATTTGATTCGGAAACTGTGGGACGATACCACACTAAAGACCGAACCATTTATTTACCCATTCTCTTTCCATGGTTGGCAGAGAATGGTATGTGCATCATGCCTATACCCACCAAGCAAAACAACTCAATGGCTTCTAAGAAGAAGATCAAATGGTTGAGGGAACTTGAAATGTTTAGGGAATTATAACAAGCCAAGCAACAACAAAGATGTTATTGTTGAGGGGTCGATATCATCTAAATGATTTTTATCACTTGGAATGTTAGGAGACTTGGCTCATGTAAAAAGAGAGCCCTCATATAGGATTTTTTTAGAGCCTACAATCCTTCTCTCGTCATTATTCAGGAGACGAAATTTGTAGCCATTGATAGGAGGTTCATTAAATCCATTTGGAGTTCTAGAGACCTTGCTTGGGCCTATATTGAGGCTGTTGGTGCCTTGGGTGGAATTGTCACTCTGGAAAGAGTCTTTACTAAATGTCTTGGAGATCGTTGAAGGTATTTTCTCCCTTTTGGTCCATTTCTCTCTTGCTGATGGCTTCTCTTTTTGGGTCACAGGGGTTTATGGGCCAAATTCTTCATCTACTAGAATTTTTTTTTGGAAGGAGCTCACTGTTCTGAGGGGTCTTTGCCAACCAAATTAGATTTTGGGAGGAGACTTTAATATCACAAGATGGTTGAGGACATACTTTCTTTGATTAACAAAGATACTCTTCTTCAATCTTGCAAATCCCATCCTTAGGAAATATTTCAACGGTCCCAAGTCCTTGATTTGAAGCTCACTTGCAAGATTTTTCTTGAGATCAACTAAACCAGCTTCTTCATCACCTGTGAGAATAATATCTACATAGACAATCAAAATTGAGATTTTATTATTCTCAGAGTGTTTATAAAATATAGTATAATATGTTTGACTTCGAAAAAATCCATAGCTAGACACAAAATTTCCAAAACGCTCAAACCAAGCTCTCGGAGACTTTAAGACCATAAAGGGATTTCTTTAATTTGCAAATTTTACATTCAAGTTCCTTTTCAAAACTTGGTGGTAAGCTCATTAAAACCTCGTCCTCAAGATTGTCATTCAGAAAGGCATTTTTCATGTCAAGTTGGTAAAACGACCAATCAAATTGACTGCAAGTGATAAAAGGACTCTAATAGAGTTAATGTTTAGCAACATGGGCAAAAGTTTCCTGATAATCAATCCCATATGTTTGAGTAAAACCTTTAGCTACCTGTCTGGCCTTATATCTTTCAGTACTGCCATCAGCATTATATTTTATAGTGAACACCCATTTACAACCCACTGATTTCTTATCTTTTGGCAACTTTGTTATTTCCCAAGTTCCATTTTGTTTTAAAGCATTCATCTCCTCCATAACTGCTACTTTCCAATTTGGATCTTCTAAGGCCTCATGTATATTCCTTGGAACAAATAAGTCATTTATCCTAAATGTGAAAGCTTTATGACTATTGGACAAATTTTGATAAGATATGTAGTTTGCAATAGGATATTTGGTACAACTTCGAGTATTTTTTCTAAGGGCTATAGGAACATCAAGGTCAGACACCACTGGCAAAGTATTTTGAATAGTTGAAGAAGTAGGAATGGAGGAAGGATTACCAAGTTTTTCAGTTTCATTTGACAGAGTCTCAGATTGGCTCTGTAAAGGATGAACTATCTGGTCTTGGTTCCTCTAATTGAATTTTCTTAAACTCGAGAACTTGATCAATAGGATTATTCTGTAGTATTTCTCCCCTTAATTGAGACGTTTCTACACTTGGCATCGAAGGACTAGTAACATCAAGACAAATAAGTCTAGGAAGAGGAGTAGAAACATCCCAAAAGTGATCTTCCAGATTTGGTTTCTCCCCTTGAAGATAACTTTGGGTAAAAAATGGTTGATTTTCTAAAAAAGACACATCCATGCTCACTAAAAGTTTTTTTTGTTTGAGGATCAAAACATTTATAACCTTTTTGACTTGAAGAGTAACCTATGAAAATACATTTTGTGAATGCTAAAGGTTTGAGAGAATGAGTATATTCCATTCCATTCACTAAAGAGATATATATATACAAGTGTACAAGGTTAACCTAATTAGGAGAAAGTGAAAAGACAATAAAGGACAACTCAACTATTATATTTACAAAAATACAATTATACTAATATAAGAACTCTAACACTCCCCCTCAAGTTGGAGCATATATATTCATCATGCCCAACTTGTTAGAGAGGTAATCTATTCGTGCTCCATTCAATGCCTTGGTGAAGATATCTCCTAATTGCTCTCCAGTCTTCACGAATTCTGTCGATACCAAACCTTGTTGTATCTTCTCACGTACAAAATGGCAGTCAACCTCAATGTGTTTAGTTCGCTCATGAAATACTGGATTAGATGCTATATGCAGAGCTGCTTGATTATCACACCATAATTTTGTTGGTGTTGTAATATCAAATCCTAATTCAATAAGAAGTTGACGTATCCAGACTAGTTCACATACAGATTGTGCCATTGCTCTATATTCTGATTCAGCACTTGACCATGATACCACATTTTGTTTCTTACTCTTCCAAGAAACCAAATTTCCACCTACGAATACACAATATCCTGAAGTTGATCTTCTATCTTCCTTAGATCCTGCCCAATCAGCATCTGAGAAACATTCAATGTTAATATGCCCATGACTCTTATATAATAAACCACGCCCAGGAGCTGCCTTTAAATAACACAAAATTTGTTCAACTGCATCCCAATGATCAACAGTAGGAGAAGACATATATTGGCTCACAATACTCACTGAATAAGCTATGTCTGGTCGAGTTACTGTAAGATAATTGAGTTTTCCCACTAACCTCCTATATCGTTCAGGATCTTTCAGTAATTCTCCCTCTTTTGTGAGCTGTAAATTAGGCATCATCGGGGTACTACATGGCTTAGCTCCTAACTTCCCTGTTTCAGTCAACAAGTCAATTACATATTTTCTCTGTGATAACATGATTCCCTTCTTGCTTCTCATTACCTCAATTCCTAGAAAATATTTCAGCATTCCCAAATCTTTTGTGTGGAATTGACTATGGAGAAAGGTCTTAAGAGATTGGATGCCCAATGCGTCATCACCTGTAATAACAATATCATCGACATACACAACCAACAAGATGACCCCACTCTCAGATCGCTTATAAAAGACAGAATGATCGAACTCACTCTTTCTCATTCCAAAGCCTTCAATCACCTGAGTGAATTTTCCAAACCATGCCCGTGGACTCTGTTTTAATCCATACAAGGATTTACGAAGGCGACATACCTTTCCATTCTCCCCCTGAGCAACAAATCCTGGAGGTTGCTCCATATACACCTCTTCCTCAAGATCACCGTGAAGAAAGGCGTTTTTAATATCAAGCTGATGCAACGGCCAGTGATGAATGGATGCTAACGAAATAAATAATCTGACAGAAGCCATTTTAGCAACAGGAGAAAAAGTGTCAGAATAGTCAACCCCATAAGTTTGGGCGTAGCCTTTAGCAACAAGGCGAGCTTTCAACCGAGCTACAGACCCATCTGGATTGACTTTAACCGCAAAGACCCACTTACAACCAATAGACTTCTTTCCTGCAGGAAGAGAAACTAAATCCCAAGTACAATTGCCATCTAAAGCAGTCATCTCCTCTACCATTGCAGCACGCCAACCAGGTTGAGACAAAGCTTCATGAACAGTCTTAGGAACAGACAAAGACTGTAGGGATGCAATGAAAGAACAGGTAGAAGATGACAAATGGTTATAAGAAACAAAAGAGGATAGAGGATATGTGCACTGGCGCTTACCTTTACGAAGAGCAATAGGAAGATCATCGCTTGTGCCTGGATCCACTGATGAAGAAGCCTCTGGTTCAGGGCATGAAACTGAAGGCGGTGGTCGTCGAGAATAAACCTGAGTGATAGGTGGGTGAGAAGAAACAGGAACAACTGGAGATGAAGTTCGAGAGGACTCACAGGAGGAGAGAATTGTGTAAACAAGAAAATCATCATCGTTCTCTTTATGCTCCCCCTTACTCTGACTCGAAGGAGAAAAGAAAGAAGAGTCTTCAAAGAATGTGACATCAGGAGAGACAAAGTAACGATTGAGACTAGGACAATAACACCGATACCCTTTTTGGACACGAGAATAACCAAGGAATATGCATTTTAAGGACTTTGGGTCTAGTTTGGTGAGTTGAGGGCAAACATCCCGAACAAAGCAAGTACAACCAAAGATTTTGGGTGTAAGAGGAAATGAAGGAAGTTTGGGGCACAAAATACTATAAGGTATCGCACCCTTTAAAACTGAAGAGGGCATGCGATTTATTAAGAAACAAGCCGTCGATACAGCATCAGCCCAAAAGTATTTTGGGACATTCATCTGAAACATTAAGGCTCTCGCTGTTTCAAGGAGATGTCGATTTTTGCGTTCTGCAACCCCATTTTGAGATGGAGTATAAACACACGAGGATTGATGGAGAATTCCATGTTCACTTAAATAGGAACTAAGAGCATGGGAGAAGTATTCTTTAGCATTATCACTTCTTAGAACTTTAAGAGAACCGCTAAATTGAGTTCGAATTTCAGCATGAAAGTTACGAAAATGAGAAAGCAACTCAGAACGATCTTTCATTAAATATAACCAAGTTACACGAGAAAAATCGTCGACAAATGTAACGAAATACCGAAACCCCCTCTTAGACTCAACAGGACACGGACCCCAAACATCAGAATGAACTAAATCAAATGGAGCACTAGCTCGTTTATTGACTCTGGGATACAAACTCAGACGATGAAATTTAGCAAACTGACAGGACTCGCAATCTAAAGAAGACAAATGATTAAACTGAGGACGAAGACTCTTCAAGACAGAAAGAGATGGATGACCCAAACGACAATGTTCTTCAAAGAGAGAGGACACTTTAGAGCATGTAACAGCTGTGGATACTTGTGGTTCAAAAATGTAGAGACCTCCAGATTCACGCCCTTTACCAATAGTCCTCTTCGTCAAAAGATCCTGAAATAAGCAATAACCAGGAAAGAATAAGACACAACAATTAAGATCGCGAGTGAGTTTACTAACCGAAATTAAGTTAAAAGAGAACTGTGGCAAACTTAAAACAGAAGACAACGAAATTGAGGAGGTAAGATTGACAGTGCCTGATCCTAAAACAGGAGAGGTGGTGCCGTCGGCTATAGTAACATTAGGGGAAGATGTAGACGAACGAATGTTAGAGAATAAATTGGGATTACCTGTCATGTGATCAGAAGCGCCAGAGTCTATGACCCATTTTGAAGAGGAGGAAAGGAGACATGTAGATGTGTTACCTGTGTCGGCAATGGCAGTAATGGGAGTAGAAGATGACGCTTTTAATGACTCTTGATACTGTCGAAATTTAGCAAACTCCTCAGCAGAAATCGAAATAGACTTGTCACTGTTATCAGGAGTAGAGGCAACATGCGCAGATGGGAACCTCTGGCCCTTATTCAGCAATTTTCTGCAATCACGTTTCATATGTCCAGGCTTATGACAATAGTGGCAAACAATATCTCCTGAATTTGCTCTCTGAGTGTTCGGATTTCCTCTGAACGTGTTGGGTCCAACCCCTCTATTTCCTTTATACTCACCTGCCTGACCAACCAAGGCGCTATTAGACTCAAATGGCAAGATCGCTTGCGACTTTTCAGTACGAAGTATTCTAGTATAAGCATCTTCCAGCGAAGAGATTTCTGAGCTAGACAGAACTTGATATTTGGCCATATCATATTTAGAGGCAAGACCAACCAAAAAACTCATAATGAATAATTGTTCACGTTGGGCAGTCTGAACTTTCACATCAGTACTCACGGGCAACAGAGCATTAAATTCTTCATACTTAGTTTTGCACTCCATAAAATAACTCGTTAGAGATTTGTCACCTTGATCCGGTTGAAAGAGATTCTTACACACATCGAACACTTTACTGATGTTCCCTTTCCCAGAGTAAAGAAATTCCAAATACTCTAAGAGTTCCTTGACAGATTCACAATGATTAACCAACCCAACGATCTCGCTCTCAATGGAGTTCTTTATCTGGAGAATAAGTCTAGAATCATCTCGTAACCAATTCTTCCTAGTATCATCAGTCGGTGGGGAATCGGCGGTGACGTGATCATCCATATCAAGACTCCGAAGATAATGACGAATATTTGTTCGCCATGAATAGAAGTTAGATCCATTAAGCTTATGTTCCGTAACCTTTAACACCATAGGAATCATCTCCGACATCACTATACCTTTCTTTTCAGCCATAAGTTTAAAAAAAACAGATAAACAAGATGTGAGATCTAAATCACAGCAAACCCTAAAGGTTTCAAGCAAGATATGGCTCAAAACACTATAAACCGAACACCCAATGAACTAAACCAACACAGAACACGAAAGAGGAGACCACGGCAAACTGACCCACGCAAAACGGAGCAAAATCCGGCGGCTCACGTGCCTCCACGCGCCGGCGCGTGAAACGGGCGGCAAAAAATTCCGGCGGCCCGTGTGGTTCACGCGCCGGTTAGTTTTCGACCAAAATTTCCGGATCGGCTGATCGGCGACTGGGCTTTCCAAAAAACCGGGCGGTGACGAAAAATTAGGCTGTGGACAGACCTCGTTGGTGGCGGCGGCTGCGAATTCCGGCGACAGATTTCGGCGACAGACCTAGTTGAGTTGATGCACAAAGCTCACAGCAAGACCAAAACCCTCAAAGAAGGTGTTCTAAACCTCAAACCCTAATGGTCACAAACTTCTAAACCTCAAACCCTAATGGTCACAAATCCCTAAGGACAAAAATTTTCCTAGAGAACCCTAGGGCTCTGATACCATGTGAATGCTAAAGGTTTGAGAGAATGAGTATATTCCATTCCATTCACTAAAGAGATATATATATACAAGTGTACAAGGTTAACCTAATTAGGAGAAAGTGAAAAGACAATAAAGGACAACTCAACTATTATATTTACAAAAATACAATTATACTAATATAAGAACTCTAACACATTTAACAGCTCTATGATCAAGTTTTGACCAAAAGTGACTAGGTATGTGAACATAAGTAGTACACCCAAAAACTTTGAGAGGTAAATCAGAATATATGTGAAATATTGGAAAAACATTTTTAAAGTAATCAATGAGAGTTTTAAAAGTCAAGATCTTACCAGCCATCCTATTTATTAGGTAAGCGGCTGTGAGAATTGCTTCACCCCATAAATATTTTGGAACATGCATGGAAAACATTATAACACGAGCTACTTCAAGTAAATGCCTATTTTTTATCTCAGCAATCCCATTCTATTGAGGAGTATCTCGACAAGTATAATGATGAACAATACCTTTATCTTTGAAAAATTCATTAAAATACTTAGTTCCATTATCATAGTGTAAAATGCAAATTTTGCTTTGAAATTGGGTTTTGATCATATTGTAAAATTTTTTAAAAATGTCTTTCACCTCATATTTTGTTTCCATTAAATAAACCCAAGATAGACGAGTATGATCGTCAATAAAAGTAACCAACCATCTTTTCTCACTGAGTCCTAATTTTGTACTCAGTATGGAGAGAAAAATGCACCTCATGTTATTCATAAGAAAGACTAGCATATATATAGGTACACAAGGAAACCCTAACTAAAGAATGTACAATTACTGTAAATGACATATATACATAATAATATATATATCATAACACTCCCCCTCAAGCTGGAGCAAATATGTCAAACATGCCCAGCTTGTTGCAGAGATAATTTATTCTTGCTCCATTTAAAGCTTTAGTAAAGATATCTCCCAGTTGTTCTCCAGTCTTTACATATCTCGTGAACACCAACCCTTGTTGAATTTTCTCACGAATGAAATGACAATCTACTTCAATGTGTTTAGTCCTCTCATGAAACACTGGATTAGACGCAATGTGATGTGCAGCTTGATTATCACACCACAATTTAGCTGGCATAGTAATATTGAAACCCATCTCAGTAAAAAATTGATGTATCCACACTATCTCACACACAGATTGTGCCATAGCTCTGTACTCTGACTCAACACTTGAACGTGAAACCACATTCTGCTTCTTACTCTTCCATGACACCAAATTGCCTCCTACAAAAACACAATATCCAGACGTTGATCTTCTATCTTCTTTAGATCCTGCCCAATCAGCATCTGAAAAACATTCAACTTTTGTATGACCATGATCTTTATATAAGATTCCACGCCCAGGTGCAGCTTTTAGGTAGCATAAAATTTGTTCTACTGCAACCTAATGATCCATGGTAGGTGAAGACATATATTGACTTACAACACTTACTGAATAAGCAATGTCTGGTCGTGTCACTGTCAGATAATCCAACTTCCCAACCAATCTTCTGTATCTTTCAGGATCTTTAAATGCTTCTCCTTCTTTGGTGAGTTGCAAATTAGGTATCATCGGAGTACTACATGGTTTAACTCCTAGTGTTCCTGTCTCAGATAACAAATTGAGTACATATTTTTGTTGCGACAAAAAGATACATTTCTTGCTTCTAATCACTTCAATACCTAGAAAATACTTCAGTGTTCCCAGATTCTTAGTGTGGAAATGACCCTGAAGGAAAGTTTTCAAAGAAGATATACCTGATGTATCATTCCCAGTGATAACGATATCATCGACGTACACAACCAGTAGAATTATACCATTCTCAGATCGTCGATAGAAAACAGAATGATCAGATGTACTTTTCTTCATTCCAAATTGCTCAAGTGCTTGACTAAACTTACCAAACCATGCTCATGGGCTCTGTTTCAATCCATACAACGATTTTCGAAGACGACAAACTTTATCACTCTCCCCTTGAGCAACAAACCCAGGTGGTTGCTCCATATATACCTCCTCTTGAAGATCACCATGGAGAAAAGCATTTTTAATGTCAAGTTGATGCAAATGCCAGCATTGAGTAGCAACCATGGAAATAAGTAAGCGAATAGAAGTGAATTTAGCAACCGGAGAAAATGTTTCAGAATAATCTATCCCATAAGTCTGAGCATAGCCTTTAGCAACAAGACGTGCTTTCAAACGAGCAACTGATCCGTCATGGTTAACCTTAATTGTAAACACCCATTTACACCCAATGACCTTCTTTCCAGCGGGACGAGATACTAAATCCCAAGTACCATTACCATCTAGAGCATTCATCTCTTCGATCATTGCATTACGCCAACCAGAATGAGATAAAGCTTCAGGAACAGAGGTAGGGATAGAGGTAGAATCAAGTGATGTAAGAAAAGAATATGTTGGTTGTGACAACTGGTGATAAGAAACAAATGAGGCAATAGGATAAATACAAGTGCGTTTACCTTTAGGAAGGGCAATGGGAAGCTCATCACGTATTCCTGGATCAGATGTCGAAGAATCTTCTGGTACAGGACATGTGTCTGAAGGTAGTGGTGGTGGCCGTCTGGAGTAAACCTGAGTAATGGGTGGACGATGAGGAATAGGTACTGAAGGAGATGGAGTCGGGAGGGAGGATGGAGAGACGATCTCATAGATAAGTAGGTCATCCTCCCCCTGACACGGACTTGACATTGATGGGCTAAAGGGCATATCTTCAAAAAACGTAACATCTGGAGAGACAAGATACTTGTTAAGACTAGGGCAATAACAATGATATCCCTTTTGAACTCGAGAATAACCGAGAAAGATGCATTTAAAGGATTTAGGATCTAACTTAGTACGATGAGGGCTAACATCCCGAGCAAAACAAGTGCAACCAAATATCTTTGGTGTAATAGGAAACAAGGCTTTTGTTGGACAAAGAACACGATAAGGGATTTCACCATTAAGAACAGAGGAAGACATTCTATTAATCAAAAAACAAGCTGTGGAAACTGCATCGGCCCAAAAATGTTTCGGAACCTGCATTTGAAAGGATAGTGCTCGAGCAGTTTCAAGTAAATGCCAGTTTTTTCGTTCAGCGACCCCATTTTGGGATGGAGTGTCAGCGCAAGAAGATTGGTTAATAATCCAATTTTTACACAAGTAAGATCCAAGCGTATGAGAAAAATATTCACCAGCATTATCAATTCGAAGAGTTTTAAGAGAGGCATTAAACTGATTTTTGAATTTCAGCATGAAAAGTACAAAAGTGAGTAACTCAGAACGATTTTTCATTAAATATAACCAAGTCAGACGAGAATAATCGTCAACAAAAGTAACAAAATATCGAAATCCAGTTTTTGACACTACAGGACAGGGACCCCAAACATCAGAATGAACTAATTCAAACGGAGCACTAGCTCGTTTATGGACTCTAGGACTCGAACTAAGACGATGAAATTTGGCAAACTGACAAGACTCACAATTCAACGAAGACAGAGTGAAATTCTGGATGAATTTTCTTTAACACTTGACAAAGACGGATGACCTAAACAACAATGGACTTCAAACGGAGATGCAACACCAGAACAGGCCATAGCTTTTGGTATCTGCTGATCAAAAGTGTAAAGGCCTTCAGACTCATATCCTTTACCAATAATCTTCTTCGTCATACGATCCTGAAACAAGCAATAGCCAGGAAAAAATGAGACAAAACAATTAAAGTTACGAATAAGTTTACTAACAGAAATCAAGTTAAACGAATGTCGAGGCAAATGCAAAATAGAAGACAAAGGGAGAGACGGGGTGAGATTAATGGTGCCTGATCCAAGAACAGAGGATGTGGATCCATCTGCCAAAGTGACAGTGGGAAAAGGTGTAGGTGACAAAGAGGTAGAAAATAAGCTAGAAGTACCTGTCATATGAGCTGTGGCACCAGAGTCTATAACCCATTTAGTGGAGGATGTAAGGAGACAATGATTCTTATTACCTGATTCAGCAAGAGTTGCAATAGGATTCGAGGAAGAAGATGCTTGCAATGATTCCTGATACAACTGGAATTTAGCAAACTCGTCTGCAGAAATAGTAACCGACCTCTCAGATGTATCATTGGTGGAAGCAAGCTGAGCAACTTGAGGCCAGCGACCTTTATTCAACAATTTCCGACAGTCACGTTTCATGTGACCAGGCTTACGACAATAGTGACATATTATATCCTGTGAATCTTGTCGTCGATTATCAGATCCCGGTCTCTGAGTGTTGATGTTCATCCCTTTAGGGACCTTAGAATCATTCCGACTAAAGAGAGCACTGTTAGACTGAGGAACAGATGGACCAGATGAAAGATTTTCTGTACGGAGGACTCTACTAAAGGCTTCGTCTAGAGAAAGGATCTCGGATCCAGATAGAATTTGTGATTTAGCCATCTCAAATTCTGGCAAAAGTCCATTCAGAAAGCTCATGACACCCATCTTCTCTCGCTGACCTTGTTGAACCTTTATATCCGTACTAAATGGAAGTAATGTATTAAGTTCTGCACACTCTTTCTTAACTTGCATAAAATAGTTCGTAACAGACTGTTCTTTCTGTTTTGCATGAAAGAAGGCCGTGCAAACTTCGTACATTCTATTAACTTGCTCTTTTCCTGAGTATAAGAACTCTAAAAACTGGAGCAGCTCTTTCACAGAATCACAATGATTCACCAAACCAACAACCTCAGTCTCGATTGAATTCTTGATTTGAATATACAATCTAGCATCATCACGAAGCCAAGCCTTCCTTGTGTCATCCTCTGGTGCATCCCGATCAATATGATCATCCATCTCTGTACTTTGCAGATAAAACCGAATTGTTCGACTCCAATCATAGTAATTAGAGCCATTTAACTTATGTTCCGTGATTTTTGATGAAAGAGGAACCATATTAGAGACCACCACAGGTTTCATCTCAGCCATTAGTCACAAAATAGAGGCAGCCAATAAACCCAAGGCAAAAACAGATCTGGACAGCAAGAAGCACAACCTAACCCACGGAAATCGTGCAACTCGAGACAAAAACAATCTATATCGTTGAAACAAAGTGGACAGATCGACTGAAAATGACAGCCCGAGAAAAACCCAGTCGGCGGAAACTGAAATGGAGGCGTCATGAGCCTTCACGCTCCGGCGCGTGGCGGCCGACACAGCAACTTCCGGCGGCGCGTGAGTCACACGCACGGATGTTTCCGGAGAATGGCGACGGCGATTCGACTCTCCTGACGGCGGCGCTCCTCCTGAGGTAGGTGGTGTCGACAAACGGCCACTCTAACGTGATGACCCAAACTTCAAACCCTAACCTCACTTGGAAGAGAGAAACCCTAATTGCCAATAAAAAATTCTAAAACCTTAGAAGTGGCTCTGATACCATGTACTCAGTATGAAGAGAAAAATACACCTCATGTCATTCATAAGAAAGACTAGCATACATATAGGTACACAAGGAAACCCTAACTAAAGAATGTACAATTACTATAAAGGACATATATACATAATAATGTATATATCATAACAAGAAGCACCCCAAACATCACTATGAATTAAATAAAAAGGTTTGGAAGCTTTGTAAGGTTTTGGTAAATAAGTGGATAGATGATTTTTTGCTAAAATGTAACTTTCACAATGAAAACTACATCAAACTTTCACACTGAGTCCTAACTTTCACAATGATTTTTTGCTACTGAGACCTTGAGTTATTTTATTGCTCGAAGAACCTTCATGAAAGTAATAGAGACCATCAAGCATCCTAGCACTTTCAATCATCATCTTCGATTCCTGATCCTGAAAAATACAGTGAGATTCAAAGAATATAAAACGACAATTAGAATCTCTAGAAAGTTTGCTGACAGATAAAAGGTTACAAGCTAATTTTGGAACATGAAGGACATGTGTAAAGAGATATTTTCAGTCAATTTAATTGTTCATTTTCCTGCAACGGAAGAAAAACTGTCATCTGCAATTCGAAACTTTTCATTAGAATACGAGTATGAGTTAAAAAAATGAGGAGAACTAGTCATATAATCAGAAGCTCCGGAATTGATAATCCACTGAGATAGGTTACCGCAAGAGAAAGCTTTACGATAAGTACCTATTTGTGCCAAGGATATACATGGATCATTAGAAGGAAAAGTGGTCAATAGTAATTTCAAAAGTTGATTAATTTGCTCTGTACAAAGTAGCTGTGAGTTATCAAACTTGACATTGGGATTGCTCTTACTTGCTGCCATTGAATTTCTAGCCATTATAATAAATAACTCACAAATTTAAGAAATTTTGGACAAACCAAAGTTTACCTACTGTCCACGCTGGTGCAGATTGACCAGCATAAAACACCCAGAAGCTATTCTTACACTTGACCACTAGAAAACGAGAGAGTCTTCTTGCACTTCTTCGAGAAGTATTTTAACATATCCAAAAAATGTTAGCCACCCTCTTTTATGATTTCCAGCAGGAACTTGGATCATCTTTCTTCCCCCCGACTTAGGCCACACAGCACATTCTATAATCCATTTTGAAGAAGATCGCCTTTTCTGCAAACAAATTTTCCATTTTCATCTCTATCTTTTTTTTTAAAAAAGGCAAGTGCAAAGGACATTGCAACATTTCAACTATGGAGTTTTCAAGCCAACAAACATGAGATAAAAGAAGGGGGGAACTTGGTTTTCGTATCTTCTACCTAAAAACATTCTCCTTTGAACCAAATGCAGAAGTACTTCTGTTTGACACAACTGCTTAATTCCATTCTTCTAAGAAAAATCAACTGAGAAACTGACCTTGAAAGTTGAAACTAGAAATTCAGATTGACGATGCTTACTTGATTGAGAAATCCAGTGAAAACGAAACAGGTTGAGGCTAGAAAAATAAAGAATTGGCTAAAGTTGGAAATATGGAGGGGGAAGAGGAGAGATGATGAAGCATCATGCCTTCTTTTTCCCCTTCATTTACCGTGGCTTTATTATACATATTTACTGCTGTTATTGTTTTAAGTGTTTTAAAAGTTTGCTGCTGTAATTGCCATGGTAATTGGCTAGTTACTGGACTTTTTAAGTTGTCCAGCTTATATTGTTGATTAAGTTGGCTGTCAAAGGGCTGGTTTGTGGCCTATAAAAAAGTTGGTCTTTAGGCTGTTTTCAAGAAAACTGTTAATAAAGAATTCTCCAAGATTTAGTCTACACTTAACACTAGATGAGAAATAAAAGGGATAAAGGAGAGAGGAGAGACGTTTCCATCAGCCCTAACCTTGTTTCCACTTCTTAAGATATTAAGTTTAATTTTCCACTTGATTGTTGACCACCAAGCATTATTTCACTGCAGTTCTTGATTGTTATAAAACTATTTCATTAGACACGGGTTTAAGCATGTTGTTAGGTATTGCTGGAAGTCCAGCATATAGACTTCTCTTCTTGGTTGGATTATTTACTATTGAAATCCTACTTTGGAAAAGTGTGGTAATGTGTTTTATTTGCGTGATGACTTTTTCTGTTATTAGTGCGCATTATGTCTGCCATTTTCGGCTTTGTTTCAGCGGATTCCTCTCTTTAGGTTTATATTTATTTAATGCCCCTCTGTATTTGCTTGTTATTATACCACTGTACAGTTGTTTTGATTTTCTTTGGGGCGTTGGGTGGGTTAAAATAGTATGTAGTTAGATAGTTTGTGTTTGAGGTGTTGAGTTGTTTAGTGTGAGTTAAGTAAGTTTGTGTTTGGGGTACAAGGTTCTTTAGTCTTGGTTTAGGAAGTCTGTGTTTGAGGTGCAGAGTTGTTTAACATGGAGTTCTGAAGTCTGTGCTTATGCTGACTGTTTTTTTTTCTACATTTTTTGTTGTAATATACAAATAGTGCTATATTAGATATCAATTTTTTAAAATTTAAATAATAAAGATTTGCTCCCATCAAAGGAAGTATTTTTTCATTTCCATTTTCATCTATTATATGATTTTCATAGCTAGAGGCATTTTTCAAGTAATTTTCTTTGGAATTATCCTAATAGAAAATCCTTGTTTTTAATTAATTCTATTGTTTTTTTTTTTAAAATATAACATTTATTAAAGACATTTGTTCTAATGACCTAAAAGATGTGTATATACATATATGTCTTATTCTGATGTTTAATGTAAAAAATTGTTGAGGAAAATCTTTTGTTTTAATTTTAACTTCAACTCCATTGCATATCTATTGTCCATAGCTTAAAGAATTTTAACATTATGGTTAAATTTAATATCTATTGTAACTCCATCTTTTATGGTGGTTTGTTTATCTATTGTTTCAAAATCTAACGAGTTTTAAGTAAATTTTGTTGTTTATTAACGTATGAAATTGAATGATATTTTCTGTCAAAAAAGGTTCTTACCAAAATAGTCATATTTTGTAAGATTTTCTAGAATTTCGAAGTAGAGTTACATAACATCAATGTTTAAAATGTTGAAGTTGACAAAAATATTGAAGTTTCGATTTTATGGAAATATCGATAAAATGTTTACATCGTTGGATAATTCCGGAAAAATTATAAAACAAAAAAAAATTAATAAATAAACATTTTACACTTTTTTAATATGTTAAAGTACATATTAACATGGGATGGAGGGAGAGAGAGCAAGATGAAGGGAGGGAAAGAGAGAAAGATGGGGTTCCTTGATAAATGTGTAGACTACAATTGTGAACACTGTTGAAGTTGGTGGACTTCAATAGTGAATACTGTTGAAGTTGATGGAGTGGAGTTATTTACCCACTGTGTTGTGAAGTATGTGGGCCAAACAGGGAGTGGGGTATTTTAACCCACCCCACGGAATTCCAAGTTGGTGGGCCAAACACCCCCTTTTAAATTTATGTTTAGTTAATGCCCCTCTGGATTTCTCTCTAAACGACATGTTTCAAACAGAAACCTGCTTGGTTATCTTTTGCTATCCAACGAAGAAAGGGACGACAGTCACACAGCTACTCGGTGCTGCAACATGTTGTATGGTTTTGACCAACAGAACAAAGGTCTGAAATCTGCATATGAAATTCATGGTGCTGGAGCTGTGGCCTGCTATACAATTGGCACCAGTCATCCGAGGTTTTCTTTCCCAACATGTTCATATGAATGCCAGAATGGGATTGGGACCATTCGACAACTCCAAAAGTACGGTTGCTTTACTTTTAACAGCCTCGAACCGATAGTTATTTTATTTTATCTTATTTGATGATTTAGTTCATAAGCACCATGTTTCAACTAAGATAAATAGGTCGAAGAACCAATGGTTGTTTGTAAAAAATGATGATGCAATTATTTGATTGAAGTCCGATTCTCGTGTTCCTTTCAAGATTAGGTGGCTTTTTATTGTCAACTTTGATATAATTTTTACAAATATCTTCGCTGGTTCTTGTTTTCTGGGTGACGAGACATGAGTCAAACGGACATGTTTATTTTTGTGTAATGATCACAAGAAAGAGAATGGAGCTCTAATTACATCCCTAATAGGCATGGATTACCAACCTGAGTTAGCTCAAAGGTTAAGGTATCTCTGCCTCTCTAAAGGGTTGTAGGTTTAGCTCCATTCCTATTTGTAATGGAATGGAATATTCTAAAAGAATAAAGGGGATATGGATCATGTGAGAATAATTTTAATAATAGCTTTTGTCTCATTTTTACGTATTATGTACATGCAAATATTAGGAGAAATAAGTATTTTATTTTTTCCACAGATGCTTACGTCAAGAGCCATGGAATTATGATGCTCGATATCTTCTTATACTAAACTTTCTGCAGAAGGCACGTGAAGAAAGATTTCCTTGTTATCTACGTGTAATTATTGAGCGGCTAATCTTGGTTGCCTTTTCCAATGAACCATACTTTAAGAAAGATACATCTCACCAATATAAAAAGTTTCAGCTGCTACTTTGTGCATCCGAGATCAGTTTCCAAGGTGGTAGCCAAATTAAATGCATCAACTATGCCAAAGCTGCTTCCTCTATTTCACTTCCTGATAATTATCTTTTTTGTGCACACTTGTTACTGTGCCGAGCCTATGCTGCAGAAAATGATTCTAACAACCTCCACAAAGAGTTCATAAGATGTTTGGATTTAAAGACGGATAACTATCTTGGTTGGGTATGTCTTAAATTCATTGCATCTCAATATGAGCTTCATGTTGAATCCAATATCATAGAACTTGGTTGCAAGAAATGCTCAGTAGAGAGCAAGAATCTGCAACACATTATACCCATGTCTAGTCTGGTGGATGGTTTGATATCTTTCTGGAGCCAGGATTTTATGGCTGCTGAGAAGTATTTTGCACAAGCTTGTTCTTTGGGACATGATGATGGCTGTCTCCTCCTTTGTCATGGTATCTTCCTGTCAAGTGGACTCTAAAATGCAAGCTAATTCCAAAAAGCTTTTTATATGTTGTGTGTGGCGATTGTGTTGCTATGTTCTGCATTTTCATTCTTTTAGATTTATCTTTCTAAAATTATTTGTTTTCATTCTACATGAATTGTCATCCTATCGTTATGGATTTATTAACTCTTCAGTTTCTTTAATCTCAGTTCAGGTTTTCATTGGTGCTGTGCTTATTTATTTATTGAATCCCTAATGAACTCAGGTGTAACCTGCATGGAACTTGCAAAGCAGCTTTGCAGTTCTCATTTCTTGAAGCTGGCTGTAAACAGTCTCCTTAAAGCTCAAGTAATTTCTGTTGTTCCAATTCCAATTTTCTCGATTATACTAGCTCAAGCAGAAGGGAGCCTTGGTTTGAAAGAAAATTGGGAGTCATACCTGCGCTTTGAATGGTTCTCGTGGCCACCAGGTTTATCTATATAACTGTGGTTCTCCGTGTTATTTCTTTTTAATCTAAGATGATTATTGTGGCCTTTCTCATTGAGGGGTTGAGAGTAACCTTCTATCACGCGTTGAGATTGACACTACTTTCTCTATTCACATAGTTTTCTGTCCCAACAAAGGTGTTCAATTAGTCTTCCATTCTAAGCGATTTAAATGTATATTTCTTTAACAAAGAAATTATATTGTATCGTCCAGCATTGATTATGGATTATTGGGTTTTGGTGGAATTGATTATTTAAGAAAAATACTTTCTGGAGTATCTGTTATAACGAAAAATGCATAATGAACGGGCCTTGATAACTGTCTGACTTGCTCCATGTCTCTTACAGATATGAGGTCTGCGGAGCTCTTGTTTCAAATGCATCTGCTTGCAAAACAGTCGAAAGTTGGTTCTGATCAATTGAGGGTTGAGTTATGTCAGTCTCCTCTGAGATGGGTTCTTCGCGCAATCCATGTAAACCCTTCTTGTATGAGATACTGGAAAGTGATGCAAATCTTGTGGAATGAGGTCTGATATTTCCATGCCAGACCAGACAAAATGGACAGTGGGTCGTGTGATCCAGTTCTCGGAGTTCTCTTGGCAATCGCCCTGATTCAGTCTAAGTTCCTGTAGTCGATTATAGTTTGAGCTTGTTTATCCTATGCGGCCTTAGGCTCTTCATTCGTATCTATTCATGTTTCTGCATTTGATTTGTTATATTAATTGTTAATTTTATTTTTTTGTGAAACCTTTGGGGATTTAAGTGTTTATTCTATGAAAAAATGGGCATTATATAAAAGTTTTTAAGATTTTTTTTTTGAAAGAACATAAAAGTTTTAAGATTGGACCTAGAATTTAGTACAAAATTGTATAGTTTCAGTGAAAATTGAAATCTTCACCTTATGTTATGATAATTTAATAGACTCAATAACAATTATAGTTGAGACGATATCTTTAGAAATTTTCACACATTCTATTAGGGCCCGTTTGGCCCTCTGTGTAGGGTTTGAGCTGGTTTAAGTTTTGAATCCAAGGCCATGTTTGGGCTAAAGGGTTTGAAAATCATAGTTTTCAAGTCCCTACCCACCGTTTTGCACATCTATAATACAAACCCTAGTCCCCCGTTTTTATGCAATGTCTTTTCCACTGCCTTCACTCTGATCGTGAGCTGTTTCCTCGATTGATGTTTTCTGTCATCTCTCATCAATTATCCCATCTCCCTCATCTCTTCCTCACCTCCCATCAAAACCCTAACCCTCAATCCCTCATCTTGTCATTGATGGTCTAGTCTCTCTCCCTTGTTCGTCGAAGTCCTTTTATCGTTTCTCTCTGCCTTGTTCGCCCATACTTTCATCGTCCCTTCGATGTCCTCTATGTTTGCTTTGGTGGGCTAACAAATGGCAGTGGGTTGCTCTTAGATCCACGTGAAGCATCGTCTATGAATGAAATGATCTTTGGGCACTGACGAGGGACTGTCAAATTGGGTGTGGGGTATTGGATCGGGTTGGGCTTCAAGCGGGTTGGTGGAGGACCAAGAGGCGAGGGCTAAGGGTTCTATGCTAGGACTTATCAGTTGGCATGTCCTTGTCAAATAGCATTGTTCGCACGAGATTTCCGCAGAAATTTGATGTCGTGAAATGAATTTGATTTTATTAAATTTGGAGTAGTGTTACAGTCTCTAATATATAATCCTCTGATGCTGTCTCTCGGAATGTAGATTCTGATCTGAGGGTTGGCGAGCTTGTTCTCAGATCGAGGGAGATTGAATCTTCGATTTGTAGTTGGTGAAGAAACGATCAATTTGTTGAAGCCTTACAGTCGTTGAATCTTCTGAATTCTGAATCTTGAATCTTCTGAATTCTCTGAATTTCTGACTGGGCTTGAAGCTTCTGAAATCTGACTCTTGAAGACTCTGAACTCTCTGGCTGAATGCTCTGGATTCTAACTCTTCTGAATGTCTTCAAATGAAGGGTGACCTCCTCTATTTATAGAGTTTGGTGGACCTTGCATGGGCTTGGGCTTAGGCTTGGTTGACTTTAGGCCCATCTTTGACTTGGGCTTATTTGAGTTTAATTCAATCATTTTCAATAAACTTGAATTATTTAAATTTGGCCCAATTCTTTTTTTTTAATGATCTTGAACTAAACTACCGTCAGGTCCAATTGCCATGTGTCATAATTTGATTGGACTGACTTAATTCGTCAAAGAGATCAATACTAGACATGTGGCATTATTTGATTTGCCAATTTTTCATGTCTTTTAATTTAATTTGAGGACACGTGTAAATTTGTAATTGGTCTCAAATTTATTTTATCCCTAATTTAAATTAGTGATATGACAATTTGTGATTGGCCAAAATTTATTATTCAACAAGCATCTCTTGCCATTCCAAACAATAGAATTCGGCCGCTTGCTGTTTTGAAATGTGGCTTCCTCCCAATAGAACAATCATCCATGTTCTCTAGTTTTTGGGATTGTGAGGCAACATCAAGTATCATCATTCCACGAGGCATGGTAGGGGATTTGGTTCCATTGAATGGAGTTTGGTAGGAGAGGTTCTCCAATTCGATTTAATAGGTTTATTCTTTATATGGCCAATGATGATCAACATGTTCTATGGTTTTCTGTCTCATGTGTCAATGATGAAGCAAACAATGCTTGAGGCCTTCCTGAATTTACATTCTCCATTGTGATTTTCTATTTCGGTTGCTTGTTGACAATTTCTTTGTTATGGGATGAAGCAAACATGCTTGAGGCCTCCTTGAATTTACATTTTCCATTGTGGTTTTCTGTTTTTGTTGCTTGACAATTTCTCTGTTTTGGAATGTAGCAAACATGGCTAAGGCCTCCATGAATTTACATTCTCCATTGTGATTTTCTATTTCCATTGCTTGTTGGCAATTTCTTTGTTCTGGAATAACGCAAGCATGCTTGATGTCTCCTTGAATTTACATCCTCCATCGTGATTTTCTAATTCTGTTTCTTGTTGACAATTACTTTGTTTTGGTTAATCTTGTTGACAATCTGAAAATTTCAAAATTGGGCTCTGATTAAGGTTGCTGATCATCTTTAGTACTATTTGCATTTACAGCCCACAATTGATTACATGTCATCTCACCCCACCCACCTGATTATTTTTAAACAGTATTAAGTATGTTATTATATGCTGTTAGTTGACCTTCTATACCACTAATTAATATTTTATTAATTATTAATTTATTTAAACATAATTAATTGCTACTTGACGGTAGTAAGTTGAGAAGTGACCATTATATCTCATTCAAATTTTCCTATTCAATACATTGTAATGATGACATTCCTACTTTTCATGAGTGGTTGGGTTAAGTAAATGCATTCACTAATGCCTTGTACTAATCATATTTTGTTATAAATAAGCCACTCCTCACCACAAGAACACCACCCCTCTGATTTGTATACTTATCTGCCCATTTGCATTGAGGGAGTTAGCTGTCTCTTCTCTTTTCACTTGGTATGCTCATTTTTTCCCTTCATTTATACACTTAGCTCATGTTCTATGTTTGTTTACATCCATTCTCATGAACTAATCTATTTTCTTTTTCTATATTCTTATACCCCATTCGTTGTACGTGGTGATCATTCCATATGCTATTCACGTTCGTTTCTACATTCAAGTACCATAAGGTGAACATTCCACGAACCATATCTAAGGTAATCATTGCATACAATTTCTTTCATTTGTATTTTCATACATTTTCCCTTTGCCTATGCTAAGTTTTTTAATGCTTCTTACTTGTAGGGTTATAGTAGATTATTCTTTAACTTGTGCACCTTGTGGATCTCAAAAAGAAAGACACAAACCATTACGTAATGTCTTTTGATTTCCTACTGTATTTATTTGTTGAGAACTTGAACATATTTTTGTCATGTATTTGTTTGTTATGGACTTGAACATAATTTTTTTTTTATTGTATTTCGTTGTTAAGAACTTCATTATACTTTTATTTATTTATTATGAACTTGACTATACATCGCGTACGCATTTTTGTGTTATGAATATGATCATACTTTTTTTTTTGGATTGTTGTATCTAATATTATACTTGCACAAACCCACCTCACATTTGATCGCTTGGTTGATTCACAATTTTTTTTTTCCAAGAAATGTGTTTTTAAAAGAAGAATAATTTTATCTGCAAAGTGGAAATTTTGTGTAACAGAAATATTTTTTTAAAGTAATATGAAGAGCATGTTAACATTCAACCCAAATTTCATGGTTTAATGGTTAAAAAATGGTAGGGAACAAATTTGGACAATGAATTAAAAAATACAACGAATTGTACAGTTATATAGTTTTTTTTTTTTTGTTTTAAAAACATTTGTGTTTTCAAATCAAATAAATAATTTTATCTATGTATTTTTCTCCCCTTTTCATTTCTTATTGAATAAAATTTACTCAATGAGAGAAGTAGAATGTGGAAAATTTTATAAGGTCAACCTTTTTTTACAAAGTCATGTTTTAAAAGATAATGTTTCTTCCTTGATTAGAAAATGATGTTTTTCTTTTTTTCATTTATAACTTTTTCTTAATTTACTTGTTAAAGTAGAATGTGGTATTTCCTTCATTTACAAAACAAAAATTCTTCTAATTTCTAAACTTTTCGAATTCATTTTCACCAAAAAATAAATGGACATTATTCCTTTGATTATAAAATACATATGTTTACTTATGTGTGCCAACTTATGGCCAAAAACGTTATCATGACTTGGTTTATTTTTTTGTGAACGATAACAATTGTTCTAACTATTTGAAGCAATTTGAAACAATTTTCTTACTTCAACTAGAACATAAATTGGAAGTTACATTCAAAAGTTCATTAACAAAATCGATCCATGTTGCCCAAGTCTTCTACAATTCAAAAAACATCCACTAAAAAGTAAGAGGAAAATAATTGAACAAAATAGCTACGGAAAAAGGGACGAAAAAATTCTGCACAAACCCAAGGGTTCATAACACTGCACACCAAACACAGCTTCTTGATTCCCAGGCTTTAGAACCCTGCATCCCAAACACAGCTTTCTGATTTCCATACTTTAGAACACTGCACTTCAAACACAGGTTTCTGTAATCCAGGGTTCTGAAACTCCCAGAACAAACCCCCTAGGGCCCGTTTAGTTGGAGGTATATAAGGATGGGTATACATAAAGCCCATGTTTGGTTGAAGGGATTAAATAATTTGCCTGGAAAAAGAGTTTTCCCAGGCATCATAAAAGTTGGTATTTGACATCTTTTTAATCCCACGTGAATCAATGGGTTTTGACAAAACCCATACCAATTTTTGCTTCAACTCCCTTTTATGCCTTTCTTTTTCTTTTTTTTTTCTCCTCTCTCTTCCTGCTATCTTTCATTTTTCTTCATTCATTTTATTTATCCATTTTATTTATTATTTTTCTTTTCTTCCAGACTTTTTCTTCTATTATTTTTTGTCTTTTCCTCATTCTTTCTTTTTTTCTTTATTTATTTTTTATTTTTCTTTAATAATTTTTACATCTTTTTTTCCTTCGTTTTTTTTCTTTTTTTTTTCTATCATTTTTTTCTTCTTCTTTTTCCCTCTCTTATATATATTTTTTCTTGTTGTTCATTTTCTTTTTTCTTTTTTTTCATCATTAATTACATTGAAAATTTAATAATACAATATAAATTTAACCATTTCAATTTAATAAATTAATTTATTTAAATGCATACATATTTTTTCAGTAAAATGCAATGAATTGATGCAATGTCATAGTAAAATAAACTACTAATTCATTAATTAACAATAAATCTAGTTAATTAATTATAATTATGACTAATTTAGTATGAAGTTATTTTAAATAATTGTTATTAATTACTTCTTGATTAAATCTAATCAATTAATTTTTAATTATAAACTTTTAGAAAAACCTATATTCATTTTTTAAATTAATTTAGATTTTTTTATTAATTACTGCACCATAATTATATAAAATTCCTCATATTAATCTCATAATGTTGACATCACTTATTCTTATAAAAATCTGATAGCATTCACATGCATAACCAAACACAGTCATCTTTGATTCCCAGCAATCTTATTCCCAGGCATATTATTCCCAAGCATCCTTTATCCATGGGAATCTGCAAAACCTTAAACCAAACGGCCTTCTAGGGTTCTGATTCCAGGGTTTCTGATTCCAAGACAGTGGGCCAAACAACCCCTTATGTTTTATATTTGTCCATTTCTTCTCTTACCGTAAGCTTGTGATATACTGAAGTCTATAAGCATTATTTAATTCATTGTTGTATATGTGATAAAAAAAAAAGAATGTTTAGAATTCTTTTATGAAAAGATATCTTAGATAATGCATCTACACAAATCAAAAGTAAAAATTTTGCGAAATAGTAAAGGTTCATTTATGAAATGAATTTTACTATTAGATATGTGAATATAAGGTTTGATAAAAGTATCAAAATCTATGACTTTGGATGAATATTAATGAAGTTTGTATAGACAAGAAAATCATTAATTGCTTAGTGGATTTTTCTCATATTTTATGTTGGTGATATTTTTACCCATTATGAATGATGTAAGATGTCTAACATAAAACATTGATTAAGTAGCTAATTTCAAATAAGTGATTTGGAATGACTTAGTATATTTTACATGTCCAAAATGAAGATTTTAAGGACAAAATGTTAACTTTGTCTCAAACATCTTATATTGACAAAATTGTTGTCAAATATTTGATATTTATGTCTAACGAAGTGTATCCTAAGACACCTCAAATGTTGAGAGTATATGATATGCATATATGAGACTAAACATTTAATATACAATTGGTTAACATATATCAGTTAAACGAATGGTATGACCATTGAGTAGAAAATTTAAAACTTTCTCAAATTATCTATCGATGATAAGAAATTTTTGTGTATGAAGTTAAAGATTTGATCTTTACAAGATACACTGGTTCTTACAAAGATTTAGGAAATCTATGTAAAAATAAATTTCACCCTAGGTGGTGGAGTATGTACAAGTTAAGTTGTTTTGCTTGTGAAGCAACAAAAAGACTTGTATGACTTAAATAGTTCATTGAATATCTGAAAGGTATTTCAGATATGATTTAGTCTATCCTCTTTATTATGATAATAGTGGTGCAAAGACTAACATTAAAGAAATTAGAAAACACCAATGTATAGGAAATCATATCAAGTGAAACAAAGCATCATGGTAGTGACTAAGATGGCTTTTAATGGCAGTCCTTTGAATCTATATAAAGAGACTCTCTAGGCTAAAATGTTTGAGGGTCACCTAGAATGTCTAGGATTACGAGACATGTCTCATCTTTGCTAGGGCAAGTGAGAGAACATGTTGGGTATAGAGTATGCCCTAGGATACATGTCTCGCCGGCTTTAGTGCAAGTGAGAGATTGTTGGGATTTATGCTCTAAAGCCTCGTAATTAATTAATTATTTAATAATTAACAATAATTTTGATTATTTTATTTACACTATAATATTATTCATTATATGAAAAATCCAAAGTTATTAGTGTAATCTTGAACAATATGTGGTTAACATACAGAAGAATCATGTTCCAGAAATAACCTAAAGAGTCATAGTATATGAATAATGTTGGGTGCCTTATCTTGGTAACACTATAGATACGACCCACTTTGTAATGGTACAAATGATTTGATCCAAATCGTTCATGTGGAGACATGTGAGTGGGGGTATCTTATACAATGAGTTTGTATAAGACTGGACCACGAAATATTTAATGTCTCTTTATAAATCTGTTAATTGAGAAGATTAATATTTCATCAGGATGATCATATGCGACTCGATGTTAATCTTGAGTGAGTTATGAACTCCTACATGTGAGAGCTTGTCCTTTGATTTGCATGGGTGAGAGTGGCTTTTGGTTGCCGATTCAATAAGCCGACCATTTTGGGGACTTGACCAAATAGGTAGCTAGGAACATAATCTCACAAGATGAAATTCACTCATTCCCTTTTAGGATAAGTATATGAGTAGTTCCCTTAAATGTTGATTTCGGGACTTGAACAATGGGGCCCTACCCTCTTACTGGCCTGAGAGGGATTTAGTTTATGGTTGGATCATAAACAAATTGTTCATTAGAAGATTAGTGACACTTAAGGTGCAAGATGTAATTACAGGGGTAAAACGGACTTTTGACCCAACTGTAATTACGAACAACTCGTGAAAGATCGACTTGCATGTAGTGATTATATCAATGGACACAACTTGTCCTACAATGCATAAGAGTGCAACTTTAGGTCTATAGTGGAGTAACCCTAGAGTTAATGAATGAAAATTGATTAATTAAAAAGTTTAATTAATTAATTTTGTATCATTGGAGCTTATAATCTGTAGGTCCATAAGATCTCATTGCTAGCACATAGTAACACTAAAAGATCAATTTAGTTGAAAGAAAAATATGAAATGTTCAAATTAATATTTAATATATTAGATGTATTAAATATAAAAGAGGAAAATATATTTATTGTATTTGATACATTAAATATTAAAATTTGAAATGTTCAAATTAATATTTAATTTGAAGTGTTCAAATTAATATTTAATATATTAGATATATTAAATATAAAAGTATAAAATATATTTATTGTATTTGATACATTAAATATTAAAATAATTAATGTAAATTAGATACATTAAATAAAAGATATTTATTAAATTTGAATTGGATTCAAATTGAAAAATAAATGTCGTAGGAGAATTTTAAACGGTTTGAATAAGATTCAAATTGGTTAAATAAATATATTTTAATATATTAGATATTAAAATATATTATTTAATTATTTTCCCTAGACCGCTATAAATATGACCCTAGGGGTGAGCCATTGTGTATTATTAACAATACATATCTCCTCAATAGAGAGAATTAGAGAATTCTCTCTAGACCTCTTCCTCTCCAATCCCTTGTGGATGTTCTTTCAAGAGGCTCCCACAAGCCTTGGTCCTGTGTTCGAGTCATAGCCAGGAAGATTTTATGGAGGAGATAAAGATCCGCCAGAAGAATCTCCATATTTTCAACCATAATATTATTATTTAATTTTAAATAAACTCAAACTGATTCCTATGCTTATGCTTGGGTTTAATTAGATTATTCCCTTCAGCCGTTTTTTAGAGACAAAAATCCTATTGTTGATTCTTACATTGTCTTGGAACTTAGAGGACACTTTTGAGAGCCAAGGAGAACACTCAAGACTCGAGATTGCAGGACATCACGACTGGAACGAGTGTTGGCATGCGTCGTCCAGTTTTTTTCTCTTTTTCCTTTACCTTGTTTCTTGAACTTCAGGATTTACTGTACTGAATATTTGATGTGATTTGAGTATGTTAGACTATTGGATGATTGTACTTTTAAACGATATTTGATTTTTTATTTGTATTATATCGTAACGCATTTTTTGCATCTCGAATCAATTTTCTAAGTTTTGGGCCATAGGTTTGGATGTTAGGTTGAATTTAGATTGAGAAAGTAAATTTAACTATGGAATTAGACGCATGACTAGGATTAATCTATTGCATGAGAATGAATAGATTAATACTAGAAGCCATTAAAAGAATTTCATAATGCCATGTTTAGTTGTAGAAATAGACTGAGAGGTTGATGTACTACTTTACATGAGTTCAATTGGGCTTGAGAGAGTCAATTGCATATTTTAGTAATTCTTGGCTTAGGGTTGTTGCATGTTCTACAATTCTTTAATTGTTGCCCTTCATGTAATGCAATCTTCACTTGTCTCTTTAAATGGACTCCAACCTTTGTAAATAGTTAATTTAGTTTATTCTTGTTTCAATCCAAAGTTAGGTTCTCTAAATAAAATTAGGTGTGAATAACTATTGCATTTAATTAATCTAATAACTTCAATCTCTATGATTGACCCTGACCACTATTACTGTAAATTTTAGAGGCCTGGTTTATAAATATATTTGATAGAGCCTTCGACAAGCTCCTTAGTCAGTCTTCTACAAGGAAGGGTATTTGGCCTAAAACGACAAGAACTTGTCTTTGCCTAGTTTGATTAAATTTCTTTTGCAGGAATTTGAGGATGTGTTCCAAGATGAAATACCTAAAAGATTACTTCCAGTTAGAGGTATGGAGCATCAAATAGACTTCATCTCGGGGGTTGCCATTCCAAATAGGCCATATTATAGAGCAAATCCAACTGAGACCAAGGAAATTCAAAGGCAAGTGGAGGAGCTCATGGAGAAGGGCTACATTCGAGAAAGTTTGAGTCCATGTTATGTACCAGTCATATTGGTGCCAAAGAATGATGGAACTTGGCGAATGTGTGTGGATTGTAGAGCGATCAACAAGATTACGATAAAGTATCATCATTCTATACCTATACTTGATGATATGTTAGATGAATTACATGGTTCAGTTTTATTTACTAAAATTGATCGTAAGTCTGGATACCATCAAATTACGATTAAAGTTGGTGATGAATGAAAAACTGCCTTTAAGACCAAACATGAATTGTATGAGTGGTTAGTTATGCCTTTTGGTCTTACTAATGCACCTAGTACATTTATGCATCTCATGAATCATGTTTTGCGTGAATTTCTAGGAAAATTTGTGATAGTTTACTTTGATGATATTCTTGTTTATTCCAAGTCTTTGAAAGAACATATAGAGCATGTTAGGAAGATTTTTCTTGGATTAAGAGAATCTCAATTGTTTGCCAATGTGAAAAAGTGTGCTTTTTGCTTAGATAGGATTAGTTTCCTTGGATTTGTTGTTTCTGAAAATGGTATTGAAGTTGATAACGATAAAGTTAGAGCTATCCAAGAATGACCACAACCTAAAAATGCTAGTGAATTAAGATCTTTTCATGGCTTAACTAGTTTTTATAGGAGATTTATTAAGGATTTTAGTACCATTGTTGCACCACTTAATGAGATGGTTAAAAAGAATGTTATTTTCAAATGGGGAGAGTCTCAAGAAAAGGCATTTATTATTCTAAAAGAAGAATTGACTTCTGCACCTTTGTTATCTTTGCCTAATTTTGAAAATACATTTGAAGTTGAGTGTGATGCTAGTGGCATAGGAATTGGAGCAGTTTTAATGCAGGAACAAAAGTCCATTATGTACTTTAGCGAGATGTTGAATGGTGATGTGTTGAACTATCCAACATATTACAAGGAGTTGTATGGTTTGGTAAGAGCATTGCAAACTTTGCAACATTACCTATGGCCAAAAGAGTTTGTGATTCATACTAATCATAAAAGTTTGAAGCATCTGAAGGTACAAGATAAGTTAAATCGTCGACATGCTAAATGGGTTGAATTCGTTGAATCATTCCCGTATGTTATAAGGTACAAATGTGGTAAGAAAAATGTTGTTGCTAATGCATTATCTAGGAGATATAGCTTGTTGTCATCGTTATCTTCTAACTTATTGAGATTTGAGTTTTTGAAAGAAATGTATGTCAATGATGATGATTTGGGTAACATATTTCCTCAATGTGTGAAGGGCGTAGTACTAAATCATGTCTCCAAATGACAAAATTACAACCCTATTTATACTAATTGAAAAGTTACCTTGAAAGGACAACCTTTCACTAATGTAGTCTAAATTTAGCCCCCAACCCTTGAAATCCATACTAAATGTAAATACATAAATTAAATAGGTACATAATGTATTAAAGATGTGAGTGAATCTGGATTTTTAGATTCATTATGCCTCTTGGTAGAATAGGTGTCTTCTCAAGCTTGAAAGGATGCAACTCTTCATAATGTGTAGACACCTTAGCTTGGAGGTGAGCATTTAAGGCTCATTGTAGTCCTTTAGCTCTAATGATTGGAATTTAGAACATAATAATTGGCTCATCATTGGTTGAAATTTTAGTTAAGTTCCATTAACTTTAAGTATGAGCTTCGATTGAGCTAGATTGAGTTGGTTAAGCTTGATGTTCATCTTGTGGGCTTCTCTCGTCATCTCTTTGGTCATTTATTTCCTTATCACTCTTCCTAGGGGATCAGCCTCCTCATGGGGGTTGGCCTCATACGGGTGGTCAGTCTCCTTATAGAGTCGGCCTCCTCCTAGGGATCGACCTCTTCATAGGGATCAATTTCCTCCTAGGGTTGGCCGCCTCATGAGGGTCAATCCTCTCTTTGACTAGGGAAGTTATCCTCAGTGTTGCCCCTACTCATGCTTGTTTTGTATTAACAAAAACATGCTTAAGTATGGATAACGAAAACAAATGCATTTTATTAATTTCATGAAAAAATTATAAAACTGAAACAAAAGTAAGCTTGTTTTGGAGATACTGAGTGTTGTAGCTTTGCCTCATGGGGTTTAATCTAGGGGAGTAAAATTGGCGGGTCGATTTGGCAGAGAACATAACTGAACCGAACCGAACCCATTCGGTTCGGTTTGTTGACAGTTTTTTTTCCTCCTCCTTCTCTCTATTGAACCTCTTTTAAACATATCAAATTTGAACTTGATTTCGATTATATTCAAAGGATTTTATTTTCCATTAATGCAATGCTCATTTCTTTAATTGGCAACTCCCTTAATAGCTTTACAACACCTTCTTTTCCTTTAGCAATTGAGTAGATTATGCTCATAACTAACTGAATTTTTTACACCCTTAAAGAAAAAAAAAAATAGAAATCCAAACCATCTTTCAAGAACAACATCATAAATAACACAATCTCGTTTATCATGCCAAAAGAAAAAAAAATGTTAATGTAAATGAGCTTCAACTCCAACTTCAATGGATTTCGTGCCACTTTTTTACTCTTTCTGATTCCCGACATAACTTCAATCCCATCGTTAGACTTCGAGACCCTAGAAAAAAAATATAGGTAAATGTAAATGAGTTGAGAGTAAAATAAAATAACAAAATATGACATTTACCATAGAATCAAATTTCAAATTCTTAAAGGCAACTTCCATCTCCTTTCGTATGCTTATAAATTCTAGATAAGAAAGAAACACAATTAGTTCATTAAATGAAAATAACGAAATAAACAAATTTTAAGGAAATAAACAAATTAACTCATTACCATCATCAATTTCTCTAGCTTCTTCAATTTCTTCACTCATATCATCTAGAGGTTTAGATTGAAGGCAATTTTGAGCACAAATGAGGGCCTCTACAGTTTGAGAAGTTAATGAACTCCGAAAAGAATCTAACACTCGTCCTCCAGTGCTAAAAGCCGATTCAGATGGCACAGTAGATATAGGAATGATGTAGATGTCCTGGGCTACTTGGCTAATAATCTTAAATCGAGTTGAATTCAACTTCCACCAATTTAGCATATCAAAATTTTCATCTTCTGCACAAGCCTCATCTAGATAAGGAGCCACCTCTGTTTTACCATCATCTGGATCTTTTTTCTTACTTAGTTCTTTATATCTATCATGGACAGCAACACGTACTTTATAAGATCCAATTCCACTCGGTGCATTAGAGGAGATAGATGATATTTCTCTTTGAATTTGACAACTTGATGCTTCTATCGATGTGGATGATTGTGTTTGTGGATATTGTTCCACTAATATTCTTAAATAATAAGCATCACACAGTCGGCGCAATGCTTCTTCAACCTTATCTGTCCACTTTTTTGCACTTTCTTCCTCCAAAAATTCATGAAAGCAATAACTCACATAATTCAACTTATATCTAGGGTCAAGAACAACAGCAACATACAACAATAAATTAGTTCTCTCACTTGAAGTTATACCCTAATACTTGTTAAACTTTCCTTGCATGTTTGATGCCATCTGACTTAACAACTTATTCTTGTACAATGAGTATTCTCGAATTATTTCTTGAACCAAACACATTTGATGAAAGAATATGTTTGAAGTTACAGACATAGATGCAGAAAACTTGAAAGTGGCATTTAAAAAAGTCTTCAAAAACTCCACAAGAACCTTAGCATTATCCCAATCATCAGTAGTAGGTATCTCACCTTTTGGCAAGTATTTTGGCTCGTGTTCCTCTAATCTTTCAAAGGTCCTTCGGAACTAAATTGCTCCATCCAACATAGTAAAAGTTGAATTCCATCGTGTTGGAACATCCATACTAAGACAACTTTTTGTTGAAATGTTATCTTCTTTAGCAAACTCTTTAAATGTGTGCAATCTTGAAGGGGATGACCTAACATACTTCACAACATTTCTAATGTGGATGATAGACTCATGCAAATCTTTTAAAGCATCACTAACAATCAAATTAAGGATATGAGCACTGAAGGGAATAATCTAATTAAATCCAAGCGGAAGCGTAGGAATCGGTTTGAGTTTATTTAGAATTAAATAATAATATTATGGTTAAGCATAACATACCTTGAAAATATGGAGATTCTTCTGGCGGATCTTTATCTCTTCCTCAAAGTCTTCATGGCTATGACTTGAACACAGGACCAAGGCTTGTGAGAGCCTCTTGAAAGAAAATCCACAAGAGATTGGAGAGGAAGAGGTCTAGAGAGAATTCTCTAATTCTCTCTATTGAGGAGATGTGTGTTGTGAAGAATGCCCAATGGCTTACCCCTAGGGTCTTATTTATAGTGGACTAGGAAAGATAATTAAATAATATATTTTAATATCTAATATCTTAAAATATATTTATCTAACCAATTTGAATCTTATTCAAATCTTTTAAAATTCTCTTACGACATCTATTTCCTAATTTGAATCCAATTCAAATTTAATAGATATCTTTTCTTTAATGTATCTAATATACATTACTTGTTTTAATATTTAATGTATCAAATACAATAAATATATTTTTCTCTTTTATATTTAATATATATAATATATTAAATATTAATTTGAACACTTCAAATTAAATATTAATTTGAACATTTCAAATTTTTCTTTCAACTAAATTGATCTTTTAGTGTTACTATGAGATATCAAGGGGACCTTATGGACCTACAGATTATAAGCTCAAATGATATTGCCCTTGTACCATGGGGGTTGGTCGCCCAAGTATTGCATTGTAAATAGATTTGTAGTTGACCATCAGGAATTCAACCATCGTGATTATACAAGTGGTTGCATCGCTGAAGGTCACTAGAAGTTTGATGCTACCTTCATGGGTCATTCGCTCTCCTTCGAACCCGACTAAGGGAGTAGGGTTGTTCTTCAAACGATCCTGTCCCAACTTCATAGCACTGAATGCACTAAGGGATAGTACATTGTCTGAACTCCCCCCATCTACAAGGATGTGTCTTACTTTAACATTTGTAATGGTTAATGACACCACCAGAGCATCATTATGGGATTGGTGCAAATGCACTATGTGAAACTAATGATAGACTTAGTCAGGATAATCGAATGAATTTTCTAGATTTCAAGAGTCCCTTGAGTTTCCCGTGTTTTTGCCTTCCTTTTTCTTCCAGACTCTCCCCTTACTGGACCACCAAATATTATTCTAATTTTTATTTTTATCTTCCTAAAGGATGCACTGCATATTCCTAGGTGAGTCGTTGTCTGTTTTATTTTTATCTTCTTGGCTGGCTCCTTGGTCACTCCTTTCCCCAACATACTATTTCAACTAACCCTTCTGGATGAGCGCCTCAATAGCCTCCTTTAGGTCGAAGCATTCTGCAGTTAGGTAGCCATAATCTCAATGGAAAAGACATTACTTGTCTTTATTCCTTCGATGCGATCCTACTCTCAACTTAGCTGGTCACTTAAACACATTCATGTCTCGAATTTCCATCAATATTTGCTCAACTGGGACCACTGTAGCAATATAGTGTTTGAACTTCCTCAATGGAAAGCCTTGGCATCTGGGTTGATCTAGTCACTCTTCGTCCCTTCTTCTTTTGGGTTCTTGTCGATCTTCTTCACTCCGCCCTTTCCTCTTGTAGTGTTCAGATTGGCTACCTTTTTCTTTTGGTCCTTTGTCTCGAGTGAAACAATTCTCTAGCATTCATATATTTCTATGCCCTAGATAGAAGTTCCACGTATGTTGTTGAGGCTTTTTTCTCTAGAGACCATAAGAAATTTTTGTCTCTAAGTCCATCTACGATGGCTGTGAGGGCTGCTCCATCAGTGTAGCTTTCGATTTGGAGTGCTTCACCATTGAACCTGGATACGTATTCTCATAAAGTTTCATTTTTCCCTTGTTTGATAGTGAGTAAGTGGGTCGACAACTTTTTTTGGTCTCGACCTCCCAAGAACTGATTCACAAAGGCACATGCTAACTCTCGAAATGATGAGATTCACTTTAGAGATAGTCTCATGAGGGTAAACAAGAAGGATCGACACTTGATTGCATCTTGAACCCCATGGAGCTCCATCCACGATCAAAATGTATCAAGATGTTCAATGGGGTCTTTTGTTCCATCATATGCCTTCATCGTTGATAACTTAACCTTCAAATGGACTTCTTCTCGCATAATCTCATCAGTAAAAGGCGGGTCAACCTGCACAAGTAGGCTCTCTAGGTTCAACCAGTCATTGTCACATGCCTTCTTTATGTGACTAAGTTGGCTTTAGATCCTTTGTAACTCAAACGCCCAGGGTCTGTTTTCCACTTCCCCATCTTTGAGCTATTTCTTCTTTCGATTGATAAGGTCTTGAAGGCCTGACCCTAAATTAGCGTCTTCATGTCGGTTGAATGTGGTGAGTGCATCGACTTTGGACTTAACTTCTAATCTCACTAGGATGCACGATTTTTATTCGAGACCAATGACTGTTGATGTAAGACAATTGACCTTTATGATCCAGCTGAGTTGGTCTCTTATTGTTTCCTCATAATCGTAGCTTCTCAACTAGGGTGAGTCTTTGACCTGCGATTCTCCTTCTCCTTCAACCATAAGGGTTTTACCTTTAGCTAGGTCCCAAACTAAAGGAAGTGGGTCTTGAGTCACAGTGAACTAGTCTTGCTCAAGTCTATCCCTTGGTCTATTGCCTTTCGATTGATCCTAAGGATCTTTGGGTAGAACCTCAACAAAGGGGTTCGATTGTCGCAAGATCTCAAGGACCTGGGCTAAACTTTGATCCATCCCTTGCACCTTTTCTTCTAATGTCACATACTTATCCTTTGTCTTCGCTTTTTTGGTTGTAGGTCGATCAAGTCTCTTTCGGGGAATTGACTTCTGCATTTCAATCGAAATCTGCATTCAGAACATTCTGCCCCTAAGCCACGATTCATCTTGAGTGTTGGTCACAATCAGATTCATTTTACTCAACACCCTGGTGGTTTCCACTCATCTTGTTGCTCATGGTGTTTGTTCACAATTTTCGATAAAGCACAATTTCGTTCCTACGTACGACGCCAACTTTTGATACCAGAGTTCGGTCAAACTGTATGATCGAAAAATGAACATGCTTGCAAGATAAAAGAAATGAGCAACAGGACTAGTGCTAAACTACCTATACTCTAACGTTCAAGTTAGTGATCTAGTCGACAATAGGTGTAGAGAGCAAGTGGTGAGAAATTTTGATGTACCTTTCTATCTACTGACTTGTTGTACTTATAGGTTGGTTTAGAAACTGTTGTCAACATGGAGAGCGACGTCGTGATTCTTGGAAGACATTAAGAAAAACGATTATAATTTGCACCGTTCCTTTAATTGTTCATAGCTAAGACTTGGACTTCATTCCACCAAACCAATCGACCAGCAACCCCATGGGGATTGGCCTCCTAGAGGTTCAGCTCGAGGGTCTTAGCTGACCCCATGGGAGTGGGCCTTGTGGGCCATGTGGCTCTTGGCCAACTTAGGTTTTGGCCATCTTTATTGACCCTATAGGAGTCGGTCCTAACGCTTGCTAGGTTGATTTCACCCATAACAATGTTTGTTACCACTCAATTTTAAGGGGCTATTGTTGAAAATTTTTAGAACTTTTGGATAGTTTTTTTTTTTTTTTTTAAAAAAAACCATTTTAAAAATTGGCTATATGAAAATAGACCGAATCTTATAAAAATCATATTTATCATACAAATACCTTATTCGTTTTAGGACTACATAAAAGACCACTTTATACTCCTTAGGGGTGGCCTACACTTAGGCTTATCTTTGAACATATACAAGCTTTTTAGTCTTGTGTTCAGCATGTGAACTTAACATTCTCAAATGGTGAAGTGTTGTAAACCAACTTTACTACTCTTCTATAATCTTTAAAATTGTCTCGTAGACACTTTTAGAGGGAATCATGTTCACCATGCAATCTCTATTGCATTTCCTAACCGGAGTATGGTAATGGTGTGTAATTCATTACTGATGTGACCATGTCTAATAAGGTCCTATTTCTCCTCTTGTAGCATAATTTCACAAAATTGCACTTGGTATTAAGATAATTGGGATAAAAACCCATTTTCTATCAATTAGTTTTCATACGTAAGGTTCATGTATTTTCTATTATGATATGATCATAATGTCTTGATAGATTTAATTACTTAATCGGTTTTTAACTTTAGTCTTAATTTTCTTGAACTTTTCAAAAAATTTAGACTTATGTTGTATTAGGTAAAAATACTTGTACCTTGAATAATCATCAACTAGAGTAACGAAATATTCATGACTTTATTTGGCCTTTACATTCATCAGACCACTTTGGTCAGATTGTGTAAGCCCAAAGTATTCTTTGGCCTTGTAGCCTTATCTAATAAAGCCCCAACGATTATCTTGCATGAAAGGCAAGATCTACAGACATGTAAAATAATTAATTCTAACTTTTAGAGAATTACCTCTTACTAGTCTTTTTATTTCATTCAAGTTGATGTTAATCAACCTTAAATGCCAAAGTCAAGTATCGTCTTTTAGGAGAAAACAATGTCTTTCTATTTTGGATTCTATAATCATGAATATCTCAGTATTTTGTAGTATATAGTATATGCCAACATATACAAATTGTTCTTATTTTCAGCTGAATGTATTTTCAAACAATTTTGAAAATATAAACTTTCATACTTCAAAGTAATTCATAATATATGAACATTTTTGTAATAAAGTTCGAGAAATTGAATTTCTCTTATGGTTACCAAAAATACCATATTCAGCATTATGTAACACATTTTTGTGTGCTATCCTAAATCTAAGCCTTGAAATAACACATTTTTGTGTGCTATCAACCCCCATGAGGAGGCTGGCCTCTCGGAGGAGGCCGACCCCTATGAGGAAACTAACCCCATGGCTGATCCAAGCCTGATTCCAAAAAATGATAAAGTAACATGTTAAAAGAATGGCACAACGACGAAAATCCATTCATAGGGATAGCAACTTACATAAAATGTGATACAAATATTAAGTCAGGAAAGAAAAAAATTGAAGAGCGAAACCTACAAGGAAAAACGCCAAAACATGACATGTGAAACACGATGAAGTAAATGGTAGAATTATGCGTCAAAAAAATCTCGCATAAAGTTGGCATCTAATACTGCATTTTCTTCTTTTTGATCGTCAACCACTGCATTCTCAACCTCTGAGGTTGAACCAAAGTCAAGGAACTCACAGTTTGCACGATACTCATTTATAAGAAATGAGTAATCAACATCAAGATGGAGAGCCTTGGCTGTACGAGATGCCCAACTCCACACTCCATTACTTTCTCTTGAAGGGCCATGTGTTCTACATTAGTCTTGAAAGACTCAGTTAGAAACTTAACGTCAGAAAGGTGAGCTTTCACAATAGACGCACGTTTGTGGGCCTCTGCAAATCGAGCCCCAACCTTAGTGGAATGAAGTCGATGGTTGTCAAGTTCAATATGAAGTCGAGCGCATTCGCTCTGCGTACTAAGAATGGTTTCATTAGCTTTGACGATTAATGCCTGAGCTCGGTCAAGTTCCACCTTAGGAACACAATGCTGACAAAAATAGTTTATCTCCTTAGCCATCTGACAGGAAGAAAGATCTATGTTGTCAAAAACCTACATCATAGTAGATTGGTCACGATACAGCTAAAAATCAAATAGGTAGCAAGAGAAAAGAGATTTACTGCTCGCATCATAATTTGACTATTGATAGCACTAATTTAGTGTTATATTTATACCTATTATTTAGCTAGTTTTGTTATGAATTAGTGATTTTGATGCATATTTCTCATGTATTTTAGGAAACCAAGGAATTAGAGGAGTATTGTGAGTTTGGAGTGAACATGACCAATTTGGAGCTTAAAGGGATGCAAAATTGAGGCAAAGGAAGTGAAATGGAGCTCCCAAGGGCATTTTCACTGAGAGGATGGCATCAAGACGCTAGAATTGGTGTCAAAATGCCATAGATTTGAGTTGCAAACTCGAGAGCCAACATTAAGACGTTGTCCTACTGCATCTCAACGCTGGAAACACACGAAGGAGGCTTGTTCCTTCTGAAGCGTCGAGACGCTGCCCTCAGCGTCTTAACACTAAAGGCGTGTGCGCTTTAATGGTACGGTGCGTCGCGACGCTGCCCTTAGTGTCTCAACGCTATCGCGACACCAGCTATATATTCATCGTTTCGAGATTTAATTTGGGGATACCAATTTTAGGGTTTTGGGCCTTTTCTCTATTTCATACTATCTTGGGACCTGTGGAGCTCAATTTTGAGCGTTCGATAGTAGTTTTTGAGGCTCAAAATCGTGAAATTCAAGGCAAAAGCAGAGGATTCGGTGTCAATGGTCTCTTTATTGGCTTCTTTACTCTTTTTTATGTTCTATAAGGCTGTAATTTTGGGTTTAATGTACTATGTATTGAGGATGGTTGGATGAATTTAGTGTTTAGGGGTTTATAGCACTTTTAGACTTGTAATTATGTATTAATTGATACTATTGCCTCTTAATTACTCTTTATGAATTCATTTGGATGAATTGTACTTAATGCTTCTAATTAATTGGCCATTAATTAATTGTTGTTAGTGTTAAATTAAGCTTAAAAGAGAGAATTTAGGATATAATTAATTCATTCAATACTTATAATTTGCGTAAGTGACATAGGATTAATGTTGCCTTAGCTAGAGTGGTATTAATTTTGCAATTAAGCAGTCCTAATGTGCAAGTATACACAGTCTAATGCAGCAAGTGATAAGTATATTATATCGTTCTCCTCAGGGATTAGTCCATGAATTTTACCAAGCTTAAGCTCACTTTTGGTGATAAAAATGGTAACCAAACAAAAACAACATTCAAAGGGTTTTTCAAGAAGTAAAATAAGACTAATTTAACCAATAACAAGCTTAGAATAACAAGCAAAAGAATTAAAACAAGTAACAGTATGTGAAATTACTTAGAGTTAAAAGCGGGCTTAGATTAGGGGTTTCTTATACTGTTTTGAGGACTCAATGATGTAACAAAAATTATGATAAATCACACCACACAGCATTCCAACACAGAATATTCCCATATTTCCTTAAATTGCAGCTATATTCCCATTTAAACTACTCAAAATAAGGTCATTACTTGTGTGCACTAAGTGGGTGATTATCCCTAACCTACCCATTTCACTGCAAGCATAACTTGTAATTAGTCTTAATGAGATTTGAAGCAACCAGTTTCCTATTCTTTTTCCCAAAAGTCAAGAAAACAGTAGATGAAAAAGGTTGGTCAAACATAATTCATCATAAACATTAAAAGCACTCCAAATCAGTGTTCAACAACATAAAACCACTTAGATTGAACCTCTCTACAATATAAGAGTTCCTTAATCCTTGCCTTAAGTTATTTAGCTCATAATGACAAAAATAAAACTCCTAAAAGCTACTGAAAATTCCATTACAGCAGTCAAGAAAAATGGAAAAGTAACAAAAGGAAGAATAACAATAAGAAGAGAAGAGAAATTCTTTAGTGAAGAGCTTCTTAAGGACTCCCTCCTTCTTCCTCAACTCATTTTCCCAGGTAGACAGCTTCCTTTTCAGATCCTTTTCTTCCCCTTTTCATAAAACTTCCTTTTCCAGCCTCTCTCTTTTCAATTCCAACAAGCCAAGCTTAAATACTCCATCCTTTTCATCAAGAACATGGTTGATTGGACAGGGAATGAAGCTTGGCAGCATTCTATTGGTCCACGTGGTCCAGCTGGCTGTTTTTGGACAACTCAA
The DNA here is from genome assembly GCA_033996785.1 of Trichosanthes truncata. Classification (NCBI taxonomy): domain Eukaryota; kingdom Viridiplantae; phylum Streptophyta; class Magnoliopsida; order Cucurbitales; family Cucurbitaceae; genus Trichosanthes; species Trichosanthes truncata. The sequence goes on along the minus strand of JAWPNB010000009.1, from coordinate 392,327 downwards.
TTAATGAGAATATTCTTTACACATATGAGATTGAGAGTTGTACTGAGATAGATTACTGCAACATTTCAGCTCAGAAGGCTTCACTGTACTCAATTTCTCTATTCATTAAGTTTGCTCTTACCTAAAGTACAAATTGCAACAGTTCAGCTCACAAATTGCAAGAATCCAAACATTAATCAAAGTTTTCTTAATACTTAGCCAAATAAGCAAGAAAACACTAAATTAGGAACTTAAGTAACTAAAAAACTACCAAAATACCTCAAACAAGCTAGGTTTAGCAAGAGAATTCAAGTAAAAAAAACTCTTCTATAAAGAGTTATCAATTAACAAAGGATACATAACGCTAATAATGAGTGGGTTTAGTTTAATTAATTGACTAACTAGCGCTAAGGACACTTAGTTTAATAGTTAATTAAGCATGTTTGAATGAGACCGACAAGAGATTTCAACTGTTTTAGCTCTACGCCTATGAATTAATGAGAGTTTATTAATTGGCATAATTAGTTAAGTATAATTACGGTCCAAAGTGTGTTCGATCCCCTAAACATCCTTAAACCTTGTTGTCTCCACCACTTTAATTGTATGTTTTTTAGTTTAATTTCCTTTCCAAAGCATCTTTTATTATTTTTTCCTAAATAATATTAATCTTCAGTATTTCTAATAATTATTTAATTCAAAAGAAATTTTACACTTCCTCAGGATTTGATACTCGATACTCAAATACTCTTTTATTCTACTTGATCACGTGCGCTTGCGTGACATCGAACAACTATCTGAAATACCCTGACCGGGGTCTTGCAAGCTGATAGTTCCATGGGGCATTCTGTCATCCGATAGGCCATTTCACAGAGAAAAGACATTAGTAAGCTCATCTTTTTCGTCAATGTCCGAATGAAACAGACTCTTGCACTCAATTGACCTCGAGGAAGTTGACCCAACAAAAGAGCAGATAGAACTAACTCGATGAGGATGAGTGTGTGATGACATCATCGAATAGGCTCAGGGACCGTCTGATAAGGAGAATCCCTAAGGCACTGTTTTCGAGAGGGGCGAGGGTCGGGTGTTACGTCCCGCACCATAGGCTCGATCGAAGGAAGGATTTCAACAGAAGCCAAGTTCCCAACAGATTGATTGGACAAAATCTCCATCTCCCACTCCAAGATCAAAGGGCGATGTTGGGAGGGCATAACTGATAATTCTCATTCATGAGGATTATTTGGCCTTTAAACTTAGTTATATTTGTGATTTTTATTCATATTATTTAATGAAAAAATAAAAAGTTGTTGAATTTAATCACATGATTTATGGAAGACCTTTAAATTAAGTAAGTTGAGAAAAGAAAACAAAAGAAGAAAAAAATTCACACTTACTTAATGTTTTGATGCAGAATTTTTTCGGAATGCAACTGCAGTGCAATTGCTATGCAATTGCAATCTAGACATATATGGAATTTAAGGAAAAAACGCAAATTTCGGATTTTGAGCAAATTACTCACGATTTCAACTAGATGATGAGCTGTGATTGTCCATCAACCAAGAGGGAAACCCTAGCATGAAATCCCTATATATATTTGGAGGAGAAAGCTGCGAAGGGAGCCAGATTTTGAAAAGAAAATTACGTGGATTTCATTGCCGATTGCATTTTTTTAGTTTTGAGTTACTGTCTTTTATTTTTTTATAGATCTCAGTCCGAATCTCTTCCTCAATCCCATCACAATGAGAGTTGGTGTTCATTATGAACAAATCCTTATTCGATTGAGCTCGATTTTGGAAGATTTCGTTCATGTATTTTTTCGGTTTTCTTCAACGATGGCAATGCTTTTTGTTTTAAATTTCTGAGTTGTGGTTATGTTGTTCTTCTTCATAAAAGTCCAGAATTCTCTTCTCAATCCCATCTCCATAAGAATTGGATGTGGTTATGAACAAAGTTCTTGCTTGATTGAGTCAAGAAGAATGGGTTTTTAGGATGAATAAGTTCTCTTTCAATTTCTGCAACTATGTTCTCTTGTTTATGTTATTTGCGTAAAGGAGCTACTGGTTTGTTTTTCAATTTCAACAAATTTAATTTCTGTTATTTGAAGTTTGGAAAGCTACTGTACTTGAATTTCACATATATATATACAAGTTTCTTTAAGTTAATTTTTTATTGTACCAAAAAATTTTATTAATTTACATTCTCTGTTCTTTATTTATTTCATTATGAAGAGCTAAATTTCCTTTGGGATTTAAGTTGTGAATGCCCTACAGGAAAAATGTAAGGCTCGATAGCAAACACAATCTAGCTAATTCTTGAACTAGTGTTTGCTTTTGGTGAAATTAATGTTGGGTAAACCCTAGTTTGCCATCTAGTGTTGTTTGCCAAGCTAAACTTAATACCGAAAGGGTTAAGGGAAGCAAATGTCGCAAAAGCAATGGAGGAAAAGGCTTAGACATAAGTCCTGAAACATCGACCCTAGACATAGGGCGAGACTCCAAAACCACTAGAATTGTGTGCAAAAATATCTAAGTTAGATTAGCCATAGAAATATAGATTTAATCACTTAGTCTCCTAAAGATACTTCATAGAAGGTCGAATAGGAGTTGTATTCGGTTTACTTAGTTCTTGAGTTAGCTACGATTGCAATTGCCTTCCTGTTGCATTTCTTTCCAAAGGGGCATTAGCATCTTGAATCCCTTTTCCATTTCCATTGATCTTTTCAAACAATTTTTCTTTTAACCAAAACACCTCATAAATCATTTTCACCCACAGTTACTTTAAGTTGTAATTTTTCAACGATTTTGTGTCATCTAAAATTCATTTTATTAAGATCTGTTCCCTTGGGTACGATACTCTGGAGTACTCCAATTTCTTATTACTTCGATCACGTGCACTTGCGTGTAGTAAAAATCCGATCAAAAACAAAGTGATATTCTTCTAGAATTTCCTAGTTGACGAAAAGAGACCCCGCATGGCAAACCTCAGGAATTGAAACGGTCGTTTGGTAAAACGCAAGTACATCGGAGGATGGTAATGGTCTCCTTTCAACTACAAAAAGAAAAAGAAAAAAAATTAAGATAATGGCTATGGAAGACAGTTCCAATAGAGTAAAGGAATAAAAGCTTACCCAACGCCCCAAACTTGGTCGAAACCAAAAACATCGACCCATACCTTCTAGGGCCAAGCCACTCACCACTCACAAAGAACAACCTATTTCTCCAATCTTTAGTAGAAGATGACCCTTTGATAATTGATTTCAAGCCAGATCAAGGTCCTAGATAGAAACGTGTATCGACATTGGGATGTTTATTCAATCCATTGTGTCGAGACCCCCCAACTACTGTCATAAGATATAACATCCAAGAAGGACAAGCCAGTCATTTGGGGCAAGTTGAGGGGGAGTGAGATTAATGTAAGAGAGAAATCATAGGGTGAAGAGGAAGACGGATCCCAAACCGAAACACAAAAAGATAAAAAGAAAGGGAGATTGTTGATGCTATCCCCAGAAAAAGGATGATTATAATCGAGAATGTTGTATAATTCTCTAAGTTCAACAAGTTGAGCAAGAGAGGTGGAGGAAATTAAGCTAGATCTAATAGGACACCTAGAACCTCGACTGCTAACACTTCTTCTTCTAGCAAAGGAAGGCTGGTAAGATTCAGAATTCGAGTTTAAGGGATGCTTGAAGCTGAGTTCATCAGCTTCAAAGTCACCCGACATAATGAAAGTAAAGAGAACATTGCAAAAACGAAGCAAAAAGTTTACCTTAATGCCAAGGAGGCTTGAAAGATGAAGTTGAAAGATATGAAGTCCAATGAACTATGAATGCACTTATTTATAGGAGAATGATAATCTTTTTAAATACTAATTTCCTAAAATGTAATATGGGTTAGTTTAAAATATATTTTTCTTATAGTTTAAAATATATTTTTCTTATCTTCAAATCATAAAATTATATATATTTTTGAGCTATTAATAAAAAAAATAAGCTTAAAAAAGATAAGATTGTTATTTGTTATAAGTAATTTTAGTTTAAACTTTAAAAAAAATTGTAGATGACATGTGGAGGAAGTGAGATGTGGAGATTTTTATCAATTAAAAAAATCGTTATGTAGTACTCTAATTTATATTAAATTTTTAATTTAAATAATAGTATCATATCTCATATCTAAAACATTCTTATATAATTTATATTTAAAAAAATAAAATTATAAAAGAAAAAGAAAAATATTTTTATTAAAAATTTTATTAAAATTATTGGATAAAAATAAAAAATTATTATTATTATTTATATTTAATTAGTAATTAATAATAATGATGAGAAAATTTATATAAAAAATCAAGAAAATTAAAAAATTAAAAAAATAATGTCAAAAAGTAGAGAAATGAGAGAGGAGAAGAGAGAGAGGTATGAGTGAGGTATGAGTGAGGTGAAGAAAAAAAGAGATAGGAAAGTTGTGGGGTCCGCAATGTGGAGTTGGAGAAGGAGTTAATAAGTTTGTGGAGCCTACAATAAGGAGTTTGAGAAAGAGTTAATAAGTTTGTGGGGTCCACAATAGGAGTTAAATTATCCTTGTGCCAAACAATGAATTGAGAGGAGTTATTAACTCCTCCCAACTCCTCAATCCAAACACCCCTTAAGAATTTCCTTATAACAACTTTTAATAATAAAACACTCATTCTTATGCAATGTTCTACTATCAATCATACAACTAGGTCTAATTCGAGTCTTACTTTCTCAAGCTAAAACTCAAATTAACAAGAATTAAACTTTGGCCAAAAGTTTAGACATTAAGCACGAGAAACATGAACAATGCTACAATATAGTATAAACTAAACGGAAATCAAATTTTAAATACAAGTCTCAAGAAGTCTCATTACTCAAGTTCAACATTACAAAACCAAAAAACTCCGAATAATCTAAATTCACAACAATAAAGTTAAAGAGATATAGAGAGAAACTTGTAGACACGTGCCAATTCTCATTCCTATCGTGATATACCGTGATCTCAAGCTTCAAGTCTCCTTCTTAGCTTCATAAGTGTCCTCTAGGTCCCAAAACAGAGTGTGAATCAAGATTAGGACTTTTCTTATCCAAAAACGACTCCCTTTTCACAAATGAAGCTTTCCTTTTTATACTATCGAGACAACGTTGCAACGATTTCCCTTTGAATTGATTAAATAAGGAAAAAATCTTCAAGGCTAACATTGCAACACTCTGTGTGTTGTCTGCTGGGTTTGAAGGGTTGCATGTATAGCGTTGCAACACTATGTATTGTTGGGATTTATGCCCTAAAGCCTCGTAATTAATAATATATTTAATAATTAATCACAATTTTGATTATTTTATTTTCAATATAATATTATCCATTATATGAAAAATTCAAGGTTGTTATTGTAATCTTGAACAGTATGTGGTTGACATACGAGAGGATTATGTTCAAGAAATAACCTAAATGGTCATAGTATATGGATAAGGTTGGGTGTCTTATCCTAGTAACACTATTGATACGGCCTACTTTGTAATAGTTACAAATGATTTGATCCAAATCATTCATGTGGAGACATGTGAGTGGGGGTATCTTATGCAATGAGTTTGTATAAGACTGGACCACGAAATATTTAATCTCTCTTTATAAATCCATTAATTGAGAAGATTAATATTTCATCAGGATGATCATATGTGACTCGATCTTAATCCTAAGTGAGTTATGAACTCTTGCCTGTGAGGGCTTATCCTTTGATTTACATGGGTGAGAGTGGCTTTTATAGCCGATTCAATATGCCTACCATTTTGGGGACTTGACCAAATAGGGAGCTGGAAACATAATCTCATAAAATGGAATTCACTCCTTCCCATATAGGGTAAGTAGATGAGTAGTTCCCTTAAATGCTGATTTCGGGACTTGAACAATGGGGTCCCACCCTCTCATTGGCCCGAGAGGGACTTAGTTTATAATTAGATTATAAACAGATTGTTCATTAGAGAATCAGTGGTACTTAAGGTGCAAGATGTAATTATAGGAGTAAAACGGACTTTTGACCCAGCTGTAATTACGAACAACTCGTGAAGGATCGACTTACATGTAATGATTATATCTATGGACACAATTTGTCCTACAGTGCATAAGAGTGCAACTCTAGGTCTATAGTGGAGTGACCTATAGTTAATGAATGAAAATTAATTAATTAATTAAAGAGTTTAATTAATTAATTTTGTATCATTGGAGCTTATAATCTGTAGGTCCATAAGGTTTCCTTGCTAGCTCATAGTAACACTAAAAGATCAATTTAGTTGAAAGAAAATTTTGAAATGTTCAAATTAATATTTAATTCGAAGTGTTCAAATCAATATTTAATATATTATATATATTAAATATAAAAGAGGAAAATATATTTATTGTATTTGATACATTAAATATTAAAATTTGAAATGTTCAAATTAATATTTAATTTAAAGTGTTCAATTAATATTTAATATATTAGATATATTAAATAAAAGAGAAAAATATATTTATTGTATTTGATACATTAAATATTAAAATAATCAATGTATATTAGATACATTAAATAAAAGATATTTATTAAATTTGAATTAGATTCAAATTAGAAAATAAATATCGTAAGAGAATTTTAAACGGTTTGAATAAGATTCAAATTGGTTAGATAAATATATTTTAATATATTAGATATTAAAATATATTATTTAATTATTTTTTCTAGACCACTATAAATAGGACTCTAGGGGTGAGCCATTGTGCATTCTCAATAGCACACATCTCCTCAATAGAGAGAATTAGAGAATTCTCTCTAAACCTCTTCCTCTCCAATCCCTTGTGGATTTTCTTTTAAAAGGCTCTCACAAGTCTTGGTATTGTGTTCGAGTCATAGCTAGGAAGACTTTGTGAAAGAGATAAAGATCCGCCAGAAAAATCTCCATGTTTATTTCAATGTAAGTTTTTGCTTAACCTTGTATATTTTGTGTTTAATTCTAAATAAATCAAAGACGATTCATATGCTTCCGCTATGGGTTTAATTAGATTATTCCCTTCATGTATAGCATTGCAATGCTATGCTCTCAGGCCTATTTGCTTGTGCACTTCTTCTTCTTGTCTCTTTGGCCCAAAAGTTTTCCTTTAAGCTTCTTTTTGTCTCCAAATCACTAAAAAATCTTGGGGCTCTCAATGCTTCAATCCTACAATTTATAACATAAAAAGCATCAAAGTCCACTAAAAATACACAAAACTAACCTAAATCTAAGCCTAGAAATAGCATACTTTTGTGTGCTATCAAACACCCTCAAACTTAGATTTTTTCTAGTCCTTGAGAAAAATAGAGCAAGATAATATTCTTAAAAATTTAATGCAAGATTAATGACTCAAGCCTTAATGTTCTAACTGACATAAAACAATAAAAGAAAACTTTGGCACACCCTTTTTCAATCAATTTTAAATTCTACCTATTTCTTTCCTTGAGTATGTGTGTGTCTAACCTTCTTTTATCAGTTTCTACTAGCTTTAGACAGTTTTATAGAGTCCTTCCTTCGTTTTTCCCTACATTGGCCCTAAGTTCCAATCCCTAGTCTCCCAGTCGGTAATCTACTTAAGCATTAACATTTTTTTCACTGAAGTTACTAACCTCCAAACTTATCTTTTTCTTTCTTTCTGAGACCCAACTTTCACACTTCCACTGTAGAGACCCTTATCTAGAGCATTCGCTCAATGGATGGCCTAACTAATCATAATGGAGGTAGTTGTTTTGATCCCCACATTTTAAGCACACATTATTGATGAAACATGCTTTAAGTTTCTTTAAACATGAGAAAAAAATCAATAAAGATAAAATATTTTTCTTATTTCAACATATTTCAATCACAAACTTTCATGCAGTTCAACTATTAATCAGTTCTTAAGCCTATCAGGTTGACAACAACCTCTAGACTCAATAACTGTTAGACAGAATTCAAATGTTCTCAGGGCATGCTTTCAGAGTTCATTCTATTGGAAAAATTATCACTTAGATTACTTCTTAGGCTATCCTAATCAGTCATCATACATTACTATTCACTCCAAATATGCTCAAACTGAAAAATTAATGTTCAAAAATCAGGATTGCAAAGTATTACCCACCCTTAAACTTGAAATTTACATTACCCTCAATGTAAGATAAAAAAAAAATTGAAGTATCTAAGGACAAAAACAAAGTGAGTGAGCAATACTGGCCTGATAGGAGGGAGACACTGCTCCATGAGAGGTTCCTGAAATGGGATGCAGAAAGCACCAAAACGATCAAGGTCCTACAAAACGAAAACGAGATGTACTTGGCTCTCTAAATAACATATGCTAGGAAAGAAAAACAATCAAGAAAAAACAAGAAAATGAAACTTGGGTTGCCTCCTGATAACTCTTAAATTAAGAGTTATATGCTAGTATTTCAGGACTAAATTGTCGATTTTTATCTCATTATATTTTGGAAAACTCCAAGCTTTGATGTATTTTGCTCTATGATTAATTTTGATATAGTAACATTATTATTAGAGCAAAATTATCTTAATTAAGGTGTTTTATGTGATTAATTCATGTTTGATTAAGGAGAACTCCAGAAGCCAAGAGCAACAGTTTTACAACTATTTGCTGGAGCAAACTTTGCAATACAGGCCAATACGAATTTCGCACGTGGGAATTGCGATTCATTAAATGAGCTGGAAAATGTCAATCTAATCAGCGTGTTTCAGCCATTAGGAGCCTTCCACGTCTCAGGACCTGTCTAATCAGCCCTGGTTTTCATAAAGAATGAGTATATATTGTGGGCAACTGTTTTTTGAAGGAGAGGAGGTTGGAAATCCCAAAATAACAGAGAGAGAGAGAGAAGGAGAGGCGGAAGCTCCGATTGGGAGGACATGGACGGAAGATTTCCATAAAAGGAAGGTTTCTCCAGGAGATCAACGCCGATGCTGAGTCAAATGTTTTGAGGCAGCTTTCCGATTTCTTCTGCTACGTTTTCTGTTTTCATTTAGTTTATTTTCTGCATCAGTTCCATCATGTTTACATTTCGACTTTTCTGCTGTTATTTTTACATTATGAACTAATCACCATAAGGTGAGGATTAGAGGATGATTGATTTTGATTAATGTTATAGCTGAGTATATTTTCTTTCATTCGATTTGGTTTTTAAGATGGCTTATTCATTAGTTCATGTCCGTTTGGCCAGCCAATGTGAGCAGTGTCCCTTTGATTTCTGGGAAGAATAAAAGGGGCTGAGAGCTTAAAAACCACGTTAGCCCCTTGTTAGGGTTAGTAGCTAGCTAAGTGAGTAGGTTAGGGATAATCACTCACCTAACGCACACAAAATACAGTGGATTTAATGTGCTGAAGTAATGTAAATGAAACAGTATACTTAGGTGATTCGGGAGAATACCGTGAAATCTATAGTGGGTCGAATGGAATGAATGTGTACTCAATTCGTAACTTAATTAAAGCATGATTTACCTCTAATCCGAGCCTTTGTTTTAGTTGAAAGCACCTAACCCAGTTTTCATTGTTCTTTTACGATTCCCCTGTTTTCCCTACTTTAGCATTAATTTTGTTCCAGCAATAGTGACTTATTTTATTTCATTTCCTTGATGAATTTGAATGGTTACAAATTGAGTTACTAGGAATTAATTTAGGGTAAATAGAAGAATTAATAGTCTCTGTGGATACGATAATTTACTTACCGCTTGCTACAAAAATATGTGTACACTTGCGCATAGACAACAGAATATCGCATAATAATTCACATCACTCTAGCAAGTCATCAAGAAGTGTTTTCTTTAACGTCTATAGCTAGACGAGGCTCATGTGGTGGGTCAGTTCTTGCTCGAGTCCTCACTGCTGCACTTCATTGTCAATGCCCATTCTAGTGGATCCTTTTTCACAATCATCTTAAAAAATTCATTAGCTAAATAATCAACTGTATCAACAACCATACCTTGGCTTACCTCTAGGAGATACCTCATTGCGTTATGCATATCAAAAGTTACCTTGTCATCGTTGATTTTGAAAGATAACTTACCATCTTTTACTCTAATAAAGGCTTTCCCGTAGCAAGAAAATGACGTCCAAGAATGATGGGGATATCATCGTCTCCCTCCATGTCAAGCACCACAAAGTCCGTAGGAATAAAAATTTTATCAACCTTGACAATAACATCTTCTACTATACCTCTAGGAAAAGCGAATGAACGATCTGCTAGTTGTAGAGAGATGTTCGTTGGTTTGAGCTCCTTAAAACCTAAGGTCCTGTACACATAGAAAGGCATCAAATTAATAGAAACACCTAAATCGCATAAAGCCTTATGAAAATAAGAATTTTCAATAGTGCAGGGAACATAAAACTCTCTAGATCTTTCAGTTTGGTTGGCAACTTCTTATGTAGTGCATTACTGCACTCCTCTGTCATTTGTATTGTCTCTAGAGTCCCAAATTTCTTCTTGTTATTCAAGATATCCTTCATGAACTTTGTGTAACTTGGAATCATTTCTAGTGCCTCTGCAAAAGGAATAGTGACATTAAGCTTTTTAAACAATTCTAAAAATTTAGCCAAACCTTCATTCAAATTTTTCTTTCTAAAGTGTTGAGAATAAGGAATCTGATTAAGGACATAATGAAGAATTGGACTTGTAGGCCTTGTTGTTGGGTTTTGTGTCCTGAAACTCCTGGTTTTGTAAACTGAATGTATATTCTATTTTACTATAAAGATGTTATTGAGGTTTATTCAGTAAATGTGTTATTGAATAAAGTGAATTGTGTATTCTATAACCCAAATCCAATGAACTAAGTACCCTTGGCTATAGTATGTATACTTGAACTTTATGTATGACATAAAAGTGGATAAAGTTCGAGTTATAGCCAGAACGGTCTATAGTATAGGGATAGGGCTGGGTACCTTATCCTGGAGACACTATGGACGCGGCCCACTTTGTATAGTACTAACGATGTGATCCTGAATCGTTCATGTGGAGACATGAAAGTGGGGGCGTCCTATGCAATGAGTTTGCATAAGACTGGACCGCGAAATAGTCACTTAGACTTTATAACTCCGTTTACTGTCTTAACTGACTATATTCATACGATGACCTAGGTAACTCGATCTTAATCCTGAGCGTGCTATGAACTCCTGTTTATTCGGGATTATCCTTAGATTTGCATGGGTGAGAGTGGCCCGAGATCGCCGACTCAATAAGCCTCCCATTTTGGGGATAAGACCGGATAGATAGTTGGGAACATAGTCATGCGAGAAGGAATTCACTCCTACCTGCTTTAAGGATTAGTAGAGAGGTTGTTCCCTTAAGTGCTGACTCCGGGTCTTGAACGATGGGCCCACCCTCTCATTGGCCCGAGAGGGATATAGTTTGTTGGTTGGACCACAAACCAAATTGTTCATTAGAGGATCAGTGGGACTTAAGGAACAAGAAGTAATTACAGGGGTAAAACGGTTTATTTGACCCAGCTGTAATTACGAACGACCTGTGAAGGATCGACTTACTAATCATGGTTATATCGAGTGGACAGAAATATATCTACAGTGAGGAGAGTGCAGCCACTGGGCTTTAGTGGAGTGTCCCGGTGGTTAACGAATGTTGATTAGCTAGGCTAAAGAGTTTGGCCGGTAAATCTCGTATCGTTGGAGCTCATGATCTGTAGGTCCATTAGGTTCTCCTTACTAGCTCAGACTATGCCTTGTAACAATTTGAGAGAAAAGAATTTGAATTGTTCAAATTCGAATTTGGTAGAAAAAGTTAATTATATGCGATATACTTAACGTATCATAGCTTAATTATGAATTAAACTATGATAAAGAAGAGTTGGAAATATTTAAATATGATTTAAATATTGGTTCGATTTAAAACATGAATAGAGATTCATGTTCGAACGTTCGTTTTGAGAAATTGGGATTGGTCCAATTATTTAATTTGATATTTGATATTAAATTAAATATTTATTTAAAATTAATTAAATTGTTTAATTAATTATAAATTGATTTTAATTTAATATTAATTTAATATTAATTTTGAATTAAAATTAAAAGATAATTCAAATTCATTTGGAAATGAAATATGGACCAAATTCATAACTTCATGACTAAGCTTCTTGTTTGAAGCTTATCTTCTTTCAATTGGCTTCTTCACTAAGCTTATTGTTTGAAGTTTATCTTCTTTCAATTGGCTTCTTCACTAAGCTTGTGGTTTTCTATAAATAGAGAAGAAACACAATGAAAAAATCAAAAGAGGATTAAAGGATTAGTAAAAAAGAGATTTTTGAAGAAAATTCTCTAGCTATTTGTTTAAGACCTTTACTCATTCTTCTCCCAAATTCTCTCAATCAAAGATCCCACAATCTGTTCCAAGGCCTGAGGATAGTAGGGAATACTCTAGAGGAGGTCCACAACTCGTTTGTGTTCAAAGAAAGCCAACGGATTAAGAGAATATTGAGCTACAAAGGTTTGTGTTCTTATTCTCTGTTTTTCCAGTTTTGAGCATGTTTTTTGTTTGATAAAATTGATCAAATTAGAGTGCTTAAGATCCAAAATTGCTTCCGCATTCTTAATATTAGCTCCATCAATTGGTATCAGAGCAATTTTGAGGACTGAATTTGATTCAATTTGAGCTTGGTGGGTATGTTTTTGAAATCGAATTTTCTGGGCGTCTAAAGTGGTACTTTCGATTTTGGCATTTTTTTGAGCTTTAATTTGTAGTCCGTTTTGTAATTTCTCAAGAGTGTTTGAGCATTAATGTGTTAAGAAGAGTCTGTAAAATTTTCGAGTCGATCGGAGTCCGGGAAGGCCTTCAATTTGAAGAAACAAGCTCGAAAGGTCAAGCTGGAAAACAGAGCAGAAGCTGCTGTTTTTTTCCAGCAAAAACCGGTTCACGCAGAGGTTGAAAAACAGGTCTGGTTCGGTCGTTTTCGGTCCGGTTCGGGCTTGGTTCAGACCGGTTCCTCACTCTCCAGCCTCTTGGGGTTCGGTTCAGCCTTGGTTCGGTCCGGTTGAGATAAGTTTGGGCCCAGTTTTGCCCGTTTGAAGCTGTCTGATCCGGTTCGAGGGAGTTCAATCCGGTTCTGCTGTATTGAAGCTCGGTTCAAGCTTTTTCAAGCTGGTTCGGGGCGGTTCGAAGTGTTCGGAAGCGTCTCAACCTAGTTATTAAATTATTCTTGTAATAATTTAGTTGTATGCTTGTTTAAGATGCCAAAACCGGTCCACTTTAGTGTGTTTAATTATTTATGCATTATGAATGTATATTTTAATTAAATCCATGTTTGTATGTGCATAAAGTATGTCATATAGATTTTAAAATCCCACCATAGGAAGCATGCTCCATGCATTGAAAGTATGTTATAAGTGTTATAATGTATAGTATGCATGTTTAGCATTTCATAAGTATTAATATAAGAGTTGTATTAATTTTATGAAATAGATGTTGTATGTTTTAAGTATAATTAATATAAATGTTATATTAATTAAAAATAAAGCATACAACATAAAGTTGCCTTAGTATAATATAATTGTTATATTAAATGCATCAAAGCATTTCCATGCATAATTCATGTGATGAATTTTTACTCTATGTTTATTTAATTGTTCATGTGATGAATGATCAAGCACTCAAACATAGAAATGCATACAAACCTAGGGTTTAATTATTTAGTTTTAAAATGGTTTTAGAATTAAAATAATTAGACCATAGGTTATCTAGTTCTAATAAGATTAGAATTAGGCAACCAATAATTTATAAACTATGATTAAAGAGGGACTCTGTCTAAGGAAGGTTATGGCTAGGCTGGGTTATTTAAGATGACGGAAACGGAACACCCCTACCTGGGAACCGACCTGGGAGTGAATTTAATCCAGAGGTTTATAAATTATTCCTCGTGAGCGACGTTAATTAAAAAGTTTAATTAAACTCGTAGACCTAAGTTTTTTAAAGGGTTAATAGACTTAGGTAATATCAAAATAATCGTTATATTGATAGACTTAGGTATATTAATAGCCGGAATATGCCTAAGTAAAATTATACCCAAACCGTCTAAAATACTTAGTGGGAGTGAAAAGGTATATATGATATATCAATTTCCTCTTACGCTCTCTACAAAGTTCACACCGTGAGATTTATGCTCGGCCTCGTGATGTCAATAGGGCATCCCCATTCGGATGGTGTTTGCATAAATCAAGAGCAAGGTGAATGGAGAAAGTATTTATAGTAAGTGGGAGAAGGAAGTGTGTCAACACATCCTACAGTCTCCTCCATTAGGTTGGACCGTGAGATTCCCATGTTCCGCCTGCAGGTTGCTCGTAGTAGCACCATCCATTCGGAGGGATGTAACATGGGAGTCAGAACAACTCAAACTCCAGAAATGGATAGGGTCTCCTAGGTCCATTCCCAGCTTTGACTTTCCAATTCGGTAGCATTGTTGGGGCCGACCTCTGAGGTCTGAAAATGGCGGGTCACACTTACAAGAATTACTAAGTGTTAGTAAATTCTTGACCAAAGTAGCGATAACTAGAATGCTATAGGAATAAGAGTTATTCCGGTATTAGCATTTAGTCAAGAATGTCTTGGTTCAGTGAAGGAGTGATTGACTGCCCCTCGGTAGCAGTTGCTCTGACTCACTGAAGTATCATTGCAAAAACAATAATGAGTTTATGGGTACATTATTACTTTTGCTAAAATTTTTAATTGGATGCATGTAATGGGTTAGAAGCAATTCACTAATAGAATATGTTCTATTTTTCAGCATGTCGAGCACTTTAATTCAGTTACTAGCCTCCGATAAATTAAACGGCGATAACTACGCAACCTAGAAATCGAACTTGAATACGATTCTAGTTATCGATGATCTAAGGTTTGTCTTAACAGAGGAATGTCCTCTCCCTCCCGGCTCGTCTGCAAACCAAATTGTTCGGGATGCATTTGACAAATGGACTAGGGCTAATTGTAACACCCGAAATTCTTTGGGTAAGTTTAAAATGTTGTTTTGGTAAAGTTTTATTATGAATTTAATTATTTTAAGGGTAATTTGGTGATTTTTGGAAAAGGAAAGGGCATTTTGGTCTTTTAGAGAGAAGATATTTTGATTTTATTATTATTATTATTATTATTATTATTATTATTATTATTATTATTATTATTATTAAAAAAAAAAAAAAAAATTCACTCTCTCTCCCTCGCGCAGCTCTCTCTCTCTCTCTCTCTCTCTCTCTCTCTCTCTCGCCGAAGCTCCAGCGCCGCCGCACGCCGTCGCCGACAGCCACGAACCCCGCGGCACGACCGCCGTCCGCCGCTGCTCGCGATTTCTTTTCTTCTTCTCCGATCAGCTCCACGAACGCCCAGCCGTCAGCCGCCGCACCTCTGTTGTCTGTCGCCGGTGAAGCTCACTGCAACTCGCTGCCGAACGTCGAACCGCACGCCGTCAGCCACTGGAACTCACGAGCAGCACAAATCCCTCGCCGGAAAACACCATTTCAGCCGCGATTTCAAAGTGGGTTTTCGATTCCGTGAGATGTTTGGCGTTTTGGGCTCGAGTTTGATTGATTTTCAGCAAAATGACCTAGGATTCTTGTAGATCGGGCTGCAACACACCAGAAACGAACCTCCACGCGCTCTCACGCGCCGATCGGAAGCCCCACGCCCAGCCCCACGCGCCGCCGTGCTCCGGTCACGCGCCGCCGTTCGCCGGAGTTGGGTAAATATTGCCAATTGGTCCGTTTCGTCGAGTTATTAATGTTAGAATGTGTTTTAGCGTAATTCGGATGGTTTAAGACGCGTTTAGAACACTTTTTAGGTGAATTGTCGAGGACCTTGGATTGTACTTGGAGTGGGAATTCGAGAAGTTCATTACTAGAGGAGGAAGGGTATTTTAGTAAGTAAAGACTTAAGGTAAGGGATCTCACAACGAAAGAAGTTTTCAAAACTTGAGCTAGCTCTATGTTTACTTTGAAAGTATATGTTTTTCATGTTAAGTATTTAAGAAAGAAAGTGTATTATATGTATGTCTTTGAAATGCGATTGTTATGACTTATGCATTCATAACTATGTTCTAAAACGAATGGGACCTCATGCATGTGTTGTGTGCTCATGAAAAGATTTATGTAGGCCGTGACGATAATTCTCCCAAAAGTGTTATGTGGGTTTTGAGGGAACCCGAGTCTTTGGACTCTCTATGCTCCCGGGGTTCGAGAGTGCCCCCACGATGGTAGCCGACGGGCTTGAGTCTTCGGACTCCACGATGGTAGCCTTCGGGCTTGAGTCTTCGGACTCTACGATGGTAGCCTTCGGGCTGAGTCTTCGGACTCCATGATATATGTTAGCCTTCGAGCTTAACTCTCAGAGGTATGGAGGACTCTATTCGATGGAAAAACTGTCTTCGGACTGATCACGAGGCCCTCGGGAGAATTTAATCGTTCACGAGAGCCGCGAGGAAAAGTACATGGTTTATAAAAGGAATTTTAGGTCCCCTACTAAAGCGATGGTTTACGATGGTTTTATGATTTAAAATGACATGTTGCATGTGATTGAAACTCTTATTTTAAAACTATGATGGACTTACTGAGTATTATTCGTTAATACTCACCCTTTTCCTTTTTAAAATGTTTTCAGGTAAGGCTAAGATCGGCCCTAGCGCGTGACCGGAGATCAGCTACTCGAGTCATGGGAGCCGACCGATCGCTATTCCGCTTCTTTTATGTTTCTAGATGTATATAGAACTCATGTCAAGTTTTTAAATGTTAGAAGGATGTTTCAAAATCTTTTAACCTTTCTTTGTAAATCGTGCACGTGTATTTGGTTTCTTCTGTTTGAACCCTAGCATCATATTGAGAAGTTTGTTGGATGCTAGGAGGTTGTTTGAAAATCTTAGAAGTGTGTTTTCTATGTCTTATTAGGTAAGGGTCAGATTTTTGGTTTTCGCGTAGTTACGCCGTTATGTTGCCGAAATTTTTGGTAATATAGCGATGTGACTTAGTAATGACTCTTAGGTAGCGTGTTGAGCCTATAGGGTCGTTACACTAATGATAAAGCCTGAGTCTATATCTTAGCCAGCATATCTGATGTGCTATCTAAAAAACATGAGAGCATGATTACCGCTAAGGAGATCATGGGATCATTACAGGCGATGTTTGGACAACCATCCTCATCGATCCGTCATGATGCTCTCAAGAACGTTTACAACTCCCGTATGAATGAGGGAACTTCTGTTAGGGAGCATGTCCTTAACATGATGGTCCACTTCAACGTGGCAGAAGTAAACGGAGCTGTCATTGATGAGAATAGTCAGGTTAGCTTTATAATGGAATCTCTTCCGAAGAGCTTCCTACAGTTCCGCACCAATGCGGTGATGAACAAGATAGAGTATAATCTGACTACTCTCCTCAATGAGCTACAGACTTTCGATTCCCTGATGAAAACAAAGGGAAAAGAGAATGAGGCAAATGTTGTCACTTCGAAGAAATTCCCAAGAGGATCGTCCTCTAGGACAAAGTCTGGTTCTTCTTTTTCTAAGAATAAGGGTATTCAAAAGAAGAAGAAAGATAAAGGGAAGGAAAAAGCTCCCGTCATGAGTAAATGCAAGGCTAAAGCCGCAGATAAAGGAAAATGTTTCCACTGTGGTGAAGATGGGCACTGGAAAAGGAATTGCCCAAAGTACCTTGCAGAAAAGAAAGCTGAGAAGGCAGGACAAGGTAAATATGATTTACTTGTTGTTGAAACATGTTTAGTGGAAAATGATGATTCTGCCTGGATACTAGATTCAGGAGCCACTAACCATGTGTGTTCTTCTTTTCAGGATACTCCCTTGGGTTGACTTCAGTGTCACTTGGGTTGACTTCAGTGAAAAATGATGATTCTGCCTGGATACTCCCTTGGGTTGACTTCAGTGTCACTTGAAAACTTTCCTTTGTGCAATGCATTCAAGGAGGATGCCAACTGACTCATCTGCACCTCCAAACTTTTGATTGCACTTCTTTATCCTAAGACAATACCTTCAATTTTCTGCTCTAGCTGATTCGTTCTCTTGCTTGATTCAACAATGAAATTTCCAATCAGATCCTCCAGAGAAGATTTCTTCTCGGCTTGTTGTGAATTGGAGGGTAAACCTAAAGGAGGCTACAAAACATTTCTATTATTAGCATAAGAGAAATTTTCATGGTACCTCAAACCTGGATGGTAATAAGTAGGAATTGCATTGTGCATGTGATTTCTCCTTTGGTTGTATCCTATGTTGTTCACATAATTCACATGCTCCATATTTGAACCTCCCCCAAAATGTGATTGTTGAGATGTTGCCAATGGTGCAATAGAAGTACTGGTCCCTAAACCTGTCAATTGAGATAAAGCATTGGTTAGAGAAGTCATTTGTGCTTTCAGAGCACTTATCTCACTGACTTCATAGATGAATGCCACTTGTTTCACTATTGATCGTTCTGTGGGCCATTGATAGCTTGTGGCATCCATCTCCTCAATCAAAGTCTTGGCCGTAGCCACTGTTTTAGACAAAATTATTCCTCCAGCCACTGCATCCAGTATTGTCTTGGTGTTTCCATTCAACCCATTGTAGAACAACTGGATTTGCAGCCAATCAGGGTACCCATGTTGTGGGCACTTTCTCAAGAGGTCCTTATCTCTTCCAAGCCTCAAACATTCGTTCTCCCTCAAGTTGCTTGAAAGTTCCAATCTCAGTTCTGAGGCTGGCAGTCTTGGCTTGTGGAAAGAATTTGGATAGAAATTCTTGGGCAAGCTCCTCCCAGATGGAGATGCTCTATGGCTCCAGACTTTCCAACCAATCTCGAGCTTTTATCCTGCAAAGTAAAAGGAAACAAATGTAAGCAAATAGAATCATTAGAAACACCATTTATTTTTACATTCTCACATAAAGCAAGAAAAGATTTAAGATGAGAATTTGGGTGTTCTGTAGGATGTCCGCTATAGGGGTTGTCTCTGGCCATCTGAATCAAGCCAATTTTTAGCTTAAAAATATTTACAGCGATCGGTGCGTGGACTATCCCCGAGCTTTCAGCAAGGAATACAGGTTTGAAATAGTCCCTGATGACCATTTGTTCTTCAATCTGCTCGTCCGCCATTTGCACGTCTTGATTCTTTCCCTGAATTTGACGGTTTCTTATCCAAGTACGCTCAATCTCAGGGTTGAAGGGCACTAAATTATCTCTAACTCTGGGCATACACCAAGTGAATCTGGCCACAAATAAATATAACACTAGTAAATAGTAAAAATAAATACAAAAACTAAACACAAGAAAATAAAATGAGAGAAAATTTACAAAAAAAAAACACACACAAAAAGAAAAAAAGAAAACAAAAACCACAATATACAATAATTACAATAATTTATACTCTAAATTAAAATCAAGCAATTTCACCACAATATTAATTAAACTAAAAAAATATCAATACCCAGCAACGGCGCCAAAAACATGTTGCGTAATGGCACTGCCAGAATCACGACGTGATTATCACTTTCCATGATGACAACGGTTTCTAAACCAACCTATAAGTACGACAAGTTAGTAGATAGAAAGGTACGTCAAAACCGCTCACCTCTCTTGCTCTCTACACCTGTTGTCGACTAGATTACTGACTTGAGCGTCGGAGTATAGTTGGTTTAGCATCATTTCTATCATCTTGCAGACACATTCGTTTTTCGATCATACAAATTTACTATTGATCCGTCTTACCAAAATTCGATATCAATAAATATATTGTTTGGTAAATTAAAAAAAATGAGTAGAGATTTGGATCTCTGACCTTGAGAGTAGTAGATGTCTTAATTATTGAGCTATGCTCGTATGGCAGCCAAAAATATTTAACATGTACAATAAAAATTTCTCTTATGCTAATAATAATTAATAAACTTTTAAGTAATCTACCTACATAATTTATATACTTATAAACCATATTTGAAAATAAAATGGACAAAGATGTATGTACTAATATGTAATTGATAAATATATATACTAGTAAGTAATTTGCCTATTTGATGTATCTACTTATACACACGTTGCAGTAAATAGATATATCGTGTATTAGTAGAAAAGTTCACTGTTTATAATGTAGGAGAAAGAGGGAACCAGACTACAAAATTTCTATTTTGGACCCTAAACTTTCATAATGCCTATTTTAGTCTTTGAAATTTTTAAAACAACCATTTTAGTCCTTGTTATATTATTTTTCCATCAAGTTTTTATTTTTTCAATACTCGTCTCTAACTTATGTGGCTTGAAATTATCGCGCTCATATTAACATGCTATAACATACTCAAAATTACGTCATTAATTTTTTTAAAATAAAATAAAAAGGACTAAAATGACTATTTTTTAAAGTTTGGAGGCTAAAATAGACATTTTAAAAGTTCAGGGACGAAAATGGAATGAATCTAAAAGTTCAAGGACTAAAATAGACATTTTAAAAGTTTAGGGATCAAAATAGGATTAACAACTAAAAACTGCTACCGTTCTTCAAGTTATTATCTCTCATTCTAATTTCATAATCGATTTGCACTTTTTGCATGTCATATGTACGTTCTATTCTACCTATATGAATCATTTTGTTTGAAAAAGGAAAAATGAAACATTGTAAAATCTTCCACCCTTCACCTTGTGAGTAATGATTGTCAAGAGAAAACCAATTCATGACAATATGCACTAATCTTTCATTATTGTACAACAAAACTATCTAAATCTTACTCCTATTATGTAGTTCCCCAATAGATACGAATCTTAGAACCAATCAACCAATAAAAACATCCAAATATCTACCAACAATATACAATATCAACTCACTGCTTGATATTTATTCAAAGCATCTATATATAAGTTTCAATCTTCTACTTTGTCAACAAATAGAAACCATACTATCAATTCTCCATTACCCATCATAAAAAAGATATCTACCGATGAGACATAAAAAAAAGTAATGTTAAAACTACAAGTTGTATATTAGTGGTTAGATATATATATAACATAAAACAATTGACATGTCACTAGAATTAATATTGTCGAAATCAATGAGTTAATTCGTAATATATATTTTGTCTGATAAGACGCACAATCAATTTTTTTTAAAAATATATACATAATAAACAAACATAATACACAAACTCCTACCACTTAAATTTTAAAGAAGTAGATTTCATTATACAAATAAAAATAAGGGAAAAATACATTTTTGGTCCCTCAGATTTAGAGTGTATCCCTGAAGTTTCAAAAGAGACATTATAGTCTCCAAGGTTAGGAAAATCGTCTAAATGGTCCTTGGGATAAAGTTGACCATTAGTTGACTAACGAAAAATGATGTGGCATTAGTGAGGTAGCCATTTTTTAATGATGTGGCAAATTTAATTAATTTTATATTGTTTTTATGGTTTTTTTCTTTTTCTTCTTCACTCCTTTTTCTCTCTTTCGTTTTCTTTCTTCTCTCTTCCATCTCCTTCGTCTTCTCTTTCAAAAAGCATTGTCACCGCCCTAACCACCACCCTTCTTCTTCTCCTTCTTCTTCTTCGTATTAGTGAGGTACTTTTTTTGGGTGAAATTTTTGACTAGTACTAGTCTTCGCAAATTGCCGCCGCCACCAATGAAGGCTCCAAAATGAACCATAGCGCATTGGAGTGGGGATCGAAGATTTCTTTTGCTTTGTTGATGAGAAAATTTTTAGAGAGTAAATAAAATATTAGAAATCTGGACATGATTTAGACATTTTGAGTGGGGATTGAAAATTTCTTTCCTCTGTGTTTGTTGATGAGGGAATTTTTAGAAATTAAACAAAATATTGAAAATCTAGACTTGATTTTGACATTTTCGAAGCACTTTTGGCGGTTTTGCCCGCTCACCTATGTTTTGATCCACATGGAGACTCATTTATTGAAACTAAAGTTCTTTCTTCTTTTTTCCTTTCTCAAATATGATCTCTTCTTTGAATTTTGGGTTTTGGGGCTTCTCTTTTAGTCTGTAAAAGTGAAGAATCTAAAACAACAGGCAACATCGGTTGAGGTCGCAGTTGCAACGCTTTCCGAAAGAGAAGATGAAGAAGACGGGAGGGAAGAAGAGAAAGAAGGGAAGAGAGAGAAAGGACTGAAGGACAAAAAAAAAGAAAAAGAAAAAACACTCATAAAAACCATATAAAATTAATTAAATTTGCCACATCATTAAAAAATGGTCACCTCACTAATGCCACGTTAACGGTCAACTTTATCCCAGGGACCATGTAAAATGATTTTCCTAACCTCGGGGACTATAATGTTCCTTTTGAAACTTCAGGGACCAAATAGACACTAACTCTAAACCTAAAGGACCAAAAGTGTATTTTGTCCTAAAAATAATTGTAACTACCTGCTATCCTAAATCGCCAACTATTTTTACAAATAAAAAATGTAAGGAAAAAAAATCAATTTTTATCCTTAAACTTGCCAACTTACATCAATTTTTACCATAAACTTTCAATTTCATCCCATTGGACCCTAAACTTAAGACAAGTGTTGCAATTTATTTCTACTAATTCACCCATCAATTTTAACAAAAAGCAATGTAAAAATCTTCATAAACTCACTTATTTCAATAAAATCAATATTTGCACAAAATTAAGTTTGACCGATGCATATATTAACCATTGAATAACTTTGTCAAAATTCACAAGTTTCAACAAAAATTTAGCTCTGTGTTGTTTTTCTCTAAAATTTATCAACTTTTTACAATACATACGATTTATAATTTATTGAATGCATATGAGAATACATCGTTTTAATGATTTTTCGAACAAAAACTTATTAAATGGTCAAAATTGTAACACTTTTTAAAGTTACAATACTTATCTAAATTTGAGATGTAATTTGATAAAATTGAACATTTAAGGTAAATTTTGATACAACTTAATAAGCTACTGACAATCAATTATTTATACAAATATTCAAAAAAAATTAATTATAGCGTTAAGGGTCATAGGCAGGATAAAATTATAATTTCTGGTCAAATAACTATTTGTATGGTCAAGATTGAAATTAAAAAAAAAAAAATAACGGTAGCGGAAGTTTGAAACTGCAGCTTCATCATGGGTCAAATTCGAGAACTATTCTAGATTCAATTTTCAAAGATTTGGGAACTAGTTTTGGGAAAAATCTGATAAATTTTTTGCTGTTGTTTTTTTTTATAAAAAAAATTATTATTATTATAAAAATATTCAAATGTAATCAGAAGTTTGATGAAATTTTCTGTTTTTACTAATTATTACAAATATCAAATTCTATATAGTATGTATGCTGGGGTGAGAGGGAAAAAGAATTATACATTATATAATTTAAATATTCTATATAACTTTGATATTTAAAAAAGATAAAGGTATATTTCAGAACAGATATCTGAAAATAGCTATGTACAGTGAATTTCTCTTTTTCTTCGTTCCAATCATTCATCTCTAATCACCACCCACAGGCCACACTCACAAGAAAGAAAGGGGGGGAAACCCGGTTAGGTTAGTCACGCTTGCATTTGCGGAGGCAGCTCCTGCATGCCAATGTGGCCACATATGCAATTCCTATCAAAGCGAGAAGCAGTACTGCAATATTGAAGTAAACAAACCATCAGTACTACTGGTAATTTATTAGCAAAGAATTTCAAATCAGAATTACACATTTCGTAACTTACAAGTCAAGGTACTATAAAACAAAATTGCCAGGCTATATCGGACTATCCATCCCAAATTAACTTCCAGAAGACAATGCCTCTGATATTCTCCCGTATTACTACTGGACAAATACTCACTGTTTCCTGGACGCAATGAATTCAAAGAGATGTTTACACCTACCACGGCAAGTCCATTTGTATCCCGCACTTCCATTTTAATTCTTACTGGAGTTGCACCCCAGTCAATTTCAACGACTCCAAAATTTGGTTGCCCTAAAAAAAACCGAGAATTTGTACACGAACGGGAGGTGAAACAGTGAATGGAGAACATCTAAAATCTAAACATTAAGAGAGTGACATGTGCATACCAAACGTGCAGGACTTGTATCTGCAGTTGCTTTTCATAACTCTCATTGTAGATGGCGTCAACCACGCAAGAAACCTCACTAGAAATCGTAATGGTCGCGGAAGTACCCTTTCAACTGCTTGGGTAAGACCACTTGCGGTTATGTCATATAGCGGATATTCAACGGCACAATCATAGCGTGAAATTTCTCCAAAATGAACATCTCCGCTTATAAAGAAAACTCCTTTTCTCTTAATCCATAAAAAGAAAGAAAGAAAAAGACATAATGCAGGATGGAACTTCACTTCATATAATATATAAATTAGGTTAAAAAATACTTTTCGGTCCCTGTACATTGAAACAACGATTTAGTTCATGAACTTTAATTTATAACAATTTAGCTCTTATGCTTTCAAATTGATAACAATTTAGACCCTGAATTTTAGTATATAACAATTTAGTCCCTTCAATTGTAATAATTTAGTTCCTATCATGAAAATGTTGTTAAGATTTAATGAAATTTCTTATAAATGTAAATGGATAAATTGATGAGAGATCAAATGTGTTTATAAACTATAGAGGCTAAATCATTACATAATAAAAATAAAAATAAACACTTAATTTTGATGAAATTTTTTATCGTAGGGATTAAACTGTTAGAAATTTTAAACTACATAGACTAAATTGTTACCTACTAAAATTAAGTGATAAATTCTTAGCAAAACTAAATCTTTACTTCGATGTAGTACATGGACTAAAAGTGTTTCTAAAATTATAAATTATAGAGATTTCTCTCTTTCTTTTTCCTTTTGGGTTGCAGTTCGTTAATCTAAAGAGCAGGGTGCTTGAATAAAAAATAGAAGCACAGGCATGCATTAAAGATTTTTACCTTGCTATCTGCAATCAACTTGAAAAGGAGATCTCTCTCCTTCGGGAAACGTCCCCAGGACTCCAAATAGAGCAACGGCCCGGTGGTTGCTGAAAGATTTGATATAACCTGAATTGCAGAATAACTGTTACATGAACTCATAAAAATAAAGCTAACTGCTGAGTTACGCAAGGGAGAGAAGTCTTATGATAAGACTTATCGCAGAATGTCAATGCTAAACGTTTGAGAGAATTTGAATAATCTATTCCATTCACTAAAGAGATATATATATACAAGTGTACAATGTTGACCTAAGTAGGAGAAATTGAAAAAGACAATAAAGGACAACCCAATTAATATATTTACAAATGCAATTATACTAATATAAGAACTCTAACACTCCCCCTCAAGTTGGAGCATATATATTCATCATGCCCAACTTGTTAGAGAGGTAATCTATTCGTGCTCCATTCAGTGCTTTGGTGAAGATGTCTCCTAATTGCTCTCCAGTCTTCACATATCCTGTTGATACCAAGCCTTGTTGTATCTTCTCACGTACAAAATGGCAGTCAACCTCAATGTGTTTAGTCCGCTCATGAAATACCGTATTAGATGCTATATGCAGAGCTACTTGATTATCACACCATAGTTTTGTTGGTGTTGTGACATCAAATCCCAATTCGATAAGAAGTTGACGTATCCAGACTAATTCACATACAGATTGTGCCATTGCTCTATATTCTGATTCAGTACTTGACCTTGACAGCACATTCTGTTTCTTACTCTTCCAAGAAACCAAATTACCACCCACAAATACACAATTTCCTGAAGTTGATCTTCTATCTTCCTTAGATCATGCCCAATTAGCATCTGAGAAACATTCAATGTTAATATGCCCATAGCTCTTATATAATAAACCACGACCAGGAGCTGCCTTCAAATAACACAAAATCTGTTCCACTGCAGCCCAATGGTCAACGGTAGGAGAAGACATATATTGGCTCACAATGCTCACTGAATAAGCTATGTCCAGTCGAGTTACTGTAAGATAATTGAGTTTTTCCACTAACCTCCTATATTGTTCAGGATCTTTCAGTAATTCTCCCTCTTTTGTGAGCTGTAAATTAGGTATCATCGGGGTACTACATGGCTTAGCCCCTAACTTCCATGTTTCAGTCAACAAGTCAATTACATATTTTCTCTATGATAACATGATTCCCTTCTTGCTTCTCATTACCTCGATTCCTAGAAAGTATTTTAACATTCCCAAATCTTTTGTGTGGAATTGACTATGGAGAAAGGTCTTAAGTGATTGGATGCCCAATGTGTCATCGCCTGTAATAACAATATCATCAACATACACAACCAACAGGATTACACCACTCTCAGACCGCTTATAAAAGACAGAGTTATCTGACTTGCTCTTTCTCATTCCAAAGCTTTCAATCACCTGAGTGAATTTCCCAAACTATGCTCGTGGACTCTGTTTTAATCCATACAATTATTTACGAAGGCGACATACCTTTCCATTCTCCCCCTGAGCAATAAACCCTAGAGGTTGCTCCATAAATACCTCTTCCCCAAGGTCACCATGAAGAAAGGCGTTTTTAATATCAAGCTGATGCAACGGCCAGTGATGAATGGATGCTAAAGAAATGAATAACCTGACAGAAGTCATTTTAGCAACAGGAGAGAAAGTGTCAGAATAGTCGACCCCATAAGTTTGTGCGTAGCCTTTAGCAACAAGGCAAGCTTTCAACCGAGCTACAGACCCATCTGGATTGACTTTAACCGCAAAGACCCACTTACAACCAATAGGCTTCTTTCCGACAGGAAGAGAAACTAAATCCCAAGTACAATTGTCATCTAAAGCTGTCATCTCTTCTACCATTGCAGCATGGCAACCAAGATGGACAAAGCTTCATGAACAGTCTTAGGAACAGACAAAGACTGGAGGGATGCAATAAAGGAACAGGTAGAAGATGACAAATGGCTATATGAAACAAAAGAGGCAATAGGATATGTGCATTGGCGTTTACCTTTACGAAGAGCAATAGGAAGATCATCGCTTATACATGGATCCAATGACGAAGAAGCCTCCAGTACAGGGCATGGAACTGAAGAGAATTGGGGGGGTGGGGGGGGGGGGGGGGGGGGGGGGGGGGGGGGGGGGGAGGATAGAAGGAGATGAATCGCTAGAGGGCCCACAAGAGGAGAGAACGGTATAAACAAGGAAATCATCCTCATCCTCTTTATGCTCCCCCTTACTCTTACCCGAAGATGGAGAAAAGCAAGAAGAATCTTCAAAGAATGTGACATCAGGAGAGACAAAGTAACGATCGAGACTAGGACAAGAACACCGATACCCTTTTTGGACACGAGAATAACCAAGGAATACACATTTTAAGGACTTTGGATCTAGTTTGGTGAGTTGAGGGCGAACATCCCGAACAAAGCAAGTGCAACCAAAGATTTTGGGTGGAAGAAGAAATGAAGGGACTTTGGGGCACAAAATACGATAAGGTATCTCACCCTTAAGAACCGAAGAGGGCATGCGGTTTATTAAGAAACAAGTCATCGAAATAACATCAGCCCACAAAATTTTGGGACATTCATTTGAAACAGTAAGGCTCTCGCGGTTTCAAGAAGATGGCGATTCTTTCGTTCTGCAACCCTATTTTGAGATGGAATACAAACACACGAGAATTGATGGAGAATTTCATGTTCACTTAAATAGGAACTAAGAGCATGAGATGAGTATTCTTTAGCATTATCACTCCGTAAAACTTTAAGAGAACCATTAAATTGAGTTCGAATTTCAGCATGGAAGTACGAAAATGAGAAATCAACTCAGAACGATTTTTCATTAAATATAACCAAGTTATACGAGAAAAATCGTCAACAAAGGTAACAAAATATCGAAATCCTCTCTTGGACTCAACAGGACACGAACCCCAAATATCAGAGTGAACTAATTCAAATGGAGCACTAGCTAGTTTATTGACTCTGGGATACAGACTCAAACGATGAAATTTTGCAAACTGACAAGACTCGCAATCTAAAGAAGACAAATGATTAAATTGAGGACGAAGACACTTCAAGACGGAAATAGATGGATGGCCCAAACGAAAATGTTCTTCAAAGGGAGAGGACACTCGAGAACATGTAATAGTTGTAGATATTTGTGGTTCAAAAATATAGAGACATCCAGATTCACACCCTTTACCAATAATCCTCTTCGTCAAAAGATCCCGAAATAAACAATAACTAGGAAAGAATAAGACACAACAATTAAGATCACGAGTGAGTTTACTAACCGAAATCAAGTTAAAGGAGAATTGTGGCAAACTTAAGACAGAAGATAATGAAATGGAGTTGGTAAGATTGACAATCCCTAATCCTAAAACAGGAGAGGTGGTGTTGTCAACTATAGTAACGTTAGGTGAAGATTTAGATGGACTAATGCGAGAGAATAAACTGGGATTACCTGTCATATGATCAGAAGCGCCAGAGTCTATGACCCATTGTGAAGAGGAGGAAAGAAGACATGTAGATGTGTTACCTGTGTCGGCAATAGCAGTAATGGGAGTAGAAGATGACGCCTGTAATGACTCTTGGTACTGTCGAAATTTAGCAAACTCCTCAGCTGAAATTGAAATAGACTTGTCAAGGTTATCAGGAGCAGAGGCAACGTGCGCATATGGAAACCTGTGGCCCTTATTCAGCAATTTTCTGCAATCGCGTTTCATATGTCCAGGCTTATGACAATAGTGGCAAACAATATCTCCTGAATGTCCCCTTTGAGTGTTCGAATTTCCTCGGAACATGTTGGGGCTGACCCCTCTATTTCCTTTATACTCACTTGTCTGCCCAACCAAGGCACTATTAGATTCAGATGGCAAGATCGTTGGTGACTTCTCAGTACGAAGGATTCGAGTATAAACATCTTCCAATGAGGAGATTTCTGAGCTAGACAGAACCTGATCTTTGGCCATATCATATTTAGAGGCAAGACCACACAAAAAACTCACAATGAATAATTGTTCACGTTGGGCAGTCTGAACTTTCACATCAGTACTAACGGGCAACAAAGCATTAAATTCTGCATACGTTGTTTTGCACTCCATAAAGTAATTCGTTAGAGATTTCTCACCTTGATCAGGTTGGAAAAGAGTCTTACACACATCGAACACTCGACTGATATTCCCTTTCCCAGAGTAAAGAAATTCCAAGTATTTTAAGAGTTCCTTGACGGATTCACAATGATTAACCAACCCAACTATCTCGCTTTCAATGAAGTTCTTTATCTGTAGAATAAGTCTAGAATCATCTCGTAACCAATTCTTCTTAGTATCATCAGTCGGTGGTGATTTGGCGGTGACGTGATCATCCATATCCAGATTCCGAAGATAATGACGAATGTTTGTTCGCCATGCATAAAAGTTAGATCCATTAAGCTTATGTTCCGTAACCTTTGACACCATAGGTATCATTTCCGACATCACTATAACTTTCTTTTCAGTCATAATCTCAAAAAAATAAACAGATAAACAAGAGTTGAAATTTGAATCACAGCAAAACCTAAAGGTTCCAAACAAGATATGGCTCAAAACGCGATAAACTGAACACCTATGACCCAAACCAATACAGAACGTGAACAAGGAGAATACGGTGACTGGACCCACGAGAAACGGAGCACGCCGGCAACGCATGTGCCTCCACGCGCCGGCGCATGAAAATGACGGAGAAGCTTGTGGCAGCGCGTGTGGCCCACGCACTGGTTATTTTCCGGCCAAATTTTCCGAACCTGCTAATCGGCAACTAGGCTGTCTGACAAGCCGGGCGGTGACGAAAACAGAAACCTTTGACAGACCTCGGTGGCGGCATTGGCAAATTCTGCAGTGATGATGGCAGATTTGATGCACAAAGCCCACAGCAAGACAAAGCCCTCAAATAGGATGTTCGAAACTCCAAACGCTAATGGTCACAAATCCCTAAGGACAAAAATTTATCTAGAAAACCCTAGGTCTCTGATACCATGTCAATGCTAAAGGTTTGAGAGAATTTGAATAATCTATTTCATTCACTAAAGAGATATATATATACAAATGTACAATGTTGACCTAAGTATGAGAAAGTGAAAAGACAATAAAGGACAACCCAATTAATATATTTACAAAAATGCAATTATACTAATATAAGAACTCTAACACTAAACAAGTGTAAGAACAGATCTACAGAAAAAGGTGCATAGGCTAAATCTTGTAGACAAAGTAGGCTTGAGACACCTGAATGGATGACCCAATTATTGTAACTGCCGACTCCAGACCCTTAAGCTCTCTCTCCAGCCACGTCCATTGAGCAGTACCCAAAATAGTTCCATCACTAAACATCGGATCACGGTGATATCTAGTATCTAATAGGATAACCTATAAAACTTCAAGTCACAGACATGGTTATTGAAGGCTAATTATATAATACGATCAAAATACAACCATCATTAAAACCAAATTATGAAGATGAGAATCATCGAAAGAGCTCCAATTTGTACCTTAATTTGTTTACCTATAGGGCCGAACATATATGATGCATACACACCATGCTGCTTGCGCCTAGAATGGAAAAGTTTGGTTAATAATTTAACAGAAAAAATCTACTAATAAGTATATTAACAATCCAAGGATTACAGTGCTATAAAATTTAAATTATCACAACCAACACCAAGGTGTAGGCTGACCCAACAATAAAATAAAATCTTTTTTAATGTAATATACTCTTCATCATCTATTAATTTGTACCACACCCTTCGTCATCTTTTCTGTTAAAAGATGACAAAAAGTTGGTTTGAATTTTAAGCTAACCATTGCAGTAGCAGAATTTTATTTTTCTAACAAACTATCAATTTGAAAATTGAAATGTCATTACCTCTACTCCCTTTCCTTTTCACTACCTCACTTGGTTTTCTCCTTTCTATTTCACTATTACACTCATCCTCTTCTGCTCTCTCAACAAACAGAGTAGCACAAATAATGTTACTTAGCAAACTGACAAATAATGTCCCCAGATGGACAAAAATTACCATAAGGGTCATGTTGAATCATTTGAAAGTATCTCTGTGTGAAGATCTCTTTTCTTACGTGTGAAAATTGAAGTTGAAAGAAAAATAAACCCTCTGATTGCAGTTCAAGAAAGGTAAAAAACTGGTTCCCTTAATATGAGTTTAAATGCATCATATTCCTGAATGATATAGATTGAGTCTGAGATTTGCTCTGTTTTGCAGTATCATAGCAACATATCCTTCAAGTCTTTGAACAATGTCTAAACCTATACACAAACGATACCCTCTTTAACATGTGTTAAATCAATCACCAATCAACCCAAAAACTTAAGCTGATGGGTTATGGTAAATTTAATTATATCAACACTCTAACACTCCCCCTCACTCGTGGGCTTGGAAATTTGTAAGAGACCCAACAAGTGGAAATCAATATTAATTGGGGAGAAAATGACATTACAGGAGTTCGAACTCAAGATCTCTTGTTCTGATACCATGTTAAATCAATCACCAATCAACCCAAAAGCTTAAGCTGATGGGTAATAGTAAATTTAATTATATCAACACTCTAACATGTATTTTCCTAAACAAGTCCATTGCAACAATATGCGCATATTTGCACAACGTGAATTTCAGGAGCATGCCCATGCAATACTTGAGATACTTTTGGTTGCAAAGGTCACAAGTCAACCTATGAAGCACATGTTGAGGGTTCAGTAATCAAGAGAATTAATAAAATAGATACAAGTTATTGGGAGAGTGTTAGACCACCAATTGTGGTTGTTTATCAGAGAAGGGGCAAGAGAGACATTTCTGACCCAGCCGGTTAGTTATGGGTCAAGGGTGTGGAAGTGAACGTTGTTTGGGACCATTCTGGTGTGGGGACTGTGGGGAACGTGGGCTGTGAGGAGTATTTAAGCTACAGTGTTGTTTGTTTTCCTTTTTTATGCTTTTGGTTATTAGTTTTGCCTTGAGAGAAAGGAAAGGGAGAGATCACCAGCTTGCTCCAATTGGCTTGGAGTTTTTGTATTGCCTTGGGCTATCTTTCCTCCGAATATCAAAATATTGTAAGGAGATACCTTACAAATTGGAACCAGAGCAATTCCAACATGGGAAGATTTGGAAAAATGGCTCAAAAACGCATTGAGGATCATTTGGAAATGGTAGACAAGGAGATTGAAGAGCTGAAGATGGAGTTGGAGTCTATTCAAGAGAAAATGTTGCATTTACTTGGAATCGAAGAATCGTTGACGTCTCTGTCCAAGGCATTAACGCATATGTCAACAGATAATAAGAAGACATTTGTGTCGATGAACGTGTTCGACAACAACTGATGGTGAGGAGAGCTCACGGCAAAAACAGAAAGAATGGGCACAATTCGATGTGACATATGGTCCCTATATAACCGTTGTCGACAAACCAGCTTCGAAGAAGGTGGAGGAACCAACGAGTGACCGGAGCAAGTTCAAAAATGTGGAGATGTCGATTTTTGGCGGTGATGACCCCAATTCTTGGTTGTTTAGAGCGGACAGGTATTTCCAAATCCATAAACTCATCGACCCTGAAAAGTTAACTATGGCAGTGATTAGTTTCTATGGTGTAGCCCTAAAATGGTACCGAGGAAAGGAGGACAGAGAACCATTTAAAGATTGGCCGGACTTAAAATGTTGATTGCTGAAGCGATTCTAGAGATCCTAGGAAGGAAGCATGTTGGGGCGGTTCCTCGCCGTGAAACAAGAAACCATCGTGCAAGAGTACTGCAAACCTTTTTGAGTTGTTGATGGCGTCGTTACCTCATCTGTCGAACAAGGTCCTCGAAAACACGTTCATGAATGGGTTGGACCCAATAATCAAAGCAGAAGTACTATGTTGGAGGCCTGTTGGGCTTGCCAATATGATGGAAACAGCCCAGTTAGTTGAAGATAGAGAACAAGCCTGTATGGAGGAGAAGCCCAATGCGGGGGAAGTAAGAGTGCTTACTCAAGCCCTAAAACAGTGTCAAATGCAAGTAAAGACAACACAAAAACGCCAGAGTTCATGGCTATGCGTACCATTATGTTGACGAGTAACCCTCCAGCTGCACCACGTTGAGAGGAAGCGATGAAACGGCTATCTGATGTAGAATTTCAGTCACACAAAGAGCAAGGTCTCTATTTCAGGTGTGAGAAGAGATACACAATAAGACACAAATGTAAAGCAAAAGAACTATGGGCAATGGTTGTTCAAGCAAACGGAGAAGAACTAGAGATCATCGACGATGATGATGGTAGTCTAGAAGCAGAAGATATCGTTGGGGAAGAAGAAAGAGATACCGCATAATTATCATTGAATTCAGTAGTGGGATTCACCACTCCTGGGACAATTAAACTAAAGGGAATGATCGAGTCACAAAAGGTGATAGTCTTAATTGATTGTGGGGCTACTCACAACTTCATTGCGCAAAAATTAGTTGAGATGCCGAAACTTTCGCTTACAGAAACGACAAATTATGAAGTCATTATGGGTGCAGGTATAGTGGTGAAGGGAAAAGGTGTGTGTAAGGGAGTCGTTTTAAATTTGGGAGACTTGACTATGGTGGAGACAGTGGGGTCGATGTCATTTTGGGTATGCAATGGATGCACACTTTGGGGGAGACAAGTGTTCATTGGAAATTGTTAACGATTCAAATAGGCGTAGGGGAGGAACTGATAGTTTTGAAAGGGGATTCTAGCTGGACAAAGACCAAGGTTGTTGTGATTTTGTGACCATGCAAAGCCGCAAGTGTATGGTGTCAAGTTTTAATATAGTGGTTAAGTGCAAGTATCGTCCACAGACTTGGGTTTTTTAGATCAAATGACTATTACAAAAATTGACATCCAATTTTATTTAAAGAATAAAGATTTTAGAAAATAGTGATAAACAAACAATTAAAAAATGGATGAACTGCTATAGAAAGTTTAGGGAATTGACTTCACCAACTAAACTAATGTTGTAGTTATTTAATTCAAGAATGATTATGCACACAATGAGCAGGAAGTTTGAAAGACCAAAAGACTTTCTCAAGCTCAATTGGAACTCATGCAATTTTATAAGTCTAACATGTCCGTCTAACTTTAATAAAAAGCATAGCACTAAGTTACTTCCTATGATCAATGTTTTAAAAGGCGCACCCAGGCACGCGCCTAGGCGCAAGGCGCTGGTAAGAAGGCGCGCGCCTTCCATGAAGCCCCTGAGGCGCGCACTCCACGCGCCTCTAGGGATTATTGAATTTCATTTGTTTTTTAAGTTTTTAAGCCCAAATTGTGTGTTTAGGTTGGTTATTATTTAAAAAAAAAAATTGTAAAACCTCCCGTACTTGGTCATTCGAAGCGCTTGATAACAAATTCAAGGCATTGCTACATGTGTATATACATATATATATTTTTTATGATTTTTTATATATAGTGCGCCTTACAAAAAAAAAGCCCACGCCTTTTTTTGCGCCTTGCGCCTAAGCCCCAATGGGCCATTGCACCTTAGTGCGCCTTGAGCCTTTAAAAACACTGTCTATGATGCTTTTAAGAGAACCCTCCATTATCATGCAAGGATTAACAAATAGGTGTGCAATTAATTGTTCTAGCCCTAATTGGTTCTTTTTCAAGCAACAATCAAAGCCCATAAGACAAGTAAACTTTGGCCAAAAGAATACTAGCATTAAGAACATAAAAGCACACAAAATTATGATGTAAAATCAATTCAAGAACTAAAAACTACAATGTCGAGTTCAATGGCTACATCAATCCCCTAGATAAAAGTCTTAGCCACTCATTACCACAAAACTAAAATTTAAACTTAATATAAAATCCATAACAATAAATACAAATTAAAAAGGGAAAGAAAAAGTCTAAATCACGCATCGATCCTCATTCCTGATACACACCACGATCTCAAGCTTCGAACTCTCGTTTTCCAACTCCCAAAAGTGTCTAGCTCCCAAGATAGAGTGAAAATCAATTTTAGAGTTTTTGCTCTCCAAAACGACCCCTCCTTTCCGCAACTCATAAAGAGATATTTATAAAAATCGTGACAGCGTCAAGGCGCTAGGTTATAGCTAGCGTGTCAACGTTGTCCTTCCAAAAGCGCGTGTTTTTAAATTGGAAAGTTAGCGTCTTGACACTAAATTACAGCATCTCAACGCTACGAGTTTGGCCTTGCTCAATCTGCAGCGTTGAGCACAATAGTGTTGCAACCCTAATCGCTTGGGATTTCTTGACTTGATGTGTTGCATTTGTAGCGTCTCAACGCTGTGCCCTCGGGATTTTTTGTCCAATTCACTTCTTTGCTCCACTTAGCTTCTCAATTTATGCTTCACTGGCTCCAAACTTGCTATGGTATCTCCAAAATCTTTGGTTTCGCTCCAATTGCTCGATAACTGAAATTCCAACAAATAAACTCGTGAAAAACACTGAACCGGCTATAAAGACTAGCAAAAATAAAGCCTAGGAATAGCACATTTTGTGTGCTATCAAAGGTGACGTTGAAAAAGATGTTGAAGTTTTGGGAGGACATAGATCAGGGGTTTCTCGTGGAACTCAAAGCCTTGGAAGCAATTCAGCCCAATCAAAATGGAATCGAGTCGATTCCAACAGAGGAACTTCCAACGTCTGTGCTACAACTTATGAGAGAGTATAATGACTTATTCCTTGCACCCAATATGTTATCACCCTAACGAGTAATTGACCATAAAATACATTTGAAAGAGGGAACAGGTCCAGTAAATGTCAAACCGTATCGCTATGTTCAAATACAAAATGGGGAGATTGAAAATTTGGTGGATGAAATGTTGAAAGCTGGGATAATTTGACCAAGTATCAGTCCATATTCCAATCATGTCCTTTTAGTAAAAAAAAAAAAAGATGGAGGATGGAGTTTCTACATTGACTATAGAGCGTTGAACAATGCACGATACCTAATAAATTTCCAATTCTCATGGTGGAGGAACTAAAAGATGAGCTGAATGGGTCGAAAATCTATTCTAAGATCGATTTGAAATTGAGATATCATCATATTCGGGTGCATCCTGACAACATTGAGAAAATGGCATTTTGAACTCACGAAGGGCACCATGAATTCTTAGTGATGCCATTTGGTCTCACCAACGCCCCCGTCTACATTTCAAGCCTTGATGAACAAAATCTTTCGACCTTTTCTACGTAAGTTTATACTAGTCTTTTTTGAAGATATCTTGATTTATAGTGCTACCTATGATGAACATTTACACCATTTGGTTGTGGTTTTTGATGTGTTGACGGATCACCAACTGTTTGCAAATCCGGACAAATGTCAATTTGTTAAGGAGCGTATTGAATATTTGGGTCATTGGATATCTGCTAAGGGTGTCGAAGCGGATCTAGAAAAAGTGAGAGCCATTGCTTGCATGGTCAAGACGAAGAACCATTGGTGATTTGTGCGGTTGCTTGGGATTAACGGGCTATTACAGAGGATTTGTCCAAGACTATGGCAATATTGCTGCCCCATTATCCCAATTACTTAAGAAAGGGGGATTCGAGTGGAATGAACAGGCGACAGTGGCTTTTGAGAAACTCAAATAGGCCATGGTCACTTTATCGATTCTAGTATTATCCGACTTTAGCCAAGCCTTTGTCGTGGAAACAGACGCATCAGGCATGGGCCTCAGGGTAGTATTAACCTAGAAGAGAAGACCCATTGCATATTTCAATCAGACATTATCAACAAGGGCCCAAGCTAAGTCGATATACGAGCGTGAATTGATGGCCATTATCTTGGCAGTTCAACGTTGGCAGCCTTATCTATTAGGCCAAAAGTTTATAGTTAAAACCGACCAGCAAGCTCTGAAATTCTTATTCGAACAGAGGGTGATTCAACCTCAAAACCAAAGGTGGATTTCCAAGCTATTGGGATATGATTTTGTAGTGAAGTATCGGCCAGGACCTGAGAACAAGGTAACAGACGCTTTATCACGACTTCCCCTAACAGCACATTTAGCTCTCATATCAGTACCAACAGTTTTAGATGTTTAAACCATTCGCAAGGAAGTGGCCAAGGATCCAAAGTTACAGACCATCATTCAAAAGCTAAAAGAAGATGCTGACAGGCGAATTGTTTTGGGAGGGTATGAAAACGGCCACTAAAGAATATGTGGAACAATGCCGTGTGTGTCAACAGAATAAATCCTTAGCCACCTCGCCAGCAGGTCTTCTTCAACCATTGGAGGTTCCAAACCGAATAGGAGGACATATCTTTAGATTTTGTGGAAGGTTTGCCAAAATCCTCTGGGTACACCGTCATCCTTGTGGTGGTCGACAGATTGAGCAAGATGGCTCATTTTATAACCATTAAACATCCGTTCACAGCCAAGACAATAGCTAAAGTATTCATCAGAGACTCCATGGGTACCCTCGCTCTATAGTGTCCGACAGGGACAAAATATTCCTCAACCATTTTTGGAAGGAACTTTTTCGCCTCCAAGGGACCAAGCTTTGCCGCAGCACTTTATACCATCTACAATCTGATGGACAGTCTGAAATTGTGAACAAGTTCTTAGAAACCTACCTCATGTGCTTTTGCAGTGAACGCCTTAAGCAATGGTATTCATGGTTGAGTTGGGCAGAGTTTTGGCACAATACAGCATATCACATTGCCATTGGTATAACACCTTTCCGAGTAGTGTATGGACGACCACCTCCTCCTTTGATTTCTTATGGAGAGATGAAAACAACCAATGCAACCCTGGATCAACAGCTCTTAGAACGCGATGTAGCTTTGGATGTGTTAAAAGGGCACTTGTATGAAGCTCAAAATCAAATGAAGTATGCAGATCGAAAATGTAGAGAGGTAACTTACAAGGTAGGGGATTGGGTACTCTTGAAAATCATACCATATAGACGACCTCTTTGGCTAAACGCATGAATGAAAAACTATCGGCTAAGTTCTTTAGGCCTTATTGTGTGGAAGAGCGAATCGAATCTGTGGCATACAGGTTACGTTTACCTAAGGAGGCGATGATCCATCCTGTGTTTCATGTGTCCCAATTGAAACGGGCTATTGCTGAGCATCAAGAAGCGTAAGAAGGACCATCCATGCTTTTTGAAAATTTTGAATGAATTGTTGAACTGCAGGAAGTTTTTGCATATCAAGTGAGTGAGCGAACTAGAGCCCATGAACCCTTGATCGGTTGGAAAGAACGTCTAGAACACGAAGCTACTTGGGAATCTATGGAAGATATCAGGCGGAAGTTCCCAGATTTCAACCTTGAGGACAAGGTTTTTGAGCAACCTGATAGTGATGTTAGACCACCAATTGTGGCCATTTATCAGAGATGGGGCAAGAGAGACATTTCTGACCCGGCCGGTTAGTTATGAGTTAGGGGTGTGGGAGTGAGTGTTGTTTGGGACCACTGTGGTGTGGGGACTGTGGGGAACGTGAACTGTGAGGAGTATTTAAGCTACAGTGTTATTTGTTTTCCTTTTTTATGCTTTTGGTTATTAGTTTTGCCTTGAGAGAAAGGAAAGGGAGAGCTTACCAACCCTCTCCAATTGGCTGGAGTTTTTGTATTGCCTTAGGGCTATCTTTCCTCTTAATATCAAAATATTGTAAGGAGATATCTTACTTACAGAGAGAAGGCTTATTTCAAGTAAGGGAATTCCTAAGGTAGGAGCTCTTAGAAGAATTTCTTGAGTTCTTGGTTTGTGAGCTCCTAGATTGTAAGCAAGAGAATGGAAGTCTCTCTTTTACGAAAATTTAACTCTTCTCAAGCAATAGGGATTTTAATAATCTACAAATAGGTATTGCTTTCTGAATCACACCTAAATAAATACTAAATATTTAAAAAATTTACAGCTGCCCAGCGCCGGAAGGGCGAAGGAAGTTGGTGAAATGATAATAGGAGACCTAGCAAGGCAAATGGATTCACAAGTAAAGTTCTAGAAAACACAATTTCAAACTACTATAGAACTTCCTAAATAATTTCAGATAGAAATCAAAGAAAATATATATGGAAAAAAGAACCAAAAGTGTTCTAGTTCATTCTTCCATACCCAATGTCCCAGCGTTAAAGCATGATATCCCATGACCATATGCTTCACAACTCAATTTTAAATTTATGCGGTGAAAATCAAATGCTTTCCGTAACAACTTTGCTATTTAAGATGGAGATTACATGAGAAGAGGAGCCATGTACAGGAATGAAGAAGAAGATGATATGACATAGAAATACTGGATGCAGTACAGAATACTTACATGTAGAATAATGGTATGCATACTATACGTTAATGATAACAAAAATTTTAAATATCAACGCAAACTTTCTAAAATTAGTTAACGGAAGTAAGTATTATGGAGTAATCCAACATACCGAATAAAGTGCGAGAGTTAATATGGAGAAATAAAAATAAGACAAACAGAAGAAACACAACCTTTAGGTCAGGCAAATAATATGTAGAAGTAGGAAACGGAATTAGAAAAGGAAATTAGAAAAGGAAATCCCACCTTGGACTATCAAGAGGTTCATCTAAAAAATCAAGGAGAAGCTTCTGATTAGTGACCTTCTCAGCAAATTCCTTTCCAGCATCATTTAATCCATAATCATGATCATCCCAGACACCGATTACCTAAAACAGCACAAAGACTAACTAAAAAATAAAGGAACCCAAAATCAGATCATGTACGAGATTTTTCGTTGAATTTACGGATCAGGCACCTTGGTCCTCTGTCTAAGTCGAGAATAACCTGGAATTGTCTTGCCCTTCTTGTATTTGAGCATCATTTCCTGCTTGGATGACGGAACGAAACGTGGAGCATTTTTCCATGGTCCCACGGTCCTTTCTCGACCAATTAGTTTGAAAGGACGCCTAATGTCTCCATAGATGTTATCACCAAGCCAAATGAAAACTTGCGGGTCGAAGTTGATTATGGAGTTCCAGATTGGCTGCAACAAACAACTCCATGTAAAGTGTTACTCCTAGAATAACAACATTGTTTTTTCATTGTTTGAGAATAATTAGAATCAGATTCACTCGGATCAGTAGATAAAGTTCATCATTTAAAAACAAAAACAAAAACAAACAAACAAAACCTGAGTAGCATCCTGGTTAGCGCATGATCCAAACGCAATCCTGGATACCACAGGCTGAGGCTCTTTATGTTGCTCCAGTTGTGAAGCACTGCTGCTAGGAAACAGAAAACCAGAGACCGCCACTCCCGTTACGATGAAAAACCGCCACCATCTCCATCTTCTCTCATTGCCCATCTCTGTTTATTTTCTCCCCAAATGGAAGCAGAATTTGTTCGGTAGCGGCAGAATTTTTTTTTTTTTTTTTAATACTACAAACCTACCAGAAAGGGGAAATTGTCAAAAATAGGACAACTCAAGTGCATTAAAGAGATTTGGGATGGATTTCAAATTGAAAGAGAAATAGGACTAATGAGGATATGAAATTACCAATTTGCCCATTTTAAAAATTTCTCCAATTTTACCTTCTGCCCTAATTTCATTTACTCTCTTCACTTCATCTCCTCACTCATGCACGCAGCAGCCGCTTGAAGCTTTG
The DNA here is from genome assembly GCA_033996785.1 of Trichosanthes truncata. Lineage (NCBI taxonomy): Eukaryota > Viridiplantae > Streptophyta > Magnoliopsida > Cucurbitales > Cucurbitaceae > Trichosanthes > Trichosanthes truncata. Next base: position 351,877 of record JAWPNB010000009.1, on the reverse strand, counting down.
ATTTGGACTGACGGCGACGGTCACGGTTGTTCGGAGGTCGGCTGACAGCGACGGCTGCTGGGAGTTTGACTGAAGGCGACAGTGTTCCGAGTTCGATTGGCGGCGTCAGTGACGATTTCCAAGTTCGACTGAAGGAGACGGCTGCTCAACGACGAAGGTTGATCTGAGTTCGAGATTTTGCTCCTTTTCATAGAGGTAAACACCAGTGTTCATTGAATCTCTCTTATCCTCTATTTCTTCTTCTCTCTAAAATTGATCCCTGATTCTCATCTTCTTTTTTTTTTTTTTAATTTCTTGTTTGACCTTTGATTCCTGCAACTTTTTTTTTTCTTGGATGCAATAGAAATTGGATTCTAATCTTATACCTGGAAATTTATAGGTTTAACATTTTCGAATTGTTGTAATTTTCCTATCAATTTTCTGTCATTTTCCTGGGAAAGACTGTAAATTGAATCGTCAAATAAACGAGAGAGTTTTGTTTTTTTTTTTGCTCATTACGAAGTTTTGTCATGAAGCATTCTGTACAAAGTTTGTGTGTGTATTTAAAAAAAAAATGTTTGTGTGGGTGTGTTTTTTTCCCTTTTTATAGTTTTTCATGTGTGGGGGATATTTGAATTTGAGGTATGTTCAATTTTTTTTCTTTTGGGTTCGATAACATTGAGGTGGGATTAAAATCTCTCACTTTCTAGTCAAGAATATAAGCTTATAATCAACTGAGCTCAAGGTTTGATGGGTTTATTTTAAAACTATGATTTAATTTTTATGCAATGAAATGTTAATTTTCAATTTTGTGTTTAGTAAATTTTTATGTGACAATGGTAATTCTGACTTTAGGCAAGTTTATGTATTTAGTGGAATGAGTGTAAATGGTCAGAATTAGAATATCTCTTCTTTTTATTTAAATTTCATTATTAAATTATATAATGTATATTGTTAAAATGCCATGTCAAAACTTCTTTGGTTTCTCTCTATTTTTTGCCTTGTTTCCTAGGTGCGAGAAACTGCGAGAAAAAAAACATAATGCAACATGAGTCCATTTTTTTTTATATTTTTACTTTTGCTATGGCCATTAAGTAATGTCTAGATATTTCTTGATGTTGGATAACTTTATTAGGGTGTTTAGCATTCTTTAGTGCATTCTCTTTTAGGTACGAGAAACCATAGATTAAGTCAAGAAATTGTATTTTTTTTTTCTATTCATACTCTTGTTAAGATAATTTTTAGAATGTCTAGCCATGATTTGGTGCAAGGTACTTTGATTTCTTTGGTTTCTCTCTATTTTTTGCCTTGTTTCCTAAGTGCGAGAAACTGCGAGAAAAAAAAATTATGCAACATGAGTCCATTTTTTAAATATTTTACTTTTGCTATGGCCATTAAGCAATGTCTAGATATTTCTTGATGTTGGATAACTTTATTAGGGTGTTTATCATTCTTTAGTGCATTCTCTTTTAGGTACGATAAACTGCGAGAAACCATAGATTAAGTCAAAAAAGTTGTATTTTTTTTTTCTATTCATACTCTTGTTAAGATCATTTTTAGAATGTCTAGCCATGATTTGGTGCATGGTGCTTTGATTTCTATGGTTTCTCTCTATGTTTTGCCTTGTTTCCTAAGTGCGAGAAATTGCGAGAAAAAAAACATAATGCAACATGAGTCTATTTTTTAAATATTTTACTTTTTCTATTGCCATTAGGTAATGTCTAGATATGTCTTGATGTTGGACAATTCTATTAGGGTGTTTATAATTCTATAGTACATTCTCTTTTAGGTACGAGAAATTGCGAGAAACCATAGATTAAGTCAAAAAGTTGTATTTTTGTCTATTCATACTCTTGTTAAGATCATTTTTAGAACGTCTAGCCATGATTTGGTGCATGGTACTTTGATTTCTATGGTTTCTCTCTATTTTTAGCCTTGTTTCCTAGGTGCGAGAAATGTGCGAGAAAAAAAACAGAACGCAAAATGCCTTCTTTTTTTTGATATTTCACTTGTGCTATGGTCATTAAGTAGTTTCTGCATATGTTTGAGTGCTTAATAGCTTTTCTAGGTTGTTTATCCTTGTTTAGTACATTTTTTCTAGGTGAGCAAAAAAAAAAGCATGCAAAATGCATTTTTTTTGTGATATTTCACTTGTGCTATGGCCATTAAGTAGTTTTTGCGTATGTTTGAGTGGTGGATATCTTTTCTAGGTTGTTTATCATTGTTTAGTGCATTCTATTCTAGGTGCGAGAAGTCTGCGAGAAAAAAAACAGAATGCAAAATGCCTTCTTTTTTTAATTTTTTCACTTGTGCTATGCCCATTAAGTAGTTTCTGAATATGTTTAGGTGCTGGATAGATTTTCTAGGTTGTTTATTCCTATTTAGTGCATTCTATTCTAGGTGCGATAAGTATGCAAGAAAAAAAATAGAATGCAAAATGCCTTCTTTTTTTGAATTTTTTCACTTGGGCTATGCCCATTAAGTAGTTTCTAAATATGTTTGGGTGCTGGATAGATTGTCTAGGTTGTTTATCCATATTTAGTGCATTATATTCTAGGTGCAAGAAGTATGCGAGAAAAAAAAAACATAATGCAAAATGCCTTCTTTTTTTGAATTTTTTCACTTATGTTATGCCCATTAAGTAGTTTTTTAATATGTTTGGGTGCTGGATAGATTGTCTAGGTTGTTTATCCCTATTTAGTGCATGCTATTCTAGGTGCGAGAAGTCTGTGAGAAAAAAAAAACAACATGCTAAATGCCTTCTTTTTTGAAATTTTTCACTTGTGTTATACTCATTAAGTAGTTTCTGAATATTTTGGGTGCTGGATAGATTGTCTAGGTTAAAAAATATATGGATGTTTTCTCAAACTTTATTTTTTAAATACAGGACGGTGAAGAAAAAGATGAAGAACATGAAAAAATAAAAGTGGATGAAGCTGTGGGTACACCGACGATACATACGATGGAAGAAGATTTGCCCAAAGCTGAAATGTCAAGTACACCGTCATGGTTGAAAATGCCAAAGGACTTGAACATGAGGTACAAGATGTAAGCAAACACGATGGCTTGGTCGTGGTGAGTGCCCCCGTTAATGAGCTCCCGACCCAAAATACTTCAACCAGGGATCGTGAGGAGTCGGATGTGACGGAGATATCATCATTCAAAGTTATACGTCCGTATGTTAGCGTTGCACGTAAGAAACGTGCAAGCATTTATATTTTTACTCCTTTTACGACCTTAAGTAAACGACCTAAGGTTTCCAACACTGTTCAACCATTAATGGATGATGCAAATATGTACAATCCAATGCACAGTATACCAAAAAGCGAGTTGGAAAGGCTTAGGCAATGAATCACCAACAAGAACACGAACAGTGATTTGTGGGACACAATCACTGGAAAAAAAAACTAAAGGAATTTTTTAAAGACTTGTTCATGTGTCGACATTGCCTAAGTGATGAGGTAAATTAGTATTTTGGTACAATTGGTAGGTTATTTAATTTTGGTATTAACTATGATGCATTTTTTTATACAGCACCTTGACACGATCTTCCAATTCATTCGGTTGAAGCTGAAGGCCAATGAAAACTTCTGTTCACAGAACTTTACAACTGCAGACATGGTGTTCATGGTATGTGCAGCTGATTAAACCATATTTAAATGTATATATGTTTATCATATTCACTAATATATGTGTGTGTAGCGTCATCTACAAGCAAAGTGGCCCCTATATCAACAGTGCATCGAGGAGAAGCGCTCATTCAATTGGCAAGCTGAGTACCGATTGGTCGATTATGTCATCGGATGTAATCCTGACTTCAAGGATGCATGGGTCGATGTTGATGTTGTGTATGCACCATTCAACGTAAAGGGAAACCATTGGGTGCTGATTTGCTTTGATCTAATTCAGTGTGAGGTCAAAGTATGGGATTCCCTCCTATCATACACTACGATCGAGGATATGACAACGTTGTTGGAGCCAGTGCGAACTTTGGTACCATTGATATTGCAATGTACGGATTTTTTTACAAGGCGGGGTGGAGAGTCTAGACATACAGAACCTTGGCCCATTGTAATGGTAGAGTCGGCTCCGATTCAGCGTAATTGTTATGATTGTGGTGTATTTACCGTTAAGGTTTTTGAATACATTGTAACTGATTCTGATTTTGTAAGTTTATGTTAAGAAAACATGCCATATTTTAGAAAACAGTTGGCTTTCCAACTATGGACAAATACTCCGATGTATTAAGTGACTACTTCAATATATATTATAATGAGAATTTCATTATATTGAGTACATTGTTTGAAGGTCAAAAGATGATTGCTCCTTATTTATTTATGTTTTCTATGTGCGAGAAATCTGCGAGAAAACAAACAGAACGCAAAGTACCAACTTTGATATATTGGATTGTTTTTTAGGTATGAGGAAATACAAGAAAAATTAAACAGTTTTTTTAAAAGAACTCATTTGTTATTGTTTTTGTGGAATGTTTAGATATAATTTGTTACTCTGATAGTTGATTTATATGTATGAATTAAATTGCAAGAAACTGCGAGAAAAACAAAGTTTTCTTAAAAGTACCCATTTTTTTGCTTGCTTTGTAGGTACGAGAAATTGCGAGAAAAAAAAATAAACTGCAAACAAAACTAGAATGCAAAAGTAGTCAATTGTATACTAAGATAAAATAGAACAATTAGGGGGTGTTTGGATTGAGGAGTTGGGGGGAGTGGAGTTGGGAGGAGTTCCCAACTCCTTGTTTGGTCCAAGAGTATTTTAACTCCTATTGTGGGCCCCACAGATTTATTAACTCCCCCTCTAACTCCTTAGTGTGGGTCCCACAAACTTATAAACTCCTTTTCCAACTCCCCACAACTCCCCACAACTTTACTATCTTCTTTTTTTACCTCACCTCACTCCTACCTCTCTCTCTTCTCTCCTTTCATTTCTCTCTCTATTTTTTACATAATTTTTTTAATTTCTTAATTTAAAAAAAAATCTTTATTTTTTTATATAAATTTCTCGTCATTATTACTAATTAATAATTAAATATAACTAATTATTAAAAAATAATTTTATTTTTATTCTATAATTTTAATAAAATTTTAACAAAAATATTTTTCTTTTTATTCTATAATTTTCTTTTTTAAATATAAATTATATAAGAATGTTTTAGATATGATACTATTATTTAAATTGAAATTCTTAGTGTAAATTAGAGTACTACATAACCATTTTTTTAATTGATAAAAACATCCCTATCTCACTTCTTCCACATGTCATCTACAATTTTTTCGTAAGTTTAAACAAAAATTACTTATAACAAATAACAATCTTATCTTTTTTTGGCTTATTTTTTTTATTAATAGCTAAAAAACATATATAATTTTATGATTTGAAGATAAGAAAAACATATTTTAAACTAACCTGTATTACTATTTAAGAAATTAGTGTTTAAAAATGTTAACGTATTAAAAAAAATTGGTTTTCAAATTAATCATATTCAAAGTAAAAAGATAAACGATTTCTCCTTCCAAACTTAATAAAATAAAATAATTACAATAAATAACATAAATATATAGTAATATGAACAAAAGTACTATATATAATATTCATTTTGAATGGTGTTAAAAAATATATATTCATTTTGAACTTAATTATTTAAAAATAGCATAAATATTTGATATTTACTTCAAAGAATATATTATTTACAAATTAATCAAACTTTAAATAATCCATTACATTGATTAGTTAGAAAAATAAATTCTTAAATTATATAAAACAAATTATTCTATTAAGCTTGAAAAATAAATCTTAAATTAAAATTTAAAATTGACGAAAACAAGTCTTTAATAAAATTATAAAATATTCATAAAATAATATAATTTAAAATCTCAATTTTAGGATTGACGGAAATAAATCTATATTATTTCTAGAATTGAGAGAATAAAAACATAAAAATCTTCAAGTTTATTTGAATCCCGTAAAATTAATAAATTGAAATCTTTCCGACTCACATGTAATATTTAAAAAATTTGTAAGAATTTATTTTATTTGAAACTATCCAAGGCAAATGAATAATTAATGTGAGAGATATTGAAAAAAGAATATGAGGTATTTTGTTAAAAAAAAATTCTTTAAAGAAATTTGTAAAGAATATATAAATTAATAAAAACAAAAAATCTCAATCTTAGAATTTATGGGAACAAATTCTTAATAATGAAAATTTTAGAAATTTTAGAAAAAATTTGTACAAAAAAAAGAGCTAAAATCAACTCAGACTTCATAACTCCATGTTTAATAAATATGCACTCCAAACACAGATTTCAGAACTCCTACTCCCTGCAACTCCTTGCCCCAAACACAGATTTCCTAACTCCAGACTAAACAACTCTGCACCCCAAACACAGACTTCCTAACTCCCCAGACTTCCTAACTCCCCAGACATATTAACTGCTACTCCCTGCAACTCCTACTCCCTGCAACTCCTTGCCCCAAACAGCCCCTTAATGTAACAAATGTTCAATACTATAACAAAAAATTAATATAACTAAAGTGTTCAACGTAACAAATAAGTGGTCCATTAATCTCGCATTTTACTTTTTGGCATATGCAATCAGATTACGACATGTCAATCTATTATGGCATCATTTGTCGCATCTGCCACATTTATGTAATATGGGAGTTTCACCAATTGATAGGATTCTCTTTCTTTGGCGCCGACCAACCCTAGCCACTACTTTGGGTGGTAAGATCTCCATTTCCACGTAGTCTATAGGTGTCTTCCACTCCGAGGCATTACCGACTGGATAAATAGGCTCTGCATATGCAACCAACAAACATTCATTAGTATAATAACGATGACATAAACTATATACACTTATACTCCGAGCTCTTGCTGCAGTAATTGCATGTGCACATGGTAATTGCTCTAGTTGAAACTCCTTACAACTACACTCCCGAGTATTAAGGTCAACAGTCTCATTGTCATCCACATCATTCACATGTAATTGATAACAATCAATTGAATCAACCTTCATTGTTAAAGAATGCTCCTGGCTTTTCTGTACAATTCCTTCTGCCTATTTTGTCAAGATGGATGTAACTTTTGAAGCTTCATCTCGACGCTCCCAAAACCACCTTTGTAGTAAAGCTCTCAAATGTTCAACAAATGCAGCAATTGGTAATTCTCTGGATTCTTTCAAAAGAGCATTCATGCTCTTTGCTATATTCGTAGTCATCATATTGTAACGCCTTATTGGACAATGCATACGTGCCCAACGTGAAAGGCCAACATCTTCCAAATACTTTCCTACATCATTATCAAATGCTAAAATGCGGCCCCATAATTCTTGAAATTTTGACTCACGATATGCTCTTGAAGCATTACAAAACAAATGTTCTATTATTTCATTCTTGAATTTAGTATTCAAGTTTTCTCTCAAATGTTGTGCACAAAGACCGTGAAATGCAGTGGGAAATACCAAAGCAATGGGCTTTGCTATGCTTTTATTTCGATATGATACAAAAACCAAATCATTAACTTCACCTATTGCACCTTTTAACTTTTCCAAGAACTATTTTACCGAATCATCACATTCTCTATCTACAATTCTGAATGCAAGGGGAAAAATCTGATTATTGCCATCTAAGCAAGTGGCAATTATCAAAGTACCCCTATATTTACACTTCAAAAATGTTCCATCCATAACTATAACATGTCGCATACAATTTAAAAATTCTCGAACACATGGACCTAATGCCATAAAAAGATATTTGAAGAAACGCCCATCTTCAAGTTCAATGTCATAAAATGTACCTGGATTTGCCAGTTTAAGTGCTTCACCATACCTACGCAATAGATTATATGACTCTTCCGGTGATCCACGTACTCGCACATATGCATTTTCTCTAGCGCGCCACGCTTTTTCATAACTCATATTTATACCATAATCTTGTCTCATGTCTTCTATGATGTCTCGTGGTTTGTATTGACGACCAATTTCCTTGAATTTTGATTTTATTAATTCCCCAATTACCCAAGATTTTGCTTGTCTATGGTCATGGTTCAAAAAATCAATTGAACATGAATGAACATTTACATACTTTGAAATCTTGAATATGTCTGAACCCTTCAATTTGATTGCCCGTAGTCTCCATTTACATTTATCATCAACGCATCTAACATAAAGAATCTCCTTGGTAGACTTCTTTACCCTAAATTCAAATTTCTTTTTCATTGCCATCACACTTAATTTCATGGATAAGTTCTTCTTGCCAAAAAATATTTGTCCGACCTCCAACTCGTCATTTGTGGAGCTCCCTTCTGACCAAATATTTGTATTCATGCATGTCCCTTGGCTACCTGATTGACATTCAACGACACGTTTTCTTTTACAATATTTTGAAGTACTTCTTTCTTGTGGGATGTCATAGGATTGACAAGTAAAGTTCTTGGCCTCATCAAACTCCATTGCAAAGTTATCTTCTTTTGAATCATGTGACTCCCATATAGAGCTCTCATTCCTGTCATCACCTAAGCCAACTTGAACTACATTATCATCTAATGTTGCATTCAACGGAATCGAAACAGTTGTGTTCTTAACTTGATTGCTCCCAGAAATAGATTTATTACCTTCAACATGTAAATTTTTGGCTAGGGTCAAACATTTGTACCTAGGTTCAAATGAGATGTACAGGGGGACTTCAAACATATTTTCACCTATAAGATAAAATTTCAAATCATGGTCATTACTTATCTCGAATGGAGGAGTTTGCTTTTCAGATTTTATCTCATATATGCATCTCAGTTTGATACCAAACTCTTTAGGGTCAACTTCGGTGAGAGTATATATTTCAACCACTAAATCTTTGTGCGTGATTTCTTTACTGACGACAACACCTTTCAACAAACTCCTTTCATATTTTCTTTCTTCGTCATCCCATACTCTACCATAACGAACTAAGACACGAACATGGGTCATCCTTGAATTATAACAAAGTCTTTATTCCTACAAAAGAAAAAACATGACGCAAGAGAGAGGAAGGAAAACCATAATCAAAGCTTCAATAAACAATTTATGGCCAAACATTCCACAATAACTACTATTTGCATTATATTTTTTTCTCATAATTTATTGTACTCACAAAACAATGCAAGAAATAAGGAGGAAGCCCATAATTAAAGTACCAAGTAAGCAACTATTTATTGCTAAACACTCAAAATAACAATAGTAAAAATTCAATATATATAAAAAATAAAAATTGATCATAGTTAAAAGCTTTTGCATTCTTCTTTTTTTCCTTCTTAGAATTTCATACTTACAAATCAATGCAATAAATAGCACAAACTAAAATAACAACTAAATATTCATAATCAACTACCTCATATCGACCAAAAAAAAAAAAAAGAAGTAAACTACACACCTTTTGTTCATCACTCAAAAAAGTAAAAATAAGCAAATTTTTTTATCAACACAAAATATAAAATTGGGAAGAAAGTTTGTCAAGCCGACCCAAAGAGATATTTCAAGAATTGAAGCTTCTTTTTTTTCAAGAAATTTTTTTGTCACTACCGCTGCCGCCACCACTCCGTCGCCGCCGCTGCCTGCTATTCAAAAGCTTGGAGTGATGTGTGTGAAGGAGAAATGTTAGATGAAGAAAGAAGAAGGAGAAATGTTGAGGGAAGAAAGAGAAAGCTACAAAAGAAGTGAAGTTAGGGATTTTTTTAAAGAAGGGCAAATTGGTAATTTCATAGTCTTAATTGTCCTATTTCTTTTCAACAATAAAAATACATCCCAAATCTCTTTAATACCCTTTGATTTGTCCTATTTTTGACAATTTTCCAAGGTGATTCTTAATGTGGTGATTGAACGAAATCACCTCTAAAATTTGTCCTCATTCTATTCAAGGGTGAAAATACCAAAATTGCCCCTATATTTAACAAGAAATTTTCATCCCTAGCTCATCTCTATCCCTAGCTCATTTCTCTCTCTCGACTGGAGGTTCTTCACCATTGCAGCAGTGTCTTGTGATTGCTTCTTGGTCTCTCAGGTAGTTTCCAAGGTGATTCTTAATGTGGTGATTGAACGAAATCACCTCTAAAATTTGTCCTCATTCTATTCAAGGGTGAAAATACCAAAATTGCCCCTATATTTAACAAGAAATTTTCATCCCTAGCTCATCTCTATCCCTAGCTCATTTCTCTCTCTCGACTGGAGGTTCTTCACCATTGCAGCAGTGTCTTGTGATTGCTTCTTGGTCTCTCAGGTAGGTATTATCTTGCTTTCCTCGTTTTTTCAAGTATGTGTTCTTCTTCCTCACTTTCCTCTTTCTTGCTTTCTTTGCTTTCTCGGCCATGCCCTTTAATGGCGGAGTTTTCGTTGCAATTGTCTTAGGGCTCGCGATTGGTTATTTGGTGTTTAGGAGTGACGATGAGGATTTTAGTGTTAGCGTTTGAAAATCCTTATGTCTGTGCTTAGATCTTTTCTAGGTTCACTAAACAAGATAAGAGGATGAAACAATTGCTATATCCGTTCCTTTCAATTATGAACTGGCTTCTTTCATTGTCTATAAGATCCATTGTTTTCGTTTCTTGCAAAATTGATTGGCTGTATTGTTCAATTATGCTATTTCAAAATTTGCAGATCTGTTTGGTTTTTGGATATTTTCTGGCAGAGAAAATTTGGGTATAAAAATGGTAAAACATCATGATTGGGAAAGAAAATCTATAAGATCGTGAAAATTTCGCTGCTGAATTGGGATAACGATATTAGAAATTGGGGGCAGAAATCCCACGTTAGATTGATCCCTTTTTGTTGCTGGATTTTTTTTTTTTTTTTTTTTTGAGAATTGGGTCTTGTTTTTCATATCAGATTCATTTGTTGGGGTTGGGGTTGGGTTTTTTTTTTTTTTTTTTTTTTGCTGATTAACTAAGTTTGGGAATTTTTTGGGGTTTTGTTTGGACCGATTACTTATTCTAGATGTAGGTGGGCAGCTACAAGATAAAACCAAATTCTGTTTTAAGTATCAGAAGTTGAGTATCTTAGGATTCTTTTTGGCTTCTTCTTTGTAGGTATGTGAATTTCTTATCCCCAATCAAAATAAATTTTTGGCTCTTAGTATAGTGTTCTTGTTTTCAACTCATCTAGAAGACTTGTAATAGATGATTTTCTCTTTTGGGTTTTGAGTTTTTTGTGACTTACATTTTTCTTCATGTTCGTTTGCTCTCTTCAGCTCTGTTTAATCGTGAGATTTGTTGGTTAACTGAAAATCTTGTGGAATTTTTCTCTTATGTATCAAGTTACTTGAATGATTTTCTCTTCTGGGTTTTGAGTTTCTTTTGGACTTACATTTTGTTTGATTTTCATTTGTTCTCTTCAGCTCTGTTAAATTGTGAATTTGTTGATTATTTGCTGAAAATCTTGCTGAAGATGTTCAATTTTGGCTTGTAATGTAAATGTGTCATTTTATGTTTGTTCTTAAGAGATGTTTGTGTATGCATAAAGTTCTTGCAATTTACACTATCTAACTTCTTGGTTACTCTGTTTTAGCCAAGTTTTGACAATTGCATGTTCAATAAAAAAGATAAACGTGTTCTGTTTTTTCTCGTGGGGATTATTTTTTAGTTTTCAATTTTTTTTATGTGAGTCCTCTTGTAAGAGAATTCTTGCTTCACATTGTGTACAAGTAATCTATTGGAAGAGACGAATGCTAGCTCATTCTTTCACAATGTGTAAAAGTCATCTATTGGTCATATCATGTTGATTAGAGTGTGGTGTCTTGTTTACAATGTTGTCTGCTTGAAATATATGTTGATTTCAATTTGGTTTATGCCCCTCAACCCTTCTTTTCATGATTTGGTTTATCAATTAAAGCTCTGAAAAGTGAATGCTCATTTTCTTTCTTATGCCTTCAACCTGTTTGTTGATTTGCTCCAAAGAAGCTAGTCGGCCATGACCGTACATTTTTTAAGATTTGAAACTACATTACATCTTGAGCGCACATTCTTATAATTTTAATGTGTTTTTGCTAGATGATGAGTATAGTTTGGTTTGAATTGTTCTGTTAAACTAGGTTTCAATTGAATTTAGTTTATGCCCCCCAATCCTTCCTTTTTTTTCAATGCAACTAGTTAATGGTAGAGTCAATAGTGTGATGACAATACTATTATTATTTTATAGGTCGTACTTGAGGTAGTGAAATACCATGTGAAAGGGTTATAAGAACTCATTCTACAATTGACTTTGAGTTCAAGCCTTATGATGATGATGAAAATTTGCTCCCCTCAAGTGATAAAATGAGCAAGTAATTAAGTGTTATTGAGGAAAGTAAAACTTCTTGTCATGGAAGGGAGATGGAAGAGGAGCCCCGGAGAAAATATCAAAGCTTCTTATGTCTCGTTAATGTCTTTATTCTATAGTTTGTGTTTCAATAGATAATATATAGTTTAAGTATTTGTAATGATACAAACATTTCTACATTGAATTAGATATATGGATTTTGAATTTTCTTTTGATATTTATTATACGTATTTTTCTTATGTAACATATTAATCATGTATATAAAAATTTAACAATAAAACAAATGAAAAAATAAATCAATAAAAATAGTTATTTATCACAATTATTTAGTTAAATAATTTCTCAAATAGAAAATGCATTTTTTAGTAATTTGGTAATTCTAAAATCACTTTTGAAATCAAACATAATAACTCAAAATCACTTGTAAATATATGAAAATCAATATTTAAAGTTTAGAACCAAACATCAATATGATGCTATGAAAATCAATTTTACAAAATCAATTATACCAAAATCTCTTTTTCTAAAATCACTGCTTCAGTCATCACTCTCAAACATGCACTATGATGTGCAAAAGCTAACAGATATCAACTTCTAGATTCAGCTTTTCTAAAAATTTGGCACATTCTCTAACCGTTTACAAATCTCAAATTTATCCTTCCATATTTTTATATTTTTTCCACATCTATTCTCTCTTTTCTTATATCAATGAAATTTAGATTGATTCAATTATTTTTCTTAAACTTTTTTCAAGTAATTTAAATTAAAAAAAATTAGATGCAATTTAAATCATATAATTTTGCTTTGAGTTCAAAATCATATAAATTTTTAAATAGTTATTTTATAAATTATAAATTAAATATCAATATAAAAATAATTGAAATAATAAGTCAATTTTGGTCATTATAATCACAATAATTTAGCATTAATTTACCAAACACTATTTTACTTCATTTCATAGTTTATTTTTCTAAAAGTACAGTTGCCAACAATTATTTTAAAAGCTACAGCAATTTCAAACTAAGCCTTAATCAGGAAGCATGCTCTGCCTTGATAATTAGAAAATCATATGAGGAAAGAAGTTCCAGGATGAGCTGAAATTAAGATGCAGCGCAACAACGCAATTTAAACAATTGGGACAGTTTTATTTCATGTTTTCAAATATGTTCTAATTTAGACCATGGTTGAAAATGTGTTCTATAATAAATTTTATAGACCATAAAAGTAGTTGTAGTTGCAAAACTAAATATAATGTTTGAATTAATTTATGAACATGTTTTTTCGTTATAAATTTTGTATAATTATTATTTTATAATATCATATAATTTATAATAATTTATAATATACATGTTTTGATTTAATAAAAATAAATTGAGTTTATAACATGAAATACTATTAAAGTCTATATGTTTTTTAATATAATTCTGCATTTTAAAATTTCAAATTCAAAATCATGATACAATGAAAACATAAAAATGTTGTTTTCAGAATTCGAAAACAGTTTTCGAAAACACATCCCCAAACGCATATTCACTTAATTCAGTGAATTTGAAAACATAAAACAGAATTCAAATTGCCTACTAAACAAGCCCTACCTGTTTGGTACCTGAGTTTTTTTTTCTTTACAACACGTGGAGTGGGAGATTCAAACCTCTGACCTCATAGTTAAGAGTATCCACTTTATGTCAGTTGAGCCATGCTCATGTTGGCTGCTTGAGTTTTTAGAAATAGATTCATTAAGTTTCAAAATGTACTTTTTAGTTCTTAGTTTTAGAAAAATAGGTTTAAAAGGTCATTGATGTTATTTTTTTTAATTTCTTTTTCTTAATTTTTGGTCAAAATGTACTTTTGGTCCCTGAGGTTTTGGGTCAATGTCTATTCAATCCCTAAAGATTTAAAAGATACACTTTAGTCTCCAGGTTGATCCCTAATTTAACTTTAACTTAACGAAATGCTGACTGGACCGTTATGTGCTGATGTGGATGGGATGACATGTCTATTGTCATCAATCATATCATTTACAACAAATTTAAGTAAAAACAAGTTAAGCATGTGTTTGTGATCGTAAATTTGTAAAAGTCAGTAAATAGGTGTAAAAGAATTCATTTTTGTAAAGAATTTGAGTTTTAATGTTTTGTGCAAAAGTTGTAAAAAAGACCCAAATGCGCCCAGGGATGCAATTGCATATTGAGTCAGAAGGAAAAATGCAACTGAAACAAGAAAACAGGCAAAATGCACCCAGCATGCGTCCACAATTGGACCTAAATTGATAGAATTCCAAAAATCACGGATTTGACAAATTCTTGAAAAATACTCCATCAAATCTCCTCAAATCAAGGGATATTGGCCGGCTACAACTTCTAACATTGTTCTCGGTAGAAACCCTAAACATTTAGGTCTATAAAAGACAATTAGAGCTCCCATTTCAACAATTATGGATCTCTCTACAGGCATTAGTCTTAGATAGTTGTTCTTACTTTCAGCCGTCAATTCGAGTTCCCTAGTGCTGTTCAACCTCTGTCGAACACTCTATTCGAAAGAAGAAAAGTGTAAAACACTTGTCTCTCCTTGAAAAAGATTGAGCAAGTCAGATAGAGAAACAACTAGGTCTTGTTGTTTTACTTTTCGTTTATTCAATTCTATTTTTAATCTAAGTTACTATTTTGTATTTCAAGTTTAGTTGCTATATTGCTTTCATTCAAACTCAAGTGTATTTCAATTTTATTTTTATAATGAAGTTTACTTTCATTCGTTCAAGTTTCATTCTCTATACTTATACTTCTCTTTTCTTTAATATAATGAGCTAAACTCCTTCTTGGGGATTTGATAACGCTCATTTATAAGTGTTATTGAGCCTTAAAAACTAAGTTATTTGCTTTAGAAAGCAAGTGTTAAAAGTTATATTTCATGTCATTTAGGGCAAATTTAAGTAAAACCAAGTTTTGCATGTGTTTGAAGTCTTGATTTTGTAAAAATAAGTTTTTAGGTGTATTTATCATTTTTGTTGAGAAAGTGTTCATTTTTGTTGATTTTGAATAGAGGCTGAAAAAGGACCCAAATGCGCCCACATTCTAGCCGCAACTTGAGCAAATAAAAGATGATCCAAGAGATATGTGACCAGTATGCATCAGCATTTGAGAGCAGAAGCCAAAGTCCAACTGTTGCAGGAAAAATCCAAAATGCGCCCAAATATGTGGCCGCATTTAAGCCATTTCGACAACAATACAATTACACCCACAAATGCAGCCGCATCTTGACCTTTCTGACAAATTCTCCAAGATTTGCGAGATTTGCAGATCATATCAAATATTCTCAATCAAATCTCTGAAAGTCAAGGGATATGATCGACAAAGCTTCTCCACACTGATCTTGGCAGCAAACCCTAGGCGTGAAGTCTATAAAAGGAGACTCAATCCTTCATTTGAAAGAGAGCTCGGAGTTGGAAATTCTTTTCATCCCAAAATTCTGTCATTCTAATTTCTAAGTTTTAGCCGCCACTCCAAATCTCCCCTAAGCCTTGTTCATATTCCATTCGGACTCCAACTTCGAAAGAAGGAGGAGTAAGTACGTGATTTTCTATGAAAAAGGTTGAACAAGTTAGAAAAGAAGAACATCTTAGGGTTCTTTTTGTTCTTAGGATTTTCTATTCAGTTCTATAAATTTTTAGGAGTTGTACTTGATGTTTTACTTTATTTTCCAGCTTTGTAAGTTTATGTTTTTCTTTTAATTCAAGTTTTAAGTTCTTTCTTGGATTCATACTTCAAGTGTATTCAAGTTTATTTATTTCAATGAATTGTGTTCTTTCTACTATTTATGTTCTTTTTATTTTTTGCACTTTATTTATTTCTTCGATGAGTAGCTAAACTCCTTGGCAAGGATTCAATCATGTGGATATCCTAAAAATGAGATAAGCAACCACGATGTGTTTCTTGTAAATTTGCTCAACATATAGCTAAGTTTACTTTTAGTGAGTTTAAGTTTCATTGTTAGCTTAAACTGGCTATATAAGTTAGCATATTTTGTGAAGATTTCAATATTGAAAGGGTTTGAGTCGACAGATGTTTTCCTAAAAGTAATCTAGAAAAATAGTCTAGCATAGAACTTTGGTTTTTGTACCTAGACATAGGACAAAAACCTTTAAAATCATAAAGTTGTGTTATTCATTATCTAAGTGAATTTAGCCATAGACATATGAGTTTTAAATTGCTTAGTCTCCTAAAGGTTCTTGGAAAATGAGCCGAATAGGTGTTGAACTTGATTTACTTAGCTAAGTATCAAAAAGGGTAAGTTGCAAGCGCATTTCAGCAGCATTTTGTCTGAACCATACAGAACTTGCTAGAGTCAGTATACGGGCACAAGATGCAGGATCTCTGAAATAGCCGGACTTAGTTGAGCAATTTGTTGGCGCATGGTGGACGCATTTTCTTAGGGTTGAACCAAAATTGAATCATCTGCTTCTCATCCTTGTTTTGCTCATTACCTTTTCAATTATCTTTACTTTTTCATGCACAAAACCCCAAAATCAACTCATTTTCTTGGTTACCATCGGTTGTAACTTGGAGCAATTGTATTGTTAGTTGGAGAGTTTTTTTTAACCGTTCTTTTAGGTTCGATACTTGGAATACTACATATATTACTTGTTTGAGACAACATGCACTTGTTCTTTCTTTTGGCGTTCGTGTAGCAGCCCCATCAAGATTCAAAGATGTGGATACCCTAAGTAAGAAGAAAGTCCCACCTTGTGCATAAGCAACCTTGCTCAACACCTAGCACTATTTGCTTTTGTTGAGTTTAAATTTCATTGTTAGCTTAAATTTATCATTTAGGTTAGCATAAAATGTGTGGAATCCAATAATACTAAAAAAGTTAGGTGAAACATGATTTTCATAAAAGCAATCTAAGAAACTGTACCTAAAAATAGGATTTTGTTCTTGTACCTAGACATAGGGCAAGACCTTTAGAGTCAAAAGAGTTGTTTGATTTTCTTTATCTAAGTTCAATTAGCCATAGACATATTTGATAACTTGTAGAAATACAAGTTATCTATGTCCTAAAAGTAAATAAACTTTGCTTTGAGAGCATAAAAAGCATGTGGTTAACTAGTTTTTTCCTATCATTTTTTATCAAATTTGCACCTCTCCTAAATGCGTTGAAGAAATAAAGTTATGATGGAAATCATTCCTTTATGCGTTTAAAATAATTCTCAAATCACCATGTAGGCATGAGTTGCGTTGAACAAGAAGATAGGCAAATCACAAACATCAGCGCATACTTGAGAAAAAGCTTCAATTCAAGCCATCGTCAGGACTAAATCAAAGCATGCGTCCATAAGCAGTCACATCAATTCATCATCACCTAATTACAGACATTTGGGGGCTCAAGAAATTGGCATGGCAATAATCTATTAGGCCACAAGTAAATGTACTATCGTAGCCAATTTTCATTGGACCTTAAATGCAAGTTGCGTTAAGTATGGGTTGAAGTCAACATCCAAAAGTTGACGTGGTAGTTCTCTATTAGCTCAACACGTCTGTTAATATTCATGTAGCTGCTTCTTCAAAGAGTGTCGAATCCCGCTTCTTTTCTTCCTTTATTTCATTGTTTTGGAAGCTCAAACGGTGAAAAACACTGTTGCTTTACTGGAGAAGACAATGTCGTCGTCCGATTGCATTCATTCTCCAGCGACCCAACAGTGCCCTGATAGGAATGAACTCTTCATCCCGCAGCGGAAGCATTGGATCGTATTTGATTTTATTTAAAATTAAACTAAAAATAATATTAATTAAGAAAACTTACTTTTGAGATAAATATGGAGAATATTCTAGCGGGTTTTTATCTCCTCCACAAAGTCTTCCTAGCTATGACTCTAACACAAGATCAAGGTTTGTGGGAGCCTCTTGAAAGAAAATCCTCAAGGGATTGAAGAGGAAAAAGTCTAGAGATAATTATCTAATTCTCTATTGAGGAGATGTGAGGAGATGTGTGTTCTATGAAGAATGCCCAATGACTCACCCCTAGGGTCCTATTTATGGTGGTCTAGGGAAGATAATTAAATAATATATTTTAATATCAATATATTAAAATATATTTATCTAACCAATTTGAATCTTATTCAAACCTTTTAAAATTCTCTTACGACATCTATTTCCTAATTTGAATCCAATTCAAATTTAATAAATATATTTTCTTTAATGTATCTAATATACATTAATTATTTTAATATTTAATGTATTAAATATAATAAATATATTTTCCTCTTTTATATTTAATATATCTAATATAGTAAATATTAATTTGAACACTTCAAATTAAATATTGATTTGAACATTTCAAATTTTTCTTTAAACTAAATTGATCTTTTAGTATTACTATGAGCTAGCAAGGGGACCTTATGAACCTATAGATTATATGCTCCAATGATACAAAATTAATTAATTAAACTCTTTAATTAATCAATTTTGTATCATTAACTCTAGGGTCACTCCACTATAGATCTAAAGTTGCACTCTTATGCACTGTAGGACAAGTTGTGTCCATTAATATAATCACTACATGCAAGTCGATCATTCACGAGTTATTCGTAATTACAGCTGGGTCAAAAGTCCGTTTTATCCCTGTAATTACATCTTGCACCTTAAGTACCACTGATCCTCTAATGAGCAATTTGTTTATGATCCAACCATAAACTAAGTCCCTCTCAGGCCAGTGAGAGGGTGGGGCACCTTTGTTCAAGTCTCGAAATCAGCACTTAAGGGAACTACTCATCTACTTACCCTATAAAGGAATGAGTGAATTCTATCTTGTGAGATTATGTTTCCAGCTCCCTATTTGGTCAAGTCTCCAAAATGATAAACTTATTGAATCGGCAACAAAAGTCACTCTCACCCATGCAAATCAAAGGACAAGCTCTCACAGGCAGGAGTTCATAACTCACTCAAGATTAAGATCGAGTCACATATGATCATCCTGATGAAATATTAATCTTCTCAATTAATGAATTTATAAAGAGATATTAAATATTTCGTGGTCCAGTCTTATACAAACTCATTGTATAAGATACCTCACTCACATGTCTCCACATGAACGATTTGGATCAAATCATTTGTAACTTTACAAAGTGGGCTATCCATATACTATGACTCTTTAGGTTATTTCTTGAACATGATCATCCGTATGTCAACCACATACTGTTCAAGATTACACTAATAACCTTAGATTTTTCATATAATTGATAATATTATATTGCAAATAAAATAATCAAAATTATTATTAATTAATTAATTACGAGGCTTTAGGGCATAAATCCCAACATGCCTTGCCTTAGTTTTTCTTTTATATTATTGTATTGTAGCAAGATTTCTCATCTATCATTGTTTTGTATTAAAAACTTTTGTAATCAACCTTCTTCTGCAATTTTATTTCAATGACATCTTTATCATTTCTTATTTCTTTTCTCTTTTCCTTAGCATGAATAGCTAGATTTAGAAAAAGGGATGGTTTAAGAGAGGAACTTAGTATCATCATTCTTAACTCTCTAATGAAATGTATTCCTAACTTTCAATGTTTTCTTGGCTTTCATTAATTCTTTCACTACATTTTTTCGTTTGACCAATCGAAGTAAAGTAATAGCATACTTGAGCACCGAAAGAGTTAGAGTATATGGATCATCCAAGAAAAGCAAGAGATAAAACACCCACTTGTAAAATAAAATAAGTTGGGAGAGAAATCATTATTTTGACTCTTTGAGCATAGACATATGACACTACAACAAGCTTAACATCTTTCTCGAAAGAGTTAGGATAAGTAGAAACTTATGCTTTGTTGGAGGAGAGGATATGTAAATCGTTAAGAGTTAGGAAAAATGAATATTGGGGGAATCTGAAGCTGGACCCTTATTTACGTTTACTGATTATTTCCTCACTTAGTTTTAGTGATCGTCACATGTTGTTATTTGATCCTTGCGTTACTTTGTTCATTAATTTACATTACATTAAATATTCCATTACCATTACTCATTATTTATTTCGGTGACAACATCTGTAGTCAACAAATCATAAGTCATTGTGCATCACATCAAGTCTCTTTATGGTTTAACCTTGGAGTACTTTCCAAGTATTACTTGCTTGTGTTGAGTGTGCACTTGTGCTCAATGCAAGATAGGCAAAATTTCATTTGCGTTTGCATGCTAAGCTTTAATATTTACTTCGTATCCTCAACGCATGCACTTGAAATTGCAATATTTACACCAATTTATATACCCCCTACAGAAAAGCAAACAAGTTTTTGGCGTTGTTTCTGGAAAAACTCGATTTCTTTAAATCAATTTTTAGTAAATCACTTGTGTTGTAAACTCGCTCAAGTGACCCAAATCTACTTAAAAAGTTTCCTGGAAACTTGCAAGCAGTTCATCATTTTAGGGTAAATAAGGAAGCGTTGAGGCTAATATTATTTCCATATTCATTACAAGATGAAGCAAAAGATTGGCTGAATTATTTTCTTGCGGGCTCAATACATACATGGGACGAGTTAGCGAAGTAATTTTTGTTGAAGTATTTTCCACCCACCATCAACGCAAGATACAGAAAAGAGACTGTTATGTTTGAATAAGGAGAAAATGAATCACTCAGTGATGCTTGGGTGAGATTCAAGAAACTACTTAGAAAATGGCCTCACAACGGATTACCTAGTTGCGTTCAGTTATAAATTTTTTATGGGAGCTTGAATGGAGCATCCCAGAATATGGTGGAGGCTTAAGAAAATGGGGCTTTGATGTTTAAAACCTTTAATGAAGCATGTGAAATCTTAGATATAATAGTCTGAAATAACTGTGAATGGTCAGATGATGGGTTTGGATCCAGAACATTGAATAGAAAGAAGAATAATGGGATGATTGAGACTGATACCTTGACAGTGTTGATTGCGCAAGTGGCAACTATATCAAACATGTTAAAACAATGACAATGAACGGCATTAATCAATCGGCACAAGTACAAGTAGTAAGTCAAGTGAACACATCCAACGCATGCATTGGTTGTGGAGAAAATCACACCTTTGATTTATGCCCACTCAATCGTACGTCAATATGCTACATTGGTCAACCACAAGGAGCTAGAAGGAAAATACCTACAATCCAGATTGGAGAAACTACCCAAATTTGTCTTGGGGTGGCTAACAGTAGCAACAAAACAATCCTAATGTAAGTAAACCTCCAATACCCCCAAGATTTCATATTAACCAAAATATTCCAAATACGCAGAATCAAAACCAGTACCAATGCAATCAGCATACCAACGCTAACACGACAACATCAAGCTATCTAGAGGCGTTGATGAAAGAGTACATGGCAAAAAAGGATGTGTTGATACAAAGTCAGGCTTCATCAATTTGAAACTTAGAAGTATAGGTAGCTAGGACAATTTGTCACATAACTCAAGAACAGACCACTCGGCGCATTGTCCAACACAACGGAGGCTCCTAAAATAGAAGGAAATGAGCAATGTTAAGGCAATAACCTTAAGATGTGGTTGAACTTTGAATGAAGAACCAAGGATAGAGCCCACCTCAACATAGAGAGAATAAGCCAAGGAAGATCTAACACATGATGAAGACAAGAATAAGAGGTATGAGGATCATGCTTACAAGGATAAGTGCATTAACCCTATAGTGAAAGACAAAAAGGAGGAGGTTGGGCCTAACAAACAATCATTCCCAAGACAGCATGTAGATAATCTCATACCACCTTTCCCACAAAGACTCAAAAAGAAAAATGATGATGTCCAATTCAGGAAGTTCATGAAAAAAATGAGGTAGCTACATATAAACATTCCACTTGTAAAAGTCAGCTACGTCAAATTTTTTAAAGATATACTCACAAATAGAAGACAGCTGGTAGAATTTGAAACAGTAGCTCTAATAGGGGAATGTAGCACTATAGTGGAGAGAAAAATCCCTAGGAAGTTGAAGGATCCTAGAAGTTTCACTATTCCTATATTAATAAGAAGAATTGATGTGAGACATGCTTTATGTGATTTGGGCGCAAGCATCAACTTGATGCCCTTGTCCATTGTCCCTATTCAGGAAACTTGAAATTGGAGAAGTGAGACCTACAATAGTAACCTTTCAACTAGCTGATTGATCAATTACTCACCTAGAAGGAAAATTTGAAGACGTATTAGTTAAGGTTGATAAGTTCATTTTCCCAACGGACTTTATCATCTTAGATTATGAGGTTGATAAGGATGTCCCAATTATTGTTGGGCGACCTTCCTAGCAACAGGGGGAACATTGATCAATGTTTCCAAAAGGCCTCTTAACGCTACAAATGAATGAAGAGAGAGTTGACTTCAATGTGTTCGACACAATAAAGTATCCTGGTGAAGAGTATTGCAACTTCATCCAAAGTCTGAATTTGGGTGACATTCAATGGGAAAGCGAGGATGAAGCAATTGAAGATTTTGAGGAGGATGAAGATCAATAATTAACGCATGAACCAGAAAGGGAAGAGGGAAAAAAATGCTCAACGCAACCATGGGCAGATTGAGCCACTCAATATAGCTAAGAAAACAACACTAATGCTCAAATCTTCTCTAGAAGAACCTCCAATTGTGGAGATGAAGCATCTTCTAACGCATCTTAACTATTTTTTAGGACAAGATAATACTTTTCCAGTTATCATTTCAACTTCTTTAAATACTGAACATGAAAATTTACTTTTGCAGGTTTTAAAGAAACACAAAAGAGCAATCAAATGGACTTTAGCTGACATGTGAGGAATCAGTCTATCTTATTGCATGCATAAAATAAAAATAGAAGAAGGCAAGATGAGTTCTATTGAGCAACAACATAGAATAAATCCCATAATTGAGTTTTGTTAATAAATTCCAACACATCCTTCACAAAACTTTGAGCTTCTATGAATCTTCATCTTGGGAATTAATGAGACGTATAGCATTGAGAGAATTAGATTCCATAATGAGAGGGACAGATCTATCAGTAATCATTCTGAGACTTGTATAGATTGCTTGAAACTCAAGAATGATAATGGACCATCACGTGTTAATATACTTATGTCCTGCAACAGTGATGCAACCTTCAGAATCTCCAACAATCCAACTTAGACCGCCGCGTCTGTTATTTTTACACCATGAAGCTTCTGTATTATTTTCCACCATCCAATTGGTGGAGGAGTCCACGCAACCGCAGTATGATAAAGAGTCATTGCTCATCTTCTAGGGGCCGTTGTTTGTCGTAATATTTCATTTAGGTGTATTTAATCATTCCTCTCATTCTCCAAGTTTCAGCCCATGAGATTCTCTCTTCTTTGCATTCCTCCACCACTCAGCCAGTGACTTTTAAAGGAAAAAAATATTGTAAGAAGCAAAATACAATAAGCCGAAAATATATGGCAGCCTTCATCAAACAATTTTGAGTCAAGCCGCCAGATAAGTACAATAGATTCTTGTGTTCACCAATATAATTTAGGCAAGTTTCGACTTAAATCTGTAATTGTATTGTTGGCTGAGTTTATCCCTTGTAATTCGTCAAGGCATCCTTCTTTTTGTGTAGTTGTTTTTCAAATTGTTCTCCGAACATATCATTCATTTTGAATTTGTGATGTTTTTGCACGTAAGTACGAATTTTACAGATATCTTGGTATTCAATAGGTTGGGGTCGAAGAAAATCAATGGCCCGGTTAGCCATGATCGGCTTCATTGCAACCTTGGCAATTGAAGCATTAAAGGCCAAATAGCAAATAACATAGTATCGTAGTTTGTGGGAATAAGCGTGGTTCTATTGCTAGCATTGCTAATTCCCTTAATCTAAATCTGTAATTGTATTGTTGGCTGAGTTTATCCCTTGTAATTCGTCAAGGCATCCTTCTTTTTGTGTTGTTGTTTTTCAAATTGTTCTCCGAACATATCATTCATTTTGAATTTGTGATGTTTTTGCACGTAAGTACGAATTTTACAGATATCTTGGTATTCAATAGGTTGGGGTCGAAGAAAATCAATGGCCCGGTTAGCCATGATCGGCTTCATTGCAACCTTGGCAATTGAAGCATTAAAGGCCAAATAGCAAATAACATAGTATCGTAGTTTGTGGGAATAAGCGTGGTTCTATTGCTAGCATTGCTAATTCCCTTAATCTAAATCGGAGTGATGACGTTGGCTTCCATCAAATATGTTGAGCGTGGAAGTTTTATGTAGGTTGTAAATTTGAAAGACATATTTGAAGCATCATTTGTGTTTTTTTTTTTTTTAAAAGAAAGAATGATATAAATTAGATGTTGAATTTCTATACAAATATATAAACAACCATGTTCTTATGTTAATTCGAGCGTTTTATTTATCTAATGTTTGAGAATGATGGGTTAATTCACGCCATAGAATCATTGTACAAATTTTTTTTTCCTTTGACATAAAACTTGGGTTAAAAAATAATAATTTCTCACTTACTATTGTTTTAGGTTGATTTTTAAAGATGACCAAATTTATGCAAACATTTTATATATTGTAGTTATGTTTCATAATAATAAATATAACAATAATAATCTTGCGGTAAAAATTTTATATATTGTAGCTATTGTTTTCTAGAAGATTACATTTTGCTATAAAATTACTTGCGGTCATTTGCAAAAGAATAAATTATCATAGTCCCTATAAACATTTTGTCTAAAAAAGTGGTAAACATATTCTCATTGTGTCTTTTTTAAAATGAAAATTATGTTTTTTTTAATTAGATAAAAATTAACTTCAAATTAACGTTAATGACTAATTTTAAAATATATTAAAAATACAAAGACCAAAATTGAATATTTAAAAATATAAATACTAAAATGAAATAAGTCTACAAATTATAGAGACCAAAATGATATTCGAAACTTTTTTATTACATCAGTTTGAATATTTATTAAATAAATTTGTGTTTATCACAGTTAACAAAAAATTTAATGATAAAAACTATTTAAATTTATTTTTGACATTTTAAAGATAAGGTTGTCCATTGTCGTGAAATCAAGTAAGTAAATATAGGATTGAAATGAATTTAAATCATCCATCTAAATATTGCTTATTAAATAAGATAACAATCAACGTCTTAAAAATTGATAGTTGTCAAAGTGAGTATAACTTAGTGGTAATTAACATGCAATTATTTTCTTGAGATCGAAAGTTTAAATCTTTGTATCCCACATTATTGTACTAAAAAAAGTTGATAGCTCCATTTGCACCTTTTGTTAGACTATATAAATGAATTTGAAGCATATATATATTTCAAATATTTTATCGCGTATATAAAATAAGAATTTAAAATAACTATATAACTATATTTCCATATTTTATCGGTGGTTAAGACATCACTTCTATTTTAGGGGAAAAAAATCCCACTCCTTCCTTTAATATTATGGTTCGAATCTCCTCCCCCACATTTAGTAAACTGCAAAAAACAATTTATTTAAGTTATACTCGCCAACAAAAGATATCTACTTCTTCTCTTGAAGTTGGAAGTTTAATTTCCCACCATCACATTTATTGTGCTACAAAAAAGTTATGTTCCACGTTGTCATTAAAATTATTATGGTTAAAATATTATTTGGGTCATTGTACTTTTGGACTAGTTTTATTTTAGTCCTTATACTTTCAAATGCCTAAATTCAATCTCATACTTTCAATAAATCTTAAAATTAGTCTCTATCCTTAGTTTATGTTTAACTTTTCTAAAAAAACAGTCTCTATCAATCTTTTTTCTTTTAATTTTGGAAACAAATCTACAATCTTTTTATTGAATGGAAATTATTATTATTTGCTAAACTAGATAAAAAATAACTTCAAACGAATGAATGAATGATGATGACTAATTTTTAAATTTCTACTTATTTTAAAATTTATTGAAAGTAGAAATTTAAAAATTTAAAAACTAAAATGGAATGAATGGCTAAGTATATGGACCAAAATAATTGCCCAAGAAAAAGACCAAAATAATATTTTGAAGGATTATTATTTTGGTTTGATTTTTATTATGGACGTGGTTGTGATTGCAGGTGCATCCTTTCTTTATATCATAGGCGGTTGGGCTTTGCGGATGAACGGTAAGTGTAGCTTGTGTGGGACTGGGCTTTGGGTTGCAAAATAATGCAAGGCGCTGTTCTCTTGGCTGCACAACCGCTCCGCGTAAAGTTGCTGTGGAGCAGCAACACCAGTAGTGATAATCCGTCCGCCACCGCAGGCACAGGCAATCCACGTTTGATGGCGGCCGCTGGTCCAAAGTGGGCTCAGAAGACTGTTAAGCTGCCTCCTCAGAGGCGGGGCTGTCATCTCATCACCCAGCAGGTGATTAATTGGTTATCTTCTCCCACCTAATATAGAATCTCGTATTGATCTCCATCTCCTGTTGTTTAAATGGCCAACTTTTATTTTTATTTTATTTCCATTCATAACTTTCTGTTGCCTTGCTTCTTAGTCTAGCTTAGCCTGTCATCTTCATATTTCAGTTTCACTTTTACTTCTTGAATTCTGACTTCCCCATACAAAAATGTTATGTTTTCTACATACATCCGAAAAAATACTTTTCGTTACCTTGCTAAAATTATTCCTTTCAACTTTAATGTGCAATTTGTTTTCCTCATATTGCTGCTACTGAGTTTGATTTCTATATCAGATAATGAAGGAAATTGGGCAAGACTTGTCAGAATTCAAATGTGGCCTTGCTCATATCTTCTGTAAATATTCTAATCCCGTTTTTCTATTTCGGAGATTCTTGTGTAGTTGGATTTCTTTGTCGAATCATTTGATGTCTTTTCAGTGCAGCATACGAGTGCCTCTCTTACCATCAATGAAAACTATGATTCGGATGTTCGGAGTGATACTGAAACCTTCCTCAACAAGATAGTGCCTGAAGTTAGTTTGCTATCCGCGCTTATCATATGCAACTCTCATTTATTGAAAGCTATCCTATTTGACCCTTTGTTTCTCTCTCCCACTCTCTCATTTGGGGGGTTGTGTGCAGGGGACATCTGCTCCTTGGAAGCATACACTTGAAGGTTATCAAAATTTATTTCCTTCTACTTTATTCTACTAAGAAGAACTTTCCCCGTTTTTAGTTTTCTGATATCATATACTGAAAAAGAAAATGTACTGCTAAAAGGGCCTGTGATTTTGTTTCCATCATAATACTGTAAGACAATTTGAAATCTTGTGATGTATAGGATGCTAAGGAAGGGGCTGCCTGGCTATGAGGGAGGAGGGATTATGATAGATGTGCGGTAGTTTATGAAAAAGGGCAGAAAAATGTAAAATCAACCAACCAAGGCAAAGAATATACAAACAAAGAGGAAGTAGACTGAAACAAAATTTATCCGAAGTAATCTCATTTTAATTCAACAGGTTATTTTTGTAAAATCCAAATTCACTCCTAATCGTTCGAAGTTCTATACTTTCTATCCCATCTAAAAAATGATTGAAGGAGTAACTAACGAACTTATATTTCTAATGGTTTGGATAAGAATTGGAAGCATAAAATTTTTCCAACAAAAAAGGATTCTTTTGACCCAAATTAACGAATTTAAATAAACTAAAACTAGGGTAAAACTAATTCAACAAATTTGTTACTTAATAACCTACTTGCTGGAAATTATTGAATGCATCTTAGACTAATAAAATAACTGTCAAAACATATTCTATATCACAAAAACTCTTTTGTTGCATACTTTTAGATTTAAATTTTCAAATAGAATGCAACTGCTTCAGCATCACAGAGCAAATTCAGAAGAAATATAGGATTGGGGGGGGGGGGGGGGTGGGGGGTTGGAAGTCCTTTCTTTTTTCTAAAAAAATTACTCTCTGGTTTTCTACTCAACTAAGGTGTTGAAAGGATCTGGAGAATATTGACAAAATTTTCTTGTTCATCCTATCCTAGAGTCGTTTCAACTTTCAAGTTCAACCATTCCTTTATATATTTTTTTATTTTTTATTTTATATATTTATTTTTTTGACGATGAATGTGCTCATTATGCAGGCCCGGATGACATGCCAGCACACATTAAATCATCAATGTTTGGCTGTGCACTCACGTGGGTTATTCTACATAGTTTCTGGATTAAAAACCTAGTTGACCTGCTGTTCTCATTTGTGGTTATTCTTTTGTAGGATTCCAATTACAAATGGAAAGTTTAATATGGGTACTTGGCAGGTACAGTTTAGTAGGTCCTTTTATTTTTTATTTTTATAGTTTTTCCGTTAAATAAAAAACTAACAATTCTTGTTAATAATGAGAATGATTAATTGGACAGTGAAACGTTTTAAATTTCAATATTGATTCTTTATTCATTTAGTTGAATAATGGGCATTTAGGTGTTTTGGTATATGAGAATGAGGGGTGAGAATGAAAAAGAGTTTGTTATTCCTTTGTTTGGAACACAATTGGTAATTTAGGTATGAGAATAAATCATTCCCTAGCATCTTATATACTCATGAACAAGGGTAATCCATACCCTTCAAAAATTATGGGTTTTCAACTTTTCTCTCCGCCTAGAATTAAACTTCTCTTTTCACTTCTTCAGTTCTTCTTTTTCTTCTTGTTTTATATATTTTCTTTTTGTTCGTGCATATTTGTTTATCTTATTGAGTTAGAACTAACTAATATGTTTGAATTAATTTATAATTGATAAGACTACATGTGTTTGTTAGGTTGTTAGTTCATAACCTTCTAGTCAATGAAAAGTAGGTTTCTTGTTTCAAATCTTTTTGACACGTTTTATCTTTTTTGGTTCACTATATGCTGTATCTTTTAAGGAAAAGTTTGGAAGTGCATGGGAAAAATGCTTTAAAGGTCAATCACCAGGTTAACATGGCATCTAACATTGTGATTATAAACATGGCTCTCCCAAGGTTAACAAGACATCTATAATGAAGTTCTGTTCCTGATTAAGGTTATAAGGAAATCCACGAGATCTATTGGTTCAAGTCATGTTGGTAATGGATATAAAGTCTACTTGATTTCCCTATCCTGATAAGATGAAACATAGGCTTGCCACTTTGAATTAATGTAATTCCAAAGACCTGGATCTCATTAGATATCCAGTCTCCACTCTTCAAACATGAATCTTTTTGGCCCTTTGAAACCTGATGCGACATTCATCCCCCATTCTTGCCTGTTGAAGCTCTAGTTATTTTTCCTTCTTTTTAACTGGAAACAAATTTTCATTGATAATTAAAAATTTATAAGATAATGAAAGAAAAAAAAAATCTCTTTAGGAGCAAAATCAGTGCCGCCCATAAAAATTCAATTCCTTAATAAAAGAATTAGAAAAAAGCCCCCAGTTCCTGCGTATACCTTAAATGAGTTTTTCTTCTCCTAGATTTTTGAGATTGGGTGATCTTTTAATGTCTAATATGTGTCTACTGATTTGACACTTGCCAGACTCTTAAACTATTTAATATATTTTTTATAATTGTTTTTAAAAATTTTCACACAATGAGCATGTTCACTTGTGGACCCATCAAAAAAAAAAAAAAAATTGAGAAAATTCATGAGATTTGAATGAGAAGTATTAGACTTGTTCTAAGTCTATCATTTTGATGAACTCATTTGATTTCAAATTTTCTAGAGGACATTGGATCTTGTAGAAATTTGTTTAAAAATATGAACTTCAATTTTTTTTTCATTCTCAATATAAGTTTAAATATTTAGATATTTTGACAATCAGATGCTCCAATTTGATCATAACATCTAGATAGAAATATTTTGTTTTAATGAGAAATAGAGAAAAGAATATATTCATCAAAAGAGAGACACAAACTAAAGGCCTTAGGCATGAGAGGTCCCTAAACCTAGTTTGGAGGATAAAAAATAAAAGGTCTCCAATCTAAGTTGATGAGCGAGTGGTGAGTGTTACAAAAAGAATTGTTAAGGGGTTGCGTAATTTATGCACAATACTGCAGTGTGCGGGTCAAGTTTTAATATAGTGAATGCGAGTTTAGAGTATCGTCCATAGGATTGGATTTTTTAGTTCACTTAAGTATTATAAATGCTAACACCCAATCTTATTTAGAGAATAAATTCGAATGATGAGATTGAAAATAAAACAAATACTGAAATAAATGTTGAGACAATCAAGAGGGATAATAAATGTTGAGACAAACAAAACTGAAATAAATCTAATAACTGATTTCACCTATTAGACCAATGATTAATTACTTAGACATCCAAGATTAATTGAACACATATTCCATAAGTCTAGAAGTCTAAAATCATGCATGGCTCTATGATGACACAATTCTTATGCAAAATTATAAAACCGACATGTCTGATGACTTTTAATAACATACATAGCATTAAGGACCTTCATTAAACAACCTCTAAGGGGCTGTTTGGGGCAAGGAGTTGCAGGGAGTAGGAGTTAGTATGTCTGGGGAGTTAGGAAGTCTGGGGAGTTAGGAAGTCTGTGTTTGGGGTGCAGAGTTGTTTAGTCTGAAGTTAGAAAATCTGTGTTTGGGATGAAGATTTGTTAAACATGGAGTTCTGAAGTCTGAGTTGATTTTAGATTTTTTTTTACAGTTTTTTTTCTACAAATTCTCAAATTTTCATTATTAAGAATTTGTTCCCCTTAATTCTAAGATTGAGATTTTTTTTTTTATTAATTTATGTATGTTTTACAAATTTCTTTAGAGAAAAAATAATAATTTTGAACAAAATGCCCCACATTCTTTTTTCAATATCTCTCATATTAATTATTCATTTGCCTTAGATAGTTTTCAAATAAAAGAAAGTCTTACAATACTTTTTTAAATATTACATGTGATTCAGAAAAATTTCAATTCATTAATTTAAAGGAATTCAAATAAACTTCAAGATTTTTATGTTTTTATTCTCTCAATTCTAGAAATAACATAGATTTTAAAATTTTAATTTAAGGTTTGTTTTTCAAACTTAATAAAAGTTATAATTTTTTTTTGTATAATTTAAGATTTTATTGGGACAAATTATACATCCAATTTTTCTTGGTAAGTTTATTTAAAATTAAGTTTTTTATTTTATTTTATTAATCTTCTTTTTTGGGTTCACGCAGAGGGCTAAGCCCTTTTTTTCTTTTTTCTTTTTTCTTTTAATCTTCTTCTTCCTTGCCCTTTTTTCTTTTTTTTCTTCTTCTTTTTTTACTTCGTCTTTCTCTTTCTTCTCCTTCCGTTTTCTTTTCTGATTCTTCTTCTTCTTCTTCCTTTTCTTTTCTGATTCTTCTTCTTCTTCCTGTTCTTCCTTCCGTTTCCTTTTCTGATTCTTCTTCTTCTTCCTTCTCTTCTTCTTCTTCTTCTTCCTTTTCTTCTTCTTCTTCTTCTTCTTGTCGTTTTCTTCCTATTTAAAATTTTAGATCTGATCGAGAATCGTTGAGATCTGAACTTCTTTTCAGAACTAGAATGAGTAATATCCAAATCTAATTTTTTTTTCTTCGCGACGGGGCCTCGTGATGAAGATAGTGATGTGGGTTGAAGATTTGATGGCCGAATTAAAAAGTGGCATTTGGTGCCGGCAAGAAATTCTGAGTCCAGTGAGTTTTGTGGGTGAACACCGCCGCCGCCATTGTTGCAGAAGCAAGCCTTGCAGAGGTGAAGGGCGGAAGAAGAATGAGGAGGAAGGAGAGGAAGTTGTTGGAGGCATTATTATTGCGTGAAAATTGATGGGTGAACGTGAGGGCAATGGGGAGTTGTGCGGACTTCAACAGTGTTTACTGTTGAAGTCCGCCTGTTTGAGAAGTGAAATTCGGGCTTCCATTATACGTGGGCCAAACGGGGAGTGGACTTAATATGTCCACTCCTCCCAACTCCATCTCCTTGGGCCAAACACGCCCTAAAGGAATCCTAATTAATTTCTTGTTAGAATTACCCTTGGACATGCAATTAGGTCCTAGCCTAAACCACCCCTTTCAGTTGTGAATTTAAACCAATAAAACATTTAATTTGTAAATAAGAGATTAAAAGCAGTTAAGAGAATAAAAACATGAATGAAATTAATGTCAATCAATCAAAGAGTTCAAGTAACTAAAACAAATGGTCTAATAGCTACATCAATCCCTAGAACACAAGAATCTAGCCACTCATGCTCACTACCACAAATTCTAGATTCATGAACAACATCATTATGAAATTACGAAATTAAAGGAAATGAGAGAAAAACTAATGTGGCGTGCCGATCGTTAAGATGTCCACGAACAAGAGCTTCAAATCTTCAACTCTTTTCTCCCAAGGTTTCCTCTTTCCCTCAATTATGTGTAAAATTCGTAAGTCAAGTTGGTCTACCTGCAAAAGTGCCTCCCAAATCCACATGAAAAAGAGGTATTTACATAGAATTGTCACAGCGTTGAGATGCTAGGGACGGTGTCTCGACATTGCACCCTAATTCGCAGATTAAAGAAGGGAAATTTGAGTAGCGTCGAGATGCTACTCAAATTTCCTTTCACGCAGCATCTCGACACTACAGATGAAAACTCCAAGCATTTAGTGCACACGTGTTTTCATATTGACGGAAGGGTTGAGTTCGTAGCATCTCAACGCTCTAAGGGTGTTGAGATGCTACCTGTGCAGGTCTAAAGGCTTGAATGAGCTGCAGATTGAGCGTCTTGACGCACTCGGAGCATTGAGACGCTATGCACTCTGGTTTTGGTCTTGATTCCCTTCTTTTCTTGACTTGGCTTTTCAAATTGAAGCTAAATTAGCTCATTTTCACCACAATATCTCCCAAAAGCTCCGGTTTGCTCCACAAGCTCGATTTCTATAAAATAATCAAATATGAACGTGAAAGTACACAATTAAGTCATAAAACTAGCATACAATAAGGCCTAAAGATAACATATTTTGTATGCTATCAAAAGGCACTCCAAGAGGAGGCTGTAAACTGTACATGGAAAACTGATGACCACTTAGTCATGTCTTGGCTACTAAACTCCATGACTCCAGAGGTTGGAGAGAACTTTCTATTGTTCAAAATAGCAAAAGAGATATGGGACGCTGCCTGTGAAACTTACTCTAGCATTAAGAACTCATCTGCTCTACTGGCTATTGAAACTCGATTATATGATCTACGTCAAGGTGAACTTAATGTCACTCAGTATTACAATCTCTTGTTTGCAATTGGCAACATTTAGATATGTACGAAACATACGAATGGAAGTGTGGAGAAGACATGGCACTTTACTAGAAAATAATTGAGAAAAAGAGGATACTGAGGTTCCTTCTAGGGCTTAACAAGGAGCTAGATGACATAAGGGGAAGAATAATGGGAGCAAAAGAACTACCTTCTCTTAGAGAAGCATTTGCTGAAGTACGATGTGAGGAGAGTAGAAAACAACTGATGATGCTCGAGACTGGGGCATTTGTTGGACCAGAGGTTTCAGCCATGCTGACACACAGTTCATCTCAAGACAACAAATTCAAAAAGGGTAATCGTCCTTGGTGTGATCACTATAAAAAGGTGGGACATGTACGAGAAACTTGTTGGAAAATTCATGGCGAACTAGCAGACTTGAAACCAACAAAGAAAGTGAATGCAGAAAACCATGCTCATGTTGTTACTTCTCCTTCTCTACATCCAACATGTAGAAATGCCTTGAATTTGTTATCGAGCGCTTCGAATGACCTAGTACGAGGGTCTCGTTGCCCAGTTAGCGAGTCGGCGTCCAGGGGCGAAGTGTCACAATCGCACACTTCAAAGATGGACAAACGATTGTGCGGCACTTGGTCTAACCCAGCGAGCAAGTCAGCCGTACGAAAAACGGAAGTTGCGGACTACTCCCGTATAGGGTCTAGCCTCCACTCACGTCTCGGGAGAAAATGGTTTTAGAAAACGTGAGAGAGAGTATTTTGAAAGCATTTTAAGAAAGAGTTTTGTTATACGCAAGTAAGGGACAAACAACGACTTGATTATCATATAACTCCGGGTAGGAAGAATGGAGTCATACCCCCCTATAGTACATTCTAGGATTTATGCCTTTGACAGGCTTGAACATGAAAAGTGGCGAGGAGTCATACGCTTATAAAAATACAAGTAAAGCTAACTATTAAGCAAAATGAATTACATACAATGAAAGCATGATAAAAAGGGGTTGAGATGAGCATGCGGCCACGGGCAACACGCCCTGGACAAGCATGACCGTGACACGAAGCGCCCTGGTGGGAGTTTGGGGGCAACGCCCCCGAAACCTAAATTATATTCTGGCTTGGTTCATTGTCATGTTTTTTGGGCCTTTTAGGCCTATCTTGTATTAGGGTTCAAAAAGGGAAGCCATATATAAGCTCCCTAAAAACCCCTATCTCATACCAACCTCTGTATTCTTCTTCCTAGGGGTGTTCATGGGTTGGGTTAGGTCGGGTTAGAGGTTTTTTTTGGACCAACCCGAATTTTCGGGTTGGTCAATCCCACAACCCGCTCAACCCTATTTATGAGAGCAACCCAACCCAACCCAACCCAAATATTTTCGGGTTGGGTCGGGTTGGGTCATCGGGTTGTTGTTTCAAACTTGCCATTCTTTTCATAAAAGGAAAAAGAAGTTTTACGAGCTCTGAAGTTTTGTATAACATTGTATCGTTCTTACTTATTAGCATAGGACAATTAATCCCATATTACAAAATTCACATAGAATTAAAAACTTAAGAACATAAATGACTAGAACACCACCAAATCCAAAACTTCAATCAAACAGATTTCAGAAATTGGTGTTCATGATTGAGTTTGAAACAAACGCAAGAAATCAATCTTTTGCAAAGCCTAGGAATTGAAACGAGCGCACCTTATCATTTGAATCTTGCAGGAACTTATCTTTCAAACCAAAATTTAAAAAAAAAAAAAACCCACAAATAAAAAATTCTATTTTCTTTTGTTGCTCAAACCCTTGAGTGTGGTAGGAAGAGAAGATTTGTCCTGAAAGAACAAGATGAGATCTGCAAGCCCTAAAAGTACTAACAATCCCAAAAAAAAAGTGTGATTTGAAAGGCAAAAAAAATAAAATAAAAGTGAGAACTATACTTGGACAGAGGAGAGGAGAATGGAGAAGACGAGCAGAGGAGAGGACAAACGGCGAAAAGAACTGCGGACGCCGGCGAGATCTACATCTTCGACAAAGGATATTGGATAGGATGATTGGACACCGGTCACCAACGAGAAGAACAGCAGGCTCGGCGTCGGCGAGAAGACCAGATCGATTTGGGGAAGGGCACTCATCGATGACTTGGGAGTTGGGAGAAGGGAAGACGACTTGCGAGTGAACTGTGCCGTTGAACTTGAAGTCGAAGAGGGCGTGCGGTGCTGGTCGATGAAGACGGAAGAGAAGACTCGAAGTCGGAAGAGGGTGTGCGGCGCTGGTCGATGAAGATGAAGTTCTAATTCTAAAACTAGGGTTATTTTGTTTTTACTTATATATATATATATAATAAAATTAAAAAAAAAAAAAAATTGAAATTCGAATCGGTTCGGGTTGAACCGAGCCAAATTTATCACAACCCGAGAACCGAACCGAATTTTCGGTTCTTCCAAATTTTAACCCAACCCAACCCAAATAAAAATCTAACCCAACCCAACCCTTACAATTTGGGTTGGGTAGGCCGGGTTGTTCGGGTTATCGATTCGTTTGTACACCCCTACTTCTTCCCCTTCAAGAGACAATAAAATCTCTCTCTCTCTCCCTCTACCCGTGGATGTAGCTAACACTGTTAGTGAACCACGTAAAATCTGTGTGTTGATTTTTCTTTCTTGTGTTCTTTGTTTGTCATCGATCTTTGTTTTTAACACAACAACTTCTGCTGATTTCTCATAAGGAACAATTGGAAGTGTTACAGGAAATGATTGGTCATCTCTCATTCTCGGCCTCTACACCATCAGCTTCGGTCGAGAAACCTTCTAGCAATCTTGCTTATCAAGGTACTGTTTTTTCTTGTCTTTTTGTGCAGCATAGCAAGCACAAACCTTGGATCGTGGACTTTGGAGCATCAGACCATATGACTGGTGACATTACCTTATTCCACCAGTTCATATCTCAACCTGGTTATTCGTCAATTCGAATAGCTGATGGATCTCTCTCTGATGTTACATGAATAGGGTCAATAAAATTGACAAATGTCTCGTTCTCTCTAATGTTCTTTATATTCCTAAGTTGAACTTCAATTTGATTTCAGTTAGCAAACTTACTGGTGACTCGAACTGCATCTCTAATTTTTACTCAAACTTGTGTGAATTTTAGGAGGTGGATTCGGGGAAGGTGTTTGGCAGTGCTAAACAACATGGTGGCCTCTATCTTCTTCAAGAAAAGTGGCCTTCAAGTTCAGTCTTTAGTCCTAGTTCTAAGTCTTGTTTCAAGTTTGTTAGTTTTGTTTCCAAGTCAGAGTTCTTGTCAACTGAAAGTCAAGTTATGTTATGGCATTTTCGCCTTGGTCATCCAAATTTCATGTACCTCGAAAAGCTATTTCCTAGTTTATTTATCAATAAAAGACCGAACTTTTTTCAGTGTGAAGATTCTTTAAACACACAAGAAATGTCTATCCTAGTGTGCCTTATAAATCTTCAAAACCGTTTTCCCTTATCCATAGTGATATTTGAGGGCCTTCTAGAGTGAAAAATATATTGCAAGCACGATGGTTCCTCACCTTTATTGATGACCATACCAGAATGACTTGGACTTTTCTAATGAAGGACAAATTTGAAACATCGAATCTTTTCCGTTCTTTCCATGCTATGATTTCTACTCAATTTGGAAGTAAAATTCAAGTTCTCAGAACGAACAATGCTCGAGACTATTTCAATTCGACTCTTGGTCCATATCTCTTATCTCATGGTATTGTTCACACTGGTTCATGTGTGGACACTCCTCAACAAAATGGGATTGTTGAACGGAAAAATAGACACCTTCTTGAGGTAGCTCGTTCTCTCATGTTTGCTAGTAATGTTCCAAAACAATTTTGGGGGGATGCTAATTTTACTACCACCTTTCTTATCAACCGACTGCCTAGTCGTGTTCTCACTTTTAAATCCCCTTGAGATAGGGGTGTACATGGGTTGGGTTGGGTCGGGTTAGAGATGTTTTTTGGACCAACCCGAAATTTCGGGTTGGCCTATTCGAGGAACCGATCAACCCTAGTAGAGTGAGGAACCCAACCCAACCCAACCCTCACATAACCGGGTTGGGTCGGGTTGGGTCTTCGGGTTGTAATGCTTGAGTACCAACAAGCAACAAATCAATCATATACATTCCAGAGTTCACACACAGTAAATCAATCTCTCTTCCCCAAAGCTCAGTAAATCTCCAATAACAAATTGTGGGTTCGATACAGATTCAATAAAAAAGAAAAAGAAAAAGCTCAAAGACAGATATTTTCGAAGTAAATGAAACAATAGCATGATCTTTCGGCGAGAACAGAAGACGAAGGAAAAAGAAACCTAAAACCTAGATAGCAGAACTGCGAAGAATAGAGAGGAAGGGCATAAGGGTTTGCTTACCTCGCTTCGACATTTTTGCCGGCTGAAACGAGAAACTAAAAGAAAGTAGGGCTTTGTGGCGATTTATATAGAGATGGGATCTAGGGTTTGTTTCTATATCTCTTCCTTCCTAAAGAGTTCGACGAGGTTGAAGGCGCTCGAAAAAAGTTGAAGAGGCGAGGCGAGCGACTAGTATTCGTATTTGACAAATTTGACGGCGAGGCAAGGTGAGCGGTTAGTATTTGTGTTCGACAGATCTGGCAGCGAGAAGAGAGGAGCAGTTGGTATTCGTGTTCGACAGATCTGGCAGGGAGGCGATGCGGCTCTTGGACTGGATGACAATCGACGGATATACAGAGAGCTTATTGCCAATGGCCGGCGAATGAGAGAAAGAGGATTGGGTGGCCGAAGAACGAGAGAGAGGATGGAGGAGGTGGGTCGACGAATGAGAGAGATGATGAACTGGGCGGCGAACGAGAGAAAAAGCATGATGCCTAGCGAACAAAACATAAGAGAGAGAGAAGGGTGTTGTGAGTGTGGCGGCTGAGAAGGTTGGAGAACAAGAGAGAAAGAAACCCTACAAACTTTTATTTATATATTTATATATATAATATATTTTAAATATGTTTGGTTCGATTCGGGTTAAACCGAAAATTTATTTTTTGAACCCGAGAACCGAACCGAACCGGCCGATTCTTGAGAATTCCAACCCAAACCAAACCGGGAATTTTTCAAACCCAACCCAACCTTTATGATTCGGGTTGGGTTACTCGGTTTTTTCGGGTTGTCGGGTTTTTTGAACACCCCTACCTTGAGATGTCCTCCAAATTCACCCCCAATTCCAAAACCTGTCTTCAAATTTACCTCTTCGGGTATTTGGTTGTTCTTCCTTTGTCCATAACCATTCTCCTCACAAGTCCAAACTTGATCCAAAATCTATCAAGTGCATTTTTCTAGGGTATGGATCCCACAACAAGGGGTACCGATGCTATTCACCAATCACTAGAAAAATGTACACATCCATGGATGTTACATTCTTTGAAAATCATTCTTTCTTTACCTACTCTCCAATTCAGGGGGAGAATATGAGAGAATTTGAGCCATTGGATGTTGAGTTTTTTCCGTCATTCCTACTATTCCCATAATTGAACCACCTGTTTCTGAGTCTAGTATTCCTAAAGCTCCTACCGTAAATGAGCCAACAGTTTCGTGATGCCATGTCCTCTCTCCTTTCTCCTCTGAAACGCTTTCTCTTTTCCTCCACCGCCTACTCCCTTCCCCACACCATCAACCATGCGTTGCGGTCCATTTGACTGATTCTTCTGCCATGGCACAACCGCTTACCATCAAGGTAGAAAGAAAGACCTCTATAGCCAAGGATCCCAGAAAACAGGGTTTCTTCAGTCTCACTGAAACCACAAACGACCGGAGCTTTTCCCTAATCTTTGCTCATGAAACTTTATCTTGGCTCCACAAATGTTTCATCAAATTGTGTGAGCTCCCACTGACACAAAAGTTCTTTAATGAAACGAGAGTTAGGGAGACTGTCATCTGGGTTGAGAAAATAACCAACAAAAAGGGTCACTGTGTTGAAATTGCAAGGCTCGGTGCTAATGGAGGCTTAAATAAGCTTATTCTCCCTGGGGGTGAAAATAGAAAAGGGTGGCATAACTTCCTTTCTCTCATTAATTCCTTTACCAACAACAAATCGACCATCACCAATGGAACATTTACCTATAGGGACACATTAAAGGAGAGCATTAAAGAGACAAACTTCATAAAAGACCCGACCCCATCGAATGTGAATGTCACAGTACCTACCTTAACTCCATTTGCTACCTTTAAGCTTTCATCTGCAGTCATCATTCAACGTGAACACTTCCACGATAACTGGCATGATATAATGCGGGCCCTTCAGCAATATCTCTCAGCTTTTTCTTCTGTCAGTCCCTTACAACCGGATAAAGCTCTGCTTTCTTGTGAAGACGCAGAAGAAGCTCGAGTAACTGCTAATATCAAGGGTTGGTACAAGGTTGGAAAATACAAAGTTCGGTTTTACCCATGGAGTGATACAAATATGCTGGCGGATCCGAAGGTGCCGTCATATGGGGGTTGGATAAAGGTCAGAAATCTACCTTTAGACAAATGGTCTATCGAAACTTTTATGAAAATAGGAGATGAATGTGGAGGGTATTTGGAGACAGCAAACAAAACTCTTTCTAGAATGGACATGATGGAGGTTAGCATCAAGGTGAAGGAAAATCATACTGGTTTTATTCCGGCAGAAATCCATTTACCATCTTCATCAACTTCTCCTCTGATGGTTAAGATCGACCCTTTCTTTGTGGAAGATTACTATATCGAGTACTCTTTCGGAATCCATGGAAAACTTCCGCCGGTGAAGATGAAGGAGAACACACGCGCCACCGTTGAAGAGAGTAAAGTTGATCCCAAAGCATTGTACCATCGAGCAGCCCACTTTTCTGAAACAAAGGTACGAATGATTGAAGCATTAATTCAACCTTCTCCCTCATTAACTTTTCCTGACCCGGGCCCACACATTAACCATTCCCATACACCACCCTCCTCCCCTCATAATCGACAGCCTTTTATTCCATATGGGCCCCACTCTCCATCTCCTTCTCAAACCATAGCTCTTTCTCCCGCCAACATGCCTCCCAACAAACCTCTCCCCCAGTCTCAAATTAGACCACTGCCCCCCTCCAAGCCTATACAGATAGGCCTTTTACCAATACCTTCTCTCCCCGTACAAACCTCATCCAGAATACCCATCTCCATCAACAATAAATCAACCACTCTCATCACTTGGACCAAATTCTCCACAAACCAAGCACAAATTTTATCAGATTCGAATGGCTCTCTCTCTTCTCCTTGCTCCCAATCCATAGAAAACTCCCCATCATTACATCGATCTCTACTGACCTCTCCTTTAAAATCCCCTCCAAATATCTCTAGCCTTTTTGTTCACCCTTTTGAGCCCCAGCCGCTTGACCCAAGCCCTTTAGGCACACTGATGCCTCCGCCCAATTGCCATTGGAAAATTTGGAGAAGAATCATCCTTTTTCTATAATTGAATGCTCCCGGGCGAATTCCATTATAGAGCTCGG
Organism: Trichosanthes truncata; assembly: GCA_033996785.1. NCBI lineage: Eukaryota > Viridiplantae > Streptophyta > Magnoliopsida > Cucurbitales > Cucurbitaceae > Trichosanthes > Trichosanthes truncata. The sequence goes on along the minus strand of JAWPNB010000009.1, from coordinate 311,022 downwards.
CCATGATCTGGAAACAGGGGAGGGATCACAATTTGGAGATCCAGCCATGTATCTACCAATCATCTTCCCTTGGCTTGTTGAAAATGGGATGTGTATCATGCCTCTCCCTGCAAAAAAAAAAAAAAAACTCTACAGCAGCAAAGAAGTGCCTCAAGTGGAAAAGGGAGGTTAAGAATTTACAATCCTCCATCAATTACAATAAGTCCAACAACATCCGCAATAACACGGCAGAGGGGTCGTCCTCACCTAGATGATTATCCTCTCATGGAACGTTAGAGGTCTTGGCTCATGGAAAAAGAGAGCTCTCATTAAAGATTTCCTCCGGTTTCAAAATCCGGCCCTCATCATTCTCCAAGAGACTAAATCTCAAGTCATAGATCGGAGGTTTATTAAATCGATATGGAGCTCCCGTGATATTTCTTGGGCATCGATTGATGCGGTTGGTGCTTCCGGAGGGATTGCTATCCTTTGGAAAGATTCACTTTTCACTGTCCTTGAAGTTGTTGAAGGTATCTACTCTCTATCCCTCCATCTCTCTTGATGACGGTTTCTCCTTCTGGATCACAGGGGTATATGGCCCAAATTCATCATCTGCTAGGAAGCTTGGAAGGAGTTAATTGACTTAGGTGCGCTTTTCCATCCTTATTGGATCTTGGGGGCGATTTCAACATTACTCGTTGGTCCTGGGAAAAATCTACATGTAGTGCTCCTACTCGTGGAATGAAACGATTCAATAGGCTGATTGAATCCTTTGATTTGTTGGACATACCCCTTAGAAACGGTAAATTTACTTGGTCCAATATGCGTGCCAATGCCACTATGACCCTCATTGACAGATTCCTACTCACTGATGGTATCATAAAAAAATTCGCATATGCCACGGTACGCAGATAAGAGAGAATTACCTCCGACCACTACCCTATTTGCCTTACGTTGGGCAAGGAATCTTGGGGCCCCACTCCTTTCAGATTTACCAATGCTTGGCTTTCTCATCACTCTTTTGTAAATATGATTGATTCATGGTGGTCGGCAACCCCTATCATTGGATGGCCAGGTCATGGGTTCATCCAAAAACTGAAAAGCCTTAAAGAAGGAATTGAAAACATGGAATCAAGATACTTTTGGTCATCAAAAGGAACTCAAAGCTAACCTTCACAGAGAACTCATGGTCATAGATGAGAAAGAGGAGAACGCTCATTTAACTAGTAATGACATACAGCACAGACTAGACATAAAAGGGGAATTGATATCTATTTCTGCTAATGAAGAAGCTATGTGGCTTCAGAATTGTAAATCCAGATGGTTATTGGAAGGTGATTGCAATTATGGTTTTTTTCACAGAATTATGGCTGCAAACAGAAGAAAGAGCACGATTGCAGAAGTCCTTACAACCAATGGGGATAGTTTGGTACAAGACAATGAGATTGAGGGTGCGTTTATTGACTTTTATCAGAGTTTGTTCACCAAAAAGCTGGGAATCAGAGAGCTACCTGATATAGAAGACTGGAACCCTATTTCTCCTGAGCAACGGGCTTGTCTGGAGTCTCCTTTTACTGAAGCCGAGATTTATAAAGCAGTCTCTGATTTGGGCACAAACAAGACCCCCAGACTTGATGGCTACACGGCCAAATTCTTTAAAAAATCATGGAACATCCTTAAAAAGGACATTATGGGGGTGTTCAATGATTTTTTTAGGAATGGGATCATCAATGCTAGTCTTAATGAGACCTACATTTGCCTTATTCCTAAAAAGATTGCTGCAAAAAATGTGGGTGATTACAGACCTATCAGTCTTTCAACTTGTCTCTATAAGATCATTGCTAGAGTGCTCTCCGAACGATTGAAACGAGTCCTCCCCGATACGATCACGGATTACCAATCTGCTTTTGTAGCCAATCGTCAAATTCTTGATGCCTCCCTCATTGCCAATGAAATCATTCATGAATGGAACGAAAGAATAGACGGGGAGTGGTTATTAAACTTGATATAGAAAAGGCTTTTGACATGGTGGATTGGGATTTCTTGGAGAATATTCTCCGAGCGAAAGGCTTTGGGACAACTTGGCGGAAATGGATTAGAGGCTGCATCTCATCAGCAAATTTCTCCATTATTATCAATGGCAAACCTAGGGAAAAAATTCGAGCTTCAAGAGGCCTTCGTCAAGGGGATCCACTTTCCCCCTTTCTTTTCATCCTCATGGTTGATTGTCTTAGTAGGATGTTGCTCTTGGCAGAACAAAAAGGTATGATTGAAGGTTTCTATGTAGGAACGGGATCCACCAAAACATCTATCACCCACCTCCAATTTGCAGATGATACCATACTTTTTTCCTCACCAGATGAAGTCTGTCTTGGTAATCTGTTTCAAACCATTCGTGATTTTGAGGTAGCCTCTGGACTAAATATAAATTGTCAGAAATATGAGTTTTTGGGTCTTAGTATAGATTCTCAACAGACTGATCTGTTAGCATCCTCCTTTGGTTGTCGGAACCGTTGATGGCGTTCCACATATTTAGGTCTTCCATTGAATGGTAACCCTCGATCTATATCTTTTTGGTCTCCAATCATTGAAAAAGTGGAGAAAAGACTTCATAATTGGGGGGCATCCCATATCTCCAAAGGGGGAAGGCACACACTTATCCAAGCTATACTATCTAACCTTCCTCTATACTACCTATCCATTTTTTTGGCTCCAACAAGGGTCACTAAAATTGTGGAGAAGTTGTATAGGCGCTTTCTGTGGAGAGGCAGACTGAGAAACAAAGGGAGTCGTCTTATTAAATGGTCTATTATTCAATGCCCTCTTGAAGAAGGAGGTTTGGGGCTTTTCGACATTCACAAACGAAACATCTCTCTTTTAGCAAAATGGAATTGGAGGTTTTACGATGAAAAGAAAGCTCTTTGGCATAGAATTATTGCCTCAAAATATGGTACCTGAGGATAATAATAATTCTCTGTTATGTATTATTGTGAGAAGAAAAGGGTTTCTTAAATAGGAGAAACACCCATTTACAAGTAAGGAAATAATTTTCCAGCAATATAATACATTAAACACAAATATACTGATTGGCCATAAAAGGAAAATAACCAAAAATAACCAACATTCCCCCTCAAGCTGGTTTGAAGATGTCTTCCATTGCCAGCTTGTTCGTCATCTTATCAAACTTTAACTTTGAGAGCCCTTTAGTTAACACATCAGCAATTTGCTCTGTAGTAGGAAGATAGGGAATGCATATTACTCCTGCATCAATCTTCTCTTTTATAAAATGTTTATCAACTTCGATATGTTTTGTCCTATCATGAAGGACTGGATTATGGGCAATGGAAATTGCTGCGTTATTGTCACAATAAATTCGCATAGGTATCTTCTGAAAGAATTTCAATTCTTCCAATAGTCTCTTTATCCATATACCCTCACAAATACCATGGGCTAAGGCCCTAAACTCAGCTTCAGCACTATTTCTAGCCACTACACTTTGTTTTTTGCTCCGCAAGGTAACTAGATTTCCTCCAACAAAGGAACAGTAATCAGAAGTAGATCTCCTATCTGTGGTGCCGCCTGCCCAATCAGCATCAGTATAGACTTCAACATTCAGATGACCATGCTTCTTAAACAATATACCTTTTCTAGGGGCACCTTTCAAGTATCTTAGAATTCTATAAACAGATTCAAAGTGAGTTGATCCTGGTGCATGCATAAACTGACTTACCATACTAACTGCGAAAGCAACGTCAGGACGTGTGTGAGACAAATAAATGAGTCTTCCCACAAGTCTCTGATATTTTTCTTTATCTTTTACCTCACTTTCTGTTGCAGCTTGTAATTTTAAATTGGGTTCAACGGGAGTTTCTGCTGTTCTGCAACCAAGTAATCCTGTCTCTTCAAGTAAGTCAATGATATATTTTCTTTGATTAACAAGGATACCACCTTTTGACCTAGCAAATTCCATTCCTAGAAAATACTTCAAGACACCCAGGTCTTTAATTTGGAATTCATTTGCTAGCCTTTCTTTCAATATAGTCAAACCTGCCTCGTCATTCCCTGTAAGAATAATGTCATCAACATACAGTATTAAGATAACAATTTTGTCCTTTCCAGTATGTTTATAGAACATAGTATGGTCTGCTTGACTTTGGATAAATCCATAGTTAGTGACTGCTTTTCCAAAACGTTCAAACCACGCTCTAGGAGACTGTTTAAGGCCATATAATGATTTCTTTAACCTGCATACTTTGTTAATCCCAAGATTTTTCTCAAAACCAGGTGGTAAGTCCATAAATACCTCTTCTTCAAGTTCCCCATTGAGAAAGGCATTCTTGACATCAAGTTGATAAAGAGGCCAATCTTCATTAACAGCAATAGATAATAGAACTCTAATGGAGTTAATTTTAGCAATGGGAGCAAACGTTTCTTGATAATCAATTCCATAGGTCTGAGTGAAGCCTTTAGCCACAAGTCTGGCTTTGTATCTTTCAACGCTACCATCGGCTTTGCACTTTATAGTAAACACCCACTTGCATCCTACTGTCTTCTTATCATTCGGTAATTCTACTATGTTCCATGTGTGATTTTGTTTAAGAGCATTCATCTCTTCCATAACTGCTAACTTCCAATTCGAATCATTTAGAGCCTCATGTATATTCCTTGGAACAAACAAATTAGTTATCCTAGAGGTAACACTCTATGACTATCGGACAGTTTATGGTAAGAAAGATAGTTCGCAATAGGATATTTGGTGCAATTTCGGATACCTTTCCTATGGGCTATTGGAATATCAAGATCAGGTATATCATATGAACTATTATGAATAGATGAAGAAATAGGAATAGAGGATCTGTTACCTGGATTTTCAGAATCAGTCGTCGGAGTATTAGATTGGTTTTGTGATAAGTCTACTGTCTGGTCCTTATTCTTTTGATTCACTGCCCTTCTAGTATAAACCTGAAGTTCAGGGTTTTGATCGGTTAGATCTCTTTGTAGTGTTTCTCCCCCTGACGAGGAATTTTCCACACTTGGCATTGAAGGGCTAGAATTAGTAACCTCAGGACTAATGATGGTAGGAAGAGGAGAAATATCCCAGAAATTATCTTCTAAGTTGGGTATTATCTCCACCTGAAGAGAATTTTGGCTAAAAAAGGATTGATTTTTGAAAAATGTAACATCCATACTTTCAAAATATTTTTTGTTCACAGGATCAAAACATTTATAAGTTTTCTTATGGGATACATAACCCACAAAAATACATTTAACAGCCCTAGGATCGAATTTAGACCGAGAAAAGCTAGGAATGTGAACATAAGCAGTACACCCAAATACTTTGATCGATAAATCAGAAAATAGGCGGACAGTGGGAAAAACACTTTTAAAATGATCCAGAGGTGTTTTGAAATCCAAAATTTTTGTAGGCATTCGATTAATAAGGTATGCAGTCGTGAGGACTGCTTCACCCCACAAATAAGAAGGAACATGCATAGAAAACATAAGGGCACAACATCAAGTAAATGTCGATTTTTTCTCTCAGCAATACCATTTTGTTGGGGAGTGTCCTGACACGTAGATTGATGAACAATTCCTTTCACTTGTAAGAAGTCAGTTAAATATTCAATGCCATTGTCAGAATGCATAATGTTAATTTTAGTTTGAAACTGAGTTTTAATCATGTTATAAAACCGAATAAAAACATCTTTCACTTCTGACTTTTTTGTTAACAGATAAATCCAAGTTAAACGGGTGTGATCATCAATGAACGTGACAAACCACCATTTTCCAATATGAGTCAAAACTTTAGACGGACCCCAAACATCACTATGAATTAAGTAAAAAGGTGCGGAAGACTTGTAGGGTTTGGGCAAATAAATGGATCGATGATTTTTTGCAAAGATACAACTTTCGCAATGAAAAGTAGAACAATCAATTCCTTTAAATAAATTAGGGAACAAATACTTTAAGTAGAAAAAACTGGGATGTCCTAGTCTACGATGCCAAAGCATTATAGTTTTGTTAACAGAGGAAGAACTAGCACTACTCAAGCCTTGAACTTTTTTATGACTAGATGAAGATTCATCAAAGTAGTAGAGACCATCGAGCATCCTAGCACGTCCAATCATCTCCCCCAAGTCCTGATCCTGAAAGATACAATGGGAGTCAAAAAAGGTAACACGACAATTAGCGTCTTTAGAAATTTTACTGACAGATAACAAATTACAGGTTAATTTAGGAACATGGAGGACAGAGTGTAAATGTATGAGTGAGGTCAATTTAATAGTTCATTTTCCTGCAATAGAAGAGAAACTACCATCGGCAATTCGAATTTTTTCATGACCGTACACAGGAGAGTATGATGCAAATAGTTTGGAGGAACTAGTCATGTGGTCAGAGGCTCCGGAATCTATAATCCACGGAGATGAATTGAGGCAAGAGAGGGCTTGAGGATAATTACCTGTTTGTGCCAAGGAAACACTAGGATTACCAGATGATGAAGTGGCCTTTAGCAGTTTCAGGATTTGATCAATTTGCTCTTTGTTGAATGGGTTGGAATCAGCAACATTAGCACTGGATGGATGTTGGGTGGTGCTCTTCTCACCTTGCTTACTCTTCCAATTTGCAGGTTTTCTGTGGATTTTCCAACATGTATCACGAGTATGCCGGGGTTTGTTACAGTAATCACACCAGACACGAGGCTTTCATGGGTCTTATTTGATTGATCAGAAGCCTTGTGTGCAGTTGCGTCAACCACCAAAGCAGAACTTTCAACTGAATCATTGGATTTCTTCCCAATCATAACATTCCGACGGCTCTCTTCCCTGCGCACTTCAGAGAAAACTTCATTAATAATTGGGAGATTAGTTTTACCAAGTATTCTACCTCTAACCTCATCAAATTCAACATTGAGGACAGACAAGAATTTGTAGATACGACCATCCTCAACTATCTTCCTGTAGTGTGTTTGATCCTCTGTAGACTTCCATTCATATGTATCAAAGAGATCAAGGTCTTGCCAAATCCTTTTTAAGGAATGAAAATATTGTGTAACTGAGTTACCTCCTTGTCGTATGTCACCTAGTTTGAGATTCAGCTCAAATATTTGTGACTGATTTCCCAAATCTGAATACATCTAAGTCACACTTTCCCAGAGTTCCTTTGCAGTAGAGTAACACATATAGTTACAACTGATGTCTTCTATCATGGAATTTACCAACCAAGTCATAACCATGGAGTTTTCAGCATCCCACACAGCAAATGAAGGATCACCTTTGGCGGGTGGTATTGTATCTCCAGTAAGATACCCAATCTTTCCTTGTCCACGGATATACATTCGAACACTTTGGGGCTAGCGAAGAAAATTGTCTCCATTAAGTCGAATGGTTGTAATTTGGACAGTAGGACTGTTGGGATGAATGCGGTTATCTAAGACTTATTTTCTGCCATTATTCAGTAGCCTAAAAAATGACAAATAGCCACAAAAAACAGGGCAGAAAGGAGCATTTGGTGTCGAAGGTGACAACGGGCACGGTGGCGCGGTGGTCCGAGGCACGATGGTCGACGTTTGGCGTAGAAAGGAGCGACGGTCGACGTTGAGGACAGCAGCGGCGCAGAAACAGCAGCAGCGGTCGGCGTCGAACGTCGTAGAGGCTGTCTGATGTGAAATCGCGGACCTATGTGCGACGATTAGCAAGAGCTCGGAATGCCCAAGTGGGGTCAGCTTCGTTTGTAATCGGCGCTGGTCTGTAGTCGGAGCTAGGTGGGTAAGATTGACAACGGTAGCGGCGGCGGCGCGGTAGTAGGTGGCGGCGGCGGTCGGAAATTAGGGTTCAGGATATTAGGGTTTCTGAATTTTTAGGGTTTCTCTGATACCATGAGGATAATAATAATTCTCTGTTATGTATTATTGTGAGAAGAAAAGAGTTTCTTAAATAGGAGAAACACCCATTTACAAGTAAGGAAATAATTTTCCAGCAATATAATACATTAAACACAAATATACTGATTAGCCATAAAAGGAAAATAACCAAAAATAACCAACAGTACCGACCTTTTTAACCATAAGCCCGACAATGTGTCCTTAAACTCAGCAAAGGGTCCTTGGAAATCAATACAAAGTATGTGCCAACTGGTTTACAATCACATTGTTGTCAGAGTTGGTCGAGGTGACAAAACTCTGTTTTGGAAAGATATTTGGTTGGGAGATCAATCTTTACAAACTCAGTATCCCTCTTTATATCATCTATCTCTCAGAAAGGAGGCAAATATTGACGAGCTATGGAACCAAAGACTTAGTTCTTGGAATCTTTTTTTAAGAAGAAATTTAAAAGATGATGAAATCCAAGATTGGGCCTCCCTATCTCACCTATTATCCTCTTTTAGCACCGTTGATCATGAGGATAAGTGGGCATGGACTTTAGAAAAGGAGGGGGTTTTCTCTACACGTTCTCTTACTCGACAGCTTGCATCCTCTAGTCATGTGAACATTTTACCATTTTATCAGCAATTATGGAAGGGACACTCTCCTAAAAAAGTGAAATTCTTTGTATGGGAGCTCAGCCGCACAAGTATCAACACATTCGACAAATTACAGCATAGATCTCCATGGTTAACTATCTCTCCAAGTTGCTGCCACCTTTGCTTCTCAGCTGAAGAAACGCAGATTCACCTTTTTAGCAACTGTGCCTTTGCCTCTGCTTTTTGGTCGTTCATTCAACAAGCTTTTGGATGGTTTATCACTCAGCCCGGGGATATTCTCTCCTTACTCAATGTATCCCTCATTGGTCATCCGTTTCGGAAGGAAAAGAAGATTCTTTGGCTACACTTCATCTATGCTTTTTTATGGAATCTCTGGCTTGAACGAAATGCGAGGATCTTTAAAGCTAAGCAGCAGAATATTCATTCCTTCATAGAGTCTACCTCCTTTTTTGCTTTAACTTGGAGCCACTTATCTCTGCCTTTTTGTAATTACAGTTTATCGACCCTCTTATCTCAATGGAGATCCTTCTTGTAATTACTCGGATAGGACCTAATTTTGTATCTATTTCAATCATCAATGAAATGGTTTTTGTTTCCTATCCAAAAAAAAAAAAAAAAGAAAGAGCCAACAGTTTCTGAGTCTAGTATTCCTGAAGCATCACAAATTCACATGCCTATTGTTTATACAAGAAGAAAAGAGGCTGCCGTGTGCAACCAAGAATGTCAACCACTTGAACTAGATCCATCTTCGTTGAATTCCACTAATGAATATATCACCTTTATGGCACTAGTAATCGATGATCTGACCTTACCAATTGCTTAAAGAAAAGGTGTTAAGAGTTGCACTAGCCATCCCATTGAAAAGTATGTTGCGTATGGCAAATTGTTCCCTTCTTATAAAGCATTTGTGACTCAGTTGGACAGTATTCACATTCCACAGACCATTCATGATGCACTCAAAGTTCCTAAATGGAAAAAGGCCGTGGATGAAGAAATAAGAGCTCTTGAAAGCAATGGAACATGGATTCTTACAAGGCTTCCTCATGGAAAGAACCCAGTTGGTTGCAAATGGATTTTTACGGTTAAATACAGATCTGATGGCAGTGTGGAATGATTTAAAGCAAGACTTGTTGCGAAGGGTTTCACTCAATCATACTGGATAGATTACCTAGAAACTTTTGTCCCTATTGCAAAATTGAATACTGTGTGTATTTTGTTGTCTCTAGCTGTTAACCATGATTGGCCTCTTCACCAACTTGATGTCAAGAATGCATTCTTGAATGGTGATCTTGAAGAAGTTTATATGCAAATTCCACCTGGAATGGAAGACAAATCTAATAGCAACTTGGTGTGTAAGTTAAGAAAATCTTTGTATGGTTTAAAACAATCTCCACGTGCATGGTTTGATAGATTCACTAAAACTCTTATTAAAGATGGCTATTATCAATGTCAAGCTGATCATACCTTGTTCGTGAAATCCTCAAATAACAAAACTGCAATTTTGATTGTATACGTAGATGACATCATCATTACAGGGAATGATCTAGAAGAAATTCTCAACCTTAAAAGGATGCTTGCAACTGAGTTTGAAATCAAAGATCTGGGAAGCTTGAGATACTTTCTAGGCATGGAAGTGGCACGATCAAATGATGGTATTGTAATTTCTCAGAGAAAGTATATCCTAGACTTATTAAAGGAGACAGAAAATCTTGGGTGTAGACCTGCAGAAACACCAATGGATCCAAATCTAGTTCTACAACAAAGCGAAGATGTTATCACAGTTGACAAAGGTATGTATCAAAGACTTATGGGAAAGTTAATTTACCTGTCACATACAAGACTAGACATTGCATACTCTGCTAGCATTGTTAGCCAGTATATGAACAAACCAAATGAACGTCATCTTGGAGTTGTGAACAGGAATTTGAGATACTTGAAAGGCACTCCAGGTCATGGACTATTATTCAAAAAGTCTTCAAATAGATTGGTAGAACTCTACACTGATGCTAGTTAGGCTGTAGAATTAACTGACCGAAAATCTATGACTGGCTATTGCTCCTATGTTTGGGGCAATTTGGTAACTTGGAGAAGTAAGAAACAAGCCGTTGTAGCAAGAAGCAGTGTAGAAGCTGAATACAGAGCTCTTGCTTTGGGAATCTATGAAGGAATATGGATTCATAAATTTTTGAAAGAGCTAAAGGTTGCCACTCAGAACTCAGTTAAAATGTTGTGATAGTCAATCAGCCATCAGTATTGCAAAGAATCCCGTTCATCATGACAGAACAAAGCACATAGAGATAGATCGACATTTCATATTTGAGAAGGTCAACAACAACATAGTGGAATTGAACTATGTTCCATCTTGTCTTCAAGTTGTTGACATACTCACCAAAGCATTACCAAGGACAAGCTTTGAAGAATTCAACTCCAAGCTTGGCTTGTATACTATATACAATCCAGCTTGAGGGGGAGTGTAGATTTATTTCATTCTATTTTTATTTTTTCCTTTATTTAGATTAGATAATATTCTATTTTTATATCTTTCCTTTTCTGTATTTTCTTTGTAATATATCTCCTTTTACACTTGAGATTAAAAAAATAAGATCATCATTTTCTCCAAAAACTACACTAAGCAATGGGATCTACACTTGGGCTGAATATGCTTACAACCATATAAGAAATCAATCCACAGGGAAGTCCTCGTTTGAAATTGTATACACAAGTCTACCTCGTTTGACTGTGAATTTATCTAACTTACCATTTGCGGTTGACTTGAATCAGGAGGCTGAAACAATGGCTGAAAGAATAGCCAAAATACACAAAGAAGTCCATGATTTTTTGGAGAAAGCTAACACTAACTATAAGGAGTAGGCTGACAAACACAGAAGAGAAAAGGTTTTCAAAGTGGGCGATTTAGTCATGGTCCATCTATATAAAAGCAGACTACCTTCTGGAATTCATGCTAAACTTCACCCTATGAAGATTGGTCCTTTTCCAGTTGCACAAACAATTGGAGATAATGCCTATCGGATTGATTTACCCCCCAAGTACAAGATTTCACCAATTTTCAATGTGACAGATCTGTTTGATTATCATCCCCCCAACGAGTTCAAATTAGCTACTTAGAATAACTCGAGGACGAGTTTGATTTTCTTCGGGGATGGAATTGATGTGTTAGTATTAGCAATAGGCCTAAGTTGTGCTGTGTTTAAGAAATTAGGCTGTTATTTCTTATATTTTTTGTACTTTTATCTTTAGTAGCTTAAGGCTTGACCTAACCGGTTGTGTAGGTTATCGGTTCTTGTTGATTAGTTGTATATAAAGGCTTGCAGCCTCATTTTTACGTTAAGACTTCAATAAAACAAGATTTTCTCCCAAGAATTGTGCAACTGATCTACATCACAAAGTTAAGTACTTAGCTGCCTAACCATTCTATCATTCGCTAGCTTATGTGTTAACCAGCAACAACCAGTCATTACATATGTAAAACGTACTGAGGGCTTATATTAAAATTTAAACCAAAACATCTGTAGTGTTGTTTAATTTGATTGTACTTTTCTTTATTATACCTATTTGAATTAGTAATATTACATCAGCTTGTGATATTCTTTCATTATGCTCAATGAAAGCTCGGTTTCTTATAATATATATATTACGTCAGTTTGTGTATATTTCCGGTCCTTAATATGATTCTTTTTAATTATTGAAATTAAGGTAATGCCTAATGCATCAGGATAAGATATGGCAAAGTTTTAAGGATTTGAAGTTGACTATATGAAAATTTTCTGCATTTAGTAGAAGTTGAGAGATGAGATGGGGGAGGGTTGATGAATAGGTTTGAGGTTTGGATGGATGGGTCTCTATGGTTGGTTCAGTGTGACGAATGGACTTATATATGAAAGGCTACATGCTACGACAGATGAAACTGATATAAATTTAATGGCTAATTTTGATTGGACTTTGGATGCTTCAGGGAATATGGCTATGTGAGCACCGAGACCACCCCACTGCACGGAATATTGTGGTCACCCTCAATGGAATTTAGGTACATGCTAAGAGTTGGAGCTTCTGTTTAGTGTTTACCCCGCCATTTCCCTGGTTGTATCAATGTCAATAATAAACTGTTGTCTCGTTGCCTTCTTGGCAAAACTGGACTGTAGACTGGGAGTCTGGGACCATGTGAAATCTCTTTAAACCCTATTTCTCTGGTTCTTTATCTTCCTTTTTTCGTACTCTTTTCATGTAATGTCAATTAACTCTTACGGCTTCTACAAGGAAATTGTTGAATTAGAAGGATCATAATGAATGCGAACAGGGAAATAACTAGCTCGGGATTGGAACATACTCGATCAAAAATTGGAGGGATCGCCCTCTCATTCTGGCCTCATTGAATTAAAATAGCCTTGTTTTTTTCTTTTCTTTTCTTTTCTTTTCTTTTTTTTTTTTTTTAAATCTAATTTTATTGGGACAATGGTCAAGTTTTATGTATGGACATGACTTCGGGGATTGCCTTCAGGTTATGTTCTTTTTCCTTAATTCTCAACTTCTCTATTCCACATGATTTCCCGGAGGTCAGTCCGTTATTTAAGCTTGAGATAAATTAAATTTCTTTATGTTAAATTATTGAATTTTTATTTTTTCTGAGGCTACATCCGTTGAATGGAATGTGTAGAAAAAGATCCCTTAAATTTAGGAAAAATTTCAATTTTTACCTCTAAACTTGTGAAGTTGTATCAATTTTCATTATAAACTGACAATTTAATCGAATTAGACTCTAGACCTAGATAATTGTTGCAATTTCTTATTTGTTCAATTTTTGTTAATTCACCCACTAATTTTAATAAAATGTAAAAATCTTTGCAATAATATCAAGTTTTGCATAAATTTAAGTTTGATTAATGCATAAATTAACAATTGAATAACATTGTTAAAACTTCCACATTTTAATAAAAAGTTAGTTCTAATGTTATTTTTCTTTTTAGATTTTATTAGTTTTGTAACATGCATATGTTTTATTATTTATTGAAAGCATATGAGATTTTTTTTTTAAAATGATTTTTCAAACGTAAATTTATTAGAGAGTAAAAATTGCAATATTTTTTCAAGTTTAAGGTTAAGATGGTAACACTTAACTAAGTTTTTTGGAGTGTAATTTGATGAAATTGAAAATTTAGAATAAAAATTGATACAACTCTATAAGTTTGAGGGCAAAATTTGATACCCCTAAATTCTATACTAGAGGGTAAAATATAGACCACAGTATTCTATTTTGACAATTTGTAATATTATATATTTTCAATTTCGATACTTACAATTAATTTTCTGACCTGGTTAAGAGGATATGGTAATTGGGAAAGTAGACGTATTTATAGCTCTGCAAAAACAAATTGCGATCCATCCAAATGGGAAAATCAGAATCAACTAAAGATTTTTAGGCATCTTAAAAGTTGAGCATCCAAGATCACAATATCTAGTAATTTTAATACCTTCTCTCTGAGAGTTTTGTAGTGTACAAGTCTACCTTAATTACTCATTTTCACCTATTTATACTTTAATAATCTCTAACTGCTAACCTCTACTAACCTGAACATAACTCACCTAATTAAAACATTATATCATCGACCAAAATGTTAGAGATTAAACTTCCACTCTCAAATGTTGTTGTCAAACTCAAAAAAAAACATCTATAATTTCTAATTCATCTTTTAATGATCAATAGTCATTTTAAGCTATTTATTTTCACCAATTTTAACTATATTGTGTTTGAAATTACTGAAAATAAGTTACCCCTAACAGGAAAAAATAAATGGAAATGATCCCTAATATCCATGGGAGGATTCTCTATTCTTAAAGCTACTATGTTATGACACAAAAATAAAAAAATAAAAAAAATTGAGTTTTTGAATCTAATCGGGAGTCGTTGCTTGTTTATACCAAAAAAAAAAAAAAAGAAAAAAAGATAAAAAAAGAAAATTGTTTGGTGCTTTTGCTTAATATATCATTCCTATGAAGTTCACTCTTTAAATGCAAGTTTGGTATCGCCATTGACATTTTTTTGTGAGTTCACGTCACCATTGACAATAAACGTTTGAATCATGTCATTCTAATTAATTATCAAATGAAGTTTAAGGTCTACCGCTGATTTCAATTCCCACTTTACAATCAGTTGGGTTGACATGACAGGACACAACGACGCCAGAGTTACCTCATAGGTTCATTCCACGGATTTTGTCGTGTTGCCAAACCAATTCCGGATCTTATAACGGCAAGAAATCTCAACATTTATTTACGACAGCCCACTATTTCTGGTGTAACACTAACTTTTAACATGATATTTTAGCAAATCTTAGATTCTAAAGAAATTCCGATCAAGGACCTCTATGAACAGGAGTTTGGACATGTATGGTGACGACGGATGCACAGAACAGGCAAGATTGTACGATGCTAGTATATAATTAATTGAAAAAAGCCAACTTCGTCTACCAAATACAGAAATTCGATCCATTCCATATCTAAATTGGCACGATAAAGAACACAAACTATATTCATCCATCCACCGACCAAGTCATAACTCAGAGAGAACAGGTTAGATCATAGGTTAGACATTCCATGGAAACCCACAATGCAAAGAACGGATACACAAACATACTGTAAACTATTTCAGAGATGGCTCTCTTAGTCATGCCATGAAAAATCTCCCTTGACCTCCCCCCTTAGGCTCCTTCCTCTTCTGTAGTCAACTTCTGCATCAGAGCAAGATAAACCATGATTATACTTGCGACTATTTTTGGATGGCCCTATCCTTGAGAATACATCTTCTGTTTCAACTTGGTTGAAAGAAGTACTTGATCCTGGCATGTTACCAGGTTGTCTTTGCAATTTATTGTCTGCATCAAACAGGTGACAATTGTAACCAGGTATGCAATGGAGAATCTTATTTAGGTTAAATTACAAATTTGGTCCCTATGGTTTGGAAGAAATTAGAATTTAGTCCCTATAGTTTTAATAGTTAGAATTTCGTCCTTATGGTTTGATAAAACCTCATAAATAGTCCATATAGTTTAATAAAATCCTCATAAATAATTCCTACGGTAGGGACTATCTTTGAGGATTTTATCAAACCATAGGGACCAAATTCTAACTTTCTCAAAACCACATAGACCAAATTTGTAATTTAATTCAACTATTTATAGTATTAGAATTGTGGATCACAGTTTTTATAAGTTCACAGGGGAAAAAAAAACGAGAGTAATTCATCATAGCCTCCACATTTCTATCCCCCCCCCCCCCCCCCCCCCCCCAAAAAAAAAAAAAAAAAAAAGGATGAAAGGAAACAGAAAGAAAAGTTTAACATCCAGATTTGACATTTTAAACAAGTTTCCCAAAACATATTTGTCTTTATTTTCTTTTGATTTCTCATTTTATGGAACAAGTGTGTGCTTGTAACAGGGAACAGCAGCTCACCTTTATAGCCATTGCATAATGCCAGGACTTCAGTGCAGGTTTCCTTTTCGACAACATCAGATGCTGATTTAATACTTCTCTGACTCTGTAAAGTTGTCTGTGTGGATTTTGGTTTTTCACCCAATAATGGAGGTTCAATACTTTCTTCTGCTGACAGACTAGTTGAAGTAAAAGGTCTCATAGTAAAGGAATCCTCCATTACATCAGTTATCTCCACATATTGTGTAGTAGTTATAATTTCATCTGCACTGAAACCAAAAGATGCTCGGTAGGCTTCTATTTCCTCCACATCTTGTTTTGGAGACTTACTGTGCCGGTTTTGGTATCCATTCCCACCAGACGAGTAAGCATCTGAATCCTTTGATACACTTAACCTCCCACCAGTATGAGGGAATGGTGGATTGTCCAGATAGAATTGTGCAAATGTAGCAGGGCAGAAGAAATTAGAATCCTGAGATGCCAAGGATGTGCCAGTTTTCTCATGTCCAAATAGCCGACCAGAACCACTTCTTGGATATTTTCCATCTTGGAGAGAAGCTGAAGGATTCCACTGTGGTGGGAAGTCCCTCTCAGGAAATGAAGAAGATAAGCAATCGCCGGAGGTCCTTGAAATTGGTGACACGAGGCTACTGGCAGGACTTCCAGGGTAGAGAGAATATGCTGCTTGAAGATCATTTGAAGCAACGTAATTTGCCTTTCCAGTTCCTTTGAGATCCACTGATGAGGATAGGAACTGAGCAAAAGGCACATCAGGGGAAGAAGGTGTGGTTAGGTGAGCTAGTTCGGGTGGGGGAGTGAGTGGAGCAGTTGACGGTTCAGTGGTAAAGGCTGAGAAAACAGGAGGAGAAACCAGTTGTGTTTCGTGCGCATATGGCCCTGTAGCGAACATTGTGGATGAAGGACCTCCAGGTGAGTTGGCAGACAATGACAAGAAACAGCTAGGTGATTGTGCTGTTGAAGGGAGTGCAGAATTTGTAAAGGATGCTGGTGAAGAAGGTGGGGCTAGAAGGGATGGAGCTATCACTGTAGCCTGGTTGGCCATTCCTGCTGCTTGAGGTCCATTTGGCTGGGTTGTCACGACATTGCCCTCAGGTAAACGAGAAGCAGGCACAATGCGCTTTTCTCCTTTCTGAGAATGAAAACAAGATAATGCACCCCAACATCCACCCCATCTCTTTCCCTGGTACAGAGGAAAGTATTAGAACTTAGAAGGTAAGCACAACAGCTCATTACAGAATAGTCAATGAAGAACCAAAAAACTTAGAACCATCCCTTTTCACAATTTTCGTACAAGTTCTTGCCAGCAGAGATGGTCATTTCTAAATGATCCATAAAAAAGTCCAAAATTCAGTTTTAGCATTAGTTAAAGTGCCTTCTAGATATGAGCATGTTGTTAATGTAAGTCACTTAAGCGCTTCAGAATGAGCTGCCTGAAAGGGGATCAATAAATCAAATGTGGTTAAAATACCATTTTGGTCCCAATACTTTGGAACTTGTTCAATTTTAGTTCCTGTACTTTTAAATGTCCAATTTTAGTCCCTCTACTTTCAATTAATCTCAAAAATAGTCCCCACCATTAGTTTGGAGTTAGCCTGCCATTAAAAATTTAAAATAAAAAATAATAATAATTTTTTCTCTCTCCTCTTCTTTCCTTCTTTTAACTTTCTCTCTCTTCCATCTTTCTCTCTAGTTTCTCCAAACAGCTATGTAGCCATTCAATGAAAGCCGTGTCAGGGCTCCAGGATTTCGTATTCTTAGATTCCTCAATCCCTTGTTGTCATTGGTCCCAATTACCCATCCAATTAAGCATATGGGAAAAAATATCAGCGCGTCGCTGGTTTCAAATTAAATATAAAACTAATCTTGCAACAAAGCTGATGTAGACTGCCTGCTTATTGCATTATTTCTCAAAAATGAATTGACCCTAACTGCAGACGGTAATCCAGTCCCAAGAAGATCAGAGGATTTGATTGGTGATAATGCTGTGCAAGAAGATGGATCGATACTAGATAGAGCAGGTGAACTCATTCCATGAACTGATGGTAATGGAGAGGCATGATTGGAAGACAGAAA
This sequence comes from Trichosanthes truncata, assembly GCA_033996785.1. Taxonomy (NCBI): domain Eukaryota; kingdom Viridiplantae; phylum Streptophyta; class Magnoliopsida; order Cucurbitales; family Cucurbitaceae; genus Trichosanthes; species Trichosanthes truncata. Next base: position 293,025 of record JAWPNB010000009.1, on the reverse strand, counting down.
AGTAGAACTATTAGGGACTGGGTTTGAAGATGGAAGCACCTCAGACTGGAGGGGAGAGAAAGAAAGCTTGAAGAAAGAGAAGAGAAGGGGAGAAACAGAGAGAAAAATGGGGAGAGAGTTAAATGAAGAAGAGAAGGAGAGGGCGAAAGCTTGAAGAGAGAATTTTTTTTTTCCTATTTTAACGGTAGGCTAACCCCAAACTACCGGTGGGGACTATTTTTAAATTGGATATTTGAAAGTACAAAAACTAAAATTGAACAGTTCTAAAGTAAAGGGACCAAAATAGTATTTTAACCATCGAATATCAACCGCAATAAATATAAATATTTAATCAACCATCATTAAAATAAAAAATAAAAAGAAGAAGAAGAAAAATCAAATGCTGGTGTTCAACAAAAGTTTTTGACAATATGAGGAGTGGGGGAATCGAACCTCGACCTCGAGGTTGACAATACAAGCTTAATGCCAGTTGAACTATGCTCATTTTGGTTGTTCAACAAAAGTTTTTCACATGCATAATGCCTCATCCTTTAACTACTTCGACTTCCATAAATAAAAATGCTCTAACCTACATTCACTAGGTTTAAAATTACAACTCTGCACTGTTGAAATTAAAGGTCAGGAAACTTGTAAGAAATTTCTGAGAGTTTTGGTGTAGGTCTTAATTTACAAAACAAATGAAAGTATGAGAAACAAAGAAAGCATGTGTAGTGGTTTTTTTTTTTTTTTAAAAGAAATTGAGCTTTCATTGAGAAAAAATAATCCAAAAAACCAAGCTCACAAAGAGAACCAAACTAAAGGAAGGGGTTCCAATCAAGTAAAATAAGACCAAGCGGATAATTACAAAAGATCTTAGAAATCAACACCCAAAGGAAACATAGAACCTGGCGGTGGCCCAAACCTCACTATGGACTCTCTCTGCCCCTCTAAAGACTATTATTCCTCTCACCCCACAAACCCCATAAAACCACACAAATCCGCATGTGTAGTGGTTGATTATAAAAAGCAATGTCTAGAACTAATATATTATGAAAGTTTGGAAAGTGACTAAAGTTTTCTTCTGTGTTTCTAAAAATGACAGCATCTCTTTTCTTTGTCCCAAATCTTCTATCTATCTCATTCTTATGAAATTCTCTCTCATCTTCAATTTGCTTCTTCTTCTCCAAATTTGTTGTTACTCCTGCTGCTACTTTTTCTTTGTTCTTTTTGGTTTTTTTTACAATGAGAAACACAATGCATTTCATAGAAGATACGAAATTTAAAAAAAGGATAAAGCCAAACCCCGAGCTGAGGAAGCTACGTAACCTCTTCCAATTGGCACAAAAGAAAAAAGAGACTAATATTTGAAAGAAGCAAAAAGTTTTTACCATGATAACCAAACCAAAAGAACATGGTCCAAAAGTCTATATCTAGATCTAGCTTTACTGTTGAAGAGTCCGTTGTTGTGGCTACTTCTTCCTCATCTGCTCTCATTCTTCACATGGGTTTTGATATCCATTTATTTACTTATCACGCTTCTTTTTTTCAGATGGTTTCTTTTGTTTGGTTCTCAATAAGTCTTTCATTTCTTACTTTTTTTCTCATCCTTGAATTTCTTTTTTTGTCTAGATACATGTTTTGTATCCCTTCTGTTTCTTTTTTTCAATCAAAAATAGGAAAAAGTTTTTTTATTGAAAAATGAAAAGCACGAGTGTAAAAGAACTGCTCTAATTAGAATGATGAACAAAATATTGTATATACAAAAAGGTATAACAGATATCATATAGAGCAGGCTAAAGTTTTGATTCCTTCCCAAATGCTGTCTAATATCTAGCTTTTCTTCAAAGATTCTCCGATCAATTTCCAACCAAACCATTCAAAAGAAGGCTTTCACCACCATAAATACTCAGCAATCACAGAGTACCACAAGCAACTTCCCTGAAATATCAAACCCACTAGGAAGCAAGGGCATTCTTGAAATTCCCCAGAAGCCAAACTAGTCCGCTACTTCAGGTTCCTACTAACAAGAACATAAGACAATCATGCAACTTGTTTAATGTGAAATATTCTCTTGAATTGCATAAAGATTTGTATACAGAATATAATGAACACTGATTAACTGTGATGTTAACACCCTTCCGAGTAGAGTTTGAAAGGAACTTCCAAACACTTGTGGGAAGTTATTTCTGAGGGGTTCCCTTTCTTTTCTCTCTATGTTGAGAATGTGCTGGGAGATGGGGTGAACACTTACTTATGGGAGGACATTTGGTTGGGTGATAGATCTCTTTGCTCTTTATTCCCTTGTTTATAACATTTATACTCCATGAGGCTTCCTGTAGTGGCTTTCGTCCTTTCCTCGGGAGGTTCCTCCTCCTCTCTCGACCTTGGTAGGGTCTTCATGGCAGAGTTAACACCATGGGATGGTCACCCCGTTGATACGATCGCAGTGTTATATCCTTTGTAAGGGAGCATCGACGGGCCTTGATCATCTTTTGTAGTCTTGTGATTATGCTTCGACAGTGTAGACCCATTTATTCCAGTCCTTCGACATTAGCGTGGTTCTGCCTAGAGTTTTCACTTCTATGTTCGATGAGTCATTGTATCACCCACCTTTTCAGTAAAAAGGGTCATTTTTTGTGGTTAGCAAACATTTGTGCTTTGCTTTGGGGTCTTTGGGGAGAGAAAAACAATCGTATGTTTAGAGGGGTGGGGCAGTCTAGATAGGAAGTTTGGTCCCTTGTTAGATTCCATATCTTCCTCTAGGCATTAGTGTGTAAGAACTTTTGTAATTATCCGTTAGGTTTCATCTTGCTTGATTGGAGCAATTTTCTTTAGCATGGCTCATGGGGGTTGTGCCCCTTGTATTCATTTATGTTTTCTTAATAAAAGCTCGGTTTTATTAAAAGAACAACTGTGATGCTAAAATAATAGACACTAATAGTCAGGTGTCTGCTTGAACTTGTATGTAGGATGAATTAATTACTTTAAAAGGTAATTAATGCAAAATTAAAAATTTTCTATGAAAACTTGGTTCTCAGCTAGGTCAAATGCATCTAAGCTTGAAGGATTTAAGTATATTACAAGTGTGTGCATATCTGAAAGAGTAAGTTAAAACTATGATTAAACGAAGGGGTCCAGAATTGAAACTCAAATTAAGGAATAATATGCACAAGGTGGAATGATCACAAACCAGATCAGGATGAGAAGGCGATGCCCATTAATCAAAGTGATAAAACTAACGAAGAGCTAGCTTAAAAACTATCAAGTACATGGAATCCACATTTGTAAAATAATTTGGTAGAAGAGGGATGGATTTAATAGATTTGCTAGGAAATGGAGGAGTGGCAGAGAAAGCAACCCTAGATCTAGGGAACAACAGGCAGAAAAACGAATGCCATTGCCTACAAAGTAAATACAAAGCCTATACAAGCAAAATGGTGCTTAGAGCACCCTAGATCTACTGCTATAAGAAACAATGTGCAAAAACAACCATATTCCCGAGCAATAAACTAGATATTAGCGGAATGATCAGCGAGGGAGGGGATGCATACCCGTTCCTGTTGAGGGATTCTGTTCTGCTCGGACCCCATTCGTACACAGTAGCTCTGCTAAGTCTTTATTTATCTTTAATGTACTAAGTTCCCCTTCCTACAAGACTCTTGGCCCTCCTGCTCCTCCTCCTCCTATTCCTCCTTCCCCTCCTCCTCCTCCTCCTGACAAGCATAAGTATAGTTATAAGGTATTGCGTTAGTTAAATGAGAGAGATTTAAAAGAAAAGCTATATGTTTCTATCGTTTTGGCTTGAACATAAAGAGGGGAAGGAGGTCCATTACCGTCAACTTCGTCCATTTAAGGACTAATGTGAGTTAGACCCATGCCAACCCTGGCATTTCTCGATTCACAGAGCAGAATCTGACAGCATCTAGATTTGCTCTCCAGTGCTGAAAAGAGCAACTGATAAAGAGAAAGAGAGACGATTCAATATACTTTAATTTTAATAGAAAAGAGATGAAATATTAATTGAAAGGACAAGGAAAGACAAAAGCGAGAAAGATAAAGAGGCATAACAGTGAACTATGAGGTGAGCGTACCTAACAAAATATGACCTTTTTTCTTTTTCATTTTATTTTTTACCTTTCTTTTGTGGCATTTTTCTTAGTTTTTAGATGCAGAGGTGGGGTACTTTTATTTAATTTAGTTCAGTTTGCTATATATGCTTTAAAAGAGGTTAAGTAAATCAAATTATTATATTTAAAAATATTCAACTAGTCATCATCTCCATGGACTTGTATTTTCCAAAAAGAAAAAATTTTATGGATCTGTAGGTCCGAATGTTCTATTGTTTGATTAATTCTAAAAAGATTGAATTCCATTATTCATATACAGATAAATAAAATTCTAAATCCAACCGCTCTTAGGAAAGCTGATTTTTTCCCGACACAGTGGCGGTGAATCTTAGGCAAGGAGTGTTCATGGCCAGCTGGAGGATTTTGCGATTTTGGGGATTTTAATCAGCGCCGCAATTTTATTCCACAGCTACCACAATCAACAGTCGAATCAAGAGGAAGGGAAAATTTCAAGCTCCATTGAAATAAATCGAAATACCAAAAGTCCAGAAGTGTTGTTGAAAGAAATCAAAGAAATACCAAAAGCCCAAGAGAGTGGCAATCTTATATTTGTGAAGGTGAGGCAAGGGTTATTCAGCTTAGTGCAATTAATGAGGGCATTGGAGGAACTATTTAGCATATGTAAAATGGGAACTACATAGGAAGTCTTGCTCTGTAATGGTGAAGCGTCTTGATGCTACAAGTCCAAGACCACCATAACGACCAGTGAAAAGTTCAACCGGCATATGGAATCAGAGGCAACATCACCAAATCTTTACTAACGGAATATTAACAACAGGGACTAAAATAGGAACTTTTTAAAAGTTCAGAGACCAAAACGGCATTTTGAAAGTTGGGAGGAGTAGAAATAACAAAATGTATAAGTTCAGAGACCAAAATGGGATCTAAACCAAAAAAAAGTTCAAAGCAATTTTATATCAATCTTTCTGGATTATGATTTGATGAAGAAGAATCAGATGGGTAGAGGAAATCGATGGCTTTTGAGAAGAGGAAAGCCTTTGATTCAAGAAGTTTGCGCTTCGAATTTCCATTCTGAACTCCCAATGCTTGAAGATGTGTTGGTCTCTGATTGAAACCCAAAGAAATCCTAGTCAATAGTCTCTGATTGCTCTCAATTTGATGAATTCAAAACAACCATCTGAATTTTAGGCTTTTGTGTTTTGTTCTTTTAGAACAAGGGAAACTGACTGTAACAGCTATGAAACTTCTAAAGGAGAAGAAGAAGAAAGAAATAGGAAACAAAAGACCAGCAACAAAAAACCCAGTTTAAAGCCAGCCAACAATTTCCCATTACAAGAACAACAAATTCATTATTGGGCCCATTGAATAAATCAGTTTGAAGCCCTTCGTAAGTTAGATTACCTGCAATATTGGTAAACAAAACCCAGAAGATGGTTGGTTCTTTGTTGTTGTGATGGATGGTTGGTTCTTTGTTAATCACGTTCCTTCTCCCGACCAGCAAAATTTCCAATAGGAAGCGACGGCGACGGTGGCTGTGTGAGTAAGACGCAAATGCGAGAAACAGAGAGAGAAAGGGAACGATGGTGGCTACTGGCTGACAGTCGAAGGAAGTTCCAACATTAGAGAAACCCTAAAACCAAACGCAAAAACTTACCATTTGAGTCGGTCGGTTAAAACCGATACTCGGTCGGTTCAGTTCGGTCTTAAAGCCTATAATCCGAACCGGTTCGATTCGGTTCCTTTCACCCCTTTTTGATTTATTGTAAAATGGGTATCTGCCGGCATGTGATAATTTTTTTAACAATATTACATTAGTAGGTTTTTTTTAGTACTACAATAATAGTTATGAGCTTAGATTTAATTGTCAAAAGTGAACATAGCTCAATAATAATTGATATATATTCGATCAAGAGGTTAGAGATTCTAATTTTCTAATTCTTAATTTTCTAATTCTCAAATGTTATTAAATTCGAAATTTAAATATATATATATATATATATATATATATATATATATATATAAGGAAAAACCTCTTTAATCCTTATCTAAAAAAGAATATAGAAAATTTAAGTCTACACTTTTAATTATAGTGGCATATATCCTCCATCGAGGTGCAGTAGTATTGTTCCATTATAATTATCCATTAATTATAGTAACCAATAGATTATGTAGGTCATAAAGTTCTCTCTCTTACCATTATGTTTTTCTTTTTAGAATTCCTCTCGTACCATCTTTAATACCAATATATAGCAATTCAAAAAATAAATAATAAGTTTAAAATATTGTTTTATAGCAAAATAAAATACTGGTTGGCTTTGGTATTATTACATATACCAATTGGTCCAATTCAGAAAATATACAATAAGTTAAACATATTGTTTTATAGCAAAATAAAATACTGGTTGGCTTTGGTATTATCACATATACCAATTGATCCAATTCAGAAAATATATAATAAGTTAAACATATTGTTTTATAGTAAAATAAAATGATGATGGCCTTTGGTATTGTTTTTTTTAGTACAACAAATGTGAGGTATAGAGATTTGAACCTTCAACCTCAAATAAAGGAGTACATGTCAATTATTTCTGAACTATGATCATCTTTACAATTTCCTTTGGTATTATAATATCATATATATACTAATAAAAATGGGTTGTCCTTCATCTAAATATATTAAAAAATAAGCTAAAATAATCATTTATTACATTCCCAACTAGTTTGTTTTTATCGACTCCTTCCACTAATTTACCTATATTAGTATTATCATATATGCAACCAAGAGCTATATGATTACTTTGGCAGTTGCCTTTGGTTTTATCATATCATATATATACCAATGAGAACAGGTCGTCCTTCATCTAAATATATTTAGAAATAAGCTAAACTAATAATTTATTACATTACCAACTACTTTGTTTTTATCAGCTCCCTCCATTGGTTTGCCTATATTGGTATTACCATATATATATATATATATATATGCAACCAAGCGTGCTTGAAGTTATTTTGGTACAAAAGAAGCTTTGTCGGAGGAGAAATCTTCCGCTATCAATTTCTTTTTATTTCTAACTTGCCTCCTCTAACTCCTTAATTTCTCACTTTCAGGCTACATTATTACATGTGTTGCTTGGTTCAAGTAGTCAAAGTTGTGTCATCGGAAATCTTATTCACAAGACCACTGGTACTAAGCAAGCCTTTTTTTTTAAATTTATTTAATTTAAAATATGTGTAATAAAATCTCATTTGATGATGTGTTCGTTTCATTGAGTTGTGAAAACGACCGAAGGAAGAAAAGAGAAATTGAGACAGAAAAACACAAAGGAATGATGCATACATAGATAGAAGGTGCATGGCAAGGATAAGAGGAAGTGCATCCTCTTGTTGACAGAGTTGAAATCAGCTTTCTCGATTTAAGGTGAAAGACAGCAGCAACCTCTTTTTGTGTCATCGTTACCATTGACCTCATCATCGTTTAAAAAAAAACTACTAAACTAGAAAGGTCGAAGTGACAGACACAATGAAAAATATGGAAATGAATTCATGTCTAGTGGTTAGTTCTCACAATCAGAATGAACTTATGGTTATCTGTCGGGATGACAAACCTGTCGTAAGCTCTCGATCAATACAAAGTTGATTCTCTATTTATTTTTTCCTCCATATATCTAGCTATTTATTTAAATTAATTAATTTTGTCCCCGTAAAAGAAAATAAATGCTTTATGACAATTTGCAGCGAGTAAGCGGAAATTTAAGTGGACACATATGCCATATATGCGAAGATGATGTCGGGGTTAATGTTGATGGAGAAGTTTTTGTAGCCTGCGACGAGTGCGCCTTTCCCATCTGCAAGACATGCTATGAGTATGAGCGCAGCGAAGGAAGTCAAGCCTGTCCTCAATGCAAGACTAGATTGAAGCGTCTCAAGGGTTGTGCCCCCCCCCCCCCCCCCCCCCCCCCCCCCCCCCCCCCCTTTATCTCTCCATATATAGCACGAGACTATGTGCACATTGCCACAACAGAGAGTATAGAATAGTAATGTAATTTAATTACTAGTTACTACTACTGCAAATAAAAATTAGTAATGCATGGCATGGGCAGGTCATGTCCGAGTAGAAGGTGATGAAGAAGAAGATGATATCAGTGACTTGGAGAACGAACTCAATTATAGCGGACGACGCAGTGAGCAGCAATTAGATAAATCAGCTGCTGCACGCCTTCCTGTCCAAATCAGCTGTGGTGCCCCTAATTCCAATATCCATCAGGTGTTTCCCCAAATGCCCTAACTTTTTTTCTCCTTACAAATGGTTCGATTTGGCGCGTTCTTGTATCGTGCACGATAAGTACTGTTGTTCCATAATAAATATGCGTACCACTTCCAACTGATGATGGCAATTATTCTTAAAATATTATCTCAGAAAGTTTAAACCTAGCTTTTCCTTCGCTTGGTATCTGCTCTCGTCGATTTATAATCATATTGCTAGAGCTGTCTATGCAGTTTGGTGCCATTCATTTAGGCATGGAGCCATATGACAACAGTCTCCATCCCTTTGGTATGTTAATTAAATTCCAGTAGTCTTCAAAGTTTATGGCTAATTCAGGTCTCAAACCGCATGCGTGTCGTCATTGTATTTGTATTAATTTCTACCACTACAATTCTCAACTCTAATTAAGTTTGCTCCTTGTTTTACATATAATTCCAGAGCAACCGAGGTTCACTTATCCTTTCAAACTTCTACGTGCTTATAGTTATGGCAGTATAATGAAGAATTGGAATGGAAAACAAGAAAGGTGGAGTGAAGATAATAGCTATAACTGGGAGATCAGTAGAGGCGATGTTTTGGAACCTCCCTTGTAAGTGTTGTTGTTTAAAGTTCAACTAGTACTACCCAGCTTTCAAGGAGATTTGAAGGCAATCACTGACCTGCTAGAACACCTCCCTAATTATTAAAATATGGCTTTATTATATCACTCTGTACAATAGTTCAGCAAAAATAAATGTTTATACCTCAAAAGATCAATCTAAACATAAACAGTACGCTATCTTGCATCTCATGCATTAAATATTTTAGCTAGTGATCACATTTTTAAGGCAGCATTAGGACGAAGTGGCTATGTAATGTTCACTATATTTATCTTATAATGACAAGGTAATTATTACTATAAATAGTTGAATTTGGTGGTTGCACAACAAAATGGCCAGTGATCAATTGAAAATGTGAAGCAGGATGGAGGGGCCGTCCAGACAGACTTTGTCGAGAAAGTTACCAATTTCATCAAGGCAGATAAACCCATACCGCATGATCATCATCATTCGACTGGTTGTTCTTGGGTTCTTTTTCCATTATCGAATAACTCATCCAGTTTATGATGCATATGCTCTGTGGCTCATATCCGTAATTTGTGAGATTTGGTTTGCACTTTCATGGATTCTCGATCAATTTTCAAAGTGGCTCCCTGTTGAGAGGGAAACCTATCTGGACAAATTGTCTTTAAGGTTAATAATAATATATTAATCCGATTATCATCTGCCATTTATGTGAATATGACCTTCTTAGATTCAAGTTTTTTAACTATACATCTGGTCAATTACTTTTGTCACATTGGACAGATATGAGATAGGAGGCCAACCTTCTGAGCTCTCTCCAGTGGACATTTTTGTCAGTACAGTAGATCCATTAAAAGATCCCCCATTGGTGATTGCAAACACAGTGCTTTCCATCCTTGCAGTGGATTACCCTGTTGATAAGGTTTCATGTTATGTTTCTGATGATGGTGCTGCTATGCTTACATTTGAGGCGCTTTCTGAAACCTCTAAATTTGCTAGGATATGGGCCCCTTTCTGCAAAAAGTACAATCTTGAGCCTAGAGCACCAGAATGGTATTTCTCTCAGACCTTAGATTACTTCAATGATAAGGTTCTCCCACCATTTGTGAAGGAGAGGAGGGCCATGAAGGTTGTTGCTCTGTGAAGAGTTTCTTAATCTCAATGTTCGGTGATTATATGGTAAGTAATTATTTTCTAAATTGCAGCGAGAATACGAGGAGTTCAAGGTTAGAATCAATTCTTTGGTTGTAAAAGCTCGTATGGCCCCGGAGGAAGAACGGACAATGCAAGATGGAAGCCTATGGCCTGGTAACGATGTCCGTGATCATCCCGGGATGATTCAGGTACTTTGACTTGTTTGTTTACTACTCTTAGGATTGCGTTTGCGATGGACTCTGACGCTCAAAAACTAACAGATACTAACTTCTATTTAGCTTTCCTAAAAATATGTCACCTTCCTAACCATTTACAAATCTCAAATTTATCCTTGAGCGTATATATATATATATATATATATATATATATATATATATATATATATATATATATATATTCACATCTATTCTCTATAAAATTTTGATTTATTCAATTTTTATAACAATTATTTTTCTTAAATTTATATTAAATAATTTAGATTAAACAAAATTAAATACAATTGAAATCATATAAAATTTTAAATAATTATCTTATAATAAATTATAAATTAAATGTGAATATGAAAATAATTGAAATAATAAGCCTATTTTGATCATTATAATTAAATTATAACAATTTAGTATTAATTTATTAAACACTATAACTAGTTTTTTCTAATTTAAAATTGAAATTACCAAACACTATTTTACTTCATTTCACAGCTGATTTTTCTAAAAGCAAAATTGCTAGCAATTATTTTAAAAGTTATAACAATTCAAATGAAGCCTTAACCTCTCATTATTTTGGACAATGTCCCTACATGATAGGTTGTTCACGGCCAAGATGGAGGGCATGAAAATGTTGACCAGAGTGAATTGCCACGCCTGGTGTATGTCGCTAGAGAAAAAAGGCATGGCTTTAACCACCAAGAAAAGTCAGGAGCGATGAATGCCCTTGTAAGTTCTGATGACCTAGCTTTCCAGTACTACTCGATCGTATTCGGTGCAATACTTTTTCTTTTTTTTTTAATGTGGAGTCGAGATTCGAACCTTTGACATCTTCGTCGAGAATACATGTTTTATGCTTAATTGAGCTATGTCCATATTGGCTAGTGCAACACTTTTTAGAAAACATAATGGAATAACAAAAATTAAATTTAAATCTTATTTTTAATTGAAATTTCAAAATTATTCAATTTTGATATTTAAACTTCCAAAATGTTTATTTTAGCCTCTAGACTTTTATTCTATGAGTGTTGGTTGACTAACAATAAAATAATGTGGTGATTAAGTCATTGACCGTCCATGTTGATTTAGCATTGGTTTTTTTTTTTTTTGGATTGATTGAACGTTCTCTCTCTTTTCCTATTCTCCTTCCTTTCTCCATATCCCCACCCTCTGGTGAACATCACCATCACCATTGTTGTCATTGGAAGCTATCGAGTTTTGCGATCTAGATCTAAAGAATTCGTTTCAAATTCCAAGATCTAGAATGTTCCTCATTGGAGGAGGAAACTATTTGATGATGTTGAGGATCTTATGTCGGAAAGATAAAAAGAGACTTTACAATTTATAAAATATATAGGCTACTCATCTCATAGCTAATTGGTTTTGAGATGGAATTTCATGTTTCTTTAATATGATATCAGAGACCATAAAGCCCAAACAAGTATTCGGTTCAAAAATTGGAATCCGACCTAAGAATGATGAACCTAAAGAGGCATCATCTTGAGGGGATATGTTGAGAATCCCAAAAGAGATTTCACAATTTATAAAATACACGAACTACTTTTCTCATAGTTAATTAGTTTTGAGATGAAGAGGAAACATTATTTTAATTTTTAAGCAAACATTGGTTTTCTTTCTTAAAAAAAAGGAAAGTGAAGTTTCAAGCGTGTAGAAGCCATGTGATTAAACTATTAGGGGGCGTTTGGAGCACCGTTTCAGAATTAGAATCGTTGAAATCAGAACTCTGAGGGGTTTGTTATAGGGGGTTTGTTATAGGGGGTTTGAAACCCTGAGAATCAAAAAACAGTGTTTGGGGTGCAGTGATTTAAAGTTTGGGAATAAAAAAACAGTGTTTGGAGTGCACTGTTCAAAACCATGGGGTTGTGTTTCAAACCTATTGGGTTTTGAACACAGTGGCCCAAACAACGTTTTGAGTTTGGATTCCAAAACCATTCAAACCCAACACGGTGCTCTAAACGTCTCCTTAAGATCTAAAATGAAGATGCTTCTGGCCAGGGCTGTGTATGAGATCTCAAATGTTCCGATCATCCTTGTTCCTCCTTATTATGAGCTCTCGTCGGTAATGACAAAGGCTTCCAACGGCAGCATCATTGAGTACTTTCGAAGACAATGAATTCTCCAAGAATGGTTATGTTGGCAGGAGGAAGGGAAGATGGAGAATAGAAATAGAAGAGGGGAGGAGAGAGAAAGTCCAATCAACAAAAAAAAATTACATAATATATCATGCTAAATCAGTATGTATAGTCAATAATTTAACTACCACTTAATTTTACCATTAGTTAGAGCTCATGACTATATAGAACCATTTCTCAAACCTCAAGTATTAAAGTGTCTAACTTTTGAAACTTTAAAAACCAAATAGACAATAGTCTCAATCTTCAATGACCAAAAGTGTATTTTGACTTTTATTTTATTTTTGTTCCTAAATTTTCAAAAAAATATATAGACTATATATTAAAACTACATAAATTATTTGGATTGAATATAGGGTGGATCTAGATTGGAAGGTAAAGTACTAGTATGGACTAAAATAGTTACCTTCTGAAGTTTAGACTAAAATAAATATTTTTGAAAAAGTTTAAGAGATTAAAATGGTTAATTTTTTTTTGTAAAATTAAAATAGATATTTTAAAAGTTAAAAGATTAAAATAAAATAAGCCTTCAAAGCCAAAATGAGATTTAAACCTTTTTTTTAGAATGAGATTTAAACTTAAAAATTATATCAATAGTATCCACACTTAAAATAAACTAAAGGATGAGGCATTATTTATACGACTTTTTTTTTTTAGTGATTGTTTGCATGCTCATTTGTTCTATAATCAATATATCACATTAATTCAATAGATCAAAAATAGTAAATTAATGATAACTAAATATCAATAACAAAAAAGTCGATAACAAATGATAGTAAATTACTAATAGTCATGTATCACTAATATACCATTTTTGTATGTCTATCAGCGATAGATGTATATCAGTAATAGATATCTATAAATGATAAACGTAAAAATGGTCTATAAGTGATAAACACATAAATATTCTATCAGTGATAGACATAAAAATAGTCTATCAGATATGTAGAGATGATCGCTAATATAGACATAAAAATAGTCTATCAACCATAGAAATCTATCATTTTTAGATGTATTAATGGTCTATTGACGAGATACGTAAAAATTACATATTAACAATAAAGATTTAGTAATAGACTTCTATCTTTGATATTCACGTAGAAATGGTCTATTATTGATTACCATAAAAATGGTCTACTTAGTGATTGGGTCTATAACTGATAGACTATAAAAATGGTATATTGGTGATATAGTCTATCAACGATAGAGGGTAGAAAATGAATTATGTAAGAATATTTAAATAGACGTGCAAAAAATTTAAAAAATTGTGATATTTGTAAATTATTTTTTGTGTGACATATTTACAAATATATATGACAACCAATTTGCCACCCATTATAAGTTTCCTCAAATCTAGGGGCAAATTTTAAAAGTAGAGATCTTTTCATAACTTATTACAAAGAAAGAGTTCAAAGCCAAACTATTTACAAAAAACATGCAGATTTTTTGTCCTTATCAGAATGCATTCTGTGCAATGAACAGTAGCATTGTTTGACCAAACGATTTTTTTCTTTTTTTTAAACGAAAAAAGTTTTTTCATTTAAAATAAATACATACTTAATAAACCATCAAATCCTTTCAATAAATATTTAATTACCCATCAAATCAACTAATCATTTATTTAATTTTTTCTTTAAAATAAATATTTAATAAATTATTCATAATTACACAATCATTCACTAATCAATTTATTATTATTATTTTTATAAACACATTCACCAATCATTTTCTCAATTATTCTAAAAAAATATTTTTTAAAATACTTTCACCAATAATTTTCTTAATCATGATCTAAAAAAAATTATTATTTTTTAAAATACATTTACCAATCAATTATTATTATTTTTTATGACTATTTCTTTCTCCTATTTTTTTTTTAAATTTTAGTTATTGTTTTTTTTCAAATACATTAATCAAACATTTCATTTTTATAGTTTTTTTTTATTTTTCCGTTTCGTTGATTAGTTTTTTTAATTTTTATTTTAAAAAATATTTCTAAACACTTCACTTTTATATGATATAAATTAGACATTTATTATTCGAGATGAATAAATCATTTATTATTTTTATTCATTAATTTCATAATTTTATTAATCTAGGAATTTGAAAAAAAAAAACAAAACAAAACAAGTTTCAACTTATTGATATTCCTTGTTAACCATTGATTGTCAAAATATAGGTGATATTTATTGATATTTTACCTATATTTTACCAATATCTGTGATATTTTGCATCTTTTCTTATCTCCCTACTACCAATACATACTTGATTTCTCTCACTTTAAAAATTGGTACCATGAATTTTTATGGTTAGACCTAGAATTTAGTGTCCTAAATCCCTACACAATTCATATTAAAAGTTTTTGTGTCGACCTCTCCTTTATTATCTTTCTTATTCATTTATCAATAACATATTAATGAATGAATCAAATTTTTATTTATTTCTTGACATAAACATTATTATCTTATCATATATTCTTATATTAATGTATATGTTAACAATATATATACTTAAAATGATTTAAAATATGCTTGACCTTGTTTTGTTTTGTTTTTTTTTCTTTTTCAAATTCCTAGATTAATAAAATTATAAAATTAATGAATAAAAATAATAAATGATTTATTCATCTCGAATAATAAATATCTAATTTATATCATATAAAAAGTGAAATGTTTAGAAATATTTTTTAAAATAAAAATTAAAAAAACTAATCAACGAAACGGAAAAATAAGAAGACTATAAAAATGAAATGTTTGATTAATGTATTTGAAAAAAAATAATAACTAAAATAAAAAAAATAGGAGAAAGAAATAGTCATAGAAAATAATAAAAATTGATTGGTAAATGTATTTTTAAAAAATAATTTTTTTTTAGATCATGACTAAGAAAATTATTGGTGAAAGTATTTAAAAAAAAATATTTTTTTAGAATAATTCAGAAAATGATTGGTGAATGTGTTTATAAAAAAAATAATAATAAATTGATTAGTGAATAATTGTGTAATTATGAATAATTTATTTTAAAGAAAAAATTAAATAAATGATTAATTGATTTGATGGGTAGTTAAATATTTATTGAAAGGATTTGATGGTTTATTAAATATGTATTTATTTTAAATGAAAAAACTTTTTTCGTTTAAAAAAAAGAAAAAAATCGTTTGGTCAAACACTGCTACTGTTCATTGCACAGAATGCGTTTCTTGAAGAGACGCATTCTAATAAGGACAAAAAATCTGCATGTTTTTTGTAAATAGTTTGACTTTGAACTCTTTTTTTGTAATAAGTTATGAAAAGACCTCTACTTTTAAAATTTGTCCCAAATATAGGGATGTTCTTTTGGAATCCCGTCACTGCCCTTGCCCTCACCTCCTTTACCTTTTTTTAAAAAACTTTATTATTATTATTATAATATATATCTTTAAAGTTTTATTGTTTAATGACTTAGATAATTTGATACGTTCGGACCATATGGTTGAATATTTAAACGATATATATATATATATATATATATATATATTATTTCTTTGAGAAATTTTTATTTAAATGGAGATTTTTATTTTGAAAAATTAACAATTTAAGCCCCGTTTGATAACCATTTGGTTTTTGTTTTTAGTTTTTGAAAATTAAGCCTATAAATACTACTCCCACCTATGGTTTTACTTGTTTTGTCATCTACTTTTTACCTGTTTTCAAAAACCAAGCCATGTTTTGAAAACTAAAAAAAATAGTTTTCAAAAACTTGTTTTTGCTTTTAGAATTTGGCTAATAATTCAAATGTTTCCTTAAGGGAGATGAAAACTATTGTAGAGAAATTGGGAGACAACAAACTTAATTTTTAAAAACCAAAAACCAAAAACCAAATGGTTATCAAACGAAACCTTAATTATTCATTTTAAAGAATTATAATTTCATGGAGTTATTATTATTTTTTTAAAAAAATTAAACGAAGAATAGTTTTCGTAGGAAATCCCAACCCAATCCCCATGAAATTTATTGAAAATTTCGCAGGGATGGAAAATTAAATGAAGTTGGGGACAGGACATGGAAGTCATTCTCAATATCTCCGCCCGCTCCCCCAAAACATCCCTACCCTATGACTAATGTATGAGTCTCATCCCATCAAGAAGTTCCAAATCTGACATATGAGGGTAGTCTCACCAAATCAAAAGGCAAACAAATAGATGTCATCTTAAAATCTCAAATAAAAAAATTCAACATCTCAAAACCATAAATATGGATAGAAATGTTCGTAGCTGAAAGTTTTTACATTTGCATAAAATCTAGAAGGCAAACATGTGATGAGAAAATGTAAGATAGAAATCTAATTTGAATAAAATTTTTAAAAAAATATTTAAATATATTTCTTTAAGAAAAATGAGATTTCCTAACCGAATGAGAAAAAAAAAACTTTTAAAATTTTCGAATATAATTACAGTTGAATGTCGTCGTCGTTTCAAAATCAAACTTTGGAAAAGTTCAATCCAAGAGCATATGATTTGGATGGAATAACAAGCCACGTTCCATTGAAACTTGTATGATTATTTCATGAGTTTTGTTTTGAGCTCGAGTGGGTGTTGGTGGTTGGAGGGGGAGTGGAAAAGGGAATAGCTTAGCTTATTTGAAATTGAAACATGGTTTGTAAAACATTCTTTTATCGCAAACAGGTTAGAGTGTCTGCTGTGCTCAGTAATGCACCTTATTTGTTGAAGTTAGACTGCGAGAATTATATAAATAACAGCAAGGCTCTTAGAGAAGCAATGTGCTTCATGATGGATCCACAACTGGGAAAGCGACTGTGCTACGTGCAGTTCCCACATGGCAATGCAAAGAGGAATACCGTATTTTGTAATGTAAGAGTAAAAATGATAAAATAAACATTCAGCGTCGTTTGTAGGTTTTTCCTTTAGCAGTTCAGATTAGTAATGTATATATTTTCACGTCGTTCCCCCAGACTAGGATGAAAGGTTTAGATGGAATCCAAGGGCCTATATGTGTGGGAACTGGGTGTGTCTTCCGAAGGCAAGCTCTATATGGCTATGATGCACCCAGAAAAAGGAAGCCACCAACAAGGACACATGGCTGCTGGTGTTGCGCTTGCGGATGGTGTTCTAGAAAGACAACTTATAAGGAGGCCAGCTGCAGAAGTACTAAATTGGAGAGAAATTATGGAACTGAGTGTGCTTTGAAGGGTATGGAAAAGACATTTGGGCAATCTCCTGTTTTTGTATCATCTACTCTTCTTGAAGATGGTGGAATACCAACAGGTGCTACCTCAGCATCTTTGCTTAAGGAAGCTATCCACGTCGCTAGTTGTGGCTATGAAGATAAAACGGAATGGGGTAGAGAGGTAAAACGTTTTATATAATATTATATTATAGATCAGGTAAATCGAGTACTTCAATTTCCAATTTAATATTGTAGCAAAGCAATATTGTTAATTAAATTGATATATATTATATGTTTCAACCCAGGTTGGATGGATGTATGGATCAGTTACAGAGGACGTGTTGACGGGTTTTAAGATGCACTGCAGTGGATGGCGGTCCGTGTATTGTGTCCCTGCAACGCCTGCATTTGAACTTGAAGGATCGACCGCCATGAATCTTTCTGGTCGTCTGCATCAAGTCTTCCACTTGGCCCTTGGTTCCATGGAAATATTTTTTAGTAGGCATTGCCCTCTCTGGTATGGCCATGGAGGAGGTTTGAAGTGGTTCCAGCGACTTTCTTACATAAACGCCATTACGTATCCCTGGACATCTATTCCATTGTCGGCTTATTGCACTCTACCAGCCGTCTGCTTGGTGACGGGGAAATTTATCATTCCGGAGGTAGGACTAATTAGGGGAAGGTCATTAGCTTTATTCCTCTGTGTTTACGCACGTATCCTAATTAACAGGAGCATTATATATTTTTGTAAATTTGCAGCTCGGTCGTGTGGGTAGCTTGTGCTTTCTGTCCCTTTTCTTATGCATCTTGGCGACTGGTATGCTGGAAATGAGATGGAGTGGAGTAGGTATTGATGAATGGTGGAGAAATCAACAATTCTGGGTAATTGGAGGGGTTTCAGGACATCTGCTTGCCGTGTTTCATGGGCTGTTAAAGGTATTATTTGGTGTCGATACAAACTTGGCAGTGGATAACTGGACTACATTACTATTAGTCATCCCGCCAACAACCCTGCTGATTGTAAACTTGATAGGAGTTGTGGTTGGACTTTCAAATGCTATTAATAATGGATATGAATCATTGCCGCCGTTGCTCTGTAAGCTCTTCTTTGCGTTATGGGTGATTGTGCACCTCTATCCTTTCTTGAAGGCGCTACTGGCTCGGCAGAACAAGACTCCCACAATTGCAATAGTTTGCTCAATCTTGCTTGCCTCCATCTTCTCCCTGTCGTGGGTTCACATAGATCCATTTTTGCGCAACCCAAATGGTCCTGTGCTGGAGGAATGTGGCTTGGAATGTAATTAAATCCATTGGAATCTCACGTCCATTGCACTCATTCTGTGATCTTTACATTTTTAACACATTTAGAAAGTTGGTTGCACTATCAAATTTTATATCTATCGTTTTTTTAGTACAATAAATGGGATAGGGGATTTGAATCTCCGACTTCAAGAGGAGTATATGCTAATTATCGCTGAGTTAAATTCATTTTGGCTTATACTTGTTAAAAACTTGAAAGAGGAAAAAAAAAACGACGGTGATTATTTTGTTGTCATCTTTTAAACTTGCGTTAATAGTAGTTCGTTCGGCTAATTAGAAGAATAATACTAATTAAACAAAAATTGGTAAAAATGAGTAGATTTGAAATGATTTAGAAAAATACGGTTAATTTTTTGTCTTTATTGGCATGTGTCGCAATGCATCTTCTTGACCTTGTTAAATGGAATGCGTCTTGGGCATATATGCTTTCTTTTTTCCAAAGCATTGATTGTATTTTTATTTTAAAGATTTGATTTTTTTAAGTCATTGAAAGTTTGTTTGTTTTTTTAAGATTTGATGGATATTTTGATTTTTTTTAAGCCATTAAATATTTTTTAAAGATTTGATTTTAAAAAATACATAAATGAAGAAATGCATAAGTAAATCTTTTTTTTCCTCTTTTTTTGAAGCCATTAAACGTTTTTTTTTTAAATTTGATTTAAAAATGCTATAATTTTACAAGTTGTAGCGATATATTTGTGATGAGTTGAATCATATTTTGATGTAATATGATGAAACAAACTTGTTCTAATTAAAAGATATTTTTAAAACATATATTAAAAACATTATTTTTTGAAATAGTGCTTAAATTAAAATGGGCAAAAATCAATTTATACCCCTAAACTTTTGGGTTGTATCAATTTAAACCATTACACCCTTCGTTAGATTTCGTTTGAAAAATATTAGTTCACAAGTGTTTACACTTATAATTGTATCAATTAACCTCACTTTCATACATGGATAAATTTAGAACCTCCATTTTAAATACATGGACGATTTTCAAATGGATAAACTATTCGAAAATCCACACAATTATAAGTCCGTACTTGTGTAGACTTCTTAAAAAATTTAGAATTTCCATTTGAAAACCGTCTGTGTATTTGAAATGAAAGATCTAAATTGATTTATTTATAAATGTTTAGGAGTTTAATTGATATAATTTTAAGTGTCTACACTTGTGAACTAACGTTTTTCAAATAGAATCTAACTAAAGGGATAAATTGATACACTTATGAAAGTTCAGAGTTTTAATTGATACAATTATTGGTTTATGGTTTTAATTGATACAATCCCCAAAGTTGGGTATAAGTTGATTGTTGCCCTAAACTCGAAGTGAGAAATTAATCATAAAAAAAAAAAAAAAGGAGAGAGAAGAAGAAAAAGAAAATGGTCTATAACAACAACATGACCATAGATATGTTGATTGAACAAGAAGAAGAAAGGGGAAAAGGATAAAAAAAAAAAAAACCCATTTTGTTTGTTGTTCAAATTTTGTAGACTTTTTTTCTTGAACTTTTGATCCTTAAGGAGTTAGTGTTATTTGGTTCATGAAGTTTTAAAAGAGACACCTTATCTTATAGCATTTTTTTTTTAATGAATTGGCTTAAAAAAATGAATTTTTGTTTGTTTATTTTCGTTGCTGTGAACTTTCTCTTTTCCCCCTCCTCTCTCCTCTTTCTTTTTCTTCCTCTCTCATTCCCATCTTTCGACAGACTGATTGAGTTTTGATACAAGGCTACTGTAATGTTTTTCAGTATTACAACTTAGCAACTAAACACCTTTTAAATAGGTGAGAGACAAAACGAGGGAGAGAGGAAAAAGTGAAAGAGCACTTACCTCATAAATGCAAGGAAACTTAAGGACAAACATAAACAGTAACAAAAGTACAAGTCAGTAACACAGTAGCAAGCCTAGCAAGTCAAATCCTAACATCCCCCCGCAAACGAGACATAGGTGCAAACTGAAGGGCGAGTTTGTCACGAAGAAAGTGATGTCGATGTTGAGATAACGGCTTGGTTAGGCAGTCAGCAATCTGATCATGAGATGGAATATGCCGAATTTGTAGGCGCCGATTAAGGACTTGGTCTCGAATAAAATGAGCATCCAACTCTATGTGCTTGGTCCGAGCATGAAATACAGGGTTGGAAGCTAAAGCAGCGGCACTTAAGTTGTCACACCAAATGAGAGGAGTGAAAGGCTGGGAGATCCGAAGTTCATGAAGAAGGGATTGGAGCCACATGATTTCACAAGCCGCATGCGATAAAGCTCGATATTCGGACTCAGTGCTTGAACGAGCAACAACAGGTTGCTTTTTGGAGGACCAAGAGACAAGATTGGAGCCAAAGAAAATGCAGTAACCACCAACTGACTTCCGATCATCGGGAGAAGCGGCCCAATCGGCATCAGTGTACCCTGTGATGTGAAAATTAGGAGCAGCATGGATGGAGAGGCCAAGGTGAAGAGTACCCTGAAGGTAGCGTAACACACGTTTCAAGGCCTGCCAATGGTTGATGGTTGGAGCGTGATTAAACTGGCTGAGCTTGTTGACAGCAAAGGCTATATCTGGCCGTGTATGAAGAAGGTATTGCAAGGAGCCAAGGGTGCTCCGATAAAGGTGAGGATCACTCATAGATGGACTGTCGTTGAGATGCAACTGTTTATGGGAGACCATGGGAGAAGCAGAGGGCTTAAGGTGGGTGAAATGTAATCGAGTGAGGAGATCTTGAACATACTTCGACTGAGAGAGGATTAAACCAGTGTCGATGTGATGAACTTGGATGCCGAGAAAGTAATGTAAGGGCCCAAGATCTTTGAGCGCAAATGTAGACTTCAATTTAGTGATAAGGCGATCAATAAGCATCATGTTGGAACCTGTGAGAATAAGATCGTCAACATAAACAAGTAAAAGAAGAGTACCCTGAGTCGAATGATGAATGAACATGGAGCTGTCCGATTGAGATTGAGTGAAGTTCCATGAGGTAAGTGAGGAGCGGAGCATATCAAACCAGGCCCGAGGAGCCTGCTTGAGGCCATAAAGAGCTTTTCTGAGTTTGCACACATGATGAGGATGTTGAGGATCCACATAACCTTCAGGTTGAGGAATGAAAACAGTTTCCTGAAGGTTTCCATGTAGGAATGCATTGCTCACATCAAGTTGTTTGATTTGCCATTGCCAAGTGACTGCCAAGGTAAGAACAATTCGAATAGATGAAGGTTTGATAACCGGACTGAAAGTCTCACCATAGTCAACGCCCGGTTGTTGAAGATACCCTTTGGCTACTAAGCGTGCCTTATAACGCTGGACATTACCTTCAGCATCTCTTTTTATCTTGTAAATCCATTTAGTTCCTACAAGATGTTGACTGGAAGAGGGAGGAACTAGGTCCCAAGTGTGATTGCGATGTAGTGCTTGAATCTCCTCAGTCATGGCAGATTTCCAAGCGGGTATAGTGATAGCATCAGTGAATAAGTGAGGTTCAAGTTGAGTCCAATCAGTGGGAGGAGAGTGCTGGACAAAACCAGTGAATGGCTGTTTGGGTTTAGAGATTCCAGCTTTTGCTCTTGTAATCATGGAATGCTGGTTTTGTGGGGGAGGAAGAACAGAAGGTTGTAAGGGTGAAGGATACGGTATAGGGGACAATGAGGCACGGGGAGAGGACAGAGAGGGAGCTAGATGAAGATGTGAGGTAGATGAGACATGTAATGGTGATGATGGGTGTGAGACTGGGGTTGAGGTAGTTTGGGCTGGGAAAAGATTGGATACAGATTGGAAAGTAGTATTACTAGGTTGAGCTGGAGTAGGACAGTGTTGGTGAGAAGTGGAGGTAAAGGGTAGCCATGAAAGAACGGTGTTGTCGGTAGCTGAAGTAGGATTGTTGGTGCTGGAAAATAGGTCCATGTATGGATATTCAGATTCATTGAAGCATACATGGCGGGAGATGTATATTTTCTGTGAAGAACTCAAACATTTATACCCTTTGTGATGGTCACTATACCCCAGAAAAATACACTTTTCACTGTGAAAATCGAATTTGTGTTGCTGAAATGGCCTCAAACATGGGTAGCAAGCTGAACCAAACGACCTCAATGCTTTATAATCTGGTTGTTGCCTTTTCAATAGAAAATAAGGTGTGTTTCCCTCAATAGTTGGAGTAGGCATTCTATTAATAAGATATACTGCAGTATGGAAAGCTTCCCACCAATAATGTAATGGCATTTTGGCTTGAGCAAGCAAGGCAAGGCCGGTCTCTACTATGTGTCGATGTTTTCTTTCAATTCGCCCATTTTGAGCCAAAGTATACGGGCAAGACAATTGAATTACTATTCCCTGTTCCTTGCCATAGGTTAGAAAAGGTTTATACTCTCCTCCACCATCACATCTTACTGTTTTAATGTCCCTTCCATATTGCTTTTCTACTTGATTCTTGAAATGTTTAAACACCACAAATGCATCTCCCTTGGTCTGTAATGGATATATCCAAGTATATCTAGAATAATCATCTAAGAAAGCTATATAGTAGCTAAAACCATTTGTTGACTTAATGGGAGCCGGCCCCCACAAGTCTGTATGCACGAGTTCTAGTATCCTTTTTGCTCGAGATTCAGATGAAAGGAAGGGTAATTTATGAGATTTTCCAAATTTGCAAGCCTCACAAAAAGAGAGATTTCCATTACTTTTTGAAGAAACTTTACAATGTTGTAGGATTTGATTCAACACTTTAGGAGATGGATGACCCAATCTTTGGTGCCAAACATCTAAAGTACAGGACATCAAAATATAATTTACAAGTGTAATCAAATTCTCTTGGTCTTGTGGGTCTTGTATCTTGGTGGTTGTGGCTACTGCCATCAAGACTCCATCCTTAGTTTCTTCATTTCCAAAAAAGTAGCTGGAGGCTTTCTTTGCTTCTATCACCTTGTACAAGCCATGCTCAAGCTTCCCTACCAACCAAACTGCCTTGGACCTCTTTTCCTTTACAAAACAAAAAAGATCATTAAATTCTACCACCACTCCACTGTCATGAGTCAATTTGGATATACTAATGAGATTCTTTTTCATCCTAGGAACAAATAAGACATCTTTCAGAGATAAAAACTCATTCACAACAGCAGTTCCTATACCAAGTATGGCTATTTTAGTTCCGTCACCAACTACAAGACTAGTAAACTTAGTGTGGTTACCTTTGAGAGAGAGCTTTCCCAAATCAGATGTTACATGATTGCTTGCTCCACTGTCCAAGTACCAGGATGGATCTTGGAGTGTCTCAGGAAAAGCCATCAAAGCCGAGGGAGATGCTACAGCTTGAGTGGTAGAAAGGTGGGCTGAAGAGTTGGGGGAAGAGGTGGTGAGAGAGTTTTCTGGCTTTGCATACCTGTGGTAACACACTGTTGCAACATGACCAATCTTACCACAAATTTGACAAGTTGGTTTGTTAGTGGGAGAATAGGGAGAGTAACGTCCCCTTCCTCTAAATCTTCCTCCTCTATTAGACCAAGAGTAGTTACCTTGATTTCCTTGATAAGAGTTTGAGTGGTATTTGTTGGTGTTGTTGCTGATTCCTTTGTTCCTTTCAGTATGTGCAAAATTCACAGAAGCTTGATTGCAAGTAAGGTTTCCTTTCAAAGTTTGCAGTTGGTCTTGTCTTTGCTCATAAGCCAGAAGTTCAAGTTGCACCTTAGGCCATGGCATGTCACTGTTTCTTATTACCACCACTATTGGTGTGTAATCTTCATCAAGTCCGGCTGTAACATGAGCAATGAAACTCCTCATGTCCATAGGAAAACCAGAAACTTGGAGGTTATCAAAGTATCTTTTCATGATCTCCAAGTATTCATACATTTTCATGGTTCCTTTTCGAGTTTGTTGAATCATCAACCGATTATAGTCCTCTTGGGATCTTGCTTGGACACCGAAGTATTCTTGAATGGAGTTCCACAGGCCCTTGGCTTCATCGTGACCCATCACTTGAGCAGCAACTTCCGGTGTCATTGAGTTGTACAACCATCCTACCATTAGTTGATCGGCCATGTCCCATATATCATATTCAGGGTTGGGAGTGATCAAACCTTCGGGTTCTTCCTCTGAAGGAGGCAAGATAATAGACATCTCAGGTGCTGAAGTCTTTCCGGTTAAATGACCTTCAAGTTTGTAACTTTTGAGAATAGGAAGAACAATGTTCTGCCATAAGAGAAAGTTGTTTCGGCCAAGTTTGATGGAGATGGTGTGGTTTATCAGATTCAAAAAAGATGGGCTTCCGATTGGAGTAGAACCACAACGAACTACACCGCTGTTTTTTTCAGAAAGCATGGTTTTGGGTGTTTCGGATTTGTTCTCGCTGGTAGTTGATGGTTGTGGGGTTTTTTCTGGGTCACTGGTAGGAGTAGAAGAAGAGGCGTCTGCCATAAAGCTCTGATACCAGATTGAGTTTTGATACAAGGCTACTGTAATGTTTTTCAGTATTACAACTTAGCAACTAAACACCTTTAAAATAGGTGAGAGACAAAACGAGGGAGAGAGGAAAAAGTGAAAGAGCACTTACCTCATAAATGCAAGGAAACTTAAGGACAAACATAAACAGTAACAAAAGTACAAGTCAGTAACACAGTAGCAAGCCTAGCAAGTCAAATCCTAACAAGACTAACTGCCGTTGCCATTGCCCAGTCAAGCTGTCATTGTCACAAGCTATATCTTGTCAATTTTAGGAGTTTCAGATCTGCAAGGATTGTTCCTCTTTGTTTTGGAATGAGGAGGAACTTCTATCTTTTTTTATTTTGCAAATCTAGAATGAGGTTTTTTTTTTTTTTTTTGGTTGACCTACGCGACAACATCAGCAGCAATAGCGACATTGTGTCTGTGGCGGGGGCATGCTAGTAGTGGCTATGTCGAATAGTTTATCAGAAGATGAGAATGAGAGAGAAAAAAGAGAATAGAGCAAATTCAACTCAACAAAAATAAACAAATAAAAATCATAATTTTTGGCCACCTCATTAAAAAAATGTCATATCAGTTGAGTCAAAATCATAAATATCAATGACCAAATAGACACAAATCTTAAACCTAAATGACCAAAAATGTATCACTTTTTTTAAAAATAAAATATTCTATTATCTTTGAAAATCACAAGGTTGTTTGATTGGTTTTATTTAAACAATCGCCTGACCATACTACATTTGATTGTAAGGAAAACATGTAGAATATTAAATCTTAAGTAGTTGGCCACTTGGATTGAACTCATTCTCTCTAAGCCCTTTATTATTTCCATGACCTTTATTGACCACTAGACCAACCAACCTATGTTGTTTATTTGATCGATTCTATTGTTTCTTTGATTTTTGCGGTTTCTTTTTGAGTTCGTGAAGGAGAGATGGAAGAGACAGAATTGTAGTAATCAACCCGTCAAGAGTTTGAAACCACGACGATGTCAAGTTTGTGGAGGATGTGGTGCATGAGACAACGCCTTTCAAAAGAGAAAAGGAAACATGAGAGTGAGAAAGAGAAGGGAAGAGTGAGAAAGGAGATAGACGAATAAGAAAAACAAACAATTCTACATGAGATTAAATCAATAAAATTTGCCACCTCATCAATGTCACGTCATTTTTTTGTTAGTCAATCAACGGTCAACTTTAACCCAAGAACCATTTAAAACCATTTTTGAAACCTCATAAACTAAAAATATCGTTTTTGAAATCTCAAGGACTAAATAGATACCAACCTCAAACCTTTAAGGATAAAAAATGTATTCCCCCAAAAAAAGAAAAGACCAAAAATAAATACATTTGAACACATTGCATATCATGTACACTCATTCCAAACCTGGAAAGAGAAAAGGCCAGCAGGATTCAGATCATTTTCGTCGTCCTTCCTGGAGCATATAGAGAACTCTCTAGTAAAAAAAACATAATTGACGCGCAAAGGGTTCTGCCAGCTACCATTGAAACCTTACTGACGCATTCTGAAATCTCACCCTTTGAACGGAAAGTAGATCAGGAATGCCGCCTCCAAATTCTTCCTTTCTGATGAAGCTCCCGTGTCAATCAAACTCAAAAGGAAACAACAAAAAGATGTGGCAATCCAAAGCTACAGGAGTCAACATTATAACAGCGACTGTACTGATACAAGGATCTGAGAAAATCTCGAGGCAGAAGAGAGTAGATAAGTGACCATAGAGTCAGGTTGTCCGAGCTCCTGCACCACTGATGAGATTGATAGTGTACTCTTCCTTCACTGAATGACAAACACCAAATTACACATCATCGAAAACTCAATTTTCTGGATGACGAATGGATGCTACCAAGTCAGCTAATTTCTCACGACCTAAATTGAAAACAAGTTCCGCAGAGATGAAGTGTTTAGGAATATTTGAAAGCTCGTCCTCATGGAAATTATAGATTGGCTGAAGTTTCTTGGCTTCACAACGAGCTGCTTCGCCCTCTGCAAATAGAAGGTTAGCTTCTCCAGTGTCACCCAACTCCAGAGCAGCAGCTCCTTCTGCTGCTGCTGCACCAGCAATCAAAAGCAACCTCTGGAATCTAGCTTTTGCTACTTCTTTTTCCCTTGATTGAATCAAAACCTCAGTCTCCTGCAACCATTTCATTGTGTCTCTCGTCTTTTCCTCGAGTTTCTCCAGGTCTAATAAAGCCCTGTCTATGTCAATACAGATGCTATCCTTTTCATTACTCAGAGATTTTGCCTCAGCAGCAACTCGTGCAGCTTCTTTAAAATTTCTACCAGCAGCAGCAACTTTCTTTTCTGCTTCCAACTCAGGAACTCTCTTGTCAATGAAAGAAATTCTTTGCTTTGAGGAAACTATGTCTTGCTGGATGTTTGATTTTCTTGAAGATAATTCCTTCAAACAATTAGGAAGAAAGATTAATGGAAGAAAAACAAATATAAATCCTATTACATAAATACACAAGTCCATGCATGAAAGAAAAGTGAGTCTCTTTTCATTTCAATGAAAAGTTTTGTTTCTTGTTCAACAAAAAAAAAAAAAAAAAAATACAGAAGTCCATGCATAAAAGAAAACCGTTAAAAAAAGCATACCAATCCACAGAATTTTGACAAAAAGCCTCCAATCGTGGAAACTTATGAGAGGAACCAGAATGACAAGAGATTGCTTTGTAATGAAAAGATACTTTGGGGCGAGAATGGCGAGTTGTATTTAAGGAATAGCTTAGCTAAGGAGAAAATCTTGTGACTCGTGGGTTTTATTGGACCTGAAGAAACTATCAGTGGCAGATGTAAGTTGAAGGACAAGGCATGCTCGTGGTATTTTTTTGGATAGGACCATGTTCGTGGTATTGATGAATAGAACCATGACAGGGTCCATTGACTAGAGAGTATGTTCATCAATGGCTTGAATCCAACAGTACAAGCAGTTCGATTTTTTTAAAAAAAAAAAAAAATGAAATACCATACTTTCATTGAGAAAAAAAAAAAAGAAAAAATACGAGGGTGACAAAAAAAACCAAGCCCACAAAAGGGAATTCTGCTAAAGAAATGGACTCCAATCAATCAAAATAAGACCTAACGGATAATTACAAAAAGCTTTCAACACTGAGGCCCAAAGGGAAACATTGAACCTAACAAGGGACCAAACATCACACGTGCCCCTCTCCACTTCCTAAAGGTTCTATTGTTCCTTTCCCCCCACAAATCCCACATCATTGCACAAACCCCAACATGTCACAAAAATCTCCCCTCTTCCCGAAACAACAGATGGAGGAGGAACTCCTTGACCATCTCCCTGTAATCTCTGTCTGGCAACCTGAAAACCAAAAGTTGCAAAAAAGTAACTCCAACCAGCTTGAGCATACTTGAACCTCCATAGGATATGGTCCAAATCTTCCTCCGCCCTCCGATAAAGAATGCAACAAAATGACCCTATCAACAAGAGCAGCTTCCTCAAAAGCCGATCTAAAGTGTTCACTCTTCCATGAATGACCTACCAAACAAAGAACTTAACCTTCTTTAGAATTTTCACCTTCCATAGGGTCAAAGAACTTAACCTTCTTTAGAATTTTCACCTTCCATAGGGCTGAGAACATCAACTCACTAGAGGGAGAAGGGTTAAACAAGCCGAGGAAGAACGAACGGCAAGAAAATCCCTCAGAAGGGTTAAGGCTCCACAAACAAAAGTCCCCTCTCCCCGACCTAAACTCAAACTCCCCAATCAAAGATAAAAGAGCCATGACATCCATCATTTCCCTATTGGACAATAGATGATGGAAACCCAACGAAAGAGAAAGAGAGCTCCCTAAAAGGATAAGGACATCAGCTACATAACAATTTCCCATAGAGGACAAATGATAAAGTAAGGAAACGTAAAGCAAATGGGTCTATCTCCTACCCACTTATCCTCCCAAAAATAAGTTTCATTCTCATCACTCACGAAGCAATGGACCAGATGAGAAAAAGAAGGGAGCTCCAAAGAAATCTCTTTCCAAAAATTTTTGGAGGTGCCTTTGACCCTACTCGACATCCACTCTGAAGGATAAGGGTCGTACTTGCACACAATAATCCTGTACCAAAGGGTATTGGACTCAAGGGGGAATCGTCAAAGCCACTTTGCCAACAGGGCTTTATTGCAGGCCCTCAAATTCCCTAACCCTAAACCCCCAAGATGCATTGGCTTCCCCACCATCTCCCAATACAGGTAAATGAGCTCATCTTCCCTCTTTGACCCCTTCCCACAAGAAATCGCTCATAAGCTTTTCTAAGCTCTTACAGCACAACACAAGGGGCTCTAAAGAGGGAAAATAAGTAAATGAGAATTACACTAAGCACCGAGCTAATGAGAGTCACTCTGACTCCTTCGGGGGAAAAAAACTCCTCTTCCAAGAAGCAAGTCTTTTACGCACCTAATCTACAACAGAATTCCAAAACAAGATGCTTCTAGAATTATGGCCAAGGGAGAGGCCTAGATAAGAGGAAGGAAATTTGGGATAAAACCCTTGGCAAATTGAGGTAAAAACCCCTAGGAATTAGGAACCTCAACTTACAACCACAAAAACCTCAAACCAATTTGGTTTCAACCCCAAGGGAGAGAATTAGATGTATTAGATGTAGATTACTGTGATGATCAAAGATCCAAGATAAGAAAACTAATCCCTTGCCTAGGGCTCAAACACTCCAAAGGTAGGTTGATCATTCTCACTAGAATGTTATAGGCATGCAACCTTAAGAACAATAATTGCAAAGAGATGTGAGGCTTATGGCTCTCAAAAGTGCGAAGGCACAAGTTTTACTCATCATCAACCACTGAAAAAATACACGAAGATACTTTTTTCATCTTTTGAAGATCAGGCTCAAGCTCTACAAAATCCCTTCAATTTGGTTGAAGTATTAAAGGGAGTGATGTAATTCATGCTTTGCTTAGGCTGATTTTAGTTAGTTGTAACCAGAGTTTGGTACATTCTGTTTTGTTTGTTAGAAACTAGCCGTGGAGGCAGTTTCAACCACTTTCTAATGGCTGTTGTGGGATTATTTCCCTTTAAGTACCTAGCTTTAGGCTGTTTGACACATTCAAATTCTCTTTGGTATTTACACCAGGGAGCATCGGGCTTAAACGGTAATCATCAAAAGTCAGAACTGATTGGCCTCAATACGAATCAAAATGAGATTGTTTCCACTACCAATAAATACGGATGCAAGGTGAATTCTTGGCCAAATGCATACTTAGGCCTCCCTTTGAATGGAAAACCCCATAACCTCTTTCTGTGCTCCAATTGTTGAGAAAATTGAAAATTGAAAAGGAGGCTACTATTATGGAGGAGCTCTCACATATCCAAAGGAGGAGGCTTACGCTTATTCAAGCAACCTTATCAAACCTCCCTACTAACTTCTTGCCCCTGTTTGACTCTACAGAAACTTCCTGCGGAAAGGGAACAGTGAAAATTTTGGTTCACACCTTGGAGGACCTTTGGCTTTGGAAGCTGGATAACAAAGGTTCCTTTTCTACAAAATCCCTCTAGAAAGACATTGATCATGATGGAGGAGTGATATGGTAGGATTAGTGATTAATTAGATATCTTGATCAATTCCTCTAGATTGCCGATAAGACTTTTTGTATCTATTTCATACATCAATGAAATGGTTTTTGTTTCCTATAAAATATATATATATATATCTTGATCAATTCCTTGGTTAATTGAGATTAGGATTAGTTTATTTAATTCCTTGGTTAATTAGGATTAAGATTAATTTGTTTGGTTGGTTCATTAGGATTAGGATCAGTTTGTTTTCTAATTCTCTATAAATAGAGAATTACCCTCTTGTATTCAATAATTTTTTATTCATAATAAAGATTTGATTGATTCTGGGAGATAACTCTCCTTTTATCCTTTTAGGCTACACCAAATTGGTATCAGAGCAACCGTTTGGGCCAACATTGGCTGCCACCGGTGGAAGACCAAGAAATCTTGTTGACGTAGATCGCAACAGGGAGCTTCGTGAGTTGTGCTCGTTCAACCGCCCATATTTTTTTTTGAACAAGAAACAAAACTTTTCATTGATGTAATGAAAAGAGACTAATGCTCAAAGATATAAACTCCAAAAGGAGGGAAAAAGAGTAAAGAAAAAAACAAGACCGAACTAAGAAACAAATACATCAAGGACCAAATGAAGGAACAAAAACATAACCATACAACAACAATAGAAATAATGAAGGATATAGAAAAGCATTCCAATTGAGATAAATATCTTGAATAGAAAATCCAGCAAAAGGATTTCAGAGAGAGCTCCATGAAGAGGCCTTGAGACGGTCAGCTTCAACCCTTTCAAACCAAGGAAGTTGCTTATTATGAAATACCCTTTGATTTCTATCCATTCGTAACTCGAAAAGAGTAGCCTTGACCACATTAATCCAAAGGAAATTTACTTTGGAATTCAAAGAACGACAGCCGGCAAGAATCTTATGATCTCCACCTAGAGCAAAAAACTCCCGT
Source organism: Trichosanthes truncata (assembly GCA_033996785.1). Taxonomy (NCBI): domain Eukaryota; kingdom Viridiplantae; phylum Streptophyta; class Magnoliopsida; order Cucurbitales; family Cucurbitaceae; genus Trichosanthes; species Trichosanthes truncata. The sequence goes on along the minus strand of JAWPNB010000009.1, from coordinate 261,187 downwards.
CCAGCAGTTAAAACAAACTTCTTGAAATTTGAATGAGTATCAAGTCTAGCACCATGACCATAATCCTGTAAACGTTTTCCAATTGGTATAAATGGTTGTACATCTCCACACGTTCCAACAATAAGCATTACTATTTGCCAAGGTGGAACTCCACAAGATCAAATGTTGGGCTTGGTGACAAGACCTTTTTTTGGAAAGATGTTTGGCAGGGATCTCAAAACTTTCAAACAAGCTATCCATCTCTTTTTCTCTTGTCCCAAAGAAAAGAGGCTACCATTGTTGATATGTGGAATCCTTTTTTTTTTATAGGAAACAAAACCATTTCATTGATGAGTGAAATAGATACAGGAGAAAGTCCTATCTGAGATAGTTACAAAAAAGATCTCCAATGAGATAAAAGGGTGGATAAACCATAGTTACAAAAAGGCAAAGAAAGTTTGCTCCAAGAAAGTGCCAAATAGGATGTAGAATCTATGAAAGAATGTATGTTTTGTTGCTTTTCTTTGAAGACCCGAGCATTGCGTTCTAGCCATAAGTTCCAGAAGAAAGCGAATATAAAATTGTTCCAAAGAATCTTCTTCGCATTCTTGAAGGGATGCCCCAAGAGAGCAACATTTAGTAATGTGAATATATCTCCGGGCCGAATAAAAAGCCATCCAAAAGCTTCCTGAATGTAAGACCAAAAGGCAGAGGCATAGGAACAATTGCTGAAAATATGAATCTGGGACTCATAACTCCTATGGCAAAGATGACAGCAGCTAGGGGAAATACATAGCCAAGGAGATCTCCGCTGTAGAATGTCAAAGGTATTGATGCAAACATGGCTAAGTTCCCATACAAAAAATTGGACCTTTTTGGGGGCATGTCCCTTCCAAATCTGATGGTAAAACTTTCCATTGGTCTCAATTCCGGAAGAGGCTAATTTGCGAATCAATGAGCTAGATGAAAAGATCCCCTCCTTATCAAGAGTCCATCTCCACCTATCCTCATTGTTTTGGGAGGCAAAAGAAGATAGATGATGAGATAGAAGAGCCCATTCTTGTTGTACTCAGTATAGAGAGAAGAATACGCCTCGTATTATTCATAAGAAAGACTAACATATATATAGGTACACAAGGAAACCCTAACTAAAGAATGTACAATTACTATAAAGGACATATATACAAAATAATATATATATCATAACACTCCCCCTCAAGCTGGAGCAAATATGTCAAACATGCCCAGCTTGTTGCAGAGATAATTTATTCTTGCTCCATTTAAAGCTTTAGTAAAGATATCTCCCAGTTGTTCTCCAGTCTTTACATATCTCGTGGACACCAACCCTTGTTGAATTTTCTCACGAATGAAATGACAATCTACTTCAATGTGTTTAGTCCTCTCATGAAACACTGGATTAGATGCAATGTGAAGTGCAGCTTGATTATCACACAACAATTTAGCTGGCATAGTAATATTGAAACCCATCTCAGTCAAAAATTGATGTATCCACACTATCTCACACACAGATTGTGCCATAGCTCTGTACTCTGACTCAGCACTTGAACGTGAAACCACATTCTGCTTCTTACTCTTCCATGACACCAAATTGCCTCCTACAAAGACACAATATCCAGACGTTGATCTTCTATCTTCTTTAGATCCTGCCCAATCAGCATCTGAAAAACATTCAACTTTTGTATGACCATGATCTTTATATAAGATTCCACGCCCAGGTGCAGCTTTTAGGTAGCATAAAATTTGTTCTACTGCAGCCCAATGATCCACGGTAGGTGAAGACATATATTGACTTACAACACTTACTGAATAAGCAATGTCTGGTCGTGTCACTGTCAGATAATTCAACTTCCCAACCAATCTTCTGTATCTCTCAGGATCTTTAAATGCTTCTCCATCTTTAGTGAGTTGCAAATTAGGTATCATCGGAGTACTACATGGTTTAACTCCTAGTTTTCCTGTCTCAGATAACAAATCGAGTACATATTTCCGTTGCGACAAAAAGATACCTTTCTTGCTTCTCATCACTTCAATACCCAGAAAATATTTCAGTGCTCCCAGATCCTTAGTGTGGAATTGACCCTGAAGGAAAGTTTTCAAAGAAGATATACCTGATGTATCATTCCCAGTGATAACGATATCATCGACGTACACAACCAGTAGAGTTATACCCTTCTCAAATCGTCGATAGAAGACAGAATGATCAGATGTACTTTTCTTCATGCCAAATTGCTCAAGTGCTTGACTAAACTTACCAAACCATGCTCGTGGGCTCTGTTTCAATCCATACAACGATTTTCGAAGACGACAAACTTTATCACTCTCCCCCTGAGCAACAAACCCAGGTGGTTGCTCCATATATACTTCCTCTTGAAGATCACCATGGAGAAAAGCATTCTTAATGTCAAGTTGATGCAAATGCCAGCCTTCAGTAGCAGCCATGGAAATAAGTAAGCGAATAGAAGTGAATTTAGCAACTGGAGAAAACGTGTCAGAATAATCTATCCCATAAGTCTGAGCATAGCCTTTAGCAACAAGACGTGCTTTCAAACGAGCAACTGATCCGTCAGGGTTAACCTTAATTGTAAACACCCATTTACACCCAATGGCCTTCTTTCCTGCAGGACGAGATACTAAATCCCAAGTACCATTACCATCTAGAGCATTCATCTCTTCGATCATTGCATTACGCCAACCAGAATGGGATAAAGCTTCAGAAACAGAGTTAGGGATAGAGGTAGAATCAAGTGATGTAAGAAAAGAATATGTTGGTTGTGACAACTGGTGATAAGAAACAAATGAGGCAATAGGATAAGTACAAGAGCGTTTACCTTTACGAAGGGCAATGGGAAGCTCATCACGTGTTCCTGGATCAGATGTCGAAGAATCTTCTGGTACAGGACATGTGTCTGAAGGTAAGGGTGATGGCCGTCTGGAGTAAACCTGAGTAATGGGTGGACGATGAGAAATAGATACTGAAGGAGATGGAGTAGGAAGGGAAGATGGAGAGACGATCTCATAGATAAGTAGGTCATCCTCCCCCTGACACGGACTTGACATGGATGGGCTAAAGGGCATATCTTCAAAAAACGTAACATCTGGAGAGACAAGATACTTGTTAAGACTAGGGCAATAACAACGATATCCCTTTTGAACTCGAGAATAACCAAGAAAGATGCATTTTAAGGATTTTGGATCTAACTTAGTACGATGAGGGCTGACATCCCGAGCAAAACAAGTGCAACCAAATATCTTTGGTGTAATAGGAAACAAGGCTTTTGTTGGACAAAGAACACGATAAGGGATTTCACCATTAAGAACAGAGGAAGGCATTCTATTAATCAAAAAACAAGCTGTGGAAACTGCATCGGCCCAAAAATGTTTCGGAACCTGCATTTGAAAGGATAATGCTCGAGCAGTTTCAAGTAAATGCCGGTTTTTTCGTTCAGCGACCCCATTTTGGGATGGAGTGTCAGCACAAGAAGATTGATGAATAATCCCATTTTTACACAAGTAAGATCCAAGCATATGAGAAAAATATTCACCAGCATTATCAGTTCGAAGAGTTTTAAGAGAGGCATTAAACTGATTTTGAATTTCAGCATGAAAGGTACAAAAATGAGTAAGTAACTCAGAACGATTTTTCATTAAATATAACCAAGTCAGACGAGAATAATCGTCAACAAAAGTAACAAAGTATCGAAATCCAGTTTTGGACACTACAGGACATGGACCCCAAACATCAGAATGAACTAATTCAAACGGAGCACTAGCTCGTTTATGGACTCTAGGACTCGAACTAAGACGATGAAATTTGGCAAACTGACAAGACTCACAATTCAACGAAGACAAAGAGTGAAATTCTAGATGAATTTTCTTTAACACTGACAAAGACGGATGACCTAAACGACAATGGACTTCAAACGGAGATGCAACACCAGAACAGGCCATAGTTTTTGGTATCTGCTGATCAAAAGTGTAAAGGCCTTCAGACTCATATCCTTTACCAATAATCTTCTTCGTCATACGATCCTGAAACAAGCAATAGCCAGGAAAAAATGAGACAAAACAATTAAGGTCACGAATAAGTTTACTAACAGAAATCAAGTTAAACGAAAGTCGAGGCAAATGCAAAACAGAAGACAAAGGGAGAGACGGGGTGAGATTAATGGTGCCTGATCCAAGAACAGAGGATGTGGATCCATCTGCCAAAGTGACAGTGGGAAAAGGTGCAGGTGACAAAGAGGTAGAAAATAAGCTAGAATTACCTGTCATATGAGCTGTGGCACCAGAGTCTATGACCCATTTAGTGGAGGATGTAAGGAGACAATGATTCGTATTACCTGATTCAGCAAGAGTGGCAATAGGATTCGAAGAAGAAGATGCTTGCAATGATTCCTGATACATCTGGAATTTAGCAAACTCGTCTGCAGAAATAGTAACCGACCTCTCAGATGTATCATTGGTGGAGGCAAGCTGAGCAACTTGAGGCCATCGACCTTTATTCAACAATTTTCGACAGTCACGTTTCATGTGACCCGGCTTACGACAATAGTGACATATTATATCCTGTGAATCTTGTCGTCGATTATCAGAACCCGGTCTCTGAGTGATGATGTTCATCCCTTTAGTGACCTTAGAATCATTCCGACTAAAGAGAGCACTATGAGACTGAGGAACAGATGGACCAGATGAAAGATTTTCTGTACGGAGGACTCTACTAAAGGCTTCGTCTAGAGAAGGGATCTCGGATCCAGATAGAATTTGTGATTTAGCCATCTCAAATTCTGGCGAAAGTCCATTCAGAAAGCTCATGACACCCATCTTCTCTCGCTGAGCTTGTTGAACCTTTATATCCGTACTAAATGGAAGTAATGTATTAAGTTCTGCACACGCTTTCTTAACTTGCATAAAATAGTTCGTAACAGACTGTTCTTTCTGTTCTGCATGAAAGAAGGTTGTGCAAACTTCGTACATTCTATTAACTTGCTCTTTTCCTGAGTATAAGAACTCTAAAAACTGGAGCAGTTCCTTCACAGAATCACAATGATTCACCAAGCCAACAACCTCCGTCTCGATCGAATTCTTGATTTGAATATACAATCTAGCATCATCTCGAAGCCAAGCCTTCCTTGTGTCATCCTCTGGTGCATCCTGATCAATATGATCATCCATCTCTGTACTTCGCAGATAAAATCGAATTGTTCGACTCCAATCATAGTAATTAGAGCCATTTAATTTGTGTTCCGTGATTTTGGACGAAAGAGGGACCATATTAGAGACCACCACAGGTTTCATCTCAGCCATTAGTTACCAAATAGAGGCAGCAGATAAACCCAATAGACAAAAAAACAGATCTGGACAGCAAGAAACAGTACCTAATCCCACAAAAATCGTCAAACCCGAGACCAAAACAGTGTGTATCGTCAAAACAAACTACACAGATCGGCCGGAAATAGCAACCCGAACAAAACCCAAGCGGCGGAAGATGGAACGGCGGTGTCACGCGCCTTCACGCGCCGGCGCGTGGTGGTGGAGTCAGTAGCTTCCGGCGGCGCGTGGGGCTCACGCGCGGACTTTTCCGGCGAACGGCGACGGCGCTTCGACTCTCCTGACGGCGGCGCTCCTCCTGAGGTAGGTGGTGTTGACAAACGGCCACTCTAACGTGATGACCCAAACTTCAAACCCTAACCTCAAAGAGAAAACCCTAATCGCCAAAAACCTTCTAAAACCCTAGGGGTGCTCTGATACCATGTACTCAGTATAGAGAGAAGAATACGCCTCGTATTATTCATAAGAAAGACTAACATATATATAGGTACACAAGGAAACCCTAACTAAAGAATGTACAATTACTATAAAGGACATATATACAAAATAATATATATATCATAACACTTGTATTTCAACCTCATTAAGATTTCTCCTCAGATACAGGTTCCACGAACCCCCCTCATGATTCCATAGGTCTCTGATGGAAGCCTCTTTTCTTTGAGATAGCTGGAAAAGAGATGGATAAGTAGATTGCAAGCTAAAGTCTCCCATCCATTTGTCTTTCCAAAACAAGGTTTTTTCACCATTGCCAACGTTAATAAAGATATGGCCATGAACCAAATTCTGCAGATTATGTATTGTTTTCCATGGTCCCTTTGATGTTTTCAAAGATACCATACCTGGCTTTAAATCAAAATGGCTAGTTCCAAACTTTGCGGAGATCACCCTACGCCAAAGAGCATTCTTCTCCATATGGAACCTCCAAATCCATTTGGCAAGGAGGGCAATATTGCGTTTGTGAATGTCAAAAATACCCAAACCTTCTTCCTCGATGGGTGTTTTAATAATAGACCATGGAATTTGTGGAATCCTAATACAGAAGCAAGGAATTTGTTTTTGAGGGAATCGAAAAATTCACGAATGGGCTTCACTATCGAATCTTTTATCATCCTTTAACTTCACTCTACAAGAAGACAGATCGGTTTGGACTTTAGAAAATGATGGATTGTTTTCCACAAGCTCACTTACTAGAATTCTTGCATCTACTGGCAATTTGATCAATTCTGATTTCTACTCCCGATTATGGAAAGGTTGCTCTCCCAAAAAAGTCAAATTCTTTGTTTGGGAGCTTAGCCATGCTTGTATTAACACCTTCGATAAGCTTTAGAGGAAATCACCTTGGATTACCATCTCTCCTAGTTGCTGTCACCTTTGCTTAAGGAGTAACGAATCCCAAGTCCATCTTTTTAGTGAAGGCCCCTTTGCAACCACTTTTTGGAACTACATACAACAAGCTTTTTGCTGGTATACTGCTCGTCCAGGTGATATTTATACTTTACTCAATTACACCATCATTGGCCACCCTTTCAAGAATTATGGCACAACTTTGTCTATGCTTTCTTATGGAACTTATGGCTAGAAAGAAATGCTCGAATCTTTACAGACAAACAACAAAACATTGGTTCCTTTATTGATTCTACTGTCTATCTTGCTATATCTTAGAGTAAAAATTATCCTCCATTTTGTAATTATAGTATGACAACCCTCATTGCTCATTGGAGGAGTTTTTTGTAATTATTGCCGATAGGACTTTTTGTATCTATTTCATATATCAATGAAGTGGTCTTTGTTTCCTATCAAAAAAAAAAAAAAAAACACTCCACCTGCTGAAAATCTACGGCCAAAACCTCCTTCTCGCTTAGAATTCCAACAGCTTCTCCTTCATCTGAGCAACCACCAATTAATCTTCCTCCACCGAAACTCCCCTCTTCTTCATTTAACTCTGCAGCATTGACCGGAGGCCTAGGAATATCAACAGACCTCGGCAAACGAGGCTGAACTGGATCCAAACCATCTGAAAATCCATCTACTTCATTAGAAGAAGAAAAACCTTCATCTTCCCTAACTTTCTGAATTCTTGTCACATCAATATCATTAACAAAGTCCTTCAAGACTAAATTCCCAGGAGAAGATCTTGGAGCACCTAATTGAACCATATCCCAAAACGAAGAGCAAAATTCCCATGCTTTGGATCTGTGAATTCAATTTCAGCTGGGATAAAACCGCACAAATTTGACTTAACTTCAATGTGAGCTTCTGAACAATCTAAAAAATTAAGGGTTTGACTAAATATACTAACCAAACCCCAAAGTGTTGACAAATGATTTCAAAGATGGAACGATTCCAAAAAGGTAAAGGCAAATTCTTCAAAGCAATCCACCCTCCATCCCCTCACTTACTTCGGGATGAAAGTGCTTTTGGCATGACCACTCTTCAAGCTTTAAATGAAGATTGCCTATTATATTCCATTTACCATCAAACACAGTTTCTAAAAAACAATCCTCTAGTTTAACCAATGCCTTATCTGCCATAAAAGGGTTTAGAGAAACCTTAGACGGCAAATTTTCTTCTAAAGCTTGCTTAACTTCAAGCCAAGAATAATGCGCAAAGCACCTGAAAACCACACGGAATTTCTTAAAATTCAGATCCAACACCTCTGTTTCCTTTCTAAACCATAAAGAAGAAACGCCCCCCTTTTTCTTCAAAGAAGCCCCTTGCATCTTCGCACCTTGTACCATATCTGATGGGGAACCTTTGTTGAAAGTGAAGAAATCTCTAACCATTTCCCAAAAAACCGACCAACCAGTCTTGTCCTTACCTGCAGGAACTTGCAACTTCTGTCTTCCACCTGAGAATGGCCAGAACGAAACTTCAAAAAACCAAGCTTGCCGTTGTCTGAGTTTGTAAACTTGAATAGTTCCACTATCATCCCTGACCAAAGTTGACTCCAACCAACTCAAATGGGTAGAAGATAAAGGAATCCTCTGCTTAAAAGTCATATCTTCAATGTAACAAAAGCCATTTTCTTTTTTTTTTTTTTTTTTTTTTTTTTTTTTTTTTTTTTTTTTTGATAAGAAACTTGACAAAAGCCATTTTCTCTCCAAATACTAAAATATATGCTCTGAACACAACAACTTTTCACCTCCATTCTGATTAGAAAACGAAGAAGGAATGAACAACAGCAACTGGAGAAAGCCTCAGACGTCGGAAACTTACCGGAGGAGGGAAAGGCAGCAGCTAAACACACTGAGCAAGAGAGGGGAAGAGGCGGGCAAGGGAAGAACGGAGAGAGGAGAGAACACCCATCCAAACCCTAAAAAGTTTTTTCACAGAGTATTAAAATTAGTCAAAGACTAGTCACTTCCTTTTCTTTTGCAACCCAGAACTCATTTCGTCTAGTAGGAAGGGATCTTTGACCCTGAGAAGGAAAAGAACCCGATGCTACTGGAGTGGCTTTAACTATTTCTGCATAAAGACTTAGAAACAACCTGAGGCAAAAGGGGTTTGATTTTACACTTAGGCACGAAGCTCTCGGATTTCTTAATAAAATTCTGCAACATCTCCCAAAAAGAAAGCCAACCACGCTTCAAAGAACCAATGGGCACTCTAATCAAATTACGTCCCCCAAAAATAGGCCAAACTACACATTCAATTATCCAACCAGAAGAGATACGCCTCTTAAGAATTCTTGTAGTGCCAAATTCATCTCTTTCATGTTTAAAGAAGTTCAAAGTTTCAGGGGCTTGCAGCACTTCCATCAAAGAATTCTCAAACCAACACAAATGCGAGAAGAATAAAGGAAGAATTACCTTAAAATCCATATATTCAACATAATAACTAACTCCATCAAACCAAATGCAGAAAAATTGTTTTTCAATACAACAACTTCCCAGCTCCATAACTAAAATAAGTAAAACTGAGAAGAAAAGGAACTCCTAACTTGAAATCGGAATCAGTGGAGAACAAAACCAACAAACCCTACTGTAGAAACAATAGATGGAGGCTAACCGGAAGGAGATGGATGAGGGAAAGAGAGCATGGTCCAACTAATTGAAGGCTTCAACATATCTCTACTTTGTTCATCCAACGGTTATTAAGGTGCTGGCCTCATCCAATAATTTTTTCAATCAATAACCATACTGAACAATAAAACAAAAACACTATCAAATTGGCCCTAAATGTTCTAAAGAACATGTGATATAGTTTTTGCTTCAGAGTATAAGATGGGATGAATCAATTGGCATGAGTATCCAAAGGCAATTGAGGGAGTCAACAGCCCACATTTGCATTTATTTACAAGAGGGTACCTTTCAAAATATTCTTTTTTCAAGAAATAAGGAAAAAACTTCAAAAATGGAGTTTTACAGCACAAGAAGGGCCAACATGAGCATAGCTCAACTGGCATAAAGTGTATATTCTTAACCAAAAGGTCAAAGGTTCGAATCTCTCACCCCACATGTTGTCCAAAAAAAAAAAACAGCACAAGAAGGGAATGCATAGCCAGAAAATCCACTTTCAGATTACGATCACAACCAACGAAGGCAGAAAATTATTCAAGAACACACATAAATCCCTACATTGATTGTGAAGCCTTAGAGGAATTCAAGAAAGGGGTGTTGAAGTCCAGTGACTTTTGGATAATATGTCTAGCATTTTGGATCGATTTAACACAAAAGCTCAATATGAGAGAGAACTTGACCGAGCAAAGTCAACATGCAATTATTTCAAAATCCCAAGCGTATCAAAGGAAGGTGAAAAAAATTTAGTCGTGCGAAGAAAAAATACACGAAGACAAAGTCAAGTCGAGCGAAGGAGATGAAGAGGAATCATGGAACCCACGCGAAGACGAAGACTAGTCGAGCAAAGGTGAAGGTAAGTCATTTGAAAAAGAAGACGCATTTGAAGACAAAAGTTGTGCAATTCTTTTCGACCCATTACAAGCGCTATCTGAACCACAAATTTTCAAAAACATTAAGCAAAGTTGTACGCAATGAAGGGGAATAAGGCACGACTGATAAGAACGAAGAAGATAATGCAAGCAAATGAGGCGGAAGCCGCAACCGAGTGCTTTGCAATGTCACGTGTGAAGAGAAAGAAGAAGACACGTCTGATCTGATGCCTGCACAACTCGAACCAGTACCTGTCAGGTTAGTTTTGTACTTTGTGTCCCAAGACCCGCAAATCCTGACCCAAACCATACCCATCCTTCTTTAAGCAGTTTGACTAGAGAGTTGTGTCTTTTGCTCCAGAATTTGCGTGACCCAGTTCAGCTCTAATCCCAATCTTTTTTGCTACAAAATTTAACCCGACCCACATCTGAAGGATTTTACTGTAAGGTATCGATAACCATAAACCTACTTAACACACAGAAAATACACAATACAACCAAATATGTAGAAACCGACACTATTCTATTGAGAGTTCTTCAATGAATAGTGATATTTCATTTAAGAGAGGAAACAAGTTTAAGAACAACCAAACACTCAACTGTTTTGAGAGAGCTGAGAATCCCTCCTAAGGCCAAAACCTTCACAAAATTCAACCTGCTTCAAACGCTCCCCACAAAGCCCTACAAAAACCCTTCCTTCCAAGACTATATAGTAAACCACAATCCTTCCCCTGGTCCCCACAAACCGTTATTACCCTTCCTTTGGTAAGTCTTAGTAACCGGAGGCCTTACAAGACCCCAGGTTCACATACACCTTGTGCTCAAGGTGGAAATCTGAGAACACTTGATGAATGTAGCTGACTGATTCCAATGTTGCTTCACAATCTTGTTCCCCCTGCCACTGCATGAACCATTCTTCTTCGTTCAAATTGATATTCCAATGCAAGCCCAACACTTCTTTCGATTCAGCCTTCCATTCATAACAATTTGATAAAATTGGTGTGTGCAACTGCACCATCACAGAGTTACCTATCATCATTTTCAACTGGGAAATATGAAAAACATAGTGCACCAAGGACTCTGGTGGTAACTCTAGTCAATAGGCCACTGCTCCGATCCTTTCCAAAATTTTAAAAGGCCCAAAATACTTGGGAGATAATTTTTCACAACGCCTTTTGGCCAAGGATTTTTGTCGGTATGGACGTATCTTTAAGTACACATAGTCCCCCACCTTGTACTCCACATCTCTACGCTTTCGATCCGCATACTTCTTCATTCGATCTTGAGCTATTCGAAGGTGTTCCTTCAAAGCTACCAACGCCAAATCTCTCTCTTTCAATTGTTGTTCTAGCGTGTTATTGTTTGTTTTTTGGTCCCCGTAAGAAACTAATGGAGGAGGTTGCCTACCGTAAACGATGTTGAATGGTGTGGCATTAATCGACACATGATACGTCGTATTATACCAATATTCCGCCCAAGGAATTCATTGTTCCCATGTCTTCGGGTGTTCCCCACAAAAACAACGTAAATAGGTTTCGAGGCATCGGTTTACCCTCTTGTATTGGCCATCTATCTATAGATGAAAGGTTGTACTTTTCTTCAACTGTGTTCCTTGCAATTTAAAGAGCTCGTTCCAAAAATGGCTGACAAAGATTTTGTCCCTATCCAAAACAATCGATTTGGGAAAACCGTGCAAACGAAGATCTGCTTGATAAACAGGGTTGCCACCTCTTTAGCTGAGAAAGGATGCTTAAGTTTCAAAAAATGATTGTATTTACTTAATTGGTACACCACCACTAATAAAGTGTCATAACCCGCTGATTTAAGCAATCCGTCGATGAAGTCCATTGTGATATCTTCCCAAATACGATCCAAAATTGGTAACAGATGCAATAACCCGACCAGAGAAACCAATTCTACCTTATTTCACTGGCAAATTGAGCATCTTTCCACGTACTTTTTGACATCCATCTTCATATTTTTCCAGAATAGCTCCCCCGTCAAACGTTTGTAAGTTCTCAAGAATCCCAAATGTCCTCCTAACACTGAATCGTGATAAGTATGCAGGAGGGTAGGTATTAAAGTTGACTTGCTAGATAAAACCATCTTGCCTTTGTAAAACAACCTCCCCTGCTGCAAGGAATACTTAGGGTGATTTAAAGGATCAGATTCAATCTCCTCACAAATTATTCGCAATTCCAGGTCATTATCCACTTCACTTTGCACGATTTCAACATCCAAGATGTTGGGGACTGAAATGGTTTGTAATTCCCCTTCATAAGCCAAGCCAGGATTGTATTTGATCTCAAAATCGTACCCTAACAGCTTTGTAAGCCATTTTTGATACTCAAGTTGAAACTTCTGGCCCAACAAATAATGTCTCCATTTCTGCACTGCTAAAACTATTACCATCAGTTCCCTCTCATAAATTGGCTTGGATCGTGATCTGGTGGATAAAACTTGGTTGAAGAATGCAAAAGTCTCTGTTTCTGTGACAAAACTGCCTCGACTCCCATACCCGATGCATTAGTCTCAATTACAAACGGTCTGGTGAAGTCTGGTAAAGCCAACACTGGTAGTGTGACCATTGTGTGTTTCAAAAACTCAAACGTTGCAGTAGCTTCTTCGGACCATTGGAAAGAGTCTTTTCGCAATAGTTGGTTAAGGGGGGCTGCAATGGTACCATATTCTTTCACAAAGCGGCGATAGTACCCCGTAAGCCCCAAAAATCCACAAAGTTCTTTAATATTTCTGGGAATTGGCCATTGAAGCATAGCTTTTACCTTTTCCCCATCAGGTTCTACTTTTTTAGACGAAACCCAATGGCCCAAATACGCCACCCTATCTTGTGCAAACACGCATTTCTTCCAATTAGCAAACAATGCGTTGTTCCTTAATGTTTCCAAAACAATTTCCAAATGAGTTAAATGAGTTCGAAGATCGGGACTGTAAACCAGAATGTCATCAAAAAATACAAGTATAAATTTTCGAAGAAAAGGGCGAAACACCTGATTCATTAAGGATTGAAAGGTGGTTGGTGCATTTCTCAAGCCGAAAGGCATGACCAAAAACTCGTAGTGCCCCTCATGAGTCTGAAATGTCGTTTTGGGAACATCCTCCTCCCTCATTCGAATCTGATGATAAGCCCGATTTCAAGTCCAATTTTGAAAATATCGTTGACCCATGGAGCTCATCTAACCATTCTTCTATGACTGGTATAGGGAACTTGTCAGGAATCGTCCCCCTATTAAGTGCTCGATAATCCACGCAAAATCTCCACCCTTTGTCCTTCTTTTGGACTAATAATACTGGGTTGGAGAAGGGACTGGTGCTCGATCTGATAATTCCCGATGCTAGCATTTCGCTCATCAGGCGCTCAATTTCTGACTTCTGGGCGTGGGCGTATTTGTATGTCGTACGTTCACGGGTTGCTGACCCTCTTGCAAAACTATTCGATGGTCCACGGCTCTAGTTGGCGGCAAACCTTCGAGTAATTCAAACACATGGTCAAACTTGGATAACAGAGTATGTACCTTGGTTAGGATCGGGTGCTCCTCTTCACTACTTTCGAAATCCCCGTCCTGTTGGTCATCGACATTCAGCCCCCTTAATTCCACCAAATAGCCTTGATCACTCTCTGTCCACAACTTTGCTAGCATCTTCAAGAACACCTTTGCCCTTGTTAGGGACGGATCACCTTTGATCATGACTTGCATTCCTCCCGAGTCAAAGGACATCATCAGGGTTGACGAATACACTCATTGACCCCATGGTCCGCAGCCACTGCATTCCCAGTATTACCTCAACACTACTTAGCTCAAGGGGGAAGAAATCTTCTCGAATGGACAGCTCTGGCAGCGTCACAACCACTGATTTACAGACCCATTTTCCCTTGGTAGCCAAACCATTTCCCATCACGATTCCATAGTTGGAGGTTTCGACCAATTGAAGCTTCAATTCGTCCACTAACTTCTATGAAATGAAATTATGGGTAGCACAACAATCGATTAGGACTACTACCACCCGATCACCGATTAACCCCTTCAATTTCGTGGTTCCCGACGTGGAGAAACCAATCAAGGATTTCAGATCAAGCTTGACTAGATCTCCCACTTCGTTGATTTGAAGTTCTGTTACCTCTTGTTGGCTTTCCCCTTGAATCAACTCAATTTCTTCTAGACCATTTACCAGTAGCACCCTCAACTCCCTCACTTCACAATTTTTGCATCGATGATTTGCTGAATATTCTCATCACAACGAAAACAAAGCCCTTTCTCTCTCTTTGCTTGGAATTCAGCATCAGAAAGACGTCTTCACGGCTGCTTGCGTTTACCCACTCCCCTTTTTTCACGCAAAGTGACTACACACGTGAGTACAAGGTCAATGGGCTGTGGGTCAGATTTTGTCGAGTTGCTAAGGCTTTCTTTGCCTACATTGGACGAACTACTTTTATGGTGATCTGGCCCAGGCCCATTACTTAGTTCCTCAATGGCTAATTTTACCGCTACATCTCTGTCTTCAATCAATTGGACCTGTTTCTTGATTTCCTCCAGCCCAATTGGTTGGCGACTGACCACAGCTGCCTTAATTACAGGCTTGAGTCCGTTTAGAAAGGTGTTTTCGAGTACATCTTCCGATAACTCTGGCAGGGGTGAAGAATATATCTCGAATCGTTTCCTAAATTCTGCCATTGTTCCCCTTGCTTCACCACTGGAAATCAAGCACAAAGGCTTCCCTCTTGGGATGGACGAAACCTGTCGAATAAGCGAGCCTTCAGTTCTTCCCATGTATTAATCTTCTTCCTATTACGAGCCCATCGGTATCATTCCACCACCTTTGGATCAAAGCTGATGAAGGATACAGTTATCTTCTCCTTATCAATCAACTGATGTAGTTCGAAATAATTTTCTACCTTAAACAACTAGGCATCAAGATTTTCTCCAGTAAAAACCGGCATCTCCAGACATTTTAGCTTGCTTTGGTCCCCTCCACCTGATTATTTCTTGCCCTCGAACATTTCCTCTGAACTCTCATCCACCTTCTTCTTTTGACTGGATGCTTATGTGATAGCTAAGGAGGTCTTTCCTTTGTTAACTGCAAGGTCAGTCATCATTAACGTTATCTTCTCCAGGGTCTTCTCTATTCCCTGAATTGACACCTTCATCTCGCTGATATCTTTTTCGGTGATTGTCACTTTCTCCTCTATCTCCTTCTGTGCCATGCTTCGTGTTCTCCCCAGGATGATGCACTCTGATACCAACTTGTAAGGTATTGATAACCGTAAACCTACTTAACACACAGAAAATACACAATACAACCAAATATGTAGAAACCAACACTGTTCTATTGAGAATTCTACAATGAACAGTGAATTATTAGTCGATGATATTTCGTTCAAGAGAGGTAAAAACAAGTTTAAGAACAACTAGACACTCAACTGTTTCGAGAGAGCTGAGAATCCCTCATAAGGCCAAAACCTTCACAAAATTCAACCTGCTTCAAACGTTCCCCACAAAGCCCTACAAAAACCCTTCCTTCCAAGACTATACAGTAAACCACAATCCTTCCCCTGGTCCCCACAAACCGTTACTACCCTTTTCCCAAATTACCCTTCCTTTGGTAAGTCTTAGTAACCGAAGGCCTTACATTTACATACCCTCGATTCAACCTAAGTTGAATATTTTCAAGATTTGTAGTGAGGGTTTTTTTTATCCAACCCATAGAGAGATTTTTTCGTGGGATTGTTGATTATTTTGTTTATGGTCGTGCTCCGAAAATGGCAAAAAGGTAAATATTTTCATTGGAATTTTTTTCCAACCATCGAAAGAAGCGGCTTGATTACTTCATTCTCTTTTAAGACTAGAGGACAATTTTTTTTGGGAATGATAGAATATGATGTAAGTAGGATTAGTGATTAATTAGATATCTTGATCAATTCTTTGGTTAATTGGGATTAAGATTAGTTTATTTAATTCCTTGGTTAATTAAGATTAGGATTAATTTGTTTGGTTAATTAGGATTATGATTAGTTTGTTTTCCAATTCTCTATAAATAGAGAATTATCCTCTTGTATTCAATAAGTTTTGATTCATAATAAAGATTGATTGATTCTTAGAGAGAATTCTCCTTTTATCCTCTTAGGCTACACCAAGGAGGAACATAGACCCCCTCCTATATGAATCAATTTGGAAGGACCACTACCCAAAAAAGATTAAATTCTTTCTTTGGAAGTAAGCCACCACAGAAAAAATTACCCTTTATCTCTCTATCTCCTCATTGCTCCCCATTGCTGCCTGTTTTGTAAGAAAAAGGCGGAGACCCAAAGTCACATCTTCCTAACAAGTAACATTGCAAATTTTTGTCACCCACCGTTGGTGGGCTTCAATGAAATCTCTCTGTTTCTCTCTCTATAAAAAAAAAAAAATAAATAAATAAAAGAAGGAAAAAAATAAAGGCGGAGACCAAGTCAAATCTTCCTAACATTGCAAATTTCTGGAAGTACTTTTCTCCTTAATTGGTCAACACCTTTACCAAAGGAACCAATCTGCCTCCTCAACTACATCCTTACCGGCCACCATTCCAAAGAAGCTAAAATAATTCTTTGGACGGATCTCATTTGTGCTTTCTTTTGGGCTACTTGGATTGAACGGAACCAAAAGGGTTTTCAATGACAAGGATCGTGCTTTTAACAGTTTTCTTTTAGACAATTGTCCACTTAGTTATATCTTTGGTGTAAATGCTCATCCCTTTTCAATTGTTATAGCTACTCTTCTCTTTTGTTCCATCAAAGAAGTTTATTATAACTCCTTTGGATGAGAGCTTTTCTCCCTTTTTCTATTTTTGTTAATTTCATACATCAATAGAAATTTTTTCTTATTTAAAAGAAACGAGTGTTGAAACTAACATATGCCTAACTAACCAAATAACCAACTATCAGCTAGTATACTAACTGGATAGGAATAACAAACAACCTAACTAACCCATAACTAACTATTCTAGAGTTTACTCTACATCAAAAGAGAACTTTGTAAAAGAAGTACATGGTATAAAGAGCTAGTACCTAAGAAGCACGGACACGGACACGGACACAACATGTTGGGGATACGTTCTTTTTTTATTATTATTATTTTAACATATACGTAAATATAACATAAAATACTAAATATACCCCACTAAAACGCATAAAATGTCAAGTTAATTAAGTTTAACTTACTCTAATTTAATTTAACATATAGAAAGTTAAGGAAAAAAAACATACTTCTAAATGGTGAACAACCAGTGATGAAGAGGACTAACAATGGTAAAGAGAACTGACGGCTAGCGGCGAGTGGTCAACGGTGTTACTTGTTAGGGGTTTTAGATTTCATGATTTTATGTTCTTTTTGTTTTTTTTTTTTTAAATTTAAATGATTTGAGTCGTGTCCAGCCGTGTCCAAGTCGTGTTCGAGCCGTGTCCAAAATTAAAAAAAATAAAAATAAAAAAGGACACATTAAATAGCGTGTCAAACATGTGTCTGGAGCGTGTCCGACACATGTCTGACACGTGTCTGACACGAACACTTGGCCAAAAATGAAGTGTCCATGCTTCCTAGGCTAGTACCTTACTAGCCAGATTGTGCTTGGCCTTTTGCTGCATTTCTATAACTGGATACCTAACAACTACTAGTCAAATAATGGCCATTCCATTTGTCCTAAGCATATACAAACTTTTCGTGAAAAGGAAAAAAAAAGGTTAAAAATCTCACAAGATATGGAAGTTCCACTGTAGTACCTCCTCCATCACACCTTTTTCCTTCATGTGGAAAGTGATAAAGAAGAAGGAAGCCCCTTGAAAAATAGGTAGCAGAACTAACCTGGAGAGAAGAACTTGCAGAATGAAACTCCTGCTGTAGCATTTGAACATCCTTGGAGAGCTTATCTTCAGATTGAGAAAGAGTAGCTTTATCTTCCCTTATTTTCAAGATGTTAGACATCAGAAATTTTCTCAGCCTAGCAACTTCTCTGTATGCTTCTGCATCTTCTATGGAAAGTTGAGCAATTTTCTTCAATTTCTCTCCTTTTTCCTTTTCCAGATTGAAAAACTCATCAATTTCCCTTCTTTTAACTGAAAGAGCTTGACTTTCTAACTGCATCTGAGAGAGGGTTGATTGTAAAGAATCATATTTTGCATCCATGTTTGATTGCACATGCTGAAAACCAGAAATTGCAACAGAAATTCTTTTCTCAACAGCATCAATCAGAGAACCATTTTCTTCTATCTCCCTTTTCTTTTCTTCCACCAAAGCTAGTAATTTCTCAAGTTCATCCGTCAACACGACCTTTCTTTGACAAAGAACATTTTTCTCTCTTCTGTCATCCTCAACCAAAAGTTCAACAGAATCATTCACAACCATGCAAGACTCTTGAATAATAAGTGACTCGATTTCAGTTTCCATCTTCTTGGCCTCCAAGACTTCATTTGACAAATGCCACTTTTCCAATTCTTTTGCAGATTCAGCCTCTGCAATATTTAAGCCTAAAACAACATCATTTGCAGCATCCTGCAAAAAGGAAAAATAATTAAAAAGTCATTTCGCATACATGAAACCAAATTCAAATATTAGAAATTGGTGCAGATAGAAAAGCAGAATGCTGTGGATTGCATATCCTTATAATCTTTAATCAACCTGTTTGTCTTTGCAATCCTCCACAACTAAAGAATTTGACATGTCCCCTATTTTTAATCAATTGCAGAGTGATTTTGTAATCTTCCTAACCAAGCTTTTAGGCTTGACCAATTATTCCTGTCTTCAGTAAACCTTGATTCATCAATGCATAGCTTTCTTGTAATATAAATTATGTGTATTTAAATAGGAATGAGTTAATGGAACAAATGGAGTCGAATCAGAACTTCAAAAGACGAGGTTCAAGAATTATTCAGGTTAGGCTAGTCTAGCAATTTTATTTTATTTTTTATAACCGGGAGTCGGAGCTTAGTGTCACAATCACACTCTTCGAGACGGGACGACGATTGTGCGGCACTTGCTCTAACCCGGCAAGCAAGTCAGCCAGATGAGAATCGGAAGTCGCGGACAACTTCAGCGTAGGGTCTAGCCTCCCCTCACGTTTTGAGAGAAAATGGTTTTCTAAAATGTGAGAGAAAGTATTTCGAAAACGTTCAAGAAAGAGTTTTGTTATACACTAGTAAGCAAGTAAGGGACAACAACGGCTTAATTAGCATATAACTTCGGGTAGGAAGGATGGACAACTAGTCATACCCCCCTATAGTACATTCTAGGATTTTACACTATGACAAGCTTGCACATGAAAATGGCGAGGAGTCATACGCCCACAAAAATACAAGGAAAGCTAACTAGAAAGCAACAAGACATATATACAATGAAAGCATGATAAAAAGAGGTTGGAATGGGCATGCAGCCATAGGCAACACGCCTTGGACAAACATGACCGTGACATCCTCCCCCACTTAATTGGTTGACGTCCTATCGCCTATGCTCAAAATCAACAATTTGGAGAGCATCTGACTTCAGGTCTTCAGTGCGCTCTCAACTTATCTCTGTGTCGGAGAGTCCCTTCCACTTCACAAGGAACTCTTGTACATCTTGTCTTGGTTTTCCGGTTCGTCACGTCCTCCCAGCTAAGATCTCTTCAACTTGTTTTTCTTCGGTGTTCTTCATTGTAACAGGAGGTCTGGATACCTCGTTGCGAACAACATCCTCAGGGTTTGGATGGTAGGGATTCAAATTACTTACATGGATCACTTGATGGATCTTCATCCATGAAGGAAGTTGAACCCGATAGGAGGTTTTTCCGACTTTCTGGATCACTTCAACTGAGCCCTCGTATTTCTGCACTAGACATTGGTCTTTACTTCCCCGAAATCGGAGTTGTTCAGGCCTCAGCTTAATAAGCACTTGGTCCCTGCTTGGAACTCTAAGGGACAACACTTCTGGTCGGCCCACTTTTTCATACATTTTGATGCCTTTTCTAGATAGGCGCGAGCTATTTCTGACGTTTGTTTCCACTCCTTAGTGAAATTGTATGCTTGAGGACTCTTTCCCACATAAGGGTGATCCACAACATGTGGCATGAGCGATTGTCTCTCGCACACTATTTCAAAGGGCGTCTTTCCTGTTAAGGAACTCTTTTGACAGTTGAAGCTGAAATGCGCTACACCGAGCATATCGACCCAATTCTTCTGTCTCACATCTATAAAATGGCGCATATATTCTTCAAGCATGCTATTGAAGCGTTCGATCTAGCCATCGGTTTGGGGATGGTAACTGGAAGAGATGTTTAGATTAGAGCCTAAAAGGTTGAACAGCTCTATCCAGAAGGTCCCCGTGAATCGGTCGTCTCGGTCACTAACGATGCTTCCTAGAACACCCCACAACTTAACAACATTTTTAAAGAACAACTGAGCCGTCATCTCAGCCAAACACATCTTTGGAGTCGGGATAAATGTTGCATATTTCGAGAATCTATTAACAACGACTAGGATCGCTTCAAGCTCTCCAACCTTGGGGAGATGGGTGATGAAATCAAGGGAGACGCTCTCCCATGACCTTGTAAGCACCGACAAGGGTTCCAGCAACCCTGCAATCTTTGCTTTTTCGACCTTGTCTTGCTGGCAAATCAGACAGGTCTTGGTAAATTGCATGACATCATTGTGGAGGTTTGGCCAATAGTACCCCCGTTTCAACAAGGTGTATGTTCTCTGCCACCTAATGTGGCCTGCCCATAACGTATTATGGCACTCTTCCAATAACAACTTCCTCAAATTCCCTGAACGTGGCACATACAGACGGTTTTCTTTAGTGAGAAGAAGATCGTCTTCCACCCAGAACTGTCGGGTCTTTCCTTCCTTAGCGAGTTGAATGATGGTTTGGGCAGCCAGGTCATTCAACAGGTGTTCCTTTATGTCCTCTCGGACTGTTCCATTCAACTTGCTCGCTTTCAAGTGAGCTAACATGAACAGGGCTGTATGTTCGCTCTTGCAGCTAAGGGCATCAGCCGCTTGATTGGCCCGGTCGGGCTTATGTTCAAACTGAAAGCAAACTCAGCAAGGTATTCTTGCCATCGAGCTTGTTTGGACGACAGTCTCGGTTGGTTGAAAAAGTGACAAATGGAGCTATTGTCAGTCTTAACCACAAATTTGGCCCCTAAGAGGTATTGCCTCCAAGCCCTCAAACAGTGAACAACGGCTAACATCTCTTTCTCGGAGGCAACGTACTTCCTTTCTGAGTCGTTCAGCTTTCGACTCTCGTAGGCAATTGGATGCCCATCCTGGAGAAGGACGCTACCCAATGCAAAATCGGACGCATTGGTTTCCACTTCAAAGGGTTTGCTCACATCGGCAATCTCGAGTACTGGCCCTTCCATCATTGCCCTCTTCAAATCTTCAAAGGCAAACTGACATTCTAGAGTCCAACTCCGATTAATACTCTTCTTCAACATGTCCGTCAGGGGTCCTATTCGCTTCGAAAATCCTTCAACGAATCGCCGATAATAATTGGCTAATCCGAGGAAGGAACGTAACTCTATGACGGAGATTGGTACCTTCCAATCTCGTATGGCTTTGACCTTCCCGTCTTCCATACCAATCCTTCCACATTCGATTACATGTCCCAGGAAGTTTATGCGCTCATGCGCGAACGAGCACTTCTCCCTTTTCACGTATAACTGGTTGGTCCTCAATTTCTCAAAAACAAGTTGCAGGTGGATTTGATGTTCCTCTATTGTTGGACTATAAACCACAATGTCATCAAGGTAGACCACCGCAAACTTGTCCAGGTATTCATGGAACACTTGGTTCATTAATGTACAGAAGGTAGTTGGGGCATTGGTGAGGCCGAAAGCCATTACAAGGAATTCGAATGCCCTATATCGGGTGACACATGTCGTCTTAGGCACATCTCCTTCTGCAATACAAACTTGATAATACCCTGATCTCAAGTCTAGCTTCGAAAAGTACTTTGCCCCATGGAGCCGATCAAACAAATCTGTTATGATGGGCAGGGGTATTTGTTGCAGACTGTAAGTTTATTCAGAGCTCGATAGTCGATACATAAGCGCAGACTACCATCTTTCTTCTTCTAAAACAGGACTGGGCTCTAGTCGAATGAACCCGGCATTTAGGAGTTCATCAAGCTGTTTTCAAAGCTCAACCAATTCGGGAGGTGCCATACGATAAGCATTCTTTGCGGGCGGTTTCACCCCGGGTAACAACTCAATCTCATGATCAATTCCTCTGCGCGGAGGTAAGGCTTTTGACAAACTATCAGGCATGACATCAACATATTCCCTCAGGACGTGCTGAATCTTTGTGGGGACCATTTCCTCCTCAACTTTCTCTGTTATAATAGGGATGGCCATAAACGTGGGTTCATCATGAGCAAGGCCCTTTTTCAGTTGGAGGGTTGATATCATCCTTATCCCGTTGGGTTGCTTGATACTGGCCTGTACGACCGTGGGTCTGGACCCCGTACTCACCAAACACTTTGCAAGGGGAATTGGTATCACCTTGTGTTCAAGGAGGAATTCCATCCCTAACACCACATCAAAGTCGTCCATATTAACGATCACAAAATCGGTCTGTCCACTCCAATCCCCCAATCTCACTGCCGCTCTCTTTGCTATTCCCATGATAGGTAAAGCTGCAAAGTTAACGACTTTCATCTTTCCTACGTCTTTGTGCCAAAGTAAATTCAGTCGTTTCGCTTCGGTCTCTGTCATGAAGTTGTGGGTGGCCTCAGAGTCGACCATAGTGCTCTTGGCCGATCGGTGGTTGACCCATGCATCTACATACATAAGACCCCGTTCTACTGGCTCCTTCGTGTCTCCCACTTTCTTCTGTAAGGCAGATAGGAATTTCAGTGCCCCCATGGGAGGGTTGTCATTGCCTTCATCTTGCGGTGCCTCGACTCCCACAATCTCAGGTTCGGCTTCGGTGTTTGTTTCCAATGTAGCTTGAAAAGCATCGAGGGCTGCTTGTTTTGGGCACTCAGACACCCGATGGGCCCATTTGCATATGAAACAGACTGGAGGCTGGTTGTAGTAATTCTATTGATATGGCCCTCGCCATGAAATCCCGCTTCACTGTGGGAAGGGTCTACGATCTCCCCCTCCGTTTTCGGGTATGTCTCTTTTGCCACTCTTAGGGGAGGTTGGTTGGTAATTTTTGTTTCCTCCACTTGAGGAAGCTTGATTCCGCCTTACATCTTGAGATTGATCGCTACTAAGGTCAAACAAACGTTCCGCTGCCGCATAGGCAGATGAAAGATCTTGAATTCGTTGCTCATACAACTTGTACCTAGCCCACGACTTCAAGCCTTCGATAAAGGAGAAAACTTTATCCTTCTCGGACATGTCGCATATATCCAACATTAACCCTGAAAATTGCTTGACGTAGTCACGAATGTTTCCCGTGTGTCTCAAGTCTCTCAATTTCCGTCTTGCTAATATCTCTACATTTTCAGGAAAGAACTGTGAGTGCAGCTCTTGCTTCATACTCTCCTAGGTGTCTATGGTGCACCGACCATCTTGGATGTCTATATTTAGATCTCCACCACAACTTCACATCGTCAGCTAGATGCATTGTGGCTAATGTAACTTTTGCTTCCTCTACCACTGTATTCGTGACTCGAAAATACTGTTTGAAGTCAAAGATAAAATTTTCTAGAGCCTTGGCATTGCGAACCCCACATAAGGGCTTAGGCTCAGGGATTTTCACCTTATTAATCTGGACCGCACCCCCTATTGGGACTTGGTTTCCCACCGCTCTCATGGTGAGGTTTAGCCTGACGCTCAGGTCCACCGTCTCGGCCCTAACAATATCGAGGGCTGCTTTAACATTTTCAAAGAGGTCTGAAACCATTGAACCAACACTTTTTGAGAGCTATCTAAACCTTCGACACGCTCTTCCATATGGGCAACAGAGCCCGTGGAGCTATCACCGCGTTCAAAGCCACCAAGACGTGTGACTTTATCCTCAAGGGTCTCAACTTTCATCATCAATTCTTGAACGAGCATCCGGTCTATGCGTCTAGCCAACGCATCAATCTTGTCGGTCTTTGCAGAAATGTCATCCAGCCAAGATTCCAAGAACCGTACATTATCAGGGACTTCTAATAAGAAGAGCATCTACTCCTCGATTTCGGTCAATCGGTCAACATGGGACTTGCTCAACTGCTTAGTTGCAGACATGATTGCTTTCGGGAGCCGACTTGACTCTGATACCACTTGTCACAATCGTACTCTTCGGGACGGGACGACGATTGTGCGGCACTTGCTCTAACCTAGCAAGCAAGTCAGCCGTATGAAAATCGAAAGTTGCGGACAACTTCAGCGTAGGGTCTAGCCTCCCCTCACGTTTCGAGAGACAATGGTTTTATAAAACGAGAGAAAATATTTTGAAAACGTTCAAGAAAGAATTTTGTTATATACTAGTAAGCAAGTAAGGGGCAACAATGGCTTAACTAGCATATAACTTCAGGTAGGAAGGATGGACAACTAGTCATACCCCCCTATAGTACATTCTAGGATTTTACACTATGACAAGCTTGCACATGAAAATGACGAGGAGTAATACGCCCACAAAAATACAAGGAAAGCTAACTAGAAAGCAACAAGACATATATACAATGAAAGCATGATAAAAAGTGGTTGGAATGGGCATGCGGCCATAGACAACACACCTTGGACAAGCATGACCGTGACACTTAGCTCCCCTATACCCGGGGGCACCAGCGCCCACCCCAAGGCCCGAACCCAAGAGATATCACGGATTGAGACATCACGGATTTTTATTTATTAAGCTCCCCCGAGGGCTCGAACCTGAGACCTCTAAGCCGGTGTGACCAAGAGACCCCAAGCCCTTACCAACAAGGCCACCCCTTAGGGGCAGGTCTAGCAATTCCTACCAGTGTTTTTTTTTTTTTTTTGTTTTGAGAGAAGAACCAACTTTCATTAAGAAGGTGACGATAGATGAAAATATCTATTTCTTTGTTGTTCATGATTTTAATGTTCTACATCAATATTAACAAGAAAAACATACTTGTATTTTTTTTTTTGAAAGAAAAAAAAATACTTATCTTCTAAGTAAACATATGAATATTTTTCATAATATGAAAAATAAAAATTGGAAATCTATTCTATCATATGTTATGATATAAAATGGGAAAATAGAAGATCCAAGAGGCCCGTAATGATGAATATTGATATGAATGGGTCAACTTGATATTTGGGCATTATAGCAACAAAGAGATTTTGATACTTCCTTGTCTTTAGAGGAAAAACTGTTGTATTTTTCTCAAGTTCCTAAAGACATTGAAATTCTATCAACATTTCCCTTAAAAAAAATTTGTGAATACATTCATTTTTTTTTTTTAATGAAGAACCGAACTTTCATTGAGAACAAATGAAAGAATACACCAGCATACAAAAAGAAAGCCCACAAAAAAAAGGAGAGCCACACTAGAAAAAGGAGCTCCAATCAAGCAAGATAATACCTAGCGAGTAATTACAAAAAAGCTTCGACATCGAAGCCCAAAGAGAAACATAATATCTAACAAGGAGCCACACGTCCCTAACAGATCTTTCCCACCCCCTAAAGATTCTGTTATTTCTCTCCCCCCACAGAACAGCACAAACCCCAGCCTGCCACAAAAACAACACTTTCTCACGGAAGGGCAAGAACAAAAGAAGCTCCATAAACAACTCTCTACAATCCTGAGGCCTGACAAAAGAAAGGTCAAACTCCCCAAAGAAGTAGCTCCAAACAGAACGAGCAAAATCACAGTCCCAAAGAATATGGTCCAAGTCCTCAATCGCCTTCCCGCACAAAATACAACAAAAAGGCTCGACCAAAGGAGAACCTCTGGCCAAAATTTGATCCAAGGTGTTAACCCTTCAGTGCCAAACTTACCACACAAAGAACTTAACCTTCCATAAAAAGGAGAAGACAGACTCACTCGAAGAATCACTCGAAGAGGTGGGGCTAACTAAACAGTGAAAAAAGGAGTGGCAAGAAAAGCAAGGACTCCAAAGGCGAACATCCCCCCTAATGGGATGAAATCGGAACTCACTAATGATGGATAACAAAGCAATCACATCCGTAGATTCCCTATTGCTTAACGCACGATAAAAGCCGAAGGAAGGAGTCGGGGGAGCTCCAGGAGAAAGGATCGAAGCCACCGACTGAATTTTCAAACTAGACAAACGATATAAACGGGGAAACAAAGAGCAGAGGGGTCTGTCCTCCAGCCACTTATGCTCCCAGAAATAAGTATCCCTCCCATCACTCACCTCACAATGAACAAATTAAGAAAGAACAGGCAATTCAGATGAAATTTCTTTCCACGGGTTTCTAGAAGTGCCTAAAGCCCCACCAGCAGCCCATTCAAAGGCGTGAGGGTCATACTTGCTTGTAATGACCTTGTGCCAAAGAGTATCAGTTTCATGATAGAATCGCCAAAGCCATTTAGCCAAGAGGGCCTTCTTCTTAACCCTCACGTTACCAATGCCTAAACCCCCCAGGTCTATCGGCCTAGAAACAACCTCCCACCTCACAAGGTGTGAACCTTTTCCTTCATCCACCCCCTCCCACAAAAAGTCCTTCATAAGCTTTTCGATATCCTTACTAACTTTATTGGGAATTCTAAACAGGAGCATAAAATAATTAGGGATTCCACTCAAAACAAACTAGATGAGAGTTAATCTTCCACCTTTGGAGAAGAAACTCTTCCTCCAAGAAGCCAACCTCTTTCGAACCTTATCAACGATCGGGTTCCAGAATGGGAGGCTCCTAGGGTTGTGACCAAGGGGAAGACCTAAGTAGGCAGAGGGGAAAGAACCGACCTCGCACCCCACTAAAGATGCCCACCTATCCAACTTACCAGGCTCACAGTTAAGGCCCAACAGCGGACACTTGCCTCTGTTAATCCTGAGTCCTGAAATGGCCTAAAAAAACCTGAGGATATGAATCAAAATAAAGACATAATCCTCCTTGACCGAGCAGAAGAAAATCGTATCATCAGCAAATTGGAGATGCATGAGAGACACCCTCTCTCACCACCTGGAACCCATGAAGAATATTACCCTCTACCCCTTTGGAGATAATCCTACTCAAGGTGTCCACAACCAAAAGGAAAAAAAAGGGAAAAAATGTCACCTTGTCTAAGACCTCTGGAGGCTTGAATCCTTCCCCTTGGTTTGCCATTGACCAGAATAGCGTAATTAATCGTTCTTACACAACTCCAAATCCAAGATCTCCACTTGAAACCAAACCCCCTTTTTAGCCAAGACTTTATCCAAGAAGTTCCAATCCACGTGGTCGTAGGCTTTCTCAAAGTCTATCTTAAACAGAATACCCTCCTCCTTTCGAGATCTATAATCCTCAATGGCCTCATTCGCAATTAATGCTTGATCCAAGATTTGTCTCCCAGCTAAAAAAGCTCCTTGAGAATCAGAGATCGTCAAATGGAGGACCTTCCTAAGTCTATTAGCTAAAACCTTGGCAAAAACTGTTGGTTATTTGCTAACAAAAAAGTCATATGTGAAGGATATTTTTATTCGGTTTTACAACATGATTGAAAATCAATTCCAAACTAAAATTACCATTCTGCACTCTGATAATGGCATTGAATATTTCAATGAATACTTAACCGATTTTTTAAAAGTTAAAGGAATTTTTCATCAATCTACATGTCGAGACACTCCCCAACAAATGGTATTGCTGAAAGAAAAAATAGACATTTACTTGACGTCGCTCGTGCTCTTATGTTTTCTATGCACGTTCCTCCTTATTTGTGGGGAGAAGTTGTCCTCACGGCGGCGTACCTTATTAATCGAATGCCTACAAAAGTTTTGGATTTCAAAACCTCCCTGGATCATTTTAAAACATTTTTCCCGCTGCCCGCTTGTTTTCTGATTTACTAATCAAAGTTTTTGGGTGTACTGCATATGTTCACCTTCCTAGTATTTCTCGGTCTAAACTAGATCCTCGAGCTGTTAAATGCATTTTTTTAGGTTATGTTTCCCACAAGAAAGCGTATAAATATTTTGACCCATTGACCAAAAAATACTTTGAAAGTATGGATGTCTCATTTTTGGAAAATCAATCTTTTTTCCACCAAAATTCTCTTCAGGGGTATATGTAAACTTAGAATATAATTTTTGGGACAAGTCTCCTCTTCCTAAACTCATTAGTCCTGAGGTTACCAGTTCTAGTTCCTCAATGCCAAGTATGGAAAATTCTTCTTCAGGGGGGAGGGGAGAAACACTACAAAGTGATCTAATTGATCGAAACCCTAAACTTCAGGTTTATACTAGAATGACATTGAATCAAAAGAATCGGGACCATATAGTGGACTTATCACAGAAGCAATTTAATGCTCTGATGAATGATTCTGAAAATCCAGGTAACAGATCCTCTATTCCCATTTCTTCATCTATCCTTAATCATTTATCTGATATATCTGACCTTGATATTCCAATAGCCCATAGGAAATGTACCCGTAATTGCACAAAATATCCTATTGCAAATTATCTTTCTTACCATAGATTGTCCGATACTCACAGAGCTTTCACCTCTAGGATAACCAATCTATTTGTTCCAAGGAATATACATGAGGCCCTAAATGATTCGAATTGAAAGTTAGCAGTTATGGAGGAGATGAATGCTCTTAAACAAAATTGCACATGGGACATAGTAGAATTACCAAAAGATAAGAAGACAATAGGATGTAAATGAGTGTTTACTATAAAGCGTAAAGCCGATGGTAGCATTGAAAGATACAAAGCCAGACTTGTTGCTAAAGGTTTCACTCAGACCTATGGAATTGATTATCAGGAAACATTTGCTCATGTTGCTAAAATTAACTCCATTAGAGTTCTGTTATCTATTGCTATCAATGCAGACGGGCCTCTTTATCAACTTGATGTCAAGAATGCTTTCCTCAATGGGGACCTTGAAGAAGAGGTATTTATGAACTTACCACCTAGTTTTGAGGTAGAACTTGGAATTAACAAAGTGTGCAGGTTAAAGAAATCTCTATACAGACTTAAACAATCCCCTAGAGCGTGGTTTGAACGCTTTGGAAAAGTAGTCACGAGCTATGGATTTCTTCAAAGTTAAGCAAATCATACAATTTTCTATAAACATACTGGCAATGACAAAATTGTTGTTTTAATAGTGTATGTTGATAACATTATTCTCACAGAGAATGACAAGACAAGACTGATTACCTTAAAGAAAAAACTAGCTAATGAATTCCAAATCAAAGACTTGGGAATCTTGAAGTACTTCCTAGGAATGGAGTTTGCTAGGTCGAGAGAGGGTATTCTTGTAAATCAAAGGAAATATATCATTGATTTACTTGAAGAGACAGGATTACTTGGTTGCAGAATAGCAGAAACTCCTCTTGAGCCAAATATGAAATTGCAAACTGCAACAGAAAAGGAGGTAAAAGACAGAGAAAAATATCATAGACTTGTGGGAAGACTCATTTATTTGTCTCACAAACGTCCGAACATTGCTTTCACAGTAAGTATGGTAAGTCGGTTTATGCATGCCCCAGGACCAACTCACTTTGAAGCAGTCTATAGAATCCTAAGGTGCTTGAAAGGTACTCCAGGAAAAGGTATATTGTTTAAGAAGCATGGTCATCTACATGTTGAAGTTTACACTGATGCTGACTGGGCAGGTAGTACAACAAATAGAAGATCTACTTCTAGTTACTACTCCTTTGTTGGAGGGAATCTAGTTACTTGGCGAAGCAAAAAATAGAGTGTAGTGGCCAGAAGTAGTGCTAAAGCTGAATTTAGGGCCTTAGCCCATGGGATTTGTGAGGGCATATGGATAAAGAGACTATTGGAAGAATTAAAATTCTTCCAAATGACGCCCATGCGTATTTACTGTGACAATAAGGCTGCGATTTCCATTGCCCACAATCCAGTCCTTCATGATATAACAAAACATATTGAAGTGGATAAACATTTCATAAAGGAGAAGATTGATGCAGGAGTAATATGTATTCAGAAAAGAGAAGACTGATCACGTGGACTAGAATTTCTTGGATAATGTTTTGGCTAAGAATGGGTTTGGGTATAAATGGAGATCATGGATGTGGAGTTGTGTTCGATCGGTCAGGTATTCTATTTTGGTGAACGAGAGACCTAGAGGCGTGATTTGGGCTTCAAGAGGGCTTCGACAGGGGGACCCCCTCTCACCCTTCCTGTTTTTGCTTGTGGTGGATGTTTTAAGCAGGATTATGTCTCGAGGGGTTGAGTGTAGGGCCCTTGAGGGTTTTTAGGTCGGGAACGATAATATGCCCTTGTCTCATCTCCAGTTTGCTGACGATACTATCTTTTTTTTCTCCGGTAAGGAAGAGTCGTTCTTCACTTTGAATAACTTGTTAACTTTCTTCGAAGCCATTTCTGGGTTGAAGATTAATAGGGACAAATGTCAATTGTTGGGTGTGAATTGTGAGCCTGGGAAGTTAGAAAGGTGGGCTGCCGTGGTCGGGTGTGGAGTTGGGTCGTTTCCTTCTTCGTACCTTGGTCTCCCCCTCGAGCACAACCCTAAGTCTATTTCATTTTGGGATCCTGTTGTGGGGAAGGTTCGCAAGAGGCTCTCATCTTGGAAGAGGAGTTTCTTTTCGAAAGGGGGTAGATTAACGCTTATTCAATTTGTCTTGAGTGGGATCCCCACCTATTTCCTTTCTCTCTTCAGAGTTCCTTTATCAGTTTGTAAGGGTCTGGAGAAGCTTATGAGAGATTTCCTTTGGGAGGGTGTCGAGGAGGGGAAAGGGGCTCACCTTCTTAATTGGGAGGAGGTGACTAAACCTGTGGATCTTGGGGGGTTAGGTATAGGTAACTTGAGATCTCGTAACAAAGCCCTGTTGGCGAAGTGGTTATGGCATTTTCATCTTGACTCTTCTTCCCTCTGGCATAAGGTCATCGTGAGTAAGTATGGGTCGTCCCCTTTCAAGTGGACTGCGTGTGGAGGTCGAAGCACATCTAGGAACCCTTGGAAAGGCATTTCTGAGGAATACCCCTTCTTTTCTAGCTTCGTTCATTGTTCTGTGGGGGATGGGAGGGATACTTTTTTCTGGGAAGATAATTGGCTAGGGGATAAACCTCTTTGCTCTGTGTTTCCTCGTCTTTACCATTTATCTTTAATGAAGAGTCATTCGGTGGCTGAGGTGTTATCTCATCCTGAGTTTTGTCCCTCTCCTTCGTTGGGCTTCCGCCGTCCTTTGTCCGATAGGGAAACGGCGGATGTTGTTGACCTCCTTTCTTTGTTGGGTGAGTTTTGTTGTGTTTCGGGGAGGAGGGATGTTCGGTGTTGGAGTCCTACTCCGTCTACCGATTTTTCGTGTAGGTCATTTTTTCTTTGCCTTGTTAATCCCTCTCCACCCTTTTCCTCGGGGGAGTCAGTCTTTGCCTCACTATGGAGGGTGAAAATTCCTAAGAAGGTTAAGTTTTTTGTCTGGCAGGTTCTGCACGGGAGAATTAACACCTTAGATAAGGTGGCGAGGAAAATGCCTTCCTTAGTGGGGTCGTGGTGTTGCATTTTGTGTAGGAGGTCTGCCGAGATATTGATCATGTGCTTTGGAGTTGTGAGGTCGCTTACGAGGTGTGGAGCCGTTTCTTGGAGGAGTTTGGCCTTGTTATTGCTAGACCGAGGGGTTGTCGTGAGATGGTCGAGGAGTTCATCCGTTTTCCTCCTTTTCGGGGGAGAAGAAAGTTCTTGTGGCAGGCAGGGGTGCGTGCTATCTTGTGGTGGCTTTGGGGGGAGAGAAACAACAGAATCTTTCGTGGGATTGAGAGATCGTCTTGTGATGTGTGGTCCCTAATTAGATTCTCTGTTTCTCTTTGGGCTTCTGTGACCAAGCCCTTTTGTAATTATTCTCTTGGTCTTATTTTGCTTGACTGGAGGCCCTTCTTGTAGGTCGTCTTCCCTTTTTTTGTGAGCTCTACTTTTTGAATGCCCTTGTATTCTTTCATTTTTTCTCAATGAAAGCTCGGTTTATTCTCAAATATATATATATATATATTTATGTATTCCCTATCTTCCTACGACAAAACAAATAGCTTATGTGTTAACAAAGGGGCTCCCAAAGTACAATTTGACAAGATGATCAACAAGCTGGCAATGGAAGATATTTTTAAACCAGCTTGAGGGGGAGTGTTGGTTATTTCCTTTTTTGTTAATAAGTATTTTCTGTATTTTGTATTAATTGTATTATATGTGTTAGAAGATTATTTTCCTTTTCTGTAATTGGGTGTTTCTTCTATTTAAGAAGCCCTTTTTCTCATTGTAAAGAATAAGAAATTTATTCTCCTCTTGATATTTTATACAATAACCTTGTACACGCTGGTCACCAAACAGATGGGTCTAAAATCCTTAACTTTCGTGACCTTGTCCTTCTTGGGAATAAGGCAAACAAATGTCTCCCCCAAGGTATTGTCAATAATGCCTCTTTCATAGAACTCGCTAAAAACTCTCCAAAGATCCTCCTTAACCCCCTCCCAATTATCTTGGAAAAAAGCCAAGGAAAAACCATCCGGCCCAGCGCCTTGTTCCTATCACACTCAAAAACCACTCTTCTAATCTCGTCCATAGTAAAAGGAGCATCCAATGAGGCTTTATCCTCCGTAGAGATAGGAGACCAGTTCACACCCCCTACAAAAGGTCTAGGACCAACAACGGGACCATACAAAGAAGAGAAAAACGAATGTGTTGTGTGTGTGTATGTGACCAGTAAATACATTCATTTTTATCATCACGAGAAATCTTATCATTTGACCGACAAGGATGGAAGTGAGGAAGTCTACAGTCTACTGCTCTTTTAGACAGAATGTGTGGTGTGTGTGTATGTGAGTATACGAGACGTCAGACATTAACATACATAGAAATCCTATTTGAAACTGACCATAGCAAAAGTTTGGAGCAGAGAATCACATTTTTCCTCCGTCGCAATCAAGAAGTCCAAAACCTCGTGCATTCTGGAATCCATTGCATCACATAAGGCTTCAGCATCTTTTAGTTCGGTGAGGAAGGCATGTCTTTCTCCCTCAGCAGAAGCTAGGCTCTCGCTAAGCCTTTCTGCGGTTTCAAAGTCTTCGGCTTCGCAGGCTTCCTCCAACTGCTTTTCAAGATTGGAGTACCTGTCTGATGAAATTTTTAGATTATCCATAATTTTGCGTCTCCGTTGGATAACATCCTTCCTGGAGGCAGATACAGAGGCGACTGAGTTACGAGCACGACTCAGGTTCTTAGAGATCTGAATCCTGACTTGCTCCAATTTTAACTCGGGTGAATTGTACACTTCAGCCTCAACGCTTCTTTCTTTATGTCGATTAGCATCTTGTTGGTTTGGACGTCCCGTTATGTCATCTTCTTGAGATACAAAATCAGTGGATTCCATGCTGTCTACCGAAGAACCATGAGAGCTTAAAGTCTGTGGTGGAGAAGCAGATGGTTGGATCTGAGATAAAGTATCAGGGTCCTGGTCATCGTCATCATCGCCATGAGTGTGATTATTGAACTGCGGAGAATGAAGATCGGGAGCGGGATTTGGGGTATGGGCACCTCTGCCATAGCCAATTCGCAAGCCAGGTCTCCTTTTCCTTCTTGAAATCTGTCGAGAGACTGAGACGACTCCTCGGTCTCTATCTGTTGCTTCTCCTTCAGCCGAACCAGGGGTTTTCACAATTGTGGTAACTTGAGGAGGATCAGTGATCTGGAGCGAATTCTGGTCTAACTGGGTTTGAGTTTGGTGTTTAGCTTGGTCCTTATGCATGGAATTGGAAGTGACGAGCGTGAGGTCGGAAAAGAGGTCCTCGTCAAGAGGTTCAGAAAGATGAAAAGCTGAAGTACTGGCAGTAGTGGTAGCTTTATCAGCAGTGGAATTTGGGGGATGAGGCTGATTAGAGATATTTGGACCAGGATGATCACTATCTTGATCTTCGGGAGTGGGAAGGATTTGGATTCGGTACTCGGAAGGGTCGAAGAGTACCATTCCTTCAAAGAGAGAATCATTCTCATTTTCATCCTTTATCTGATTATTCAGTTCCACGTCCATGACCTCCTACACTACTTTCTTCAATTCCAGAAAGGCGATCAGTGCGTCTCTCCGCTCCTCTGCGTAACCCTAGCACCCACTCGAAGTCTAATTATGATAGTTCTCTTGTTGGTACTTTCGGCAAGTTCTTTCACGCTTGAGATCAGAGTAGACAATCTGTTTCTTTCATAGACAACTAACATCTAATCGGACATTTGGCGCGTAAGAATTGTTAAGAGGGTGTTTGGTTCCCTGGTTTGGAAGTGGGAAGTATGAGTTTGTTTAAACAAACTTATGTTTGGTTGGCAGTTTTGTTAACCCAGGTTTGCTACAGTACATATTATTCTACCCTCCAGGTTTGCTACAGTACTTTACCTTACTCACCAGGTTTGTTACAGTACTTTACCTTACTCACCAGGTTTGCTACAGTACTTTATTCATACTCCCCAAGTTTGCTACAGGGGTTTGCTACAGTACATATGCATTAGATTTTTAATAAAAATATATTAGTTAAATAAAAATAATTAATTAATGATAAATTTATAATAAATAAATAAATTTAGTTCAAATTTAAAATAGTAATAGTTAATTCATAAACCGATATGTCGGCTTTGTTATACTTCATTTTTTAAAGCAATTATAATGATAAATTTATAAGAATGAATTTCTTTGTATTTTGTTCCTACATTGATAGAAAAAAAACAATTACAAAACTAACTAAATATTTGTTTTACAAAATAATTATTCAAAAAGTGTTCAAATTAGCAATAATATTAAAAAAAATAAATTAAAAAGTGATCATAATTTATAAGAAACTTATTGTTATATTTTAAAATTTTTATTAACATATAAATTATAATAAAAATTATTTTATTATAAATTCCAAACCAGACACGTTATATAAACCTAAATTTAATTTGTCAATTTCCATTTGATAAAAAAAAAAGTTAATTTCTCTAAATCCACAACTTTCCTAAACTCATTTTCTTGTGAAAATGTAAAAATCATGTTATCATAGTCAATTAAAGACATAATATTTGTAAAATTAATTAATTAAACTATTTTGGTTAATGTATCTTGAAGTTAATAGCTTTTAAAATAATATTATTTAAAATACTTTAACTTTATAACCTTATGTATTAGTTAATATAGAAAGTTAAGTTCAATAGTAATTTTGATGATAAGTAGTAAATAATTTTTCTTAGCACAACAAGTTATAAATCATTAAATAAACAATTGATAACATTTTCTTATGGTTAATTTTATGTTAGATATATTTGCATAAAAAATTTTGTTTATATTTGTTCACACTTTGGTAAATAGTCTGAAATATTTTCATGAACAATTAAATATTTATTCTATAAAATAATTATTGGAAGAAAATTGAGTGGACAAATGTATTAAAAATATTTTATTTATTATTAAAATAATACTCTCTAATTTCATCATAAAAGTTACATTTTATATATAATTTAGTATATAGTTTTTATTACTTTAATTAAATAATTTCTATTATTTATACAAATTTTAAATGTACCAACCAAATACACTTTTAATAAACTCAGGTTTAACAAATTAAAATTCAAACACAAACTTAACAAACCCAAACTTGCACCATCCAAACACTGGTTTAACAAACTCATACTTAACAAACCTATTTTGTGTACCATCCAAACACAGACTTAACAAACTCATACTTAACAACCCCAGGTTTAATAAACTCAGGCTTAACAAACCACCCAAACCTGCGAACCAAACGACCCCTAAGAGAGTTAAATTGTCTATGAGATAATATGTCTGTATTTGAGATGCATAGTTGAGTTGAGTCAGCTCTGTTTGAGATGCAGAATTGAGTTATTAAATCAAGGTTATCTAGTGAAGTTTTTTGTGAACTAAATAAATCTGATTTTTTGTTAGCTCTTTTTGCTGGCTTTTTTTTTTCCACCCATTCAATTACAAACACATTTTTTCCAATTTTTTAACACTCAATTATGATATCAATTTCAAAGTGACAATATATTTTAACATTAGTGAAATGTATAAGTGGAATATTTAAATGAGATCTTTATTGTGATTTTTTTCAATTACTAATAATGTCTTCATTATGAAGGAGATTTTTTTTAGCACACATTGACCATTACTTATTTATTTTTTATTATTATGTTTTTCTTTTTGCGAGGGACCATTGTTTATTTACATTTGTTTAAACACATGCATTGAATTGAACATCTTTGAAAAAGAGAATGCTAATATTTTACTTTTTCAAGATGTCAAAAAAATGACAATATATTTCAACATTGGTGTCATGTATTAGTGGAATATTCACAAAATAATAGTAGGTCATCAAGGGCCTATTTACATGATTCACAAAAGTTCACAAAAAAAATAATTATGGTTCACAAAATATAAGTAATGGCCAACACTAGGATGAATTCATAAGTTCAAAAAAGGTTATTGGAGCAAAAAGGAAGGCTATCCAGTCCAATCCAGGAGACGCATGCAATACCTCTTCCTCGACTGGGGTGGGACCTGCAAGAAACAGTTTGTCTTCCTTGCGTCGTGCAGCCTCCAATTCATACTTCTCCTTCTGCCATGATAGAAGTGTATGCATGTGAGTCATTTGCATATCCATGGCTATCCACACAACATCAAGGATTTTAGATTGAAAGGACGATTTTTTTCTCTTGTTGCCGCTTCCTCTAGAAGACATGCCAGATGGAGTACACCTACTAGTTGGGGTATTTGGCAACTCTTCCTCCCCTACATCCCTGGTGCATGGGTTCTCTATTGGTCGTTGCTCTGGGCCGAATAAGTCTTGTGATCCCAATCGGATCTTCTCCTCCATTTGTTCTGCAACGTTGGAGGTCATCTCCATGGGGTTCCTGCGCCTATCCCCATAGCTTTATCCTTCCCAAAAACAAATGATAAATCATCATAGCGCAGGAATGGCTTGTTCCTCATCCCCTTGGCATTTGGATGGCCCTACATGTGAACGGAGAGTATATGAATATGCATAGAAGAATGATGACAATATGTTACAATGATAAGATCTTACCCTACCCGTGCATCAAATATCTCCTTCTCTGCCTCAACACATTTAAATTCTTCGTTCCAGCCAAATCCATTGCAAGCATTACTCAACATCTCCACAACAGTCGTGTATTGCTTTTTTAAAGCTCTCACCTTGCATTCTATAGTATTCTGGCTTATAGAAGAATTTGGTAATTTCTCCGCTAGCACCCGCTAAAGATGCTGTAGATACCCAGGCCTGAAGGTCCCGTTCTCAGATCGCCAACCACTCTCTACTAATGCTATCAATGACTCCACCAACTTCGCATCCTCGACCTTAGTCCAGGTGTGTTTCAAGTTTTTCGATATACTTGCCATTATGCTACATGCATGCGTATATCCAAATAATGTTACATTCATAACAAAAAAAATCGATTTGAGTTTACGTATAGTAGAAAACACATTAGTTATATTACTGTATAACTCATAAATACAAGAAGAAAGAAATGAGAAAGCTGTCCATGACTAAAATACAACATAAAACATCTTAAAAAACACAGAATACATGTTAACAAATAAGTTTGTGTTCAATAGAGACATAATAATTACTGGATTAGTAAAGTCATCATAATTGTTCCCAAGCTTCAAACATTTTCTCTGCCAAGTCATCCCTAAATTGGGTCCATCTTTCAGAGCTTTTGATGAATTGTATATTGTCCCCTCCACTACCATTGGACCTAGAGTCGACTTCCTCGTCTTCATCCGACATTACAGTTGGACCCATCTCTCTAGTGATGAGGTTATGAATGAGGCAACATGTTGTTATTGTTCGGCATTATATATGAACCTGGTAGAATGACTTCTCCCGAAGAATGGCCCATCTCCCATTCAACACACCAAATGCTCTCTCGATGACGTTCCTTGCCGAAGAGTGCTTC
This sequence comes from Trichosanthes truncata, assembly GCA_033996785.1. NCBI lineage: Eukaryota > Viridiplantae > Streptophyta > Magnoliopsida > Cucurbitales > Cucurbitaceae > Trichosanthes > Trichosanthes truncata. The sequence goes on along the minus strand of JAWPNB010000009.1, from coordinate 222,953 downwards.
ATATTGAAAAATTTCCTTGGAGTAGTGGGTGCATTCTCTGTGCCACGCCATTCTGAAAGATGCTACCGTTCTCTGCTATATGGTGTAAGGAATCCCTCAGCATTAGGGTACCCAGCATCACACAGGTAGTAGTATCTTGTATTAGGTACCACTGGTTAATTGATAAGCTTAATTGTTTTTACATATTAATAGTTAACAATGTTTATGGTATACCCCTAGGAACCTTGAAGCCGTTAGGTCGAGAGATTGCATCCCTAAGAACCCTAGAATTTGCCGTCAACCCTTCCCATCCTAGCATGACGAATATGAACTCTTCGTTTAGGGAATAAACTCCAAGTACGTTCGTTGCAACTTCACATTTCCTCGTCCTATATCGAGGTAGATCGGCGACATTGACATAAACTTTGATGTACGTGCCATCTAAAGCACCTAGACAATTCTGTTTGGAATTAAGACATCGTAGTCACATTAATTATGTCATTAAGTATGTGCCTTTTATCCATGACCCTAAATGGATATATTTAATTTTCCAATACCTCAAACCATTTTCATTAATCATCAGTGCATGTGTTGGTGATTAGCTCTGGTGCTTTCAACAACACATCGTGAAGTTGCAATACTGCATTGAGCACGGAGTTGAAGTGTCTGGAAACCGTCTCACCGGACCTCGCAAATTGCTTGCGAATTACTCGATTCTTAACATCGTGTGCTAGTACGTGCATGAACATAGCCACCATCTCCTCGATATCAACACATTGGGTGGGTACCAAACTGCTGGTGGTCCTAAGCATATTATAGAGGATCGCAAAAGTCCTCTATCCATCCTCGTGCTTTCACGACAACACAAGTCATTCTCGAAAATGAGGCAGAAGAAATTCAACTGCCTAATTTGGTGTCGAGCGTACGACGATTGGTTCTCTAATCTTCGATAATCATTAAGTATGATGCCTAGATCTATCAACAATTGTCTTTGAGATGTGGTAATGATTGTGAGGGTAGTAAATAACTCTTCAACAATTTCCATCTTGCAGAGGAATAAAAGGGAGGGAATGATAATTGATCCTGAAACATAAATGTGCCATTTGTTATTTTTAACTACATCCATTGTAGTGTACGATAAACGTATCACTGAAGTCCTATTAAGAGAATCCCTATATACATAAAGATCATTTCGGCAAAAAAAATGAATAATAAAACTATAGTACTATTACACTGTCCTACATGAACATTAATAATAGAAGACATATTGTGTGTAACTCCACTAGACACGACCGCAACTGGCAGGTCATTATTTGGTACCATAAACTGGGTATATGCATGCTCTGCTTCTGCAAAAGTTGCATATGATTGGTGAATCGCTCCCCTATATTCATGAACTTGTCTATAGCACTCATGCCAGGTCATGTAAATCCCTAGGTTACGACCAACGAATACCACGTAGAACTTCGTTTTACCCATAATCCTAAAGTCAAAGTGTACGCAGTTAACCTTCATATCATCGATAGAGCATATCTATACATTTTTAATACCTAATTAGAGTATATTTAGTCTTATTAGGTAAATATACTCATACCTTGAATAATTATCAACTAGAGTGATGAAATATTCATAACCACCTTTGACTTTTACATTTACCAGACCATTTGGGTCAGAAAGTGTAAGCTTAAAATGTTCTTTGGCCTTGTATCTCTTTCTAATAACACTTATTAATTATCTTGCATGATAGACAATATCTATAGAAAGATAAAATGTTTAACTCTAATTTTTAGAGAATCATCTCTTACTAGTTTTTAATTTATTCAAGTTGATGTGAATCAACTTTAACTGCCAAAGACAAGTATCATCTTTGGAAGAAAACAATTTATTTTTCTATTCTAGATTCAATAGTCCTGAATATTTCATTATTGTGTGTTATTGTATATATTAACATTTTAACACATACAAATTGTTTTTAATTTTAGCTGAATATATTTTCAAACAATTTTAAAAATATAAGCTTCATTACTTGCAAAATTCATACTATATGAATTTCTAGTAATAAAATCACATAAATCTAATTTCTCTTAAGGTATTAAAAATATCATATTCAGTATTAAGTAACAATTATTACTTAATGACATATTAATATCTCCCACTAAACCAACTGGGATGAAATAAATACACCCACAAAATCAAATTAATATACCAAAATATACCCAACATATGAAATAAATACACTCACAAAATCAATTTCATTACAATGATTGAATAGAACGTTGACACACAACAAATAATAGATTCATAAATGATGCTCGAGATAGGTGAATCGTCGTCTTCTTCTCAGTTGGTTTCTTCCTCTAACGTCGCCGCCGCCATTACTATGTCTCCTATAGGTAGCGTTGAATTTACCACTGACAATAATGGTTTAGAGAAGGTGATTCTCCGTGGCCCCCGTCACAGTTCCACTGAGGTACTGAACCATCGCCCAGTATTGCATTATGTGCCCTCGCTCTTTCTGGTTTGAATCTTCCACTACAATCTGAGTTCAAGAGCGATTTTCTTGCATACTTTCTCTGGTTTGAAATTGCCAAATGTACTTCAAGAATGATTTCATGCATGCTTGGTTTGAATCTACCATTGCAATCGAGTTCAACAAAATATTGGGGGCATGATTTTAGATGAAAGAGAATTTTAGACTACAATTTTGGGAGATTTTAGGAGATTTGAAAGGAGATTATTCTTCTACCAGAATAAAATGATTATGTTTTCCTAATAGATAGAAGGGTTTTATTGTAATTTAGTTGGATTTTTTGTGTTATAAACTATGGTCACCAAACATGTGTATAAATAATAGTGAAGTTGGACAAAATTGAAAATATGGTTCATTATGAAGCCTATCTATGTAGTTACCACTTTCTTATCTCATAGGCTAAATTAACTCTGTACTCCATTTAAATAACACCCTTGAACTTTAAAAAGTTGCTATTCTTCTTCATTTCTCTCTATAAATTCTTCCTCTATGAAAATTAATAAGAAGCTTTGCTTATAAAGGCTATGTGCAACAAAATACGAGTTCAATGTATTTCGTATTTGTACTTTCATAATAAGAAAATAATTTAAAGTAAGAAGTAAATAAAATAAAAGTTCTCCCATTACAAATGACGTTTACATTTTACCATCCGTTCATGGTCTTACAACTAATATCTTAGCATAAATAATGTGAAGAAAAAAATAAATAAATATACATACATATAAACGTATAAATATAAATGTAAACAAGAAAAATATAACTGGACGGACAAGGTTTCTACAAGAGCATATAATATCTAAAATTGATCGGTGCAAGGACCAGGATACGGATAAGTCTACACTCTAGACACAACATAAACAATGCAATGACCTAAAAAAACGAAGTGAAATTTATCCTTTAGTCTCACCGAGTTCAATATCCTTGACAGGTTTGGATTCCATTCCGTCCTTCAGAAGTCTAATTTCCTCTTCCGTCAGGCTATTTTTCACATTGATATTAGTCTTCATACTAGTTTGCTTCTCAACCTCCACAGCCCAACTATAAATGACCATACCAACAACTGCTAAAATCATGCCTGATATATTTTTCAAAGTCAGTTCTGAATCAAAGAGCAGCCACCCCAATGTGAGAACACATACTGTTTTCATGTGACCTAACACCTGGAAGGAGACAGCTGAGAAACGCCCAATGCACAGGTATTGACTGACATTGCAGAACACAGCAAGAGCGCATGAAAGGAGGATGAACAACTGCAAATATGTACCATCGCCAGAAATTAGTTCAAAATTGCGTAGATAAATGAATTGGCTAGAGTGATGCTGGAAAACGCCTAGTACTTACAATGGCACCAGAAGACATTTTATAGTTCAGTAGAGATTTGTCACTAAGGTAGTAATCAATAAATGGACCGAGAACCAGGAGAGAGAGGGCTTGAATAGGTGCTGTCTTGCTCAGCAATTCAAAAGATCCAATGGAGTACTTCTTTTGTAGTGAACCTATAGTCTGTTGCAAGAATATACTTTAGAGATGAGAGTATTATAACAACTGCTGTAACTGCATCGTTGTTGTTATTATTATTTCAGAGTAGAGAAAAGTACTCTTCAACAAGTAAAATACCATGCAAGGTTAACAGAGAAAAGTATTCTTTTACAGGCAAAACATGTCAAAGGTGTGTAGGGAAGAAAGTAAAGCTTTCTTCTGGCCACTAAGGCTCGACCTAGCCTGACCGTAAGCTGATCAGACAGAACACTAAAGTTCAGTTCCTTCAGAATCCAACATAACCTCAAAATTCTTAAAATATAATCATGGTAAAGAAATCACAAGGTTTGAGGATTAAAGGGAGAACATTAAGAAAAAAGAAGCAACACAATTTCCTCGAGGAAAAAATGAAAAATACATAGATGCACCAAACTCTGATGCTGGTTAGTGAAGTAATTCCAAATTAGAAATTAAACTTCAAAAAGTTTCTCCATCTTGTCTGACCATGAGATAGTTATATTTAGTTATTATTCCCAGAATGTATTTATCAAAAACAACCTCCATTAAAAAAAAAAATCATGACGTCCAATTGCTATTTCTGATATGATATTTTAATAAATATTGCAACAGGATTTCCTAGAGAGGAGCCCAAGGGTCTCTCACTCAAGGTCGTTAGATTGAAACCAGTGGCCCATAACCTTCAGAATCCAAGACAGTCTCATAGAAACTATTAAAGGTTCAAGTTTCTACTTTTTCTGCTTTGCTTCTTTCAGCGGGATAAACAAAGAGGAAAAAGAAAGAAAAACAGTCACACCCTTGCTGCGAGAGGGAGAGAGTAAAAAACAAGAACCAATTGATCAACATATACATACAGTACAAGGAGTAAAGGCTAAACTGGGGACAAAGAATTCAGCCAAGTAGATAGGTGAAGAAGTACTCACAATTTGCTGCAAAGATGTTGACAAAACGGCTATGCATGCACATAAAAAACCTTTGAGATTAACTTTAACATCAGTGACAGTGCAAACTCCCACACCAATTACTACTACTACAACAGCAATTTTAACTTCTTTTGAGTAGTGCTTGTTATGAAGGATCCACTCCATCACACAAACCACAGGGATCATACTGAGTTTTGAGATCTGAAACAAAAATATTCTCCAATCAATTGAAAATTAAGAAAGGAAAGTGACCAGAATAGAGAGTGATATTGCATGAATACACAATTAGATTGCCATTCTTTAACTTTTCATACCCGATGCATTCTTATAAACTAAATTAAAGTGCAAAGGTTCTCAAGATAGTCATATGGTAACCAAGGAAGTAATCTTCTTAGTAAGTTCTTACTTGGTAGAATCCCACTGAGTTCAACATGAGACTAAAGTTCATTCCCGTGATAGACATATTTGCGACAATAGAAAACCAAAAGAGCTCCCACAAAGGAACATGCTTTGATGAGGAATAACCAGTGGCATTTGAGACCAGACCAACTAGTGCAGTCACCGCAAAGTGGAACCCAGTCAAAGTTGTGGCTGAAAAGGCAAAGACTTTAAATAAGTTAAGAAGTACTATATTTAATTAGTTGGAAGGTAACAAGCATTACAGAACAAGGATCTGCAGAAAATTTCAAGATGAAAACGTTGGTTAACTAAAGCATAGAGAACTGTCCCATGCTTGCAAGTGTGAGCGATAAAACGTCACTTGCAATATGACAATGGGGTAAAAAATTTGCCTACAAGTGTAAAATCGTCATTGAGCGTAGATACGAGATGTGAAATTCCATCGCAACCAAGAGAACAGATCCTTAATTTTTCGCATTACATGAGATGAAACGAGAGTGAAGTTAAGAGAAGACACATGGATAGGATTTAGATCGGTGAAAAACGAAAATTGCCACAATGAGTTTAAAAAAATTATAATAAAAATATTTTAAAAAAAGTGCATAATTTTGCAATCAGAGATCTACAGGCGAACTCTGCGAGGAACTGGAAGATGAGAGAGTAAGAAGGATAAGATTCAGTGACTCACCGAAACTGAAAGCATAACCACTGGCAGACATGAGCTGCTTGTTGGCCATGATAATCCCGACTGAGCTGATGATATTCATTGCCCACGCCCCAACATCCGATACCGCCGATGATTTCTTCTCACCCTCCATGTCTCCTTTTTCTTTCTCTCTCTTTCAAATAAACTTAAAGTCGCAAAATAACTGAATGAGAGAAAACGAAAAGGAAGAGATTGGAGGGACGGAGAGAGGAATTGAAGGACCCTCCAAACAACAGATGCCCAGATCGGATCTTAAAATGTGTTTACAGATAAGTGAATGTAAAAGACGACGGAAAGACAGGCAAGACAACAATAGGGAGGCAAAACAATAAAATTTTAAAAGAAGGGAAAAAAAAAAAAAAAAGAATATGAAGGGGGGAGTGGTTACAAGAAATAGAAGGTCCGGGTTCTTTGAGGTATCTTTCCTTTTCCTCCCAGTTCCTGTTAGTCGAGTCTCAGACCTCCAAGTCCAATTCCCTATTCCGCTCCGTCCCCGCTGGGCTCCTCTTTCACAGGTCGTAATTGGTGCAAATTTCCTTTTATCAATTATACTCTCTTTTTTTTTTTGTTTTGTTTTGTTTTTTTGAATTATCAGATCCACCCAACCCATACCGTATGAGCGATCTGTGACGGCGAGGAGGCGTACGTACACGTCGCATGGGACTTTTCACGTTTCCTTTCACTCCTCAGTCATTATTTTTTTTTATTTAAAAAAAAAAAGCCTCCGACGTTTCATTAATTTCATACTAAATGTGAGGTAGAAATTGTAATGCTTATATAGAATAAGGTCAAAATTACAACATTGATACAAATTTAAGATAAAAATTGTAACATTTATCAAAGTATGAAGATTAATTTGATAGTCAATTCAAGCATAATTTAATAGATAAAACACCAATTACCATTATAGAGATCGATGACTCAATCCCTCCACCATACGATTGTTGAACTAAAGAAAAGGAAAAAAGAAAACCAATTTGATGAATTGAAAGTTTAGTGTAAAAAAATTGATACACCTTATCAGGTTCATAAGTAATTTTTGATTTTTTTTTTCTTAAGTAGGTGTGATTTTTCTTCTTTTAATTAATTGAATGTGGGTGGAATATCCAAACTTCAAACTTATGGAAAGTGCATCTTATTCATTAAACTATGAACGAACTTTATAATATGCCTATTTGTTTAAATATTTTTTTGAGTTCAACAATATGTAGGGGGTGATGATTCACATCTCTATCCTTTGAGTCGAGAATATAATATTTTAGCCAATTAATCTATGCTCAAGTTGACCAGAACGTTTGGGTTAAAACCATAGAAATATACTTTTCATAGGATTCTGTAATTCATCATATTATTTCTTCAAATTTCAAGCTTCTACAATTGAATGTTGAACTAAAAAAGAAACTAATTCGTTCGATTTATTGGCCGGACTTGACTTATTGCGCGGTTAAATTTCAGAATTTTGTAGTTTAATTGACTTGAACTTTGTTGTTTGGTTAGATAATTCAAAGGAATTTTGAAAATTCTAAAAATATTTAAAAGCATTTAAAAATATTTGAAAAAAAATCCATTTATATCTCTAAACTAATAATTGTATCAATTTAAACCCTAAACTTTCATAAGTGAATCACTTTAGACCCTCTATTAAAATTTCTTTTTAAAACCATAACTTTTACACATGTAATAAGGCTTCTTTAAAAGTAGGGATTAACGTAAATTAGAGAAAAATGATGGAACTTATAATAGCAATTTTTCATTAATATGAGCGATTTTTCATCTTCTCGTCTTCCTCTATTTTTATCTACTTATTTAGAAAGAATTACGTGATAATTTTTCTTGCTACTTCGTGAAGACTTTGGGAGAAGGATAATTTTACTTAAGTGATTTTGAGTTGATTTTAAATAAAATCATGTGAAAATAACTATGAATCACTAACGAAAGATCTAAATTGATTCATTTATGAAAGTTGATGGTTTAATTTGATACAATTATTAGTTTGTGATTTTAATTGATACAACTTCCAAAGTTTAGGGGTATAAATTGATTTTTGCCAAAAATATTTTTATAATCACTTAATTAGAACTTCTCTAGTGGCTATAGAACAAATACTTCATCTAAAAATGCATTTTTCACAAGTCATCCCAAACCAACTATTAATAGTTAAATTTTGAATGATTTCTTTATTGAGTCATGGTGAATTTCTAATTCAAGTTTAAGGAAATAATAATTTTACTACTTATTTAAATTTAGGGTTCAATTTGATAAAAATTGTAAGTTTGAGACTATTCAAAGTTTAAAAGGAAAAAAGAATTTCTCTAAAACTAACTATACAAGAAATTTGGGTCGAATATTCGAAGTTATTAGAAATTAAATCCTCTTAAGTTTCTCCAACATAACACCAATATGTAGTTTATCAAGTATGAGGTTTTGAATTTGCAAAAAAGAAAAACATTATTTGTAATATATAGATTGAAATAGAAACTTTAATAAATGTTAAAATGTGTAATTCAATCATATTACATTTTATCCGAACATTTAATATTAGCAAAAATACCAATGAAGTGTTTTTATCTCAAAATTATTAAGAATTTTTTTTTCCTTCCCATTGTTCGCAATGTATCTAAATTAACCCTAACCACATATACTAGAAGGTACTTCAAAATAGGGTTAACTACATGAATGACATATTTGGAATCAAATTTTACACAAATGGAACGTTTTGTTATTAATATTGGCTTTGTCACTTTTCAAGCCAAATAGAAGCCAAATCTAGAGCAATATTACTCATTTACTCCTCTATTTATTGCTCTCTCTCTATATATAAAATAAAAATAAAATATATGGATACTTTCCATAAACGTTGAAACCTATATCAATTCCCTCCAAACACCATTAATTTTGTATAAGAAATAAAATAGATCAAAGATTTTTACGATTTTCCTCCTAAAATCTAAGGATTTTAAAAACTAGACAACCCTTTCCATTATCAACGGTTTCATTCTTCATACGTAGGATGTATATATATTATATATCTGAGAATATAGTAGGGGTATATATAATATATATCTGAGAATATAATAGGAGTATCACGTCATCCCAAACATATAAAATGATTACATGGTGATGTATATATTATATACCTCAACATATATATGTATGGCTACAACATACAACACGGTATATATTTAGGAACCCATTGAACATTATATATTACATACATTATGCATAAAATGGATAGATCATGTTATGACATTATAGCTATATATTGTAAGGTTATCTCAAAATTAATACGATTATTACCAATACAAAATATATGACGATTATTTACCTATGTTTATATAATATATATCTGTAAATATAACTATACTTATTGCCTACATAAAATATAATAGAATTATATACATACGTATATATAATATACTTCTATGTAAAGGAACTATCCATACTGCTTTATTTAGTCTAAAATATAAGATTTAAATAAAAAAACCAAATGAAAAACAAAGAAGAAGGAATAAGAGGAAGAATACTAGCTTACTCATTTTGGAGAACAAAAATCTGTACACGGCAATTAAACCCACAATCGGAGAAGAACGCCGGTGGAGAAGACCATCAATTAGAATAATGGAGCATTGTTATTAATGGTAACAAGAAATTCTAACCTAATTGGAATAGTAAAATATGGAAGAAAAAATATTTACTATTACAAAAAACTATATTCATGTAAGTAATGGTAACATTAATTACCTAAATTGAATGATTTAATTATGGAAACAATAAATGATAATTATAACAATATTATAAATATATGAAAAAATTGTAAGGGTACAAATGGAATAAATTGATCTCATAAATATGAGTCATGCTAGAGCCGATAATTTTTTTAAAATGAGACATTTATGAAATATATGGTTGAAAACGTGCTCTTTACCATAATTTTCCTTCAAAATACTATCAAACAGTTACACTTTACCCTTTCTTTTCTTGTTCTTTTTTCTTGGAAAGACCTTTCATTTTGAAGTTATAGTTTCAGTTCTATTTTTATAATTCACTTACTCGAAGTACAGAAAATTAACAAGAAGAAATTTGAAAAACTAAAGCAATTATTTTTTGAAGATAAAAAAACAACATAATTAATAGAGCAATCAGTAGAGATGGAATAATTTTTAATAAAAACAGGTTAAAATATCATTTTAGTCCATGTATTTTGAATTTCATTTTATTTTAGTCTTTGTACTTTTAATAAAGCTTAAAATTGGTTTATATTATTAGTTTATTATTAACTTTTCTAAAAAAAAATAGTCTTTATCAGTCTTCCATCTATACATTTTGGGAATATGTTTATATCGTGTCTTTTCTTTTATGAAAATTTTTATTATTATTTAACCAATTTCGATAAAAACTAATTTCAAACTAACGGTAAGGACTAATTTTAAAATTTATTAAAAGTACAAAGACTAAATTTAAACATTTGAAAGTATAAAGACTGAAATAGAATGTAACTCAAAGTACATGGACTAAAATGATATTTTAACCTAAAAACAAATAACTTAGGCCCTATTCGATAACTACTTAGTTCTTTATTTTTTATTTTTGAAAATTAAGCCTATAAATATTACTTATACTCATAGGTTTTCTTGTTTTGTTATCCACTTCTTACCTATGTTTTCAAAAACCAACCCAAGTTTTGAAACTAAAAAAAATAGTTTTCAAAAACTTGTTTTTGTTTTTAGAATTTGGCTAAGAATTCAAATATTTTCTTAAGAAAGATGAAAGTCATTGTAGAGAAATTATGAAAAAACAAGTATAATTTTCAAAAACTAAAAACCAAAAACCAAATGGTTATCATACGAGGCCTTAATAATATATCAACTTTTGTTAATCATTTATAACAAACTTTTTTTTTTTTTTTTACAAAAAGACCTAATTGAGAATTTATTTAGTACACTAATGGTAAATTTGAAAATTTATTAAAAAATAATAACTAAATTAAAATTTACTTAAAAGATTAGGGACTGTTTTATATATTTACCTGATTTATAAATAGCAGAACTGAAAACAGAAAAAGAAACAATAGTTTACATTTTTCAATGTAATTCCATTAATTTTTGATTAAATTACAAGTTTAGTCCTCAGTTTAAATTTGTGTCTATTTAATCATTGAACTTTAAAAATTGCCTAATAGGTCACTTAACTATCAATTTTGTGTCAAATAAGTCCCTACACTTTTAAAAATTATTTAATAAGTTTTTAAACATTCAATTTTGTGTCCAATAGGTTATTGAGTTATCAATTTTGTGTCTAATAGATTATTCACTTATTTGACATTTTTTAAAATTTACGAACTTACTAAACACAAAATTGAACGTTTAAGATCTTATTAAACATAAAATTCAATTTTATATCTAATAAATTAGTTAATTTTAATCTTTTTTGAATATATCAAAGACCTATTAGACACAAAATTAAAAGTTTGAGGACCAAGGATCTATTAGACCATTTTTTCAAGTAAGACATAAACTTTAAAGTTCAAGGACTAAATTTGTAATTTAACTTTTAATTTTCTTATAGTTTTAAAAATATTTCTTTCTATCAAATATAATAATCAATAGTAAAATACACTTTTGGTCCCTAGAATTTAAACTTAGTTTCTATTTAGTCTATAAGTTTTCAAAATTAACATTTTTTATCTTTAAGATTTGAATTTAATTTTTATTAGGTCCTTTAGATTTCATAAGTTACATTTTTGGTCATTGAGGTTTGAATTTGATTTCTAACTAGTCCCTAAAATTTGAAATTGACTTCTAATTGATCCTTGAGTATATAAAATAAAATGTATTTTCATAAATTGGTTTCTAATTAGTCCCTGAATATATAAAAATAAAATATATAAAAAAAATCAACTCATTTAAAAAAATACATATCATCAAGGTCTAGTTAGCATATGTTAACTACTATGTCATCATTCTAGTAGGTCAATTAACGTCAACTTTACCAGGGACCATTTAAAAACTAATTTCAAACTTCAAGAACTAATTAGAAATCAAATTCAAAATTTGAAAACCCAACATGTCACTTTTGAAACCTCATGGACCAAATGGAAACAAAATTTAAATCTCAAGAACTAAAAGTGTTAGTTTAAAAAACCCAAATATCAAATAGAAACTAAGTTCAAATCCCATGGACCAATAATTAAATCTAATTTTTAGGGGTGCACTGCAACTAACCTTTATTTATGATTTATTTAAAGAAATGGAAGAAATATTAATAGACACAGATAGAAGCTCTCTAAATAATTTTCAAACCAACCGTGAATTAGAAATAGTACACATAAAACTAGTGAAGTGTTTTTCAATTTGAGGAAATGTCAAATTGAAGAGCAAAATTTCCAATACCTGACTTATGAATGCCAACAAAATTAAAGAATTATTTATAAAGAGAAACTAAGGGTGAACCGAGGGTGTAGATGCTACGGGAAATAGTAGAAAATTTTTCAGACTGAAGCTAATGAAATAGCTTACATCGATGAAACTGGCACGTGGTGACTGGTGAAACGAAAACACAGTCCAATGTAATAAACAGTTCGAGAATCACCACCAAGCGGCCAACACAGCGGCTAGAATGATGAAAAGTTCCGACTACAGCCATTAATCTTTTAAATATATATCCACAACACACATCCCCCGAGTAAAGGGATGCGAGCTGCCTTCTAGCAAGATAATCCACACATACAAGCATATCTATAACCTTACAAATACAATATCCTACACGATACATACAAACATACATACTGACTCAATCCCTGCTGGATGATGGATGTCTTTGTGCACCTGGAGGTGCTGTTGGCCTGGGGAAGTAGTTATTAAAGTGTGCACCTGGAAAATTGGGAGCCTCCACATAGGGACTCTGTAGTACAATTGTTTTAGTTTTAAAAAGAAAATAAAGGAAACGGCTAATCGAGAAAGACGTACTATTAATACGAAACCAAACAAGGTGGTTACGAAGTAGCTCTAAAAGCGCAACAAATAGAATAATTACGATTTAGACTCCAATTTTTTTCTAATTAAATCGAGTTTATCCTTGTCACAATGCAAATTCCACTGCTACTTCAATTAATTTTTTATTGTATGGCTATATTAACCCCTAAATAGTTGAAAGTATAGCAAATATTAATATCCAAACTAATATAAATGTAGCAATTCCAGTTATTCGCGATGATGTAAATTAAATCTGTTAACGAGTATTACATGAATTGATTGAAGAGAAAAAGAAATAATTGTACCGCAAAAAAGAGTACATTACAAAGGGAGAAGATGAGTTATCAACAAACTGTAGTAGACAACAGCAAGACTCACATTGCAATACTTTTTACTTTTATATGTAAATGCAAAATTGATCAAGAAGAGTTTAGAGTCTAGGATTGCAACTTTTATATTTTGAAAATAGAAATTAAAATTCTCTTAATATTTAAAATAGATTCTTTTAGCTGTAGAGGTATCTCAAACACTACTACCGAAACACATACAGAAACAAGTGTACGTGTTTAAACAATTCCTAATATTTAATTAATTGCAATAATGCTATTAGAAATACTAATCTGATTAGTTTCTAAGCCTAATCTTTGGGCAGGGGAAGAAGGATCCCCTGGGGGGTAAGGATTATTAAACATTAACAAATGAATTTTTTGCAGGTAGATTTTAAGATTAGTCTCAGGAAAAGCTAGGCCTAAAAGTTCTTGGGAACTGGCAATTTTCCTTCCTTAATCAATATCATTTTCATTTTATTTATACTCCAATTTCTTATCCTTATCAAATTAAAATTAGTATTGAGATAAGCTTTGTTATAGCGCTTATATTAGTAAAGTTGTATTATTGTAAGTACCTTAGACATATCGTCATTTATTGTCTTTTTACTTTCTATTATTTAGGTTATTCTTGTACACTTATCTACCTATCTATCTATCTATCTATCTATCTATATATATATAGATGAGCAAAGTATAAAGAGATAATCTTTTCTCTATATTTCATTATGAGAAGAAAAGTGTTCTTAAATATAAGAAACACCCATTTATAAATAAAGAATAAATTTCCAGCAATATAATACAATAAATACAAATATACTATATAACTAAAAGGAAAATAATGAAAAATAACCAACACTCCCCCTCAAGCTGGTTTGAAGATTCCATTGCCAGCTTGTTAATCATCTTGTCAAATTGTAACTTAGGGAGCCCCTTTGTTAATACATCAACAATTTGCTCTAACGTAGGAAGGTAGGGAATGCAGATTACTCCTACATCAATCTTCTCCTTTATGAAGTGTTTATCAACCTTGATATGTTTTGTCCTATCATGAAGAACTAGATTATGAGCAAGGGAAATCGCTGCCTTGTTGTCACAATAAATACGCATTGGTGTCTTCTAAGAGAAGTTCAACTCTTCCAACAGTCTCTTTATCCATATGCCTTCACAAATACCATGGGCTAAGGCCCTAAACTCAGCTTCAGCACTATTTCTGGCCACTACACTTTGTTTTTTGCTTCGCCAGGTAACTAGGTTTCCTCCAACGAAGGAACAATAACCAGAAGTAGATATTCTATCTGTGGTGCTGCCTGCCCAATCTGCATCAGTATATACTTCAACATGCAGATGACCATGCTTCTTGAACAGTATCCCTTTTCCTGGAGTACCTTTTAAATATCTTAGAATTCTATAGACTGCTTTAAAGTGAGTCGGTCCTGAGGCATGCATAAACTGACTTACCATACTGTCTGCAAAGGCAATGTCAGGACGTGTGTGAGACAAGTAAATGAGTCTTCCCACAAGTCTCTGATATTTTTCTCTATCTTTTACCTCTTTTTCTGTTGCAATTTGCAATTTTAAATTGGGCTCGATGGGAGTTTCTGCTGTTCTGCAACCTAATAATCCAATCTCAAGTAAGTCAATGATATACTTCCTTTGATTGACAAGGATGCCATCTTTCGATCTAGCAAATTCCATTCCTAGGAAATATTTCAAGACTCCCAAGTCTTTGATTTGAAACTCATTAGCTAGTATTTCTTTCCTTCAAGGTAGTCAATCCTGCCTCATCATTCCCTGTAAGAATAATGTCATCAACATAAACTATTAGAATGACAATCTTGTCATTTCCAATGTGTTTATAGAAGATAGTATGATCTGCTTGACTTTGGAAGAATCCATAGCCTGTGACTGCTTTTCTAAACCTTTCAAACCACGCTCTGGGAGATTGTTTAAGGCCGTATAAAGATTTCTTTAACCTGCATACTTTGTTAATCCCGAGAACTTCCTCAAAACCAGGTGCTAAATTCATAAATACTTCTTCTTCGAGTTCCCCTTTGAGAAATGCATTCTTGACATCAAGTTGATAAATGGGCTAATCTGCATTGACAGCAATAGATAACAAAACTCTAATGGAGTTGATTTTAGCGACAGAAGCAAACGTTTCTTGATAATCAATTCCATAGGTTTGAGTAAAGTCTTTAGCAACAAGTCTGGCTTTGTATCTGTCAACACTACCATCGGCTTTGCACTTTATAGTAAACACCCATTTGCATCCTACTATTTTCTTATCCTTTGGTAATTCTACTATGTCCCATATATGATTTTGTTCAAGAGCATTCATCTCTTCCATAACTGCTAACTTCCAATTCAAATCATTTAGAGCCTCCTGTATATTCCTTGGAACAAACAAATTGGTTATCCTAGAGATAAATGCTTTATGACTATCAGATAGCCTATGGTAAGAAAAATAGTTTGCAATAGGATATTTGGTGCAGTTTCGGGTACCTTTCCTATGGGCTATTGGAATATCAAGATCAGGTATATCAGATAAACTGCTATGAATTGATGAAGAAATGGGAATAGGGAATGTATTACCTGGATCTTCAGAAACATTCGTCGGAGCATTAGATTGGCTTCGTGTTAGGTCCACTATCCGGTCATGGTTCTTTTGATTTAATACCCTCTAGTATAAACCTGAAGTTCAGGATTTCGATCAATTAGAGTACTTTGTAGTGTTTCTCCACCTGAAGAAGAATTTTCTGTACTTGGCATTGAGGAACTAGAATTGGTAACCTCAGGACAAATGATATTAGGAAGAGGTGAAATTTCCCAGAAATTATCTTCTAAGTTGGATATCTCCCCCTGAAGAGAATTTTGGCCAAAAAAGGATTGATTTTCCAAAAAAGACACATCCATACTTTCAAAGTATTTTTTGGTCACTAGATCAAAACATTTATAAGCTTTCTTCTGGGAGGTATATCCTAAAAAGATACATTTGACAGCCCGAGGATCAAGTTTAGATCGAGAAAGAGTGGAAATATTAACATATGCAATACAACCGAACACTTTGATTGGTAAATCTAAAAATAAGCGGATAGTAGGAAAAAATGTCTTAAAATGATCTAGGGGAGTTTTAAAATCCAGAATTTTTGTAGGCATCCGATTAATGAGATATGCAGCAGTGAGTATAGCTTCTCCCTATAAATAGTGAGGCACATGCATAGAGAACATAAGGGCACGGACAACGTCAAGTAAATGTCTATTTTTTCGTTCAGCAATACCATTTTGTTGGGGAGTATCCCGACACGTAGATTGATGCACAATCCCTTTAACTTGTAAAAAATCGATTAAGTATTGAAGTACTCAGTGCCATTGTCAGAATGCAGGATGCTGATTTTAGTTTGAAATTGAGTTTCAATCATGTTGTAAAAACGAATAAAGATCTCTTTTACCTCCGACTTTTTTGTTAACAAATAAACCCAAGTTAAACGAGTATGATCATCAATAAAGGTAACAAACCACCGTTTTCCACTATGTGTCAAAATTTTAGAAGGTCCCCAAACGTCACTATGAATTAAGTAAAAAGGTGCGGAAGCCTTGTAAGGTTTGGGCAAATATGTAGAACGATGATTTTTTGCAAAGATACAACTTTCGCAATGAAAAGTAGAACAATCAATTCCTTTAAAATGGTTTGGAAACAAATACTTTAAGTAGAAAAAACTGGGATGTCCTAGTCTATGATGCCAAAGCATTATAGTTTCTCTAACATAAGGAGAACTAACACTACTCAAGCCTTGAGCTTTTTTATGACTAGTAGGAGATTCATCAAAGTAGTAGAGGCCATCAAGCATCCTAGCACATCCAATCGTCTCCCCCGATTCCTGATCCTGAAAGATACAGTGGGATTAAAAAAAGGTAACACGACAGTTAGCATCTTTAGAGAGTTTACTAACTGATAACAAATTACAAGCTAGCTTTGGAACATGAAGTACAGAATGTAAAGTAATGTGTGAGGTCAAGTTAATGGTTCCTTTTCCTGCAGTAGAAGAGAAACTACCATCAACAATTCTAATTTTTTCATTACAATACATAGGAGAGTATGATTCAAAGAGTTTGGAGGAACTAGTCATATGATCGGAAGCTCCGGAATCTATAATCCACGGAGATGAATTGAGACAAGAGAGAGCTTGAGGATAATTACCTGTTTGTGCCAAGGAAACACTAGGATTACCAGATGATGAAGTGGCCTTTAGCAGTTTCAGGAGTTGATCCACTTGCTCCTTACTGAATGGACTGGAATCAACAATATTAGCACTGGAAGAATGTTGATTTGTGCTCTTCTCACCTTGCCTAGTGCTTTTCCAATTCTAAGTTTTCCATGAAGTTTCCAACACGTGTCACGAGTATGCCGAGGTTTGTTGCAGTAGTCACACCAAACACGAGGCTTTTCATGGGTCTTGTTTGATTGATCAGAAGCCTTGTGTGCATTAGCATCAACCACCAAAGCTGAACTTTCAACTAAATCAGTATGTTTTTTTTTCCAGTCATAACATTTCGACGGCTCTCTTCCCTACGCACTTCAGAAAAAACATCATTAATAGTCGGGAGGTTAGTTTTACCGAGTATTCTACCTCTAACCTCATCGAATTCAACATTGAGGCTAATTAGGAATTTGTAAATACGACCATCTTCAACTATTTTCCTGTAGTGCTTTTGATCCTCGGTAGACTTCCATTCATAAGTATCAAAAAGGTCTAAATCCTGCCAAATCCTTTTGAGAGAGTGAAAGTACTGTGTAACAGAGTTACCTCCCTGTCGTATTTCACTCAATTTAAGATTTAGCTCAAACACCTGTGACTGGTTGTCCAAATCTGAATACATCTCAGTAATGCTATCCCAAAGTTCCTTTGTAGTAGTGTAACACATATAGATACAACTTATGTCTTCGACCATTGAATTGACTAGCCAGGTCATAACCATGGAGTTTTCAGCATCCCACCCAGAAAATGAAGGATCGTCTTTAGCTGGAGCTGCTTTATCTCCAGTGAGGTAGTCGATCTTTAATTGTCCACGAATATACATTCGGACACTCTGGGACCAATGAAGAAAGTTTTCCCCATTAAGCCGAATGGTGGTGATTTGGACAATATTGGAATGGATGCAATTATCTGAGGCTTTAACAATCGAAGACTTATTTTCAGACATTATTGCTGAAAAAACAAAACTACAACTTCAAAGCTGGACAAAACAGAAACTCCACCCACAAATAAACAACTAGCAGTCGTAAAAACAGAGCCCAACAAATTAGGGCAGAAAATAGAGGCTATGCACGATACTTGCTGAGCAGTGGCGGTGGTGGTGCGGTTTTTCGGCGGTGCAGATAAAGGCGACAACGGCGAAAGTAGCGGGAATTGACAGAGAGAGCAACGACGGTGGTCGACGGAAAAAATAGTAGCAACTCGTGAAGCCTCGTGCGAAGGAGCGCAGTTTGCGCGAAGTGAAGCCCGTGCGATCTCGTTGATGCTATCAGCGGCGACGGTGGCTTGGATGCAGACGGTAAACGATGTTGGGTAGACGCGAACGATCGGCGGCAATAAGCGACGGTGGCCGGAGATGCAGTTGGCGGCGGCTGGTTAGGGTTTCTTCAAAAATGGCAGCTAGGGTTAGGGTTTTAAAAAATTAGGGTTTCTTGCTCTGATACCATGAGCAAAGTATAAAGAGATAATCTTTTCTCTATATTTCATTATGAGAAGAAAAATGTTCTTAGATATAAGAAACACTCATTTACAAATAAGGAAATAAATTTCCAGCAATATAATACAATAAATACAAATATACTATATAACTAAAAGGAAAATAATGGAAAATAACCAACACCAAATATATCTCTTTAGTGAATGGAATAGAAAATTCTGATTCTCCCATATTTGATGTCACAATAACATGAAATCAGAGCTCTAGGTCTTTTTCCTAGGGTTTTGTGAAAGGGTTGACCTCTGCACCTATTTTTGCCGTTGCCGCCACCTCTGCCGCCGTTAATGCCTGTCGTCATCGCCGTCGCCTTTGCTGCTGTTGTTGATATCCTTCGCTGTCGCCGTCACAAGTTTGTTCAGAAATATGTCTGTTTTCGTCACTGCCCAGCTCAGAAGGAAGCCCAATCGCTAATAATTTGGCGTGTGGGCCACGCGCCGTCGGAAGTTATTGCCGCCAGTCCCACGCGCCGCCCGTGAGGGGCACGTGCATGGTCGAAATTTTCTCTGATTTGGTGGCTTGTCGTTTCACACTACTCCCAACCTATTTGTGTGGTTATCTTGGTCATAATCGGCTTGGAGTTAGAAGTCGGTTTGGAAGAGTGTTAGAGTTATTGTGAACTCCTTTTAGATCAGTTTTTTCAGAAGCTGTGTGGTCATTTTATTCTGATTTCGTGGATTTAGATCAGATTTTTTGTGTTTCCACATTTGTTATTGACCAATGGCTGAATAAGAACTCACAATGATATCTAAAGTGGTTCAATCGGGAACTCAATCCATCCATGGTTCATCTAAGAAGCCATTTGTTAATTCTATAGCCAAGTTTACTAAATTTCGACCGTGCCAGAAATTATTGAAAGCATCTTCTTCATCATTCGCGCTTACCCCTATTACAACCATTGCTAGGTCAAGTAACATGAATCATTTTCTTCTTTCATCCTTTACCAAATGGATCATAAACTCTGGTGCTACCAATCATATGACAGGTAATCCTAATTCGTTTTCCACTTTTTCTTCATCTACATCCTTGGATAATGTTACTTTGGCAGATGGATCAAAATAGTATGTTCTTAGATCTGGCATAGTAAAGCTAACCCCATCTCTCTCTTTATTCTCTGCTCTACATTTACCTCAACTTTCCTTTAATTTGATCTCTATTAGTTAACTCACTTGTGACCTTAATTGTTGTGTTTCATTCTATCTTGGCTATTGCTTGTTTCAGGATCTTGTGACAAAGAAGATTATTAGTAGAGGACATGAATTTGGAGAACTTTACATTTTTGAAAAAGTGCCAAAGGTTGCATGTTTTGGAGTCGTTTCTCCTTTTGATGCCCATTGTTGTCTAGGTTATCCATCTCTTTCAGCGCTAAGAAAGCTTTGTCCTCAATTTCATAACTCGTCTTCATTAAATTGTGAGTCATGTCAATTTGCCAAATTTCATTGTTTTAGTTCGAGCCCTAGAATCGATAAGCGAGCAATTGCGTCTTTCAAATTAGTTCATTATGATATTTGGGGTCCTTGTCTAGTTGTGTCCAAATCTGGATTTCGTTATTTCGTTACCTTTGTTGATGACTAGGTTATATTTTATTAAAAATCGTTTGGAGTTACTTTCTCACTTTTTAAATTTTCATGCTGAAATTCGAACTCAGTTTAGTGTTTCCCTTAAAGTTTTGAGAAGCGACAATGCTGGTGAGTACTTTTTTGAAGCACATAGGTCGTACCTATGTAAGCATGAAATTCTTCATCAATCATCTTGTGTCGATACTCCATCCCAAAATGGAGTTGTTGAACGAAAGAATAGACATCTTGAAACTGCAAGAGCATTATCCTTTCAAATGCATGTTCCAAAGCAATTTTGGGTTGATGGGATTTCTACGGCTTGCTTCTTGATTAATCACATGCCTTCATCTGTTCTGTTCTATGTCCAACAAAACCTTTATTTCCTATTGAGCCTAAAATATTTGGTTTTGTTCGGGACGTTTGTCCTAGTCTGACAAAATTAGACCCAAAATCTTTGAAGTGCATTTTCTTAGGCTATTCTCGTGTTCAAAAAGGATATAGATGCTATTGTCCTAGTTTGAATAGGTATCTTGTATCTCGTGATGTTACTTTCTTTGAGGACAAACCTTTAAATTTATCTTTGCCTAGTATGAATCAAGGGGAGGATAATGATCTTTTTATCTACATACTTTTATCTCCTAAACCCTCTCCCAATCCATCTCCTTTGACATTTGTCCCTATTTGTCCACCTATTACTCAAGTATACTCTAGACGGCAACAACCTCAAAGCACATGTCCTGTACCAGAAGATTCTTCGTTATCAGATCCCGGTCCAAGTGATGAGCTTCCTATTGCTCTTCGTAAAGGTAAAAGTTCTTACACTTTTCTTATTTCTTCTTTTGTCTCTTATGACCACTTGTCATCTTCTACATGTTCTTTCATTGCATCTCTTAACTCTATCTTGATCCCTAAAACTGTTCATGAAGCCTTGTCTCATCTTAGTTGGCGCAATGTGATGATAGAAGAGATGAATGCCTTAGATGATAATGGTACTTGGGATTTAGTATCTCTTCTTGCAGGAAAGAAGCCTATCAATTGTAAATGGTATTTGCAGTTAAAGTCAATCCTGATGGATTTGTAGCTCGGTTGAAAGCTCGTCTGGTTGCCAAAGGTTATGCACAAACTTATGGAGTTGATTATTCTGATACTTTTTCTCCCGTTGCTAAATTGGCTTATGTTCGATTATTCATTTCATTAGCATCAATCCATCA
Organism: Trichosanthes truncata; assembly: GCA_033996785.1. Taxonomy (NCBI): domain Eukaryota; kingdom Viridiplantae; phylum Streptophyta; class Magnoliopsida; order Cucurbitales; family Cucurbitaceae; genus Trichosanthes; species Trichosanthes truncata. Next base: position 201,101 of record JAWPNB010000009.1, on the reverse strand, counting down.
TTGGCACTTACATCAGCTTGATATTAAAATACATTTCTTCATGGTGATCTTCAAGAAGAGGTGTATATGGAGCAACCACATATTTTGGATGCTTCTCGAATCATTGATGATTGGCGTGCTTGAAAGAAAAAAGGTTTGATTCTTAAACTTGATTTGGAGAAAGCCTTTGATAAGGTTGATGGGGGTTTGTTGAGGCAATTCTTCAAGTTAAAGGTGATGGTTCTCTTTGGCAGAAATGGATTCTTGGTTGCATTTCTAGCGCCAATTATTCAATTATTATCAATGGACAACCAAGGGGCAAAATTATCCCATCACGAGGTGTTCGACTAGGAGATCCACTATCTCCTTTTCTTTTTAGTTGCGGATTGTCTTAGTTGTCTTTTACATCATGGAGCTCATTTGGGTAAGATCTTATCAAATACCATTGGAAATTCTCCTTTAATGGTCAACCACTTGCAATTTGCGGATGATGCCTAATTATTCTCTTCCACAAGTGATAGAAAACCTCTTTGATACTATCCAAATTTTTTAGAAGGCATCAGGTCACAATATAAACTATGGCAGGAGCAAGCTTCTCGACATACATGTCCCTCATGATGAATTGGATTGTTTGGCTCAAACATTTGGGTGCAAAATAGGCCTCTCGCCATCTATTTATCTTGGTCTTCCATTGGGTGGCAGACATACAAATGCTTGATTTTGGCAATCAGTTGTGGAGAAAATTCAGCATAGGCATACACTTGTACAATCTACTCTTTCTAATATGCCTTTATACTACTTATCATTATTCAAAATGCCTACCAAGATTGCAAAATCAATTGAAAAGATCTTTCGAGCTTTTCTTTAGGAAGGAGCTAAGGGAGATGGAGGTATGCATAATGTGAATTGGGTTAAAACTCAACTCCTTCAATTGGGTGGATTGGGTATTGGCAATCTCAAGCATAGGAATGAGGCCCTTTTATCTAAGTGGATTTGGAGATTTCTTTGTGAAGATCGTGCACTTTGGCGTAAGAGCATTAAAGGAAAAAACTAACCTATCGCAGCCAGTTAACTGTGGCCAATTTGTTCCAATTTGGGATCTTCCAAAGCTCCATGGAGATCAATTTTATTGCTTAACAGTACAGTTAAAACTCATATTAGAAGATTGTTGGGCAACAGTGTTCACACTTCTTTTTGGCATGATGTTTGGGCCCATGATACTAATTTGGCTATTTTGTATCTGAAGCTCTATAGACTATCTAATCCATCTGATGATTCTGTTTTTGATATTAGGAATGCAGAAAATAGAAACTGGGATTTGGGCCTTTGGAGGAACTTTAAAGATGCCGAAATAGATGAGTGCGCCTCTCTTTCCCATTTTCTTACATCTATTTCTTTAATGACTATGAATGATTCTTGAATTGAACTCTCAGCTCTTACAAAGCGTTTACAGTTTGCTCTATGATGGAAGTTTTAGTGATGCCAAGAGACCACATCACTAATCCCCTATACACTGTTATTTGGAAAGATTTTTATTCAAGAAAAATCAAGATCTTTTTATGGGAGTTTAGTCACGGTGGTATCAATACAGTGGATTGCCTTCAACGACGGATGCCTTATTTCACTCTCCCCCTCTGGGTGTGTTATGTGCCATGCCAACTTAGAATCTCGTCGTCATCTTTTTCGATCTTGTTCCTTTGCATAACAGTATTGGAATTTTGTTCTGAAAGTTTTGGTTGCTGTATGGTTTTGCCCGGAAACATCCTTGATCAAATCTGTGATTTTTGTGGGTCATCCTTTCGGAGATGGAAACACTTTGGTTGGCCTTTAATCACTCCTTTTTTTTGGTCTTTTGGTGTGAGAGATGGGAGGATCTTCAATGACACTCGTGGTTCTTTTGAGGGTTTCTTTGATTTAGTTCTTTTTAATGCATTGTATTGGTGTAATTGTTCACACCCTTTCAAAGATTATAGGCTTCCTTCTTTATGTTATAATTGGAATTTATTCTTGTAATTCACCATGATGGTCATTTCATTTATCAATGAAATAACTCTCTCTCTAAAAAATACATCTCTCATGTGTTCTCAATAGGTCCAAGATAATTAAAAATTGACACATTTTAAATCAATTTGCAAACATGTTTAGAATGTTTTTTTGCCTATGACTGACATGTGTCTGAGACTGAAGCTTTGCTCAAAATAGAGTTTTCATGCTTCCTACCTAGACCGCATTGTTATATTCCAAGTTAATGACAAATTATCCTTCCGTACTTATAGTTTGCTACTATACATCTTCACTTTTCAATAATATTCATTCTAAACATTTTCTTAAAGAATCATGCTTAAGAATGGAGACATTAGATAATTTTCATTCAATTCTTACAACCAAAAGATTGAAAAGGTTATAACTCAAACAAAAATTTAGAAGATGCGAAAGAAATAGAAACATGAGTACCTGTGTTGCAAATGCAGCAAAAGATGTTTCTTCACAGCCGGAAGATTTCAATGTTGAAATTGGGGAAGCATCATGGCTTGATTCACTTCCATTCAGTTTATCTACTGAACCTTTTACCACCGATTCACTCTCATTCCCATTGGTTGACTTAACCCTCTTCATCAACATACAAAATTCGAAGTAAAAACCACTTATGGAACAAGACAGCCAGAATATGTCATGGAAAATTAATATAGAACAGTACCTGGAAAATTTTACCAAGAGTTTTCAATCCCTTTGCCCGTGCACGGAGCTCCTCCTTCTTGACGTTATTGTCTTGAAGAACCTAAAACAGTTTATTATCATTACTAAAGAAACGCTAGAATATAGCTGTTCTTAATCAACAAGGAAACAAAAAAGAAAATTAAAACAACCTGTTGACAGACACGGGAAAGTGTGGCCTCAATGTCAGCCACGTTCAATTTCCAGAGGGAATCAATCATCAATTTCTTATGAGATTGCACATACTCTTCAAGCTCTTCTTCAGTATAATTTCCTTCAGCACTAAGTTGTTTTTTCATGTCCTCCTGCAGTTGAATCAATGCAATAGCACCTAATGCACCAGCACAAAAACCAGTTCAATCAACCTACATTGGTGTTCTTCAAGCAGCAAGCTATATGATGGAAAATCTCGATAGAATAATCAATTTCTTCAATGGCATTCTCTTGTTGTGTCTTTGGATTAGAATAACAGAATTGAGTATCAACGACACTTAGAGGCTGCTTGGGGCGTGGGTTATAATAATCTGTGGAATACTATGCACCCCAAACACAAACTATTATAACCCCAGACTAAACAACTATGCATTTTAAACAATATTATATAATTCCACAAACTATTATAACCTATGTTATTATAACTCACTCAGTGCCCCAAACAGCCCCTTATTGTCTGGAAGACCAAAATAGTGGCAATTACTATATGATAGAAAATCTCTTGATTATGTCTCGTCTCTTTTCAAGATGGAATCTATCTGATACGAAAATTTCCATTTTTGTTTGAATGGTCAATATGAGTTGGGTTTTGGCTGGTGGGTGGTCAATATGAGGTGGTTGGTGAATCATTGATGAATCTCTGAGTCCATATTATTAACGATGTTAGAGTACCAAATGGTATCTCTTTCTTGTGGAAAACACCAAACCCATGATAAGAGCTATGATTTTGTCTAGAAAGTTGTCAAGGCCAATCTTCTAGCATTTCAGTAAATTTATTTGACATTTGAAAGACGACATGAAAATATGTGGTGAGGGGCTAGATAGTATGTGGTGAGGCTAGATAGGACAGATTCAGTGAGGTAAATCTCCATCGTTAGAGGACACTATATTATTCCATTTATCTAATCTTAAATCTTCTAGTCGTTCCTTTCACGTTTCACCACCGGGTTCCAAAATGAAGATAGAGCAAGGATTGGAGACTGGCCTTCTCCATTAAGGACAAATGTGGCAGTAAATAGGTTTGGTAGTGTAAGGGATTTTTGGGGTGAGAATACGTGAGAGTAATAGTATGGTATGCTATGGGTTTTATGGGAAAGATTAGTATGTTAATAGTAAGGGCATAGTGGTAATTAGCTAGAGGTGTCTTGGTTATAAATAGGAGTGTTGGGGACCTTAGTTTGTATGGATCATTTTAGTGGAGTGTCCATAATGGGACTTGGGAGAGAGAGCCCTCTCAAAAGGCTATTGTTATATTGTAATGTTTCTTTGATATTGCAATATATTAGTATCTTGTGGTTTTATTGCATCTCTTGAATCTATCTCAATCCCTAGAACTGTTCAGGAAGCCTTGTCTCTTCCTAGTTGGCGCAATGCCATGATAGAAGAGATGAATGTCTTAGATGATAATTGTACCTGAGATTTAGTATCTCATCCTGCAGGAAAGAAAGCTATTGGATGTAAATGAGTATTTGCAATTAAGGTCAATCCTGACGGTTCAGTTTCTCAATTAAAAGCGCGCCTTGTTGCCAAAAGGCAATGCTCAGAACTATGAGATTGATTATTTTGATACATTTTCTCCTATGGCTAAATTAATTTCTGTTAGGTTATTCATTTTCATAGATGCTTCTCAATGTTGGCCTTTGTATCAACTTGACATTAAAAATGTCTTTCTCCATGGTAATCTTCAGTAGGAAGTTATATAGAGCAACCACCTGGGTTTGTTGCTCAGAGGGAGAATGATCAAGTTTGTCACCTTCGCAAATTTTTGTATGGGTTAAAACATAGTCCACGAGCATGGTTTGAAAAGTTTAGTCAAGCACTTGAGCAGGTTGAAATGAAGAAAAGCAAGTTGGATCACTCCGTCTTCTACCAATGAACTAAGAGTGGTATTATTCTACTTGTCCTATATGCTGATATTGTTATTACCAAAAATGATACATCAGACATTTTATCTCTCAAAACTTTCCTCCAAAGTCAATTTCATACTGAAGACTTGGGAACATTAAAGTACTTCTTGAGTAGTGAAGTAATGAGAAGCAAGAAGGGCATCTTTATGTCAAAAAGGAAATATGTGCTTGATTTGCTATTTGACATAGGAAACTTGGGAGCCAAGCCATGCAGTACTCTAATGATGCCTAATCTGTAACTTACAAAAGATGGAGAACCATTTAAAGATCCTGAGAGATATAGAAGATTAGTTGGAAAGTTGGATTATCCCACAGTGACACAACTAGACATAGCTTATTCGGTAAGTACTGTGAGTCAGTTTATGTCTTCACCTATAATGGATCATTGGGCTGCACCTATAATGGATCATTGGGCTGCAGTACAATAAATTCTATGTTATTTGAAGGTTGCAACTTCCACCTGGACATGAGATGTTATAGAAAGATCATGGTCATATGAAGATTGAGTGTTTTTCAAACGCCGATTGGGTAGGATCAAGAGAAGATGGAAAATCAATTTCTCGCTATTGTGTTTTTGTAGGAGGCAATTTGATTTCATGGAAAGGTAAGAAACAAAATGTAGTCCTGCGATCATGTGCTAAATCAAAATACAAAGCAATCGGTATGTGAAATAATGTGGGTACATGTACATCAACTCTCGATCAAATTAGGGTTCAATATTATAGTTCCAACCAAGTTGTGGTGTGACAACCTCAACCAAGCTGCCTTTCATATTGCATCCAACCTAGTATTTCATAAACGAACTAAAGATATTGAAATTGATTGTCATTTTGTTCGTGAGAAAATACAGCAAGGTTTAGTGTCTACTGGATATGCAAAGATTAGAGAGCAATTAGGCGATATTTTCACGAAAGTTTTAAATGGAGTTCAAATAGATTATCTTTGTACAAGCTAGGCATGATTAGCTTATTAGTCTTTTGTCCTTTATTGTAATTTTACTATTATTTTTGAACAAGAAACGAAATTTTTCATTGAATAAATGAAAAGAGACTAATGCTCAGGGATACAAACTCCACAAGGGAGTGAAAAAAAAACCAAAAGTAAAGCAAAAGGGGCCAAACAGCAACTCAAAAAGAAACCAAAAAAACGAAGATCCAAGAAGACAAAAAGGCCAAAGAACACAAAACAAGCACAACAAAGAACCACACTAAAAACCAAAGCTAGGGACAGCCCACTAAAAACCACACTAAAGACCAAAGCCAGAGCCAAAGAAGCTACACACAAAGCCAGATACGGCCCATTAAAACTACACTAAAGGCCAACTAAAACTTGAAGAAAACAAACACCACCAAAGAGCCAAGGAAACACAGAAGATCAAAGGGAAAGAACCGATAAAAGCGACAAAAAGCCAAGCACCAATCAGCAGGCTTTGAAAAACCCCAAACAAAGATTCCAAATTAATTCAAGGGAGGGATTTCATGTAACTCAAGACCACAAGCTTCAATAAGAGAGACGAATTTTCTAGGCATAGAGGATGGAAGATGAGAAATCTCTGTCACAATCCTAAAATAAAGAAGCTAGATCTTTAGCGAAAGAATCTTTAACCACAAAATCTTCAACGTTATTTTCCATAGACTGTAAGGAGTCCACACTATTCAAACTGATTTCAGAATTCCCATCTGAAACATAATCACTGCCTAAGGGAGTTTGAGAAGAAGTGGGGTCTTTTGGTGAATGAAAGACAACTTTGGTGAGGCCAACATTTGAATATGATGGAGGGAAGACTTGTAATTCAAAAGATACCCATTCAAAAAAAAAAATCGTAATTTTACTATTATTAGTTTAGGGCTTCCATGTATGCTTATAAATATTTGGCTCTACTGTATAGAATGTGATTGATTCTCCCATATTTGGTCTCACAATAACATTCGAAATCTCCAAAAGCTTCTCTCCTTTGTGCGAAGTCCTATGCTAGAGAAGGAACTAACCCTCAACGACGGTGATGGCAAATGGTGATGCAACGACAAGAAAGTGAATGATGGTGATGGCAACAGCCATTGAAGGAGAAAAGGGATGAGGAAAGAGAGGAGGGAAGGAGTAGAAAGTCCAATCACCAGAAAAATATTATTAAATTAATACTTTTTCCAAATCAACATAGTACAATCAACAACTTAATCGCCACATCATACTTCCATTAGTCAACTAATGGTTAAGGACCATTTAGAACTATTTCTCAAAACTCAATGACTAAAAGAGTTCATTTTGAAACCTCAGAGACCAAATAGGCTATAAATATGTATTTCAAAGGTAATACTGGCATGGTTGTAACCCACTTTATGAATTAATAGTCTCCAAGATTCAGAGAATCTTTTAGCTTTTGCATGCACCATATTCTTAGTTTCTAATCAAAGAAGGAATGAGCCAGGATCATAAGATATGTGTGCAGAAACACCCTAATTTGAATATACTAGAGGGGGAAGAGAAGAACCATGACGAAAGAAAAAAAAAGTGTTGTAGCTGAAGTAATACCATTTAGTCAAACAATATTAAAAAAACCAAAACAGAAAATAAACAAGGAGCTAAACAATACCTGTGGCTGCTGTGACCTGGGATTTTATGAAGTGCCCTTTGTTTCTAAACCACTCAGCCACAAATGGCACGCCCAAATAAATTGCCTTCTTTCCAAGCTCTTTAGCAGCCTGTCTGGCATATATATAGCCAATTGTGTTTAACATGTCAACTCCATAAGCTGCAAAGAGGCACACAGGCAACAGTAAATAATCATAATAGACTCAGAAACTACGGGGAAAAAGTGAATGAAATTGATCGTGAACCATACAGATACTGATTGTGCTTCCACTATGCTTTTTGTACATACTTGTACCCGATCTATAGTTATGTATGCTAAAAAACTGAATGATGATAGTTTGATTATTCGGCTTTACTCCAAGCCTATAAAACGAGATATTAAGGGACTGTGAACAACTGAACATTATTATCTCTTAATTATCAGAAAAGATTGATGTTGAGTATTCTCTTGCAGAAAGCTGGTTCACCATTACACCAATTAGTATCAAAGTGAAACTCTCGAATAGGCCAATGGCTACTTATCAATTTTTGCTAGAAAAGATTTGTCAACAAAGATTCCAAGGAGCCTTGAAATATTGTAACCAGTGAGTGAAGGCATTGCTACCCATCCTTTATGTACCCAACTTTCTTCAGCAAATTGCAAGTACCAAATTTCTTCTGTTTTAGCTTGTCATAAGTGCCTGCTAAAAATCGTCCCTTCCTTAAATGAACAATTTCTAAATCACCTTCTTGGAGCTCTTTCTTCTGTCTTATTTTGTTTTGCTAGCATCTTGTGCATATAACTAGAGATGACAACAGGGCATGGTGGAGTTAGAATTGAGGAAGCACTCCCCATCTCCAAGCCCATAGAGAATTATTATCTCGGTTGATGTCCCCTTCCTTGTTTTGGAGAATTCGGGGTTAGAAAATCTTTGGGTTCCCCATAGGAGAAAATTTCCCATTTCATATTGTTTAAATTATTCTAATTAATCAAATATCAATACGTATATAAAATTATATATATTTTTATGATAAATTAATTTTTGTATTATTTACTAGTTCAAATAATTAATTTTAAAATTATTTCATTTTTTTTATTAATAATTAATAGAAAATTATTAACAATTAAAAAAATGGGGGTTTTGGAGGAGTTGGGACCAATAGGGGTGTAATCGGTTCGGTTCAACTCAGTTTCAGTGCCAAACCTCCAAGAATAGGAGATCTGATTAACCAATGGTTTAGTCCGTTTGGTCTGGCAATTCGCCATTTGCTAAATCCCAAGCGTGAAATTGGTGTAGGTCGGGTCGAAGGTGGACACAAACAGAAAGGGATGGTGAGCCGCCTGTTAGGTAAGTAAATATTTGTTGGAATTTCTACTATTTAGGAATGTTTTTGTGTAAATATTAATTGTCATATATTTGATATTTATTGTCCTAATTCTTTTCCATATTTGTAATAGGGGGCTTTCTCCTATATAAGACGACCTAAATTGCATATATGATTTGATGAATAAGTTATTCTCTCAAAGTTAAGATGGTATTAGAGCAGGATAATAGAAAACCCTAGTTTTAGTCATTGTCAAACCCTAGTGGCCGCTAACCGTCACCACCGTCGGAAGCCTAGCCGCCGTATTAAACAGCGCACACTTCATCGCACCGTCAACCAATCTGTCCGCAAAACTCATCGTTGATCATCTCTGAAGACTTAGCCACACACTTCCGAGCCCAGACAACTTCGAGCTTCCCCCATCTGTCGGCGCCATCTTGCCCCATTTGTCGATGCCATCTGTTCACATGTCACTAGCAACTTCAAGGGTTTGTTAGCCGTCCCGCCTCTGGGTGTTTGCACGTTGCCAGCAACTCTGAGGTTGAGTTCACTTTGCACCTTGGTGATTCGTACGCGTCCGTGGGTTTCATTGATGCCGTTCAATCTCGGTTAGTCAATCCATGGGTTTCTTTTTGGTTGTCGTCAGTTGGGCCTTAACAAGTGGGCTGTATAAGCTGCGTTTTTTGGTTTTTCTTAACATGGGTCATTCTCCAACAGCGTGGATAGTAGGTAAACTATGGTTGTCCAAAATTTCTTAAATTTGTGAGTTGTTTATTGGAATGGCTAGAAATTCAATGGTGGCAAGTAAGAGTAATCTCAATCTCAAATTTGATAACTCACGTCTATTTTGTACAGAGCAAATTAATCAACTTTTCAAATTGCTACCGACCAATTTACATTATAATAATTCTTGTGTATCATTGGTACGAACATGTATTTATCCTAAAGCTTTCTCTTGTAATAATTCATCTATGTGGATTATAGATTTTAGAGCCTTTGATCATATGACAAGTTCTTCTCATCTTTTTAACTCATACTCTCCTTTGTATTCAAATGAAAAAAATTGAATTGCCAATGGCAGTTTTTCTTCTATTGCAGGAAAAGGAACCATTAAATTGACTAATAATATCTCTCTACAGTCTGTTATCCATGTTCCAAAATTAGCCTGTAATATTTTATCTGTTAGCAAACTTTCTAGAGATTCTAACTGTCGCGTGTTATTCTTTGAGTCTCATTGTATTTTTCAGCATCAAGACTCGAAAAAGATGATTGGGAGTACTAGGATGCTTGATGACCTCTACTACTTTGATGAAGGTTCTTTTAGTAATAAAATAACTTAGGTTCTCAGTAATATTAGTTCTTTTTCGGTTAAAGAACAAAGTATGCTTTGGCATCTTAGCCTAGGACATCTTAGTTTTTCTTACCTCAAGTATTTATTTTCAAATTTATTTAAGGGAATTGATTGTTTGTCTTTTGATTGTGAAAATTGCATTTTAGCAAAAAATCATCGTTCCACATATTTACCAAAACCTTACAAAGCTTCCAAACCTTTTTATTTAATTCATAGTAATGTTTGGGGTGCTTTTAAAATTAAGACTCATAGTGGAAAAAGATGGTTTGTTACTTCATTGATGATCATACTCCTCTATCTTAGGTTTATTTAATGGAAAAAAAAAGAGGTTAAAGACATTTTGAAACATTTTTACAATATGATTGAAACTTGTTAGAGTCCTTATATTACTTAATTATATTTGTGTAAATATATTAATTAGGTTGTCCTTTATTGTCTTTTCATTTTCTCCTACTTGGTTAACCTTCTACACTTGTATATATATCTCTTTAGTGAATGGAATAAAGTATTCTAATTCTCTCAAACCTTTAGCATTAACATGGTATCAGAGCTTTAGGGTTTTCTAGGGAAATTAGGTTTCTTGTATCCTTAGGGATTTGTGACCATTAGGGTTTGAGGTTTGGAACAATTTCTTGGAGGTCTTAGTCTTTGCTGTGAGTTTTGTGTATCAACACTGCCATCAGACCTTCCACCACTGTCATCACCATCAAAATTTGCGCGTGGACCACATGCGCTGCTTGAAGTTCCACCAGTAGTTTCACGCGTGGAGGCGCGTGTGTCGCCGGCGGCTGCTCTGTTTTCTGTGGGTCAATTCGTCGTGGTCTCCTTTTCGTTTACTGTGTTGGTTTGGGTCATAGAGTGTTCAGTTTATAGTATTTGGAGCCATACCTTGTTTGAAAACTTTAGGGTTTGCTATGATTCATATTTTAACCCTAGTTTGTCTTTTTTTTTTTTAAGTTATGGCTGAAAAGAAAGCTATAGTGATGTCAAAGATGATTCCTATGGTGTCAAAGATTACGGAACATAAAATTAATGGATCTAACTTTTATGCATGGCGAACAAACATTCGTCATTACCTATGAGCCTCGATATGGATGATTACGTCACTGCAAAATCACCACCGACTGATGATACTATGAAGAATTGGTTACAAGATGATTCTAGGCTTATTCTACATATAAAGACCTCCATTGAGAGCGAGATAGTTGGGCTAGTTAGTCATTGTGAATCTGTCAAAGAGCTTTTAGAATACTTGGAATTTCCTTACTCTGGGAAAGGAAACATCAGTCGAGTGTTCGGTGCGTGTAAGACTCTCTTTCAACCTGATCAAGATAAGAAATCTCTAACGAGTTATTTTATGGAGTGTAAAACAACATACGCAGAATTTAATGCTTTGTTGCTAGTTAGTAATGATGTGAAAGTTTAGACTGCCTAGCGTGAACAAATATTCATTAAGAGTTTTTTGGTTGGTCTTGCCTCTAAATATGATATGGCCAAAGATTAAGTTTTGTCTAGCTCAGAAATCTCTTCATTGGAAGATGCTTATGCTCGAATACTTCGTACTGAGAAGTCGCAAGCGATCTTGCCATCTGAGTCTAATATTGCCTTGGTTGGACAAACAGGTGAGTATAAAGGTAATAGAGGGGTTGGACCCAACACGTCTAGAGGAAATTCGAACACTCAGAGAGCAAATCCAGGAGATATTGTTTGCCACTATTGTCATAAGCCTGGACATATGAAACGTGATTGTAGAAAATTATTGAATAAGGGCTAGAGGTTTCCATCTGTGCATGTTGCCTCTACTCCTGATAACCTTGACAAGTCTATTTCGATTTCAACTGAGGAGTTTGCTAAATTTCAACAGTATCAAGAGTCATTAAAGGCGTCATCTTCTACTCCTATTACTGTCATTGCCGACACAGGTAACACATCTACATGTCTTCTTTCCTCTTCTTCGAAATGGGTCATAGACTTTGGCATTTCTGATCACATGACAGGTAATCCCAGTTTATTCTCTAACATTAGTCCATCTAAATCTTCACCTAATGTTACTATAGCCGATGGAACCACATCTCCTGTTTTAGGATCAGGCACTGTCAATCTTACCAACTCAATTTCATTGTCTTCTATTTTAAGTTTACCACATTTCTCCTTTACCTTGATTTCGGTTAGTAAACTCACTCGCGATCTTAATTGTTGTGTCTCATTCTTTCCTGGTTATTGTTTATTTCAAGATCTTTTGACGAAGAAGACTATTGGTAAAGGGCATGATTCTGGAAGTCTACATTTTTTAACCACAAATATCCACAGTCGTTACATGTTCTAAAGTGTCCTCTCCCTTTGAAGAACATTGTCGTTGAGGTCATCCATCTTTTTCAGTCTTGAAGAGTCTTTGCCCTCAGTTTAATCATTTGTCTTCTTTAGATTGCGAGTCATGTTAGTTTGCTAAATTTCATCGTCTGAGTTTGTATCTTAGAGTCAATAAACGAGCTAGTGCTCCATTTGAATTAGTTCATTCTGATGTTTAGGGTCCATGTCCTGTTGAGTCCAAGAGAGGGTTTTGATATTTTGTTACCTTTGTTGACGATTTTTCTTGTGTAACTTGGTTATATTTAATGAAAAATCGTTCTGAGTTGCTTTCTCATTTTCGCAACTTTCATGCTAAAATTCGAACTCAATTTAGCGGTTCTCTTAAAGTTCTACGGAGTGATAATGCTAGATAATACTTCTCCCATGCTCTTAGTTCTTATTTAAGTGAACATGGAATTCTCCATCAATCCTCGTGTGTTGATACTCCATCTCAAAATGGGGTTGCAGAACGAAAGAATCCCCATCTTCTTAAAACAGTCAGAGCCTTAATGTTTCAAATGAATGTTCTAAAATATTTTTGGGCTGATGTTGTATCAACGGCTTCTTAATAAATTGTATGCCCTCTTCGGTTCTTAAGAGTGAGATACCTTATCGTATTTTGTGCCCCAAACTCCCTTCATTTCCTCTTACACCCAAAATCTTTGGTTCTACTTGTTTTGTTCAGGATGTCCGCCCTCAACTCACCAAACTAGATCCAAAGTCCTTAAAATGTATATTCCTTGGTTATTCTCGTGTCCAGAAAGGGTATCGGTGCTATGTCCTAGTCTCGGTCGTTACTTTGTCTCTCCTGATGTCACGTTCTTTGAAGATTCTTCTTTCTTTTCTTCATCTTTGAGTAAGAGTAAGGGGGGAGCATAAAGAGGACGAGGATGATTTCCTTGTTTACACCATTCTCTTATCTTGTGAGCCCTCTAGTTATTTATCTCCATTTGTTCCTGTTTCTACTCACCCACCTATCACTCAGGTTTATTCTCGACGACCACCCTCTTCAATTCCATGCCTTGTACCAGAGGCTTCTTCGTCATTGGATTCAGGAACAAGCAATGATCTTCCTATTGCTCTTCGTAAAGGTAAACGCCAGTGCACATATCCTATTTCCTCTTTTGTCTCATATAACGGTTTGTCATCTTCTACCTATTCCTTCATTGCATCCCTACAGTCTATATCTGTTCCTAAGATTGTTCATGAAGCTTTGTCTCATCCTGGTTGGCGTGCTGCAATGGTAGAGGAGATGACTGCCTTAGATAACAATTGTACTTGGGATTTAGTTTCTCTTCCTACAGGAAAGAAGCCTATTGGGTGTAAGTGGGTCTTTGCGGTTAAAGCAATCCAAATGGGTTTGTAGCTTGGTTGAAAGCTCGCCTTGTTGCTAAAGGCTATGCACAAACTTATGGAGTTGACTATTCTGACACTTTTTCTCCTATTGCTAAAATGGCTTTTGTCAGGTTATTCATTTCGTTAGCATCCATTCATCATTGGTCGTTGCATCAACTTAATATTAAAAACGTCTTTCTTCATGGTGATCTTGGGGAGGAGGTGTATATGGAGCAACCTCCAGGGTTTGTTGCTCGGGGAAGAATGGAAAGGTATGGCATCTTCACAAATCCTTGTATGGATTAAAGCAGAGTCCACGAGCATGGTTTGGAAAATTCACTCAGGTGATTGAAAGCTTTGGAATGAGAAAGAGCAAGTCAGATAATTCTATCTTTTATAAGTGGTCTGAGAATGGTGTCATCCTGTTGGTTGTATAAGTTGATGATATTGTTATTACAGGTGATGACACATTGGACATCCAATCACTCAAGACCTTTCTCCATAGTCAATTCCACACAAAAGATTTGGGAATGTTGAAATACTTTCTAGGAATTGAGGTAATGAGAAGCAAAAAGGGAATCATGTTATCATAGAGAAAATATGTAATTGACTTGTTGACTGAAACAGGGAAGTTAGAGACTAAGCCATGTAGTACCCTGATGATGCCTAATTTACAGCTCACAAAAAAGAGAGAATTACTAAAAGATCCTGAACGATATAGGAGGTTAGTGGGAAAACTCAATTACCTTACGGTAACTCGACCAGACATAGCTTATTCAATGAGTATTGTGAGCCAGTATGTCTTCTCCTATCATTGATCATTGAGCTGAAGTGGAACATATTTTGTGTTATTTGAAGGCAACTCCTAGGCGAGGTTTATTATATAAGAGTTATGGGCATATTAACATTGAATGTTTCTCATATGCTAATTGGGCAGGGTCTAAGGAAGATAGAAGATCAACTTCAAGATATTGTGTATCTGTGGGTGGTAATTTGGTTTCTTGGAAGAGTATGAAACAAAATGTGGTGTCACGATCGAGTGCTGAGTCAGAATATAGAGCAATGACACAATTTGTATGTGAATTAGTCTGGATACGTCAGCTTCTTATTGAAATGGGATTTGATATCACAACACCGACTAGGGTTGTTCACTGAGAGACCAGAAACCAACCCGACCAACCGAAACAGACTAAACCGATGTCGGTCGGTCAGTTTTCAAACATGTTCGGTCGGAGTCGATTTTTTAGATTTTAAAATAAGAGGTCGGTTGGTTGGCGGTCTAGGTTATGAAAAACCCGACCGACCGACCGAAAAAATATATGTTATTATTATTTTTTTAAATACAGTATGTTCAACTGTAGGGTCAAGGGGCACAAATGACAAATCGCACATTTACTTTAGGGTTAAGGGGCAAAGGGCAGAGGCTTCAAATTTTTAGATCTCATTGTCTAGTGTCTCAGCCTCACTCTGCTGTCGAGCCTCTCCAACTCCAGCCGCCAGGCCTCTTCGACTCCAGTCTCCGCCGGGCCTTTCATTTCTTCTTCTTCTCTCCTCATCGCTGCCTCAGACCTCCCTATGCCGTTGCTTCTTCTTTTCTCTTTGCCGCCTCTTCAGAACTCCCCGACGCCGACGGTCGAATGCTTCTTCTTCGTCTTCTTCTCTCTTCGCGGCCGTCGCCGCCGCCTCAGCCACGTCCTCCTCCTCTTTTCCTCGAAATGGAGTCCTCTGATTTTGAACGGCAACGATTCAAGAACCCAATATTATTTTGGTTGAAATGAAAGTATTTGCCTTTATGAGTTTTTTGTCATTTTTTGTACACTCAAAAACCCAATATTATTTTTGTTGAAATGAAAGAAAAGGGTTGTGATGAAAAAGAGAAGAACAAGAGTAGTTGGGTTGTTAAAAGAAAAATAGTGGCATTTATAATGGGAGTTTTTTTTAGCATTAAAGGTGTTTTCATATTTTTATTGGGTTTTTGAGAGAGAGATTTGAAATTATGCATTTTGGTAGATGGTAGTGGTTGTGTTGTGGTGATTGTCAAAAGCAAAACAGTAGCATTTATAGTGGGATTTTGATTTAAAATTACAACATGTTTGCTTTTAGCATTAAAGGTATAAAGATGCCAAAACAACAAAATAAAAAATAAATCACTTAAATCAATAAATCCATTCAATTGAGTTGGTTTGATTAGTTTAATGGAGTTGTATAATCTTAGTTTGTATACATGAAGAATTTCAACGAAAAAGTGGAACTTGATGCTTTCCTTTCAACCAAGTGCAAAATTGGAAAAGAGATAACGATGCTTTTCTTTTAATGGAGTTGTATGATATGACCTTAGTTTTTTTTAGTTTAAACTTTAAATCATAATATGTTTATTGCTCATTATTTATTAAATTAATTTAATTTAATTTCTTGTTGTATAGAGAAAGTAGTCCAGATAGTTCCCTTGTTGTTGAGAATACAACGATGTCAAGAAAACTAAAAGCAAGGGCAAGGCTAAGGTTGGTTGTTCAAGTCCAACCAAAAGAGTAAGAATACTAAAACCTCTATAGTTTGAGATCATTTTGTAAAAATTGAAGATTGTGATTCTGACGATCCGTATGCTTTTTGTAAATATTGTGGGGTTAAGTATGCATATCATTCCAAGCGCAATTGGTACAGGTACTTTGAAACACCATTTAGAAAATTGTAAGAAATACCCTTACCAAAGGAAGAAAGATCCAAGACAACAACAATTAGTTTTCAAACCTAAAGAAGCTATCTGTGTTGAGGATTCAAAACTTGGTTGCGAGTCATTTAGTTTAGAGAGTTGTCGAAGAGCTCTTGTTGAGATGCTTATTTTAGATGAATTGTCTTTTAGGTTTGTGGAGGGTATAGGCTTTAAAAGATTCATCAACAAATCAATAGCTTTGTATGAGCCTAAGTTTCTCATTCCATCTCAAATAACTATGGCTAGGGATGTGCTTAAAATATATGTTAGTGAGAAAACACGTTTGAGGGACATGTTTAAGACAAGGCAATATAGAGTTTCTCTCACTACTGATTGTTGGACTTCTAGACAAAAATTAAATTATATGGTATTGACGGCACATTTCATTGATTTTGATTGGAAATTACACAAGAGGATTCTTAGTTTTTCTACGATTGAGAATCATAAAGGAGAAACCATTGGTAAGACCATTGAAAGGAATTTAAAGAGTTGGGGTATTGAGAAAGTCACAACTTTGACATAATGCAAGTTCGAATGATACTGTTGTCACTTTTTTTTATTACGAGATTTGATAGTGGGTTATTGTTGGATGGTGAATTTTTGCATGTTAGATGTGCCCACATATTAAACCTTATTGTATGTGATGCTTTCAAGGAGCATTATCAGTGCATTAGTAGAATTCACAATGTTGTAAGATTTGTGAGATCTTCTCCTGCACGTTCTAAAAAATTTAAGAAGTGTATTGAAAGTCAAAATATTTCTTGTAAAAGTTCGGTGTGTCTTGATATTGCCACTAGATGGAACTCTACTTATCTTATGCTTGAGGCGGCTACGAAATTTCAAAAAGCTTTTGACATATTAGAGGATGAAGAACCTACTTATGCAAATGAAGAACGACCTACTAAAGAAGATTGGGAGAATGCTAGGATGTTGCTTAGGTTCTTGGAAGTGTTTTATAATGTCACTTTAAAAATTTTCAGGCTCTTTGTATAACACTTCTAATATGGTTTTCCACCACATTAGCACAATTCAAAATTGCATACAAAAGAATTCTAAAGGATACTGGAAATAAAATTCTTTGTGATGTGGCTAAAAGCATGAATACTAAATTTGATAAGTATTGGGGAAATAATGAGAAGACGAATTTGTTGTTATATGTTGTTGGATCCATGGTACAAATTAAAGTTTTTTTCATTTTGTTTCAACAACTTGTTGGGTTCAATTGAGGCTAAAAAATGACTGATAAAGTAGAGAGTCTTTTGAGGCGTCTCTTCCATGCATATAGTTTATCTTCTTCTTCTAGTGGTAGTGGCATTGGTAGTGCCACTAATATGGATATGGATGGAGTTCAAAGAATGGATGTTAGTGTGGATGATAAATATGGATTTGCACGTTCATTCGAAAGTGTTGAAACTACTACTTTTGATAGAGAGTCAGAGATTGGTGTGTATCTGCTAGAAACTCTTGTTAAGGTGAAAGATGACGTACGTTTGACATACTAGTTTGGTGGAAGCAAAATAGTCATCGGTTTGAGGTTCTTAGTGCAATAAGTAAAGATATTTTGGCAATTCTAGTATCAACTGGTGGTTATTAGTGCAATAAGTTGGAAGAAGATGCAACAATTGAAGAAGGTATGAGTTTGGTTGTACTTTACTTTTTAGGTTTTTGCTTTGCTTTAATAATATTATTTAATCATGAAAGTATTGACTTTTTTTTTTGCTCTTATACCAATTTTGTAGGATTTAGAGCAATCATGGAAGAAGAAAAAGACATTGAAGACTTTTCGAGCTTGGCATCTACCTCTAGCGATTAGATTTTAGATTTTCGTCATTTGAATTTGAACTTATGTTTTATTTTGTGATGGAACTTATGTGGTAATAAATTGACTTAATGACTTATGTTCTCTTTTGTGATGAAGACATATGCTAATGTTGTAAAATATGTTTGGAGTTTGGACTTAAGTTATGTAATGATTAAATATTGATGAAAACTTATGCTATTTCATATGATTGGAGTTTTGGACTTATGAAATATGTATATCATATTTGGATTTCAATCAACATTTTGAAACTTTAATATTTAGTATTTATTCAATTTATAGGTAAGTAGATGGACAAATGTCGAATATTCATTTTACAAGTCACATAAAAATTTCAATTTTCAATGAAATGAAAATTGAACTAGATTCATGTCAAGCTATTAACAATTCACCATTCATTATCAATGAAAATAATTTATATTGTCATGATTATTAAAAATAAAAATATGTACAAAAACATCAAAATAAAAGGATTAATAGTTGAAAAAACCAACTTAATTCAGTTAGTAAAGTATTATGATTATTAAAATAAAAAATTTAAAAACAAAACTTACAAAACTACAACTTAAAAATAAAAAAAATAAAAAAATAAAAAACCGACGAAACCGACCGATCGAACTGTCTGCCCGTCGGTCGGTTTCTGCCCTTGCGGAAGAAAACGTCGGTTTCCTCTTTTCGACCGGTCGGTTTTCGGGGGCGGTTTTTTTCCCAAAACTGACCTCGACCAACCGATGAACACCCCTAACACCGACCAAATTATGGTGTTATAATCAAGCAACTCTGCATATAGCATTTAATCCAGTATTTCATGAGCGAACTAAACACATTGAGGTTGATTGTCATTTTGTACGTGAGAAGATACAACAAGGTTTGGTATCGACAAGATATGTGAAGACTGGAGAGCAATTAGGAGATATCTTCACCAAGGCATTGAATGGAGCACGAATAGATTACCTATCTAACATGTTGGGCATCATGAATATATATGCTCCAACTTGAGGGGGAGTGTTAGAGTCCTTATGTTAGTTAATTGTATTTGTGTAAATATATTAATTAGGTTGTCCTTTATTATCTTTGCACTTTCTCCTACTTAGGTTAACCTTGTACACTTGTATATATATCTCTTTAGTGAATGGAATAGAGTATTCTAATTCTCTCAAACCTTTAGCATTAACAAAACTCAATTTAAAACTAAAATTTGCATTTTGCATTATTAATTTTACAAAAAAACTCCCACACTTGTCTACACAAAGTGGTATCAGAGCTCTTGATCCATAGCTCAAAATTTCCTTTCAAAATCGGATCTTAAACAAAACCATCATGGGTGAGGAAGCTTCCTCCACCATCCCTCAATCTTGATAGACGTTTGCCGTTGGTAGAGAATTCAATAGGAGAATTAATGAAAGGGTTCATTGACATGCAACAAGCTATTATCCAACTCACAAGATAGATGAATCAGCAAGCCACAATTCAACAAACACAAGCAAATCCTCGAGAAGAGAATCAAGTAACGGCTCGTAATGCCCAAGAAAACCAAGAACACAAATAGAATGTTCAAGAAAGGCAGAATTTTAATTTTGGAAGACTCCCTGAATTCCAAATGCCTAGATATATGATGAATGATTTAGAGTCTTCTGATGAAGGTGAGATGGTTCAGAATTTTCAGAATTTGGGACAGCAAGCCTGAGCTCTAAGAAGACAACAATGTGACGCTATCGACCAAGAAAACTCAGATTTTAAGATTCTTAATTTTGAGAAGATAAAAAATATATTGATATGTGCAATTTAGGTCTTCTTATATAGGAGAAAGACCTATTACATATATGGAAAAGAATCAAGGCTAAATATTTGACAATTAGTATTTACACACAAACATTCTTAAATAGTAGAAATTCCAACACTCCCCCTCAAGCTGGTTTAGACATGTCTTCCATAGTCAACTTGTCAATCAATCTGTCGAATTGCTTCTTTGGAAGTCCTTTAGCAAGCATGTTAGCAATTTGCTGATGTAGGAAGAGAAGGAATACATATTGTGCTTACATCAATCTTCTCTTTAATAAAATGCTTATCAAACTTGATGTGTTTTGTTCCTTCATGTAGAATTGGATTATGAGCTATAGAGATGGCAACTTTATTGTCACAATAAATCCGTATAGGTGTCTTTAGAGGAACCTTCAATTCTTCAAGTTTCCTTTTAATCCATATACCCACAAATTCCATGGGCTAAAACTCTAAACTCTGCTTCAGCACTACTCCTGACCACCACATTTTGTTTTTTTACTTCTCCAAGTAACTAGGTTCCCTGCAACAAAGAACAATAGCCAGAGGTGGCATCCCATGCTACTTAAAACTTTTTGATCCATATGCACACTTTCAGAAAATAACATCAAAACATTACTAATGGCCTCCACAATTCTCAAGTAAAATTATACAAGCTAACTTGTTTAAAACTAATCCTCAATCCTTGAAAATTCCAAGAAAATTTCTTCATTGGAAAATCACCACCCACACACCAAGGACCTTTGCAGTAATAAGACAAAGAAATTTCCTTTCTCTATATTCATTGGGCCATAAATATTTATAATCCAACAAAGTTTCCCTTGTTGAGAAGAAACTTTAATCGTGATAGAATATCCCCCTTTAAGGACATCCTGTACAGTTATCCTGTTCTCATCCCAAAGAAGTAACATACCTCCTGAATTACAATAAGCCTCCATATGAACCCAATTAATCTCTCGAACTCCAAAAAGATTTGACAAAAATTCTATCAATCGAGGTCAATTTAGTTTCTTGAATCATCACCACATCAGGACACAACTTTCGCAAATAATTCTTCAAACGGGCCCTTTTAACCATCTCCCAAACTCCTAGAATTCCATGAAACAATCTTCATTGATTCAAACCGATGGGAGTTGAAGGAACGATTTCACGAAATTGTAAACCACTTGCTATGATTAAAGAGGAGAATCTGTTCAACTCCGAAGGAGGCTACACTTGAATATCATTACAGATAACATGTGTACTCCCGAAATCTGAAGAAACAATATGAGAATTGCTACCAGCCAACTGAAAGAGGGAGTCCAGATTAGCAATTGGAGAATCTGGAACTGATGGTCCATCAATTTGAGAATAATGTTTCTGAATATCACTCTCTGGACTACTTAGACTCACTTCCGAATTAATATCAAAATCTTCAACACCCTTAGGGAGAGAAGCATTAACTTCGGATTATCAGAATAAGAAGGAATAACTACTTTGAAAAAACGTGAACCTGAAGGGCCAAGATAACATTCATCAATGTTCAACAAATTCTTGGTATTCTGCAACAAATCACCAGCTTCAGCATTCGAAGTTTCCCCTGGAAGAAGGATTCTGGAAATAGAGTTGTCAAAGTTATCAGCATTGAATAATGAAGAAACGCGCCCCTTGGCAATCAACAAGTCGCACTCTTTTCTCCTTGTCTAGTACATCGCATAAGAAGCACAAAAGCTATCCTTGACTTCTTTTACTGAAGAAGGGATTGGAGAATCCAAAGGAGGAAGAACTTGAGCAGACGGATCACAAGAAAAATCATTAGTACTTGATTCTTTAATCACTGTTGACGAAGATGGATTTAATGATGCAACCAAATTTGACTCCTTTTGAGAGAAATCTAAAACGGGTAAATTATCTTCCTTTGGAAGCAGAACAGTTCCTTCTTCAAAAAACAGAGTACATTCCTTCTCTAAAGTCAGATCCTCTCCCACCGCTGGAGTAGAATTAAATAAGGCCAATTCATTAATAGAGTTTTGATTTAGGTCAGTTCCCAAGACTAGTTCATTATTAATAGTTGGTGCAATAATCGGAGAAGAAATAAATTAATCCACGTCTGAAGAAGAATTCTCTTTTAAAACCCCTTCGTCTCCCATAACTTGATGTAACGAGCCAAATCCACCGAATTTGAGAAATTATTCAGAAGAAGAGCGCCGAAAACCACATCTAGAGGTTCCAACGAAACAATATCACCAAATGCAAGAGAACTTACCATGAATCTTATCCGTAATTACAATAGAAGCATGGAGAAAACCACAAAGATTCTTCTTGACTTGAATTCGGGCCACTGTAATATCAATAAAATTCAAGGTATCAGGAGAAATATTAACCAATCCACCAAAATGATAATCAATGGCTTCAAAAGAGCTTTTTCTCCAGTACTTAAGAGGTAAATTTCTGATCGAAATTCAACCCCCATAGTCTTCAATGCATTCCGGCTGACTATGCTTATCATCAGACCACTTCACAATTTTCAAATGCAAATCATCAACTACTTGCCATTTACCAATGTTGGTCAGAATGGTGCATTTAAGCCTCCCCTCCACCAAAACAATCGCCCTTATCAACCATGAATGGATTGATCTGGATTTTAATATGAAAATAAGATTCTAATGTTGCCTTAACAACCTTCAAAGAGATATGAGCAAATAATCGGGTTACAACCAACAAATTTTCAAAATCAACACCAACCACTTCATCTGATTTCCTAACCTAGAAAGACTGATGAGTTCGTTTCTTAGACTGAGAATGGGAAGAATTAGTCATCTTCTTCTGCACAACTGAAGCATAACTGGCAGGAACCCGCATTAGACTTGATCTGTTTCTTCATGGTGGAGACTCTTTCTAGTTTATTCTTTTCATCCAAAGACTTAAGAAAGTAAAAAATCATCTCCCAAAAAACGGTCCATCCCTTTTTTTGAACACCCAAAGAAATCCAAATAAGTTTTCGTTCACTCGTGGGAGGCCAAACGACAAAGACAGCTTTCTAGCCTGAAACATAACGAAACTTTGACAATCGAATGGTTCCAACCTCGTCTTTAAATTTCTTGCAAGACCTTCTGGACGGCAAAATCGTTCAAGGCCTTCTGGACGGCAAAAGTGCCTAGGAAAGTGCAGATATTTTTATGGATTCTTTTGCAAGGGAAGCTTAACACAGTTGATGTGATGCAAAGGAAATGGAAGTCCAATTCTCTTTCTCCTAATTGGTGTGTTATGTGTAGAAGAAATGGGGAAGATCAGTTTCATCATTTCTTTTCTTGTTCTTTTGCTACCTCCGTGTGGTGGAAAAAATTTTCATTGTTTGGGCTGAGTTGGTGCTTTCCTAACAGAGTTGATGAAGCGGTGTTTCAGTTGTTTTTTGGTAATCCCTTTAAGAATTAGGCCAGAATTTTATGGTTAAATGCTCTCATGGCCTCTCTTTGGAAACTGTGGCATGAAAGAAATCAGAGGGTCTTCAAAGAGAAAGTATGCAGTCTCAATGAGTTATGGGATTCCATTAGACTCTTTGCCACCATCTGGTGTTCTCTTTGTAATTCTTTTTGTAACTATGATCTTGTTCATATTATGGCCAACTGGGAATCTTTTTTGTAACCCTTTGGCAGTGTGGGGATCTCTCATCTCCTTTTTTGTAATCTTTCACCCAGTAATATATTCTCGTTTCTTATCAAAAAAAAATTTCTTGCAAGAGAAAAAACCTTCAGAAAGCTATAATAACTCAACAAAGGAAGATTCAAACCATCGCAGATGAACAATAGATAATGGAAGCCTCAAACCATTCGTGGTGTCTTCAATAAAAAAGGTATTAACTTCCTTCCAAATGCTGAAGAACGTATAACTAACACAGCAGCTACGGACCTCCATAATGAAACAAACCTAAAAACGGAGAGGAAGGAAGGACTGGAGTCGTGAGAGTGAAACAGAGAGATTGAAATCGTCACTGGAAGGGGCTAGGTCGGAATCGTCATCGGAAGAGGCTAGGATTGGAGATTTCTAAAGGTTAGGGCTAACGAGTGATGAGGAGAAGTAAAGATGTAGTCTAAACCAAAAGAACCAATTTTCAGACTAACGGAGTTTGAAAACGACGAAAGCAAATGGCGGAAATGGGAGGTCTCTTCAAGATTGAAGGAAACTGTGAATGGTGGAAGGTATCGCACAAAAAATTGGAGGCTTTTAAGGTGAAAAGGAAAAAACGGAGATAGAGAAAGTTGGCGAACCCTAGCAGAGGAAAAGATTGCCGGCGAAATGAACCGCATTGGTGAGCATTTAATGCCAAATGAACTGCATGAAGGGCTGCATTTAAACCACTTTTTGATGGTTAACGAGAATGAGTTTCTCAAAGTTTCTAATTGTGAAGCATTGCCAATTTTGTCCCCGATTGAAGAGAATTATTCTTCTATTCAGAATACAGTAAATTCAGCAGAGGTAAATAACCTCTGGTCTATGGTGCAGTTGGATTCCTTAAGTCCATTTAGTAAAGATATGCAGAATCATTTGAAGAAAGCTTTACCATTTCATTATGTAAGAAAAAAGGAGAAGTCAGCGCCTATTAATTCTATCACAGAAGATTAAAACTATAATCCAGATACTTAAGAAGAATCTTGCCTTCGGTTGCTGGTTAATTCCCCAGGAAAAACAGTTAATCAAAGGCTTCCAGTGAGTGAAGTTTCAAGGATTTCTTCCTCTAGAGAATTTTCAAAAGCTGGTTTGTCTTTAAACCCTTCTCTCTCCAAAGGATTTTTGGCTTCAGCTTCTGATCATGAAAGTGCTTTTGATGTTGATACTTTGAAAGTTTATGATTCGGATGTTGAATCAGAATTAAGTATAAGCAGTATTGAAACGGAAAATCAAATTATAGTGGAGGAAAAGGGTGATTGGGTAGAAGAAGATTCATTGGTTGCTGACTTTAATTTTCTGTTTCAGGGGAAGGACAATGATATACCAAGGCAACAGGGTATTAGTGAAATTTCAGGGCAATTGGCTGACAAATTGCCAAGTAAATTCGCCTCGTTAGTTAAAAGTTGTGATATTCAGCTGAAAGAAATCAATCCTCATTTTTCTCCAGCAGATTGTATGTGATTATTTTAGTCAGCACAATGAAGATAATCTCCTGGAACACCCGAGGTCTTGGAAATGGATCGAAGAGGGTGGCTTTAAAGAAACTTTTACAAAATCAATGTCCAGATTTAGTGTTAATTCAGGAAACTAAGATGGCTTCTTTTGATCAGCAAATGGTTAAATCCTTGTGGAGTTCTAAAGATGTTGGTTGGATTAACGTGAAGGCTTGGGGAAGATCAGGTGGTCTCTTGATATGTGGGATGAAAGTAAATTGAAGATTCTGGAATTCATTGAAGGAGGGTATTCTTTATCAGTTAAAGTTTCTTTTCAACAGCAAAAGGAGGGTTGGATAACCAATGTTTATGGTCCTAATGATTACAGAGAAGAAAATACTTGTGGGAAGAATTGAGGTCTTTGTTTTTGTACTGTGAGGGCCTGTGGTGCATTGGGGTGATTTTAACGTGATAAGGTGGGTACATGAAAGAATCCCTTTACGAAGAGTGACTAAAGGAATGCAGCAGTTTAACAAGCTAATCAATAAGCTGGGTTTGATGGAACTACCTTTGTCAAATGGAAATATACTTGGACACGACCAGGTGACGATTCTTCTCAATCCCTTATTGATAGATTCCTTGTTTCTAAGGAGTGGGATGCTTTGTTTGACAATTCAAGAGTTTCAAAACAGGTTAGAGCATTTTCTGATCATTGTCCTCATCTTCTTGAAGTTGATACTTTTGCTTGGGGGCCATCTCCCTTTAGATTTTACAATAGTTGGTTGAAAGAAGCTGATTGCATGAAATTAGTGGAAAATTTGCTAACTCAGGACAATTCGTATGGGTGGGCTGGCTTTGTAATTACACAAAGCTTAGAAATCTAAAATCAAGTATAAAGGGTTGGTTTTCTGACTTTGAAGTAAAAAGGAAGAGCAAGGAAAGAAGTCTCATTGCTGAGATTAATTGGTTTGATGCAAAAGCTGAAGAGAATCAATTATCAAGTGAAGAAATTAGCCTGCGGACCTTTGTCAAGTGTGAGCTCATGGATTTGTATATGTCTGAAGAAAGAAATGCTATTCAGAAATGCAAGCTCCTGTGGCTAAAAGTGGGAGATGAGAATACCAATTTTTTCCATCGATTCTTGGCTGCAAAGAAGAGGAAGGCGCTTTTATTTGAGTTGGTAGCTTTGGATGGTACCTCTTTGCTTTCTTGTGGACAGATTGAGGCTGAAATTCTTAACTTTTTCACAAGTTTGTATCAGAAAATTCCAGAAGTTAGGTTACTGCCTTGTAATTTCGATTGGGCCAGGGTTTCTTCAGTCCAAAATTCAGCCTGAACTGCCCCCTTTAGTGATGATGAAATTTGGGCTGCTTTGAAGAGTTTGGGAAAGAATAAAACACATGGACCAGATAGTTTTACTTCGGAATTTTTCATTCGGTTTTGGGAGTTTTTGAAGGATGATTTTCTTCTGCTTTTTAGTGAGTTCCATCTTAATGGGCATATGAAGTTTTTCTTATAATTTCATCTTATTTCAACTATACAAAACAATAGTATAAATACAATGTACAACACAAACATAAAAGGAAAGAATATTCTGCCCTAATCAAATCTTAAATAAACTTAAAGGAATATAAATTAAAAGAGGAGATAATAAACCTAAGATACAAAAATACAATATTGCCCTAACTTTGACTATAATTAACAACAGCATATTAATTCTTGTTTAAAGGAGAATTTTATATGTCCCATTCAGAAAAAGGAGGTGGTTTTGTCAGTAAAGGATTTCTGACCTATTAGTTTGTCTTCTTCAATATATAAAATTCTGGCTAAAGTTCTTGCTGAGAGGTTAAAGAAGGTGATGCAATTTATTATCTCAAGATATCAAAGCACATTCATTGAAGGAAGGCAGATTCTTGATCCTATTCTTATAGCAAATGAGGCAGTGGAGTTTTATAAAGCAAAGAAGAAAAAATGGTGGTTATTAGAGCGATATTGAAAGGGCTTTCGATAGTGTTGATTGGGACTTTTTGGAAGAAGTTGTAAGACTCAACGATTTTGATAGAAAATGGAATCAATAGATCCAAGGTTGTATTCGCAGTCCAAATTTATCAGTCTTTATTAATGGTCGTCCAAGAGGTAGAATTATGGCATCTCATGGTTTAAGGCAAGGGGATCCACTCTCTCCTTTCTTATTCATATTGGTAAGTGAGGTGTTCAGTGCCCTAATTGATAAAATTGCTGCAAGTGGTATTTATGAGGGATTTAGAATTGGCCAAGACAATGTTCATGTATAAAATCTTCCATTCGAAGATGATACACTTTTGTTTTGTAAGGATGATGAAGCAAGCTTTAACTTGCTAGTACAAACCATTGAATTTTTTGAGTGGAGTTCGGGGTTGAAAGTTAATTGGGAGAAGTCCTCATTGTGCAGTATCAATTTGGAGGATGAGAGGATCAAGCAATTTGCATCTGGCTTAAAGTGTAAATCTGAATCTTTGCCACTGATTTATTTGGGCTTTCCTCTCGGTGGTCATCCAAAAAAGGAGGAATTTTGGCAACCAGTGTTGGAGAGAATTCAGAAAAAGCTGGACAGATGGAGGAGGTTTAACCTTTCTAGAGGTGGGCATTTGACTCTTTGTTCATCGGTACTATCAAGTATCCCTCTTTATTATTTGTCCATTTTTCTCATGCCTCCTTCAATTGGGTTAAAGCTCGAGAAGTTGTTGCGGTCTTTTTTTTAGGAAGGAAATGAGGGAGGAAAAATAAATCATTTGGTTCGATGGAACTTGGTTTCAAAGGCTCAAATGGATGGTGGTTTTGGTATTGGAGCATTGAAACATAGGAATACGACACTATTAGCCAAATGGGGTTGGCGGTTTGTGATGGAGCCCGATTCATTTTAGAGACAGGTTATCATTAGCATCCATAGTTTCAATCAGTTTGGTTGGTTTTCAAATGTGGATTCAACTATGAGTCTTCGCAACCCTTGGAAAAGCATTGGGAAACTATGGCCAAATTTTGATCCTCTGGCCGATTACAAACTTGGAAATGGGAGTAAAATTTGCTTTTGGGAGGTTCCTTGGCTGAATAGCATTCCTTTAAAGATTCGTTTCCCTTGTTTATATGGCATTTCATCCTCCCCTAAAGTATCTGTTGCAGCTGTTTGGGATGCTACTTTAAGGTCTTGGAACATTACTTTTTGAAGGCTTCTAAAGGATTCTGAAATTGAGGATTTTCAATCCTTGTTGTTATCGAATGCTGAAGTAAATATCAGAGATTCCGAGGACTCAAGAAGATGGTCTTTGGAGCCATTGGGTTCTTTTTCAGTAAAATCTTTATTTAATAACTTGATCTCTTCACCGCCTCTGGAAAAAGATTTATATTGGGCTCTTTGGAAGACTAAGAGTCCTAAGCGAATAAATATCATCATTTAGGTTATGTTACATGGAAATCTCAACTCTTCAGATGTTTTGCAAAATCAACTTCCTTTAAGTGTGTTTTGTCTTTGGTTTGCCCTCAATGTTACAGTGGTGAAGATTCCCTAATACACATCTTCTTCAAGTGTTCGTATGCCAGAAGTGGCTAGTTCAAGTTGCTGACATTTCACTCTTTTTCCCCCGTCATCTTGATCCAAAAAGTTTCTAAAGGATCATGTTACCTGCGTTGGAGAGCCTTGCTACTTCAGCTTCAGCATGATTAACAAAATCATCTTTGTTTCCTTGAACATACTGGTTGAGACGACCTTTCAAAATCTCTGAAAGCTTTTCTTCTCTTTCCTTTTGGACAATCTGCACTGAAAGAAGAAACTTCATATTGCATGCTATGCAGCTTTGAATGACGATAACACTCAAGAGTAAGAATAAAAGATACACAACTGTAACGTTTACAATTGTGCTTCTGTAAGAAGCTGAGTAATGCAAATATTGCATTGCATCATCACACTAAGCCTTATGATGAAACCTCATTTTTCTATAAATATTTCAGTGCAGAACCACACACATTAGGACAAGTCTCCACCTGATGATGCAAAGTACAAAAGTTGATACACATACTAATATTCTAGTTAGTGTCCATATTTTTCTTTTTTTGAACAAGAAATGAAACTTTTCATTGATGTAATGAAAAGAGACTAATGCTCAGAAGATACAAACTCCACAAGGGAGTGAATAAAAGCAATAAAAACAATACAATGAGAGAACCAATAAGGTAAGGAAACTACAAAGGATAAATAAAAGCATTCCAATTAAGATAGATATCTTGTAAAGAGAAATTAGCAAAATGTTTGGAAAGAGAACACCATGATGAAGCCTTGAGACGAGCTGATTCGAAGCAATCTAACCGAGGGAGATGTTTATTGTTAAAGATCCTTTGGTTTCTTTCCCACCATAATTCTGAAAAAGGGCTTTGATAGCATTATTCCACGAAAGCTTAGACTTTGGAGCCAAAATTGGGCGATTGAGCAGTTGAAAAGCATTGTCTTTGAAATTATTGAAGAAGACCCACTGAATATTGAAAACCGAAAAATAACTTGAACCAACAAAACCTCGAATAGGAGCAATCAAAGAAAATGTATAGAAGACTATCTACATCCGAGAAGCAAAATGAACAAACCGAGAGTGATAAATAATGGGAAGGGAGATTTCTCTAAAGAAATTCTGAACAATTCAAGTTTCCATTGATCATAATCCACCTAAGAATATTAGCTCTCTTGGGGCTTTTAGACTTCCAAATAGCAGAAAAAACCTCTTTATCCAAAGGAGAGGAATAAACCAAATGACGAGATAAAGATTTGATTGAGAAACCACCCGAAGAAACAAGGGACCAGCTTCTAGGATCTTCAAGAAAACCAACCTGAATTGAAGAGATACTCCCCAAAAGCTGCTGCAAATCAGAAATCTCTTCTTCCTTTAACAATCTTCTAGAAAAGATATTCCAAGATAATGTGGAACCATCCCAATGGTCAAAAACTGAACCATTGGGAGATGAAGAAATACCAAATAATTTCACCGCACCAAAAAAAAAAAAAAAGAAATACCAAATAATCGAGGGAAAAAAGTCTTCAAAGATGAGTTTTTAAGCCACAGATCACCCCAGAAGGAAATTCTTCGACTATTTCCCTGTTTGAAAAAAGCTAAAGAATCCACCTGTTGCCATACCTTGGAAATATTGATCCAAGGACTTCGAAGGCTCAGCCCTTTCCTTCCAACCGTGTGGCAATTAAAAGTATTAGAACCATGAATACTTGCTATAATTTTACGCCAGAAAGAATCCAATTCATGCATGAATCTCCATCCCCATTTAGCAATCAGAGCTTTGTTCCTATGTTTCAAAGCACCAATACCAAAACCAACATCAGATTGAGCTTTTGTAACCAATCTCCATCTCACCAAGTGGTTAATTTTGTTGCCTTCATTTCCTTCCCAAAAGAAAGATCTCATCAAACGTTCCAAATCAAGCTGACATTGGAAGGCATTAGAAAAAGTGACATATAATATAATGAAATAGAAGATAAAACCGAGTTACAAAGTGACATTATATAATGAAATAGAAGATAAAACCGAGTTACAAAGAGTGAATGGCTCCACGTGATAAATTGAAGTGTTCCAATTGGTCAAGCTTTTTTTGAATCCGTAAGGTATCCCTTACAATTCTATTGATATTCGAGGGAAAACAAGTCCTAAGGCAATAAAAAACTCCTAGCCACGCAGAGAGGACTGGTAACCTCTCTTTCTCTCCAAGCAAAAGCTTCTTACCAAAATGAAAGCATGAAAATGGAAAAAACCAAAAACATAAACAAATATACTCCCCTGGTCGTGGTCCCCTCTTTTCACTACGCACATCCAACCTAACTAACTTGTCAGAGGCAATTTGTCCATCTTATCCCTCCTTTGATAATATTTCATAATAGGAGGTCTAACAAAATCTTTTCAATCAGCGGCGGCCAAAAGAATATCTTCTTTGGGTGACCCCCGAGAGGGAGCCTAACATAAAGGAAGGGAAAGGTTTCCACTTTACAATTCAATCGTGAAGATACTTCCAGAATTCTGGAATTATCCACATTAATACCACTCAAGGCTGATTTTTCCCCGTGAACTTTTAATCCAGAACACCACTCAAATAGCTTGATCGTTTGAATTAAAATGTCCAGCATAGTATCGTCATCTTTACAAAAGAGAATAGTATCATTTACAAATTGTAGTATAGAAATATGAATTATATCTTGGCCCACAATAAATCCTTTAAAAATTCCTTTAGAATATACAATCTCAATGAGAGCACTCAATACTTCACTTACAAGGAGAAATAAAAAGGGGGAGAGTGGATCTCCTTGTCTCAAACCCCGAGATGCCTCAATTCTCCCACGAGGTCTTCCATTAATAAAAATAGAGAACTTTGGATCTTTAACAGGACCTGAATCCACTTAATCCATTTGCAATCAAAGGCCTTAAGCTTCATAACTTCAACTAGAAAATGCTAATCTACACAATCAAAAGCTTTTTCAAGATCAAGCTTTAGTATCCGTCCTTTTTTCTTCTTGGCCCTATACTCTTCCACAACTTCATTTGCAATAAGGATTGGGTCCAAAATTTGTCTTCCTACAATGAAAACACTTTGGGAGCAAGAAATGACCGAGGACATTACTTTCTTTAGTCTTTCAACAAGCACCTTTGCAAGGATTTTATAGCTCAATGAAGTTAACTAATTGGTCGAAAGTCTTTCACATAAGCTGCCTATTCTTTTTTCTGAAGTAAACAGATGAAGTTTTCCTTCGTATATGCGTTTTTTTTATAAGAAACAAAAGAATATATTACTGAAAGATGATTACAAAAGGGGGGAAGAGAAGTCCCCACACTGCCAAAGGGTTACAAAAAAGACTCCCAATTGGCCATAATATGAACAAGATCGTAATTACAAAAAGAGTTACAAAGAGAACACCAGATAGATGCAAAGAGCCTAATGGAATCCCAAAGATTGTTTAGATAGCACGAAGTCTCTTTGAAGACCCTCTGGTTTCTTTCGTTCCACAACTTCCATAGGGAGGCCATAATAGTGTTCCACCACGAGATCCTTGCCTTATCCTTAAAGAGAGTACCCAAAAACAGCAGTAACACCGTTTCATCAACTCTATTTGGAAAGCACCAACTCAACTCAAACAATGAAAAGATCTTATTCCAAATGGAACCCTTGGTCACTCTTGACTTCTTGGGAATTAGGCAAAGGTAGGTCTCATTCACACACTTATTCAAGATACTCTTTTCATATAAGTCGCCAAAAACATTCAGAAGATCTTCTTTAATAATATTCCAGCAACTCTTCAGGAATTCACCTGTGTAACCATCAGGCCCAAGGGCTTTATTCTACCCCAACCCCTTCACAACTTTCCTGATTTCCTCTTCGGTAAACGAGATTTCCAGATTAGCAGCTGCCTCAGGGGTAATCGGCCTCCAATTCAAACCTAAGATGGAAAAATTAGGCGCTTTCTTTGTAAAGAGCTCAATAAAGAAGGAAACAAATTCATTAACTATATCCTCTTCTTTTGTCAAGCTTATCCCATTCCTGTCTTGAATCTCCACCATGAGACTCTTCTTCCTCCTAGCATTGGCCAAATTATGGAAAAACGCAATGTTTTCGTCATCTTCTCGAAGCCATCGAGATTTGCACTTTTTCCACAGTCTTACCTCCTCTCTAAGCAAAACTTCAGCAAGATTAATCTTCAGCCTCCTTCTCATCTCGCGATCGTCTTCTGTCAGGCCACCATCCTGCTCTTTTCCGTCAAAAACATTGATAGCTTGGATGATCTCTTGCTTTTGAGAGTGTGTAATCCCGAACACCTCCTTATTCCACTGGATTAAATTCCATTTGATCAATTTCAGCGTTTGCATAATGGCATAACCAGGCCATCCAACACACTGAGTATCTTTCCACCACTTTTCAAAAACAAGAATAAACTTAAGATGCTGAAGCCAACAATTCTCAAATCTAAACAGCATCGAACCCCATTTAAAGCTCCCCATCTCCAAGAGGATGGGAAAGTGGTCAGAGGTAACTCTCGGGAGACTGATGACTCTAGAAGACTGGAACTTAGCATTCCACTTGGAATTAATGAAAAACCTGTCAATTAAAGAATAACTAACTTTTCCCCTGCCATTAGACCACGTATAATTTCCATTAGAAGGAGGGAGATCTATAAGATTAAGGTTAGAAATTACCTTATTAAAGGATCTCATATGGCGGGTTATCCTTCCTCCGGACAAGGTTTTCGAGGGCCACCTAGTTATGTTGAAATCTCCTCCGATACACCAACAACCACTGCAATAGCCACTAAGGTCCCAAACTCATCCCAAAGAGCCCCATGTTCTCTACTCGAATTCAGACCATAAACCCCAATAAAAAAAATCATCCACCAACTAGAATTTGATAGAAAGAGTGTAGTCTCCAGCATGGGAATCATCAGCCAATACAGAAGCCTCATTCCAAAGGATAACAATGCCTCCAGATGCACCCACCGAAGGTTGAAAAACCCATCCAATACCTCTAGAGTTCCAAATAGAACCCACCAAACTCCCGTCAATAAAGAAAGTTTCGTTTCTTGAAGAATAACCACATCCAGATTGTTGCTTCTCACAAAGTCAAAAATCAGGCACCTTTTACCAGCCGCATCTAAGCCTTGCACGTTCCATGAAAGAATCTTCATAAAACACATGAAGAACCTGCCCTATCACCTCCTTTCTTCCTCTTATCGTAGTTGATAGAGGTTTGACGATTCCATAATTCTCGAGGGATTTTGCTGCTCTCCTTTCTAGTTTCCTTCCCTCTCAAAGCTGCAACCACCTCCTCCTTCGTCCGCAAAAAAATTTCCATTCCAAAGCCCTCTAAGATCAAGGCCAAACTGTTCCATCTTGGGTCAAGATAAAGCCATTGCAGATCCTCCTCCAGCGGATCCTCGTCTCCTCCAGAGCTTGCTATTGAGAGGTCAATATCAATCAGCTCCCCTTTGAGCCTATCGAACACGTCCCCAGCCTTGTTCTCCCCTTTGGTCTCATGATCTCTTGAACTAAACAGACTCGCAGAAGGAGATACTTCAACAAGAAATAAATCATTATCGGAAAAAGAAACCTTTATTTTGTTGTCGGTGGAGTTTGTTATCCCAACTTTAGTCATTTTCCTCCTTCCTTTTCCCAAGGATTTTGAGGCTTCATTAAAATTTATTTTCTCCATATCATCACAAATTGTGCTTTGGCCATTCCTCCAGCACATTAAGAAAACAAACATTAGCGGTCTCTAGGCCAATCGAATTTGAATTCACAATAAAAAACTGAGTTCCCACATTTTTTGACCAACAGGGCTACTGTCGGGATGCTCGTCGCTATGATTTGACTTTTCACTGAGAGTTTTTGTCCCTTTATCCACTACAGACAAACGTTTGGGGCCTCATGTGATGGGCTTCCGGAATAATGTCCACTGGGTTTGAGCAAGACTCACCGTGGAATTCATGCGCAGCCTGAACAGAGAAGGAGCCATGGATTCTGGCCTTCCATCCGATATAGTTCTTGATGTCTCCGACAATCAAAATTTGAGCAAAGAACGTCTTCCCTTCTGATGAAATGACTGGGATTTCTATTAGGAAAAACCCACAATAGTTCCCTGCAACTTTGATTAGAGCTTCCATACAATCCCAACAATTAAAAGTCTTTAATGAGCATTGAATGAAGCCTCCACACTCATTACCTATAAAACGAAAGACCTCCTCCTACATCGACAGGGGCAAATTTCAAATTCGTATCCAACCTCCATAAGAGGGAACAACTTCCCATTTTCCATGCTTCTCAGTGCCCCACTGCTCAACTTTTACCATGAAGAGGCCTACTGTCTTCCAGCCTTTGTTCGTGCACAGCAACCGGGCTTTCTCTGAATCGTGGCACATGAAAAGGGCTTTGTCAGGTTGGAAGGGATTCAGACTACTCTTTCATTAGTTAGCTCCGCTAGTGTCTCTTTGATCTTAAACCAATCGTCATGCAAATTTTATCGAATCAAAACGATGGTGGTACCCTATTTGATCTTAAAAAAACCTTCATCGGGGAATTTTTTCTCCGGACAAAAATCCCAGGTGGTCTGCACTTCTCCTCGACCTTGTTCTTTCTCTGAGGGATCACTTTAACGAGATGAACCAATAGTTAAAACCTCTGCAAAAGTTTTTTGTTTCACCATGCTTTGTGGTTTCAAAGGGTTAAACTTCGCAACTGGTTGTTCTTCGCTGGAAAAGAACTCTTTGAACATGGAGGCAACTTGTTTCCATCCCTCATTGTCTTCGACTGACGAAATAACAATATTCTGTTTTCTACCATTTCCTTCGAGCTTCATGACTTCCGCTACAATGCCCCTCTTGTTGGTGACCCTTTGGATCCATAGGGTCGTTTCTCCAAAACGCTGGCATCTATAAAACTTATGAGTATTAGGTGTTAAGGATGGATCCGATAGGTTATCATGAAGCCAAAGAATCTTCTCCGAGGTCAAGTAAATGTTGTACGTGTTGTCCCCTCCTCTCTCCTCAAACCTATGCTTACCATTACTTCCTTTCTCCCTTTCGAGAACGAAAACTTTGTGCTCAACAGCGCACTTGATGGCTCTAAGAGAAGCTACATTATTCTGCATAATGTACAAAGCTAAAAATCACCATGGATGAACTTAGAACAATAGACTAAACTAGAAGGAAACGAAGGGCGGGGAAAAGGGGGAGAGAGATGGTGGAGAGAACATTTCAAAATTATGCCAGAACAACCAATAAAAATCTGCTTTCAAGGGGTGTCAAAATTTTAAGAAAAATTTTGTGGTAAAACCATCCAAACCTGGAGCTTTATTCTTTCCAAGATTCTTCACTGCCAACCATATTTCCTCTTGAGAAAAAAGAGCAATTAAAGCCACATTTTGAGCCGGACAGATCTTGGGCCAATTGAAATTAAAGGGAATAAAGCACTTACCCAATAGCTTATGATATAAAGTAGAGAAGAAACCAATAATCTCAGCTTCAATTTGTCCAAAGGAGAGTAGTGAAGTACCATCTGAAGAACACAATTCTGTAATTAATAATGTCCTCTCCTTTGCAACCAAAATTCGATGAAGAAAGCTTGTGTTTTTGTCTCCAACATTAAGCCATTGCAATTTACTTCTTTCTATCAAGTCTCTGTAAGGTATCTCCATACAATTGTATTGATATTAGCATAAGAAACTTGCCAATATGGCTACAAACATCAGCCAATTCAAGAGGGCTGGTAATATCTCCCCTATCCCTGCAAATTACGTAAACAAAGGCCAAGAAGGAAATAAAACGAAAATGGAAAATATAACAACTACTATTTCTCTCTCCGGCCCCACAATAACTCACTAACTCCCACAATCCTACAATCTAACTAACTGCTCAGTGGGAATTCCTTGTCATGCCCCTTCTTTGATAAAACGTCTCAATTAGTGGCCTAACAATCTCTTTTCTCAGCCAAATATAGCTCTAATAGATTCCCTTTTAACAACTGATCGGATGGCAAGCTCATGGAGAGAGAGCTAATTGGATTCTAATTTAGCATCATAATAATTTAATTCTAAGATAAGACTTTTCTCTTTTCGTTTTCTTTTTCTTCAAAATCAGCATGCCAATTTTTTATAATAGATTTGAAATTCCTGAGTTTGGATGCTATTATAAAACCTGCTCACCCATACGATTTATCTCATAGAAGGGATGATTCAATGACACCTCACAATCTGACATGTACAACCAGCTATTAAAGAACTGAAATGGAGATGGCTCCAAACAAAAGTTCCCACTTCAAGTAACAATGGAAAGTGATTGGAGAAAGTGCGTGCTTGCCTTGATACCCTTGAATCATCAAACAAACTATCTCATTCCTTGGAAAGAATCAATCAATAAGAGAATGCGAAGAATCATCACCCATTCCAGACCATGTAAATTTTCCATAGGATAAAGGAATCTTCATAAAGTCTAGATCTTCAATTAGCTTGTTGAAAATTCCCATACCTTTGGTCTGCCTTACTAAAGGAGAACTTTCATGAGTCCATCGAGTAATATTAAAATCACCGCCAATACACCATGGATCTTCACAATAAGAGAAAATAAAGCGCAACTCACTCCAAAGATATTTTATTTCTCCAGAATCGTTTGGGCCATATATATTGGTTACCCAGTAGATTTTCCTATTTTAAAGAAAAAAATTAACCGAAAGTGTGTCTCTGCCTTTAAGAAATTCCAAAACATTCAACTTGCTTTCATCCTACATTATTAGTAAGCCACCCAACCTCCCAATTGATGCAACATTGACCCAGCCAACCTCCCTAGAACTCCATAAAGTTTTAATAAACTTTCGATCAAAGGACTTAATGAGGAGATTGTCAAATGTGAAGAAATTCGACCTTGTGAGGAATTGGAAGATATGATGCACATTACCATCAAGGTAGACAAGAAACTACAAAAGAGATCTTCAAGGTTCTAAGTTGTCCCAATGCCAACACATTCAAGGAAAAGATTAGTTTACCTACCAAATATGCACATTTTGATGAGGTAGAAAGTAGTAAAGAGAAGCTTGCTAATGATATACCTACGCATGACATGATATTTTACTCAGTAGTTCATTAGATAGCAAGGAATCACGACTGCAATCCTACAACTACTGTTGTACCATTTATTTTAGGAGAAGCAATTGTCAATAGTAGTAGAGTAGAGAAAGTAGATGGTAGTGAGATTAAAACTAGAATACTTTGTGAAGACATTGCTAGTACATTAGATTACAAAGTAATATATGATCCTACTCTTGTATCATTGCTTCCAAAAGAAGTAAAACTTCATGTGTGTGAGTTGGAAAACAAAAGGCATGAAACTGAGACAAAAGCAATAGAAATATATGAAAAAGAAAAGTGTTCTGAACATTAGTCTCTTTTCATTTCTTCAATGAAAAAGTTTGTTTCTTGTCAACAAAAGAAAAGTGTGGAACATCAGTGAGAGAGAAAAACAAGTAGTCTATAGATCAAACTGAGAAAAACCCAAGAATGTGAGTTTGAAAACTTGTGAGGTACAATCTTTCTTCATTTCAAAACAAAACATTCCTGAACTTTTTAACAAAAGAATTTTTTTTCTAACAAGTGAGCTTCAACCAAGTTTGCCTAGTTTTTCTTGCAGGTTGTTAAAGTATTGGTTATGAAGCAAAGCTCAAAGATTGGCCCTAAATCTAGCCATAACCAAGAGCATGAGATGGAGCACAAAATGAAGGAACCACTTTGTTGGGATTGCAACCAAATTCCCACATTGGCTGGACAAGAAAAAGATCATGGGTACATAAGTGTGGACAACTATCTCTATTAGTATAAGGCCTATTGGGTGAAACCAAAAGTTATGTCATGAGGGCTCATGCCTAAAATGGACAATATCATACCATTGTAGAGATATGTGGAGGATCCTTGTCCCTAACACTTAGGCCCAATTCCAAACTCGCTTCAAATTCTTTCTGAAGATAATAATAATTCTCTGTTATGTATTATTATGAGAAGAAAGGGTTTCTTAAATAAGAGAAACACCCATTTACAAGTAAGGAAATAAATTTCCAGCAATATAATACAATAAATACAAATATACTGATTAACCATAAAAGGAACATAACCAAAAATAACCAACACTCCCCCTCAAGCTGGTTCGAAGATGTCTTCCATCGCCAGCTTGTTAATCATCTTGTCAAATTTTAACTTTGGGAGCCCTTTAGTTAACACATCAGCAATTTGCTCTGTCGTAGGAAGATAGGGAATGCATATTACTCCTGCATCAATCTTCTCTTTTATGAAGTGTTTATCAACTACGATATGTTTTGTCCTATCATGAAGGACTGGATTATGGGCAATGGAAATTGCTGCTTTATTGTCACAATAAATTCGCATAGGTATCTTCTGAGAAAATTTCAATTCTTCCAATAGTCTCTTTATCCATATACCCTCACAAATACCATGGGCTAAGGCCCTAAACTCAGCTTCAGCACTACTTCTAGCCACTACACTTTTTTTTTTGCTCCGCCAGGTAACTAGATTTCCTCCAACCAAGGAACAGTAGCCAGAAGTAGATCTCCTATATGTGGTGCTACCTGCCCAATCAGCATCAGTATAGACTTCAACATTCAGATGACCATGCTTCTTAAACAATATACCTTTTCCAGGGGTACCTTTCAAGTATCTTAGAATTCTATAAACAGATTCAAAATGAGTTGATCCTGGTGCATGCATAAATTGACTTACCATACTAACTGCAAATGCAATGTCAGGACGTGTGTGAGACAAATAAATGAGTCTTCCCACAAGTCTCTGATATTTTTCTTTGTCTTTTACCTCACTTTCTGTTGCAGCTTGTAATTTCAAATTGGGTTCAACGGGAGTTTCTGCTGGTCTACAACCAAGTAATCCCGTTTCTTCAAGTAAGTCAATGATATATTTTCTTTGATTAACAAGGATACCACCTTTTGACCTAGCAAATTCCATTCCTAGAAAATACTTCAAGACACCCAGGTCTTTAATTTGGAATTCATTTGCTAACCTTTCTTTCAAGATAGTCAAGCCTGCTTCGTCATTCCCTGTAAGAATAATGTCATCAACATACACTATTAAGATAACAATTTTGTCATTTCCAGTATGTTTATAAAACATAGTATGATCTGCTTGACTTTGGATAAATCCGTAGTTCGTGACTGCTTTTCCAAAACGTTCAAACCACGCTCTAGGAGACTGTTTAAGGCCATATAATGATTTCTTTAACCTGCAAACTCTGTTAATCCCAATATTTTCCTCAAAACCAGGTGGTAAGTCCATAAATACCTCTTCTTCAAGTTCCCCATTGAGAAATGCATTCTTCACATCAAGTTGATAAAGGGGCCAATCTACATTAACAACAATAGATAATAGAACTCTAATGGAGTTAATTTTAGCAACAGGGGCAAACGTTTCTTGATAATCAATTCCATAGGTCTGAGTGAAGCCTTTAGCCACAAGTCTGGCTTTGTATCTTTCAACACTACCATCGGATTTGCACTTTATAGTAAACACCCACTTGCAACCTACTGTCTTCTTATCATTTGGTAATTCCACTATGTCCCATGTGTGATTTTGTTTAAGAGCGTTCATCTCTTCCATAACTGCTAACTTTCAATTCGAATCATTTAAAGCTTCCTGTATATTCCTTGGAACAAACAAATTATTTATCCTGGAGGTAAACACTCTATGACTATCGTACAATTTATGGTAAGACATATAGTTTGCAATAGGATATTTGGTGCAATTTCGGATACCTTTCCTATGGGCTATTGGAATATCAAGGTCAAGTATATCAAATGAACTATTAGGAATAGATGAAGAAGTAGGAATAGAGGATCTGTTACCTGGATCTTCAGGATCATTCATCGGAGTATTCGATTGGTTTTGTGATAAGTCTACTGTCTGGTCCTGATTCTTTTGATTCACCGCCCTTCTAGTATAAACCTGAAGTTCAGGATTTCGATCAGTTAGATCTCTTTGTAGTGTTTCTCCCCCTGACAAAGAATTTTCCATACTTGGCATTGAAGAACGAGAACTAGTAACCTCAGGATTAATGATGGTAGGAAGGGGAGAAATATCCCAGAAATTATC
The DNA here is from genome assembly GCA_033996785.1 of Trichosanthes truncata. NCBI lineage: Eukaryota > Viridiplantae > Streptophyta > Magnoliopsida > Cucurbitales > Cucurbitaceae > Trichosanthes > Trichosanthes truncata. The sequence continues at coordinate 160,306 of JAWPNB010000009.1, read as the reverse complement.
TTCGAAGTTCTGAAGAGAATTTTGGTGAAAAAAAGAGTGATTTTCGAAGAAGGTGACATCCATACTTTCAAAATATTTTCTGTTCACAGGATCAAAACATTTATAAGCTTTCTTATGGGATACATAACCCAAAAAAATGCATTTAACAGCCCGAGGATCGAATTTAGACCGAGAAAAGCTAGGAATGTGAACATAAGCTGTACATCCAAAAACTTTGATCGGTAAATCAGAAAAGAGGCGGACAGTGGGAAAAAAACTTTTAAAGTGATCCAGAGGGGTTTTGAAATTCAAAATTTTTGTAGGCATTCGATTAATAAGGTATGTAGCTGTGAGAACTGCTTCACCCCACAAATAAGATGGGACATGCATAGAAAACATAAGGGCACGAGCAACATCGAGTAAATGTCGATTCTTTCTTTCAGCAATACCATTTTGTTGGGGAGTGTCCCGACACGTAGATTGGTGGACAATGCCTTTTATTTGTAAGAAATCAATTAAGTATTCATTGAAATATTCAGTGCCATTGTCAGAGTGCAGAATGTTAATTTTAGTTTGAAACTGAGTTTTGATCATGTTATAAAACCGAATAAACACATCTTTCACCTCTGACTTTTTTGTTAACAAATAGACCCAAGTTAAACGGGTGTGATCATCAATGAATGTGACAAACCACCGTTTTCCAGTATGTGTCAAAACTTTAGATGGACCCCAAACATCACTATGAATTAAGTAAAAAGGTGTGGAAGACTTATAGGGTGTGGGCAAATAAGTGGATCGATGATTTTTTGCAAAGATACAACTTTCGCAATTAAAAAGGGAACAATCAATTCCTTTAAATAAATTAGGGAACAAATACTTTAAGTAGAAAAAACTGGGATGTCCTAGTCTACGATGCCAAAGCATTATATTTTCTTTAACAGAGGAAGAACTAACACTACTCAAGCCTTGAACTTTTTTATGACTAGATGAAGATTCATCAAAGTAGTAGAGACCATCGAGCATCCTAGCACGTCCAATCATCTCCCCCGAGTCCTGATCCTGAAAAATGCAATGGGAGTCAAAAAAGGTGACACGGCAATTAGCATCCTTAGAAATTTTACTAACAGATAACAAATTATAGGCTAATTTAGGAACATGGAGGACAAAGTTTAAATGGATGAGTGAGGTCAATTTAATAGTTCCTTTTCCTGCAATAGAAGAGAAACTACCATCGGCAATTCGAATTTTTTCATGATCGTACACAGGGGAGTATGATGCAAATAGTTTTGAGGAACTAGTCATATGGTCAGAGGCTCCGGAATCTATAATCCACGGAGATGAATTGAGACAAGAGAAGACTTGAGGATAATTACCTGTTTGTGCCAAGGAAACACTAGGATTACCAGATGATGAAGTGGCCTTTAGCAGTTTCAGGATTTGATCAACTTGCTCTTTGTTGAATGGATTGGAATCAGCAACATTAGCACTGGATGGATGTTGGGTGGTGCTCTTCTCACTTTGCTTACTCTTCCAATTTGCAGGTTTTCCATGGATTTTCCAACACGTATCACGAGTATGCCGAGGTTTGTTACAGTAATCACACCAGACACGAGGCTTTTCATGGGTCCTGTTTGATTGATCAGAAGCCTTGTGTGCAGTAGCTTCAACCACCAAAGCAGAACTTTCAACTAAATCATTGGACTTCTTTCCAATCATAACATTCCGACGGCTTTCTTCCCTGCGCACTTCAGAGAAAACTTCATTAATAATTGGGAGAGTAGTTTTACCAAGTATTCTACCTCTAACCTCATCAAATTCAACATTGAGGCCAGACAAGAATTTGTAGATACGACCATCCTCAACTATCTTCCTGTAGTGTGTTTGATCCTCTGTAGACTTCCATTCATATGTATCAAAGAGATCAAGGTCTTGCCAAATCCTTTTTAGGGAATGAAAATATTGTGTAACTGAGTTACCTCCTTGTCGTATGTCACCTAGTTTGAGATTCAGCTCAAATATTTGTGACTGATTTCCCAAATCTGAATACATCTGATTTACACTTTCCCAGAGTTCCTTTGCAGTAGAGTAACACATTTAGTTACAACTGATGTCTTCTATCATGGAATTTACTAACCAAGTCATAACCATGGAGTTTTCAGCATCCCACACAGCAAATGAAGGATCATCTTTGGCGGGTGGTATTGTATCTCCAGTAAGATACCCAACCTTTCCTTGTCCACGGATATACATTCGAACACTTTGGGACCAACGAAGAAAATTGTCTCCATTAAGTCGAATGGTTGTAATTTGGACAGTAGGACTATTGGGATGAATGCGGTTATCTGAGACTTTGGTAATCGAAGACTTATTTTCTGCCATTATTCTGAAAACAGAGAGAAGTTAAACTTACACAAAAAAAACCAGAATACAACCAGTAGCCTAAAAAATCACAAACAGCCACCAAAAAACAGGTCAGAAAGGAGCGTTTGGTGTCGAAGGTGGCAACGGTCGCGGTGGTCGGAGGCACGATGGTCGACGTTCGGTGCAGAAAGGAGCGACGGTCGACGTTGAGGACAGCAGCGGCGCAGAAACAGCAGCAGCGGTCGGCGTCGAGGGTCGCAGAGGCTGTCTGACGCGAACTCGCGGGCCTGCGTGCGACGATTAGCAAGCGCTCGGAAGGCCCAAATGGAGTCGGTTTCGTCTGGAAGCGGCGCTGGTCTGTAGTCGGAGCTGGGTGGGTAAGATCGACAATGGTAGCGACGGCGGCGCGGTAGTAGGTGGCGGCGGCGGCAGCGGCGGCTAGGTCGAAAATTAGGGTTCAGGATATTAGGGTTTCTGAATTTTTAGGGTTGCTCTGATACCATGAAGATAATAATAATTCTCTGTTATGTATTATTATGAGAAGAAAGGGTTTCTTAAATAAGAGAAACACCCATTTACAAGTAAGGAAATAAATTTCCAGCAATATAATACAATAAATACAAATATACTGATTAACCATAAAAGGAACATAACCAAAAATAACCAACACTTTCTATGATCACAAATTACATGAAAATTGGAAGGACCAACATGCTTTCCAAAAGAGATGGAATCCAAGAAGAGATGATCCTCTTAATTTTGAGAGGATAAAACTCTATATTCATCCTATAATATGTGCAATTTTAGGTCTTCTTATATAGGAGAAAGACCTATTACAAATATGGAAAAGAATTAGGACAATAAATGTCAAATATTTGACAATTAATATTTACGCAAAAAACATTCCTAAATAGTAGAAATTCCAACAATCCCCTCAAGCAAGTTTAAAGGTGTCTTCCATAGCCAGCTTGTCAATCAATCTGTCGAATTGCTTCTTTGGAAGTCCTTTAGTTAGTACATCAACAATTTGCTCTGATGTAGAACTGAATTATGAACTATAGAGATGACAGCTTTATTGTCACAATAAACCCATATAGTTGTCTTCAGAGGAACCTTCAATTCTTCAAGAATCCTTTTGATCCATATACCCCCCACAAATTCCACGGGCTAAAGCTCTAATCCCCCCAAAAAAATGTTCTCTCCTCTCTCCTCCCCCGACCCCAAACCTCTTGCTTCTATTAGCCTGCAACCGTCTTCATCAGCATAGATTCTCATTTTGAAGATAAGTTTTTCATTTTCTCCACCTAGCTTTGTCATTTTTAAGTTTCTTTTTGTTGATTTTGAGTAATGGAAGTGAGAAGCTACCGTGTTGATGTTGTTTTCTCTGTTGAAGACACGAAAAGGAAAATGGCGATCCCTCTCCCTATTTCTCATTTGCGTTGGTTCAAGAGCTCTTTGGTTGATTTGAGGATACAATTATCCAACCTATAGAACAGATCATGTTCAAGTAAGGTCATTGAATTCGTATTTTTCTAAGCAAGTGGATGATTTTGGCATTAAAGGTGATCAAAAGAAACTGAAAAACCGATCCGACCAACTAAAACCAACCAAACTGACGTCGATCGGTCGGTTTGACCATTGGTTTGGTCGGAGTTTTATCCTCTAAAAAATTGACGAATCAATCTGATCAAAAAACAAAATGATCGACTAACCGAATATATTATATTGTTAAAGAGAGAGAGAGAGCAGACTGCAATACTGCAATTATTGCAGTCTGCAAAGAAATAAATGCAATCTACTTTAAAGCAGACTTCAATGTGGAGTTTCGAGAAATTCATATTAAATTTAAAGCAGACTTCAACGTGGAGTTTCGACATGGCTTTTGATGTTTGGAGTTATTTCTTTGCGGAGATTGGCCTCCCTGTTTCCAAGCAGAGGGTTTGTAGATAGATGTTCGAGGATTTTATTCTTCGCCCTCTTTTTCGTGAGAAAGGAAAGTTTTTGTGGAAAGCAAGGGTGTGCGCGATCTTGTGGGGGGCTTTAGGGGGAGAGGAATAATAGAATCTTTCGAGGGATTGAGAGATCGTCGTTTGATGTTTGGTCCCTTATTAGATTCTATGTTTCTCTCTTGGCTTCGATGGCAAAGACTTTTTGTAATTATCCTTTAGATCTTATTTTGCTTGAGTGGAGGCCATTATTGTAGGTCTCCTTTTTTGTGGGCTCTCTTTTTTGTATGCCCTTGTGTTCTTTCATTTTTTTCTCAATGAAAGCTCAATTTCTCATTAAAAAAAAAAAAAAGAGTAAGCCAAAAAGATTACCCAAAATTGAAAGGTCTTTGGAATACAAGTAATCTCATCTCTAGAACATACCCATAAGACGGTGTCGACAATTTTATTTGAATAGTCAATTGGCAAATGCAAGGGCACGATCAACTTAGAATTAAAGGCATTGGTTTAGAAAAGGAACAACCCACTAGGGGTTCACAAAAAAGGAAAGGAAGTCTTCATGGGGAAAGCATTGGTTATTCATGAGACAACGCATTATAGGCACACTTCAAATAGCCAAAAATTATCAGTAGTCACCCCATTGTTTGGACATAGAAGCAAGGATCCCTATATTCAGCCATGTGGTCACAAGTTCAAAATGCTACGTTGAGTGGCTACTTACCTAAGTGTTATTGTGGTTTATGCTTTAATATTTTCCTTATTTACATTTATTAGCTGTAATTTATATTGTCATTATCTGTATAAGTTTTTTCCTTTTTTGTATTAGGGCTTTCTTCTATTTAAGAAAGACACTTTGTACCCATTCACATATTATGAGAGAATAGACAATTATTCTATTCAATTTACTTTGATATTAGCATGGTATCAGAGCAGGAGGTCTTGTATTCGAACCCCTGTAAAGTCGTTTCTTCCCAATTAATATTGATTTCACTTGTTGGGTCTTCTCCAAATTTTCAAGCCTACAAAGTGAAGGAGAGTGTTGATATAATTAAATTTACCATAACCCATCAGCTTAAGCTTTTGGGTTCATTGGTGATTTAACAGTTATCATGAGTTTTTGTTAGAGTATTGATATAATTAAATTTACCATAACCCATTAGGTTAAGCTTTTGGGTTGATTGGTGATTTAATATGGAATCAGAATAGAAGGTCCTATGTTTGAAACCCTTGTAATGTCATTTCCTCCCTAATTAATATTGATTTCCTCTCTAATTAAATTTTCCTTCTACAAATTTTCAAACCCACAAGTGAGGGAGAGTGTTAGAGTATTGATATAATTAAATTTGCCGTCATCCATTAGCTTAAGCTTTTGGGTTGATTGTGATTTAATAGTTTCCTAACTACCAACTACAGCAAGAAATATAATAGTCCCCAATTTCGAATCTAGCAAAATATCAAGGATTTGATGGACTTTTGGGTCAAAAGAATGGCATCGCATCAGGGCGAAAGTTATACCCTCATCTTCTCTTGCAGCCGTTTAGCATCAAATTGCTCCCCTTCAGTGAAAATGTCCAGAGAAGCCATCGATGCCATGGCAAGCTGACCTATGTATTCCTCAAAAAGTTCACTTCCAAAAAGCATTGCAAAAATTGCTGCAGGATCAATAATCGCATCACTGCAATAAAAGATGATAATAATCCACATCAAAACTTCAAAACTGGAAACTACACCGAGTACAAAGAAAACAGAAAGAGCGAAACTAAATAAAGGAGAATCTGACGTTGAGATTCCAGACTTCCCATGAGCATCATAAGCTTGTCTTTGAGCTGGATCACTTAATACTTGGTAAGCTTCTCCCAGAACCTGATTCCAAATAAAAGGAAAAAAGAAACATTAAACTTTGCGCATTTTAATTGTGCCAAGTGTAGTAACAAACAAACAGAACGTGAAAAGCTAGCACATCTGATGGTAAAGAAATAAGTTCAAAAGGCAACATAGACCTTAACTGGTTACTGGCAAATAACTTTCACAAAGTTGATGTAATCCATCCATATATCCGTAAAATTGAAATCTCGATATCAATGTCGACATCAATGTTTTCATCCTTGCATCAAACAACATGGCACTAATATCTTCATTAAAAGCCTTGTCATGAAAGAAAATAGCATTGACTTCTTCTATCAACTTGACATCTGACTTAAACCACTTCAACTTCGGGCATCACAAACATAACACCACAACCACCTTCAATCTCCTTGAACTTCACCAGAGAATCTGACAGATTGTCGCTACTGTCTTCAGCCCCCACCAACTTTTCACCTAAACCATGATTGAAAGAGGGATCAAGCCCCTCAAAAAACGATTCATCTTCCTTAACCATTTTGGCACGCTTGAAGTCCAATGGGTTGCACAACCAATCATGCTCCAAAATTCTCAAGATTTCTAATCTAGTAGTCAACAATTGGATCGACAAAAGGAGAAATTTGGACAACCACTACATGAAGATAGGGATCATGAATCACTACCTCAGTTGGAATGAAATCGGTTTGATTCTTCTTCACGCCAATGGAAGCTTCATAACAATTCAACAAATTAATGGTATTCAAAGAGACACCAGTAAGACCACATTTCGCATCAATAAATTCGAAAGTTTCTTTGCATACACAAAGAGGTGAGTTTTTAACTTTTATCCAACCTCCATTGCTTTCAACCATCTCAATCCTACCATGCTTTTTAGCACACTATTTTCAATCTTTAAATATAATCCTCCCAAACTTCTTCCAAGAACCTAATCTTCCTCTAGCCACCATTGTTATTCCCTAATTTTAACAAGGTTTTATCAGCGAAAAGGGAAAATTTCTTTCTTTAAAATCTCAAAAATAGATTTTTCTTTTGGTAAGAAATCGAGCTTTCATTGAGCAATGAAAGAATCTACTAGGATATACAAACAAAAAAAAAAAACTCACAAGAGGAGTCCTGACCCTAACTACAGAAATGGACTCCAATCCAAAAAAATAAGACCAAGCTAATAGTTACAAAAAGCCCATGTAACAGGCACCCATAAAAATGTATTAAACCTAGCAACCTCATGAACCTCCTCCCACGATCTCTCAATCCTCTAAAAATTGTGTTATTCCTCTATAGCCCATACAGCACAACACAGCAAAGATACAAGCATACCACATAACTTTGCTCTCAATCATAAACACAAACGAACTTAATCATAGAGCAAAAGTTTCTGGTACAAGTCAAGCATAACCCAAACGAACTCAAACAACGACTCCAAATGGACTGAGCAAACTAGCAATCCAACAGTAAATGGTCAATATCCTCCTCTTGCCACCTACAAAGTGTTATGATATATATATTATTTTGTATATATGTCCTTTATAGTAATTGTACATTCTTTAGTTAGGGTTTCCTTGTGTACCTATATATATGCTAGTCTTTCTTATGAATAATACGAGGCGTATTCTTCTCTCTATACTGAGTACATGGTATCAGAGCACTCCTAGGGTTTTAGAAGGTTTTTTTTTTTGGCGATTAGGGTTTTCTCTTTGAGGTTAGGGTTTGAAGTTTGGGTCATCACGTTAGAGTGGCCGTTTGTCAACACCACCTACCTCAGGAGGAGCGCCGCCGTCAGGAGAGTCGAAGCGCCGTCGCCGTTCGCCGGAAAAGTCCGCGCGTGAGCCCCAAGCGCCGCCGGAAGCTACTGACTCTGCCACCACGCGCCGGCGCGTGAAGGCGCGTGACACCGCCGTCCATCTTCCGCCGCTTGGGTTTTGTTCGGGTTGCTATTTCCGGCCGATCTGTGTAGTTTGTTTTGACGATACACACTGTTTTGGTCTCGGGTTTGACGATTTTCGTGGGATTAGGTATTGTTTCTTGCTGTCCATATCTGTTTTTTTTTTGTCTATTGGGTTTATCTGCTGCCTCTATTTGATAACTAATGGCTGAGATGAAACCTGTGGTGGTCTCTAATATGGTCCCTCTTTCGTCCAAAATCACGGAACACAAATTAAATGACTCTAATTACTATGATTGGAGTCGAACAATTCGGTTTTATCTGCGAAGTACAGAGATGGATGATCATATTGATCAGGATGCACCAGAGGATGACACAAGGAAGGCTTGGCTTCAAGATGATGCTAGATTGTATATTCAAATCAAGAATTCGATCGAGATGGAGGTTGTTGGCTTGGTGAATCATTGTGATTCTGTGAAGGAACTGCTCCAGTTTTTAGAGTTCTTATACTTAGGAAAAGAGCAAGTTAATAGAATGTACGAAGTTTGCACAGCCTTCTTTCATGCAGAACAGAAAGAACAATCTGTTACGAACTATTTTATGCAAGTTAAGAAAGCGTGTGCAGAACTTAATACATTACTTCCATTTAGTACGGATATAAAGGTTCAACAAGCTCAGCGAGAGAAGATGGGTGTCATGAGCTTTCTGAATGGACTTTCGCCAGAATTTGAGATGGCTAAATCACAAATTCTATCTGGATCCGAGATCCCTTCTCTAGACGAAGCCTTTAGTAGAGTCCTCCGTACAGAAAATCTTTCATCTGGTCCATCGGTTCCTCAGTCTAATAGTGCTGTCTTTAGTCGAAATGATTCTAAGGTCACTAAAGGGATGAACATCAACACTCAGAGACCGGGTTCTGATAATCGACGACAAGATTCACAGGATATAATATGTCACTATTGTCGTAAGCCGGGTCACATGAAACGTGACTGTCGAAAATTGTTGAATAAAGGTCGATGGCCTCAAGTTGCTCAGCTTGCCTCCACCAATGATACATCTCAGAGGTCGGTTACTATTTCTGCAGACGAGTTTGCTAAATTTCAGATGTATCAGGAATCATTGCAAGCATCTTCTTCTTCGAATCCTATTGCCACTCTTGCTGAATCAGGTAATACGAATCATTGTCTCCTTACATCCTCCACTAAATGGGTCATAGACTCTGGTGCCACAGCTCATATGACAGGTAATTCTAGCTTATTTTCTACCTCTTTGTCACCTGCACCTTTTCCCACTGTCACTTTGGCAGATGGATCCACATCCTCTGTTCTTGGATCAGGCATCATTAATCTCACCCCGTCTCTCCCTTTGTCTTCTGTTTTGCATTTGCCTCGACTTTCGTTTAACTTGATTTCTGTTAGTAAACTTATTTGTGACCTTAATTGTTTTGTCTCATTTTTTCCTGGCTATTGCTTGTTTCAGGATCGTATGACGAAGAAGATTATTGGTAAAGGATATGAGTCTGAAGGCCTTTACACTTTTGATCAGCAGATACCAAAAGCTATGGCATGTTCTGGTGTTGCATCTCCGTTTGAAGTCCATTGTCGTTTAGGTCATCCGTCTTTGTTAGTGTTAAAGAAAATTTATCCAGAATTTCACTCTTTGTCTTTGTTGAATTGTGAGTCTTGTCAGTTTGCCAAATTTCATCGTCTTAGTTCGAGTCCTAGAGTCCATAAACGAGCTAGTGCTCCGTTTGAATTAGTTCATTCTGATGTTTGGGGTCCCTGTCCTGTAGTGTCCAAAACTGAATTTCGATACTTTGTTACTTTTGTTGACGATTATTCTCGTCTGACTTGGTTATATGTAATGAAAAATCGTTCTGAGTTACTTACTCATTTTTGTACCTTTCGCGCTGAAATTCAAAATCAGTTTAATGCCTCTCTTAAAACTCTTCGAACTGATAATGCTGGTGAATATTTTTCTCATATGCTTGGATCTTACTTGTGTAAAAATGGGATTATTCATCAATCTTCTTGTGTTGACACTCCATCACAAAATGGGGTCGCTGAACGAAAAAACCGGCATTTACTTGAAACTGCTCGAGCATTATCCTTTCAAATGCAGGTTCCGAAACATTTTTGGGCCAATGCAGTTTCCACAGCTTGTTTTTTGATTAATAGAATGCCTTCCTCTGTTCTTAATGGTGAAATTCCTTATCGTGTTCTTTGTCCAACAAAAGCCTTGTTTCCTATTACACCAAAGATATTTGGTTGCACTTGTTTTGCTCGGGATGTCAGCCCTCATCGTACTAAGTTAGATCCTAAATCCTTAAAATGCATCTTTCTCGGTTATTCTCGAGTTCAAAAGGGATATCGTTGTTATTGCCCTAGTCTTAACAAGTATCTTGTCTCTCCAGATGTTACGTTTTTTGAAGATATGCCCTTTAGCCCATCCATGTCAAGTCCGTGTCAGGGGAGGATGACCTACTTATCTATGAGATCGTCTCTCCATCCTCCCTTCCTACTCCATCTCCTTCAGTATCTATTCCTCATCGTCCACCCATTACTCAGGTTTACTCCAGACGGCCATCACCATTACCTTCAGACACATGTCCTGTACCAGAAGATTCTTCGACATCTGATCCAGGAACACGTGATGAGCTTCCCATTGCCCTTCGTAAAGGTAAACGCTCTTGTACTTATCCTATTGCCTCATTTGTTTCTTATCACCAGTTGTCACAACCAACATATTCTTTTCTTACATAACTTGATTCTACCTCTATCCCTAACTCTGTTTCTGAAGCTTTATCCCATTCTGGTTGGCGTAATGCAATGATCGAAGAGATGAATGCTCTAGATGGTAATGGTACTTGGGATTTAATATCTCGTCCTGCAGGAAAGAAGGCCATTGGGTGTAAATGGGTGTTTACAATTAAGGTTAACCCTGACGGATCAGTTGCTCGTTTGAAAGCACGTCTTGTTGCTAAAGGCTATGCTCAGACTTATGGGATAGATTATTCTGACACGTTTTCTCCGGTTGCTAAATTCACTTCTATTCGCTTACTTATTTCCATGGCTGCTACTGACGGCTGGCATTTGCATCAACTTGACATTAAGAATGCTTTTCTCCATGGTGATCTTCAAGAGGAAGTATATATGGAGCAACCACCTGGGTTTGTTGCTCAGGGGGAGAGTGATAAAGTTTGTCGTCTTCGAAAATCGTTGTATGGATTGAAACAGAGCCCACGAGCATGGTTTGGTAAGTTTAGTCAAGCACTTGAGCAATTTGGCATGAAGAAAAGTACATCTGATCATTATGTTTTCTATCGACGATCTGAGAAGGGTATAACTCTACTGGTTGTGTACGTCGATGATATCGTTATCACTGGGAATGATACATCAGGTATATCTTCTTTGAAAACTTTCCTTCAGGGTCAATTCCACACTAAGGATCTAGGAGCACTGAAATATTTTCTGGGTATTGAAGTGATGAGAAGCAAGAAAGGTATCTTTTTGTCGCAACGGAAATATGTACTCGATTTGTTATCTGAGACAGGAAAACTAGGAGTTAAACCATGTAGCACTCCGATGATACCTAATTTGCAACTCACTAAAGAAGGAGAAGCATTTAAAGATCCTGAGAGATACAGAAGATCGGTTGGGAAGTTGAATTATCTGACAGTGACACGACCAGACATTGCTTATTCAGTAAGTGTTGTAAGTCAATATATGTCTTCACCTACCGTGGATCATTGGGCTGCAGTAGAACAAATTTTATGCTACCTAACAGCTGCACCTGGGCGTGGAATCTTATATAAAGATCATGGTCATACAAAAGTTGAATGTTTTTCAGATGCTGATTGGGCAGGATCTAAAGAAGATAGAAGATCAACGTCTGGATATTGTGTCTTTGTAGGAGGCAATTTGGTGTCATGGAAGAGTAAGAAGCAGAATGTGGTTTCACGTTCAAGTGCTGAGTCAGAGTACAGAGCTATGGCACAATCTGTGTGTGAGATAGTGTGGATACATCAATTTTTGACTGAGATGGGTTTCAATATTACTATGCCAGCTAAATTGTTGTGTGATAATCAAGCTGCACTTCACATTGCATCTAATCCAGTGTTTCATGAGAGGACTAAACACATTGAAGTAGATTGTCATTTCATTCGTGAGAAAATTCAACAAGGGTTGGTGTCCACGAGATATGTAAAGACTGGAGAACAACTGGGAGATATCTTTACTAAAGCTTTAAATGGAGCAAGAATAAATTATCTCTGCAACAAGCTGGGCATGTTTGACATATTTGCCCCAGCTTGAGGGGGAGTGTTATGATATATATATTATTTTGTATATATGTCCTTTATAGTAATTGTACATTCTTTAGTTAGGGTTTCCTTGTGTACCTATATATATGCTAGTCTTTCTTATGAATAATACGAGGCGTATTCTTCTCTCTATACTGAGTACACAAAGAACGCACCATTAGATACACAACACAAAGGAAAAATGTCTCTAAATTCGATCCAAGGTGTTAAATCTCCCATGCAAAACCTGCTATGCAAAAAAATTGACCTTCTAGGGATTTTTACCTTCCAAAGAGAGGAAAGTTATGTTATAAATAGCCTAGTTTGCTTCATGTATTCTAGAAGCTTGGATGATTAGTAATTATGCCTTTGCACTTTTGAAAGCAATGAACTTGTTTTCTTACCTTGGATAAGGTGGTCCACTCCTAATCTTTCCTGAGGATTGAGCGTTTTAAGGTTTGTAGGTTAGGAGTCCTTTAATTTACAAGGGTTCTGATCTTCAGTTACCTAAGGAGCTCACAACATCTTAATTGGCTTGAAAAGGCTGGTGTAGTTAAAAGAAGAAAGGCGTCATATGCAAACTATAAATAGGATAAAATATATGTTTGATTCTTGCAAACCAAGAATCCTTCAATGAGACCGTCCTCCACATCCTTTTCAAAAATTCTGACTCAAGCAAAAGACACCACTGGGAAGAAAATGAAAGTGGGAAATGGGTCTCTCTCCTTAAGGCCTTTGGTTATCTCGTGGGGTAACGAATCCCACTTTAACGTTGTTGAAAACTTACAACATCATTACTTAGTAAAGAAAGTCCCTTTTGTCCTTTGAACGAGAAAATACTCGAGGGGCAGAAACATTGCAAAACATTGTTTCATTGAAAAAAAAAAACCACAGTGCAAAAAGATCAAGATGTCATCCTACAGCCATTAATGCAGAAACTTCTGGCTCAAATCTCTTCAAGATAACATCAATACTTGCCTAGCACTAGCAGTATTCATGTTTTTACAAGTGGTTGAATTTAACTGGGACATACTAATGCCATTCTCTCCATCAATCAAACAAAGGTTCTCAACTATACAATAAGATCCTGGGACCTTGAGCATGTAAATACGAATACAAAACAAGTTAAAACATGATAGCGAACAATTAGAAACCATTCAACATGCAGTTGTTGAAAGTGAAATTAGCATAGAGAATCAGTTGGGATTTAACAAAGCATGCCTGAAATTTTTGTGCTGCCAGAGGATCACTTGGGTTTTTATCTGGATGAACCTGCCGTGCCTAAAATACATTAAAAAAATGATTTATTGATAAAAGTCTGAAATCTGTCTTCCCATTCTGTCTATAACATAGAAGTACAAGTAAAGTACAGACACGTTTTCAAAAAACAAAAAACAAAAAACAAAAAAAACAAAAAAAAGTAGAGCACAGATACAATACAGAGTAAGATTAAAATAATTCATTACACCTGAAGGACAAGATCGAATGAAAACAGTTAGGGCAACGTTATTCTGAATAAAGAAAGCAAATTTCAAATTTTGTTTTCAAATGAGGACAAAGTTGGAGACGTAATCAATCTTAACTACACATTATCTATTGCTTTACATATAGGTTTAACGATGAGGCAAACAACGTATACAGTTACCGTGTGTAGGAAAATGAAAACAATAGAATGGGAAAATTTAGGGTCATAGATGGCAAATAAAGCAGATTCGATAAATAATACGAGAAATAAGTGCATAGGACATTAGATTTTGATACGGGAGTGTCTATATATCAATAATACGAATAGATCCAGCTGCAAATTATTGCTCACATATAATAAATGAGGGATGAATGTCAAATCTCTTCAAACTAATCTGAAATGTGGACAAAGCATAAGTTGATACAGAAGGGATAATCAAGCCCGAAGATAACTGAGGAAAGGGGAGGAAATTAAGCCGAAAATCACAAAAGCTGAGTGGAAATTATGTAAACGGAAACCACCTTGATGTAATAAGCTTTCTTGATTTCGGCCTCCGTAGCCGCGGGGCTGACTCCAAGCACGTCATAATATTCCGTCTCCTTCACCATCTGGGACTTCCGATCAGCCAATTGATTTTTATGGTGTAGGAGTTTAAAAGTCCCCGCCGGCCTTTTGCTAGAATGAAGGTCGGAATACCAGGTTCAATTGTTGGTAACTTTTAGGAGAATAATTTATTTATCTAAATAAAAGCGATGAACTCAGAGGAGAGGAGACTCCTTGGAGGATAGAAGAAAGATTTAAAAAAAACGAAAAACGAAAAAAAAGTATTCCCTAGCCGCGTGAGACGATGGCAGGTGGCGTTACTTTGTTGCGCATCCGTCCGCCTTCTGAATATTATGATCTATGAAAGACTTCGCATTGAGTACCGCTGTCCGCTGATTCGTGATGCCCTTTTCTCGGCATATGTCAAGATAGTAATAGTACCACCTACTCTTGATTTAAAGTGCCAAAAAGTCAAAGCTTGGAATATTAATCACAAGTATTGTTGAACTAAAAAAAATTCTTGATTTTCATTTAAAAAAAAAAAAAATCCTGATTTAAGTGGATTTGAACTAAAAGACATGCACTAATATTATTTTTAAATTTAATTCTCTCGCGCTTTTTTAATTTTAAAATAAATAAACATTTTTTTTAAAACTTATTCTTCATTTTATAATTTTATATTTACAACAATTAAGTGGAATTGAGGGCAAAGTAGGTGTATTAAAAAAAAGATAAAATTAATATAAATAATCTTTTAATAATGACTAGTTAAAAGACACGTGCAATGCACGTAGTAACTCACTGGTTTAATTGAAAGTAAAAAAAAAAAGTGTGTGAAAAAAATAATAAATATCCTTGGTTTAATTTAATTTATAATGAATACGAAATATCTTTTACGTGGTTTAAAATCTTTGGAATATGATTTTATAAGGTGAAATTTAAATTGTGAATGAATATATTTTTGGTGGAGTTTAAACATTAAATATTTGATATGAAATTAAAAAGTAATGAAACAGATAAAAATGATAAAGAACACATGAATGATTAAAATTCAAATACATATAATGTAATTAAAATGACTATTGTAAATTGAAATTGATAAATAAGTGGCATAATAAGACAGTACATTACCTTATGGGTAATTTTTTGGTGTTCTTTGGAAATAGTGATTTATGGAGAAAAAGAAGGAAAGAAATATTTAATAAAGTAGACATTGACTATACCAGAATCTCTTTATAAACAACATTCTAGGCACATCTCTACTATTAGATTGTGATATTTCACAACTACTTTTTGGATTGTATCTATACCAAAATGAATGCGTTGATTCAATGTGTAACCACCTTCACTTGAACAGTTGTGTCCTGCCAACATAAATTGTAACTATTCGACTCTTCTCTCAAGGGAGGCCTCAACTCAAAGAGTTGCATCCTATAAGCAAAGATTAAAGGACAAAGTATGAATTTATTAAAATTGTAATGGGAAAAGATGGAAACAAAGATTCACCTCCATAGCCCCATGAAATCAAAAAGTAATGAAAAAGAGATCAAAATGATTAAAAAAAGACGCATGGATGATTAAAATTAAAATACAAAAAAAGTTGTCAATTGAAATTGACAAAGAAGTGTCATAATAAAATAGTTTATTACTTCGTGAGTAATTCTTTAGTATTTTTCAAAGAAATTGATTTCGGGGGAAAAAGAAAGAAAGAAAGAAGTATTTAAGAACGTGAACCTTGATTACAGGAGAATCACTTTGTAAACATCATTTTAGGCACATCTCTTCACTGCTAGATCGTGATGTTTTACATTTGCGGTTTGGATTGCACCCATACACGAATGAATGCGTAGTTCGATGAGTAACCACCTCATTCCAACACAGTCATGTCCCCCCAATATAAATTGCAACTATTTGACCCTTCTCTCAACGAATACCTTAACTCAAAGAATCGAGTCCTGCAAAGATTGAAGGAAAAATAGGAATTTATCACAATTGTAAGGGCAGTAAAGATCAACAAATATTCTCCTCCATAGCCTCACAGTATAAAAAAGAAATAAAAGAGATACAAATGATAAAGAAAACATGGATGATTAAAATTAAAATGCATATAGTATCATTAAAATAAATGTTGTCACTTGAAATTGTTAAATAAGTGACATAATAAGATAGGTTATCACCTCATGGATAATTCTTTAAGTCTTCTTCGAAGAGATTGATTTTGGAGAAAAAGAAAAAAGAAAAAAATAATATTTAATAAAATGGACATTGATTGTGGAAGATATATTTATAAATAACATTTTAGGCATATATACACGGTTAGATCATGATGTTTCATATATCTATGGTTTGGATTACACACTCATACACGAATGGATGCGTCAATTCAATGTGTAACCATCTCCATTTGAACAGTTGTATCCCGCTAACATAAATTGCAACTATTCGACACTTTTCTCGACGGACACGTCAATTTCAAAGAGTCTTGTCCCAAAAATAGAAGGGCAAAATAGGAATCTATTAAAATTATAAGGACAAAAGAGGGAAGCAAAGATTCTCCTCCATAGCCCCATTTATATATATTATAAATTATAAATTATAGATTATAGATTATAGATTAGATATTATAATTAAATATTAAAAAACTTGTTTGTTTAAATGATAATTTAATTTTATCATAAAAATCAATATTCATTATTTAAAAACAAAATTAAGAATCTCTTAGGTTTAGAACTCATATAATTATTACTGTATTATTTTCTTCCATAAAAATCAATATTAATTATTGATTATTAATTATAAACTAAAATGATTAATGATTAGTTTTTTTTTTTTTTTTTTGCAAACATCAATGTTTTTAAGACATTCAATAAAATTATTAGAACTTCTCTCCTCTTTGAGTTTTAATTCTTTTTCTTTTTAATGAAACTTCTAAAACTGACCTCATAAATAGGCATTTTTCTTAGGCATTTTTCTCTTTATTTTCTTCCTCTTTTCTACTTTTAAAACTCAAATTAAACCCCAAAAATAGCATCCAAAATCTAGGGCAAATCTTTGAGCAAATTCAAATTGAAATGAAACTACAAGTAAATATTAGTTCTTCAAAATTAATTATTGACAACAATTACACTTAATCCAATGACACTAAGTAAGGACACACAACATGCTTGCAACATTAAAATTTGTAATTAGTTATAATTAAAAATACAAAACTTTACCTACTATGTTTAGGGTTAGGATTTTAGGGTTTGAAGTTTGGGATCTTAGGGGTTAGGGCTAGGGGTTTAGGGTTTAGTACAACAAATGTGGGATATGGGGATTTGTACCTCCAACCTCAAAGAGAAGTCGTACATGTCAATTACCACTGAGCTAAGCTCATGTTGACATGGTTCTAATTATTGATAGATAAATTTTAGATCATTTAGACATTATATACATATGATATTATGACTTTCTTGCTCCACTATTGTCATAATGGGTGAGACATTGTGTTGACTATAAGTCCTACCATATGCTTCCATATTATAGAGTGACTGATAACACACAAAATGCGCTATTCCAAGTATTTGTAGCCTATTTGGTGTTTTTCACGAGTTTGTTTATTGAAATTTCAGTTATCGAGTAATTGGAGCGAAACCGGAGAATTTGGAGATACCATGGCGAGTATAAAGCTAATGGAACATAAATTTTGAAGCCATGAGGAGCAAAGGAAGGATTTGGACAAGAATATCCTAGAGCATAGCGTTGAGACGCTATGTATAGTGTCTCAACGCTATAGGTGCAGCCCAACAAGCCATAAAAACCGCATAGGTAGTGTTGAGGCGCTGTCTTGTAGCGTTGAGACACTACCTTTCCTATTTCAAAAACGCGCGTTATGGAAGGACAGCCTCGAGACGTTGTAACCTAGCATATCGATGTTGTCCCGATTTCTATAAAAGGATCCTTAATTGCTTGCGGAAAGGGGGAGTTGCTTTTGGAGAGAATTAGGCCATAACTCGATTTCTACTCTAATTTAGGAGACAAGGAACATTCTTGAGAGCGGATAATGTGAGTTGGAAGCTCGAGATCGTGACGTGCATTGGGAACGAGGATCGACACGTGAAATAGAGTTTTTCTTTTCCCTTTTTGTTGTAGTTCTTGCTATGGATTTTTGTTTAAGTTTAGAATTATTTTTTGTAATTATGAGTGGCTAAACTTTAGCTAGGAAATTGATGTAACCATTGAATTCTTTATTTTTGTTGTTAATCCATGCTTTGATTATGCTTTATAACTAGTTGTGTTTGAATGCACTTAATGCTTGCGAATTTTTGGCCAAGGTTTGCATGAGTTATTGATCTAAATTTGTGCTTGAAAGAGTGGCGCTTAGATTAGAATAAATTCAAACACAACTAATTGTAAATTCTTACATGTAAATGAGGAATTCTATTAGAAGCATAATTCCTTGTAAGTTATTAAAATCTAGACGGATACGTTAGATTTATAGTCTTGCATGAAATCAATTGGGCTTGGAAGGGTCTTTTGACAACTGTGTGTCTTGCTTATAGTTTTGCATAATCATACCTTGGATTAATTAATTAAAATATTGATTCAATTGGTAAAGTCAATTCCCTAAGTTTTCCTCTATTTGGCATCTCCTTTATTTTTGCTTAATTTTGTTAATCAAGAAACTCCTAAAATTACTTCTCTAAATAAAATTGGATGTTAATATTCATGGTAGCCAATTAATCTAGAAAAATCATTCCTAAGGACGATACTCTATATTCACTAATCACTATACTAAAACTTGACACCGTACACTTGCGGCTTTGCATGATCAATAAACCACGCAATAGTGACATCAGCCAAATTAGGTATTAAGGCAATGAGAGAAATTATGCAACATGTTGTGATACAAGTATACAACTACATCGATTGAACTTAGGAAGTAAATATAATCATGATTGCTGACGTCATCATGCAACATACATATCATTATGGTGTGCACCTCATGATCATTGTGCACTTGGTTGATAGATTATGCACTTTGGTATGATACACTCACGAGAAGGTATATCACACACGACAACGCTTATTACACTCAACAAGGTAAAAATTACGCCTTACTTAAATTTGCTATGTAAGAGTTATATTATTAAATTTTAGTTTCATATATATATATTATTAAATTATATTATTACTTTTTATTGTAGAATACCATTGTTCAAAATGTACAATAGTACTCATTCAAAAAAAGTTTACTTGATTTAGGTTTTATGTGCGAGTAATATATCATAGATACAACTGAAATTATTTAAAACACTAGAACACTAACGGTTGCTCACATAATACTAATAGAAGACGTGCTTGTCATAGGCCCCACCAACGACTATTAACTGAAGATATTTTAGATCCAGACCTACACCCAAAACCTCCTATAGTTGATGATCAAATTTCGGCTTCTTCTATGTAGTCACATATTCTTATGGTGCGGTACCTATACCAACAGTTCAGACGAATGTTACATGAAGTTGTAGACATTCACCAAACCATTATGCACCTGACTCATTACTGCATATTATAACACCTAGTGAGATATAACACAACAAGATATTGATGATATAATACATTGTCCATGTACCTCATCCTCATTGTGGAGCTCGTGCAAGAAGACGACCAATATGTGGTACATGAGCTTTTACTAATCTTATGTAATATCTTAAAGTTTGTTATACGTAAACTTTTGTGTCATCTTTAATTAAAAATAATTTCTCATAAAATTTAAATTTTAATATTAAGCATGAGATATTTATTCCCTTTGATTTCATTAATGGCAAAAAAGGAAAAAAAAACTACACTTTAGGTATAATTTTTAAAACATTTTTGAAAAACAAATAACATATAAATGAATTGGTTATCAAACCACCTTCTCTTTCAAAAAAACAAAAAAAAAACAAAAAAAAAACAAAAAAAACAAAATGGTTATCAAACAATTTCTAAAATAGTCATTTTTTAAAGTGCAAGATTAAATTGGCATTTCTAAAATTCATGGACTAAAAAGCACATTATTTTGTATTTAAATTTTTTATTTACCAAATTCCATGCAACCTTATTTAAGGCATGTTTGGATTGTCGGTAAAAAAAATATTTTTCAAAAACACATTTTTTTTAAAACATTTTTTATAAAAACACTCCTATGTTTGGTTACATTTTCTCAAAAGTGTTTTTATACACAAGTTTGTTTGGTTTGCTTTATACTCAAAATGCTTATACTAATGTCAAATTACTATAAAAGACAACTATTAAACATTATGAACTAATAAGTTCAAATTGTATTTAAAACACTCATATGTATGATCGGCTAACTACTGCTGACCAATGCCGGAGGATGTCACGCAGAGGGGTCGTTGAAGTTGTAACTGAAATTGTCACTAAGGTGGTAGTTGGAGTGGTGGCTAATGTGGTCGTCGACAGTAGTTGTCCAAGTGGTAGGTCGCTAAGGTGGTCGTTAGAGTAGTTGTCAGGGTAGTTGGGTCATCGAGTGGTCGTCGACGGTAGTTTTTGGGTGGTCGGGTCACCGTAGTGATCACAAGAGTGGTCGGGTTGCTGGGGTAGTCGGGTCGTACGGAATGGTCACCGGGTGGTCGTCGACAGTGGTTGTCAGGGTGGTAGTCTACAGTGGTTGTTAGTTGGTCGGGTTGCCGGAGTGGTCGTTGAGGTGGTCAGGTTGCCAGGGTGGTCGCCATAGTGGACATCGGGGTTGTCAGGCTGTCAGGGTGGTTGGGTCACCAGAGTGGTCATCGGGTGGTCATCGACGGTGGTTGTCAGGGTGGTCGTTAGCAGTGGTTGTCGGTGGTCGGGTCGCCAGAATGGTCGTCTATGGTAGTTGCAAGGTGGTCGGGTTGTTCAAGTGGTTGTCTTCAAATATAACCTTAAATTGCTCAAATTTGTCCAATTATCTCACAATTCTTTGATTTTGCTCCAAATGATCAGTTTCTAAGAAATAAACATAAAAATACATGAAAACACACGAAATCATAGCAAACTAGCTAAAAACTAAGCCTAAAAATAGCATACTTATGCATGCTATCAAGATGCAGCTTGGGACATTCTAAAATTTTGACACATAGTGGAAAAAGGTGGTTTGTTGTCTTTATTGATGATCACACTCGTTTAACTTGGGTTTATCTGTTAACAAAAAAGTCAAAGGTAAAAAAGATCTTTATTCGTTTTTACAACATGATCGAAACTCAATTTCAAACTAAAATTAGCATCTTGCATTCTGATAATGGCACTGAGTATTTCAATACTCACTTAACTGACTTTTTACAAGTTGAAGGAATTGTGCATCAATCTATGTGTCGAGATACTCTCCAACAAAATGATATTGCTGAACGAAAAAATGGACATTTACTTGACATTGCCCGCGCCCTTATGTTCTATATGCATGTGCCTCATTATTTATGGGGAGAAGCTATACTCACTACTGCCTATCTTATTAATCGAATGTCTACAAAAATTTTGGACTTTAAAACTCCCCTAGATCATTTTAAAACTTTTTTTTCCTACTGTCTACTTGTTCTCTGATTTACCAATTAAATTGTTCGGTTGTATTGCATATGTTAACATTTCTACTCTTTCTCAATCTTCACTTGATCCTTGAGCTGTCAAATGTAACTTTTTAGGATATACCTCCCAGAAGAAGCTTATAAATGTTTTGATCCAATGACCAAAAAATACTTTGAAAGTATAGATGTGTCTTTTTTGGAAAATCAATCATTTTTTGGCCAAAATTATCTTCAGGGGGAGATATCCAACTTAGAAGATAATTTTTGGGAAACTTCACCTCTTCCTAATATCATATGTCCTGAGCTAGTTCTAGTTCCTCAATGCCAAGTATGGAAAATTCTTCTTCAATGGGAGAAACACTACAGAGTGATCTAATTAATTGATCAAAATCCTAAACTTCAGGTTTATACTAGAAGGGTATTAAACCAAAAGAACCAGGACTAGATAATAGACTTAACACGAAGCCAATCTAATGCTCAAACGAATGATTCTAAAGATCTAGGTAATACACATCCTCTATTCCCATTTCTTCATCGATTCATAACAAATTATCTGATATGCCTGATCTTGATATTCCAATAGCCCATAAGAAAGGTATTCGAAACTGCACCAAATATCCTATCGCAAACTATCTTTCTTACCATAGGCTGTCTAATAGTCATAAAGCATATACCTTTAGGATAACCAATTTGTTTGCTCTAAGGAATATATAGGAGGCTTTAAATGATTTGAATTGGAAGTTAGCAGTTATGGAAGAGATGAATGCCCTTGAACAAAATCAGACATGGTACATAGTAGAATTACCAAAGGATAAGAAAACAGTAGGATGCAAATGAGTGTTTACTATAAAGAGCAAAATCGATGGTAGTGTTGAAAGATACAAAGCTGGATTTGTTGCTAAAGGCTTCACTCAAACCTATGGAATTGATTATCAAGAAACGTTTGTCCCTGTTGCTAAAATTAACTCCATTAGAGTAATCTGCATTCCCTACCTTCCTACGTCAGAGCAAATTGCTGATGTATTAACAAAGGGATTCCCTAAGTTACAGTTTGACAAGATGATTAACAAGTTGGCTATGGAAGATATCTTCAAACCAGCTTAAGGGGGAGTGTTGGTTATTTCCCATTATTTTTCTTTTTAGTTAATTAGTATATTTATATTTATTGTATTATATTGTTGACAATTTATTTCCTTATTTGTAAATGGGTGTTTCTTGTATTTAAGAACCATTTTCTTCTCATAATAAGATATAGAGAAAAGATTCTCTCTTTTTATATTTTTGCTTAGTCACCGACGCTCGGTTGGGTCTCAAAACGAGTGGGTTTTGTTGTTGAAACTCGTGGGTATTAGCGTGGAGAACTCGACAAGTCACCAATGGGGAGAAGACGACATTGGAGCTCACGTTGCTCGTGGTTGTCGCTAGTCTGGTCGCGAATGGAAGGAGAAAAATGTGGTTTCGATGCCGACGACTGTTGGAGTGAGGAAAGAGATGAAAGATCAAATGGGTCTTATTGGAGAAGAAAAAACCAAACGAGAGGGATGGGGTACTGACGGCCGTTTCACGCAAGCGAGGAAGAGGAAGAAAACGCACAAGGGGGCGACTTGCTGTTACTACACGAGGAAGGGAGAAGAAGAAGGTAAGGGAAGATTTAGGGCTTTTGTCCCTTTTTTCTTTCATTTGTTTTTTTTTCTTTTTTAACTCTCCTAAACCACAAAATTAAAACTCCAAATATGACCCAAAAAGATTTGGGATAAAATCTAACTAAAAGGAAATTTGAATCAAACACAAGTTCTCATGTAGCCGCAAAGGTTTTGAATCAAACACAAACGAAGGGTCATTGATGTACTCCCTTATCAATGACTTAGGAAACATATTGTGTTTTGCATACAACCCTGGTGGCAAAACTCAACCATAAGCAACTGGACCAATGTGCTCGATAACCTCAAATGGTTCAATATGATTGAGGCTGAGCTATCCGTTCTACACACACACATGTCTCATTTCGATGAAGCTACTTGAATAAACACAAGTTGTCAGTGTCGAACTCTACACCCTTGCACCTAACACCTACATGACCTTTCTGCCAACTTTGGACAACTCGTAACCTTGTTATGATCCTTGGTATAGTACAATTAATCAATTTTACCAACTTTATTCCTGATAGGAACTTATTGCTAGATTGAGCAATCTCTATCAGCATGTTATGCCAAAAATAATGTTTCTTAAGGTCCTGTTCATCCTGGTGCTACCAAAACACACTGAAAAAGATGGTTTATGTGCCTCTTATACCTAACAATTATCACGATCGCACATATTCTTTTGGCACACAATTGTCTTTAGTACAACAAAGCTGAATCACAAGTGAGGGTGAAATTTCCTTGACCTACCTCACTTGAGTGACTAACCAAGTCTAGGTCCACTTGTCGAGCCTCTACTATCCATTACCTCATCTTAGGAACCACTAAAAGTTGAGTCCACTATGTTAAAACACTTTCCATTGCCAACTCAAGTCCTTAACAATCCAACTCCCTTTTAAAAGCAGACTCTAAGGTGCCACCAAAGATGTCACATTTGCTGCTCTCCTACTAAGAGCATCTGTCACCACGTTAACTTTGCCATGGTGATAACTGACCTTGCAGCCGTAATCCTCTACTAGTTCCAACCATCTCCTAACGAATTTAGGAAATCCTGTTTGTTAAAGATTTGAGATCCTTTAGGAAACTAAGGATTTAGACGGAAACTCTAATTCCCAAACTAGAATCCAAGGCACAACCAAGTCCAACTATTAAAAAAAAGAAAAAGAAGACCCAGAGACTTCGAGGCGTCACTCAACTTCTAGATTAGCCTAATTT
The DNA here is from genome assembly GCA_033996785.1 of Trichosanthes truncata. Classification (NCBI taxonomy): domain Eukaryota; kingdom Viridiplantae; phylum Streptophyta; class Magnoliopsida; order Cucurbitales; family Cucurbitaceae; genus Trichosanthes; species Trichosanthes truncata. Next base: position 135,571 of record JAWPNB010000009.1, on the reverse strand, counting down.
AGTAACTTGGGACGCTATGGATTCTCCACCTTTAAAACTCTTGGCCCCGAGAGTTCGTTAGTTGAACAACTTAGAACAACTCCACAAAAAGAACTTAATCCCAAAACAAATATAACAAGGAAGCAAAACTTGCAAATAATAAGAACTTAGATGAAAGAATGCTAACCTGGAACTCGAGATATTGCAAACTCCCTATCTTTCAGAGCTTTTTCCTTTGGAGCTTCCTCGTCAAACAACTCAGGGTATTCAACCTTGAGTTCCTCATCATAAACTGCAGTTACTGACTCTTCCAGCTTGGCAGTCTTTAGCTTTTTTCCTGCAGAAATTTCGATGGTCTTTAGAGCCTTTGATATCTTGCGAAGGTCCTACTAGATCCTTCACCATGCGGAGGACGCTCGTCTCACTACACAGTCATAGGGTCCGACTCTCCTGCAAACCCAATTTTGTGCTTTCTCTTGGCTCTAAACGAGGAGATAATCTCCTGTGGTTGCTCCAATCTAGGGGTATCCCTATCTAGAGCCCTCGCACTAACAAGAGCTACTACGAAAGTGGTTGGTCGTCCAAGTGGCACCAACCTTTTGATTTCCTAGCGCAAGCCCTTAACAAACCTGTTAATCTTACTTGCCTCACATTACTGATTAAAATGTTTCAAAAATTTCGGCAGCATAACGACGTAACTATGACATTACCCAAAATTTTCTTAGACCTGTTAAACAAGAAAACAACACTTCACTAAACCAGAGTAAACTAACACAATCTCCACACCTTCTGGCTACAGTTCAGCACACTCAAAATTCCCAGAGTAAGCAGATTCACATCAACTCAACACATACTTACTAAGACTTTTATTACATAACCTAAGTTTTACCAAAAGAACCTAGCTACATCATCAGACATCAAAGGAAAGAAACATTAAAGAATGGGAAAAATAAAGCCTATACAAAGCGTCTAAACAAATCCAACTAAAATCCTATCCATGCAATTCAAGCAAAACTCCTAGTAAAAGACATGTAAAACTAATAGTGTCCTCTCAGCGTGTCTCCTCATCTGCATCACCAAGTTCGTAGAGCTCTTCATCACCTACATAATCTGATGGTTGGGGAGGGGGAGGGGGGTCAGTACAAAGGTACTCAGTAAAGTGTGAGACACCAAACATCAAACAACAAACAACATGCTGAATACATGCAACCAAACATGTTTATTCAAGGTAATAACACAAGAATTATACTACGAATACATAAGCAAGTAACTATTCATAAGTCTCGCTTAACACATGAATTCATGCACCATGTTATGCAACTAACACATGAGTTCCCGTATCATGTCATGCTCGCTCAATTTTACTCAACACTCATGTTTAGCACTCACCAAGGCTCTCCAAGACTGACTCTTTGAGGAGCATCGACCCCTAACCTCAACACTACTCTATGGAGCTCGGTGTTCGACCCTTGACCAATGTTACCAAGGCCTCAAACTGTGCATCGTCCCTTGACCATTTGTACCCAAGGTGTACTGATGACTTAACAATGCATTGGTCCTTTCCCAGGTGCCAAACACATGCTTTTTAGACTCATCACACTGACCCTTGACCATTTGTATCCAAAGGCCTCGATGCTCATCTTATTCCAATGGTGACAATACCACCATTTGACCATTTATACCCGAGGTGCACTGGTACTCACCCTAATACCCTTAACAAACTCACAAGGTCTGCTAACCTTCTCAAATCTCTCTAAATGCACGTTACCTAAACATGCTATTAGACCATGTCTCATGCCCGAATAAAACATGCTCATACATATGCATTAAGTTCAAAAAAGCCAACATGCTACATAACTTCAAAAGTCAATATTCAGGCATGCTCGTCAAAAGGTATAATAAGCATAAAATATATAAAACGCGCACAAATTAAATAAGAAAACATAGAACATGCTGCACACAATCAAATAGACCCACCAAGTAGAAACTACTTAAACTACTTACCTAGAGCGCTCCTAAAATTATTTCAAGTGTTCCTAAACCAAAAGAACAATATTTTAGAGGCTATACTTAGTTCGAAAATCACTTGAATAACTACAATGTGCTCAAAGAGAGGTACACTTGCTTAGATTTCAGCCTTAAAAGCTAACTCAAGCACCCTAGGATTAACCCAAACTACAACAAGAATTATCGAAAGATTAGAATCTAATTTACATCACCTTAACACGAGTTCGAGCTAGCTAAAGGAGTGCTAAACTTACCAAAACAGACTAACGCACTTGCTGATTTGAGCTCGATAAGACTCCGAATTGGTTCGAACTACAAATAAGACACTTCCAAAGGTTAGAAACCAAATCACAACACTTTAAGTGATTTGTGAAAAGGATGAAACGTGCTGAAACTTACCGAAAAGGACCAAACAGACTTGGTCCCTTACTGGTTGGTGTTCGAAGGGGATCGAATTAGTTTGAAACTGCAAATAGGAGGCTCCCACGTGTTAGAACCTAAGCTACAACACTTAAATTGATTTGCGAAAAGTCTAAAACGTGATAAAACTTACCAATAAGCACCAAAGGGACCGGAATGCTTGCTAGCTCGAGTTCAAAGGTGTTCGAATTGATCCTAAATGGCAACCTGAAGGCTTCCACAAAATTGGACTAAATTTACAGAACCTAAAAAGTACTCGAAATTACTAAAAACGCTATAAGCTTGCTAATCAGCACCTAAACAGCCCCAAAAACATGATGGACAGCAATTGACAGAGTTTAAAGTCGTGGAACCGAACCTCACAGCCAATGGGTATTCGAATCTAGACTAATTCGGGTTGAGGAACACAAATGGGAGTGATTCCCAAGTCCGAAATTGAGTGGGTCTTGCTTGAAATCGTGAATTTAGCACCAAACGACCTTGAACACGTGTTGGTTGGCGTCCAAACGAACCTAAAATCGCAAGTTAAAGATGTTTAAGGAATGGGTATTGCAAAACCAAAGTCAGTTTGGCATGGGTATGCGACAAACCTCGACGAACAGAAGGAAATTGCGCGGAATATCCCAAATATGCTGGAAAAATGCTCCAAACTACAGAAAATCTGCAAACTCCCAGCCACTATGTGGTATCTGCAAGCTGCGCCCCCTTCGGATGCTGCTCACAACTATTGCAAGTCGCGGTTTGCGGAGTGGAGGGGGAGAAAAGCATCGGAGAGTCTGCTGCGTTGCACGTGGGTGCTTCGCCAAAGATGGGTGTGCGTGGGTCTTGTCGAAAAGAAGAAAACGAGAGGGAGGGAGAGGAGACGGCGTGCGTGTGAGAGAGGGGGAAGAAGAAAAGAAATTTAGGGTGGGTTTTCTCTCTCTCTCTCTCTCTTTTCCTCTTCTTTTAACTAAACAAAACCTAAATCCAACTAAAACTTAAATAAATAAGAGAATGAGGAGGATTTAAAATATCCAAGATTTTCCTTTTCTTTCCAAGATTTAAAACCCAACTCAAAAATAAATAAATTTCCAAATCTTAAACCAATCAAAAGAAAATCTTTTGGGTTTAATTAAATTGCAAAATAAAAACCCAAGGAAAATGTTTACTTCCAACCCCATACATAGACTTTAGACTTGTTGAAAGTTCTCATCCAACAACCCAAAACTTCAGATATCATAGTTTCAACCACTTGAGACCAATTTTCAAAAGTACTAAGATGAAATAAAATCCATAGAATCACCAAAAGGTAAAATTAACCGTAACAGAAAACGCGGGGCATTACAATCTCCTTACCTTAAGAACTTTCGTCCTCGAAAGTTTGCTACTCCAACAATTCTAGGTACTTGGCTAGAATCTTATAATCTTTTTTTCAAGTTGCTTCTTTAGTCTGTAGGTTCCTTCCTAGCACCTTTACTAACTTCAAAGGCTAGATTTCTTAGTACCTTGGTTTGCCAAGCTAAAATCTTAATAGGTTTCTCCTCATAATACAAGTGCTCATTTAGCCGTAAAGGTTCTAAATCCAACACATAAGAAGGGTAATTGATGTACTCCCTTACCAAAGACTTAGGTAATATGTTTTGTTGTGCATACGACATTGGTGGCAAAGCCCAACTATAAGCAACTAGAACAATTTGCTCGATGACCTTAAATGGTCCAATGTGATTAGGGGTAAGCTATCCATTCTGCACAACTATACCAGTTTGTATAGGAGGAAAATTAGTGGGTAGATTTCTATGCGACTCAGGAGCTAGCATCAATTTGATGTCATTATCCATCTTCCAGAAGTTGGGTATTGGGGAGGCTAGACCAACTACTGTGACCTTTACAACTTGCAAATGGATCAATCACATATCCGAAGGGAAAAATGGAAGATATTTTGGTCCAAATAGATAAGTTTATTTTCCTAGCTGACTTCATAATTTTAGATTATGAAGCTGATAAAAAAGTCCCAATAATTTTGGGAAGACCCTTCTTGGCCACTGCAGGAACTTCAATTGATGTGCCCACAAGTAAACTCAAAATGAAATGAAGGTAGATGGTGAAGAGGTGATTTTCAATATTTTTAAAGCAATGAAGTATCCTGCTAAGGTAGAAGAATGCTTTGTCCTTCATATACTAAATGAAGATTATTGAAAGTAAGTTTGATGAGGAAATGTAGGAACAACATAAACAGAAGTTTAAAATGTTGAAGAGGTTGAATGGGGCAGAGATGAAAGAGGCAACAAATGTATAGCAGAGATCTCAGGAATTAAAAGAACCTTTGAAACATACACCAATGTGACCATCAATAGAAGAGCCTCCTAAACCTGAGTTAAAGGTAAACCTGAGTTAAAGGTCTTGCCTACACACTTGAAATAAGCCTATTTAGGGGAGGAAGAAACATTACCAATCATCATTTCAGCAAGTTTACTGCCTGAGGATGGGTCATTGTTGTTACAGTTGCTGAAACAGTATAAAAGAGCAATTGGATGGACATTGGCGAATATAAAAGGCATAAGTCCTTCGTTTTGTATGCATAAAATTAACTTGGAAGATGAGAATTTTAGAACTATTGAGCATCAGAAAAGGCTGTATCCAACAATGAAAGAGGTTGTCAAGAAAGAGGCGATCAAATGGTTAGATGCTGGAAGTATTTACCCGATTGCTGACAGTAACTGGGTTAGCCCAGTTCAATGTGTCCCTAAAAAGGGTGGTATCATAGTGATAGTTAATGAAGTCAATGAATTGATTCCAACCAGAACAATAACAGGACGGAGGGTTTGCATGGATTATAGAAGACTTAATAAAGCCACTAAGAAATATCACTTCTCATTGCACTTCATTGATCAAATGTTGGACAAATTGGTAGGATAAGCTTATTATTGTTTTCTAGATGGGTATTCGGGGTGCAATCAAATCACAATTGCATCTCCAGACCAAGAGAAAATAAGATTTACGTGCCCTTAAGGAACATTTGCTTTTAGGCGGATGCCTTTTGGCTCATGTAATGCTCTAACAACATTCCAGCGTTGTATAATGGCCATATTCTTTGATATGGTTGAAACAACAATGGAAGTATTTATGGACGACTTTTCAGTGTTTGGAGAATCCTTTCAAGCCTATCTAGAGAACTTAGGAAAAGTCCAGCAAAGATGTGAGGAAACCAACTTGGTTTTAAATTGGGAGAAGTGTCACTTTATGGTTAAGGAAGGAATTGTCCTAGGCCATAAAATTTCACATAAAGGGATTGAAGTGGATCGTGCAAAAGTTGAAGTGATTGAAAAATTAGAGCCACCTACCTCAGTAAAAGGAGTAGGAAGTTTTTTTGAGCATGCTGGGTTTTACAGAAGATTCGTTAAAGATTTTTCAAAGATAGCAAAGCCTTTGTATTCTTTGTTAGACTTAGAAGTGAATAGACCTTTTCAATTTACTGATGAGTAGTACGTGAAATCTGGCCGAAAAAACTCCCTGCGCGTGAACCTCACGCGCCCCTAAAGATTCTAGCGACATTCCCACGTGCCGACGAGTGAGTCGCCAGTGAGTCGCCGGAATTTGCTCCAATTTTGTGGCTTGCTTTTTCGTCCAACTCCCAACCTGTTTATGTGGTTATTTTGGTCATAATTGGCTCATGTTAGAAGTTGGTTTGGAAAATAATTAGAGGTTTTTGATTGCAAACTCCTTTCAGATCAATTTTTTCAGCAATTTTTCAGAAGTTCGTGGTTTTAGATTTGATTTTGTGGTTTTACATTCGTCATTGACCTATGGCGGAATGAGAACTCACAATGATGTCTAATGTGGTTCAATCGCAGCCTCAATCCTCCCATGGTTCATTTAAGAAGCCATTTGTTAATTCTATAGCTGAGTTTGCTAAATTTCAATCATCGAAAGCAATCAACAATGTGTTTGGCCTAGAAGATTTTTCGCATGCAGGGTTCAATCAAATGGCGACTGCACCATCAAATACACAAGTGAATACGACCCTAAAGGAAGTGGAGGCAGAAGGAGTGCGTGGAGAATTTCACCACATGGGGCCAGAGCCATTCAATCGGCATACATGATAAATGAGGCCAATGTCTGGTTGTCGTTCATCAAGATTCGACTCATGCCTACCACACACGACTCCATTGTGGGTAAAGAAAAAGTTTTGTTGAATTTTGCAATTATGAAGAATTTAAGTATTAATGTAGGAAAGATAATTCCAAATGAAATTTTTGACTATTATCAAAAGAAAGTTGGCCAGTTGTTTTTCCCTAGCATCATCACTATGTTGTGCAAAAAGACAGGAGTTCCCTACCGTGAGGACGAGCTTCATTGACACTGCCAACATAGCACGTCTACAGAGAGGGAAGAACAGAAAGGCAGAGGAGGTTTGCTTTATGGTGTCCATAAGTTGTTGGAACAACAGGAAGCGTTGATGTTGAGGTTTGAACACATAAAGAGGCAATTTTATGTTTACCTAACTTATGCCAATAAGAGGGATTTTGCTCTAAAGAAGGCCTTACAAACGAATTTCTCCAAACCATCTACAACCTTTCCTCTATTCCCAAAAGAAGTATTTACTCCATGGAGCCCTCTAGAGCAGATGGTGCCGAATGATGAAGAGGAAGAAGTTTACCCTGTTGATGAAGATTGAAGAAATGAAAGGGATGTGGTGATGTTGTCCCTTTTTGCTGCTTTCAGATTTATGTTTTAGCAGAAGTTGACCCTGTGCTCTTTCTATGTGTTAAAAAAAAGAGAGAAAAAGTATATATGAAAGTTAGAAAGAAATTTATTGAGCCTTAAAGAGAGCATCCCTCAAGTGGACCTTCTTTGGACCAAACAATCCAGGATCTAGACTTAGGAGAGGGTGTTAGTGGTCCTTTTGAAGAGATTCTCAACAGGGGCGAGATCCACAATCGACCATCAGGGTATATTGCATAAGCGGTGGAGAGGGGAGTTTGAGGAAGAATCGGGTCTAGGACATGGGGGGGAGCGATTCAGTTTTTGCTCAACTCCCGATCCATCCGTGGTGAGCTGCTCTGAAGATGACTTGTTCCTTTCTTCACCGATGGATAGAGAGCTTGGAGAAATTGCCATCGATTCTCTTTTTGATGGTGGCAATGGGGATTCAGTCAAGTTATCCTCCGAGGCATAACAAATGGTTACAAAATTAGCAAAACCCACTCCTTGGGTTGGGTGTTTGGAGGGGTCAATCTTCAAAGGGTGAGTGCCTATTACAGTTGTGGTTAGTGGTTTTGGAGGGTTTGAAGAGCGCGGTGAGGGTGAGGCTGCGGTGAAGAATCTTAAGGCCGTGGAAGCTTTTTCTTTGACGGAGAGGCCAGTGAAAGAACTTGGGCAGTCGTTGATGAAGACGATGAATGGGAGCATGACGGATCAAGCTTTGGGGGTTCCTAATTAGATCCCTTTTGAGGTAAATTCAAAGGTGTTGGCCAGCCAGGTATGCTTTCCTTCTTGTGCTTTTTCTCCTTCTTCTAAAGCTCCGGGGTTCGTGAGTTCTTACCCTCTTGGGTTGTCCAGTTTTGGGCCTATCCCTTATGGTGGGTCCACAGGGGGAGATCAGGGGGGTTTGCAAGTGGTTCCCTTTTATCCTTTTCAAGACTAGGTCCTTAGTCGTGCTTCGCCTCATCCGTTGGTTAACCTGCTAGGGGGTAGTGCTTATGGTCTAGCTTCTTTGCCCATTGCCCCGAGTGGAGGTCTCACGGGAGGATGTCTTCCATTGGCTAATGGGGTGGATCAAGATCCTTCATCGTTCCTTTGCTTCATTCCAGGCGGGTTTCCTATTTCTAGTTTTAATGGGGGTAGCTTGGGGAATTGGCCTTCGGTCTGGGCCTCCCTAGCTACGGAGGGTATTCAAGCTATTTCTCCTGAAGGTCTTCCCTCGACCTCTCAGACCTCGACTAAGAAAGGTAGAGCTTTCGATAAGGGCGGTGGGGGAGGAAGGATTAATAAAAGAGAGGTTAAGAATCTTACATACACTATAAATTATAATGGTAGAAGGCTTCGAGTGAAGCCAGGGGTAGAGTGGTTCCTCAATGAAGGACATTTCCTAGAATGTGAGAGGTTTTGAGGGAGGGAAAAGCATTGGTTAGTTAAGGAAGTCCTTTTTGTTAAAAACCCAGACATTGTGATTTTGGTGGAAACCAAGAAGTGTGTTTTGTAGGGAGGTTGTGAAAAACGTGTGGGGTAGAAGGCAAGTGGAGTGGGCTTGTTTAGAGTCTGTGGGAGCTTCTGGGGGTATTCTTGTCCTTTGGGATGGTAGTCTTTTGCAGCTCCTGTATGTGGTTAAAGGGGTCTTCTCTATCTCTGTGTCCTTTGCTTTCAAGGGTGAAATGTGGTGGGATGGGTGTCCGATGTGTATGGTCCTTCTCGATCTAAGGGTAGGAAGGCTTTTTGGGAAGAGGTTTTTTTTGTTGGGGGGGGGGGGGGGGGGGGGGGGGGGGGGGGGGTTGTGTGGCTCTTGCTGGTGTGTGGTGTCACAATCGTACTCTTTCGCAACGAGACAACGATTGTGCGGCATTTGCTCTAACCCGGCGAGTAAGTAAACCGTACGAAAAACGGAAGTTATGGACTACTTCCGTATAGGGTCTAGCCTCCACTCACGTTTCGGGAGAAAATGTTTTATTAAAACGCGAGAGAGATTACATGAAAACATTTGAAAACAAGATTGTTATACATTAGTAAGCAAATAAGGGATAACCACGCTTAGATAGCATATAACTCCGAGTAGGAAAAATTGACAACTAGTCACATCCCCCTATAGAACATTCTAGGATTTATGCTTATGACAGGCTTGAACATGAAAGTGGGCAAGGAGTCATACACTAATAGAATTACAAGGAAAGTAAATAACGCTGCTAAACTGAAGACATGACATGAAAGCATGATAAAAAAGGGTTGGAATGGGCATGCAACCACGGGTAACACGCCTTAGACAAGCATGACCGTGACATTCTCCCCCACTTAAATGGTTGATGTCCCTGTCAACCGACTCTGCTCGAACTCGACGTCCAAGGCAGTCCCAACGGACCTCTATGTCTTGGCTTCTTTCCACTCTTCCAGGAACTTCACGTTCTCACTTCGATTGACTTCTTGAGGCATTCTCTCAGCCAATGCCTCAAAAGTGTTCTTCAGGGTGGTCGATGGAATCGACACGTCATACCTTTGCATCGAATGGGTCGTTTCTGCTTGACCCATTCCCTTGTGCACCTCAGTGCTTCCTTCGAATACTTTCGAGCAACTTCTGTCTTTGGCCTCCACTCCTTGGGAGGATTGTAAAATTGGTGATTTTTTCTTCCATACGGTTGGTCAACGACATTGAACCTGACATCGCAACTCTTCTCTTGGCTCTTATTTAACTGGAGGGATGATAGCAATTTCACCCCGTTTGGCTGTCTTAATTTGGTGTGAACCACGGTGGGATTAGACCCCATGATTACTAAACATTTTGCTAAAGGTATCGGTATGACTTTGTATTCGAGGAGGAATTCCATCCCCAACACAATGTCGAACTCGTCCATCTTGACAACCACAAAATCTGTTTGTTCGATCTAAGCACCTAGCTTCACTGTCGTCCTTCGTGCGACCCCCAAGATGGGTAAGGCTGTCGAATTGACAGCTTTGATCTTTCCCACGTCTCTAACCCAACATAGGTTCAATCGTCGGGCCTCTGCTTCGGTCATAAAGTTATGAGTTGCTCCTGAGTCAACCATGGTACTTTTCGTGGGTTTCTGATTAATCCATGCGTCGACGTACATAAAACCACGTGGAACGAATTCTTTGCTTCCCTCCACATTCTTCGGCAAAGCTAATAGATATTTCAATGCTTCGATGCGGGGGTTGCCTTAGTATTCTTCAAATAGGATCTCTGGTTTAGAGGTTTCAACCTTGGTTCCAAACGTACTCGCCAACAAGGCTTGAAAAGCATGGAGGGCTGCTCGATTTGGACATTCAGACACCCGATGGGCCCCTTAACATATGAAGTACGATGGGGGCCTTTGGTTGTAGTAATTCTGATAATGTGGCCCTCGCCATGAATTCCCATTCCTGTGTTAGAACGATCTATCATGTCTTCCTTCACCTCTAATTTGGTCTCCTCCCCCACTCTTGAGAGAGTTGGGCCGATAGTTTCTACTATCTCTACATGGGGAGGTTCTACTTGGCCTCACATCTTGAGATTGTCCATCATTAGGACCGTTGCTCAAATCGAACAACCGTTCTACGGAAGCATAAGCTTCTGACAAACTCTGTACCCTATGTACCCTCAGTTCATAAAGCCTGGATTTGGCCCAAGGCTTCAATCCTTCTACAGAGCAAAAGACCTTCTTTCTCTGACATGTCTCGGATGTCCAATATTAGCCCAGCGAGCTGTAACATATTCTCGAATTGTCCCAGTGTGGTTCATTTCCCGTAACTTGCGTCTTGCTAAGATCTCGATGTTCTCTGGGAAGAATTGAGAACGAAGTTCTTGTTTCAACTCTTCACATGTATCTATGACACACCGTCCTTCTTGAATGTCCATATATTGGGACCTCCACCACAACTTGGTGTCATCTGTCAAGTGCATTGTCGCTAGGGTAACTTTTGATTCTTCGGGCACTGTACTTGTGGCTCTGAAGTATTGTTCCATGTCAAATATGAAATTCTCCAGGGCTTTTGCATCTCGAGTCCCACAGAAGGGCTTCGGTTCAGGCACTTTCACCTTATTTAACTGGACTACGTCCCCAGTCAGGATTTGATTTCCCACCGCTCTCATGGTGAGATTCACTCGGGGGCTTAAATACGTCACTTCTGCCCTCACAACATCGATGGCAGCTTTCACATCCTCAAAAAGGTTAGACACCATTTGAGCTATTGCTTTTTGCACGCTGTTTAAACTCTCAACGCACTCCTCTATATGGGCAACAGAGCCCGACAAGTTATCCCCACACTAGAAGTCAACTGGTCGTGTAGCTTTATCTTCCAAGGCCTTAACCCTCATTATCAATTCTTGGACGGGCATCCCATCTAGGTGGCCAGCTACGACGTCGATCATGTCGACCTTGGCGGCAATCACATCCAGGCGAGATTCCAAAAATCAAACACTATCAGGCACTTTTATTAGGAAGAGCATTTGCTCCTCTATCTTCGTCAATTGGTTGACATGGGTCTTGCCCAATTGTTCAGTCATGAACATGATCGCAACTTTTCAATCTGAGGAGCCAACTAGGCTCTGATACCACTTGTCACAATCGTACTCTTTCGCAACGGGACAACGATTGTGCGGCACTTGCTCTAACCCGGCGAGCAAGTCAGTCGTACGAAAAATGGAAGTTGCAGACTACTTTCGTATAGGGTCTAGCCTCCACTCACGTTTCGGGAGAAAATATTTTATTAAAACGTGAGAGATAAATTACATGAAAACAAAATTGTTATACACTAGCAAGCAAATAAAGGACAACCATGCTTAGATAGCATATAACTTCAAGAAGGAAGAATTGACAACTAGTCGCATCTCCCTATAGTATATTCTAGGATTTATGCCTATGACAGGCTTGAACATGAAAGTGGGCGAGGAGTCGTACACTAAGAGAATTACAAGGAAAGTAAATAACAACGCTAAACTAAAGACATGACATGAAAACATGATAAAAAGGGGTTGGAATGGGCATGCGACCATGAGCAACATGCCCTGGACGAAAATGACCGTGACACGTGGCATATGACTTTAATGTGGTCTGTGGTCCTTTGGAAAAGGCTCCGAGGGGGAGGGAAACGAGATCTATGGGCTTTTTAACAGATTCATTAAGGATTGTGGGCTTTTTGACCCTCCTCTTGTGAATGGGAGTTTTACGTGGTCCAATGCTATAGCACGGAGTCGGATTGATAGGTTTCTATTGTCTAAGGGTTGGATGGACGCCTTCCTTATTGCTAGACAATCCTTAGGACCAAGAATTACCTCGGACCATTGGCCGTTGTTTTTGGATTCTGGCTCCCCAAGTTGGGGTCCTTGTCCTTTTAGGTTTGAGAATATGTTGCTGGATCATTCGTCCTTTAAGGCTTCCCTTCCTTTGTGGTAGCAGGAGGAGCCGTCTGGCAAGTGGGAAGGGTTTCGGTTCATGGGCAAGTTAAGGGCACTTAAAGATAAGTTGAAGATTTGGAACCGTGAGGTTTTTGGGCATGTAAGAATCAGAAAGCATGGGGTTTTGGGAAGACTTAAAGTCGTGGATAGACTGGAGGAGGGTGCTTTGAGTGATGCTTTTAAGGAGGAACGTCTCTTAATCAAAGGGGAGTATGCACAGTTGGTGGGATGAGAGACGGTGAGCTAGAGACAGAAAGCCAAGGTAAGATAGGTTGCGGATGGGGATGCTAACACCGCTTACTTTCATAGAGTTGTTAGTGGTAGATGGGGTAAAAAATTTATTGACCCTATGGAGAATGATCAGGGTGAGACGTTGCAAGGGGAGAGAGAGACTAAAGAGGAGATTATTTCTTTTTACTCTTCCCTTCATGCCCCTCTTGTTCAACCTAGATTGTTTTTAGAGGGTGTTGACTGCAGTCCCATTTCTACCGCTAACAGTTCGGAGTTGGTTGCCTCGTTTACCCTTGAGGAGATGAGGAAGGTTGTCTTTGGTTTCAATAGGACCAAAGCTCCTAGTCTTGATGGGTTTTCGATGGCCTTTTTTCAGGATTGTTGGGAGAATATTAAAGGGGACCTTTGGAAGGTTTTTTATGTGTTCTATGAGAGGGGTTTTAGATAGCTCCTTAAATGAAACTTTTATCTGCTTAATTTCTAAAAAAGAGATGGTGAGGAAGGTTGGGGACTTTAGGCCAATTAGCCTGGTTACGAGTGTGTAGAAGATTATTGCCAAGGTGCTGGCTAACAGATTGAGAAGGGTTCTTCCTTTGACAATTGCGGATTCTCAGGGGGCTTTTATTACAGGTAGACAAATCTTAGACCAAGCCCTTATTGCAAACAAGGTTATTGAGGATTATAGGGTGCGCAATAAAGAAGGGATTATTTTCAAGATTGACTTTGAAAAGGCTTACGACCACGTGGATTGGAATTTCTTGGATAAAGTCTTGGCTAATAAGGGTTTTGGGTATACATGGAGATCTTGGGTTTGGAGTTGTGTTTAATCGGTCAGGTATTCTATTTTGGTGAATGGGAGACCTAAGAGTAGGATCTGGGCTTTAAGAGGGCTTCGACGGGGGGATCCTCTCTCGCCCTTTCTTTTTTTGCTGGTGGTGGATGTTATAAGCAGGATTATTTCGCGAGGGGTTGTGTAGGGCTCTCGAGGGTTTTCAGGTCGGGAAAGATAATTTGTCCTTGTCTCATCTCCAGTTTGTTAATGATACTATCTTTTTTTGTTCCGGTAAGGAGGAGTCGTTCTTCACTTTGAATAATTTGTTAGTTTTCTTTCAGACCATTTCTGGGTTGAAGATCAAATTCGGCCAAATGTCAGTTGTTGGGTGTGAATTGCAAGCCAGGGTAGTTAGAAAGGTGGGTTGCCTTGGTCGGGTGTGAAGTTGGGTCGTTTCCTTCTTCGTACCTAGGTCTCCATCTTGAGCACAACCCATAAGTCTATTTCGTTTTGGGATCCTGCTGTGGAGAAAGTTCGTAAGAGGCCGTCATCTTGGAAGAGGAGTTTCTTTTCGAAAGGGGGAAGACTTATGCTTATTCAATCAGTCTTGAGTGGGATCTCCACCTATTTCCTTTCTCTCTTCAAAGTCCTTGTGTCAGTGAGTAAGGGTCTAGAGAAGCTTATGAGAGATTTCCTTTGGGAGGGCGTTGAGGAGGGGAAAGAGGCTCACCTTGTTAATTGGGAAGAGGTGACTAAACCCGTGGATCTCAGGGGGTTAGGTATTGGTAACTTGAGATCCCATAACAAGGCCCTCTTGGCGAAGTGGTTGTGGCATTTTCATCTTGATTCTTCTTCTCTTTGGCATAAGGTTATTATGAGTAAGTATGGGTCGTCCCGTTTCGAGTGGACTGTGAATGGAGGTTGAGGCACATCTAAGAACCCTTGGAAAGGCATTTCTGAGAAATATCCCTTATTTTCTAGCTTTGTCCATTGTTCCGTGGGGGATGGGAAGGTTACTTTTTTCTGGGAAGATATGTGGTTGGGGGATAGACCCTTATGCTCAGTGTTTCCTCACCTTTATCATTTATCTTTAATGAAGAGTCATTCGGTGGCTGATGCTCTGTCTCATCCTGGGCTTTGTCCCTCGCCTTCATTGGGTTTCCACCGTCCTTTGTCCAATAGGGAAATGATGGATGTCGTCAACCTCCTTTCTTTGTTGGGAGAGTTTCGTTGTGTTTCAGAGAGGATGGATTTTCGCTGTTGGAGCCCTAGTCCGTCTACTGGTTTTTCGTGTAGGTCCTTTTTTCTTTGCCTTGTTAATCCCTCTCCTCCCTCCTCCTCGGGGGATTCTATATTTGCCTCACTGTGGAGGGTGAAAATCCCAAAGAAGGTTAAGTTTTTTGTTTGGCAGGTTTTGAACGGAAGAATTAATACCTTAGATAGGGTGGTGAAAAAAGTGCATTCCTTAGTGGGCCGTGGTGTTGCATTCTTTGTAGGAGGACTGTCAAGGATATCGATCATGTGCTTTGGAGTTGTGAGGTGGCTTATGATGTGTGGAGTCGTTTCTTCGCAGAGTTTGGCTGTGTTATTGCTAGACCGAAGGATTGTCGAGAGATGATCGAGGAGTTCATCCGTTATCCTCGTTTTCGAGAGAGAGGAAAGTTTTTGTGGCAGGCTAGGGTGTGTGCTATCTTGTGGGGGCTTTGGGGTGAGAGAAACAACAGAATCTTTCGTGGGCTTGAGAGATCTCCTTGTGATGTGTGGTCCCTGATTAGGTTCTATATTTCTCTTTGGGCTTTGTGGCAAAGCCTTTTTGTAATTATACGCTAGGTCTTATTTTGCTTGATTGGAGGCCTCTCTTGTAGGTCACCTCCCCTTTTTTTGTGGGCTCTCCTTTTTTGTATGCCCTTGTATTCTTTCATTTTTTTTCAATGAAAGCTCGATTTATTCTAAAAAAAAAAAAGAGAGCATCCTTTATTCCCTTAGTGATACACTCCTCTCCTTCTTCTATAGTGTTAAGAGCCACTATTTTAGAGTAACTGAATTGGTCAAGAGTATTCATAACACCCATAGTTTACCTTTGT